>CM065808.1:141158093-142634593 GCA_033398695.1 Orobanche coerulescens | reverse complement strand
AGGATGAGAAATAATATGAACGGTACCTGTCAACACTAGAAGCTCCCCCCTTAGCGGACTGACCCCGACCTCTCCCCCGACTAGCACTCGGCGGAGATTGAGAAGCAAACGATCCTTGATTCACACTTAGTTCCCTAGGCGCTGGAATGGAAGCTCGGGCACTAAGGATTCTCTCCCTCTCAGCACAGAAAGCCGCATTGTGGCCCGGGTGGCCACACTGATTACACGTCAGCAAAGGACTCGGACAATTACGACTGATGTGGCCTGGTTGGCCACAGTTAAAACACTTCACCTCCCGAGAAGGGGCACTGCAACCCTGCGGGGAAACCCAGTAGATCGAGCTGGGCCACCACCAGTGGAAAAGTTAGCAGACTGGAATTTCTGCTGACCCCCACCTTTGTGGCCCGAAAAAATTCCGGCGGACTTCTGCTTCTTGCTCTTGCGGTCCGCCTCACTCGCCGTCACAAACATATTGTAAGCAAGGGCCCTACTCTGATAATCCTTCAAGGTAGTACAGACGAGCCCCGACATATAGTCCCGAATCGACAACTTCATCCGTCTGGAAAATGGAAAATTTTGTCGCTCTCCTCGACAACTTGGGTCTTCACATAACCCAACTCCTTGTTAAAATCAGCAATAGCTTGAGATACGGGGATATCCCGTGGTTGAGCATCATAGAAAGCATGTACTCGAGCCTGTCTGACCGGCCATGGGCAATATTCGGTCTCCATCAATTCCTGAAATTTGGACCACGAAGCAACATGGTCTTTGGGCCCAACGGCCTCCCACCAATCCATAGCGTCCCCAATGAGAAAGTACTCTGCAATAGGGACCTTACGGTCCTCGGGACAGTTGGTAGCAGTAAAGACTTTAGACATCTCCTTGATCCACCCTTCCCAGTCGATTGGGTCCGAAGCTCCCGAAAACTGAGGAGGATGCATCTTGATGACATCCTAAAGCCAGCGATCCGCTCCACCCCGATTAGCGTGGGCCGGATCCGGGTTCTGAACTGCCTGAGCTATCGCCGCCATTTGATTCACCATTTACTGTATAACGGCCGAAATACCAAGGTCGGCGCGCTCCTGAGAAGAAGCATGACTGTGACGGTCGCCGGTACTGCCGGCTCCCGAATACTGCGACGTGGCCGCCCCACCGGCTGCCCTACGTCCTCGGCCGCGTCCACGACCACGACCGCGACCACGACCACGACCTCTTCCAACATCCATACTGGAGTTAAATAAGTAGCAAAAGCCATACGATGGTAAGTACAAGAAAAGAACAATCACAAATCGAGAATCAAAGGTACGATACAAGGAAATAAGGAACAAATGAAGGAAAACTTACGGACACTGGTAGTACCGGAATCATGGCAGCGTGACGATGATGTGCAAAACAAAACACAACAAGACCCAATAAACCTACAAGCCTAGGTATCCATAAACCTAGCGCTCTGATACCATTTTCTGTAACACCCCCAAGATATTCGAATAACACAATCACAACCACTCCTAAACGATTACGGAAATGGAATACACCCAAAAACCCGCCTACGATTCATGTATATTTGTATAAAAATAACAACGAGGGCGGACCACAACCAAACCTTCCCGATTTCGCAAAACTATGAAAATATACCATGAATCCATAGGAAAACTAATGAGATCAACAATATTAATCATATTCATCATGAATCCACCAACAAAATGGAACGAATCGGACGAAAATCCCAAAACCCCCAATTTATACAAAAGTAGGGTTCTAAGAGATTTTACCTTGGATTAGGATGAAAGATTCGTGTTGATGTTGCTATAATACACCAAGAACTCAAAGAAGATGTTGGATGAGGTGATTGGAGGAAGAAATTGCCAAGAAAATCGCCTGGAATCGCCTTAGCCGCGGAGAGGAGGAAGAAATGAGAAATTGTGTATATCTCGGTCAACTCCCTGGTTTATATAGCCAGGGAGTGTTAGCGCGCGCTAATCCTCAAGGTTAGCGTGCGCTAACGAATAAAACTCGAGCCATACGATTAGCGTCCCGATCCGGTGGCAGTTACGGCCATTAGCATGCGCTACTCGAAACGTAGCGTGCGCTAATAACCTCTTGGTAGCGCGCGCTATCGACCAATAGTGTGCGCTACCTGGACATCAGCCGAGTCCAGAAGCAACTGTCCAAAACTCACCTGACCCGTTAGCGCACGCTATCGTGAAATCGTAGCGTGCGCTACCTGGGCACCTTACTGAGTTCAGTAGTAAACTGTCTAGTACTGGAAAGTCACGCTAGCGCGCGCTACCGAACAACTTAACGTGCGTTAGTCTCCCGACGTTAGTGTGCGCTAGACAAGGTAGCATGCGCTAATCCGATAGTCCAGAGGGCTGGGAACAGAACTGCCACTCCCAGGGCTAACTCGCTAGCGCGCGCTATGAAGTAAACGTAGCGTGCGCTACTAAGGGACCTCTAGCGTGCGCTATGCAGAAAAATTAGCGTGCGCTAGGTACGGAATATAAACGGTCCAAAACACCAGAATATGAACGAAACATCAAATGGAACATCTCAAAGCGCGTCATAACGTCGAATGGATCCACGGCAACCCCGAAACGGCGGTTCCGCACAACAATAACGAGAATCAGATCAGTAGTTGACGGAAAAGATATACTGAAAGATACACGAGGGTCACTACGATTGAGAAATACACCGAAAATGAAAATACAAGGGAAAGAAAAATGCGGATATTACACTAACAGCTCGCACAGGTGCGATAACACGCAAGCCACCATGAAATGACAACATTAAAGATCATCATCACACCTCCCAAAAGGGCTAACAAAACATATGCGTGGCGAACGACTCAATGTTCACACCACTAATTCAATCACAATTCGGAGGGCCAACACCCTAACGACAATACCAACATCATACACACCTCCTCCGACCACAAGCAGGAAATGATGGGTTTTAAAAACGAAAACCACCTTTTGAAAACAGTTTGGAAACACAGTTGATCTTGAGTATCACTTTACAAAAAGTTGAACAAACATCATTGTCGAGACTTTGAAAACCATCTTGTGTTTGATAAAACGAGGACACTTTCCTTTTAGTGAGAACTTTCAGAAATATCCGACCCTCGGGTCTAAGTAAAAGTGTTTCTAAATAATCGAAAATATCTCAAAATATTTTTGGTCCTCAACTGGAAATTTGTTTGAAATATATTGCGGCACTAGAAAGCATCTTGAAAACGCCGCAAGAAAATAATTCATTTTAAAAGTACGTCCCGAAATTTAATTTTCTAAGATACTCAAGGTTTTCAAAAACTCAGTAGGCCAGGATGCCCAAAACTCACAAAATCCTTTATCAAACCGTCATAAAACATTCAAGGCCAAAGTGCCAAAACTATATTTAAGGAATCGGTTTTACAAATTAGAACTCAATTTGCAAAATACGGAAAGTCATTTTGAAAGGACTCACGCAGCGGATAAAATACAGTTCAAACATGCACAATCCAGCAACGCTACTCTTCATATGAACGAAATATGAGAGTCAAATAACCACATATCACGAAATCAAAATCCATAAGAGGATTCCATCACTTAACGGGTAATCATACAAGTAACTCGTATCAGACGAGGCACAAACACAAAGAAGGGAGACTTACATCCACATGTCGCACGAAGATGATGATCGCCCCACGATACTAATCACGACCAACAAACTCAGACGATGCGTCGCGACACGACTTAGTCAGACAAAATACGACAAGACAAAACTCAACAGACATCACTGACCTGACAGCCTAGGTTTCCACAACCTAAGCTATCTGATACCATTTATGTAACACCCCCAATCCACTCAGGGATATTACATGCCGTAGACCCTCTCCTCGAGGATCTACCTGGCTGATAACTAAAATCAAACATCTAAACATCGCCTTTAATGCTAAAACGACTCAGTAGACCGATTTGGTCTTTCAATAATAACATTCAACTCAATTCCAACATATACCCACGTAGGGTTCAAAATACAATAAACTCCCGTACAGCGGGGAAAAGATACTGCAGCGGAAAAGAAAATACAACTAGACCAATACGACATCAACGGATCCTCGTGTGATTAGTATCGTTCATCTTTCATCATCCTTCGTGCCGACCCTGTGTTATGCTCCCAATCCTGAATGCAAAAACAGACATCCACCCCCCAAATACTCGGGGGTTAGCAAAACTCCACTGTTTTGCTAGTGCAAGAACAAAGTGCAAATACGAGCCATACAATACAAGTTCCAAGAACAATAATAACCAGGAATCCTCAAAGATCCAAACGTAACGAAAAGCACTTCCCGAGGCAAGAGTTTGGTAAAACATTCTAAAACCGAAAGGTCACAAATCAAGGGAAAACAATTTATAAAACAGTTTAAATGCCATCGAGAGTTTTAATAGAAAACAATTTAGGATTATCGAATCCTTAACTTGCCAAAAATCAACTAGGGTCACAGCCCAAAGGTTTTGTTTTCGCAAATAGAAAACCGACAACAATACACAGGGTTAAAACCCACGTCATGCGTCCTCGACGGACATAAAATCAATACCAACTTGTGAAGTTTTTACTCGTGAATACAGGTCGAAGCTATTGGAATTCCCTCCGTGATCTCGTCGGACCCTCCCGAGGTGAGCAAAATACATTCACACAACACACACAGCAAGTCGTGAAGTCTTTACTCGTGAATCCAGGTCGAAGCCATTGGTATTCCCTCTGTGATCCCGTCGGACCCTCCCGAGGTGAGCAAAATACATTCACACAACACACACAGCAACTCGTGAAGTGTTTACTCGTGAATCTAGGTCGAAGCCATTGGAATTCCCTCCGTGATCCCGTCGGACCCCCCGAGGTGAGTAAAATACATTCACCACTCGTGAATCCAGGTCGAAGCCATTGGAATTCCCTCCGTGATACTGTCGGACCCCCCGAGGTGAGCGAAGCAATCATGCGCAAATAACATATCACACCAAGGATGTCCAAACAATTCAACCAGAGGCATCAAACACTTAGCAAAACACCACGTCAAGCCACAATGCACCGAAATGAAACAATATACATCCACACGCAACACCAAGTGCATCATCAACACCAAACATATCCACAGGAGTCACATACTCGTTCACGAAACACACCAATCACAAAACACACGCGGTTTTGAAAGAGGGCCTTTAACAAGGCTAACCAAATCTTTTGAAAACTCATTTCAAACAAACAAACAAACACACCAAGATGATCACCAATCATCATATCCACAAAACAAGAATAGCATGTACAAGGTACTTGCCTCGAATAAGAACAACGCGGAGAATCGACCGAAGTAGGTTGGCACGAACTGACTACGAAACCACCGACTCCACCGAATGCCAACTCGCGATAATAAACTACGAAGGACAATAACAACAATGAAAATGAATTACATAGCACGACTTAAAGCCGTTGAATTCAAAGAACGAATGACGAAAGTTCAAGTGTTTCCCCCAAAACGGCCAAGAACACGATTCGTCCCGACAAAACACGAAAACAGAATTCCAAGTCGAAATATGGATATACAATCCATAGAATATGTTTAACAACATCATTTAATCACAAACGATCCATCAAAAACGGATGAAAAACGAGATCAAGAACAAACCCCCCCAAAAGTTGATTCGAATGAAATCAAGAAATATAATTCGATTCGACGAAGAACAATGGATTAAATGATGTTAAACACAAGAATACTACCAAGATTAATTATACCCAACATGAATTAATCAACAATACGGAACGAATCGAACAAAAACGCAAAAACCCCAAAATTTCTCAAAATAGGGTTCTAGGAAATCTCACCTTGATTCGCTGGATCGAATGATGTTATAGATTGATTGATCAATGATATAACCTCAAGAACTTCATAGATTTGTTGTTAAACAACATGGCTTCGCCACCTCCGAATCGCCAGCCGCGGATAGAAAATGAAGGAAGTGAAAAATGAATGAAAATGTGGCTGCTCTGTCACATTTATACTGGGCCGGAACTAGCGTGCGCTAGCCTTCCCGGACTAGCGTGCGCTATCGGCCAGTATAGGCCCAGTACACCCTCGTCCAGGGCCCGCACGACCCGGCACCACCGACCAATCCTGCCGATCGTGACCTGTCCGCCCGACTCCCGCTAGCGTGCGCTACGGCCGGAAGCTTCGCGCTAGTGACATCGATAACCTCACGGACTAAAAGCTCGCCGAGGTAACGTACGCTAGTCGGCCGACAGCGTGCGCTACCCCTGCCGGTTAGCGTGCGCTACGACCGACAGTAGCGTGCGCTACCTGCCGATCCTAACTAAGTCCAGAACCTCAGAACCCCATTGCCCAGACCCGATAGCGTATGCTGGGCCGCTCGATAGCGTGCGCTACACCTGCCGGTTAGCGCGCGCAGTCTTCCGGCCGTAGCGTACGCTACTCCGGTTCCTACCGCGTCAGCCCGGCCAGTGCCCGCAACCGTCCGGCCAGGACCCGCCACCGTCCAGCCAGCTGCTCAGCCGACATGGCCCGACGACTCTGTAACACCCCAAACTAGGCGGATATTATAGTGCCGTGGACCCCCGACTGGGGCCCACCAGGCGAGTGAAAATGAATGAAATACAGAGGGTAAATGTAGTACCGAACCACATTACATCATTAATTACTCCGATGAGGAGTTTTATTACAACACACCTAAGGAAATGACCGAATACAAGTATATTTTTGATGGGGATAAAATATACAACACTGAATGAACTCAAAATCCAAACGGAAATCTGTAGCGGAAATAAAATAAGGAAACACGGTGAATGAAAGGACTGGGGCCCCCTACTAGTATCACTGGGACTCCTTGCCGTCAACGTTATATTCCCGTGCTTTTGCCTTGCCATGACCTGAAAACAAAATCCCCAGCGAAGTCGATTCTGAGAACAACAATCCTCAAGAGTTGAATAAACACAATCATATATATGCTGTATAAATCACAAGTTCGATCAAAAATGAATCGGTTAGATTATAACCCAATCTTGTTGAAAACATATGCAATCAAACATGTTGTATGAATCAACTAATGGTACGGCTCAAAGGGTGGCGCCACACTACGCCCGGGATGGAAATGTGTCCGTGCACAAGCCACCATCGAGTATCGATCGAATACACGTGTGGTCTTGTACCTAATCAGTCTCACGAAGTGATCTTCTCGTGTGCACAGTCCAATATGAGGCTAACAACCAACACACAACTTAATATGTGCCAGACATGAAAATCCTACACATACCAACCGGCAAGCCAGTATGACCCGGAATGCCACGAGATAACAAAAGTGACATCGAAATCAATAATGACTCACCGAGAAGAAATGATAGTGAAATGAATGATAGCTCAATGAAATGATTGGAACCGTCGTTCAGCGTGACTGAAGTGATTAATTGACAATGACAAGTCTCGATACGGTTAAAACAATATGAATGAATTATGATTATGAATGAACAACAACAAAAGGAATGAATATCCCTTTAACCGAGTAAGAATTAACTTACACAACGCCGATGAAGAATGTCCTTCCACGAACAACGTCCTAAATGAGATGTCGGTCGCTCGAACAACCTTGAATAACACAATTACCAATAATCCGGTTCAACACACGAATCAAACACGAGTATAACTAACTCTAAACGTCGATACGACTAAACCAAGTTCATTGGGGCATTATATCGAACACGTTGTGGCCAATCTTCGATTGTTTACAACCAAACCTCATTAATAGCAATATCAAATCCCCAAGAAGTGTTTCAAACCAAAAAAACATCTTCAATACGATCAATAATCCAATACGAATATCCAAATTCATGATTTCAATAACAATTAATCGAAAACCCCTAAATCCAACTCAATATTCAAAGTGTTCTTGAATAACCTTTCAATAATCCGATGAATATTCATACATACTCATAATCATATGTATATCTCTTCATACAACATGATTATAACGTCCAAAACATCATATCTCAACACAAATCGAAATCCAAGAGGTTTGAGAATATTACCTTTGAAGATCCAAACACTTTGATTCGATGAATACGCGTTAGATCGACAATCCGAGCTTCACAACCGAATGAAATTGATGAAAAATCGAGTATTCAAGTGATTGATGATGAAACTTTCTCCCACAAACCCTCTATCTCGAATATAGGATGAAAAATGAGTGATTTGTCTCGAAAAAGTGAAGTTATAGTGCAGACTGCACTGTGTGCCGCGGCCCGGCCGAGTGTGCCGCGGCACAGGGCCAAAATCTGCCCCCAGTGCTCGGCAGTGTGCCGCGGCCCGGACGAGTGTGCCGCGGCACAGGCTAGAAAATGTGCACAGTGACTCGGCAGCGTGCCGCGGCCCTTCCGGCAGGAGCCGCGGCCCCCGGTACAGGCTGCTCGGCCAAAACTGGAAAATGTGTGTGACTTAGCTATTTCGACCATAACTCCCTCGTCCGGAATCCGATTGACTCACCATTTGAACAATTGGAAATATAACTTGTTTCTCTATAATATTGAAAAGATTCAAAAGTTTTGGAGTTTCCAAAAATTAATGGTGATTTTACAAAGTCGAACTCATACGTGGAAAAGTCGCTTAAGAACACGGAACTCAACAGAATGACACCGAGACGAACTCGGATGACAAAAAGTGTAGAATTAATCATTCTTGGAATGACGAAACGGTAACAATAGAGTCGCTAAGATGGACTTCCGCCAAAAAATAAAATTCCCGGAAATCCAAATTGCGGATATTACATACTACCCTCCTTAAAAGAAGTTTCGTCCCAAAACTTAAAACAAGTAGGGAGAAGCAATATCCCGCTAGAAAAACTCAACGAGATACACAAGAACCGCAAATGTACCCAACAATAGCATGATTCGAACAAGAAGGAAATTTGAAATGGCGTGAACTCCAATATCAACATCGATTAATGAAGTAATTATAACGATCAAGATAATATTCTCATCTCGATTCTCAAGCAAGGTTGAAACAATGAACGATATCAATACACGACTCAACATTAGTCCGAACGGTGAACACAAATGAATTAACATGAATGATGAATGATTATTAATGAGTGAAAATCCACTGAGTGACAATTACTGAATGAAAAATGAATGAATTTACAAGCGGGTATTACATACACCCCCCTTAAAAGAGTTTCGTCCCCAAAACTAAGGCTCAAATAACTCGGGATAACTCTCCCGCATACTATGCTCGGCTTCCCAATCGTCTTTCCAATCGAGGACGCATGCCCTCAACATGTCCTCCAATGTCTGAATAGTCCTCTCTGATTGTCCGTCGGACTGAGGATGAAAAGCTGTGCTGAAATTAAGCTGAGTTCCCATGGCACGATGAACTGATTTCCAAAAATGAGACACGAATCGTCCGTCACGATCAGAAACGATACTCTTAGGAGTACCGTGCAATCTCACTATTTCTTTGATGAACAACTGGGCAAGTCTCTCGGGACCCCAAGTATCCTTAATCTCAAGAAAATGAGCTGATTTAGCTAGGCGATCCACAATTACCCAGATTGCATTCATGCCACGACGACTCGTAGGCAAACTCGTGATGAAGTCCATTGAAATATCTTCCCACTTCCATTCTGGAATAGGGAGAGGTTTCAGCATACCCGCCAATCGCTGATGTTCTATCTTGACTTGCTCACAGGTCAAACATCTCGAAACAAATTCCATGACTTCCCGCTTCGTATTACTCCACCAGTAATTTTGTTTCAAGTATTTATACATCTTGCTAGACCCAGGATGAACGGAATAAGGGGGTAGCATGAGCTTCTCTCAAAATCGAGTTTTTCAACTCGTCGTTCGCCGGTACACACGACCGATTCTTAAAACGCAAAAGTCCATCCTCATGGACCACAAACCCAAGGGCTTTCCCCTGAGTCACATCCTCTCGAATGCGTAACAAAAATGGGTCTGAACCCTGATTCTCCCTGATCGCCTCCTCAAGTGGCGATGAAATCTCTAACGTACAAAGTTGCCCTTGTACTCGCTGTAACCAGACCTCGATCTCGGGTCTCAGAAATTCCTGTTGAAGTTCCTTCTGAACTGTTAATCGAGGAAGCATCTGCTCCTGAACGGACTTACGACTCAAGGCGTCGGCGACAACGTTCACCTTGCCTGGGTGTTAAAGTATCTCGATATCATAATCTTTGATTAGTTCCAACCACCGTCTCTGTCGCATATTTAACTACTTCTGAGTAAATATATATTTTAAACTCTTATGATTGGTGAATATCTGACAGGTAACGCCATAAAGATAATGACGCCAAATCTTCAATGCGAACACCACGGATGCTAGCTCCAGGTCGTGGGTCGGATAATTAACCTCGTAAGGTCTCAATTGTCATGAAGGATAAGCAATAATTTTCCCGTTCTGTATGAGTACACATCCGAGACCCTGTCCGGACGCATCACTATAAACCACAAATTCTTCCGTCCCTTGTGGTAAAGAAAGGACAGGTGCTGAAATTAACCGGCTATTGAGTTCCTCAAAACTCTGTTGACACGCATCGGGCCACGTGTATTTCTCATCCTTTCGCAAAAGGTTCGGCATTGATTGAGCGATTTTAGAAAATCCTTCCACAAATCGCCGATAATAACCGGCTACTCCGAGAAAGCTTCAGATTTCCTTAATATTCTTCGGAGGTTGCCAAATCTCGGATAGACTCCGTCTTCTGAGGGTCGACACGAACTCCGTCTGATGAAATTACATTCCCGAGAAACGTCACTTCGGACATCTAGAACTCACATTTGGGAAATTTCCCAAAAAGTTGCTCTCGTCTCAACACGCTGAGTACCTGATGAAGGTGAAACTCGTGCTCCTCCCGGTCACGAGAATAAATTAAAATGTCATCAATAAAGACAACCACGAACTGATCCAAAAAGTCGATGAAGACCCGATTTATTAACTCCGTGAATACCGCAGGTGCATTAGTGCATTAATTAACTCTACGAACTCATAATGGCCATAGCGTGTTTGAAATGCCGCCCTCGCGATATCCGGCTCTCGAATGCGCAACTGGTGATATCCAAATCTTAAGTCGATCTTGGAAAATACTGAAGCTCCCTGAAGTTGATCTAAGAGATGATCAATACGGGGTAGAGGATACTTATTCTTGATCGTCACCCTGTTCAACTCCCGATAATTAATACACACACGAAACGAACCATCTTCTTCTTGACAACAACACTGGTGCCCCCCACGGGGACGCACCCGGTCGGATATAACCCTTCTCGGTCAAATTCTCTAATTGATCCTTCAATTCCTGCATTTCGGTCGGGGCCATCCGGTACGGTGCCTTCGATAATGGGGACGTACCAGGATCCAACTCTATCGTGAATTCCATATCCCTCGGTGGAGGTAAAACAGGTAGCTCGTCTGGGAGTACATCGTCAATTGATAGCAATGGTACCACGAATGGTTGAACACCTCAATTGCCTTAGAACGGCCAATCGATGACAATGATACAATGAATGATTGAACATCTCGATTGCCTTAGAACGGCCAATCGATGACAATGATATAAAGAATGATGGAACATCTCGATTGCCTTAGAACGGTCAATCGATGACAATGATATAAAGAATGATGGAACATCTCGATTGCCTTAGATTGGTCAATCGATGACAATGATATATAGAATGATGGATCATCTCGATTGCCTTAGAATGGTCAATCGATGACAATGATATATAGAATGATGGATCATCTCGATTGCCTTAGAATGGTCAATCGATGACAATGATATAATGAATGATTGAACAACCTTGGTTGAGTAATTTTACTGCTTTCATCATATTAATGATTCTTCCGGAACAACAGGGATCACCTCCCTGAAATACACACTTGACTCCAACGACGGAAATGATAGTGACCATACGTTTACGAACATTGAGAATGGTATCATGACGATCCATCCCACTAATACCCAATATTACATCGTCCTTAGGTAAATCCACCACGATTAGGTCCACCAAACACTCGCGGTCATTAAGTTTAATTCGGTCAGTTTTTAACCCCATGATTTTCGAAAATTCTTCTACCGCCAGGTAGACCAATGATATAAGGCCCACAATTAATAAGACTATACAAGTTAAGTCTATTCAAACACGATTCGAAAATGAATGAATGCGGTGCACCAGTATCAAAAAGGTACACACAAGTTGAAATAAAATTACGAGTATATCTGAGATCATTCAGGCCTCCGGATTGTCGGTCCTCTTCATCGCATGAATCCAGGACTTTCCGGCCCCCGAACCGGATGCTCCCCTCTGATAAATATGAGTTCCGCCTTTATTCGCTTCTGTCGTCTTAAACAACGCTGACAGAGCTGTCTGATTCTGAATTGCTGATTGCTTCGGGGCTTAAGATGCCACCGGAGTCGGCTTGGGGTCCCTTCGGCAAAAACGGGCCTTCTGCCCAAAAATCCCATAATTATGGCACGTGATAGATGGTTTCAGACACTTAGTGCTGTAATGACCCGGCGCTCCACAGTTGAAACAGGTGATGGCCGAACTGGCCGCTCGGGACTGAGATCCCACATGATTATGCGCCGTAGGAGGTCGCTCAGAAACATTAGGGCCCACACGAGGCTTCTTGAAGGTAGACTGACCGCCTTCAGACTAATTACGCTTCGTTGATTTCCTGCTGACAGATGAAGGTTGTTGCTCAGCAATTTCCTTAGCAGCAGGCTCACACGAGAGACTTCTCTCGATTAATTCGGCGAGAGTGGCGCAATGATGATTGAGCAATCGCATATGGGTCATCATGACCTGCATAAAAGTGAGTGGATCAACCCGAACATCTTCTGATCGAGCTGAGTCCTTGTTACGACTTCCTAGCAGTGAGTGATTATTTCCTGGATTTCGGCCCGCACCGCGGCCTCTCCCCGTGCATCCCTTGACAGCTCTCTCTATACTGAAGTATGAAGGTCGCATGATAATCATAGATCTCGTAGGAGTACCGCATTATGATTTACGTCATGAAATGATAAAACTGAGCATACGCGCTCTAACACAGTGATTACATGAATGATTAACTGAGGTGACATGATTATCTGATGATATTCTTGAAATGATTATCTTGAACAAGTTAACAAGATTAATAATATGATCTTCAAGATTAACAATTGAGTAATGAAATGAACTGAGTGATTAATGAGTTAACATGATCAACATGATCAAAATGAACCGATGAATTATGAATGAATGATTATTGCCAGAAATTATACCATGGAGTTAGAAGTCTTACAGTTCTTTCGGTCTGATGGGCTCGGCATTTGTACAGGTCACATGTGATGCGAAAGTCCAATGATGCTAGTCTGATGACGATGATTTCAAATGAGACATGACTCGGAAGGTAGTATTCAAAACCACGCTCCGATACCAACTCTGTAACACCCCAAACTAGGCGGATATTACAGTGCCGTGGACCCCCGACTGGGGCCCACCAGGCGAGTGAAAATGAATGAAATACACAGGGTAAATGTAGTACCGAACCACATTACATCATTAATTACTCCGATGAGGAGTTTTATTACAACACACCCAAGGAAATGACCGAATACAAGTATATTTTATATGGGGATAAAATATACAACACTGAATGAACTCAAAATCCAAACGGAAATCTGCAGCGGAAATAAAATAAGGAAACACGGTGAATGAAAGGACTGGGGCCCCCTACTAGTATCACTGGGACTCCTTGCCATCAACGTTATATTCCCGTGCTTTTGCCTTGCCATGACCTGAAAACAAAATCCCCCAACGGCGTCAGTTACACAGAACAACAATCCTCAAGAGTTAAATAAACACAATCATATATATGCTGTATAAATCACAAATTCGATCAAAAATGAATCGGTTAGATTATAACCCAATCTTGTTGCAAACATACGCAATCAAACATGCTGTATGAATCAACTAACGGTACGGCTCAAAGGGTGGCGCCACACTACGCCCGGGATGGAAATGTGTCCGTGCACAAGCCACCATCGAGTATCGATCGAATACACGTGTGGTCTTGTACCTAATCAGTCTCACGAAGTGATCTTCTCGTGTGCACAGTCCAATATGAGGCCAACAACCAACACACAACTTAATATGTGCCCGACATGAAAATCCTACACATACCAACCGGCAAGCCAGTATGACCCGGAATGCCACGAGATAACAAAAGTGACATCGAAATCAATAATGACTCACCGAGAAGAAATGATAGTGAAATGAATGATAGCTCAATGAAATGATTGGAACCGTCGTTCAGCGTGACTGAAGTGATTAATTGACAATGACAAGTCTCGATACGGTTAAAACAATATGAATGAATTATGGTTATGAATGAACAACAACAAAAGGAATGAATATCCCTTTAACCGAGTAAGAATTAACTTACACAACGCCGATGAAGAATGTCCTTCCACGAACAACGTCCTAAATGAGATGTCGGTCGCTCGAACAACCTTGAATAACACAATTACCAATAATCCGGTTCAACACACGAATCAAACACGAGTATAACTAACTCAAAACGTCGATACGACTAAACCAAGTTCATTGGGACATTATATCGAACACGTTGTGGCCAATCTTCGATTGTTTACAACCAAACCTCATTAATACCAATATCAAATCCCCAAGAAGTGTTTCAAACCAACAAAACATCTTCAATACGATCAATAATCCAATACGAATATCCAAATTCATGATTTCAACAATAATTAATCGAAAACCCCCAAATCCAACTCAATATTTAAAGTGTTCTTGAATAACCTTTCAATAATCCGATGAATATTCATACATACTCTTAATCATATGTATATCTCTTCATACAACATGATTATAACGTCCAAAACATCATATCTCAACACAAATTGAAATCCAAGAGGTTTGAGAATATTACCTTTGAAGATCCAAACACTTTGATTCGATGAATACGCGTTAGATCGACGATCCGAGCTTCACAACCGAATGAAATTGATGAAAAATCGAGTATTCAAGTGATTGATGATGAAACTTTCTCCCACAAACCCTCTTTATCGAATATAGGATGAAAAATGAGTGATTTGTCTAAAAAAAAATGAAGTTATAGTGCAGACTGCACTGTGTGCCGCGGCCCGGCCGAGTGTGCCGCGGCACAGGGCAAAAATCTGCCCCCAGTGCTCGGCAGTGTGCCGCGGCCCGGCTGAGTGTGCCGCGACACAGGCTAGAAAATGTGCACAGTGACTCGGCAGCGTGCCGCGGCCCTTTCGGCAGGAGCCGCGGCCCCCGGTACAGGCTGCTCGGCCAAAACTGCAAAATGTGTGTGACTTAGCTATTTCGACCATAACTCCCTCGTACGGACTCCGATTGACACACCGTTTGAACCATTGGAAATATAACTTGTTTCTCTATAATATTGAAAAGATTCAGAATTTTTGGAGTTTCCAAAAATTAATGGTGATTTTACAAAGTCGAACTCATACGTGGAAAAGTCGCTTAAGAACACGGAACTCAACAGAACGACACCGAGACGAACTCGGATGACAAAAAGTGTATAATTAAACATTCTCGGAATGAAGAAACGGTAACAATAGAGTCGCTAAGATGGACATCCGCCAAAAAAATAAAATTCCCAGAAATCCAAATTGCGGATATTACAGACTCGATTTCCGAAAACGTACGGAACGAACACAACGAAAAGCTCGCGGACAATATCAACGAACCGAAATGAAAACATAATGCAATAATTAATCATACGCGACCAAGAGAAGAGTCGAGACAACAAATACAGATACGGATACCCATAACTTTGGGTAAATTACAAAATGGCCCAAAACGCCCGAAAATCACGATACGTGATCGAATAACCAAACCGAAGTTCAAAACACGTATAAAAAAGTTAAACGAACTTACGGGAAACTCAAAACAGCAGTTTCGACCGAGATTCGCAAGAATCGAACTCAAGTGCGGAAAAGTCGCTAAAAAAGCACGGAACTCAACAAAACGACACCGAAACGAACTCGGATGTCAAAAAGTGTAGAATTAATCATTCTCAGAATAATGAAATGGTCATGAGCGAGTCATCAAAACAGACTTCCGCCGAGAAAAAGAAATTATCGAAAATCGAAATTACGGGTTTTACAATGTGTCCGTGCACAAGCCACCCCGGGTATCGATCAAATACACATGTGGTCTTGTACCTAATTAGCCTCACGAACTACGTCTCATGTGCACGGTTCAATGTGGAAATATCAACACATAACCATCATGTGCCGGGCTAAAAATCCTACACAATAATCAATCGGCACGCAGATATGACTCCACATATGTCACGATGCAACATGACAACGAAACTCAAAGAAACACATATCCAATAAGGATCAAAAGACTCACCGAAGTGAACAACAACAGACTGACTATTAAAAGTCGACACGACTAATCAATATCCAAAACATCAATCCTGGGATCATCATCCCCAAATGAATGACCAACACGATCTACGATCTGAATACAATAATCCTGGGATCAACATCCCTCAACGAATAACAGATACGAAACTTATTACACGAAACCTCAACATATACAACAACTTAACATACTAATTATCCACATGACTGAACAAATGCTTAGATTACCTCAAAGCCGAGGACCATATCCATCAACATCTCCCAATGAGACGATCAACACCACCATTAATACCAACAATAGTCCTGGGATCAACATCCCTCAACGAACAACCAATACGAATCTCAATATACGAAGCCTCAACATACAACATATACAACAACTCACCATAATAATTATCTCATAACTGAACAATACATAAATTACCTAAAAGCCGAAGACAACATCCTTTCCACGGACAACATCCCTGAACAAATACACAGTTATACAAATAATCTCAAATAAGGTACCATCCATTCAATACCAATAAACCTTTATCCCGATACTTATGTCATCACGATAACTATCCTCGATATCCGATATTCTATATCCTTGACCAAAGATAACTCACGTCTTCCTTGAACACAATTAAATCATATACCTTATGATTTAATACAACCAGAGCACGATATACAAACCATTATCCCGACAACTTATATTTCTAAAAACATTGCTATACGAATTATAAATGAAATGAAAACGAAACCATTCATCAAATATTATAAACTGAACAAGTATAAACTTGCCTCGATACCAATACCACGAAGCCGTTACCAAAATCCATTGCCTTCATCTACGAGCTCCTCAGCCCCGACCCAAAAGCAATCTACGAACTCTTCAACTTCAACCGCAACACAACGGTCATAATCCACGATCAAAACATATCAACCTATTGCAATAACCGATTAACACACATTCGATAAAAATTAATAACCGACATACCCAATCAACAAACTCAACGGTTCAACGAAACCTCGATCATATACATAAAACCAAATAATCCAACTCAACAAATACGAACTCATATCCACAATACAAGCCGTAACTCGATGATCACAAATAACAATCAATAACCGATCAACAAACACAACGGTTCTACAATATTCCGATTAAACACATATCCAAACAACCCGAATCAATCAAACGCGAATTCAAAACCACAATACGCGTATCCGAAGATCATATCAATAATCAATTTAAACCAACAAGGGTCTAACATTACCGATTACAAATTCAATCTTAAATACTGAAACAAGTTTCCTCCTTGTAAATTCATAATATAAACCAATTACCGATTATCATCATCAATCTGGACGATCCGATTAATTCAACATTATAGATAAACATATTCCAAAGGTTTCAAATAATTTCATTATTCGAATTGAACACTTGTTCAATACCTATGAATTCTCAAACTCAAAAGTGAATCATAATCTTATCAAATCCGGAATCATATTCGTATTCCTATACGAATATTGTACCAAAACACATAACTTAGTTCTAGATATGAATATTCCATATTCATATCCAAAACACCAACATCACTTAAACATATTCATCAATTCATATAATCCAAGAGTTCCTTAAGAACACAACTTATTCCGACATCACATTCGAAATCCTCAAACGACATAATCCGATGTGTTCTAACACCTAAACAATCCTTATTCACAATTCAAGGTGTATATAATCATGTTCTTCAACATATATACTTCTCATAACATCATGAATCGCAACAAACCACCAAGAACATCGAGAATACTACGATTCCATAATCATAACAACATAATCGAATCATTTGATCACCAATTCATTATCTACCTTTAACAAAATTCCCATAATTACCAAGAATCATCACAACAATATCATTTCAACCATCATTCATACGAAAACGTGTAGAATTTTCCAAGTTCTACTCATTGAGACATTTCATCGAACACTTTGAAGGCATAGTCCAATTCAATCGATTATTCAAAGAAATACTCGAATTCGCTCCACAAAACTTCAAGAGTATTGAATGATTACGAGTTTACAATCAAGTTCAATCAACAATCTGAATCAAATCGAAGCAAATCGGCCAAAACACCAAAAAACCTCAAGAACATCCAAAAACCAAAAGTTTAGGTGTTCTTACCTTCGAGCCGGGTGGAAGATGATGTTAATTTATGATTCCAACTTCCAAAACATGTTGTTCTATGTTGATATTACTCAAATCCATCCACTTTTGCTGAAGGAATCGCGAAAAAACGAAGAAAAATGAAAAATGCCCAAGATGACTCGGTCCAGGCCTTATATAGGCCGAGTTCTGTCGGCACGTTACGGACGTAACCGGCCATGGCTTACGTACGTAACCGGCCATGGCCTGCTCACTGCCCATTTCTGTCGGAACCATTACGGCCGTAACCGGCCCCTGCCTTACGTACGTAACGGGCCCTTACGGCCGTTACCGGCCATGTCCTTACGGCCGTAATCAGCCAGCCTGATGCCCAGCGAGTCACTGTCGACAGTGATCGGCCATCCCAATGAGTCACGGCCGGCCATGCTCGGCCATCCAGGTCATCTCGGCCACGACTCGGCCAGCCGCCCCGTAACGTACGTAACACTTTTTCCGTTGCGTACGTAATACGTACATTAACTTGCTACAGTATAATACTCGTATTACGTACGTAATACACCCTGTATAACGTACGTAACTCCATCCGTTGACTCACCTGTCCACATCCACGCCGAAGCTGCGACAAGGCCCCTGATCCGATCACAAGTCTGATTCCTCTTGTTACGTACGTTATGTACACTATATAACGTACGTAAGCTATTACATTTTACGTACGTAAGCTCCAAAGCTTAACGTACGTAATGGCTTTTATAGTTAGCCAAAAAATCCAACTGTTCCTGTCCGACGTCTCGACGTACAAAATACAAACATACGGCATACTGAATACACATACTGAATCCAAAAATATTCTCATACGGTATACCTGATGTAATATCCGGATTTATTAATGTGTATTTCATCTGTATTCGAACCCTTTATTATTCGGATTTGTGATCTTGATAATTGGAGTATGATATTTCTTACATTGGTATCTTTGTACATAAGTATAACAACATGCAAATTTCTCATGCAAACTCGTGATAGTGCACGCTAATAATGTAGCTTAACGCGCGCTATCGGCTACTACTAGTGCACGCTACGTATGTAGGAGTTGCGTGCGCTAGGCACTCAATTATTGAGCTGTGCGGCTAGCACATGCGCCAGCCGGGGCATGGGTCCGGATAAGATTCCCGCGGACGAACCTGGACAGTTTTGGAGTCAACCCTTATTAGCGCGTGCTAAGAATGCTTAGTAGCGTGCGCTAATCTGCTTTGTGCAGAAAGTTTATATATGGGCCAGCACTCCATTTTATTCCCATTTCCTTCGTTCATTCTTCAGTCTTGAGAGACCAGAGAGCAATAATTATCCTCCTAACACACTTAGAACACATCTACTTGATCCTTGAACATTGGATATTACTTGTGAGTGATCATTGAAGAGAAGTAACTCCTTGGAGTGGCATATAACCAACCGGAGTCGGATTCTACCTTGTGGTTCAGTGATTTCGTCATTGTTGTTGCCCGAAATATTATCCGAAGATGAATATTGCTGGAATGGTCGAGCAACAGCAAATTGCGAGAGCACGTCCGAGGGAATGGAAAAACACAAGACTTGCCGGGTTTGTTAGGCCCGGGCTTGAATGCTCTCGCGAGATGTAATTAATACAAATATTCGTGGATACAAGTATTAATGTGAGAATCTAATTACAATGAGTGTAAAAGGTCCTATTTTTCTAGCTCTTGAGCGAAGCTTTGGTGTTCTTGCTCTCTGCCGATCGTCTTCTGTGTGAGAGAGGCTGAGAGAGAAGAAAGAACCGAGAGATAGCTGTTGCCAAGAGTGAGAAAACCAAGTTGAGTGCTGAATCAGGGAGAGAGTTCCGAGAGTTCAGAGTGTTGGCCGAGAATCCGAGAGATTTCCAAGTGCAGGCAGCCTTCTATTTATAGGAGCTGGGATGCCCTGTTTTCTGGCGGGCGATCGCCTTTCGTCCAATATAATAATGGGACGATCGTCTTTAAGTCACATGGGATGTCTGCATAAAGCTTGCGGCTGCTGCTGGCATCCAGCTATGCGGTCCAATGAGGATCCGGCACGCGTCCTGAGTTGCTGTCACGGGCGGTCCCACTGACACCTTTCGGCGGGCCTGTCGGTTGGTGGAAGGATGCTGACAGGCCGTGGTCAACGGACCATATGCATCAGCGCCTTTTCTGGATCTGCATGTGGGTCTTGTTCCGAGCTTCGGCCTTTGCCGACTGGATGATCATCGGCTTCGAGCATCGGCCCTTGCCGACTGGGCGATCGATAGCTTTGCACATCGGCCCTTGCCGACTGGACGATCGATGGCTTCACGTGGCATAAGGAGGTCGCCACTTGGTCGGTCGCCAGGAGTCGATCTCCAAGTACCGAGAGACGATCGCCTTCAGATGTCGATCGCTCGGCACCGGGACTTGTCCTGGGACCTTCGGCCGGCCGACCTGTCTTGGCTGCTCGGCTATGGCTAGGTCGCCTGGCCTCTGAGGCGATCGCCGGTCGAGGTGTATAATTCTCGACACAACAATTGACCCCCAGCTTGCTCCGATGTTGAAGACATGGGGCGAGGTGGTTCTTGCTGGCGATCGTGTAGGATGAGGACGGGCGATCCGTTGAGCTGACTTTGGTTTCGGACTTGGGCGATCTGGTCGATTGGCTAGCTATCTTCGGTCTTCTACCTGCAAAAACAATATTGGCCGATCCCTCGTAGAAACTTGATTGTTTCGTCGCTGAGGAATCGTACACAGTAGCAGAGTTCGATGGACCGACTCCATGACCGTGTCTTATGCGCGAACGACATTGTTTGTCTCGTGACTCATTTTATTGTGAGGGTCCTATGTTAGGCTGCGCCTCGCCTCGTATATAAACGAAGGGGGTGCGGTCTTGGTTTAGAGGAGTCCTTGCGCGGGGCGTCATCGGATTAATCAACTCCACTTTCGCGGCTTGTTAGATCTGCTTCCACCTCGGCCCACCATGAAGATGGTGAACCTCGACGGTGTACGTTGAGATGGGGGTAGTGACGCATCGCATTGTCTGGGTTCACCATGTCAAATGATGAACCTTTGAGGGCGGGCGATCGTGTCCACTGATTAGTTTTGGAGGGCCGTCAGACTACGCCAGCCTCGTATTTAAACAAAGGGCGGGCGATCTTGGCCCAAAGGGAGCTTGCATGGCCGAAGCAGCCGGTTCCATCGACTACCAGGACCATGGCTGCACTCTTCTACCTCTGATCGTCATGTAGATGCCGACCTTCGATGGTGTACGTTGTGCGGTGGAGGCGATCTCGTGCCTTAGTCCATCATGTTAGATGGTGAACTGTAGATGGCGAATGAGTCCTCCGCTTTTGGTGATGTTGCATGATACCGGGGGATCGGGCTGGAAGACTGTAGATTGCCCTTCGGGCGCCGATCGTGCTGCTCATAGGCTAAGAAGAAACCTTTGCCTGGCCAGAAAGTCTGCGGCTTTGGCACGGAAGATCGCGTAGGTCGGGGGATGGTCCTTCGTAAGATGCCTGAACATAGGCGAAAGACCATGGAATCCCCCTAGGACCGCGTAGAGGGCGATCTCATCGCTTATGGGCTCGCCGTTGAGGATGATCTCGTCTACCCGATCGATGTAGTCCGAGTCGGACTCTTCTTCCCCTTGCCTGATCTGCATCATGCGATGGGGACCTTCTGTCCGAGCGACCCTGGTGGCGAAGTACGCTGTGAAGTCGTTCGCCAGTTGATTAAAGGAACCGATGGATCGAGGCGGCAATGAGGTGTACCACCTGTGGGCAAGGTCGTCCAGCGTCAGAGGGAACATTCGGCACCTGGTCGCGTCTGATGCCCCACACCCGGTCATGTAGATGTGGAACTTGCTCAGGTGAGTTTCGGGGTGTGATCTCCCCTCATACAAAGGTGTTTGCGGAGGAGCGATCTTACGCTGCACGGGGGTGAGATCGATGTGGATCGCGAGTGGCTCGCTCGGCCCGGCGATCTTCCTCTTGGCGCCTGCCCCAGATTCCAGGAGTGCCTTCATGTCGTCGAGCTGGCGTTGCATCGCGGCCATTGCTGTAGCATGGTCGCTTGTGGTTCGTCTTCCGGAGCGGGAGCCGAGGCGATCGTGTACCGATCTCCTGACTCCGCTGTTGCCGACCTCGTCTCTTTGGTGAGGAGGAGCCAGATGGCTGGTCGGCCTTCTGGGAGTCGGATACGCCGAACTCCTGGTGACGGACTCGAGCTCCGTCGTCTCGTGGCTGGGACCGGACTGCCCCGGTCGCCATGACGGGTCGCTGTCTAGGCGATCGAAAACGGAGGTGCCCCGGCTGGCGATCGCCTCTTCTTGCGAATGGGAGCCTCCTGGCGATCACTCGGTCAGTAACGCCTTGAACTTCCGTTTGGTCCTGCGGCGGATGGCCGAGGGGGTTATAGCGGGAGGCGCGTCGAGAGCACTCCGTCGCTCTTGTAGGATGGCCAAGGACTTTTCGATCTGTTCTGCGGTTTGGAACTGATCGAGCGGGAGGCTTGGGCTGTCCCTCAGGGGCGGGATCGAGTGTCTTGGACCGCGGCGGCTACCCTCCGCCATCGGCTGTGGCTCGGACTGAGACGGAACGAGGCGTCTGGCGGATCGTCCAGCGGCTTTCTTCGACGAGGAGGCAGAAGTCATGATTCTGAAAGCTTTCTCTGAAGAACAGTGAGTGTTTCTTCAGGTATATGCCCCGGAGAACAGTGAGTGTTTTTCGAGACGGTAGGAGTAAAAAATTTAGGGTTAGATGCCCTTCTTCTAGCGCCAATTGTTGTTACCCGAAATATTATCCGAAGATGAATATCGCTGGAATGGTCGAGCAATAACAAATTGCGAGAGCACGTCCGAGGGAATGGAAAAACACAAGATTTGTCGGGTTTGTTAGGCCCGGGCTTGTATGCTCTCGCGAGATGTTATTGATACAAATATTCGTGGATACAAGTATTTGTAATACCCGTAATTTTGATTTCCGGTAATTTTCTATTTTGGCGGAAGTCCATTTTGATGACTCGCTTGGGACCGTTTCGTCATCCTGAGAATGATTAATTCTACACTTTTGACATTCGAGTTCGTTTCGGTATTCTTTTGTTGAGTTCCGTGTTTCTTAACGACTTTTCCAAGTCTGAGTTCGACTTTGTTAAATCACCATTAATTTTTGGAAACTCCAAAAATTCTGAATCTTTTCAATATTATAAAGCATCAAGTTATCTTTCCAATGGTTCAAACGGTGAGTCAATCGGAATTCGGACGAAGGAGTTATGGTCGATATAGCTAAGTCACTCACATGTTCCAGTTTTTGCCGAGCAGCCTGCCGGAAGGGCCGCGGAACACTTGGTCGAGCCGCGGCACGCACACATTTTTCAATCTTCGGCCGACCCGTCTGTACCTTGTGCCGCGGCACATGCCGGCAGGACCGCGGCACACTTCCGAGTCACTGCCGCGGCACACTCGTCCGGGCCGCGGCACGCTGCCGATCACTGGGGGCAGATTCGGCCCGCGGCAGCGCGGCACACGGTGCGAATCGGCCTTTTAAGGCCAAGCGGCGTATTTCTTGACCATTTCTCACTCGTTTTCTTCCCTTCCGGTGGAGCTTGGTTAATCATGGAGAGATGTTGTTGGACAATCAATCCATGAAGTCTTGGAGTTCATATCATCAATCATCCATCCTATAACATCCTCAGATCTAGAATCGAGTCGATTTCCTAGAAATCTAGTTTTGGGGAATTTGGGTATTTTGGTTGATTTCATCCATTTTATCCGATTTAACTTAGGATTATGATGGATTGATGATTATCTAGATGTATTATATCATTTCCTTTATTATTCCATGGTTGGATCGTATCGATTCGTTGTTTTGGTCGAGTTCTGGATCGACGCCTTGAAGGTGTCCGGTAAAATGTCATAGAGGGGTTTTCGGGCGTTCTACGATTATTCTTCCTCGTATGATCGATGATTTATTGATTATATGTTGTTAGGGTCGAGTTTCTTGTGAAGAAACCAAGTTGAACCTTTCCGTTCGTTGTCGTCTTTCCTTTCAATAGCATCGGGCATTTTGAAGCTTCCCGGTCGAGCCGTGTTCTTCAGAGTATTCGGTAGCGGTTATTAAGGCAAGTATATATTTATGAATGTGCGTTCTCGACTTTGAAAGTATGAAATATTAATGGCATGATTATTTCTATCCACTCTGGGGCGGGCGGACGGGTCCCCTGAGGGTTTCGTAGCCTCTGGTGCGATTCCACGGATGATATGAACGAACCACTCTGGGGCGGGCCGATAGGTCCCCTGAGGGTTCCTTAGCCTCTGGTGCGGTTCCACGGTATTCATATATGTATTGATGCGATGCTATGAGATTTAGTTATTCCGGAATACTAGTCTTGAATTAATGAATTGACGGTTACATTTACTTTATTGTCGAGAAGTATTGTAGTTCATACTTGTTAGGCGTATTTTTATACGCTTATTTATCATTATTTTGTATTATTTTGGCGAGTAAAATTGCATAAATTATCTTTTAATGTCTTATTCTCGCATCTTTGACAGGAGATTGGAGTCCGGAAGCTAAAACGAGGCAAAACGGGCGAAAATGGCAAATTTTGACTGTGGGCCGCGGCACAAGGCAAGTGGGCCGCGGCACACGAAGAAGACCAGCGAGCACCAGAGTAATTTGTACTCTGTGCCGCGGCACAGACCAGGTGAGCCGCAGCCCAGAAGAAAGTCACAGCGCCCAGGTTTTAATCTGGATGCCATGTGCCGCGGCACAGATTAAGTGAGCTGCGGCACACAGGGCGGTTTTGGTGTGCTCCGCGTGGGTTTGGGCCGTTTTGAAGCCAGTTCTCGACCTACTCACAGGGACGCGATTTGGAGGCTGTTGGGAGCTATAAATAAGGGTTTAAGACCCTAATTAATCATCTTGGAAGAGGAGGATCGACTGATTGAAGAATTAATCAAGGAGCAGAAGCAGAAGACATCAGGAGCAGAGGGCGGAAGCCAGAAGAACGGAGGGATCCGAGCTCTTCATCTGCGTTTGATTTTAATGCTTTCATTCTTTTATTCTGTATTTTTATCTTTTAGCATGTCAGGCTAAAACCCTAATCTAGGATTTTGATGAAACCTATGTTTTGACGGATTTGCTTGAGATTATCTATTTAATTCCCTTTTTGTTGAGTTTTCCCAATCGTGTTTAATGCTTTCAATTATCTGGCCAATAGTTGTATTGTTCTAATCATACAATTCAAATCGGGAGAGGAGAGTTGGTGAGGAACTATTGGTGAGGACCGTTTTATCTTGTGAGATAGGAATATACTCATAGGAACTACGTGGCCTTTTGGAGATTTTATGCTTTTTGCCTATTGACGAATTAATTCACCTAGGGATAGAGCGCGTTATTCGCCTTTAGAAAAATCTATTGACCTCGGGAGAGGCGATAGAGTATATTAGCAATCTTCGCCTTCAATAAATTGGGGAAATCATTAACTTCAGATAATCGAAAGTAAATTCGGATAACCCGAGGTGGATTCAGAATCCTAGACTTATTTATCATTTGATTCTCTTTCTTCAAGCGATCGTTTTTACTGTTTAATCTTTTATTAATTTTCTTTAGTAATAATTGCAACCCAAATTTCGATTGTTCAGATAAAACTAGAATACATAAAAATCGGTACTTAGTGATTCAGTCATCGTGGGAACGATACTCACTCATCACTTTATTACTTGTATACGATAACGTGCACTTGCGTTCAAGAAAAATCGCAACAAGTTTTTGGCGCCGTTGCCGGGGACTGAAATTTTTGCTAATATCGATTTCACTATTTCTAGTCTTAGTTTGAACATTTTTTTTATTTTCGTGTACTTTACTTTATTTTATTTGTTTTTCCTTTCAGGATTTTTCGGGTACTGCATGAGAAAACTCGGTAACAAAGGCCTACTACCTTTGAATACCGAACTCGAGCGCACTCTTCGAAGAAACAAGAAGGAGAAACGAGAGTTACAGACGACAGTGACCATGGCCGAAAATATCGAAATTCACGGAGGTGATAATCCTGTTCAGCAAGCTCAACCGGCATTAGCACTTCGAAATTATGCTATGCCACAAATTAAAGCAAACTTTTCGGGGATTCGGCGTCCCACCATCCAGGCAAACAACTTCGAACTCAAGCCTGCGATTATTCAGATGGTGCAGGCGAGCCAATTCTGTGGATTGCCGAATGATGACCCCAACGCACATATTGCTTCCTTTCTCGAGATTTGTGACACGTTCAAGAACAATGGTGTCACCGACGATGCTATCCGTTTAAGGCTTTTCCCTTTCTCTTTGAGGGATAAAGCGAAATTTTGGCTGAATTCCTTACCGTCGGGCTCGATCACGACATGGGCAGAGTTAGCGCAAGCCTTCCTTGCCAAATTCTTCCCACCTTCGAAGACGGCGAGATTACGGAACGAAATTACCACTTTTGGTCAGTATGATATGGAGTCGCTTCACGAGGTGTGGGAGCAATACAAAGATTTGCTAAGGAGATGCCCGCATCACGGCCTTCCGGACTGGCTCCAAATTCAGACGTTCTACAATGGTTTGAGTGCCTCTACACGCACTCTCGTGGATGCAGCCGTTGGAGGAGCTTTAATGGGAAAAATGATGGCCGAGGCACACTTTTTGTTGGAAGCTATGGCCGCTAATGCTTATCAATGGCCATCCGAAAGAGTTAATCCGAAGCGAGTTATGGAGATTTCAAATAATGATCCAATCTCTACATTGTCAGCCCAAGTCGCCGCTTTGACGCAACAACTTCAAGCCTTTTCGCATGCACCTTCCCCCGTTGCCATTGAATCGTGCAATTGGTGTAATGGATCTCGTCCTAGCATAGAATGCCAAGTCGGAAACCCTTTCGAGCAACATCCGATGGAGCAAGCTCAATTCGTGGGAAACGGAAATCGACAAAATAATCCTTACCCCAGCACTTATAATCAAGGTTGGCGAAATCACCAAAAATTTTCATGGAGGAACGGGCAAACTTTAAAACCTCCACAAGCTCAATTTGCGCAGCCCACACAGCAGCCCCCTCAATCACCAAAGGTATCCTTGGAAGATGCTCTTGCTCAATTGGCGGCTAACACGAGCCAATTCATGACCCGCACCGAGACTACCCTCCAAAATCATTCTACCTCCATCCGAAACTTAGAAACTCAAATGGGGCAGATTGCTAATCTATTGTCCTCTCGGTCTCAAGTTGCATTGCCCAGCGCTACCGAAATGAACTCCAAAGAAGACGTGCAGGCAATCGAACTACGAATTGGAAAGGAGTTGAAAGAGCAGCCTATCAATAACAAGGACAAGATCGAGCGAAGTGAGACAGAAAAGGACGAGGTGCCCAAACCAAAGGAAGTATCGACTACTCACCCCACTCCTCAAATTCCATTCCCACAGCATTTCCAAAAGCAAAAACTAGACAAGCAATTTTCAAAGTTCCTCGACGTCTTCAAGAAATTGCACATAAACATTCCATTTGCCGATGCGTTGGCACAAATGCCGAGTTATGTAAAATTCATGAAAGAAGTCTTGTCAAACAAAAGAAAGCTCGAGGAGTATGAGACGGTCGCATTGACGGAGGAGTGCAGTGCTATTTTACAAAAGAAGCTCCCACCTAAATTGAGAGATCCGGGAAGTTTTACCATCCCTTGCATCATTGGAAATTCGTCTTTTGAAAGAGCCCTATGCGATCTCAGAGCCAGCATAAACCTTATGCCCCTTACTATTTTTAAAAAGCTGGATATTGGGGAAGCCAAGCCGACGACGGTCTCCTTACAATTGGCCGATAGATCCATCAAATATCCGAGGGGAGTAATAGAGGACGTGTTAGTAAAGGTTGACAAATTTATCTTTCCAACCGATTTTATTGTGCTCGACATGGAGGAAGATCAAGATATCCCAATTATCTTGGGAAGACCATTTTTGGCAACCGGCCGAACTTTAATCGATGTGGAAAAGGGGAAGCTGACTCTACGTGTTCAAGAGGATCAAGTAACGTTCAATATCTTTCGATCCGTAAAATATCCGAGTGATGCTGAAGGTTGTTTCCAAGTTGACGTCATTGACTCATGCGTGAGTAGAGCCTTTCGAGAGAATTATCCACCCGATCCATTGGAGTCCGTTTTGATTGGGGCTGTTTCCGAACTAAATGCATAGCATGCAGCCTACGTACGCCACATGGATTCTTCCCCGCCAATTTTCATTCGTCAACCATTTGAGGAGCTCGGAAAGTCACCAACTCGACCAGTCCCATCAATCGAAAAACCTCCAAAGTTGGAACTCAAGAAGCTGCCGCCTCATTTAAAATATGCATTTTGGGGCCTGACGACTCCCTTCCAGTTATTCTTTCGGCCACTTTAGCGGGGGATCAAGAAGCGAAATTATTGAGAGTTTTGAGGGAGTACAAATCTGCTCTTGGATGGTCTATTGCGGATATTAAGGGGATCAGCCCGTCAATTTGCATGCACAAGATTTTGATGGAGGAAGACTACAAACCATCTGTGGAGCATCAACGCCGTTTGAATCTAAACATGAAGGAGGTGGTAAAAGTCGAGGTTTTAAAACTCCTCGACGCAGGTATGATCTTTCCGATTTCTGATAGCAAGTGGGTAAGTCCGGTCCAAGTTGTGTCGAAGAAGGGTGGGATAACGGTTGTTCAAAATGATAATAATGAATTAATTCCCACTAGGATTGTCACTGGGTGGCGTATGTGCATAGATTATAGGAAATTAAATAAGGCCACTAGAAAAGATCATTTCCCCTTACCTTTTATTGATCAGATGTTAGATAGATTAGCCGGACACGATTTCTATTGCTTTCTCGATGGTTATTCGGGGTATAATCAGATTTATATAGCCCCCGAAGACCAAGAGAAAATGACGTTTACATGTCCGTACGGCATTTTCGCTTATAGGCGCATGCCTTTTGGATTATGTAATGCGCCGGCTACTTTTAAACGGTGTATGATGGCTATTTTTTCTGACATGGTAGAGCAGTGTATTGAGATTTTTATGGATGATTTTTCTATTTTTGGAGATTCGTTTGACATTTGTTTGAAAAATTTGCAGAAAGTCTTGAAAAGATGAGAAGAGACAAATTTGGTCTTGAACTGGGAGAAGTGTCATTTTATGGTGCAGGAGGGCATAGTACTTGGCCATCGAATATCCTCACATGGAATTGAAGTCGACCGGGCAAAAATCGAAACAATCGAGAATATGCCTCCGCCTACTTCGGTCAAAGGGATTAGAAGTTTTTTGGGACATGCTGGTTTCTATCGCCGATTTATTAAGGATTTTTCGAAAATCACGAAGCCGTTGTGCAATATACTCATGAAGGATGTTCCATTTACTTTTTGACAAGTCGTGTAAAGAAAGTTTTGATTTATTGAAGAAAGCTCTAAGCACGGCACCGGTGATAGTCGCTCCGGACTGGGACCTTCCGTTCGAGTTAATGTGTGATGCAAGCGACTTTTCCATTGGGGCTGTTTTGGGGCAGAGACGAGGGAAGGTGTTCCATGTCATATACTATGCGAGCCGAACACTCGACGACGCCCAAAGAAATTATGCCACAACGGAGAAGGAATTGTTGGCGGTGATCTTTGCATTTGATAAATTCCGGGCGTATCTACTGGGAACGAAAGTGATAGTGTGGACCGACCATTCAGCAATAAAATACCTTTTGGAGAAGAAGGATGCTAAACCAAGGTTGATTAGGTGGGTGCTTCTCCTTCAAGAATTCAACTTGGAGATTCGGGACAAGAAAGGGACTGAAAATGTTATAGCCGATCACCTTTCACGATTAGAGAGTCCCCTTGAGAAGGGAGAAAGTCAGCCACAAATCATGGAAACCTTCCCCGACGAGCAGCTCTACAAGTTGGGTTCAAAACACGCGCCTTGGTATGCTGATCTAGTGAACTACTTGGCAAGTGAAAAAATTCCAAACGACCTCTCACGCCATCAAAAGAAGAAGCTAATCTCAGACGCTAAGTATTATTTGTGGGACGATCCTTTTCTATTCAAGAGATGCCCCGATCAAATCATTCGTAGATGTATTCCGGATGAGGAAATCCACAGTGTGCTAAACCATTGCCATGCATCACCTTACGGTGGACATTTTAGTGGAAATAGAACAGCGGCGAAGATCTTACAATCGGGGTTCTATTGGACGTCATTATTCAAGGATGCTCACTCCTTTGTGTCCGCGTGTGATCGGTGTCAACGGACGGGAAACATCTCAAGGCGACACGAAATGCCGCTGAACACCATACTTGAAGTTGAATTGTTCGATGTATGGGGGATCGACTTCATGGGTCCATTTCCTCCATCAAATGAGAATCTCTATATTTTGGTAGCCATAGACTATGTCTCAAAATGGGTTGAAGTGGTGGCACTACCTACGAATGGGTCCAATGTCATAATCAAGTTTATAAAACAATATATCTTCACACATTTTGGGACACCACGTGCTATTATCAGTGATGGTGGGTCACACTTCAACAACAAATTTCTTGATGCGGTTTTGAGAAAATATGGAGTTACTCATCGTGTTGCTACAGCATACCATCCTTAGAGGATCGGTCAAGTCGAGATATCAAATCGAGAGCTGAAGTGGATCCTAGAAAAAACGGTCAGCTCGTCTCGAAAAGATTGGTCGTTTAAACTCGATGATGCACTTTGGGCGTACCGTACTGCGTATAAAACACCTATCGGGATGTCGCCCTACATATTGGTTTATGGGAAAGGTTGCCATTTACCCGTAGAGATGGAACATCGTGCTTACTGGGCGATAAAGAAACTAAACTTTGATCTGAAATCTGCTGGTGAAAAGCGTTGTTTGCAGCTGAACGAGTTGAAAGAAATTCGCCACGATGCATACGAAAATGCGAAACTTTATAAGGAGCGGACAAAGATTTGGCATGATAAGCACATCACGCAGAGAGAGTTTGTCCCGGGACAAAAGGTGTTGCTATTTAATTCTCGCTTAAATTTATTTCCCGAGAAATTGCATTCACGATGGTCGGGACCGTTCACCGTAGTTCAAGTGTTCCCATATGGTGCGGTAGAAGTACAAAAAGATGACCGAAAATTCAAAGTTAATGGACAACAGTTGAAGGCATACTTTGGAAATCCAATAGACACGCAGAAAACGAGTGTCGTCTTATCCACCTGTAACACCCCCAAATCCGCTCAGGGATATTACACGCCGTAGACCCTCTCCTCGAGGATCTACCAGGCTGATAACTAAAATCAAACATCTAAACCTCGCCTTTAAGGCTAAAATGACTCAGTAGACCGATTTGGTCTTTCAACAAATACATACAACTCAAATACAACTCATGCCCACGCAGGGGTCAAAATACAACCACACCTGTACAACGGGAAAATATACTGCAGCGGAAAAGAAAAATACAACTAGACCAATACGACAGCAACGGATCCTCGTGTGATTAGTATCGTTCATCTTTCATCATCCTTCGTGCCAACCCTGTGCTATGCTCCAAAACACGAATGCAAAATAGACATCCACCCCGAATACTCGGGGGTTAGCAAACTCCACCGCTTTGCTAGTGCAGTACAAGTGCAAAAATACGAGCCATACAATACAAGTTCCAAGAACAATAATAATCGGGAATCCTCAAAGGTTCAAACGTAAGGAAAAGTACTTCCCAGGCAAGAGTTTGGGTAAACATTTCCAAAGCGAAAGATTGCAAATAAGGAAACAATTTACAAACAGTTTAAAATGTCATCGAGAGTTTTAATAGAAAACAATTTAGGATTATAAAATCCTTCTCTTTCCAAAAATCAATAGGGTCACAACCCAAATGTTTTGTTTTCGCAAATAGGAAACCACCAACAATTTACGGGGTCAAAGCCCAACATCACGTGTCCTCAACGGACGAAAAATCAACGAAACATAATCACGCACGCGCATCGCCTAGACCGGACGATACCACCGACATCCCACCCGAGGCCTCGAAGGACCCTCCCGGTGGCTAGCGAAACAAATCACACACATCTCACGGTTGGATCAATCGCTTGTTGCATCGGCCACATGATCACATGCCATGTGCCACCGTAGATTATCTCGAGCTCTCACGGTTGGATCAATCACTTGTTGCATCCCGGCCACATGATCACATGCCATGTGCCACCGTAGACCTTCAACCATATCCACACATTCACACAAATAACATATCACATCAAGGATATTCAAACAATTCGCCCAGAGGCATCAAACACTTAGCAAAACACCACGTCAATCCACAACGCACCGAAATGAAATAATATACGTCCACACACAATACCAAGTGCAACATGAACACCAAGCATATACATAGAATTCACATAGTTATTCACGAACCACACCAATCACAAAACACACACGGTTTTGAAAGAGGCCTTTAACGAGGCTAACCAAATCTTTTGAAAACTCATTTCAAACAAACAAACAAACCAAGACGATCACCAATCATCATATCCGCGAAACAAGAAAAGTATGGACAAGGTACTTGCCTCGAATAAGAGCAATGCGGAGAATCGACCAAAGTAGGTTGACACGAACCGATTACGAACCCGCCGACTCCACCGATCGCCAACTCACGTCATAAACTACGAAGGACAATAATAACAATGAAATGAATTCCATAACACGACCCAAAGCCGTTGAATTCAAAGAACGAATGACGAAAGTTCAAGGATTTCCCCCAAAACGGCCAAGAACACGATTCGTTCCGTCAAAACCCAAAAACGGAATTCCAAGTTGAATTATGGATATACAATCCATAGAATATATTTAACAACATCATTTAACAATAATCGATCCATCGAAAACGGATGAAAAACGAGATCGGGGACAAATCCCCCAAAAAGTCAACTCGAAGGAAATCAAGAAATATACTTCGATTCGACGAAGAACAATGGATTAAATGATGTTAAACACAAGAATACTACCAAGATTAATCATACCCATCATGAATTAATCAACAACACGGAACGAATCGGACGAAATTGCAAAAATCCCCAAATTCACGAAATTAGGGTTCTAAGGAAGATTACCTTGATTCGCTTGATCAAAGGTTGTTAACGGACGATTGATTGATGTTATTGACTCCAGAACTTCATGGTTTTGTTGTTAGACAACATGGCTTCGTCGCCCATGAATCACCATTCGCGGACGGAGAAGGAAGGAAATGAAAACGAAGTGAAATGTGACTTTCGGCCATATTTATATCGCCGGACTAGCGTGCGCTAGCCTTCCCGGACTAGCGTGCGCTATCGGCCGGTATCGGCCGAGCACCCTCGGCAGAGGCCCACGACCCGGCATCACCGACCAACCTGCCCGACCAAACTGCCGACCCGACTCCGCTGGCGTGCGCTACGGCCGGAAGCTTCGCGCGCTGGCGAATCCGGTAGCCCTGGGTGAGCTGCCGGCCAGTAACGTCGCTAGCCGGCCAACGGCGTGCGCTACGCTGCCGACTAGCGCGCGCTACGCTCGGCGTAGCGTGCGCTACCCGCCGATCTGGCCGAGTCGAGAACCTCGAAACCCCGCTTTGCCCGGGCGATGGCGTCGCTACCCACGGCGGCGCTACACTGCCGGTTAGCGCGCAGCCTTCCGGTCGTAGCGTCGCTCGCCGGTTCTACCGCCGCACCGTCCGGCGGTGCCCGCAATCGTCCGGCGATCCGCCACCGTCCGGCGATCCATACGCCGAGCTTTCGGCGACCCGATTTAAAACGCACGCAGGCGAACACGGCGAAAAGTTCGCGGACAACATAAACGACTCGAAATGAAAGCGTAATACCATAATTAGTCATACGCGACCAAGAAACGGGTCGAGACAACAATTACAGATACGGATACCCGTAACTTTCAAGAAATTACAAAATGGCCCAAAACGCCCGGAAATCACGATACCTGATCGAATAACCAAACTGAAGTTCACAACACGTCTAACAAAGTTAAACGGACTTACGGGAAACTCGAAACAGCAGTTTCGAACGAGATTCGCAAGAACCGAACTAGAGTGCGGAAAAGTCGTTAAAAAGCACGGAACTCAACAAAACGACTCCGAAACGAACTCAGATGTCAAAAAGTGTAGAATTAATCATTCTCAGAATGACGAAACGGTCATGAGCGAGTCGTCACAACGGACTTCGTCCGAAAAAAAAGAAATTTACCGAAAATCGAAAATTGCGGATATTACATTCTACCCTCCTTAAAAGAAGTTTCGTCCCGAAACTTAAAACAAGTAGGGGAAGAAATATTCCGCCAGGAAAACTCAACGAGATACGCAAGAAACGCGTAACTAACGCCCAACGGCGAAATGTTACAAACAACGCAACGGAATATACGGTGTGAAAACACGCTCCACGACGACCAACACAACGTCGCCGGTAGAGACATAATAACACCAACAAGTGACGAGCGTCATCAAACAGATAATACAATCAAGTCAATTATCCAAACAATCACAAAACACAAAGTACTTGTTACAAGAAAACACGCACAGTCGAGAAAACAGAGAATAAACACAAAACGATCCACAAGGGCAATCATAAATAATTCGGACTACGCCGAAATCCTCAAAACCACCCTAGGCATCTCCGTGTCCTTTAGGAGCAGAGACGCAACCTCGATCCCCAAACCTCTCAGCTACCGTCTCGCAATGTACGGATCGGTGACCCACCTGGCCACACTCGAAACAGCTAACTAACGGTGAACGACAATTCTTCGCAGTATGGCCCGCTCGACTACTGATTATAACATATCTTGAAGTGCTCACATTACTCACTACAGGGGTACTACTCCTCCGATCACGCGATCTAGGAAACATTTTGGGATGACGAGACGAAGTCCCAACCTCAAGGGGCCCACTCCGATTTCTGAAAAGTTCCCAACGGTTTTCTGTTTCTTGAGTCGGACATACTCTCGGTCGATAATCTGGATAGCTCATAGGCTAACGCCCTATTTTGATAATCTCTCAAGGAAGTACAAGCGAGACTGCCATGTCTTGGCGAATCTCGGCTTCATCCGCCTACTAAAATGACAAATCTTGTCCTCCTCTGTCCTTACTTGATTTTGCACATAGCCGAGCTGTTTGCTAAAATCAATAATAGCTTGAGACAGCGGTACATCCTGCGGTTTCGCCGAAAAGAATTCATTAATCCTCTGATTTCTGATCGGCTCTGGACAAAACTCATCTCTCATAAATTTCTGGAACTCTGCCCACGTGACAACGCGATCTCGAGGCTTAGTAGCCTCCCACCAGCTAGCGGCATCTTTGTCGAAAAGATCTTGAGCTCTAGGAACCTTACGTTCTTCTGGACAATCAACTATCTCAAAAATCTTTTCCAACCGGAAAAGCCAACCATCCCAGCCTAAAGCATCTGCAGCACCAGCGAAACGAGGGGGATTCATACGAACCACTTCTCGAAGCCACTGATTTGCACCAGTGTGCTGGGTCACATCTGTAACACGCTGAACTGCCTGAGTCAACTGTGTCATCTGAGTGGCTACCTGCTGTAAAATAGTAGCAACACCAATACCAATACTATCACCGGAAGCATGCTCTCGACCACGCGTCCGATCACCACGACCACGACCTCGGCCCCTCGGCATACTGAATAAGTAACCACTCAGCACAACAGAAAATCATAACACATAACACATACAACGATTACCATCGTAAGGCAACACACACATGAATATCACAATAACGACGGCATCGTCCGGCGACATCAACGACTCGAATGATGACCAGTGCACAATTACAAAACATCAAGGAACAACCACGTATGTACACAATCATACAAACTCCAGTTCCAATAGCTCGCACAAGTGCGATAATACATAATTCATCACAAGGCGACAACATTCAATATCAACATCTTACACACCTTCTCCGACCACAAGCAGGAAATGATGGGTTTTAAAAACGAAAACCACCTTTTGAAAATAGTTTGGAAACACCAGTTGATCTTGAGTATCATTTTACAAAAAGTTAAACAAACATCATTTTCGAGACTCTGAAATTCATCTTGCGTTTGAACTAAAATGAGGACACCTTTCTTTTAGTGAAAAACTTTCAGAATATCCGACCCTCGGGTCTAAGTATAAATGTTTCTAAACATCGAAAATATCTCAAAACATTTTGGTCCTCGAGGTAGAAAAATTTTGAAACAGATAGTTGCGCTAGTAGGCGCCTTGAAAATACAATCCATTTAAAGTACGTCTCGAATTTTATTTTCTAAGATACTCAAGGTTTTCAAAGATAATTCAATGGGCTACAATGCCCAAAAATTTCAGGTAAATACACGGAACATTATAGCGCCGTGGGTCCCGCACCGGAACCCACCAGGCTAAAAACCAATTACAAAAATGCCCAAAAAGGTCGATGACGGTAGTACTTATCAAAACTCACAAAATCATTTGAAAACACCCAACTACCGTCAAAACGGTCAAGGCCAACAACTCGGTTAAAGAATCGGTTTTCGAAATAAAATTCAGTCGGTAAAATACCGAAAGCTATTACAAAGGAACTCACGCAGCGGAAAAAAAAGAAATACAGTCCAACATGCACAATCCAGCAACTACTCCTCACATGAAAGAAATATGAGAGTCAAATAGTCACGTATCAAGAAATCAAAATCCATAAAAGGATTCCGTCACTTAATAAATAATCATAAAAAATATAGCTCGTGTCACACGAGGCACAACACAAAGAAGGGATACTTACAGCCACAGGTCGCACGAAGATGATGATTGCCCACGATACTAATCACGACCAACCAACTCAGACGACGCGTCGCGACACGACCCAGTCAGTTAAAATCCGACGAGACAACAACTCAATAGACACCACTGACCCGACAGCCTAGGTTTCCACAACCTAAGCTCCGATACCATTCTGTAACACCCCCAAATCCGCTCAGGGATATTACACGCCGTAGACCCTCTCCTCGAGGATCTACCAGGCTGATAACTAAAATCAAACATCTAAACCTCGCCTTTAAGGCTAAAATGACTCAGTAGACCGATTTGGTCTTTCAACAAATACATACAACTCAAATACAACTCATGCCCACGCAGGGGTCAAAATACAACCACACCCGTACAACGGGAAAATATACTGCAGCGGAAAAGAAAAATACAACTAGATCAATACGGACAACGGATCCTCGTGTGATTAGTATCGTTCATCTTTCATCATCCTTCGTGCCGACCGTGCTATGCTCCAAAACACGAATGCAAAAATAGACATCCACCCCGAATACTGGGGTTAGCAAACTCCTTTGTTTTGCTAGTGCAAATACAAGTGCAAAAATACGAGCCATACAATACAAGTTCCAAGAACAATAATAATCAGAATCCTCAAAGGTTCAAACGTAAGGAAAAGTACTTCCCGAGGCAAGAGTTTGGGTAAACATTTCCAAAGCGAAAGATCGCAAATAAGGGAAACAATTTACAAACGATTTAAAATGCCATCGAGAGTTTTAATAGAAAACAATTTAGGATTATAAAATCCTTCTCTTTCCAAAATCAATAGGGTCACAACCCAAATGTTTTGTTTTCGCAAATAGGAAACCACCAACAATTTACGGGGGTCAAAGCCCAACATCACGTGTCCTCAACGGACGAAAAATCAACGAAACATAATCACGCACGCGCATCGCCTAGGACCGGACGATACCACCGACATCCCACCCGAGGCCTCGAAGGACCCTCCCAGTGGCTAGCGAAACAAATCACACACATCTCACGGTTGGATCAATCGCTTGTTGCATCGGCCACATGATCACATGCCATGTGCCACCGTAGATTATCTCAGGCTCTCACGGTTGGATCAATCACTTGTTGCATCCTGGCCACATGATCACATGCCATGTGCCACCGTAGACCTTCAACCATATCCACACATTCGCACAAATAACATATCACATCAAGGATATTCAAACAATTCGCCCAGAGGCATCAAACACTTAGCAAAACACCACGTCAATCCACAACGCACCGAAATGAAATAATATACGTCCACACACAATACCAAGTGCAACATGAACACCAAGCATATACATAGAATTCACATAGTTATTCACGAACCACACCAATCACAAAACACACACGGTTTTGAAAGAGGCCTTTAACGAGGCTAACCAAATCTTTTGAAAACTCATTTCAAACAAACAAACAAACCAAGACGATCACCAATCATCATATCCATGAAACAAGAAAAGTATGGACAAGGTACTTGCCTCGAATAAGAGCAATGCGGAGAATCGACCAAAGTAGGTTGACACGAACCGATTACGAACCCGCCGACTCCACCGATCGCCAACTCACGTCATAAACTACGAAGGACAATAATAACAATGAAATGAATTCCATAACACGACCCAAAGCCGTTGAATTCAAAGAACGAATGACGAAAGTTCAAGGATTTCCCAAAGCGGCCAAGAACACGATTCGTTCGTCAAAACCCAAAAACGGAATTCCAAGTTGAATTATGGATATACAATCCATAGAATATGTTTAACAACATCATTTAACCATAATCGATCCATCGAAAGCGGATGAAAAAGCGAGATCGGGGACAAATCCCCCAAAAAGTCAACTCGAAGGAAATCAAGAAATATACTTGATTCGACGAAGAACAATGGATTAAATGATGTTAAACACAAGAATACTACCAAGATTAATCATACCCATCATGAATTAATCAACAACACGAACGAATCGGACGAAATTGCAAAAATCCCCAAATTCACGAAATTAGGGTTCTAAGGAAGATTACCTTGATTATTTGGATCAAAGGATGATAACGGACGATTGATTGATGTTATGGACTCCAGAACTTCATGGTTTTGTTGTTAGACAACATGGCTTCGTCGCCCATGAATCGCCATTCGCGGACGGAGAAGGAAGGAAATGAAAAACGAAGTGAAATGTGATGCTCGGCCCATATTTATATTGGCGGACTAGCGTGCGCTAGCCTTCCCGGACTAGCGTGCGCTATCGGCGTATCGGCCGAGCACCCTCGGCCGTGGCCCACACGACCGGCATCACCGACCAACCCCGCCGACCAAACTGCCGACCCTACTCCCGCTAGCATGCGCTACGGCCGGAAGCTTCTTGCGCGTGGCGCCCGGCTGTCCAGTAGCCATCGGATCGGCTGCCGGCAGTAACGACGCTAAGCCGGCGGCGTGCGCTACGCTGCCGACTAGCGCGCGCTACGCTCGGCGTAGCGTGCGCTACTGCCGATCTGGCCGAGTCGAGAACCTCGAAACCCCACTGCCCGGGCCGATGGCGTCGCTAGGCCACCGGCGGCGTCGCTACACTGCCGGTTAGCGCGCGACCGGCCGTAGCGTGCTCTCGCCGGTTCTGCCGCACCGTCCGGCGGTGCCTGCAATCGTCCGGCGATCCGCCCGTCCGTCGATCCCGCCACGCGAGCTTTCGGCGACCCGATTTCAGCGCACGGGCGAACACGGCGAAAAGTTCGCAGACAACATAAACGACTCGAAATGAAAGCGTAATACCATAATTAGTCATACGCGACCAAGAAACGGGTCGAGACAACAATTACAGATACGGATACCCGTAACTTTCAAGAAATTACAAAATGGCCCAAAACGCCCGGAAATCACGATACGTGATCGAATAACCAAACTGAAGTTCACAACACGTCTAACAAAGTTAAACGGACTTACGGGAAACTCGAAAGAGCAGTTTCGAACAAGATTCGCAAGAACCGAACTCGAGTGCGGAAAAGTCGTTAAAAAGCACGGAACTCAACAAAACGACTCCGAAACGAACTCGGATGTCAAAAAGTGTAGAACTAATCATTCTCAGAATGACGAAACGGTCATGAGCGAGTCGTCACAACGGACTTCGGCCGAAAAAAAAGAAATTTACCGAAAATCGAAAATTGCGGATATTACACCACCGCCGGATAAATGCGACAAAAGTCCGGCTGAAGACTATAAACTTAGCGCTTCTCGGGAGGCAACCCGAGTATTAGTTGTAGAATTTTTATTTTTAGTATTTTCTTGCATTTTTAGAGTCTTTATTTGTCGTCATTTTTCTTTGATCCGTCTATCCCTCTCGTCTTGATGTTTTCGTTTAAAAATTCTGTGCAGGAATCACCCCAGGGGAGGAAATCAGTGATGGGCCGCGGCACAATAATAGTGAGCCGCGGCACGCACCAGTTGATGGAACAAGGCCAAACAAACTGTACTATGTGCCGCGGCACGATCTTACTGAGCCGCGGCACACCAGGTCACTGAGCTGCGGCACATATTCCCTAAGCCGCGTCACACCAAAGGTTCAAGAAGCCCAGGAGACTGTACTCTGTGCCGCGGCACGGACCAAATAAGCCGCGGCACACTAACACGATGAGCCGCGGCACGCCTAAACTGAGCCGCGGCACCTGGCGGTATTACAAAAAAGTCCCAGGCCGACTGTACTCTGGGCCGCAGCTCACTTATGTTGTGCCGCGGCCCCCGTCACAATATGAGAATGCCCAGGTATACTTCATACATTCGATCGGCCAGCACAAGTTCCCTTCCTTCCTTCCTTCGCACAATGAGGTCGGTCGATACCCCTCTCTTAGTCTTCTTCTCAAATTCTTCAGGTAAATCTCGATATCTCAAGTATAATTGATACATGATTTGAAAAGTGAATTGAAGTTATATGTTGCTAGTTGTTCTTCAATGTTTTTCTCAAAAATGAAGTTGGAATATGGTGATTATGGTATTTGATTGTGATGGGATTGGTGATTATGAGCGAATTGATGATGTTAGTTGTCGTTTTTAATGGCTATTATCTGTGTTATTATTTTTGGGATTTGGAGTTAACCATTAAAATTCTTGTTCTTCATTTTAACTTGTGCATACCAAGTGTTTGATAAATTGCAGCAATGAAAAAGTGGTAAGCCAAGCATTTTCAAATTATATGCAACGAATCATTTTATCAAATTACATTGTCCCCAACCCTTACATCATGTTAAACTTGAGAGCTCGTACTTAACTTCCTCTTTGATGATGCAAGCTCATTTATTCACGCTCCGCATGATGTAGTCGAGAAGCGTGCAAGCTCGCCGGATGACGCCGGCACCAACTCGTGAGAGGATTGTAGGGGAGTACTTGACCTTTCACTTTTATTGCATATTATATTTTGTCCATTGAGGTCAATGTACGTCCTAAGTTTGGGTGGGTCTATTTCTGTTGCTACATTTACTGCTGTACTTATTTCGTTTGCACTTGTTGTTATTTTTAGTTATCTTTTTGTCGATAGCCTTGCTTGTCATGATTTTACTCTTATTCGTGAATTTTTCGTGCTTCTATTTGTGTAATACTGATGTTACGACATTGTTTTTCTCTCTGAAGGAATGGTCGAGTTTTAGACGAGTTGTAGTCAGTTATTTCTGTTTCTGCTAAGTCTTCATTTAGGTCCGAAATTTTTTTGTTTTTTGTAGAGATCTTAGCGGATAAGAGAGGAGACATACGTGTTTTCAAATCGCCGTTGATACGTTTGGTTACATTTTTAGGTTAGCTAGTCGTCCAATGACATAAGTCGTGTTGGCACTTGAGTTTAGAGTTGGACAGCTTTTTCCCAAAAGTCGAGATAATATTTGTTCTATGATGGGAAGTCTAGTAACCGGGGGTATTCACGTGACCCGTTGTTTACTCTCGCGTAAAACGAAGACCCTGATTAGACTAGTGATTTAGAAATTTCGCATATGCCAATGACAGGGAGCCTAGTAACCGGGAGTATTCGCGTGACCCGTTGTTTACTCTCGCGTAAAATAGCGACCTTGATTCGGACATGCGGGAATTAGCTATTCGAGTTGTTTCTCCGCTGTGGAGGGGAACTTAGTAACTAGAAGCATCCATGTGCCCCATGAGTGTCTTTTACGTCAAACGGTTTCCCAATACATGAGAATGGAAGTTCCACCCTAGGATTATCCCGATGAAACATCCCGAGATCCGAACCTAGTGGTCAACTCGAATCAATTTCTTGAGCATATATATAAGGGAATACTGTCCGAGGGTTATTTTTGATGAAACTCGTGCAAAATTTTGCCATTAGACTGTGGAACGGGGCGAATTAGCTTGTTTATTTTAACATTTCATATTGACGGCCGATTAGATTCACGTTTGTTAATCTTTGAGCTGGATTTTCTTCATGAACGAGTGATTAGGACTGAACTTGGTTACTTTGTGGAATCAATGTTCTGAGTGTAGTTCGCTATTACGATACTCGTATTATTCAGAGAGAATTTCAGGATAGTATTGATTAGGTTGAGCACTTTGAGTTGCACGATTATTCACGATATTTTTTGTTGAAATTAATTCTTTTTGCTTGAGGACAAGCAAAGGCTCAAGTTTGGGGGTATTTGTTAGGCGTATTTATATACGCTTATTTATCATTATTTTGTATTATTTTGGCGAGTAAAATTGCATAAATGAGCTTTTAATGTCTTATTCTCACATGTTTGACAGGAGATTGGAGTCCGGAAGCTAAAACGAGGCAAAACGGGCGAGAACGGCGAATTTTGACCGTGGGCCGCGGCACAAGGCAAGTGGGCCGCGGCACACGAAGAAGACCAGCGAGCACCAGAGTAATCTGTACTCTGTGTCGCGGCACAGACCAGGTGAGCCGCGGTCCAAAAGAAAGTCACAGCACCCAGGTTTTAATCTGGACGCCATGTGCCGCGGCACAGATTAAGTGAGTCGCGGCACACAGGGCAGTTTTGGTGTGCTCCGCATGGGTTTGGGCCGTTTTGAAGCCAGTTCTCGACCTACTCACAGGGACGCGATTTGGAGGCTGTTGGGAGCTATAAATAAGGATTTAAGACCCTAATTAATCATCTTGGAAGAGGAGGATCGACTGATTGAAGAATTAATCAAGGAGCAGAAGCAGAAGACATCAGGAGCATAGGGCGGAAGCCAGAAGAATGGAGGGATCCGAGCTCTTCATCTGCGTTTGATTTTAATGCTTTCATTCTTTTATTCTGTATTTTTTTCTTTTAGCATGTCAGGCTAAAACCCTAATCTAGGATTTTGATGAAACCTATGTTTTGACGGATTTGCTTGAGATTATCTATTTAATTCCATTTTTGTTGAGTTTTCCCAATCGTGTTTAATGCTTTCAATTATCTGGCCAATAGTTGTATTGTTCTAATCATACAATTCGAGTCGGGAGAGGAGAGTTGGTGAGGAACTATTGGTGATGACCGTTTTATCTTGTGAGATAGGAATATACTCATAGGAACTACGTGGCCTTTTGAAGATTTTATGCTTTTTGCCTATTGACGAATTAATTCACCTAGGGATAGAGTGCGTTATTCGCCTTTAGAAAAATCTATTGACCTCGGGAGAGGCGATAGAGTATATTAGCAATCTTCGCCTTCAATAAATTGGGGAAATCATTAACTTCAGATAATCGAAAGTAAATTTGGATAACCCGAGGTGGATTCAGAATCCTAGACTTATTTATCATTTGATTCTCTTTCTTCAAGTGATCGTTTTTACTGTTTAATCTTTTATTAATTTTCTTTAGTAATTAATTGCAACCCAAATTTCGATTGTTCAGATAAAACTAGAATACATAAAAATCGGTACTTAGTGATTCAGTCCTCGTGGGAACGATACTCACTCATCACTTTATTACTTGTATACGATAACATGCACTTGCGTTCAAGAAAAATCGCAACAATACTTGATATACTTGCACTAGCTATTCGACGGCTAACCCCTTTATGGTGGAAATACTTTCCATGTATTTCAGGTTCCAGGAGAGCGGACAGGCAGGTATCGGATCGGCATGAAGATGATGGTCAAGTGTGATACTGTGTCTTTCCTCTGGTTGTGTTTCGTGTTTCTCCATTCATTGTTGTTGTACTGGAATGGTTATTGAATACTCGAGTATTGTTTTTCAGTTTTCCTTTATGTTCCGGCCTGTGTTGCCGAGGTATTGATTTGTGTGGTGATGTATATGGTTTCATTGGTTATGGTTTTGAATACCATTTGTATTGTCCTTGTTTTCATTGTATATAGACCTTGTCGGTCAAGTTTTACAGTTCCGCGCATGAATAGCCTTGTGGGTCCCACAGCGCTGTAATATACCCTGAATAACTTGGGGGTGTTACAGAATATGGTATCGGAGCTTAGGTTTATGGATACCTAGGTTGTCGGTCTTTTGGGTCGATTGAGTCATCATTTGCCCATAGTATCACTACTCTGCCATCATCACAGTGCGACCGGTACTTGTAAGTCCTCTCACTCTTCTTGTATTTTTCTTAATCGTTTCGTTTTTAGCTTGGTATTCCTGGGAATTGGTCACTTCGAGAATGTGCGATTTGGATTATACTTACGCACGTGTGTGCCCTTCAGAATGTTGGATGTAAGGAGGAGGAGTCGTGGCCGTGGTCACAGACGTGAACTCTTCCTTGAGATTTTGTCAAATTGCTAATTGCGATATTAGTGTGTATCGGTATTGTGTTCAGACCTTGCTTGGGAGTCGCATGCTAATATCACGGGAGATCATCGACTTCACGTACCTGTAAGTATACTGTTTTGGTTATTCGCTGGTGGGGGTGTCTGATTGCTTTCGTGATGAGTTGGGAAATTTTGGATTGATCTGTTGTTTGTGACAAGATTGCAAGTTTCGAGGACGAAACTTATTTTAAGGCGATATCCCGACTTTTAGTACGTAATATCCGGATTTCAGTATAAATCTTTCGCGCTATTTTATCTGAGATATACTGGATAGATTGGTGTTTATACAGTATGGATAAAATAATTGGAAGACTGAGATAGTTGTATTAGTATAATTGTCGTAGTTGGTCGATAATTACATTTGAAGATATCGTGTGTCATGTTATCGTACTTTTCATATCGGGTATATCATATGAGAATATTATCAGGTTGTATATATGTATTCAATATGTCGTGTATATACATCTAGTATACCAAGACGACGGATAAGAATAGCGGAAAATGGCTAAGTACAGCCACGTTAGCGCACGCTACAAGGTATGCCTAGCGCACGCTAAGATATATATACTTAGCGTACGCTGCGGTGCATACTTAGCGCACGCTAAGAGGTTTGAGTTACGTACGCTAAGGAGGACCCCTAACGTACGCAAGGTATTCTGGATAAGGTCCGGAAGGTGGCCGTGTAGGCCTGCATTTTATTATCGGCGATTAATGCACGCTAATGCATGTTGGTAGCGCACGCTAATTTCAGATCGTCAACAGTGAATCTTAGCTTTATTGGCTGCTTTCGGCGTGTAGGACCCGGGCATCTTCTGGGAAGGTACAGGTTGTCGAGTCAACAACGATTAGCGCGCGCTAAGGTCGAGGAATAGCACACGCTACTGAGCAATTCACTGTATCAAGTCAACGCCTGTTTGCGTACGATAATGCATGGGCATTATGTACGTTAGATGAATTTTGAAGCAATACTGTAGCTTCTGGACTGCCCGATTATCAAGGAAGGATAGCGTACGCTAGATATGTAGCGCACGCTAAATATAAGGTCTAGCGCGCGCTAGTGATGTGTTTTATAAAGAGGATAGACGAGTGCTGAGAGGCATTTTGTCCATTCTCCTTCCTTCAGTCAATAGAGAGAGCCTTGGGAAGTACTTGAAGTTCCTAAACATTGAGAGATAATCCTCTTAAACAAGATTAAGATGGAGAGCTCGGATTTAAGTATTGTTCTTGAAGTTTTGATGATTCTTGTAATGGAGTTCAATTATTCTTCGTGGTTCGTCCATACAAGGTAATCCTCGTATCCCTTTGATAGTGGTTCGTTTCTTTTTAAAGGATTACTTCTTGGGAGGGAGCATGTTGGGATCATCATGTGATAATGTTATATGAGATTTATTGGAATTGTAATAAGAGATTTCGGATGTTGATATGATTATTGACATCTTCTTCATATGATTATAATGGTTTTGTTGCGATTCTTGAGGTTGTATGAATGGCATGATGAAGAAAATGGTAACATGGAGATATATATACCTCGGATATGTTGTTCTGAACGTGATTTCGGATATTTCATGTTCTTGAAGAAGTCCTGAATTATACGAGGTGATGAAAATTTATAAGTGTTGATGTTTTGAAAATGAATATGGAATATTCATATCTAGAGATAAATTATGTGTTTGAAATAATATTCGCATAGGAATACGAATGTGATTATGAGTTTGATGAGACTATTATTCATCTCTGAATTTGGAAGCCCATACGTCTGGAGCAAATATTCAAGTCGAATGATTGGATTGTTTGATAACCTTTTTAATATGATTATCAATTATTTTGAACCAATCGGATGGTTCGAATTAATGATAGTCATAGGTAAATTTTATCGATGGATTTACGAGAAGGGAACCTTGTCAATTCGTATTTAAGAGTTGAGTTTGGAATCGATAACATTTAGACCCTTATTATTGGTCCGAATTGGTTGCTGATATGATCATCGGATTTCGGCTCGTATTGTGGACATGGATTCGTGAGGGTCTGAGTTAGATAGTTCAGACTGTGTTTAATCGAGATATTGTGGAACCGATGAGTTGTGGCCTTGTTGTATTGATATTGATCGTCATCGAACCTGTTGATTATTAATCCTTCGTTTTACAATAAGATATGATGTTTGATCATGGATTATGACTGTTGTGTTGCGGTTGAGGTTGAAGAGTTCGTAATTAGCTTGGTCGGGACTGAGGAACTCGTAGACGAAATTAACTGAATTGGTAACAGTTCGTTGTATTGATATCGAGGCAAGTTTTATACTTGTATTAATCAATGAGATTAATGTAGGTGTACGAATGTGTGTATCATTTCGAGACTTGGTCTCTTTATGATTTTGTTGATATCAGGGGATTGTTTGATACGACACCCGTCGGCAAATTATGCCAAATGTTACTGTTGTTCGTAAATGGCCGGTTCAAGGCATTGCGATACTTGTTGGTAAAGTTCCTGTCAATAGCCGGTTCGCGGTATCGACGTATCGATTGTGATTGTGATGGATGTTCCATTGAGATATTGTGGTGATCGTCGTTATTGATATCAGTGTTTTTTTATTGATATTATATTAACCGATTGAAGGCATTGATGTATTCGATTATCTTCTTCGTTATCGGTAACCGATTAAATGTGCCTAGACATCCGTTGTATCGTTGTTATCGAATTGCCGTTCTAAGGTAATCGAAGTATTGATTTGGGACTGTCGAAGATAGTTCCCATCCGTTGAGTCGTTATCGATTGGTCGTTCTAAGACAATTGAGGTATTGAATTGGAATCGCTGAGGATAGTGCCCATCCGTGAGTTATTATTGTCGTGTTGGCCGACTCAAGGCAGCACACTATTATTCTTTTGAACTCGGTAATTTTGTGATCGTTGAAGGCTGAGGATTTCCCGGATGGTTGTGTTGTGATCGTTGTTCGTGTTAATCGGTCCTTAGAGATCTTGATCCCAGGATGGTTGTTTTGAATATTGTTGGTCGTGTCGATCTTTGATTATTCATGTGTCATCGTTCACTTGGTGAGTCGTATGATCCGTATTGGATACATTATCCTTTGAGTTTTGTTGTCATGTTGTATCATGGCATATCTAGAATCATATTTGCGTGCCGATTGGTTATGTGTAGGATTTTTAGCTAGGCACACGATGGTCATGCGTGAATGTTTCCGCAATGGACCGTGCACACGAGACGTAGTTCATGAGGCTAATTAGGTACATTGTCACCCGTATATTCTGGATTCCATATACGGGGTGGACATGTGCACGGACACATTTCCGGATCGGGCGTACTGTGATGTCCCTCTTGAGCCTTATTGTTTGGTCGTTCGTAGTCCATGTTGTATTGGATATGTCCCACGATTTGCGACTGGTTGTTCATACGCCCAGGGGTATGTCCGACAGTCAAGTTTGTTTCTTTGAGATCTGTATTGTGATGATTTACTGACTTGGTGAGGGCTTCGAGCCATTGTGATGTATCGGTATTTTCCGTTGGGGCCTTCGGGCATTGTGATTCGTATCTATTTCGGCATTGGTTTGGTTTACCTTCGGGTGATGTATTATTGTGTTCTATATTGATGATTCGCCATTTGGGCATAAGTTTTCGGTTATTGTGTATCTCGTTGAGTTTTTCTTGGCGGGATATTTCTTCTCCCTACTTGTTTTAAGTTTCGGGACGAAACTTCTTTTAAGGAGGGTAGAATGTAATACCAGTAATTTTGATTTCCGGTAATTTTCTATTTTTGGCGGAAGTCCGCTTTGACGACTCGCTTGGGACCGTTTTGTCATCCTGAGAATGATTAATTCTACACTTTTGACATCCGAGTTCGTTTCGGTATTCTTTTGTTGAGTTCCGTGTTTCTTAACGACTTTTCCAAGTCTGAGTTCGGTTTTGTTAAATCACCATTAATTTTTGGAAACTCCAAAAATTCTGAATCTTTGCAATATTATAAAGCATCAAGTTAGCTTTCCAATGGTTCAAACGGTGAGTCAATCGGAATCCGGACGAAGGCGTTATGGTCTATATAGCTAAGTCACTCGCATGTTCCAGTTTTTGCCGAGCAGCCTGCCGGAAGGGCCGCGGCACACTTGGTCGAGCCGCGACACGTACACATTTTTCAATCTTCGGCCGACCCGTCTGTACCTTGTGCTGCGGCACATGCCGGCAGGGCCGCGGCACACTGCCGAGTCACTGCCGCGGCACACTTGTCCGGGCCGCGGCACGCTGCCGATCACTGGGGGCAGATTCGGCCCTGTGCCGCAGCACACTTCGGCTGAGCCGCGGCACACAGTGCAGATCAGCCTTTTTAAGGCCAGCAGGCATTTTTCTTCAGCCATTTCTCACTCGTTTTATTCCCTTCCGCGGTTGGAGCTTGGTTAATCATGGAGAGATGTTGTTGGACAATCAATCCATGAAGTCTTGGAGTTCATATCATCAATCATCCTCCGATCTACCGAATGAGGTCAGATTTCCTAGAAATCTAGTTTTGGGAAATTTGGGTATTTTGGTTGATTTCATCCGTTTTATCCGATTTAACTTAGGATTATGATGGATTGATGATTATTTAGATGTATTATATCATTTCCTTTATTATTCCATGGTTGGATCATATCGATTCGTTGTTTTGGTCGAGTTCTGGATCGACGCCTTGAAGGTGTCTGGTAAAATGTCATAGAGGGGTTTTCGGGCGTTCTACGATTATTCTTCCTCGTATGATCGATGATTTATTTATTATATGTTGTTAGGGTCTAGTTTCTTGTGAAGAAACCAAGTTGAACCCTTCCGTTCGTTGTCGTATTTCCTTTCGATAGCATCAGGCGTTTCGAAGCTTCCCGGTCGAGCCGTGTTCTTCGGAGTATTCGGTAGCGGTTATTAAGGCAACTATATATTTATGAATGTGCGTTCTCGACTTTGAAAGTATGAAATATTAATGGCATGATTATTTCTATCCACTCTGGGGCGGGCCGACGGGTCCCTTGAGGGTTTCGTAGCCTCTGGTGCGATTCCACGGATGATATGAACGAACCACTCTGGGGCGGGCTGATAGGTCCCCTGAGGATTCCGTAGCCTCTGGTGCGGTTCCACGGTATTCATATATGTATTGATGCGATGCTATGAGATTTAGTTATTCCGGAATACTAGTCTTGAATTAATGAATTGACGGTTACATTTACTTTATTGTCGAGAAGTATTGTAGTTCATACTTGATATACTTGCACTAGCTATTCGACGGCTAACCCCTTTATGGGGGAAATACTTTTCATGTATTTCAGGTTCCAGGAGAGCGGACAGACAGGTATCGGATCGGCATGAAGATGATGGGCAAGTGTGATACTGTGTCTTTCCTGTGGTTGTGTTTCGTGTTTCTCCATTCAGTGTTGTTGTACTGGAATGGTTATTGAATACTCGACTATTGTTTTTCAGTTTTCCTTGATGTTCCGGCCTGTGTTGCCGAGGTATTGATTTGTGTGGTGATGTATATGGTTTCATTGGTTATGGTTTTGAATACCATTTGTATTGTCCTTCTTTTCATTGTATCTAGACCTTCTCGGTCAAGTTTTACAGTTCCGCGCATGAATAGCCTTGTGGGTCCCACGGCGGGGCTCATGGCAATGTAATATACCCTGAATAACTTGGGGGTGTTATAGTATTAATGTGAGAATCTAATTACAATGAGTGTAAAAGGTCCTATTTATCTAGCTCTTGAGCGAAGCTTTGGTGTTCTTGCTCTCTGCCGATCGTCTTATGTGTGAGCGAGGCTGAGAGAGAAGAAAGAACCGAGAGATAGCTGTTGCCAAGAGTGAGAAAACCAAGTTGAGTGCTGAATCAGGGAGAGAGTTCCGAGAGTTCAGAGTGTTGGCCGAGAATCCGAGAGATTTCCAAGTGCAGGCAGCCTGCTATTTATAGGAGCTGGGATGCCCTGTTTTCTGGTGGGTGGTCGCCTTTCGTCCAATATAATAATAGGGCGATCGTCTTTAAGTCACATGGGTTGTCAGCATCAAGCTTGCGGCGGCTGCTGGCAGCCAGCTGTGCGGTCCAATGAGGAGCCGGCACGCGTCCTGAGTAGATGTCACGGGCGGTCCCACTGACACCTTTCGGCGGGCCTATCGGTTGGTGGAAGGATGATGACAGGCTGTGGTCAACGGACCATGTGCATCAGCGCCTTTTCTGGATCTACATGTGGGTCTTGTTCCGAGCTTCGGCCTTTGCCGACTGGATGATTATCGACTTCGCGCATCGGCCCTTGCCGACTGGGCGATCGATAGCTTTGCACATCGGCCCTTGCCGACTGGACGATCGATGGCTTCGCGTGGCATGAGGAGGTCGCCACTTGGTCGGTCGCCATGAGCCGATCGCCAAGTACCGAGAGACGATTGCCTTCAGATGTCGATCGCTCGGAACCGGGACTTTTCCTGGGACCTTCGGCCAGCCGATCTGTCTTGTCTGCTCGGCTATGGCTAGGTCGCCTGGCCTCTGAGGCGATCGCCGGTCGAGGCGTATAATTTTCGACACAACAGTCATATTAAGGTATGTTGATTCTATCTTCAACTCTAGATTCGTGTTATGGAGAATAAGATGGTCATGTTAGCAAATATTGATCTTCTTGGGTGAATTATCCAAAGCACACCATGTTTGGAATATTGAGATGATTATGCCTTAAGTACCTTGATTATGAACATCATGATTCAAATCTTATTACATTGAACAAGTAGAGGAAGCTTCTATCATTGGTAAATCCGAATCTAGTGTCTTCATAGCAATCATGAACTTGACTTTAACATCATTATTGTTAGACGAATCTAAAGGATTGATCATGGAAGGATTTATCTTGTAAAGATGGAACGTTATTCAAACTTCAGAATGATAGTTTTGATTGATATATAGGTGTTGATATCGACCGTTAAGCCTTCCGAATTATCGCATGAAGAATTGTAATTGAAATGGAATATGGTTTTATAATAATATACATATTCTCGAATCCGAAGTTGTTATTATCCGTAAGATCATTCATAACCGTATGAACTAATGGAGGTAACATGAATTAACACTGAAGATTTCATTTGATCATGATGAGATCAGTCTAATACCCAGTAGTGAACTGCCATGCACAGTTAGCGCACGCTAAGCTATGTAGATTAACATGCGCTATCGAGCATGAGTTAACGTACGCTATGTTTGGTACGTAATGTACGTTAGGCCATCAGACAAGTCAGTCGGCTGATTAGTGAGGTACTGACCATGCATAGTTAGCGTACGCTAGGCTTTGTTGTTTGCGTGTGCTATCAAGCAGCCTTAACGCACGCTACAGAGAATATTTAGTGTACACTAAGAAATTCAGGCAGATTGCATTTTATGAACTTTCGGACGTAAATTGAATTGGTGGACATTCGTACGACGTGAGATAAATTCTTTATTATTTCTTTTGTTAAGGTTCGAGCTTGTTACGTGATTGATCGAAGGGGACGACCTTCGAGTATTTTGATATTCGTGGAAGTTTTATTCTTGTCAACGAACCGAGGCAAGTACTCTAATTAGAATTGTGTATATTATGACAGCTATGATGTGATTGTATTGTGTAAATGTGTTGTGATTATATGTCCACCATGCGTTGATCCGATGGGAATCATCATGGGAATCTATAGCTGTGTGCGCTGGATCGTTGGATAGGTAGTTCCACCATGTGTTGGTCCGACGGGATCATCATGGGAATCTATAGCTGTGTGCGCTGGATCGTTGGAATACCATCATTATGTTGGAAACTCTTATGATATGATATGTGTTGTTGATATTTCTCGTTGGAGAAACTTGTTATGATATAATTGTTGATTATATCACCGTTGTATGATTATTGTACTTGTACTAGCATCGTTGTGCTAACCCCTGCGGGGTGAACATTTGTTTATGTTCAGGATCTAGGGAGCGGGGAAACAACCACTGGAGCTGCATGACGACGAGGGTGCAGAGTGATGTTCCGGCCGGGTTTATTGTCTGTTGTTTGTTGGTTATTTCAATAAGTATTCGAGTACGTCATCAGTTTATGATGTTTGGATTTTGGTGATGTATTAATAACTCTTCATTGCACATTTGTATTCTCGGTATTGAACCAGACGGTTGTATTTTATTTCAGTAATTTCATAAGTTAGTATCTGTTATTGTCATTTCATTTATTCAGCCTTGTAAATTCTTATGTAAAGGATTTACGGCGCTGTAATATTCCTGAATATATCGGGGGTGTTACAGAATATGGTATCGGAGATAAGATTATGGATATCTTGGCCATTGGGTTAAAATAGGGGTCATTTACGTCTTTTGGGGTAACCGGCCGTGAATGACATCACTGTACTGCCTACGTCTTCATGCGAATGGTGGTTGTAAGTTCCTAAACTCTATCTCGTTCTTTACATGTTGTATCTCTTTATATTTGAACATTAGAACGATGTTGTTTCCTGTATATTGAGTATTTATGCTTATAGTATGTTGAGAGGCGGACGTGGACGTGGTCGCGGTCGTGGACGCGGACGAAGGAATGCTGAAAGGGAAGCGTTGCCTTCTAATCAGGCCAGTCATAGCTCAGACTAGCCGCAACGATCCATCAATAACGAACCGGAACCTGCTATACCAGAAATCCTTCGTCAATTGGTGAACCAGATGACTCAGTTCGCTCAGGTCGTGGACCGAATGCAGGTGGCGGTGGGATTTCGAGGAGATGGATGACAAAGGATCCCAGAAATGGGAAATCGAGGTGACCGATGGTTGCAAGAGGTAGCGAAGATGCAACCACCCAAATTTGAAGGCTTTTCTGAGACTCCCACTTAGGATCATTGGTTGAAGGAATTGGAGAAAATTTTTGCTGGAATTAATTGCCCAAACGACAGGAGAGCTCCTATTGCTCAGTACTTTCTGATAGGGGAAGCATCCGAGTGGTGGGAAGCTATACGACCTGCAGATCATGATGCTGATTGGACAGAATTTAAAATGATGATGGAAGCTCAGTACTGCCCTCGTCCTGTGAGGGAAGCCAAAGTTCGGGAGTTTTTCTCCACTCAGCCATCAGACGAACCCGTATCCCAGACAATTAAGACGTTTAACCAGCAGTTAGCATTTGTTCGACATCTGGTCAGAACAGATGCAGAGATGATGATTCATTTTGAAATGAGGATGAAACCAGAAATCCAGAGGTACATGTCCGGTTTTGATTGTACCACTCTCCGTCAATACCAAGATAAGGCGTTGGCGTACGAAATCAAGGAAGCAGCAATGGAGAAGTTTTTGGAGTCGAAGAAGCAGAAAGTCTCTGGTACTTTTACAGAGCACAAGAGCAGTGGGTCCCGCAAGGCCCAGTCTTCTTTTCATTCTTTCAAGAAACCTCCGCACCCATCTAAGAGCGGAAAGAATTTTGGAACAATGTCAGCCACGACGGATACAGCTAAGAAGTGCTTTAACTGTGGTCGCCCAGGCCACCTTTGGCGTGATTGTTTGCGCACTCCAGTTACATGTCTTGATTGCGGACAGGAAGGGCACCGTGCGACGTTTTGCAAGGATGCCACCAAGTACAATGGAACCCGTTCATCGCGATCGATTCGAAGGAAGCTAGTATCCAGCAGACGCAGCAAAGTGTTCGATGCCTCGGAATTTTGGCCGCGGACGAGGCAGAGGACAATGGGACCGAAAGGGGACATCGAGTGCCGGATCTGTTCCCCCACTTCGTATGAGATGAGGAGGACAGACGATCGGGATCTTCTTGCCGCATCGTGCAATCGCTCGATCCTTTCCCAGCCAGTTAGCGTTTTATTCGATACAGGAGCTATGCATTTTTTTATATCCTTGTCTTGTGTAAATCGTTTGAATATTTCTAGTTTTCATACTTGTGAACCTTATGTTGTTGGTTTACCGAGTGGAGAGAGGATTGTTGGGAACTTAGAGACTAGAGATTTGCATGTATCATTTGGGGGCAGGGAGTGGCTCTCAAATCTGATTGTAATAGAAATGCAAGGAGACGACCTAGTACTCGGAGACGATTGGCTTAATAGATATGGGGATATTGTAAACTAACGAAGGAGGAATATTTCGATGATCGCTGACGATGGTTCCGAAGTACTGTTTGAAGGATGGAAACCAGGAAGCTCAGGAAAGTTGATCAAAGCAATGAAAGCTGTCAAATTGTTGAAACATGGCTGTACCGGATACTGGTGCTATGCAATAAAGAGAGAAGACGAAATTGTGGAACTTTTATCCATTACTGTTATTAACGAATTTCCAGATGTATTTCCTGATGAATTACCTGGATTACCTCCACGACGGGATGTAGAATTCACCATTGAGCTGGAACCTGGAGCTACACCAATTTCTAAGGCGCCGTATCGTACGGCACCTACTGAGATGTATGAACTGAAAAAGCAACTGGAGGAGTTACTGGACAAAGGCTATATCCAGCCAAGCGTTTCGCCCTGGGGAGCGCCAGTTCATTTTTTCCGGAAGAAGGATGGATCGCTTTGACTGTGTATCGACTATCGAGAGCTGAACAAGATGACGATTAAGAATAAGTATCCGTTGCCACGGATTGATGACCTGTTCGACCAGTTGCAAGGAGCAATAGTATTTTCTAAAATCGATCTAAGATCAGGATACCATCAGCTGAGGATTAAGGAATCTGATGTTCCAAAGTCAGCATTCAGAACTCGCTACGGACACTATGAGTTTGTAGTAATGTCGTTTGGCCTCACTAATGCACCTGCTGTATTCATGCAATTGATGAACCGGGTGTTCATCGAATATTTGGATAAATTTGTGGTCGTGTTCATTGATGACATTCTGGTGTATTCTAAGAGCCCGTAAAAGCATGCGCATCATTTGCGGATTGTATTAGAACTTTTGAGAAGCGAACGATTGTACGCCAAACTTTCTAAGTGTGAATTCTAGATGAAGGAAGTAATGTTCCTCGGCCATGTGGTATCAGCTAAAGGAGTCCGAGTAGACCCACAGAAGATCGAAGCAATTATGGATTGGAAGCCTCCAAAGAACGTGAAGGAAGTCCGAAGCTTCTTAGGACTTGCTGGATATTATCGTCGATTCGTTGAAGGGTTTTCTAAAATCTCCCGCCCACTTACTCGACTCCTGCAGAAAACTCAAAAGTTTGAGTGGAATGAGTCGTGTCAGACTAGTTTTGATGAATTGAAGAGGAGATTGACGACAGCACCAATTTTATCACTTCCACAGGGGACTGGAGGATTCATAGTTTACAGTGATGCTTCGAACCAAGGACTCGGATGCGTATTGATGCAGAATGATAAGGTGATCGCCTATGCTTCACGACAGCTGAAACCTTATGAAGTGAATTACCCAACACATGATTTAGAGCTAGCAGCAGTAATTTTTGCTTTGAAGATCTGGAGGCATTATCTGTACGGGACTCACTATCAGATCTTTACAGATCACAAGAGTCTCAAATACATCTTCAGTCAGAAAGAATTGAATATGCGGCAAAGAAGATGGTTAGAACTGATTAAGGACTATGACTTAGAGATTTTGTATCATCCAGGCAAAGTGAATGTAGTGGCCGATACACTCAGCCGCAAGCCTGTTTCTATTCAGATGCTGGAAACTCTGACCTCTCAACTTAGCCTTCAACGAGAGATGATTAGAGAAGGAATTGAAGTGTGGTTACAAAGAGTCCAAGGACAACTGTGCGTGATGGAAGTAACTTCATCATTAACCGAAGAAATCAAATCTAGACAGGCAGATGATCCTCTGATGATTCGGTTACGTGATGAAGTAATCAAGGGAAAGGCCCTCGGATTCCTAATTCATGATGATGGATTTTTGAGATTTCAGAACCGACTCTGCATTCCCGATGTTGATGTTCTAAAACGGACGATTATGAAGGAAGCTCACAGTTCGCCCTATTCTATCCACCCGGGCACCAGTAAGATGTATAAGGACTTGAAACAGAATTTCTGGTGGGGCAACATGAAGAAATATGTAGCGGACTATGTTTCAAAATGCTTGACTTGTCAATAGGTTAAGATCGAGCATCAACGGCCTGCCGGAATGTTGAAGCCGCTCCCGATTCCTGAATGGAAGTGGGAGGACATATCGATGGACTTTATCACTAGTATGCTGAGAACCAAGACAGGAATGAACATGATTTGGGTGATAGTTGATCGTCTAACCAAATCAGCTCATTTCCTAGGCATTAAGGACACGTGGGGACCAGAGAGGTTGGCGCGAGTATTTATTTCAGAGATAGTTCGACTGCATGGTACGCCAAAGACCATTATTTCTGATCGAGACGGCCGTTTTGTGTCTCACTTTTGGAAAGCAATTCATAAGGCCTTGGGGACCGAATTGAACTTCAGTACATCTTATCACCCGCAGACTGACGGACAATCCGAGAGGACCATTCAAACGGTGGAAGACATGCTAAGGGCCTGTGCCTTAGATTGGTCAAACGATTAGGAAATTCATCTACCGTTGATTGAATTTACCTACAACAATAGTTGGCATGCTTCCATTAAGATGGCACCATTTGAGGCATTATACGGGAGAAGATGCAGATCGCCCCTATGCTAGGACGATTCATCATACTTGATCGGAACAGAACCAGAGTTGATCGTACAGACTTAAGAGAAGATAGCTTTAATTCGTGATAGACTGTTGACCGCCCAGAGTCGACAGAAATCTTATGCAGACGTACGCCGTCGCCCTTTGGAGTTCAGTACGGGAGACCACGTACTTTTAAAGGTTTCTCCTACTCGGGGAATCTTTCGTTTCGGAAGGAAAGGAAAGCTGAGTCCGAGATATATCGTACCCTTTGAGATCCTTGAGAGAGTTGGAGAGTTGGCATATAGATTGGCATTGCCGCCGTCATTGTGCCATGTTCGTAACGTGTTCCACGTATCCCAGTTACGGAGGTATATACCAGATCCTAGTCATGTCATTGATTTCGGCGAGATCGAAGTCGCTCAAGATGGGACGTTTGAAGAAAGACCGGTCAAGATACTCGAGAGTCGAGTTAAACAATTGAGGAACAAACCAATTGTTTTGGTCAAGGAACAATGGTCACGTCTGTAATACCCGGTTGTAATTCATTCATTATCATTCAGTAATTACCAGTCAGTAATTATCACTCAGTAATTTTCACTCATTAATAATCACTCATCATTCATGATTCATTCATTTGCGTTCATTTGGCATGTTGTAACCGTGTATCAGTTACCGATCGCCATTTCATCTCCGTTGGAGTGTCAGAACGGGAGTATTGTCATTATCATCGTGATTGGTAGTCTTGTGCTGGAAGTATCATTTTTGGCATGTGTTGGACTTGTTCACTTTCACATACGTATGGTATGTCGAATCATTCATCAATCATAGCGAGAAATCGGAATTGTCGGATTTTCATCTTGTCCGACAATGAGTTACGGCCGTAAGGAGTGTCGGATACGGCCGTAATAGACGTTCGTTGTTTTCAGGCCATTTTGGACGAGCGGGACTTACGGCCGTAAGGATTTCGGCATACGGTCGTAAGTTAGGCAGTACGGTCGTAAGGCTTGGCCGGATACGGCCGTACGTGTCGATCAGAGTGCCCAAGCGTTTTTGGCCGAAGGCAAGTTACGGCCGTAAGGGTTGCGGCATACGGCCATAAGGCGAGGGAGATACGACCGTAAGGCTTGGCCGGATACGGCCGTACGTTACAGGCAGGGTACCTGGTCATTTTCGATGAAGGGGGCTTACGCCAGTAAGATTAGCCGGATACGGCCGTATCGTCCGAGTTACGCCCGTAAGTCAGGTTCGGATACAGCCATAAGGCTGTTGGCAGGTGTTTGGACGAAGCCGAATTCTGGCCGTCTGAGTTAGTTAATTCTGTTTGTAAAGAACATTGACACAGGATGTTACGGCCGTAAGAAGGCCGAGTTATGGCCGTAACTTCCGGCAGTTTATATATGTCTTGGACGGGACTTTTCCTCATTTTTCTCATTTCCTTCACTTTGTTCAGAGAGAGAGAGCTTGAGGGAGATATTTTGTCATCATAAATTACTTGTGTGTTCGGATTTCATCATCTTGATTCATTGGGAAGCTTGGATAGTCGATTTAACACGTTTTCATCGGATCGAAGTGTTTGGATCTTCTAAGGTAATATTCTTCAACATCTTGGATTTCGATTTTGTATTAAGATATGATGTTTTAGACGTTAAAATCATGTTGTATGAAGTGATGTACACATGATTGTGGATATGTATGATTATTCATTGGATTATTGAGGGATAATTCAAGAACACTTTAAATATTGAGTTGGATTTGGGGGTTTTCGATTAATTGTTGTTGTAATCACGATTTTGGATATTCATCTTGGATTATTGATCGTATTGAAGATGTTTTGTTGGTTTGAAACACTTCTTGGGGATTTAATGTTGGTATAATTTAGGATTGATTGTAAACAATCGGAGATTGGTCACAACATGTTTGATATAATGCCCCAATGAACTTAGTTTAGTCGTATCGACGTTTTGAGTTGGTTATCATCGTGTTTGATTCGTATGTTGAACGGATTGTTCGATATTATGTTATTCAAGGTTGTTCGTAGAAGGACATTCTTCATCGGTGTTGTGTAAGTTAATTCTTACTCGGTTAAAAGGATATTCATTACTTTCGTTGTCGTTCATTCATAATCATAATTCATTCATAAAGTACTAACAGTATTGAAACTTGTAATTGTCACTTAATTACTTCATTCACGAGGAACGACGGTTCCAATCATTTCATTGAGCTGTCATTCATTTCACCATCATTTCATCTTGGTGAGTCATTATTTATTTTCGATGTCACTTTTGTTATATCGTGTCATTCCGGGTCATACTGGCGTGCCGGTTGGTATGTGTAGGATTTTCATGTCTGGCACATTTAAGTCGTGTGTTGGTTTTTGGCCTCACATTGGACTGTGCACACGAGTCGATTACTTCATGAGACTGATTAGGTACAAGACCACACGTGTATTCGATCGATACTCGTTGGTGGCTTGTGCACGGACACATTTCCATCCCGGACGTAGTGTGGCACCATTCCTTTGAGCCATACTGTTAGTTGATTCATATAGCATGTTTGATTGCGTATGTTTTCAACAGGATTATGTGTATTCAACTCTTGAGGATTGTTGTTCTATGTAACTGACCCCGGCTGGGGATTTTGTTTTCAGGTCATGGCAAGGCAAAAGCATGGGAATAGAACATTGACGGTGAGGAGTCCCAGTGATACTAGTAAGGGGGCCCCAATCTTTTCAGTCATTCATGTTGTTGTCATTTATTTTCCGCTGCAGAGTTTCATTTGGATACTCCGTTTCATTCAGTGTATTTTATCTTCATATAAAATATACTAGTATTCGGTATTGTCCATGTGTGTTGTACTTAAACTCCTCATCGGAGTATTTGGTAATATAATGTGGTTCGTTACTACAATTATATTATTTAATTCATCATTTTCATTCGCCTGGTGGGTTCCAGTCGGGGATCCACGGCACTGTAATATCCGCCTAGTTTGGGGTGTTACAGAGTTGGTATCGGAGCGTGGTTTTGAATACTACCTCCCGAGTCATGTCTCATTTGAAATCATCGTCATCAGACTAGTATCATCGGACTTTCGCGTAACGTGTGACCTGTGCAAATGCCGAGCTAATCAGACCGAAAGAACTGTAAGACTTCTAACGCCATGGTATAATTTCTGGCAATAATCATTCATTCATAATTCACTAGTCAACAATCCTCAAACATCATTTTCATTTTAATCATGTTGATCATCTTAACTCATTAATCACTCCAATTCATTTTATTACTCAGTTGTTGATCTTGATGATCATATCATTAATCTTGCTAACTTGTTCAAGATAATCATTTCAAGAATATCACTAGATAATCATGTCACCTCAGTTAATCATTCATGTAATCACTGTGTTAGAGTGCGTATGCTCATTTTCATCATTTCATGACGTAAATCATAATGCGGTACTCATACGAGATCAATGATTATCATGCGACCTTCCTACTTCAGTATGGAGAGAGCTGTTAGGGGACGCACGGGGAGAGGCCGCGGTACGGGCCGAAACCCGGGAAATAATCACTCGCTGTCGGGATACCGTACCCAGGACTCGGATCGATCAGAAGATGTTCGGGTTGATCCACTCACTTTTATGCAGGTCATGATGACCCATATGCAATTGCTCAATCATCATTGCCCCACTCTCGCCGAATTAATCGAGAGAACTCTCCCGTATGAGCCTGCTGCTAAGGAAATTGCTGAGCAACAACCTTCATCTGTCAGCAAGAAATCAACGAAGCGTAATCAGTCCGAAGGCAGTCGGTCAAAGAAGCCTCGTGCGGGCCCTAACGTTTTTGAGCGACCTCCTTCGGTGCATAATCGTGCGGGATCTCAGTCCCGAGTGGCCAGTTCGGCCATCATCTGTTTCAACTATGGAGCGCCGGGTCATTACAGCACTAAGTGTCTGAAACCGTCTATCACGTGCCATAATTGTGGGATTTTTGGCCATAAGGCCCGTTTTTGCCGAAAGGACTCCAAGTCGGCTCCGGCGGCATCTCAGGCCCCGAAGCAATCAGCGATTCAGAATCAGACTGCTCTGCCAGCGTCATTTAAGACGATGGAAGCGAATAAAGGCGGAGCTCATATTTATCAGACGGGAGCGTCCTGTTCGGGGGCTGGCAAATCCCGAAATCACGCGATGAAGAGGACCGACGATCTGGTGGCCCGAATGACCTCAGGTATACTCGCATTTTATCTCAACCTGTGTGTACCCTTTTTGATACTAGTGCATCGCATTGATTCATTTTCGAATCATGTTTGAATAGACTTAACTGGGATAGCCCTATTGATTGTGGACCTCATATCATCGGTCTACCTGACGATGGAAGAATTTTCGGAAATCATACCGAAATAAGCTTAATGACCGCGATTGGTTGGTGGACCAAATCGTGGTGGATTTACCTAAGGACGATGTAATATTGGGTATTAGTTGGATGGATCGTCAGGATACTATCCTCGGTGTTCATAAGCATTTGGTCACTATCATTCCAGTTGTTGGAGACGAGTGTGTATTTCAGGGAGGTAATCCCCGTTGTTCCAGAAGAATTATTAATATGATGGAAGCAGAGAAATTTCTCAATCGAGTTGTTCAATCATTCATTGTATCATTTTCATCGATTGGCCGTTCTAAGGCAATCGAGTTGTTCAATCATTCATTATATCATTTTCATCGATTGGCCGTTCTAAGGCAATCGAGTTGTTCATCATTCATTGTATCATTTTCATCGATTGGCCGTTCTAAGGCAATCGAGTTGTTCAATCATTCATTGTATCATTTTCTTCGATTGGCCGTTCTAAGGCAATCGAGATGTTCAATCATTCACTGCATCATTGTCATCGATTGACCGTTCTAGGGCAATCGAGATGTTCAATCATTCGTGGTATCATTGTCATCGATTGACGATGTATTCCCAGACGAGTTACCTGGTTTGCCTCCACAGAGAGTTGTGGAATTCACGAGGGAGTTGGAGCCCGGTACATCCCCGTTATCGAAGGCACCGTATCGGATGGCCCCGACCGAAATGCAAGAGTTGGAGATTCAACTTGAGAAATAGTTCGAGAAAGGTTATCTCCGATCGAGTGCGTCCCCCTGGGGAGCACCAGTGTGATATGTCAAGGAGAAGGATGGTTCGTTTCGTGTGTCTATTTATTATTAGGAGTTGAACAGGGTGATGATCAAGATTAGTATCATCTACCCCGTATCGATGATCTCTTAGATCAACTTCCACTGCTCCGTGTGGGAATACTTGAACTACTGTAAACGGTACCGACCATCGTGAACGCAATTTCCCAGGAAACAACCTCAAGCGAGAATTAAACAATAAAACCTCTTGACCCGGAACGAACTCTCGATGTGTGATGTGCTTATCATGCCAAATCTTTGTCCGCTCCTTATAAAGCTTCGCATTCTCATACGCATCATGACGAATTTTATCCAACTCGTTCAACTGCAAACAGCGCTTTTCACTAGCAGATTTAAGATCAAAATTCAATTTCTTTATCGCCCAGTATGCACGATGTTCCATCTCTACTGGCAAATGACAACTTTTCCCACAAACCAATCTGTAAGGTGACATGCCAATAGGTGTTTTGTACGCATTACGGTACGCCCAAAGTGCATCATCTAGTTTAAAGGACCAATCTTTTCGAGACGAGTTGACTGTTTTTTCTAAGATCCACTTTATCTCTCGATTTGATATCTCGACTTTACCGCTCGTCTGGGGATCGTAGGCTGTAGCAACACGATGAGTGACTCCGTATTTTCTCAAGACCGCATCAAGGAATTTGTTGTCGAAGTGTGAACCACCATCACTGATAATAGCACGTGGAGTCCCAAAACGCGTGAAAATATATTTTTTTATAAATTTGATCACGACATTAGACCCATTTGTTGGTAGTGCCACCGCTTCGACCCACTTTGAGACGTAGTCCACTGCTTCTAGAATATAGAGGTTCTTATTTGATGGAGGAAATGGACCCATGAAGTCGATCCCCCATACGTCGAACAATTCAACCTCAAGTATTGTGTTCAACGGCATTTCATGTCGTTCTGAGATGTTTCCCGTCCGTTGACACCGATCACACATGGACACAAAGGAGTGAGAATCTTTGAATAACGATGGCCAATAGAAACCCGATTGTAAGACCTTTGCTGCTGTTCTATTTCCGCTAAAATGCCCATCGTAGGGTTATGCATGGCAATGATTCAGCACACTGCGGATTTCCTCATCCGGAACACATCTGCGAATGATTTGATCAGGGCATCTTTTAAACAGAAAAGGATCGTCCCACAAGTAATACTTAGCATCTGAAATCAGCTTCTTCTTTTGATGACGCAAGATATCATTTGGAATTATTTTGCTCGCCAGATAGTTCACTAGATCAGCGTACCAAGGCGCGTGTTGCGAACCCAACTTGTAGAGCTATTCATCGGGAAAGTTTTACACAGTTTGTGGATGACTTTCCCCCTTCTCAAGGGGATTCTCTAAATGTGAAAGGTGATCAGCAATAACATTCTCAGTCCCCTTTTTGTCGCGAATTTCCAAGTTGAATTCTTGGAGGAGAAGCACCCACCTTATCAACCTTGGTTTAGCATCCTTCTTCTCTAAAAGGTATTTGATCGCCGAATGGTCAGTCCACACCACTACTTTTGTCCCCAATAAATACGCCCGAAATTTATCAAAAGCAAAGATCACAGCTAAAAATTCTTTTTCTGTTGTGGCATAATTTCTTTGGGCGTCGTCAAGAGTTCGGCTTACATAATACACGACGTGGAACACTTTCCCTCGTCTCTGTCCCAAAACAGTCCCAATGGAAAAATCACTAGCATCACACATCAACTCGAATGGAAGGTCCCAGTCTGGAGCGACTATTACCGGGGCGGTGCTTAGAGCTTTCTTCAATAGGTCGAAACTTTCTTTGCAAGACTCGTCAAAATTAAATGGAACATCCTTCATGAGCAAATTGCACACAAATCCTTAATAAAACCGCGGTAAAAACCGGTGTGTCCCAAAAAACTCCTTATCCCTTTTATCGAAGTAGGCGGAGGCATCTTCTCGATTGTTTCAATTTTTGCCCGGTCGACTTCAATTCCATGGGAGGATATGCAGTGGCCAAGTACAATGCCCTCCTGGACCATAAAATGGCACTTCTCCCAGTTCAAGACCAAATTTGTTTCTTCGCATCTTTTTAGGACTTTCTGCAAATTCTGCAAACATATATCAAACGAATCACCGAAAATAGAAAAATCATCCATAAAAATTTCAATGCAATGCTCTACCATGTCAGAAAAAATAGCCATCATACACCGTTGAAAAGTGGCCGGCGCATTACATAAACCAAAAGGCATGCGCCTATAAGCGAAAATGCCATAAGGACATGTGAATGTCGTCTTTTCTTGGTCTTCTGGGGCTATATAAATCTGATTATATCCAGAATAACCATCAAGAAAACAATAGAAATCGTGTCCGGCTAATCTATTTCATATTTGATCAATAAATGGTAAAGGGAAGTGGTCTTTTCTAGTGGCTTTATTTAATTTCCTATAATCTATGCACATACGCCACCCCGTAACAATCCTAGTGGGAATTAATTCATTATTATCATTTTGGATAATTGTTATCCTACCCTTCTTTGACACAACTTGAACCGGACTTACCCACTTGCTATCAGAAATAGGAAAGATCATACCTGCGTCGAGGAGTTTAAAAACCTCGACTTTTACCACCTCTTTCATATTTGGATTTAAACGGCGTTGATGCTCCACAGATGGTTTGTAGTCTTCCTCCATCAAAATTTTGTGGATGCAAATGGACGGGCTGATTCCCTTGATATCCGCAACAGACCATCCAAGGGCAGATTTGTACTCCCTCAGAACCCTCAATAATTTCTCCTCTTGATCCCCCGCTAAAGTGGCCGAAAGAATAACTGGCAAGGAATCATCGGGTCTCAAAAATGCATATTTTAAATGACTCGGTAGCTGTTTGAGCTCTAGCTTTAGGGGTTTCTCGATTGATGGGACGGGTCAAGTTGGCGAAATTCCGAGCTCCTCACATGGTCGACGGGTGAAAAATGGTGGGGAAGCATCCATGTGTCGTACATAGGCTACATGCTCTGAATTCAATTCGGAAGCAGACCCAACTAAAAAGGACTCCAATGGATCTGATGGATAGCTCTCCCGAAAGGCTCTACTTACGCACGAGTTAATGACGTCAACTTGAAAACAATTCTCAGCATTACTAGGATATTGTAAGGATCGACATATATTGAAAGTAACTTGTTCCTCTTGAACTCGTAGAGTAAGCTTCCCTTTTTCCACATCAATTAAAGTTCGGCCGGTTGCCAAGAATGGTCTTCCAAAGATGATTGGGATATCATGATCCTCCTCCATATCGAGCACAATAAAATCAGTTGGGAAGATGAATTTATCGACTTTTAACAAAACGTCTTCTATTACTCCCCTCAGATACTTGATAGTTCTGTCAGCTAATTGCAAAGAGACCGTCGTTGGCTTGGCTTCCCCAATATCCAGCTTCTTAAAAATGGAAAGGGGCATGAGGTTTACGCTGGCTCCTAGATCACATAAGGCTCTGTCAAAGGATGAATTTCCAATAGTGCATGGAATAGTAAAGCTTCCCGGATCCCTCAATTTAGTTGGGAGCTTCTTCTGTAGAATAGCGCTGCACTCTTCCGTCAATGCCACTGTCTCATACACTTCGAGCTTCCTTTTGTTCGATAAGATTTCCTTCATGAACTTCACATAACTCGGCATTTGTTCCAAGGCGTCGGCAAATGGAATATTGATATGTAGTTTCTTGAAGACGTCAAGAAACTTGGAGAATTGCTTGTCCAATTTTTGCTTTTGCAGACGTTGTGGGAATGGAATTTGTGGAGTGGGATGAGTAGTCGACACTGCTTTTGGCTTGGGCTCCTCGTCTTTTGCTTTCTCATTGTGGTTGCTCTTTTCCTTGCTATTCTTAGGCTGCTCTTGTAGCTCCTTTCTGCTTCGTAGCTCGATTGCTTGCACATTTTCCTTGGGGTTCATTTCGGTGGCACTGGGTAATACACCTTGAGGTCGAGAGGACAATAAATTTGCGATCTGCCCCATTTGTACTTCTAAGTTCCGGATGGAAGCGGAATGATTTTGTAGAGTAGTCTCAGTGCGGGTCATGAATTAGCTCGTATTAGCCGCCATTTGAGCAAGAGCATCTTCCAAGGATACCTTTGGTGGTTGAGGGGGCTGTGCGAATTGAGCTTGCGGAGGTTTATTTAAAGCTTGCCCGTTCTTCCACGAAAAATTTGGGTGATTTCGCCACCCTTAATTGTAAGTGTTGGAAAATGGGTTGTTCTGCCGATTCCCGTTCCCCACAAACTGAGCTTGTTCCATCGGAGATTGCTCGAAAGGATTTCCGACTTGGCACTCAGCACTAGGATGAGACCCGTTGCACCAATTACATGATTCTGTAGTAACGGTAGAAGGAGCGTGTGAAAAATCTTGCAATTGTTGAGTCAGCGCTGCAACTTGGGCTGATAGTGTAGAGATCGGATCGTTGTCGGAAACTCCCATAACTCGCTTTGGATTCACACGTTCGGAAGGCCACTGATAAGCATTTGCAGCCATCACTTCCAATAAAGAACGAGCTTCCGCCATCGTTTTTCCCATTAAAGCTCCTCCAGCGGCTGCATCAACAAGAGTGCGTGTAGATGCACTTAGTCCGTTATAGAAGGTCTGAATTTGTAGCCAATCCGGTAAGCCATGGTGTGGGCATCTCCTTAGTAAATCCTTGTATTGCTCCCAAACTTCATGAAGCGATTCCATCTCAAATTGCCCGAACGTCGTTATTTCGTTCCGAAGTCTTGCTGTCTTTGCCGGCGGATAGAACTTAGCCAAAAAGGCTTGTGCTAACTCCGCCCAAGTCGTTATAGAGCCCGGCGGAAGTGAATTCAACCAAAACTTGGCTTTATCCCTCAAAGAAAATGGGAAAAGCCGTAGACGAATGGCGTCATCAGAAACTCCATTGCTCTTGAACGTATCGCATATCTCGAGAAAGGATGCAATATGAGCATTGGGGTCGTCATTCGCTAATCCGCAGAATTGGCTTGCTTGTACCATCTGGATTATGGCCGGCTTTATCTCGAAATTGTTTGCTTGGACAGTTGGGCGCCGAATCCCCGAAAAATTCGCGTTAATTTGAGGCAATGCATAATCTTAGAGTGCCAATGTCGGTTGAGATTGCTGCATAGGATTGTCTACTCCGTGATTTTCTGTGTCATCAACCATGGTGTCTTTTGTTGATAGCTCACGCTTTTCCTTCTTGTTTTTCCGCAGAGTGCGCTCGAGTTCAGTATCCAAAGGTAATAGACCTTCGTTACCGAATTTTCTCATGCACTACACGAAACTCCTGAAAGGAAAAACAAATAATAAATTACACAAGAATAAAATAGTGTTCAAATTAAGACTAGAAATACTGCAATCGATATTAGTAAAACAATCAGTCCCCGGCAACGGCGCCAAAAACTTGTTACGTAATTCGGTGAACGCAAGTGCACGTTGTCGTAAACAAGTAATAAACTAATAAGTAAGATATCGTTCCCTCGAGGACTGACTCACTAATTACCAATTTATGTGTATTCTAATTTTATTTGAACGATCGAAATTTGAGGTGCAAGTAATATTAAAGAAAGCTAATAAAGGAATGAACTAAGAACAAATAATAAAATCGATTATTCGAAGAAAGAAGATCAAATAGGAAAATAATCTAGGATTGAGAATCCACCTCAATTTATCCGAATTACTCTTGATTTATATGACTCAAGTGATTTCCCAATTTATTGAAGGCGAAGATTGCTAAAATATTCTAACGCCTCTCCCGAGGTCAGTAGAATTTTCTAAGGCGAATAAAACTCTATTCCTAGGTGAAGTAATTCGGCAATATGCGAAAAGTACGAAATCTTCAGACAGGCCACGTAATTCCTATGAATATATTCCTATCTCACAAAATAAAACATTTCTCACCAATTTTTCCTACTAACTCTCCTCTCCCGAGTCGAGTTGCGTAATCAAAACAAATCAATCATAGGCCACATAATTGATAGTATTAAAAACAATTGGGGAAAACTCAATAAGAAAGGGATATATATATATATATATTAATAATGCAAAATCAAAAGTTAATTCGTCAAAACCTCGGTTTCATCACAATCTTAGAATAGGGTTCTAGCCCGACATGCTAGAAAATAATACACAAAGAATTTAAGAAAGCATAAAAGAAATCAAACACAGTTGAAGAACTTGAATTCCTCTGTTCTCTAGCTTCTGCTCTCTGCTCGATTGGTGTTTTCTCCTTCTCTTCGATGATCTTTCTTCAGACCTTCAATCCTTATTTATAACCTTCATTAGTCTCCAAAACGCGTCCGGGAATTAGGTCGAAACAGGCTCCAAAAACGGCCCAAAAACGCGACTGACTCATAAATCCCGCCCTGGGGGCCGCGTCTCGGCATTAATGTGCCGCGGCCCTAAGTGTTCAGCGCCATATGCCTGGGCGGTAATTTTCACACGGGCCGCAGCTCAACTTAAGTGTGCCGCGGCCCCCGGTACAGTGAGTACCGCGCCTGCTGTGCCGTGCGTGTGCCGCGGCCCCTGACCAAAAATTGTCGTTTTCGCCCGTTTTTCGTCGTTTAAACTTTCGGACTCCAATTTCCTTCAAAACATATAAAGATAGTGCATTAAAAGCTCATTTATGCAGATTTAGACATAAAATGGATATAAAATAATGATAAATACGCGCATAAAAATACATCTAACACACACACTCTACGCTTGCCCACCGTGCATAGCCAAAAAATATTGAAACTTTTCTTTCCCAATAAAAATGAATAAAGTCCACATAATGATTGAAAAGGTCTACCTGTATAGGATGTATTACAAAGACAACATTTTATAGTTCGAAAAGGGGTTGTTTACTTACACAGGCATCAACCTCCAAAACGGGTTGGTTATATACATAGGCCGAAAACTCAAAGTTGCAGCAACTGTATCAGTGAGGCCTCTTAGGGTTTGATTTGCTGGCACTTTTTTCCAGCATGTGAACCCTCTAAAATCATCATCAACTGCACCTTAATCCCAACTATGTTGGGGACGATGGCATAAAGATAATTCATGACAAATAATTATCTAAATTTAGTTAATATTATAATTCACGAAAAAAACAAAATAACAAAGAGAGCCCCATCTTTTATCATAATGTTTCCATTATCTAAATTTATTTATATTAGTTACTATTTATTTTTTGATTTACTACTGCTCATAGTCATAATGTGCGTGAAGAATCACATCTTCGATTAATTAACTTAGCTGGCAGTTACAAAGGGATAAGAGGGGGGCCTTCCCGTTCCACGACTATCCAACCACCAAAATCCACAACCAAAACCACAAGAGAGCCCCATCTTTTATCAATCCTCTGAAAGAGACACCAATCGTAAGGCTAAAAAGTTACTGAGTAATGGCAGTTCTGATACTAGCAATTTATTTAGAAGCAGTATAAACAGCCTTGATGACAACATAAAAGCAGGACAGCTTCTTTAGGTTACTCATCACCGTATCCAAATCTATCCAAATTACACAAGATTAAAAATGGGATTCTTCCCCTGTATTAGTATTCAAATCCCCTTTCGCCTTTTCTTCAGCAAGAAAACTTCCATATGACACCACCAAAGCAGACTCCAAACACTCGGGAACCATCTTAGAATAAAAGTGGCAACGAAATTTCTACGAGCTGCCCCTGAATTATCTTACAATAAGATCCAAAGTAACCTACAATTCGATACCTTGAATTGCTGCTACGACTCTTTGGCAACTCTTGAGCTAAATATTGAATCGGGCCAAAACTTTATGAATAAAATCGAACTCATTCAAGGCTCAAGAATCTCCAAAATACACAAAGCAAGTAGAAGCTAGATAACAGTTTCTAAACATTACATAATCAGATAGAATCAATAACCAATCCCAACAACTACAAACTAAACAAAAAGTTCGATAAATTCAGTCAAAAAGAAAATCGCTAAGAAACACCAGTTTTGCTCTTAAATTTAACTTGATCACTCAAATCCAAGACCTCATCAGCTTCCAAGAACCTACTCAGATGCTTATCATCCAAATGTTGCTGGAAAAAACAGTAGAAAGAAGATTAAACACACACACGTCATGTACCCCATTACACAATTTCACAATTCCCAAATGAAAGATGAATTTTTGCTTCCAGTAATTAGAGCTTACAGATAAACAGTGTCTGTATTTCTCCCACTCAGAAATGCACTCTTCTTTATCCCACTGACCCTTCAAGAATTTTTCCGAATACCATCTACACATAAAACATCAAAATCAATTTAAATTATCAAGACCCTCAACAGCATGCCAGCAACACAATTCCCACCAAGAAAAAATGTCCGAATTTTCTTAACATAATATGTGCCATATCCTCTGAAATTTAATTATATTGCAATAAATATTGAAAATTGCCCATAAATATAAACAAGAAGAAGATTGGGTTTTTTACCTGTTGAAGCAGTTGTGATAAGCAGTTCTGAGATGGGCACAAGGTGAAGTTGCTGAAGAAGAAGAGCTTTTTGTGTCTCTAATAATCCCCATTGTCCACGATTAAAGATTTCACAAAATCGACATCTTTCAACCGATAAACGAACGTTCCAAGACATTGATATGTTATTCTGAGAGGGATTTGCGCAACAGGGCCGTCACGAAGGCCCTAGATAGAGGGGGCTAATGGGCCGGGACGGCCCTGCTACTGTTGGACTGTCCAGGTCCAGGCCCAGGCAGTGGGCCATTTTCGGTTCGAATATCTAAGTAAAATATTACAAATATAATACTATTTGAAATATTTTCAAAACTACCAAGTCAGTTGTATTTATTTTTAGTAGTTAATTTATTTTATATATTAATTTTCTTTTTACCTACGGTTACCCCCACCCCATTATCTCTCTCTTTCTCTCTCCACTCGATTCTAAGTTTTTTTCTGCTCCAAAAATAAAATTTTATTAACATAGATGAAATTGATGAAAAATCAAAAAAGTTGTAGATCTGAGAAGACATCTAGGGTTTCTGTGTTGTGTTGGTCGAAGATTGTACGACTTATAGTGAATCGAATGCGACGACCGACATAGATTGAAGGTTATGGCCGCAACCGCGTGTTTGGTAGTGGTTGGCCGGTTGATCGAAAGACGCCAAGGAATATGATTCTTGCGATTCTGTTTGGAGATTTCAGATCTCCTTGCAGTCTCACTCTCGCGATGGAAGACACGCCTCACACAACTCCTCAATTGCGGCGGTCGATAGCAGTTTGAATCGACAAAGATAACGGAGGCGGTATCGGACACCGATGTAGGTAGTAGCACGGCGAAGTTCTGGGTTAGGCCTGGGTGGATGGCTATCCGGGTTCTGGTTTCTGTTTGGGTTTCGGGCTGAGACACTAGATCTGCTGGGTCTCAGGTTAGAGTGAGGTGTATAGTTAGTTGGACGAGGCTTCCAAGTGGAGCTGGGTTTGGTCCACGGTTGAGATACGGTGGTCGGATGATGGTTGAATTGCATATAAGTTTGTAGCAGATATTTGGATACATTTCCTATGATGTTTGTATACTGTTATACAAATAAATGGATACTTGCTTGACATTTTTGTTTGAATTGTATTTGGTCTACATAAATTTGTATAATATATTTGGATATGGTGGTCGAATATAGATTTTTGATTTTTTTTTGAAAATTATAGAATAAGAGTAGGGATATGAAGTTTAACGTGGATATTATTTCTAGTTCTTGCTCAATTTTTGTGTTTAGTAAGTTTTTGTGATGTATTTTATACTTGAAACTCTGTTGTAGTGTGTTTGAAATGTATATCATTATGTAGTCGGATAATAAATGATATTTGATTGGTTACTCGATTAAAAGACGATTGATACTGCAACTACTAATCTTTTTGTAATTTGAGTAATACGACTAGAGATTCATAGTATTCTTGATTTTATGTATGATATTGCAATTGGATACTAAACTATCCATGAAAGGTTACCTAAAATAAAGTATATGGTTACTTTTATTCTGAGTTCACGAGAGTAAATATCTGTTCATCTATTTATAAGAAAGTGGGTATTGTTATTTATGATTAAGTAACAAATACTTTATTGAAAGTATCCAAAAATGTATTCATTGTTTCACATTTGACATAATAGTTTGAAGTTAATATACTTTATGCTGACGTATTCAGTTATAAAAATGGATACTCTAATAAAGGTGTTTGGTTATTCCGATAAACAATACAAAATACTCGTTTTTGACGTAATAGTTATTATTTATTCTAACACATGTTAAAAAATATTATATAACTGATGTGTACGGTAACAAAAGTGTTGAATTACTTTAAAGCGCGACATGAGATGCATATTTTTTTTAAAAGTAGTTTTCAATGAGTATTGTATTTACTAAAAAAATGGATACTTGAACAAAACTGTTTGGTTATTTTAATACATAGTACGAGATACATACTTGTTTTACATAATGGTTTTCAGTTAGTACATTTCAAGTTCGGTGACATGATCAGATACAGATTTTGTGTATAACTATTTTTTAGTTAATACAATGCATGCTAATGTATTTATTAAACAACTAAAATATTTGAATAAAAGTGTTTGGTTACTTTAATATAGAGGAACAAAAAATGAGTTTTTCAAGATATCCGATACTATTTTTGAATAAGTATCTGATTATCTCAATTTCGTGGAGTTGATCTGCAGTATATTACCTCTTTGTAGGATGAATAAATTAGATAACTGAATGAGAATATTTTTTTTCTTTTGTGGTGCTTCAGCCATTTTTGAAATGGTTTGTTACTTTTGGTAATTCACATTTCTTCAATTTCTCTTGTTTGGAATCGGTTCCGTGAAACAAGGATGCATTTGTAACTGCCATGTTATTAATTTAGGTTATCCTTGTAAATACTTTGTCCATATTATATTTGTGTAAATACTTTAGAATTGTTGTATATATATATATATATATATATGTAAACTACCCTATCTTCAATCTACACGCAGCCATTCAACCAAGCCCAATAAAAAGTTCAGTCCAACTCATTCCATGACTCAATCCAGCCTACTCGATGACTCAACCTAACCATACACACGGACCGGTCCAGACCACCACCAACCTAATCCGAGCCTGTGGGCTTTTAGTATATAACAAGGGAGTGTTTGGTTGAAGGGTTTGGGGGTAAGGTATGAGAATCAAAGTCATAGTGTGTGTTTGGAATCCCCCGCGCTACTATGACTCTAATTCCCCCAAAATGAGGAATCCCCCATACCTCAACAATATGAGTGATATGAGTATTATTCCTTTCCATTACCTTTCCCATTTTCGTTCCATTTCTTCTTATTTTACCAAGCATCCTCTAAATATTTTTGAGCAAATCAGAAAAGGGAAAACAGAAAAATAGAAAAGAAAAAAAACTTAAGAGCGAGAGAACTCTATTCCCGAGGCGTTCACCAACAGATGCAGAGACAGGACAACAGGAGGTTAATTAAAATCAATCCAAGAGTCGCTAGATCAGAGTTGTGGATTCTTTTTTTGGGAGCGGTTCGGTAGCAGAGAGTCTCAGAGTTGGGTTCTCTCAATTAGCTTTTATTTAGATCATTGCATTTTTAGTTTTAGTTTTTTATATTTTATCCTACTGCCTTTTGCGTGTGGTGTATTTTTTACAGGGAGCTGTGCGCGGAGTCAGCACCTCTTCTGTTAGATCGGAGTTCATCGGGAGTGAAGTAGCCAAATTCCTCTTAGGTAAGTCCCATGTGGATTAAGTCATGGGCTCAGGTATGGTATTGAGCTTTTTCGAATCATATGCTTCCCTTTGTATATATCACTCTATATTTTGCTTTGCACTAAGCTGGGGGTCTTCATGGAAACAGCCTCCCTACCATAATAAGTATGGGCATGGTCTGCGTACATCTTACCCTCCCCAGGCCCTGCTCTGAGCGGGATATAGTGGGTATGTTTGGTTTTGGTTTTAGCCCAAGAATCGCTACCAGCTGCTCCCGCTTTCGCTAGAAAGTCAGCGCAAGCGTTACCTTCCTGAAAAGAGTGGAGAATTTGAACCGACCAAGCACGATGCAGAAACTCTTTGATATTCTGGATGAGAGGAGCATAAGAATTCCAAGAATTGAGAGGCATTTGAACAAGGTGCAAAACATTCCGAGAACTCGAGTAGCACACAATTGATTGATGACCTTTATTCCACGCAAACTTGAGCCCATTGTACAAGGCTAGAAGTTCGGCATGAAGGCTATTTGAGATACCAATATAGCACGCAAAGCCACCAAGCCAAGTCCCATCGCCGGTTCTCAGAAGGCCACCATAACCGGACCTACCAGGGTTACCAAGACTACTCCCGTCGACGTTGAGAATTATCGAATTATCCCTTGAAGGGTGCCAAGAAATTAATCTAGGAGGTGATGGTGCTGTCACAGCACCCGTACAACATTTTACAATAAGTGCAGCAAGATTATTCGACAGCTTCAAGGAATAGTTGCTGATAGTGTCAGATGTTAGAATAGCAGTGTTTCTCGCACACCAGAGCCACCAAACAGCTGCTATAAACACGTGAGGATTAGTATTCTGTACTCCAAACCGAACCCACTCCATCGTTGCAGCAGTGTGGAAGAACGCCACTGTATCAAAACTGAGTGCCAGCCAAATATTCTTAGAGAACTCACAGTCCCGAAGGCAATAAAGAGTTGTTTCCTCCTACACTCCGCACCTCCGACAAATTGCAGAAGATAACATACCACGATGATGCAGCAGAGATGCTGTCGGGATTGCATTGTGACAAGCAGTCCACATCAAAACTCGAATTTTTTCTGGGCCAGGAATGCCCCAAATCCACGTCTAGCAAGTATCACTTTGAGCAGTGGCATTATCAGCAGTAGTCGTGCACTTTCTCAGCCAAGCATATCCTGATTTTGCACTATACATTCCATCTGAACTTGCTGACCAGATCAACGTATCAGGAATCATCAGATTATGAGTAAGACGAAGGCCATTAATATGATCCAATATCGGTTGAGGGCAGCTGCGTGTACAGAACATTGAGGTTCCATTTGCCATCTTTGTGAACATCAGAAATTGATAGATGGATGTCATGAATATCCGTATAAGGCACCATCTTTGCAAGAGCGCCGAACGTCGTCCAGTGAGTGTTCCAGAAAGAGGACGTGCCGTTCCCTGCCCAAAACACATAACCGTGTTGCATCACCTCTTTGGCCTTCAAAATGGAACTCCAAGTGTACGACCCAGTGCTCTTTGAAACCTGCAAAATAGAGTAGTTTTTAAAGTATTTGTTGGGAAAACAAGAACCCTGTATCGAAACAGCCGGGATATTCAATCCTTGTATCGAATGGTATTTGATAAAGAGGTTTTGACATATATGCCAATCCGCATACAGTAAAGGAAACTGTATCGAAGACCTGCCTCGAATCAGCATATAGTGAAGCCCTTCAGTACAGCAAGAAGTCTTATAAAAGACCAAGTATGGAAACTGTCTCGAATCTCAAATACAGTTATCTTCCATACAGCTCACAACAGGACAAAGAAGGAATCTCCAGAAGTCAAGTCCCGTTGAATAAAGAAGTATTTAAATACTCAAGGATAAAGTATTTAAATACTGTCAGTCAACAGATCTTCAAATCCCACTAAATCCGGATCGTGTTATAATCCCGTTGGAACGAAATCTCACTCAAACGGATACATCTCAACGGATATATATTTCAAAGACTATATATATCACATCAAGATGCTGAAGATCAGTTACCTAAGCTATCGAAATTATTATCAGAGCAAAACATATCTCCAAAGCTTACTACAACTCAGATCAAAAGAGATATACAGTGATCATCATTCTGAACAACACTTCATCATCTGAAAGCTCTTAAAGTCAAAGTTGTCGTTCACCATCTGTTCTATACTTTGAACAAACAGCCCTGTGTGGACTGAACAATCTGTGCTTCTCTGGAACTGTGTGTGAAGGATTTGCATTGAAGAAGACGAAGCTTCAGAACTGTGTGTGAAGAAGCAAGTCAAAGCATTAGCTCATAACCAATCCATGTGAACGGTTGAAGCTAAGATCTTTATATCAATCTGTGTGAACGATATATTGATTGTGTGTTGTTATAATTACGTAGTTGTGTACGTAGTAATTATAATAAACTTTTTACTCCTGTGTGGAGGACCAGTGGACGTAGAGGGGTTTACCTCGAACCACTTTAATTATTGTGTTATTTACCTTCAGTTTTTACTGTTTTAATTACTGTGATTAATTAAGTATACACTATACATTTAGTTGCACTACGCCATAGATGGCTTTCTACAACACTTAGAGGGGGGTGTTACATTCTTGGATGTTACCATAGCTATGAAATTTTGGACCTACCACAACGTTCGGATTATGGTGTTACCAAATCTTGAAATATATGTTACTCTAGCTATAAAAGGTGTAACTCTCAGTAACACCATGAGATGTGTTACCTTAGAGTATTAATAAACAAAACTTTGAATTTTGTATAAAACTAATGATTTAATAAATTTTTAACTTTAAAAATAATTAATTTTAATAAAACGTTGAATCTATTTTTATAAAAAATTATTCTATCAAATAATGAATTATATATATTTTTTATAAATAATAAAATATTTTTAATAAATTTAAATTGAAAAAGTTTTAAAATAAAGTAGTATTTGAAAAATTAATAAATTTTGATTTAAATAATTAAAAAAATTATTAAAAAAAATAAAAGCTTGTAATAATTATGAATAATTACAAAATAATTAAAATAACAAATTTAATATCTACATATAATAACAAATTTTAATAAAAATAATGTCGAGTCGCTACGCTGACTAAAATAAATGCCCATTAATTAAGGCAACGACATGACATATATAAGAGGTAATAATTGCGGCGAAAATAAATTTATAATTTAATATTTCTAATCAATATTTCCTCAAATTTTACAACATGTATCCTAGATTTAAAACGTAAATAGAATATCACATAACAGTCCAATTAAAGCAATTAAAGTGATAGTGAAAATTCTCACCTGATTAAAATGATGCTACTTAAAGTGATAGTGAAATTGAAGGAATTATAAACTGATTGGGCGTTAATTGTAATAATTATATGATGTATGGGATGAAATTGAATAAATGTAGAAATAAGAGACTTAATTGATCTTTTCACAAAACTCTGGGTATATAAACCCTATCATCGATCAGCCGCCGTCACTCCTCACTTCTCACTTCTCTACCTCTCGCAAATGAGAAAATGAGGAATTGAGCATCTAGATTCAATCGTCTTTTGTTTTATTCAAAGCAATTCCTTTGAGCCTTGATTAAACAACTTTTAGTTATCAAATTTGACGGCATGCACTACTACAAAACAAGCAAAGAGACCCTTAATAAAAGACCCGTTGGTCAAGATAATGTCTCTTTAATGTAAGAGACCTAATATTAAAAATAATGTATCTAAGGTGTCAAATAGACTCACCATTTTTTTGTAAGTAAAATAAGAGATCCGATGTTTGACTTAACATGTCTCTAATGTGTATATATAAGAGATCCGTTATCCGATTTAACGGGTCTCTATTGTGTAAAGTGAAAAAGAGACCCGTATTCGAGTCAATGGGTCTCTTAACCTTCAAGCACACAACATAAAAAATCTCGCCCTCTCTTCTCTCTATTCTTCGCCCGCCCCTTGTCCTACTACCTCTCTTCTTCCTCTTTCATCTTGTAAATTACATACACATACTACCCACTATCGGCGGCAACGATAACGGCAATAGGTGGTAGTCGATGAGTAGATAAGCAACAGATGGGGTTAGATTGTCGATATTTACGGCGAGACGCGGTCGCGGCGACCGGATGATGAGACGACGCCATCGTGCATTGAATGATTCTCGATCCGTCGGAGTACTAACTCACTATGTCTTCAGTTTGGGCAATCAAAATTTCTAACTGATTTCATCTGGCAACTCCACAGGTTTCCAACCGTAATAGGTCGGGCTTAAACTCGGTTGAATCAGTAATATTTGGTTTCTACTGGTCGGCTCAATCTGGTTCGGACAATTAATCATCTTTGGATCTTCGGTGAACACGGTAGGCCAATGGTGGGAGCTTGTCGTCTGGTCATGGATTCTGGATAATCCGAGTTCGGACTGCACTCTACAACAAGAACCTGGTTTGAAGTGTTATTTATATGAATATTGTGTGTTTGATCTTGAGTTGGTGTCATTTCAGATTTTCTCATTTCTGGAATTGCCACAATAATAATTTGTAATTATATGGTTTTTAGAATCATGTTCAAAGTAGATGACAGATTATATAAAGTACAGAAATCAAAACTTCCTCAGAAGATCCTGCCAGTGATAGGTTTTTATGTAAAATTATGTGAATCAAATGAGCCTTGTTGCATGGAATGTGGATTCCAGATTTCTATAACAGAGAGCGTTTAGTTGGAAATGGAATTGTTCTGTGTTTGAAGTGTATTTTACTTCCTTCGTCTATGTTTGTATTTATCCTGGTTTCTTTGTGAATACTTGCGAGTGTTGATCATACATACTTTCAAGTTTCTTAAGGGACTTCTTGCATGTCATATGTTTGACAGTTGCCTTAAATTGGTACAACCACTGCAGCCGGGGAATGGTCCTATGTCAACATGTAGGAAGGAGACTAGGATTCGTTTTTGTTGCATAAAGACTTGGTTATAATTGAAAGATTTCTTATGGATATTTTTTCCTCTTTATGCTTGTTTTGCTTTGAGTCAGGCTAGATATGTATTTAAGACTGTTAGAGTATATTAAAGTACTGATATGTAGTTGAGTGCTTACTTCGTTCTTTTTTCTGCTGCGTTATATAATGTTTTGAGGTCCTTTTTCTAATTTTTGTTCAGATGATATTCCTAAGCCATCCAAGGGCTATTGTAGGTCTAGCTAGGAAACAACTGGAATTTAGGACATAGTTGTGAGGAAGTTGTATAGCATGAATGGATTTATATGATTGTCACTTGATATGCTTATCTCAGAAAAATGCAACTTTCACTATCTTAGGCAGATGCTGTGATTGGTACACATGTGCAGATATAAGCTACATCTGGCGTGTTAGTGGTGTTACAATTACTATAGAAGAAACAAAGGGAGTTCTTGGAGAGATGACAATTGAGATTGGCGGAACTACTTCTCAAGTCCAAACTGCTCATCAAGATTCAGGTAATTATGACATTGCTTATCTAAATCCATCATCATTATTATTATTAGTATTAGTATTATTATTTTATTATGTCAAAAGTTTTTACAAATTGAAATGTATCTTTCTCAGCTTTGCTTTATCTTTAGTTGATGCATTATTGTCTGTTATTGAGTCACTAACTTGTACATAGCTAGTTGAGTGATTTGAGTGTCTATTTGTGAATGGAACTTCATTCTGGACAGATTTTTCTATTATCCATGTAGCCACACTTTTAATTTGATGACCAATTATCCCATGCCGAATCAAAAAACTGTTAGACCACAGCTTATCTATGATGGATTTTATCTTTACGGTCCTGTAGACCCAGTAAGTTTGGGAGGTAAGAAATACTGCATGGTTGTTGTTGATGATTATTCCAGGTATGCTTGGACGATCTTTCTTAGCAAGAAGAAGGAAACAACATCAAAGATGCCCGAGCTCCTGAGAAAGTAGCAAAATGAAAAGGCATCGAGTATCGTGTGCATTCGTTCCGACAGAGGTACAGAATTTACTAACCGCTTTATAGAGCAATACTGTTCGGAGAATGGAATACAACACGAATACTCAGTTGCCCGTACACCTCAACAAAATGGTGTTGCCGAGCAAAAGAATAGGACGTTGAAAGAAGCAACAAGGACAATGATTGCCGCAAGCAAATTGCCACAGCGTTTCTGGGGTGAAGCAACCAATACAGCATGCTACACTCAAAACCGCTGTATCGTCAACAAGCACCACAACAAAACAGCATATGAGGTATGGAACAACAAAACTCCATTAGTTTCATATTTCCACATTTTTGGATGCAGTTGTTATGTATTGAATAATGGGAAGGACCAACTTAGAACCTTTGATGAGAAATCAGATGAAGGAATATTCGTAGGATACTCCTCCGTCAGCAAAGCTTTCAGAATCTTTAATAAAAGGAAGCTGACGATCGAGGAATCAGTTCATGTAGTGTTTGACGAACCACACCATGACCCTACAGGAGTAGATGATATCACTCAAAACATTCACCATCTATCTATCTTGGATCCTCCAACTCCCATAGAACCTGTCGTTGATTTATAAATCAACCCCGCAGCTGTAAGAATCGATGTGGATGAAGCCGACGCTGTACAAGTTGAAGCTGTATCCACAGAATCCTTCGATACAGTACGGGATCCTGAATTAGAACCCGACCGAAGATGGTTGAGAGATCACCCGCAAGAGCTGATCATTGGAAACATAAATGCTGGTGTTTCTACTCGTAGGAGAATACAGAGTACACAAGGAAATGTACTTTGTGCACAAGAAGAATCGATCCGAGATATCACAGTTTCCTGAATGGAAATCTCAATCCGAGCTTAGAAGACTCAATATGTGCACTATTGCTGTATTCTTAGCCCAGTCCGAACCTGTTTCGACCATAGACGCTCTTAATAATTCTCATTGGATAACATCTATGGAAGAAGAGCTTAACGGTGTCGAAAGAAACAATGTATGGTATCTTGTACCCAGACCAACACATCAATCGGTTATAGGAACCAAATGGGTATTTCGAAATAAAAAGGATCGAAATGGACTTATCATAAGGAACAAATCCAGACTAGTCGCACAAGGCTATAGTTAGGAAGAAGGCATAGACTATGATGAAACCTTCGCCCCTGTAGCGAGACTAGAAGCCATCAGGATATTTTTAGCCTTTGCCGCCCATAAGAGCTTTATTGTATACCAAATGGACGTCAAAAGTGCTTTCCTGAATGGAGACCTTGCAGAAGAAGTTTATGTTGAACAACCACCAGGGTTTGCCAACACAGACGGTATCAACCTAGTTTACAAGCTAAGGAAAGCGCTGTACGGACTTAAACAAGCCCCTAGAGCCTGGTACAAAACCCTATCCCAGTATCTAACCAACAACGGATTTGAGAAAGGTGCTGTAGACAAGACCTTGTTCAAGATACAGGAAGGTGATGACCTTCTTATGGTGCAAATCTATGTGGATGATATTTGTTTTGGTTCAACTAACCTTGCTTTATGTCAAAGGTTCTCTCATCTCATGCAAAGTAAATTTGAAATGAGTATGATGGGGGAACTTAGTTATTTTCTAGGTTTGCAGGTAAAGCAGATGCCTATAGGTATTTTCATCAACCACGAAAAATACAGCAAGGAGCTTCTCAACAAATTTGGAATGAACACTTCCAAATCCTCGCCAACCCCCATGAGCACTTCCGTGCAAATTAGTGCTGATGAAGCTGGAAAGCCGTTTGACCAATCACTCTACAGGAAGCTCATTGGTTCGCTCCTGTACCTAACGGCTAGCAGGCCCGATATCCAGTTTGCTGTTGGAGTGTGTGCAAGATATCAAGTTGCACCTAAGGAATCACACTTCAATACAACTAAACGAATCCTGAAGTACATTAAAGGAACAGTCGATGCAGGACTGTGGTATCCTAAGGAAGGCGGATTCGATTTAGTTGGATACAATGACTCGGATCTCGGAGGCTGCAAGCTAGATAGGAAGAGTACAAGTGGAACTTGTCACTTTCTTGGACCTAGACTCGTTTCTTGGTTCAGTAAGAAGCAATTGGCTAATTCTCTTTCCACGGCTGAATCAGAGTACTATGCTGCTGGTAGTTGCTGTATGCAGATCCTTTGGATGCAGCAAAAGTTGTCAGATTATGGAATCGATGCCAGAGAGACTCCAATCATGTGTGATAGCACGAGTGCAATTGCAATCACGCATAATCCTGTCCTGCACTCGCGCACTAAGCATATCAACATGAAGCATCACTTTATAAGGAATCACGTCGAGAACAAGGATGTTCGCCTTGAAAAAGTTCATACAGACGTTCAGCTGGCCGACATCTTCACCAAGCCGCTCGACACAGCAAGATTCAACATACTCAGACAAGAATTGGGAATGCTACAGCCAGACTCCCTGTAAGTAAATTACTGTTTTTACTCAACAAATTGAGGGGGAACGCTGTAAGACCCAAGAATACAGTATCCAGCGTTAATTATTCGTACACTCAGAATCATCAATACAGCACTGTAGCGAGCGAAGACATATGAATCCTACAGCTGACTTGTGCAATAATTAAGGGGGAATACTGTAGGACTCATGAATACAGCATTAATCCTTAAGTTGCTGTATGGAATTTAAAACCTATACGTACCTTTTTGAGGGGGAACGTTGTATCGACGCGGAAACAGCACATACTATAGGATTTCGATTCAGTATATATATAATATCATATTATTCCTTTTAAAATGATTTTTGTCCACATGCCCTGTTTTTATGTCAAACGTCATGTACATTAAATGCCTTACACGATATCTGGACAACTGAATCTCAAAAGCCGCGTTGTTTTAAATTGTTTATTGTTTTAAAACCGCCGTTTTAGGCATTTAGGGTGACACAAATGTCAGAAATGGGACCCGCTCATTTTTTTTAACATTTTAATGGATTAGCGTACCAGTTACACTCAGTCCATCTTAACCGTTGATTTCAAAAACCGGTTCCCATCCCTTAAAATCTGACCATTCGTACTTTGCAAAACCCTATTTCGCCGCTCAACTATAAAAAGACTGAATATGCCATTAGAGACTCTTTAAGCTTTCTGCAAATTCAAGAGTTCTCAAGCAAAAACAGCCTACATACTTTTCTGCATTTTACTGCATATTTCGATTATTTTCTTGCACTTTTTCTTAAGAAATCATCAAATGGTTGGACAAACTTCTTCTCCTGCTCTGAAGAAAACTGCTAACATCATTGATGGCCGGATCTTTTCAAGATCTGTTATCATTGAGCGCATTCTGTCTGAAACCAACGACGCAGAACCCATGGAGTACATCATAACTCGACTTCGTCAACAAGGCCTCTATCGCCTTGGAAGTCAGACCGCTGATAAGTACGATGCTCATCTGGTTGAGGAATTTTACCTCAACGCCGCCGTACGCTTTCTGCCATTGGCCCAAGGAGGTCATGTTGCTGACATCACTGCTACAATCCAGGGAGTTGAGATCTGTATTGATAACGATCTGCTCCAGAACATCTACAGGCTACCCGCTGATGGCCTGACTATGGATTAACTTGAGACGTTCGGGTCTCAAGAGCTAATCACTAAATTTTATGGACTGTTCACAGGCTCCAAAGTTGTCGATATGGTTCAGACTACATGTCACAAGAAAATTTTTTGTCTCCCATATGTATATCTTCATGATTTTTGCTGCAGGATAATTGAGAATCAAACCGGTGCGTTCGAAATGTGTACCAACCTGAGGTTCAGGATGATGGTGGCTATTCTGACCTGTGAAAAGGTCAATTGGTGCCAGATAATCCTGAAGCGCCTGCAAGAGGAGGTGTGCAAACCGTCCACCCAGAAGAGATCTTTTGGTTTGATGTTAAACAATATCCTGACGAAATGCGATCGCCGTAATCCGCCGATGCTAAGAAGAATAACCCCAGGATATACCTAGAGGCGTCAAGCTCATGCGTATAATCAAACCACTATGGTCTGCAACCATCCAAAAACTGGAAGTATGCCAGTTTCCGCAAATCCACGAGATGAGTCCTTGAAGTTCCAGGAAGTGGAAACTTCAAAGAAGAGAAAGAGATCTCACAGCAAGAAATCCATTGCTGGTGAGAAACCCAAGAAGAGACTTATGAGGCTTTCTAAAGTCAAAACTGCCAAGCCCTCCGAAGAAGTCTCCCCCGTGGCTCAACCCACTGAAAAACAACCCCAGGGCCCAACCCCTGTGGAAGAGGTGTCTCCTACTGTATCGACAGTAGATCATGAGCCTTTGGCGGCTAGGACGGATAATGAGACATCTGCCAACGAACAAGACTTTAGCGAGTCGGCTGCCCATTCGGAGCCAACAGCTACTTCTCCTATGCGGGATCCCACACCCGTACAGGATCCATCTTCCTTCAGGGCACCATCCCCTGTAAGGAGTCCCACTTCCATACAGGATCCCACACCTGTACAGGAATCCCTCGCTACAGCGTCTCCAGACGTTGTACGTAGTCCCTCCCCCGACTCCATCATTCATAAGACCCTTCATTCTGTTCAAATTGAACATGCTTACGAAAGATTTCTAACATGGAAAGGCTACAGGCTAGATCCGTACGAAACATTGTACAACTGGAGCGATTGGAGCCAAGAAGAAAGATTCATCTCAGAAGTAACGAACTCAATGGAAATTGAAGCCCTGATCCAATGGGAAAATGCCTTATGGAAGGATCTGATTGAAAGCCATCTGTTGCAGAAATCTGACGCTAGAAGGAAAGGAAAGGACAAGTCAGAGGACTCTCCCGCACATCCAAAAGACGACGACAATGACTCAGACGACGACGACGATTCTTTTCAAGCTGGTCTGAGGATGAGTCGTGAATAGGCTCAAGCTAGAGACGCCTCTCCACCCAAAGGTGACGAAGGGCCATCTACTCGAAGCAATCCCCCTTCGCCACAGCAAGAGTTAATTCCCGACGAAGAGGAATCAGTCCCTCAAGTCGAGGAAGTTGAAGCAATTTTGGAATAGGCACCTGAGCCTGCTGCCACCGAAGAAGTTGTACCTGAAAGACAACAGGAGGATTCAGTCCCTCCTGTATCCATGTCTACTGAAGAAACTTCGCAACAGGAAGCCACTCAACCCCCTGTCGCCGAACCAGAACAAGCTGCTCCCGCCTCTTCAACCGTGGAATCCGAGGACGGTATCGAACATGAGGATGTCCAACTTACTTCACGCCCAACCGTGAACGTAAGGAGGTTGAACAGCTCTGAAGACTTTGCTCAACCATATTCTCCTATTTCTGCCGCTAGGAAAGAGCGCCTGCGCACACTTGGTCTTCAAACTGTATTCATCCAGGATGCAGTGAATGCTCTGTCTTCCATTGAGAAAGCATTAAATTGGATGCATACTTCTGCTGTGGAGGAGATGACCACTCTACAACATGAAGTATCTCGTGTTGTCGAGGCATTCGTTCTTCTGCCAGAAGTTTTCAAACAAGCTTTGAAAATCATGGAAGACAAGCAGGAGCAACTCCTGAAGGAAGAAACAACCAAAACTCGAATAGCTGAAGCCAAGACCGCATGTGCCATGATTGAAAACAGCTCTCAATTGCGCGCCCACGACAAATGCATCAAAGATATGTCGCAGACGCTTTCCGCCCTTGTAGAGAGAATGACTAACATCGAGACGAAACAGGATGCTGCACTAGAAATCCTAGAACGTCTTGATGAAGCCAAAAAGGGGGAAGAGGCAAGAGAAGCTGCTAGGAGAATCAGGCTACAGCAAGAAAGGGAATTCGAGGCCGCTCAAGACAGCATCACTTCCGAGTTAAACAAGCTAGCCCCTCACTCCCAAAGTTTTAAGATTTCAGGCTCCTCACCTGAATTTCATGATCCAAATGTTCCGTGGAAAAATCTAATCCAGAGACCTTCTGGAATTCGTCTGCCGACCAACCGCCATCCTACTGCCGACGAAGTGAAGCAATGGAGGAAGAACGAACTGATGAGATACTTTGTCAAACTCATCAGGGAATCCGCCATCTTCAAGAGCTATAAAACGTTAGCGGAGGCCGCAGACAAATTTACGAAGATGTTAGAAGACGGAAAACTCCCTCTCCAGCTTGATATGAAGAGCAAACACAGAAGAGGAGATCGGATCACCCATCCAGAAGACTGGATTCTTGCCTTTGATTGATCCTATGAAGGAAGAGCTATATACCAGGATCGAGGCAACGATTCCCTACAGAACTGGTGGCGTGGTACCGAGAATGATCCATGGAGAAAGCCATGGAGGCATGCGGACTACAGATAGGAGCTGAAATCTCTGTATATTATTCTTGATTTGTAATTTTTCTCTTCGAAACAGCAAACCATGTACTCAATTTATTTTGTATATCAATAAAAGTGTTTGTTTGTCTTGAAAGATTACAACTCGTAATCTACTGCATTGATGTATGATTACTTAAATTGTTTGATTAACAATCTCAAGTATACAAACTTGATTGAAAATAAAGGCATGCGAACTAGTCTACGAACAGGTTCACGATTTGATTGTAAGCTTAGAATACATTGTAAGATTGTGCTGCGCGCCAATCATAAGCTTAAGTTGTAAAAATCCTTAATCAGATCGAACTCGCTCATGAGCAGTTCATCATTTAGACTAAGATAGACCTTTTGACGAAAGACCAAGAAATCTGCCAGAAGACATCAAAGAAGATCACTTCATGAAGAAGGTTTTGGCATCATCAAGAAGACTTGAAACAGTTAAGAAAGTAAGTCTTGGCAAATTGTCAAAAAGGGGGAAATTATTGGGAAAACAAGAACCTCAGTATCGAACAATGGATATTCAATCCCTGTATCGAATGGTATTTGATAAAGAGGTTTTGACATATATGCCAATCCGCATACAGTAAAGGAAACTGTATCGAAGCATTGAGGCATTATCCTGTATCGAAGACCTGCCTCGAATCAGCATATAGTGAAGCCCTTCAGTACAGCAAGAAGTCTTATAAAAGGCCAAGTATGGAAACTGTCTCGAATCTCAAATACAGTTATCTTCCATACAGCTCACAACAGGACAAAGAAGGAATCTCCAGAAGTCAAGTACCGTTGAATAAAGAAGTATTTAAATACTCAAGGATAAAGAATTTAAATACTGTCAGTCAACAGATCTTCAAATCCCGCTAAATTCGGATCGTGTTATAATCCCGTTGGAACGAAATCTCACTCAAACGGATACATCTCAACGGATATATATTTCAGAGACTATATATATCACATCAAGATGCTGAAGATCAGTTACCCAAGCTATCGAAATTATTATCAGAGCAAAACATATCTCCAAAGCTTACTGCAACTCAGATCAAAAGAGATATACAGTGCTCATCATTCTGAACATCACTTCATCAGCTAAAAGCTCTTAAAGTCAAAGTTGTTGTTCACCATCTGTTCTATACTTTGAACAAACAGCCCTGTGTGGACTGAACAACTGCGGCTTCTCCTAATCTGTGTGTGAAGGATTTGCATTGAAGAAGACGAAGCTTCAGAACTGTGTGTGAAGAAGCAAGTCAAAGCATTAGCTCATAACCAATCTGTGTGAACGGTTGAAGCTAAGATCTTTATATCAATCTGTGTGAACGATATATTGATTGTGTGTTGTTATAATTACGTAGTTGTGTACGTAGTAATTATAATAAACTTTTTACTCCTGTGTGGAGGACCAGTGGACGTAGAGAGGTTTACCTCGAACCACTTTAATTACTGTGTTATTTACCTTCAGTTATTACTATTTTAATTACTGTGATTAATTAAGTATACACTATACATTTAGTTCTTTGTATCCACAAAGAACCTCCGTATCTAAGACTTCCGCTACGCACTCAGATTTAAAATCCATACAGTTTGTTGTTTAAACTATTTCCCAAACTGTATCCAGTATACTTAGTGGCCAACAGTATTTCTTTGTTGGTAACTGAATCCATAATTTGTCCTTAACAGCATGAATATCCCATATCAGTTTGCCCAGCATAGCTGTGTTCATGTCTCTAGCCACTCTAATACCCAAGCCACTGACTGTGCTGCTTGCGGCGGGTAATAGTGTCCCACCCAGTGAGGTGAATTCCCCGGCCTTGCACACCCTTCCAAATAAACTCACGAGTAAGTCTGTCAATGTGATCACAAATTGCTCGAGGGAGTCACGCAACCTGCATGTAATATACCGAAATGGAATTTAACACCGACTTAACCAAGGTGATGCGACCCACTTTATTTAATAACTTATTTTTCCAAGAGGCAAGACGAGTTTGGATTTTCTCCACAATGAATTGGAAAAGTCAGCGTTCTTGACTCGTACTTTAAACGTAGGAAAACCCAAATATTTGGGGAAAGAGTTGGTTTCCCGAATCCCTATGATGGAAGAAATCTTGTTTCTTTTCGGTGTGGGAACACCCTTAGAGTAGAGGGACCGTGACTTTGCCACACTCACCTTAAGACTAGATTGGCGGGCAAAATCGGTGAAGAGGTCAACCACCATTCTAGCTTGAGAGCCTGATGCCTTTGAGAAGAGGAGGATGTCGTCCGCAAAGAATAAGTGAGATAGAGCGGGCCCGTTTCGGCACATGTCCATAGGTTTCCAAATCTCTTAGTTCACAACAGCAATTATAGCATGAGATAAACTCTCCATACAAATAACAAAAAGATACGGCGATGGCGGGTCACCTTGATGGAGGCCTCGAGTAGGGGAGAATGCTGGGAGCCGTTTGCCATTCCAAATGATAGATAGTTGACTAGAAGACACACAACGCATGATCAAGTTAACCGTAAGGGCTGGAAAACCGAACTCCACAAGACAATGCTTGAGAAAATCCCAGCTCACATGGTCGTATGCCTTTTCAAGGTCGATTTTGTATGCAACATCTCCTTTTTTCTTTGTGGACTTATTCATCGAATGAAGAGCCTCTTGAAGCACCATTGCATTATCACTAGTTCCGCATCCCGGAAGGAAGCTACTCTGATAAGGGACAACAATTTGATCTAAATGTGGTCTCAGTCGGCGAACGAGAACTTTGGTGATGATTTTATAAATAGTGTTACAAAGGCTAATGGGCCGGAAGTCTTTGAAGGTTCTGGGGTCATCTATCTTGGGGATTAGGACAATGAGAGTGGCAGCAATAGTCGGGTCAAAGGATCCCGTAGCAAAGGCATTAGCCACAAGGTTGTATACTTCATCTCCAATATTATCCCAATACTCTCTGAAGAAAATACTTTGAAACCCGTCGGGTCCGGGGGCTTGTACGGCTGTTTATGATGCACCGCTTCATAAACCTCCTCTCTAGTGAATGGTTTCAGCAAGCCATCAACAGCATCCGTCCCTAGAGTGGGGATGGTGACTCCATTATGAAAGTTAACAGCATGATGGTTAGTACCCGTCTCGCAAAAAAGTTTCTGGAAATACGCTTGAACCTCCTCTTGAAGAATCTGATCATCAACACAACAATTCCCATCCGGTAGAGTAATGACGTGTATTTTGTTCCTCTTCCTCCTTATAACGGTCTGGGCATGATAGAACTTTGTGTTTCGGTCACCAAGAAGAATCCACTTTTCCCTAGATTTCTGATACCATAAAATTTCCTCTTGAATATGGTACGTGTAATATACATAATTAAAAAAAAGTTGAATTTGAATTTTGGGGGAGAAAGGTTGTGTTAAGTACTAGCTTATCAGCTATCTTATAAGCTCCAGGAGTTTATATGACCATTGACTAAAAAAACTCGTTTCGTAAACGACTACCTTCTAAAATCAGCTAGCTGATTGATAAGCTAATTTTTCAAGCTTATCAAAAAAAATAAGCTAGCTTCTCATCTTTATATATTCTATATATGTCCGTGACCTAAATAAAAATATAGGGTTTCTTACATAAACACCCTCTGAGTAATTGACATATTACAAATGAACCCAGGCGGTGCGGTCGCGGGGGGTATTGCTCGGAATCATTTCGGGAATCCACTTTTCATGTTTTCGGAATTTCTTGGGGCTCAAACAAACAATTTTGCTGAAATCTACGCCATTTGCAGAGGGCTTGATTTATGCATTGAACACAATTTTACAAAAGTTTGGGTTGAGGTCGACTCGAAGGTTGCACTTCATTTGATTGAGAATTCCTCTTCGTGTCATTAGCAACTCCAAGGCCTAATCTGTAAAATTCGGGATATTGTGGGAAAATTCGATATTCGTTTCTCACATATTTTCCGTGAAGGAAATGCCGTTGCTGATTTTTTGGCCAATCAAGGATGTGAACGTCAAGATTTTCACTACCATGATATCGAAAATCCGAAAGGGAAAATCTGTGGCCTTATTAAACTTGATAAATTGGCCTATCATTATATTAGAAGTAGAAAAGTTAATGTATAATATTATTATTGTTGGGGCGAACCCCAACAACATTTGCCTAGCCTGGGGGTCGGCTCCTCAAATTTCCTATGTATTTCATCCGTTGGGGCGTGTAGAGGGTCTCGTCCCTCCTCCTTTTTTCGGACGTGTTGAGGGACTCGTCCACCCTCGTTTTTTCGCAATGCTATAAAATCTGTCGGTTTTTTTTTTTTAAAAAAATATCACAAATGAACCCACCATCCGTTAACTTTTCAGGAAAAATTGAGGCTTCAGATGAGTGGTGGACGCGAAAAAATATGGCTAGTCTGATCATCACTCTATTACACTTGCTAATGAATTACTTTGTTTTAAATATAATACAATAATTTTGTGTTCGATTTATTTTTTATATTTTACGGAATCTTTTTGATACTTATTGTTATTTTGAACTTGTTCTTAACTAAAATTATACACACAAGTCCTATTCAGCGGCAATTTAAATCATCAAAAACAAAGGATCAATGACTTTTCAAAGTGACACTGAACTGTGAATAGTACATATGTATAATTTAGAAGTAGTATATGTAACACCCCCAGAGCCATCCAGGAATATTACAGCGCTGTGGGCCCCAAAATAGAACCCACAAAGCTAAAAGACATTTTCGCAAACATTTACAAATGCCCAAGAGGCTAATGACGGTACTATCTTTTAAAAACATTCGAAGACTTTATAAAAACTCGTTTATCAAAACCGTCGTAAAATATCATTTGGAAGGACAAGGCCAAACAGCCGGAACTCAATAGTTTAGAAAACGATTTTCCAAAATAACTCAAGTTGCCAAAAATCAAAAGGGCATTTAAGAAATACTCATGCAGCGGAAAGGACAACAATTAAAAATACTCTAGCAGCGGAATACAACATATAATCAGAATACTCGATTCACAAACACAAGCCATAGCCAGTATCCTCCGGGAAGTTCATCTCTTCACGACCGCTACAAGCTCGATATCCCAAGAACCTAAAAAGAAATCCCACGACGGGGTCAGCCATAATATCCAACAATGATAACAATCACATCACGTCAATAATTACATACCAATGAAAATGCTAAGTAAGAATACGACCAATGTAATCTTACCGCCGTAACTTTACTTACTCGAATAATCCTCACTAAAATAACCATTATCATACTACACATCTTGTAATCTCTATTAACCAATAAACTCATACATAACATCTGTATTGTACCTCAAACGATACTCAAGATTCTCAAAATATCATCACTAACTCATGATACGGTAATATGCCAACTCTGACCAGTTCAATCCATCGGATAACATCATCAAATCCCAACACGATAATCAACTGTCTATTAAAAGACAAATACCAAAGGAAATACGGAACATACCTTAAGATATGTAATGCCACGACAATCATATCAGTCTAATCCGAGATCAGATCAATACCACATAAGGACATGGTCCTAACACAAGACCTACATATGCATACTCACATGACGACATCAACATGCCCACGCTAACATCAACAATGTATACTTATGGATAACCCATAATATACACATGCACAACAACAACACATGGTTATCCAAACACATGGTAATCCAACGATCCAGCGCACACAGCTATAGATTCCCATGATGATCCCGTCGGACCAACGCATGGTGGAAATACATGTCCAGCGATCCAACGCACACAACTATAGATTCCCATGATGATCCCGTCAGACCAACGCATGGTGGACATACGACAACAATGCACAAATGCATATTAGCAACAATACACAAATGCATGACAACAACAATACACGAATGTATCACAACATGATCGACACAAAATGACAAAAATGATTAGAGTACTTGCCTCGAGTCCTTCGAGAGCGATCTCAATGTCAAAACCCATCACTGACGATTACCCTCAATATTCGACGGTCCAAAGTGTCACGGACGGTAGATAATTCATATCTTCGTATTTATCACAATGTATCTTAGATATCCCAGTATACCAATAACAAAAGTAAATCATATACATTATGATTTAAATTCCCAAAATCCGAAAACAACTTACAATCCCAAATCTCCAGTGTTCACAATTATAATCATTGCTATACGAATTATAAACGAATGAAACCGAAACCATTCATTAAATATTATAAACTATGCAAGTAATAACTTGCCTCGATACTGATACAACGATGAGGAAGCCATTACCAATTCTATTACCTTCGTCTACGAGCTCCTCAACCCCGAGCAAAACAATCTACGAACATTCTCGAACACGACCGCAAAGCATGGTTCAAATCACCGATCAATAATCTCAACCTATTACAATAATCGATTAACACACATTCGATAATAATCAACAACCTATATAACCAATCAACAAACCCAACGGTTCTACAATATCTCGGTTAAACATAGTCTGAACAATCCATACCTTATCAAAAACATACGAAATCGACCACTATAATCAACATAATATTAGTTCTAATCATCCAATCCAAGTTTATATCCGAAACCATTCATATCTTATCACACATTTTTCTATGATGTGATATGTACCAAGAACACCATGATTCCATAATCATGTTCATAACAAAACGACATAATTCCAGATGTATATATATATATATATATATATCAAATCATCATCTTCCTCAACCCAAACTCCATGAAACACCAAGAACCATAATAACACTCCCATAATCTATCATTACAAAGAGTAATCATCAACAATAATATCAATATCTGAAAACGAGGAGAAGGATTAACCAACTTATCTCAAGAAGACGAACAACACAATTCAAACCACAAGAATTATATCAATATCCATATATCAACAACAAAATCCTCATAATCCGGTAATCTATCTCATAATAATGCTTATCAACTTGTTTATATGATAATCATCAACTCAAGAACATCAATAGTCAATCCAAAACGAAATCCAAAGGTGAAGAGTAATTACCCCTTTGAAGAAATGGATTGAATCCCAAGGTTGAATCCGTTCTCAATCACTTTCAAGCTCCAAATGTTGTTCGGAACGATCAAATTAAGTGTTTGGAACTTCAAACTCCTATCTAAGAACTCTCTCTATCGGTTGAAGTGAAGAAAATGGGTGAAATGCATCTTGACACCCGTCTGCCCATATTTATACTGCAGATTACTAGCGTGCGCTATCCTTCCTTGATAGCGTGCGCTATCGAAGTCCAGAGGCTACTGCCTTACTCCGTATAATGATTTACATACGTAATGCCCATGCAATAGCGTACTTAAATGCCTCTATTTTGCGTACGCAAGTGTCCGACCATAGTGTAATACCCGATTGTAATTCATTCATTATCATTCACTAATTATCACTCAGTAATGGTCACTCAGTAATTTTTTACTCATTAATAATCACTCATCATTCATGATTCAATCATTTATATTCATCGTTGGCATTTTGTAACCGTGTATCAGTTACTGATCGTCATTCATCCCCGATTGAGAATCGAGGCGAGAGTATTATCATAATCATCGTGAATATAGTCTTGTGTAGGAAGTATCATTTATCACGTGTTATTGGACATAATTACAATCATACAAGTATTGTACATCGGATCTTTCACCGTTTGTAACGAGTAGACGGAGTTGTCGGATTTTTGTCACTTCCAGCAGCGAGTTACGACCGTAACTAGTCAGGCATTACGGCCGTAACATGCATTCGTTGGCTCAAGGTGGTTTTGGACGAAGGTGAGTTACGGCCGTTAGGATTGTCGGATACGGCCGTAACATGTGTTCGTTGTTTTCAGGACAGTTCGGATGAACAGGACTTATGACCGTAAGGGTTGCGGCATACGGCCGTAAGATGAGGCTGGTACGGCCGTAAGGCTTGGTCGGTTACGGCCGTACGATTCGGGCAGGGTGCCGAGGCAGTTTCGATGAAGGCTTCATACGCCCGTAAGTTTGGTCGGGTACGGCCGTATCGGTCGAGTTACGCCTGTAAGGCGCGTGCAGATATGGCCGTATGACTGTCGGCAGGTGTTTGGATGAGGGCGAGTTACGCCCGTAAGGCAGGTGCGGGTACGGCCGTATGACTATCGGCAGATTCTGGACGAAGCCGAGTTACGGCCGTACGAGATGGCTGGTTACGGCCGTAAGGCCATTGACTTGGGATGTTACGGCCGTAAGTAGGCCGAGTTACGGCCGTAACGTTCGGCAATTTATATAGGACTTGGACGGGACTTGAGCTCATTTTCTCATTTCTTCACCTTGTACCCGAGAGAGAGAGAGAGAGAGAGAGAGAGAGAGAGATTGAGGGAGAGATTTTTCATTATCAATCACTTGGGTGTTCGGTTTTCATCATCTTCATTCGGTTGTGAATCTTGGATAATCGATCTAACGCGTGTTCATCGAATCAAAGTGTTTGGATCTTCAAAGGTAATATTCTTCAAACATCTTGGATTTCGATTTTGTGTTGAGATATGATGTTTTGGACGTTATAATCATGTTGTATGAAGAGATGTACGTATGATTATGAGTGTGTATGAATATTCATTGGATTATTGAAGGGTTATTCAAGAACACTTTGAATATTGAGTTGGATTTGGGGGTTTCCGATTAGTTGTTGTTGTAATCACGAATCTGAATATTCATATTAGAGTATTGATTGTTGTGAAGATGTTTTGTTGGTTTGAAACACTCCTTGAGGATTTGATATTGGTATAATTGAGGATTGGTTGTAAATAATCGAAGATTGGTTACAAAGTGTTTGATATAATGCCCCAATGAACTTGGTTTAGTCGTATCGACGCTTTGAGTTAGTTATTATCGTGATTGGTTCATTTATTGAGCAGATTGTTGGTAATTGTGTTATTCAAGGTTGTTCGAGCGACCGACATCTCATTTAGGACGTTTGTTCGTGGAAGGACATTCTTCATCGGTGTTGTGTATGTTAATTCTTACTCGGTTAAAAGGATATTCATTCCTTTCGTTTTTGTTCATTCATAATCATAACTCAGTCATAATGTGTTAACCGTATTGAGACTTGTAATTGTCGAATAATCACTTCATTCATGAGGAACGATGGTTCCAATCATTTCATTGAGCTATCATTCATTTCACTATTATTTCATCTCGGTGAGTCATTCTTGACCTTGTCGGATTATCATTCATTAATAATCATCATGGTCACTTTTGATCGTGTGACCTTCTGGGTTCATATTGTTGGGATTCCGAAAATAAAACGAAATACGCAGCGGAAATAAAAACGAATCCCAAACAGGATCGATCAAGTAACGTATATACGAAAAATAAATACGAAGATAAAGATTCATACCCTTGAAGCCTTTGAAATAAATCTTCGTAAAGTGTAGACGATGATCACGATCCCGTCCCGAACACGAAATCCCTTCGTTTCAAGCACCGAAAATTCGAAGCCTCTACTTCACACGCGTCGGAAGTTGCCCGGAAAAATCTACAATACTCCGTTCTATGAAGAACACGGCTAGGAAGTGTTGTAGGAATTTTTTCTCTCTTAATTTTTCTTACTTCTTTTCACCTCAAAGATGAACAAAATGAAGAAGGAAAATTTTCTCTCTCTCCTCACTAAAATCTCACGGAAGGCACTTTACATGAATGAGTATGAGTGGTTTTTTTAGTTCTCTCCACTCATCATTTATAATGTAATGATATATGTATATTATAAAGGAATAATTATTCCTTTACAACTATCATTCACAATTATGTGGGAATCTCAACTCTAAGTGAGTTCCCACACATGCAAGATCATGCCATGCCATGAGGAGTGGGTGGCCACAAGGAAGTTTCTAGAAAACGAGCCGAGCCACTCGGCTCGTGTACTGGACGCTCACAAACGACTCCGTTAAATACACTCCTTTTAATCATCAATGTATTTATATTAATTAATTAATCTAATTAATTAATTATATCAAATACAAATATATATTTCTCTAAGAAATATAATTTATGAATTAAATTAATTACCGGTAACTTAATTTAAATTCATAAGACCGATATTTGATTTATCCAATAAATCATAATTAGATATCCAATATCTAATATTAATAGAGAGATAATAAATTCACATTTATCCGTCAACGCTCGATGCGCGACTCGTAGGTCCGTCTCGGCCGGCATTGGGAGGAACCAATGAGTGCGGGCGGCACTTAGCCACTAGCGGGCGCCGTAAACCCCGATCGAGAACGAATGAAGGGATCATTCCGAACCATTATGTCGTGAATAATATATACGTATAGACCCTTCATCGATGTCCCGGTCAAGTCTTCGGGTCACGGTAAAGTCAAACCCTCATTGACTAAACTCTATACATGTGTTAATGCAAATCAAAACCGATCGATTAATAGTGTATCTAATACGACTATATCGTAATGCTTTGGCCAAAGACTTATGATCTTATTTGCCATTAACCGTATAGGACATTCGCCGCTCACTAACAGAGATAGAATCCTTTCTTGGCGTACGGTAAAGACTACTACCCGCCCGTATAGTCCGCACTTCGAGGTCGACTCAAGAATTAAGCAAATGAGTCTAACTACTCTAATGACAAACTAAACGTCACAGCACATCTTCTCGAACCCTCAAGTCAAAGGTCCACGTATACTATCACAACCTTTCGATTTGTCATCGACTCTCCGAGAGTGAATACCGTGTGATCAATCGAGTATGAGTCGTGTTCGAGTATCTGGCCCCACCAATATACTTATAACTATGCTATCAAGACGTGCACACGCCCTAGCATCGATTATACAAGTCATATTAAAACTTAATGCCCATTTTAAGTTTATTGACTTGCGAACAATTTACGTAAATAAACTTTAAACACTTCCAAGACATTTTCTCTTATCCCATAACGAGAATGGAATGTTCGATTTATTTACATGGACTTCACTTCAATGTTTACCAAGTCAAGAATGCAATTGAAATACAATAAACAGTGAATGAATCGTATTGCCTTTTTATTAATTATTCCATAATTACAAGTATAATGCCCTTACTCTCTCATCCCCCGAGTGGCATTCGAGGGCATATTCCCAACAATCTCCCACTTGCACTCAATGCCACACATCATGGTATCCAATACCCATGTTCTTCGATGTCTTTCTAAGACGGCTGAGATAATGGCTTAGTCACGGGTCGAGACATTGTCTTCTGAGTCTACTATATCCAATGAAACATATCATATTTCCAACATCTCACGAACGATGTAGTACTTTCTCTCTATATGCTTGGTGTTGTGGTGAGCCCTCGGCTCCTTGGCTTGGGCGATACTCCATCATTATCACAGAATAGTGATATAGGCAACTCCGCGTTAGGCACCACTTGAAGTTCTTGTATAAACTTCTGCATCCAAAATGCTTCTTTGCTAGCCTCTGAGGCAGCTTGATACTCTGCTTGGCAGGTGGAATCTGCAGTAGCGGTTTGCTTTGAGCTTCTCCAAGATACTGCTCCTCCATTGAGAGTAAATAAATACCCAGATGTCGACTTAGAGTCGTCATTGTCTCCTTGAAAATCAGAATCGGTGAATCCAATCACCTTCAGTTCTCCACCACCATAAGTAAGAACTAAATCTCTAGTTCTTCTCAAGTACTTAAGAATGTTCTTTACGGCAGTCCAATGTTCCCTTCCCGGGTTTGCTTGAAATCGACTTACCATACTTACAGCGTAGGCTAAGTCTGGTCTCGTACACAACATAGCGTACATGAGGCTACCCACTGCCGAGGCATAGGGTACCTTACTCATCTCTCTCTTGTCTTCCTCACTTTGAGGACACATTTTCGTGGTGAGATGAATTCCATGTCGCATGGGAAGGAACCCTCTCTTAGATTCATCCATCTTGAATCTTCTCAGGATTTTATCGATATAAAGGGCTTGGGAAAGTCCTATCATTCTTCGCGGTCTATCTCTCGTAAAGACGGATCCCTAGAATATAGGAAGCTTCTCCCAAGTCTTTCATGGAGAACGCTTTAGAAAGCCAAGCTTTCACGGTCGAGCATTGCTATGTTATTTCCTATAAGTAGAATATCATCTACATATAGTACTAAGAACGCAATGTTGCTCCCATCCGACCTTTTGTAAACACACGGTTCCTCCTCATTTCGTATGAAGTCAAAGTCCTTAACTGCTTCATCAAATCGAAGGTTCCAACTCCGAGAAGCTTGCTTCAGACCATAAATGGCTCGTTGCAGCTTTCACACTTTATGAATATTAGCTTTGGACACAAAACCCTTAGTCTGTTCTATATAGATTTCCTCCTCGAGGTATCCATTTAGAAAAGCTGTTTTGACGTCCATTTGCCATATTTCATAATCATAATAGGCAGCAATGGCAAGCATCATGCGAATCGACTTTATCATAGCTACGGGCGAGAAGGTATCATGATAATCGATTCCTTCCCTTTGGGTATAACCCTTTGCCACAAGCCTGGCCTTATAGGCATCAACCTTGCCATCCCCATCGCCTTTCTCTTATAGATCCATTTATTTCCAATAGTCCTCATGCCGCTTGGAAGATCTACTAGAGTCCAGACTGATTGGTATGCATCGAGTCTATCTCGGCTTCCATTGCTTCTTGCCATTTATCGAGTCTACATCCACTATCGCTTGGTCATAGCCGACAGGTCGTTTTCACCGCTGCTATCGTGTGTCGTGGAGACCCGGTTCCTCGACATGTGTATAGCCATACCTCTCGAGTAAGTGAGATACCCTATCGGACCTTCAAGTGGAGGTTGTGTTACAATAGGTTCGGTTCTTGATCCCCGATCGATGTCTCCTTAGGAGTTTCATTATGCTCTTCCAAAGAGATATTTCTACCCGAGCCACCCTCTGAATGAATTCATCCTCAAGGAAGTGCGCTTGTAATGCCACAACGACCTATGGTCTTCCTCGGCATGTAGAATAGATAACCCATCGAGTCCTCTGGGTATCCTATGAAACGCCCTTTTATGGACCTCGCTTCCGGTTGTCCACCTTAGCCTTTTGACATAGGTGGACATCCCCAAATCCTTATGTGATTAAGGCTTGGTTTCTTACCCTTCCACATCTCATGCGGAGTGATAGGAACAGATTTCAAGGACATCTATTTAGGATATAGGCAATGTTAGTAAGGCATACCCCACGGGTAAATAGGTAAATCGTGTAATTTAACATGGAGCGAACCATGTCCAACAAAGTCCGATTTCTCCTTTCAAACACCATTTAACCGTGGGGTTCTGGAGGCGTGAATTGTGAAACTATTCCATGTTCCTTAAGGAACTCATCAAACTCGGTGCTCATATATTCGCCACCTCGGTCCGACCGAAGTGCTTTGATATGACATCCAGTTTGTTTTTCAACTAGGGCCTTAAATTCTTTGAATTTAGCAAAGGCTTGATTTATGTTTCATTAAGTACACAATCCCATACCTAGTATGATCATCTCGTGAACGTTATGAAATATTGATATCCGTCTCGGCTACTTCTAAAGCACCACAAACATCGGTATGCACCAATCCAAGTTTATCTACACCCTTTCAAAAGTCCCCGTGAAGGGGAACTTAGTCATTTTGCCTCTAAGGCAAGATTCACAAGTTGGATAGGGTTCTACACCCAATGGACTTAAAAGTCCATCTTTCTCCATTTTCCGAACCTTGGTCCGACCAACATGACCAAGTCTAAGGTGCCATTTAAGAGATTGATTAGTATCTTGCCTACCACGTTTCCTAGTTATAGTGTTCACCGCTGTTTTATTTTGCATGTTCAGATGATATAAACCATTCAACAATGTAGTTGCTCCAACCAATTTATTTCAAAATAAATTTTACAACTGCAATAGCCAATGAATAAACAAAAACCTTTCAGGACAAAGACTGGAATCGATACAATTTTAATATTCCCCAAGGGCAAAACAAGTACTTCAACTAAAGTCAAAAAAAAAACAGATTCTAAACCTGAAGGATTGATCCAATATCGGTTGCCTCGACACTTTGTCCGCTTCCAACAGTGATCATTATTTCCCGACTTCAAGTTTTCTACTTCGTTCCAGATCCCGATTCATAGTACAAATGTGAGAAGTGGCACTGAATCCGAATCCATGAAGCGTAATATACAGAGCGGAACAATTAGTTTCAAAAACAAAGTTCCGCACTGATGCGCCATTAATCTTGGGACAAGTCCTTCGCCGGGCCCACTCACCGCATTCAAGGCATTTGTCCGTAGGTTTTGGACCGCCTACCTTTTGAACCCGTCGGCCTTGCCCTTTCCTTTTGCACCCCTTTCTTGGGTTTGTCGCTCGTAGGTCTTTTTCTTCTTGTTCTTGGACCTCTTAGGCCCGTAAGAAATCACAAGAGCAACCTCTCTCGGTTTAGTCTTCATGTTAGATCGTGCCGTCACCAGCTTATTCATTAGCCCAACTAATGTGCATGTAATTTCATTACGCTTGAAATTCATTACAAACCGTGTGAAAGAGTCGAGTAGAGATTGAAGGATGAGATCAATTTGAAGGGATAAATCCATATTAAAGTTGAGCACCTCGAGCCTCTCAATCATAGAGATCATCTTAAGGACGTGGTCTCCCACTTTCTCCCCTTCTTTCATCCTAGACCGAACAACCGCTTTGATATCTCATATCTAGCGGTCTACCGTGCTCTCCATAAAGTTCGGTCAAGTGTGCGAGAATCGCCTAGCGAAGTCATTTTCTCGTGCGCTCTGCAGCCTCATTAGTCATTGATCCCATCATAAAACCACGAACTAGCACATCATCCTTGACCCATTTTTCATGGACGCCAATGTCTTCTGATTACCCCTAGTCCGGATTGGAGTCGGTGGAATGTCCGCCTCCAAGACGTATCCCGAGACTCCATACCGAGTACAATCATCGATTCCGCAACCAACAAAGTTAGGGCCGCTTAGGAGATTCTTTTCAAGTAGTATTGCAAGTGGGTTTTTAGCCATTTTAGAGAGATTCAATTTCGTTTTCTGCAAAGATTTAGACAAGATTAAATTAGTGACTTGTTTAATTATGACCGAGTATAGAACTTAAGGGCTTGTATAATTCTTATCTCGGCTCCCACTAATTTTATCGGAATTATACACTCCCATGTTATAATCCGGAAATCATGGTTAGATCGACTTCTTAGTGGTGATCAAGTTCTTTACAAATTTTAACAGACGCAACCTTTCAGGTTTCTTGCCAATTAATTTCTGTAAAGTGGTGTCTAACACCAACCCATCTAACGGATGATTTGATCTTCTTTTACCCCTAGTCTTCATGCCCTCAACCTATCAGGTTTCTTGGCAATCCAGACTATCTAAGTTGTTGACCATCAACGTCTATCAGTTTGACTATTGAATCTCACCCGGCAACCTATCGTGTTTCTAGGCGAAATTTATCACCAACCGAAGGCATCTAATGCACTCAAGAATTTTTCAACCTCTACCAAATGTACTACCCCGATAACTCGGAAGCATAGCACACCAAATCGGGTATCAATTTTCTACGAGTTTGATGGAGGGTAGGAAACCTCGTAACCTTTTTAAACTTAGTCTGTTTGTAGTCGGGAGAATTTCGCGATTAATGTTACACTTTGCACATTAATTCAATTATACGCGCGTTTGTATGTTTGTCAATCATTCAAAATGAAAATGAAAATAGTAACCTAGTTACTACCAACATATAGCTCATGGACCTAATTCCTAAGTACTGGGCCAAGCGAATGACCCAATAAATAAAAAAAATTACATTGTTCGTTTATTCGTCTTGTCGGTCGGTTTTCTTCGGTGTTGGTCATACCAAAAATAATACTTACATCATTGAAAAATGCATCCTATACAAATTTTCTAGTAAAAATAAATAGGCTCAAAACGACCTTTACAACCCAATCGAATCGAACAAATCAAAAACTAAGTCCACGAGCTATATCACCATCACATAAGGATTCCATACAACATGTAATGACAACGAAATTAAACAATTAATTTTAATATAAATTAATCTATTCAATTTCTACTATATTAATCCAATTAATATAAAGTGGCATTAAAATTAAATAATCAATTAATATATTAATCCAATCAATATAAAATTAATCTATTCAATTTTAATGATATTAATCAAATTAATACTAATAATCATCATTTTAATTCGTTCGAAGTAATCCGACCAAAAATAATATTCTCGTTTAATTTATTTCGAACTCAAAATATTCCAAATATTAATTTAGTCAAAATAAAATCCAATTTAAATTTTGGGAAATAATTAAAACGAAATATAAACTTAAAACGGAGTCCCGGACAATCCGATTTAGGCCCAGCCCGCGGCCCGATTCAAAATCGGGCCAAAACCCGAGGGCTGCCTGGCCGAGCCACTGCTCGGCAGACTGGCCGATCATGCTCGGCCCCTTGGCCGAGAACTCTCAGCCCCTGGCCGAGTCATGGCCGATCACGCTCGGCAGCCTGGGCAGGCAGCCCAGGCAGTGCTGCCGCACCACTGCCAGCAGCCCGTTTCTTCGTTTTTCGCCCGCTTCCAAAAACGTGATGCTACAACGAACAATTTAAAATCTAAAATTATTCCAAATATGATTCTAAATCATAATCATCATCCAAAAGCATTCAAAATGCACAAATAATCGTATATACGATATCATTGACCTCGCTCGATACCACCGTTGGGATTCGAAAATAAAACGAAATACGCGTGAAATAAAAACGAATCCCAAACAGGATCGATCAAGTAACGATATACGAAAAATAAATACGAAGATAAAGATTCATACCCTTGAAGCCTTTGAAATAAATCTTCGTAAAGTGTAGACGATGATCACGATCCCGTCCCGAACACGAAATCCCTTCGCTCCAAGCACCGAAAATTCAAGCCTCTACTTCACACGCGTCGGAAGTTGCCCGGAAAAATCTACAATACTCCGTTCTATGAAGAACACGGCTAGGAAGTGTTGTAGGAATTTTTCTCTCTTAATTTTTCTTACTTCTTTTCACCTCAAAGATGAACAAAATGAAGAAGGAAAATTTTCTCTCTCTCCTCACTAAAATCTCACGGAAGGCAGCTTACATGAATGAGTATGAGTGGTTTTTTTAGTTCTCTCCACTCATCATTTATAATGTAATGATATATGTATATTATAAAGGAATAATTATTCCTTTACAACTATCATTCACAATTATGTGGGAATCTCAACTCTAAGTGAGTTCCCACACACATGCAAGATCATGCCATGCCATGAGGAGTGGGTGGCCACAAGGAAGTTTCTAGAAAACGAGCCGAGCCACTCGGCTCGTGTACTGGACGCTCACAAACGACTCCGTTAAATACACTCCTTTTAATCATCAATGTATTTATATTAATTAATTAATCTAATTAATTAATTATATCAAATACAAATATATATTTCTCTAAGAAATATAATTTATGAATTAAATTAATTACCGGTAACTTAATTTAAATTCATAAGACCGATATTTGATTTATCCAATAAATCATAATTAGATATCCAATATCTAATATTAATAGAGAGATAATAAATTCACATTTATCCGTCAACGCTCCCGATGCGCGACTCGTAGGTCCGTCTCGGCCGGCATTGGGAGGAACTAATGAGTGCGGGCAAGACTTAGCCACTTAGCGGCCGCATCAGAAACCCCCGATCGAGAACGAATGAAGGGATCATTCCAACCATTATGTCGTGAATACTATATACGTATAGACCCTTCATCGATGTCCCGGTCAAGTCTTGGTCACGGTAAAGTCAAACCCTCGTTGACTAAACTCTATACATGTGTTAATGCAAATCAAAACCGACCGATTAATAGTGTATCTAATACGACTATATCGTAATGCTTTGGCCAAAGACTTATGATCTTATTTGCCATTAACCGTATAGGACATTCGCCGCTCACTAACAGAGATAGAATCCTTTCTTGGCGTACGAAAGATCGCTACACCGCCCGTATAGTCCGCACTTCGAGGTCGACTCAAGAATTAAGCAAATGAGTCTAACTACTCTAATGACAAACTAAACGTCACAGGCACATCTTCTACCGAACCCTCAAGTCAAAGGTCCACGTATACTATCACAACCTTTCGATTTGTCATCGACTCTCCGAGAGTGAATACCGTGTGGTGAATCGAGTATGAGTCGTGTTCGAGTATACTGGCCCCACCAATATACTTATAACTATGCTATCAAGACGTGCACACGTCCTAGCATCAGTTATACAAGTCATATTAAAACTTAATGCCCATTTTAAGTTTATTGACTTGCGAACAATTTACGTAAATAAACTTTAAACACTTCCAGTACATTTTCTCTTATCCCATAACGAGAATGGAATGTTCGATTTATTTACATGGACTTCACTTCAATGTTTACCAAGTCAAGAATGCAATTGAAATACAATAAACAGTGAATGAATCGTATTGCCTTTTTATTAATTATTCCATAATTACAAGTATAATGCCCTTACTCTCTCATCCCCTGAGTGGCATTCGAGGGCATATTCCTAACACATATTGCGTGGCCGGGTGTGGATGTGTGGAATTTTTAGTCGGACACACGATAGTCATGTGTTGGGTTCACCGATACATTGGACTGTGCACACAGTAACGTTTACCTCCGTGAGACTAATTAGGTACAAGGACGGGTGTGTCCGGGCACTCGTCTTGGACACTTGCACAGAACATTACAGGCATACTATGATGCTCCACTTCAGCTTAAATTCGTAACTAAAGGATATTTTATAATTGAGATATATCATGATTGTGTATATTCAATCCTTGAGGATTGTTGTTCTGTGTAACTGACCCCGTTGGGGGATATTGTTTTCAGGTCATGGCAAGGCAAAAGCACGGGAAGCGAACATTGACGGCGAGGAGTCCTAGTGATACTAGTAGGGGGCCCCAATCCTTTCAGTCATTCATGTTGTTGTCATTTTATTTTTCCGCTGCAGTTTTCCATTTGGATACTCCGTTTCATTCAGTGTTGTGTACTTTATCTTCATATAAAATATAAATGTATTCGGTATTATCGTGGGTGTGTTGTAATGAAACTCCTCGTCGGAGTAATTGATGATATAATGTGGTTCGGTACTACAATTATATTATTTATTTCATTAATTTTCATTCACCTGGTGGGTCCCAGTCGGGGGTCCACGGCACTGTAATATACGCCTAGTTTGGGGTGTTACAGAGTTGGTATCGGAGCGTGGTTTTGAATACTACCTTCCGAGTCATGTCTCATTTGAAATCATCGTCACCGGACTAGTATCATTGGACTTTCGCGTCACGTGTGACCTGTGCAAATGCCGAGCCCCTCAGACCAATAATTGTAAGATTTCTAATGCCATGGTATAATTTCTGACAATAAGAATCACTCATTCATCATTCAACAGTCAACAATCCTTGTCATCATTCATTTTGATCAGGACGATCATGTTAACTCATTAATCACTCAGTTCATTTCACTGTTCAGTTGTTGATTTGGAGGATCATATAATTAATCTTGTTAACTTGTTTAAGATATTCATTTCAAGAATATCGTCAGATAATCATGTCACCTCAGTTAATCATTCATGTAATCACTGTGTTAGAGCGTGTATGCTCATTTTCATCATTTCATGACGTAATCATAATGTGACATTCATGCGAGAGATATAATTATCATGTGACTTTCCTACTTCAGTATAGAGAGAGTGTTAGGCGTATTTTTATACGCTTATTTATCATTATTTTGTATTATTTTGGAGAGTAAATTTGCTTAAATGAGCTCTTAATGCCTTAATTTTGTATGTTTGTCAGGAGATTGGTGTCCGGAAGCTAAAACGAGGCGAAACGGGCGAAAACGGCAAATTTTGGCTGTGAGCCGCGGCACAAAGCAAGTGGGCCGCGGCACAGGAAGGCAACCAACAACCACAGAGTAAACTGTACTCTGTGCCGCGGCACAGTCCAGGTGAGCCACGGCACAGATGAATTAAATGGCGCCCAGGCGTCCAGCTGAAGACCATGTGCCGCGGCACAGATTTAGTGAGCCGCGGCACACTAGGCGGTTTTTGTGTGCTCCGCGCGGATTGGGGCCGTTTTGAAGTCAGTTATCGACCTACTCACACGGACGCGATTTGGAGACTGTGCAGAGCTATAAATAAGGGTTTAACACCCTAATTAATGATCTTTGGGGGATCTGGGAAAATCTTGGAATCAAAGAATCTTGAGGAGATGGCAGAGGAGGAAGATAAGCAGAAGACTTCAAGGGCAGAGGGCGGAAGCCAGAAGAACGGAGGGATCCGAGCTCTTCATCTGCATTTGATTTTAATGCTTTTATTCATTTATTCTGTATTTTCATTTATTAGCATGTCAGGCTAAAACCCTAATCTAGGATTTTGATGAAACCTACGTTTTGACGGATTTGCTTGAGATTATCTATTTAATTCCCTTTTTGTTGAGTTTTTCCAATCGTGTTTAATGCTTTCAATTATCTGGCCAATAGTTGTATTGTTTTAATCATTCAATTCGAATCGGGAGAGGAGAGTTGGTGAGGAACTATTGGTGAGGACCGTTTTATTCTGTGAGATAGGAATATACTCATAGGAACTACGTGGCCTTTTGGAGATTTTATGCTTTTTGCCTATTGACGAAGTAATTCACCTAGGGATAGAGTGCGTTATTCGCCCTTAGAAAAATCTATTGACCTCGTGAGAGGCGGTAGAGTATATTAGCAATCTTCGCCTTCAATAAATTGGGAAACTCATTAACTTCAGATAATCGAGAGTAAATTCGGATAAACCGAGGTGGATTCAGAATCCTAGACTTATTTATCATTTGATTCTCTTTCTTCAAGCGATCATTTTTACTGTCTATTCTTTTATTAATTCTTTTAGTAATTAATTGCAAAAACCCAAGTTCGATTGTTCAGATAAAACTAGAATACATAAAAATCGGTAGTTAGTGATTCAGTCCTCGTGGGAACGATACTCACTCATCACTTTATTACTTGTATACGATAACGTACACTTGCGTTCAACAAAAATCGCAACAAGTTTTTGGCGCCGTTGCCGGGGACTGAAATTTTGCTAATATCGATTTCAGTATTTCTAGTCTTAGTTTGAACGTTTTTATTTTATTATTAATTTAATTTATTTATTTGTTTTTCCTTTCAGGATCTTTCGCGTAGTGCATGAGCAAATTTGGTAACGAAGGCCTACTACCTTTGGATACCGAACTCGAGCGCACTCTTCGAAGGAACAAGAAGGAGAAACGAGAGTTACAGACGAAAGTCAACATGGCCGAAAATATCGAAATTCAAGGAGGAAATAACATTGTGCAGCAAGCTCAACCGGAAATGGCACTTCGAGACTATGCCATGCCGCAAATTAACGCAAATTTTTCGGGGATTCGGCGTCCCACTATCCAGGCCAACAATTTCGAAATTAAGCCTGCTATTATTCAGATGGTGCAGGCGAGCCAATTCTGTGGATTGCCGAATGAAGATCCCAACGCACATATTGCTTCTTTTCTTGAGATTTGTGACACGTTCAAGAACAATGGTGTCACCGACGATGCTATCCGATTAAGGCTTTTCCCTTTCTCTTTGAGGGATAAAGCGAAATTTTGGCTGAATTCCTTACCGCCGGGGTCGATCACAACATGGGCAGAGTTAGAGCAAGCCTTCCTTGCTAAATTCTTCCCACCCTCTAAGACGGCGAGATTGAGAAACGAGATCACCACTTTCGGTCAGTATGATCTGGAATCGCTCCACGAGGCATGGGAGCGATACAAAGATTTGTTACGGAGATGCCCACATCATGGCCTTCCAGACTGGCTTCAAATTCAGACGTTCTACAATGGATTGAGTGCCTCTACACGCACTCTCGTGGATGCAGCTGCCAGTGGGGCTTTGATGGGAAAGACTATGGCCGAGGCACACTCGTTGTTGGAAGCTATGGCCGCAAATGCATATCAATGGCCATCTGAAACATTAACGCCGAAGCGAGTTATGGAAGTTTCTAGTAATGATCTGATATCCACATTGTCAGCCCAAGTCGCAGCATTAACGCAGCAGCTCCAAGCATTTTCGCATGCTCCTTCCCCCGTTACCATTGAGACTTGCAATTGGTGTAACGGATCTCACCCTAGCGCGGAGTGTCAAGTCGGAAATCCGTTTGAGCAGCCCTAAATTGAACAAGCTCAGTTTGTAGGAAACGGAAACCGGCAAAATAATCCGTACTCCAACACGTATAATCCGGGGTGGCGTAATCATCCCAACTTTTCGTAGAGAAACGTACAGAACTCGAACCAGCCTCCGTTCCCTCAAAACCAACAGCAGCCCCCTCCCGCTCCAAAAGTTTCTCTCGAGAAAGCAATTGCGAAATTGGCAGCGAATACGAGTCAATTCATGACCCGTACTGAAGCGACATTGCAGAATCATTCCGCTTCCATTCGCAACTTGGAAGTCCAGTTGGGCCAAATTGCTAATGTGTTGACAGCCCGCCCGGAGGGAGCATTGCCAAGCACGACCGAAACAAATCCTAGAGAAAGTCTAAATGCGATCAGTCTGAGAAGCGGGAAGGAGGTGTGTGACCAGCTCGAGAGAAGTGAAAAGAGGAGTGAAATTGAGGAAAAGAAAAATTTAGCAACGGAGGAATCACAAGATTGGAGACCTTTGATAACGTTTCCGGATAACCCGAAGGCATATGTGCCCCCTGTCCCGTTTCCGCAGAGATTACAGCAGAAAAAGGTGGACAAACAATTCTCTAAGTTCCTTGACATGTTCAAAAAGCTTCATATTAACATTCCATTTGCCGACGCGTTGGAACAAATGCCGAGCTACGTTAAATTCATGAAAGAGATATTGTCGAAGAAAAGAAAACTCGAGGAGTTTGAGACAGTCGCCTTGACAGAGGAATGCAGCGCAATTCTTCAAAACAAGCTCCCACCAAAATTGAAAGATCCGGGAAGTTTCAACATACCGTGCACCATGGGGAATCTTTCTTTTAATAAGGCATTGTGCGATCTCGGTTCTAGTATTAACCTCATGCCTTTGTCTATTTTCAAGAAGCTGGGAATTGGAGAAGCAAAGCCGACGACGGTCTCCTTGCAATTAGCGGATCGATCTATTAAGTATCCGAGAGGAGTGATTGAGGATGTGCTAGTAAAAGTGGATAAATTTATCTTTCCAGCGGATTTTATTGTTCTCGACATGGAGGAAGATGAAGATATCCCAATTATCTTGGGACGACCCTTTTTAGCGACCGGAAGAACTCTTATTGACGTGGAAAAAGGAGAATTAACTCTGCGGGTTCAAGAGGAGCATGTTACGTTCCAAGTATTCAAATCCTTTTCATGGCCCGGAGGTGTTGATAAGAGCTCACAAAGTGAAAGTGTGGAGGCCGTTGCAAAAGAAAAACATCGAAAACATCGTCGGTCGAAAGACTCATTTTCAGATGGTCCGACTTCTGAGTAAGATGTAGAAAAAGTCGCATTTCTCAAGCATGTGAACATGCAATCATTGCCATCTGACTAGCCACACTCGGAAAAATCTGCTGCAGTCTTAAGTGCGTTCGTGAAAGAGGGGAATAAGCCGGAAGCCAAACGAACGTCTACTCATGAGAAAAACGGATGTTTCGGGAAATTGTTCTCGTCAAAACCTTTCCGCAACCAACATTGGGTGTTCGAACCGAAAATCGAATCGTTAATGACCGATGGTCGAAATTTTAAAAACCATATTAACGGTTCGATGAACGGGGCGGAAACCAAATGGAGTTTGCGAAAAGCGAACTGATTTTTTTTAAATAGGTCCGGCTGAAGACTATAAACTTAGCGCTTCTCGGGAGGCAACCCGAGTTCGTAGTTGTAGATTTTTGAGTTTCTGCTTTTATCTTGCATTCTTGAATTTTTATTTTTCACCATTTTGTGCTTTGATTTGCTTCTACCTCTCGCTTTTGACGTGTTCTTCTCAAAATTCTGTGCAGGAAAAATCCCAGGGGAGAAATTCATTACTGAGCCGCGGCACAAGTATTGTGAGCCGCGGCACACACAGATCGAAAGGGAGGGCTAAACAAACTGTACTCTGTGCCGCGACACAACATTACTGAGCCGCGGCACACGAAACCTGAGCCGCGGCCCACGACAAAACATGCGAACAGGTAAAAAGGGACTGTACGCGGTGCCGCGGCTCACTTGAGCTGTGCCGCGGCACACCATGCGGAATTCGAACAGCCAGGTACCTTATAACCTGCATTCGGCCGGCCACTCCAGGTACAATTCCCTTTCTTCCTCCCCTCCCCTTGCGCGCGATCGGCCGAACACTTTTCCTTCTCCTTCTTCTTGCAATTTTCTTGCATTTTCCACAATCCAAGCAAGGTATGTCTAAATTCCTAATCTCAAATTGTTCCATGAATTTGAATGTGAAGTTGTGTAGTGCATTTGATGGTTGAATATTCTTATTTCCTTGAAAAGTTCTAGGATAGTTAAGTGAGGACATGATGTTTTGATCGATTTTTAATGATTATTTTTGATATTGAATGAATTGAATATGTCGTTTTGATGGTGAATGATTCGTGTTTTTGTTCTTGGGGATTTAATCGAGCTATTGCCATGTTTGTTTTTCAAGTAAACTCTTGCCCTTTAAGTGTTCGATGAAATGCCTGAATGAAAGATTTTCTTTGTTAAGGCAATATTTTGAATCTTTGTGCAACGTATTCGTTCTGGAATTACAGCAACCCCAACCCGTACGTCTAGTTTAAACGTTAAAGTTCAATTTCATTTTTCTCTCACGGTTGTGCTATCTCGTAAAGATTTCTGATTTACGGCCGGATATCCTTAGCCAAGTGATGATTATTCTCGTTATTAGTTGAGTACGTAACCTTCGGTGTTTAAATTTTTTCAGGACTGACTATGGCTAGGACGAAGAAGCTGAGCAAGAGATCCAGGAGTCAGTCATCCCCCACTCGAGGGGAAACCTCTCGTAGCCGCGCCGAGTCTGAGGGGCACCAGTTTTCTGACCCTGAAATCCACAAAATCTTCAATGAGAAGATTCGGCCGCGGCCTCTTATTCCGGATAGGGGATTTACTCCAGCCCCCCAAGACGGGGAACTGCTTACGATGATAGATGCGATGGGGTGGGCCCGATTTGCTGCACCCCCCGAGCCAGCGGTGATATCGATAGTGCAGGAGTTCTATGCCAGTGCGTTATTGAAGCACATTCGAGCAGCCGATGTTGCAAAATCGGACACTCGGACTCAGGTCGATGTCCGAGGTATTATGGTTGATTTTTCCACAGCTGCTATTCGGAGGTTGTTTGAGCTTCCGGTGGTAGATGAGTCGGCCTATGACCGAGTTATGACTAGCCTCACGAAGGAGGCTCTACTCGAGACTATTGCGCAGCCCGACTCCGACTGGGAGCAGCGCGCACCGGGTTCTTACACTTTCCATTTCAAGAGCTCGCGCCTCAGTCGGCTCGGGCGTGCCTGGCTATATTTCATTTGCGCTCGTATAGACCCCACATCTCAGATCCGCACTGTTTTTCTCTCCCGCGCCCGGACACTATATGCTATCACATCCGGGCTGCGCTTCGATGTGGCCCCTCTATTGGTCCGTTCTATATTCCAGTGCATTCAGGGAGGGGCCAAGACGGGGTTGAAGCACCCCTCTCTTATCTGCGCTCTGTGCCGGCAGTCGGGGCTGACGTGGTCGGACGACGAGCCGATGCTGGCTCCCCAGGCCCCGATCGACCACCGCATCATCTCACATTTTGACCAGTGGGGAGGAGCGCCGGCGCATGCTCGGGGGAGAGGATTTCTACTGGATGAGGCCCACGAGGGGTCCCCCGAGCCTCTTTTGCTGACACAGGGGCAGGCAGATGCCGGCCCGCCGCCCGACAGACAGAGATTGCAAGAGATGTTTGACGGGCTGAGGGAGGATATGAGGAGAGAGAGAGAGGAGACGAGGAGAGAGAGAGAGAGGATATGAGAGAGGACATGAGGAGAGAGAGAGGAGATGAGGAGAGAGAGGGAGAGTATGCTGGCTGCCATGCGAGAAGGGCAGCGGGCGGGGCGAGAGAGCATTATTGCTGCCGTCAGAGCTGAGATGCAAGAGCAGGCCCGCCGGGCCAACCGATGAGAGGCGAGGCATCTGGCAGCGAGGGACGCCTACCATCAGGAGAACCTTGCCGCATGGACGGCCCATATCATGCACCCAGACGGGCCATTTATTGCACCTGCTCGGCCAGCCACACCACCCTCCTCACCGGATGATGCCGGCACCAGCTCGTGAGAGGACTGGAGGGGAGTACTTGACCTTCTTATTCTATTGCATATTATATTTTGTCCATTGAGGTCAATGTACGTCCTAAGTTTGGGGGGGGGGGTTTACTTTCTGTCGCTACATTTTTTGCTGTACTTATTTCGTTGCATTTTTTGTTATTTCTAGTTATCTTTTTGTCGATAGCCTTGCTTGTCTTGACTTTACTCTATTCGTGAATTTTTCGTGCTTCTATTTGTGTAATACTGATGTTACGACACTGTTTCTCTCTCTGAAGAAACGGTCGAGTTTTAGTCGCGTTGTAGTCAGTGATTTCTGTTTCTGCTTAGTGTTCATTTAGGTCCGAAATTTTTCTTGTGATTGTAGAGGTCTTGGCGGATAAGAGAGGATACATACGTGTTTTAAAATCACCGTCGATACGTTTGGTTACATTTTTCGGTTAGCTAGTCGTCCAGTTACATAAGTCATGTTGGCACTTAGATTGAGTTTAGAGTCGGTCAGTTTTTCCTAATAGTCGAGATATTTTTGTTCTATGATGGGAAGTCTAGTAATCGGGGGTATTCACGTGACCCGTTGTTTACTCTCGCGTAAAACGACGACCCTGATTAGACTAGTGATTTAGAAATTTCACATGTGCCGAAGACGGGAAGCCTAGTAACCGGGGGTACTCGCGTGACCCGTTGTTTACTCTCGCGTAAAACAGCGACCTTGATTCGGACATGCTGGAATTTGCTATTCGAGTTGTTTCTCCGCTGTGGAGGGGAACTTAGTAACTAGAAGCATCCATGTACCCCATGAGTGTCTTTTACGTCAAACGGTTTCCCAATACATGAGAATGGAAGTTCCACCCTAGGATTATCCCGATGAAACATCCCGAGATCCGAACCTAGTGGTCAACTCGAATAAATTTCTTGAGCATATATATATAAGGGAATACTGTCCGAGGATTATGTTTATGAAACTCGTGAGAATTTTGCCATTAGACTGTGGAACGGGGCGAATTTAGCTCGTTTATTTTAACCTTTCATATTGACGGTCGATTTGATTCACGTTTTGTTAATCTTTGAGCTGGATTTTCTTCATGAACGAGTAATTAGGACTGAACTTGGTTACTTTGTAGAATCAGTGTTCTGAGTGTAGCTCGCTATTACGATACTCGTATTATTCAGAGAGAATTTCAGGATAGTATTGATTAGGTAGAAAACTACGAGTTGCACGATTATTCACGACATTCTTTTGTTGAAATTAATTCTTTTTGCTTGAGGACAAGCAAAAGCTTAAGTTTGGGGGTATTTGTTAGGCGTATTTTTATACGCTTATTTATCATTATTTTGTATTATTTTGGAGAGTAAATTTGCTTAAATGAGCTCTTAATGCCTTAATTTTGTATGTTTGTCAGGAGATTGGTGACCGGAAGCTAAAACGAGGCGAAACGGGCGAAAACGGCAAATTTTGGCTCTGAGCCGCGACACAAAGCAAGTGGGCCGCGGCACAGGAAGGCAACCAGCAACCACAGAGTAAATCAGACTTTGTGCCGCGCATACCTGTGTCACCATGCACGATGAATTAAATGGCGCCAAAGGCCCAAATTAAGACCATGTGCCGCGGCACAGATTTAGTGAGCCGCAGCACACTAGGCGGTTTTTGTGTGCTCCGCGCGGATTTGGGCCGTTTTGAAGCCAGTTCTCGACCTACTCACACGGACGCGATTTGGAGACTGTGTAGAGCTATAAATAAGGGTTTAAGACCCTAATTAATGATCTTTGGGGGATCTGGGAAAATCTTGGAATCAAAGAATCTTGAGGAGACGGCAGAGGAGGAAGATAAGCAGAAGACTTCAAGGGCAGAGGGCGGAAGCCAGAAGAACAGAGGGATCCGAGCTCTTCATCTGCATTTGATTTTAATGCTTTTATTCATTTATTATGTATTTTCATTTATTAGCATGTCAGGCTCAAATCCTAATCTAGGATTTTGATGAAACCTACGTTTTGACGGATTTACTTGAGATTATCTATTTAATTCCCTTTTTGTTCAGTTTTCCCAATCGTGTTTAATGATTTCAATTATCTGGCTAATAGTTGTATTGTTTTAATCATTCAATTCGAATAGGGAGAGGAGAGTTGGTGAGGAACTATTGGTGAGGACCGTTTTATTCTGTGAGATAGGAATATACTCATAGGAACTACGTGGCCTTTTGGAGATTTTATACTTTTTGCCTAATGACGAAGTAATTCACCTAGGGATAGAGTGCGTTATTCGCCCTTAGAAAAATCTATTGACCTCAGGAGAGGCGGTATAGTATATTAGCAATCTTCGCCTTCAATAAATTGGGAAAATCATTAACTTCAGATAATCGAGAGTAAATTTGGATAAACCGAGGTGGATTCAGAATCCTAGACTTATTTATCATTTGATTCTCTTTCTTCAAGCGATCATTTTTACTGTCTATTCTTTTATTAATTCTTTTAGTAATTAATTGCAAAAATCCAAGTTCGATTGTTCAGATAAAACTAGAATACATAAAAATTGGTAGTTAGTGATTCAGTCCTCGTGGGAACGATACTCACTCATCACTTTATTACTTGTATACGATCATGTATACTTGTATTCAACAAAAATCGCAACAGAGAGCAGGCATAGGACGCGGGGGACGAGGCCGAAACCCGAGAGCTCATGTGAATACATGTGCGAACGCTGGGAATAATTCTAATTCATCGAGCAGTGACGCTGCCACTCATTCACCTGGACGTAATCATTCACTATCAAGGAGTCGTACTCGGGACACAGCTCAGTCAGAAGGTGTTCGGGTTGATCCACTCGCTTTTATGCAGGGCATGATGGCCCAGATGACTCAAATGGCATGCCTCATGGAGACGATGCAGAACTCAGCTACTCAGAACCAGCAGGCTCCTCCGCCGCCACCTCAGGGGCAAGAGAGGGGTGTAAGCAGTATTATTGGCGACATCTCTCGCCAAAGGCCACATACTTTTGAGGGCTCATCTGATCCGCCGGATATTGTTCATTGGCTCGAGCATTTTGAGATGTTATTTTCTATGGTAGAGTGTCCCGAAGGACACAGAGTTTCAGTTGCGGCTTACTATCTGGGTAAGAGCGCTCATTCATGGTGGTTATCGTTGAAGCCCACCGACAGATCTTGTACTTGGGATCAATTCAAGACTCTTATGATGGAGAGGTATTATCCGGCCCCACTCAGAGAGGCCAAGTTATCAGAATTACTCACTCTCGACCCCTCAGCGGAAGATGATGTTCTCGCCATTGCCGAGAAATTTCAGGAACTTCTTCCTTTTGCCTCATCTATCATTCACTCCAAGGCGGATAAGATTAAGTATTTCAGCAAGAGGCTGAAACCCCATATGCGAATGCAGTTGCTTAATCATAATTGCACCACTTCATCGAGAAAGCTCTTACTTATGAGCTTACTGCTAAGGAGATTGCTAAGCAGCAACCTTCATCTGCTAGCAAGAAGTCAAAGAATCGTAATCAGTCTGAATGTGGTCACGCAACCTTCTAGAAGCCTCGTGCGGGCTCTACTTTCTCTGAGCGACTCTTTGTGGCGCCCAGACCGGAGGAATCGCAGTCCCGAGCGGCCAGTTCGGCCATCACCTATTTCAACTGTGGGGAACTTGGTCATGTCAGCACCAAGTGTCCGAGGCAGACTATCACATGCCCTAACTGTGGGATTGCTGGGCATAAGGCCCATTTTTTCCGAAGGGACTCCAAACCTACTCCGGCATCATCTCAAGCCACGAAGCAGTCAGCTGTTCATAATTAGGCCACTCAGTCTGCGTCGTTCAAGACGACGGGAGCGAACAAAGATGGAGCAAAGAGCTATCAGACGGGAGCATCCGGTTCGGGGGCTAGCATGCCCTGAATTTATGAGATGAAGAAGACCGACGATCCGGAGGCCCGGATGATCTCAGGTACACTCGATATTCTATCTCAACCTGTGTGTACCCTTTTTGATACTGGTGCATCACATTCATTCATTTCCGAGTCATGTTTGAGTAGACTACGTCTGGGTAGTGCTACTAGTTGTGAGCCTTATGTCATTGGTCTACCTGACGGTAGAAGAATTATCGGAAATCGTGAGATTCAGAATTGTCCGATTCAGCTTCATAGTCGTATATGGATAGCAGACCTAATCGTGGTAGATTTACCGAGAGACGACATCATCTTGGGTATTGATTGGACGATGGGGTCACGATGCCATCATTAGTGTCCATAAGCGTATGGTCACTATCATTTCAGACGATGGGGTCGAATGTGTTTTCCAGGGAGGTAATCCCGACTGTTCTGGTAAGGTCATTAATTTGATGAGAGTAGTGAAATTACTCGGTCAGGGGTATGTTGGTTATTGGTGCTATATGACCAAGACCGAGAAGTCACCAATAATGTTGGCGGATATTCCGGTAGTGAGACAATATGCCGATGTGTTTCCAAACGAGTTACTTGGTTTACCTCCACAAAGAGATGTGGAATTCACGATTGAGTTGGAGCCTGGTACGTCTCCAATATCGAAGGAACCGTATCGGATGGCCCCGACCGAAATTCAAGAGTTGAAGAATCAACTTGAGGAATTGTTCGAGAAAGGTTATATCCGACCGAGTGCGTCCCCGTGGGGAGCACCAGTGTTGTTTGTCAAGAAGAAGGATGGTTCGTTTCGCTTGTGTATTGATTATCGGGAGTTGAACAGGGTGACGATCAAGAATAAGTATCCTTTACCCCGTATTGTTGATCTCTTAGATCAACTTCAGGGAGCTTCAGTATTTTCCAAGATCGACTTAAGATTTGGATATCATCAGTTGCGAATTTGAGAGTCGGATATCGCGAGGACGGCGTTTCGAACACGCTATCGTCATTATGAGTTCGTGGTAATGCCGTTTGGGTTAACTAATGCACCTGTGGTATTCATGGAGTTAATGAATAGAGTTTTCATCGACTTTTTGGATCGGTTTGTGGTTGTCTTCATTGATGACATTTTAATTTATTCTCGTGACCGAGAGGAGCACGAGTTTCACCTTCATCAAGTGCTCGACGTGTTGAGACGGGAGCAAATCTATGGAAAGTTTTCCAAATGTGAGTTCTGGATGTCCGAAGTGACATTTCTCGGGCATGTAATCTCATCAGACGGTGTGCGTGTTGATCCTCAGAAGACGGAGGCTATCCGAGACTGGTTACCTCCGAAGAATGTTAAGGAAATCCGTAGCTTTCTCGGATTAGCCGGTTATTATCGGCGGTTTGTGGAAGGATTTTCTAAAATCGCTCAACCTATGACGAACCTTTTGCGAAAGGATAAGAAATACACGTGGTCCGACGCGTGTCAGTGGAGTTTTGAGGAACTCAAGAGCCGGTTAATTTCACCACGTGTCCTTTCCTTTCCACAAGGGACGGAAGGATTTATGGTTTATAGTGATCCATCCGGACACAGTCTAGGATGTGTATTAATGCAGGATGGGAAGGTTATTGCCTATGCTTCACGACAATTGAGACCTTACGAGGTTAATTATCTGACCCATGACCTGGAGCTAGCAGCCGTGGTTTTTGTGTTGAAGATTTGGCGTCATTACCTTTATGGCGTCACCTATCAGATATTCACCGATCATAAGAGTTTGAAGTATATATTTACTCAGAAGGAGTTAAATATGCGACAGAGGTGGTGGTTGGAACTAATTAAAGATTATGATATCAAGATCCTGTACCACCCGGGTAAGGCAAACGTGGTTGCCGATGCCTTGAGTTGTAAGTCTGTTCAGGAGCAAATGCTTGCTCGTTTAACAGTTCAGAAGGAGCTTCAGCAGGAATTTCTTAGACCCGAGATCGAGGTCTGGCTTCAGCGAGTGCAAGGGCAACTTTGCATGTTAGAGATTTCATTGCCACTTGAGAAGGCAATCAGAGTGAATCACGGTGCAGACCCATCATTGTTGCACATCCGTGAGGATGTGGCTCAGGGGAAATCCCCTAGATTTGTGGTCCACGAGGATGGACTATTGCGATTTAAGAATCGGTTATGCGTACCGGCGAATGACGAGTTGAAAAAATCGATTTTAAGAGAAGCTCATGCTACCCCTTACTCCATTCATCCAGGGTCTAGCAAGATGTATAAAGACTTGAAACAAAATTACTGGTGGAGTAATATGAAGCGAGAAGTCGCAGAATTTGTTTCTAGATGTTTAACCTGTCAGCAAGTCAAGATAGAACATCAGCCGTGGTGTATGTCAAGCCGCTCCCTATTCCAGAGTGGAAGTGGGAAGATATTTCTATGGACTTCATCACGAGTTTGCCGATGAGTCATCGTGGCATGAATACAATTTGGGTAGTTGTGGACCGTTTAACTAAGTCAGCTCACTTCCTCGAGATTAAGGATATGTGGGGTCGCGAGAGACTTGCCCAGTTGTTCATCAAAGAGATAGTGAGATTGCACGGTACTCTTAAAAGTATCGTTTCCGATCATGACGGACGGTTCATGTCTCATTTTTGGAAATCAGTTCATCGTGCTATAGGAACTCAGCTTAATCTCAGTACAACTTTTCATCCTCAGTCCGACGGACAATCAGAGAGGACTATTCAGACATTGGAGGACATGTTGAGGACATGCGTCCTCGATTGGAAAGACGATTGAAGCCCAACTAACGTTGATTGAGTTCACGTACAATAATAGTTGGCATGCTTCGATTAAGATAGCACCTTACGAGGCCTTGTACGGTCGTTGTTGTCGATCTCCTTAGTGTTGGGACGACTTATCAGAATCAATCGGCACCGAGCCCATATGCTTATAGCCGCCCGTGAGAAGGTAGCTTTGATCAGGAGTCGTTTGTTGACAGCTCAAAGTCGACAGAAATCATATGCAGATAATCGTCGTCAACCATTAGAGTTCGAGACAGGTGACCATGTTTTGGTCAAGGTATCCCCGAGTCGAGGTATCTTCCATTTTGGGAAGAGGGGGAAGTTGAGTCCGAGATTCATTGGACTGTTTGAGATTTTAGATCGAGTAGGCGAGTTAGCTTATCGATTGGCCTTACCTCCGGCGCTGATCCGAATTCATAATGTGTTTCACGTATCTCAGTTGCGGAAGTATGTTTCCGACCCGAGTCACATACTTCAGTTCGACGAAATCGAGATCGCGGATGATCATTCGTATGAGGAGCATCCTATACGAGTTTTAGAGCGACGAATCAAACAGTTGAGGAACAAGACGATTCCTTTGGTCAAGATTTAGTGGTCTAGACACGGAGTCGAAGAGGCTACTTGGAAAACCGAGGATAGTATGCGGGAGAGTTATCCCGAGTTGTTTGACCCTTAGTTTCGAGGATGAAACTCTTTTTAAGGGGGGAGTATGTAATACCCGGTTGTAATTCATTCATTATCATTCAGTAATTATCAATCAGTAATGGTCACTCAGTAATTTTTCACTCATTAATAATCACTCATCATTCATGATTCATTCATTTGTATTCATCGTTGGCATTTTGTAACCGTGTATCAGTTACCGATTGTCATTCATCCCCGATTGAGAATCGAGGCGAGAGTATTATCATAATCATCGTGAATATAGTCTTGTGTGGGAAGTATCATCTATCACGTGTTATTGGACTTAATTACAATCATACAAGTATTGTACGTCGGATCTTTCACCGTTTGTAACGAGTAGACAGAGTTGTCAGATTTTTGTCACTTCCAGCAGTGAGTTACGGCCGTAACTAGTCAGGCATTACGGCCGTAACATGCATTTGTTGGCTCAAGGTGGTTTTAGACGAAGGTGATTTACGGCCGTAAGGATTGTCGGATACGGCCGTAACATGTGTTCGTTGTTTTCAGGACAGTTCGGACGAACAGGACTTACGACCGTAAGGGTTGCGGCATACGTCCGTAAGATGAGGCTGGTACGACCGTAAGGCTTAGCCGGTTACGGCCATACAATTCGGGCAGGGTGCCCAGGCAGTTTCGACGAAGGCTTCATACGCCCGTAAGTTTGGCCGGGTATTGCCGTATCGGTCGAGTTACGCCCATAAGGCGCGTGTGGATATGGCCGTATGACTGTCGGCAGGTGTTTGGACGAGGGCGAGTTACGCCCGTAAGGCAGGTGTGGGTACGGCCGTATGACTATCGGCAGATTCTGGATGAAGCCGAGTTACGGCCATACGAGATGGCTGGTTACGGCCATAAGGCCGTTGACTTGGTATGTTACGACCGTAAGTAGGCCGAGTTACGGCCGTAACGTTCGGCAGTTTATATAGGACTTGGACGGGACTTGAGCTCATTTTCTCATTTCTTCACCTTGTATCCGAGAGAGAGAGAGAGAGCTTGAGGGAGAGATTTTTCATCATCAATCACTTGGGTGTTCGGTTTCGTCATTTTCATTTAGTTGTGAAGCTTGGATAGTCGATCTAACGCGTGTTCATCGAATCAAAGTGTTTGGATCTTCAAAGGTAATATTCTTCAAACATCTTGGATTTCGATTTTGTGTTGAGATATGATGTTTTAGACGTTATACTCTTGTGGTATGAAGAGATGTACGTATTATTATGAGTGTGTATGAATATTTATTGGATTATTGAAGGGTTATTCAAGAACACTTTGAATATTGAGTTGGATTTGGGGGTTTTCGATTAGTTGTTGTTGTAATCACGAATCTGGATATTCATATTGGAGTATTGATTGTTGTGAAGATATTTTGTTGGTTTGAAACACTCCTTGAAGATTTGATATTGGTATAGTTGAGGATTGGTTGTAAACAATCGAAGATTTTTTACAACGTGTTTGATATAATGCCCTAATGAACTTGGTTTAGTCGTATCGACGTTTTGAGTTAGTTATTATCGTGATTGGTTCATTTATTGAGCGGATTGTTGGTAATTGTGTTATTCAAGGTTGTTCGAGTGCCGACATCTCATTTAGGATGTTTGTTCGTGGAAGGACATTCTTCATCGGTGTTGTGTAAGTTAATTCTTACTCGGTAAAAAGAATATTCATTCCTTTCGTTGTTGTTCATTCATAATCATAACTCATTCATAATGTGTTAACCGTATTGAGACTTGTAATTGTCGAATAATCACTTCATTCACGAGGAACGACGGTTCCAATCATTTCATTGAGCTATCATTCACTTCACTATTATTTCATCTCGGTGAGTCATTCTTGACCTTGTCGGATTATCATTCATTAATAATCATCATGGTCACTTTTGATCGTGTGACCTTCTGGGTTCATATTGCGTGGCCGGGTGTGGATGTGTGGAATTTTTAGTCGGACACACGATAGTCATGTGTTGGGTTCACCGATACATTGGACTGTGCACACAGTAACGTTTACCTCCGTGAGACTAATTAGGTACAAGGACGGGTGTGTCCGGGCACTCGTCTTGTACACTTGCACAGAACATTACGGGCGTACTATGATGCTCCTCTTCAGCTTAAATTCGTAACTAAAGGATATTTCATAATTGAGATATATCATGATTGTGTATATTCAACCCTTGAGGATTGTTGTTCTGTGTAACTGACCCCTTTGGGGGATATTGTTTTCCGGTCATGGCAAGGCAAAAGCACGGAAAGAGAACGTTGACGGCGAGGACTCCCAGTGATACTAGTAGGGGATCCCAATCCTTTCAGTCATTCATGTTATCATTTTATTTTTCCGCTGCAGTTTTCCATTTAGATACTCCGTTTCATTCAGTGTTGTGTACTTTATCTTCATATAAAATATACATGTATTCGGTATTATCTTGGGTGTGTTGTAATGAAACTCCTCGTCGGAGTAATTGATAATATAATGTGGTTCAGTACTGCAATTATATTATTTATTTCATTAATTTTCATTCGCTTGGTGGGTCCCAGTCGGGGGTCCACGGCACTGTAATATCCGCCTAGTTTGGGGTGTTACACATAGCATGCGCTACTCATAGTTGACTCGTTTGTCTGCATACTCCAAAGATGGGTCCACACGCCGAAAGCACCTGACAAAGCCAAGATTCCCTTTTGTCTGATCTACAATTAGCATGCATTAAGCCTATGCTTAGCGTGCGCTAATCCTTCATAACAAACATCCGTTGACCTTATCGGAACATGCGCCGAAAGTAGCCGGGTCCACACGTAGATTCCTTCTGATCTGTTCTGCACTAGCGTGCGCTATCTTTCGCCTTTAGTGTGCGCTAAGACTGCACATTAGCGTGCACTATGTATACATCGTAGCGTGCGCTAACGTGGCTGTGCTTAACCATTTTCAGCTATTCCTGTCCAATGTCTCGATATACTAGATATGCATACATGACGTACTGTATACATATACTCCTTCCAATAATATACTCGTACGATACGCCCGACACCCAATATCTTCAAGTGCAACGGTCAACCAAGTACAGTAATTATACCAATACAAATATCTTAGTCCTTCAATTATTTTATCCATACTGTACAGATTCCACGATATATAACATAACTCGGATAACATAACATTAAACAATAGTAGTATAAATTCCGAATATTACATACTACACCACTTAAAATAAGTTTCGTCCTCGAAACTTGCAATCCGTCATAGAAAAACAAACAAATCGTTCAACCAAAATATTCCGAAACCATCACGACAACGATCAATCATCATCATTAACGAATAACCAAAACAGTATACTTACATATGTGCCAAGTCGACGATCTCCTGAGATACTAGCAAGTGACTTCATTGTAAAGCCTCAATACGCTTACAATCACAATTCCACGAGTCTTAACAAAATATATCATCTTCGGATGAAAAAATCTATCCGTGATAAATCCTGTCTGCCTGATCGCACAATCAAGTCCCGATTTTCGATAAAATGAATAATACATGATACATCTATGAAACAACTGCCAAAATAATGACACAAATCCCAAAACATCGACATAAAATTTGAACGCTCATACGATCATTAAAAATGATCAACCGAAAAATTAACCGAGAATACCATTGACATGATAAACTTCAATATGACCAATTCAAAGGTCAAAACACAATCGAGTATATCATCAATATGATAAATTCCAATATCATCAATGAATGATCAACGATAATCGAGAATACCCTGACTGGTAAGTTCCAACACGATCAATACAGAACCACCGAGACAGATATACGGATGAATAAAATTCTCAAAACGTTACACCAATCACATGCAGTAGATCTCAAAGAAACACACTCGACTGGTGAACATACCCCTCGGTGTACGAACAACCAATCACAAACTGACGAACATACCCAATCATAATGGAGTGGGAACGACCAATCAATATCCAAAACAACCATCTTGGGGTCACCATCCCCAAATCCACACTTACAAAGAAATCATTCAAAAAAATCACTATGGTAAAATCGTGCTACTACCATACCAATAGAATCACATAGCACATATGTCCCGATTTACAAAATCCAAAGTTTCCAAAATCATATTATGTGCCTGAATCTACAACACGCATCATATTTCTCTTATCCGATCATTCCTGGATAATCAAACTACCATACTAAAGTTCGAATCTCTTTTCCTCGTACCATACTGATGTATTATCCAGTTCGTGAGTCACACTCATAACTTCACCATGATATACACTATGCACTAAATGCATATGTATATCAATCACATTTTCAAAACCAGTTTGAAATCATATAATCTTGTCAAGAAGACAAATTTTCGAAAGTTCTTTCAAGAATTTCAAAACTCAAAACAAAAATTTTCGTAAGACCACGAAATCAATTTTCGAAAAATTAAATCGGCTCACTGGTGTCAAGTTCTCGATGAAAATTATTTTCGAATACACACGATTAAATAAATGAAATTATGCAAATGATTGACCACATCCATACTCCTGTATACCAGTTCGGATTGTCACCGAATCCACTGACATTCCATCAGAAAACCACCCGATAGAGTTCCAAAATCTCAATGTATAGACTCCGATAAAAACTCCTTTTCCACATATGACTCGCAACCTCGACCATTGTCCTATCTTGGATCACCTCAACTTATGCTATGATAAAACATTGGATAATTCAACAAATCAAACACAGCAAAAGACTACCCGAGAAGTTTCATTTGAACTAGTAAACCAAAATTCTGAAAGGCAGTAATAAAATAGATAAACGATTGGTGATGTTTTTTACAAATCTCGGGAGTTTTAGAAAATAGAAAAGCCTTTTTAAAACATTAGGGTCTCAGCCCATATCCCGTTCCACATTAAAAGAAGTTTTTAAAGTAGAAAACATTTTTGGACCCCAAGTCCTGAGTTATAAAACTATTTCAAAATCGATTGGGTCTCGACCCAAAAATCATTTTCCATAAAACATCCGTAAAATATTCATTTTAAAAGGTATCATTTTCAAATGCTCAAAAACAGTTCATATATCTCAAAATGAATTAACATGACTACATGTTCTTCTCAACCATCCACAACAGTTCTCCCAAATGCACAACTCCATTCCAAAATTTAACTGACATATTGATTTCTAAAATCATAGCTTCTCAAGATCATCAATCACGTCCCAACTCTGTCATCTCATACTGTAACGCATAATATCTTTCTGAATATCAAAGCATATCAACTTAGAATGACATCAAATCTCGATGCAATTTAAGAATCCAAATACTTACCGATCGTGAAGCCAACAATTTCCCGTGATACTGGCACATGTCTCGACTCAAGAAAAATACTCGACACAGATATTTTCAAAATACACATTTTGCAAACTCAGCTCAACTCGAGAACACAATACATCTCTATCCGAAGAAACACCTTAATACCATTCGGAAAAGTTTACAACAACGGCAGTACTGTAATATCTGGGAATTTTAAATTTGAATTTTGACAATATAATTTTTTTTGTTTATTTATTTTTATAAAATCAGGCGAATTCTATGGATAATATACTAGAACATTAGTGAGTTATCGATATTATCGGATGCTGTATGAATTAATCGGATAGTCGAATCAGGGGACTGAATAATGAATCTCAGATTGATTCATTTTTTTTACTCGGTGATATTATAATCCAACCTTGTTGGGTCAAATAAAACCCAACTACCCATTATATATACGAGGCCTTACGAACCCGTGCGATGCACCGGCTGTGTTTTGGTTTAATATCTACGTGTTTTTACGTAATGTTGGTGCAGACTCTTGGCCTTCATAATTACTGTCGTAATCATCCTTCATCACCTAACAATCTGCATCATTGTTAGAAGACGATGATGGCAAATATGTAGCAACATTTGATGTTGTCGAATCAGTTATTGATAGTATCGACCTCATTGTTTTTTCCCTTTCACTGACTTATAGTTTAATTCTTGTTGTTGTCCTTTTTATTCTTTTTTACTTTTTTTTATTGTTAATTTCTCAAAATTTGGGATTGCTTAAGATGGTTTGGTTACACATTATTATAAATTTACATTATTAATTAATTTCTTTAATAAAACAATAACCATAAAAAGTCAATCAATCCGCCATCCCATAGTCTCGGCCAAAAGCAGAAACCTACACGTCTCATAGCATTGCGATATTGTATAAAATTATTTGCTACATAATGTTTAGCGTAAAGTGTAGAAATGAAGATAAAAGTATCTATTTGAACAAAGCGGGCATCGTAATAATGAGAACATTTATAAAAGAGTGTAGTATTTGGAAGAACACAAATTGAATGTATTTAATTATTTCATAAATAGGATGGGGTTCAAGTTATGTGTCACTATATATTCCATTAAGTTATATATCACTTTGTATTCCATTAATTGAAGCGCAACTTGATTGCATGGGTATAGGTTATTATAGCATAGGGTTCTATCAAGTGAACTTTATTGCATGGTTATGATTCATTATATTAGAAGTTTCTCTTAGTTGTTAAAATCACTTTAAAAGCACCCTCCAAATACCCTCCAAATCAGTATAAACACAAATGACATTGTCCTTTAATGATTCCAGAAACAAATAACAAAACTAATTGTTTTGTTCGACTTTTTAATTTTCTGGACAAAGTGATTGAGTATAAAAAATTGTTGCCTAACAATGAACTTGTATTATATATTGTGTTTGAAGACATGGCCTATATGCTTATAACGTGAAAGTTTATTATATGACGAACATTCGTTCATAATTTTTTGTTTAATAGAGTTTGAATTTTCTATTTTTAGCATGAGATTACAAAATTAAAGCTTAGATTCATTACTCCTCCAACAATTCAGTATATACATATATGGATATCAAAGAGTCAAAAAGATTAAATGCAAACAAAATATTAACATTCAGATCCATCCAACTATTGAGTGTCGCAATGAATCATGGATAAAATTAATGAGAATGAGACTGATTAGAGGATGATTCAACTTCATATATTGTTGACAACCGAAGCCTAAAGAACTGAACAGCCAACCGAATTTGCCTCGATGAATATCTTTGCATTTCCCTGGTTGAACATGATCTCGACACTCTAGCTCGAAGACGATTATTGTTGGCTTCTTTCTTGTGAAGAAAGCTATGCATGAACATAATCGTTTCTCGGTAGTGATCGGGCTCTTGTTTAATCTTCTCTTCTTTCTCCCAGTGGACTTTAAGTTTCTATTCGTCATCTTTTTGTTCCGCAACTCGAGTTGAGTTAGTTGTTTTGCTTTCTTCTTCTTCTTCTTCTTCTTCTTCTTATCCTAATTCTTTTTTTTTCCTTCATCCATTCCCTGACATTTGGAAAATCGATAAGACATAGAACAATAGAACTTAACTTTATCCCCCACAATTTTTTTTTTAAGAAAACGAAATGAATGAATTTGAGTTGGCCACCCCCTCCTCATACATGAGGGGTTAAATAAAATCAAATACATTTTACGTGTGTATGTGTTTGCTTATATAAATATATTTTGTAAAAGGGAATGAAAGAAGACATACGGTTGTTGGCGAAGATATCATCTCCTACACCATCTTCTTGCCCAAACCTATCATGCAATAACAAATTACTAATAATCAATCATTAACAATACAATCAAAAACAAATATGTTTGCCAATGACGTTAATCAGTTTGGGTGCTCATTACACACGACAACAATCAAAACTAAACTTAGTACCATATCACATTACCAAAAGAAACAATTCAAACAAATAAAATATACATCACAAAGAATTTTTCAATAACCTTCTTCATCAACGACTCATGCATGCCATGATGACTAAAATGAGATGTGTTGAACTATACTATTTATACTTTGTAATGTGTAACTATTCGTGATACAAAGAGATTGTAACTCTAAATTGGTTACAACATTTACCGTGATCAATATTCATAAATCGATTTCATAAAGGACTTCAATTCGAATTCCCAATATTTATTTGCGGCAACAATTCGCATTCCCAATCCCAACATTTATTTGCTTACAACTCTGTACGAAAATGGACCTTTGTTGATTTTCTAAGCCATTGTACAATGTTGTTAAGCTTAGATGCCAATTCCCGATTGTGTTTCTTCAAGACTCTCACGATCGTCCCCAATGGAAGCGCCAGGAAACTCAACAATACCTCCGCAAAATCGCTGTTGGCTTCTGCATATAGTTACTTCGTTTTTTGTTTATTAGTGACGACTTTCAAGTTGAACTTGACATAAGTATTAGACATCTTGTATGTAATATATATATATATTGCTTGAATGTTGAAAAACAACACAACTGATGATATCTGAATCTGGCCTCGGTATTTATAGATAATAGACACAACAATAAACCAAGGGTCGGTCTCTCCAAATCACAGTAGACCCTTCATCTTCCCCAAGACTGACTGACTTCAAACTTCTTCATGCGTCTATTAAACTGACTTGAGAAATGTACCGAAAGTGACATATGTGACCCTTCATCTTCCCCTCATTAAGGTATTGCCCTTTGGCATGAAATTTTTATCATAATAATTGATGTCATTACCCCTCATCAATGAATTTTTTGGGTGAATCTTTCAATATATATGATATATATATATATGGGGATTGTATTTTTATTCTTACCCTACCCTTTCCTTCACGTTCTCTCCCCCTTTATGCTCGTTTCTCTTTTCCCCTCACCTACCCCCCCACGGTTGCCTCCCCTCTTGTCAACACAAAACCCACCACCATCGCGCCCTTCTTCTTGTTCAACGACGACGAACGGAGAAAGGATAGGACGCAGTGGCGATGAAGGCGATGAGCTGGGCTTTAGAGTGAACTCATCATAATCGGACCACCAACATCGATCGACCTTGAATCTGACCGCACAAATCGTGCGACGACGAGTTTGATTGTGTCGGTGTATCATGGATCTATATGGGCTGGAGGTGGAAGTAATCACGGTCGGGGTTATTATCCTCTGATGAGACACCGATGAGAATAGCGGCGTGCGCGTCGACTCGGGGAGGAATTCCGGTAGACTGGTTCAATTTTCAGCGGGCCTGAGTTGATTTCCGACGAGGCGTCCAGTGACTTAGACGCTGGGTTTTGACGATTCCCTGGGTTAGAAGTTGGGCTCGGGTTCGAGGCTTTGTGTGTTTGCACCTGGGTTCGGTGGCTGGGTTATCGATCGGTTTATGTGTAGGTGCAGTGGGTTTTGGTGTGTCTCTGTATGGGTATGTAAGTATATTTGTGTGTGTGGGTATAAATATGGATGGTGTGTTGTGTCTATATATATGTATATATTTGTATGCATGTGCAGAAATTTCCTTATATATATATATATATACGAGTGTGTGTATGTGGGTTATCCTGGTTGTGTGTATGTGGTCGTGTTGGGTTTGTGAACAGGGGACGTAGACATAGATGGAGATGTTGACAATTTGGTCAATGTGCGAATTTCTGTAATTAGACCCACAGAACGAGTCTGAGTTCAGAGTTTGTGTTCGGAGCAATAATTGAGATATGGATCCGGGTTGAGTATTGTTGGTCGTTTGATTCAATCGATAAATTAAGGGCTCAATGGAGGTACTATATTATCCAACTGATTTCCTTATAATAATAAGATATTAAATTGAACCCTTATATTAAATTGCCTATTATGTATTATATCAAAGGTAGGGATTTCAATGGATCGATCGGGTGAACCATGTTCGTCGGGGCTTTCGGCATCAATTATCGAGGCAAGTATTCTTGTCTATACGATTTGTATTATGTGCAGCGAGGTTACATATGAAATTGTGTTGGTTTGTGCATCCTTGTTGATTGTGCTTTAGGTGAATTATCGTAGTTGTTATGTGGTTATGTGAGGTTAGTGTTGGTTCATTGCTTGTCATAGAGATATGTCAATAGAGACGTAGTGCCGGGTGTAGTACCCGTAATTTTTATCCCCGGAAATTTTCTATTTTTGGCGGAAGTCTATTTTGACGACTTGCTTGGGACCGTTTCGTCATCCTGAGAATGATTAATTCTACACTTTTTGTCATCCGAGTTCGTTTCGGTATCGTTCTGTTGAATTCCGTGTCCTTAATCGACTTTTTCACGTGGGAGTTCGACTTTGTTAGATCACCATTAATTTTTGGTAACTCCAAAAATTCTGAAACTGTGCAATATTATAGAGCATCGAGTTAGCTTTCCAATGGTTCAAACGGTGAGTCAATCGGAGTCCGGACGAGAGAGTTATGGTCGTTTTAACTCACCCGCTCGTTATTGGCGATCATGCCGGCCGAACTCGGCCGTGTCGTCCGACACGGCCCGTGCCACTCGTCCGAAATGCCGGAGTTTCGCCGACCAGACTCGGCCGTGTCGTCCGACACGGCCCGTGCTGCACTCTTAGGATAAGCTCGAGCATCGCTGACACGCCGGCCGTGTCCCGTGACACGGCCGAGTCATGCCCGATCGGCCGGGCGGGTCATTTGTCGGAAGGCCCTCAGCGCCGCGACCGTGTCAAGCAGGACACGGTCGAGTCCTGTCGGCCAATCAGGTAACACGACCGTGCCGGCCGCACGGCCGTGTCCGGCACGATCAACCTATAAAAGGCCCCCAGACGTTTTTACGGCCATTTTTCACCTTCTTCGTCTCCTCTTCCGACTTGGCGTGTTCTAATCTTGAAGCCATGTTGTTTAACAACATATCCATGGAGTTTTGAGGTTCATATCATCAATCATCCGTCCTATAACATCCTCCGATCTACCGACTCAGGTCAGATTTCCTAGAAATCTAATTTTGGGGATTTTGGGTATTTTGTTCGATTTCGTCCGTTTAATCCGATTTAACTTAGGATTGTGAAGGATTGATGATTATTTAGATGTATTGTATCATTTCCCTTGTTATCCCATGGTTGGATCGTATCGATTCGTTGTTTTGGTCGAGTTCTTGACCGACGCCTTGAAGGTGTCCGGTAAAATGTCATAGAGGGGTTTTCGGGCGTTCTACGATTATTCTTCCCCGTATGATCGATGATTTATTGAATTTATGTTGTTAGGGTCGAATTCTTGTGAAGAACTCGAGTCGAAACCCTTCGGTTCGTTGTCTTCTTCGTGGTTCAAGCTTCCCGGTCGAATCGTGTTCTTCGGGATCTTCGGTAACGTTTATTAAGGCAAGTATACATTTATGATTGTGCGTTCTCGACTTTGAAAGTAAGAGGAATTGATGGCATGATATGAACGAACCGTTTTTACGGCATTCATAGATATATTGATGGCATATTATGAACGAACCGTTTTTACGGCATTCATATATGTATTATTGGCATGTAACGAACGAACCGTTTTGACGGCATTCCTACATGTAACGGCGTATGATCTGAACGAACCGTTTCTACGGCATTCACGTACGTCATAAGATTTTAGTCATTCCGGAATAACTAGTCTTGAATTGATGAATTGACGGAAATTGATGAATTGACGGATTACATTTACTTTATTGTCGAGAAGTATTATGTTTCATATTGTTATACTTGCACTAGCTATTCGACGGCTAACCCCTTTATGGGGGAAATACGTTTCATGTATTTCGAGTTCCAGAGAGCGGACGGGCGGTGCAGGTCGGCATGAAGATGATGGGCAAGTGTGATACCGTGTCTTGTCTCGGTTATCTCTTTTGGTTTCCTCCATTCGGTGTTGTTGTCTTGGAATGGATTTTTAAATACTCGAGTATTGTATTTGAGTTTCCTTGATGTTAGGCTGTGTTGCCGAGGTATTGATTTGTGCGGTGATGTATATGGTTTCATTGTTTATGGTTTGAATACCATTTGTATCGTCTTTCTTTCTATTGTATGTAGACCTTATCGGTCAAGTTTATAGTTCCGCGTATGTTTTAGCCTTGTGGGTCCCACGGCGGGGCTCACGGCTGTTGTAATATACTGAATAACTTGGGGTGTTACGAGAATATGGTATCGAGCCGAGTTTATGGATACCTAGGTGTCGGTCTTTTAGTCGATTGAGTCGGCATTTGCCTGATATCACTACTCGCCATCATCACGGTGCGGCCGGTACTTGTAAGTCCTCTCACTCTTCTTGTATTTTTCTTAATCGTTTCGTTTATAGCTTGGTATTCTTGGGAATTGGTCACTTCGGGAATGTGCGATTTGGATTATACTTACGCACGTATGTGCCTTTGAATGTTGGTGAAAGTAGGAAGAATCGTGGCCGTGGTCACGGACGTGAACTCTTCCTTGAGATTTTGTTAAATTGCTAATTGCGATATTGGTGTGTAACGGTATTATGTTGAGACTTTGTTTAGAGTCGCATGCTAGTATCACGGAGATCTTGACTTCACGACTGTAAGTATGTTGTTCGGATTATTCGATAATGCAGGTTATCTTGGTGATTTTGGATTTTCCGTTGAAATGTTTGTGCGAGTGATTGCAAGTTTCGAGGACGAAACTTATTTTTAAGGGGGTAGAGTGTAATACCCGATTTTCGGATATTTTTTTTTTTTCGTTTATATATTGGATATCGTGGATGGTTAATTATGCTCGAGGACGTTGTGAACGTTGAAAATGTTATTGAATTGAGTATATGTATTGATTTTGCCGTATGCTCGTATTTGGTATGTCATGACTTTGGACAGGAATTGTTGAAATTGACTAAGTATGGAATTATTACGTACGTTAATAAGGTGAGATTACGTACGTAAGATTGGCATGGTTACGTACGTCAAGGCTAAGGTATTACGTACGTAACGAAGGCATCGGACGGGCCGAGTCTGTGAGGCGGTGGGATCTGTTTCGGCAACTTTCGGCGGAGGATGTTGTGGTGAGTCAACGTCGTGTTACGTGCGTTATACGGGGCGTGTTACGTCGTAACACAACCATTATCTTGTAGCAAGTCAACGGTATATTACGTGCGTTATATGGTATGGGTTACGTCGTAATGGATCGCGGAATGAGGCAGGTGAGATGGTTACGTACGTTATGGATTTTGGATTACGCACGTTAAAGTTGTTACGTACATTGAGAAAGGACACCTACGTACGTAATGAGAGTGCAATTTATATATTGAAGTGTTGCCTTTCATTTCTCTCACGATCCTTTGAGATATTTCTCTCCAAAACTCGTCCCTCTTCACTTTTAAGAGTGTTCTAAACACTTTTAACATGATTGTGAGCTTGGAATCATGGAATTAGAGCTTGGTTATGGAACTTTTGTTGATTCTTGAAGTGATTCCTTGTGTTATCCATATTCTATGAGGTTTATGTTGAAGGAAGATAATGATATGCTTTGAATATGTTGATTATGAATATGGAATCATAGAGATCTTGATGTTCTTGAGGCCATATGATGACTATGATGATTTAATGATTCTTGGAATGGAGTTCAAATTATTCTTTCTTCGTGGTTCGTCCATACAAGGTAATCCTCGTATCCCTTTGATAGTGGCTCATTTTTTTCTTTTTGGGCTACTACTTGGGAGGGAGTACATTGGGAATCGTGTATTTTGATGTTCGTCTTATTTCAATGAAAATGCATAAATTGGGTGTACTTTTATCCATTGCGTGAGTATTTTTGAAATGGATTTTGGTATTTTGCCAATTTGAAATTTTATTTTGTAAACTGATTCCCTAAACTGAGTTTTGGCATTTTAACCTTGATCGTTTTGACGGTATTTGGAAAATGATTTTTTTAGTATTTGAAAAATATTACCGTCATCGGTCTTTTTAGCATTTTGGAATGACGTGGAAATTGTGCTTAGCACAGTAAATCCTTGCGAGAAGGGTTTACGACGTGTAATATTCCTGGGAGGATGCAGGGTGTTACAATTATGGAATCATGTGATAATGTTATACGAGATTTGTTGGAATTGTAATAAGAGATTTCGGATGTTGATATGATCATTGAGATCTTCTTCATATGGTGATAAGGGTTTTGTTGCGATTCTTGAGATTGTATGAATGACATGATGAAGAAAATGGTAACATGGAGATATATACCTCGGAGATGTTGTTACGAACGTGATTTCGGATATTTCATGTTCTTGAAGAACTCTTGAATTATACGAGGTGATGAAAATTTTTTTAGAAGTGTTGATGTTTTGAAAATGAATATGGAATATTCATATCTAGAGTTAAATTATGTGTTGGAAATAATATTCGTATAGGAATACGAATGTGATTATGAGTTTGATGAGACTATTATTCATCTACGAATTTGGAAGCCCATACGTATGGAGTAAATATTCAAATCGAATGAATGGATTGTTTGATAACCTTTTTAATATGATTATCTATTGTTTTGAACGATCGGATGATTCGAATTGATGACGGTTATAAGTAAATTTTAACGATGGATTTACGAGAAGGAACCTTGTAAATTCGTATTTAAGAATTGAGTTTGGAACATTTAGACCCTTATTATTGGTGCAGATTGGTTCTTTGATATGATCGTCATTTTTTCGACTCGTATTGTGGATGGGATTTGTAAGTGTCCGAGTTGGATTGTTCGTTGTGATTAGTCGAGATATGGTAAAACGATTGAGTTCGTGGTTTGGTGGTATTGATATTGGTCGTCATCGAACCGGTTGATTATCAATCCTTCATTTTACAATAAGGTATGATATTTGATCGTGAATTATGACTGTTGTGTTGCGGTTAAGGTTGAAGGGTTCGTAGATTAACTTGGTCGAGACTGAGGGAATTCGTAAGACGAAATAAACTGAATTGGTAACAGTACTTTGTATTGATATCGAGACAAGTTTTATACTCGTACTAATCAATGAGACTAATGTTATCGTGTAAGCGTACGATTGTGTGTATCATTTTGGGACTTGGCCTCTTTATGATTGTATTGATGTCAGGGGATTGGTTGACACGACGCCCGTCGGCAAATTATGCCAAATGTTACTATTGTTTGTAAAAGGCCGGTTCGAGGCATTGTGATACTTGTTGGTAAAGTTGCTATCGATAGCCGGTTCGCGGTATCGATGTATCGATTATTATTATTCGCGATTAATGTAGTTCTGAGACATCGTTGAATCTTTGTCATCGAATTGGATCTGTTGCTATGATGTTGCGTTAACCGATTGGGGACATTTGATATATCCTTTTGTCATCTCCGTTTCGGTGGTCGGTTTAAGACACCGGGACATCTATTCTATCGTATCATTGATTATCGATTGACCGTTCTAGGGTAATCGAGGTATTGAATTGGGATTATCGAAGATAATTCCCATCCATTGTCGAAGATACTCTCATCCGTTGTATCATTGTTATCGATTGGCCATTCTACGGTAATCGAAGTATTGAATTGGGATTATCAACGATAGTTCCCATCCGTTAAATTATTATTGTCGTGTTGACCGATTCAAGGCAGCACACTATTTTCTTGTGAACTCGGTAATTTTGTGATCTTTGAAGGTTGAGGATTTTCCCGAATTGTGTTGTGATCGTTGCTCGTGTTAATCGGTCCTTAGGAAATCGATCCCAGGATGGTTGTTTTGAATATCGTTGGTCGTGTCGATCTTTTATTATTCGTGTGTCATCGTTCACTTGGTGAGTCGTATGATCCATATTGGATGTTTTATCCCTTGAGTTTCGTTGTCATGTTGTATCGTCGCATATCCGGAATCATGTCTGCGTGCCGATTGGTTATGTGTAGGATTTTTAGCCAGGCACTCGATGGTCATGCGTGGATATTTCCGCATTGGACCGTGCACGAGGCGTAGTTCTTGAGGCTAATTAGGTACATTGTCACACGTATATTGGATTCCGTATACGGGGTGGACATGTGCATGGACACATTTCGGATCGGGCGTCTTGTGATGTCCTCTTGAGCTTTATTGATTGATCGTTCGTAGTCCATGTTGTATTGGATATGTCCGACGATTTCCGATCAGTTGTTCATACGCCGAGGGGTATGTCCGATCGAGTTTGCTCCTTTGAGATCTGTATTGTGATGATTCTGACTTTGGGGTACATTCGGCTTTCGAGCCATTGTGATGTATCGGTATTCCCGTTGGAGCCTTCGGGCATTGTGGTCGTATCTTTTCGGCATTGGTTTGGTTTGCCTTCGGGTAATGTATTGTGGTGTTCTATATTGATGATTCGCCGTTTGGGCGTAAGTTTGATTCTTGTGCATCTCGTTGAGCTTTTCTGGCGAAATATTTCTTCTCCTACTGTTTTAAGTTTCGGGACGAAACTTCTTTTAAGGAGGGTAGAATGTAGTACCGTAATTTTATCCCGGAAATTTTCATTTTTTGGCGGAAGTCTATTTTGACGACTTGCTTGGGACCGTTTCGTCATCCCGAGAATGATTAATTCTACACTTTTTGTCATCCGAGTTCGTTTCGGTATCGTTACATTGAATTAGTGTCCTTAATCGACTTTTTCACGTGGGAGTTCGACTTTGTTAGATCACCATTAATTTTTGGTAACTCCAAAAATTCTTAATCTTGCAATATTATAGAGCATCGAGTTATCTTTCCAATGGTTCAAGCGGTGAGTCAATCGAGTCCGGACGAGAGAGTTATGGTCGTTTTAACTCACCCGCTCGTTATTGGCGATCACTGCCGGCCGAACTTCGGCCGTGTCGTCGACCGCGGCCCGTGCCGTACTCGTCGGAAATGCCGGAGTTTCGCCGACCAGACTCGGCCGTGTCGTCGACACGGCCCGTGCGTACTCTTAGGATAAGCTGGAGCAGCCGACACGCCGGCCGTGTCCCGGGACACGGTCGAGTCATGCCCGATCATTTGTCGGGCGGGTCGCTGTCGGAAGGCCCTCGGCGCCGCGACCGTGTCAAGCGGGACACGGTCGAGTCCTGTCGACCAAGCTGTGCAACACGGCCGTGCCGACCGGCACGGGCCGTGTCCGGCGTGACGATCGGCCCCTATAAAGGCCTGCAGACGTTTTTACGGCCATTTTTCACCTTCTTCGTCTCCTCTTCCTGACTTGGCGTGTTCTAATCTTGAAGCCATGTTGTTTAACAACATATCCATGGAGTTTTGAGGTTCATATCATCAATCATCCGTCTATAACATCCTCAGATCTACTGAATCGAATTGATTTCCTAGAAATCTAATTTTGGGGATTTTGGGTATTTTGTTCGATTTAAATCGTTTAATCCGATTTAACTTAGGATTGTGAAGGATTGATGATTATTTAGATGTATTGTATCATTTCCTTGTTATCCCATGGTTGGATCATATCGATTCGTTGTTTTGGTCGAGTTCTTGACCGACGCCTTGAAGGTGTCGGTAAAATGTCATAGAGGGTTTTCGGGCGTTCTACGATTATTCTTCCCGTATGATCGATGATTTATTGAATTTATGTTGTTAGGGTCGAATTCTTGTGAAGAACTCAGTGAAACCCTTGATTCGTTGTCTTCTTCGTGGTTCAAGCTTCCCGGTCGAACCGTGTTCTTGGGATCTTGATAACGTTTATTAAGGCAAGTATACATTTATGATTGTGCGTTCGACTTTGAAAGTAAGAGGAATTGATGGCATGATATGAGCAGACGTTTTACGGCATTCATAGATATATTGATGGCATATTATGAGCGAACCGTTTTACGGCATTCATATATGTATTATTGGCATGTAACGAGCGAACCGTTTTGGCGGCATTCCTACATGTAGCGTATGATGCGAGCGAACCGTTTCTACGGCATTCACGTACGTCATAAGATTTTAGTCATTCCGGAATAACTAGTCTTGAATTGATGAATTGACGGAAATTGATGAATTGACGGATTACATTTACTTTATTGTCGAGAAGTATTATGTTTCATATTTTTATACTTGCACTAGCTATTCGACGGCTAACCCCTTTATGGGGGAAATACGTTTCATGTATTTCGGAGTTCGGGAGAGCGGACGAGGCCGGAGTGCAGGTCGGCATGAAGATGATGGGCAAGTGTGATCTTGTCTTGTCTCCGGTTATCTCTTTTGGTTTCCTCCATTCGGTGTTGTTGTCTTGGAATGGATTTTTAAATACTCGAGTATTGTATTTGATTTCCTTGATGTTAGGCTGTGTTGCCGAGGTATTGATTTGTGCAGTGATGTATATGGTTTCATTGTTTATGGTTTCGAATACCATTTGTATCGTCTTTCTTTCTATTGTATGTAGACCTTATCGGTCAAGTTTATAGTTCCGCGTATGTTTTAGCCTTGTGGGTCCCACGGCGGGGCTCACGGCGCTGTAATATACCCTGAATAACTTGGGGGTGTTACACCGGGTAGATAGTACATTTAGACACGTGCTACAATGTTTTGGTGATCACCGGGTTGTGTGGGTTAAGTTGTGTGTTATGAGTTGGGTTAGTCGTGTTGGTTGTTCGGTTGTTATGTCGTTGACGTGCGGAGATGCATTTAGGATTGTTAGGTCATAGTTATACGTCGGTTAATTAGCCATTTCTAGCGAGTGCCTTGATTATATATATATATTGTGATTGACCTTCGAGGCTTGTGGTCTGCAACTGTGAATTTTGAACGTGTGTGTTTTAATGCCCCTCCACTCGGAGCATTCTACGGGACGTCTGGGGGCCGATACTAAGGGGTATGGCCGCGGATGTGACATTGGGTGCGTGTGTTGTGATACTTCCACTCGAAGCGTTCGACGGGACGTCTGGGGGCCAATACTAAGGGGTACGGATGCGGAAGTGGTTTTCCACTCAGAGCGTTTGACGGGACGTCTGGGGGTCGATACTAAGGGGTACGGCCACGGGTTACCAAGTATGGTTTTTGTGATATTGGTTCGATATTTGTGATATGTCCAGAATATCACAACATTTTGATCTCGATGTTGAGATACATCATATATAGGATCTTGGTACTTGACTAGAATGGCACTATGTTATGTGTCGTAAGTGTTTGACTATTTGATTGTGAGGTTTTGATGTTGGAAAACAAACCTTGATATTGTTTTCGTGTATTTTAGTTTAAAAAGGTTTTGGGCTGAGATCCCTATGGTTGTGTAAAGGTTATTTGTGGGAAATGACTTGGGCCGAGACCCAAATGTTTTAAAATGATTTCGTTTTTAAGGATGTGAGGTCCAGAAGGATTTACTATTAATGTAAATGTTGTTAACATAAAAGAGATTTGGGCCGAGACCCTTTTGTTTTTGGAAAAGTTTTATAAGCTTGGACTTGAAGTCCCAAAAGACTTTCTGTCGCTTTCTAAAACTCCCGAGTTGATATATATTATTTTCAAAGACTTGAGTTATACCTTTAATAATGAAAACCTCTCGGGAATTTCTTTCACGACTGTTGTTATCTTAATGTAATTGAGATTGGCGTGATATATTTTGTATATACTGAATACTTGTACTAGCCATTCAAATGCTAACCCCTTAAATGGGGAAAATGTGTATCATGCATTTCAGGTGTGCTTAGTTCGTTGGAGCAACCATAGGGACGGCACGGGAGAAGACGAGCCACGATACTAATCAAGAGTTTAGAGTCCAGTTAGATGTTGTTGTATTGTTGAGTTATTTTCAGTCTTCCGATGTATTGTATTTTAACCCCTGCGTGGGCATGTACAATAAAAGAGTTTATTTTTATCGTGAGATCTCATGGGTCAGTGTGATTAGTATTTGACCTTATCGGTCTGTGTTAGTAAGTCGTTTGACCTCAGCCGGTCAAACGTTGTTCGTATCGTGGTTGTTAGCCTGGTAGATTCTTATGTGAAAAGGGTCTACGGCGTGTAATATTCCCGGTGGTCTCTGGAGTGTTACAAGTACCATACAGGTAAATCACATAACGCACAAGCCCGAGTGAACACAAAACCCATGTCTCTAATATTCGTCAATCGACAACTCAAATGACCTGATAAAAACACGACTCAACTCGACCCGACTGCCTAAGCTCCGATACCATATTCTCTAACACCCCCAGAGCCATCTAGGAATATTACAGCGTTGTGGGCCCCGAAATGGAATCCACGAGGCTAAAAGATATTTTCACAAATATTTACAAACGCCCAAGAGGCTAACGACGGTACTATCTTTTAAAAACATTCGAAGACTTTATAAAAACTCGTTTATCAAAACCGTCGTAAAATCTCATTTGGAAGGACAAGGCCAAACAGCCGGAAATCAATAGTTTAGTAAATGATTTTCCAAAATAACTCAAATTGCCAAAAATCAAAAGGGCATTTAAGAAATAATCATGCAGCGGAAAGGACAACAATTAAAAATACTCTAGCAGCGGAATACAACATATAATTAGAAGACTCGATTCACAAACACAAGCCATAGCCAGTATCCTCCGGGAAGCTCATCTCTTCACGACCGCTACAAGCTCGATATCTCAAGAATCTAAAAAGAAATCCCACGACGGGGTCAGCCATAATATCCAACAATGATAACAATCACATCACGTCAATAATTACATACCAATGAAAATGCTAAGTAAGAATACGACCGATGTAATCTTACCACCATAACTTTACTTACTCGAATAATCTTCACTAAAACAACCATTAATATACTACACATATCATAATTTCGATTAACCAATAAGCTCATACATAACATCATTGTACCTCAAACGATACTCAAAATTCTCAAAATATCATCACTAACTCACGATACGGTAATATACCAGCTCTGACCAGTTCAATCCATCGGATAACATCATCAAATCCTAACACGATAATCAATTGTCCATTAAAAGACAAATACCAAAGGAAATACGGAACATACCTCAAGATATGTAATGCCACGACAATCATGTCAATCTAATCCAAGATCAGATCAATACCACATACGGACATGGTCCTAACACAAGACCTACAAATGCATACTCACATAATGACATCAACATGCCCACGCTAACAACAACAATGTATACTTATGGAAAACCCATAATATACGTATGCACAACAACAACACATGGTAATCCAACGATCCAGCACACACAGCTATAGATTCCCATGATGATCCATCGGGCCAATGCATGGTGGAAATACCTGTCCAGCGATCCAGTGCACACAGCTATAGATTCCCATGATGATCCCGTCGGCCCAACGCATGGTGGGCATACGACAACAATGCACAAATGAATATTAACAACAATACACAAATGCATGACAACAATAATACACGAATGTATCACAATATGATCAACACAAAATGACAAAAATAATTAGAGTACTTGCACTGAGTCCTTCGAGAGCGATCTCAATGTCAAAACCCATCACTGACAATTACCCTCAATATTCGACGGTCCAAAGTGTCACGGACGGTAGATAATTCATATCTTCGTATTTATCACAATGTATCTTCGATACCCAAGTATACCAATAACAAAAGTAAATCATATACATTATGATTTAAATTCCCAAAATCCGAAAACAACTTACAATCCCAAATCTCCAGTGTTTACAATTATAATCATTGCTATACGAATTATAAACGAATGAAATCGAAACCATTCATTAAATATGATAAATTGTGCAAGTAATAACTTGCCTCGATACCGATAAAATGATGAGGAAGCCGTTACCAATTCCATTGCCTTCGTCTACGAGCTCCTCAACCCCGACCAAAGCAATCTACGAACATTTTCGAACACGACCACAAAGCATGGTTCTAATCACCGATCAATAATCTCAACCTATTACAATAATCGATTAACACACATTCGATAATAATCAATAACTGATATAACCAATCAACAAACCCAACAATTCTACAATATCTCGGTTAAACATAGTATGAACAATCCAACTCAAACCAGCACGAATTCATAACCACAACACGATATACTACACTGCCTGACTACTTAGCGCACGTTAATCATATACCGTAGCGTGCGCTAAGTCACTTCAGTTAGCGTGCGTTAGCCAGTCGGCTAGAGTGCGCTAAACTCATGCAGTTGCATGCATTACAAGTACCGCTCATCACATTGTGATTACGAATACGAATGTAAAAGAAATTATACTCCAAGATCAATCACATCCTTTCCAAATTCAATCACATCATCATGATCCATACCTTATCAAGAACATACGAAATCGACCACTATAATCAACATAATATTAGTTCTAATCATCCAATCCAAGTTTATATCCGAAACCATTCATATCTTATCATATATTTTTCTATGATGTGATATGTACCAAGAACACCATGATTCCATAATCATGCTCATAACAAAACAACATAAATCCAGATGTATATATATATATATATATACATATCATCATATCATCATCTTCCTTAACCCAAACTCCATGAAACACCAAGAACCATAATAACACTTCCATAATCTATCATTAGAGAGAGTAATCATCAACAATGACATCAATATCTGAAAATGAAGAGAAGGATTAACCAACTTATGTCAAGGAGATGAACAACACAATTTAAACCACAAGAATCATATCAATATCCATATCAACAACAACATCCTCATAATCCGGTAATCCATCTCATAATAATGCTTATCAACTTCTTTATATGATAATCATCAACTCAAGAACATCAATATTCAATCCAAAACGTAATTCAAAGGAGAAGAGTAATTACCTCTTTGAAGGAATAGATTGAATCCCAAGGTTGAATCCGTTCTCAATCACTTCCAAACTCCAAATGTTGTTCGGAACGATCAACTCAAGTGTTTGGAACTTGAAACTCCTCTCTAAGAACTCTTTCTGTCGGTTGAAGTGAAGAAAATGGGTGAAATGCATCTTGACACCCGTGTGCCCATATATATACTGCACATTACTAGCGTGCGTTATCCTTCCTTGATAGCGTGCGCTATCGAAGTCCAGAGGCTACTGCCTTACTTTGTACAATGATTTACGTACGCAATGCCCATGCAATCGTGTATGCAAATGCCTCTATTTAGCATACGTAAGTGTCCGACCATAGCGTGCGCTACTCATAGTTGACTCGTTTGTCTGCATACTCCAAAGATGGGTCCACACGCCGAAAGCACCTGACAAAGCCAAGATTCTCTTTTTTCGGATCTACAATTAGCGTGCGTTAAGCCTATGCTTAGCGTGCGCTAATCCTTCATAACAAATATTCGTTGACCTTATCGGAACATTCGCCGAAAGTAGCCGGGTCCACACGTAGATTCTTTCTGATCTGTTCTGCACTAGCGTGCGCTATCTTTCGCCTTTAGCGTGCGCTAAGACTGCACATTAGTGTCCGCTATGTATACATCGTAGCGTGCGCTAACGTGGCTGTACTTAACCATTTTCAGCTATTCTTGTCCAATGTCTCAATATACTAGATACGCATACATGACGTACGGGATACATATACTCCTTCAAATAATATACTCGTACGATACGCCCGACACCCAATATCTTCAAGTGCAACTGTCAACCAAGTACAGTAATTATACCAATACAGATGTCTTAGTCCTTCAATTATTTTATCCATACTGTACAGATTCCACGATGTACAACATAATTCGGATAACATAACATTAAACAATAGTAGTAGAAATTCCAGATATTACAGTATATATTAAAATAATAATAGATAAAAATATCATCTATTTTATTTTATAACAATTATTGTTAAAATATAATGAGAAAGTTTAAAAAAGTGATGCCATTTTATGTAATTTTATAAAAAAACAGATAGCTTATCAGCTAATTTGATAAACATCTACATTAAAATCAGCTAGCTTATCAGCTACCTAATCAGCTACATAATCAGCTTGCTTATCAGCTACCCAATTAGCTATCAGTTAGCTTATCAGCTATCAGCTAGCTTATCAGCTAGTTTTGCTAAACACAGCCCAAGTCGCTAGCCCCCATGTGATGCGGTCGGTCAACAAGATGTTAAAAAAAATCAAATATTTGAATTTTGAAGGAGGCTAAGAGTTGACGAGCTTGTCCATGACGGAATAGGCGACTGTTGGGCCCGTAGACCGGGCTCGATAGCCATATTTTGAATTTTTTTTTTTTGAATTTTTTTCCTATAAAAACATCACAATTATCATCCTTTTCTCACACGAACTTACATTTCTCATCCCCAATTATGAAATTTTCAAGTTTCAAACTTTCAAAGTTTCAATTAATCTATAGTTACAAGTTCAAATTATATTTTTATTATTAATGATATACTTGTATAAAATTAATTTACTACTTACTAACTTTTATTATCGAAAAATACCAAAAGAATAATATGGCAAATGGAGGAATTTGCGGAAAATGAAATATACGAATTGAAGAGGCAGATGATAGTGCACATGTATGTTACGGTAAGTTTCTTATTTTCTTTAGTTCTATGTTTATTTTTCTTCAGTTCTACTTTCTATTATAGTTGGAATATATATATATATATATATAATATCTAAGTAAGTTATTTTTAATTTATAGTTCATAATTCACAAGACTTGATTACAATGCCACCACCACCTCCACCTACTCAAGAAGGTGGAACTAAATCCAAATCGTGGGTTTGGCAATATTTTGAGAGGGTGCCAATCGACAACTCAAAAATTTTCAAGACGAGTTATCTCGTATGCAAGAACAATCCCAAGCAACAAGAAACGACCTTCAACTGGAAGGTTGGTAGAGGGACGGGGACGCTGACTCGTCCCTTGGAAAATCGACATAAGTTAACTAGGGACAACCATGAACAACATGGTGAGGATGGTCAATATCAAATATCCAGTTATTATTTCACAATACGTCGGTGGAGGCATGCTTCCATTTACGATCATCAAAAAATAACTGAAGGATTTGCTTCATATGTTGCTCTTTGACAAATTACCTTTAAGTCACGATGAATGTAGAAATTTAGAATATATGAATAAAATCTTGATGCAACCACAATTTAGAAAAATATCTACAAGCACTCCACAAAGACGAATTCAAGAACAATACCATATACAACATGCTCATTTGATAGGAATTTTTACAACATTTGAATTTTGTGCATCTCTTACTAGCGATTGTTATAGTTTTCCTATGGGCGGACCTTATCTTTGTGTTACCGTTTATTGGATTGGTATCGAGTATATACTAGAAAAACATATTTCTTGCTTTTGATATTATTTAGAATCGATTGACCAAAACTTGTTCTAAAAATAGGAGTTTTGAGTCGCTCATAAATATATACGAGATAGAAATAGCTGTGGTAAGTTCTACCAAGATCTTTTCTCTCGAGGAAAGCTTAATAGGGCGTCGTATAATATTTTATGTAATTCACAAAAAACCAAAATAAGTAATAAACATTATAAATCTGATTTTTGAGTTTTTATACCAACTAAATTTAATATAAACTATATTGAGAAAGCTTCCTAAGGACTAAATGATTTAAATTTACATATTAAACTATTGGACTTGATAATATTTTGTATTAGAAATAACAACTAGATTATTTAAAAATTACTAAAAACAAGTACTTTTATAAATCCATGTAATAACTAAAACAACTAGATTATTTTATATTGAACTATTTTAATTAAAGAACTCTTGTAGATAAATATGTAAAAAGTGGTAACTTAAACTACTAAGATAGTATAATATTTGTAATGTGAATAGAACCAAAATGATTTGAAGATCAATTTAGTAAAATTCAGGGGATTGGGGTTCCTTCAATTAGATTTTTAATTAAGTAGATGAATTAATTTCTACAAGTGTAAAAACGATTGTAAGCGAGCAATCGAATTTTCACCTAATAACTTTCGTATTTATAGGTGTCCTAATCACTTTGGTATTCTTAAGATGTTGATAGCAAGATAAATACTTGATAGATTGAAATGATATGTTTTCAATTCACTTATCAATTTATCAAGTAGGCTTAATTAGTAGTAATAGAATATGATCAATCTCTATTTAAATCAATTAATGCATTTTCATTAAAGTTGTGAAAACCAATCAAATAACGTCATATGAAACCTAATAGAAATCTCCCTTCCTCTAGGAAGAAAGATTAGCTACTCATCGGTTTAGAAATATTTAAATTAAAATGATAATAATTGATAAACATGTGATATATAATAAAAACTTTTAATAATTAGAACTTAACAACAATACATGATAACTTATTTGATTATGATATATCAAAGTGTAAGAAATACTCTTCAAAATAAGATTCCAAACTTGGTTCCAAAAGTTACAAGCTATGAAATATGGAAGTAAAATAATAAGTGCTTATTGATCAAGCACTTTTCAATTATAAAATAAATTGAAGAACAACTTAAACTATCAAAGTATGAAATGGGTACAAGGCTAATGTAGAAGGTTCTTGTCAAGAGAGATGTGTCTTTCCAAGAGGAAGGTGTGTTATTGCATGCATGGTTCCTACCGGTTTTTATAGGTAAATTTCAAGGCCTTAATTCATAAGATGAGATGTGCTATCTTGACTCTTGTATTCAAGCATCCATGTAAGACTTCAACATCAAATTTTTGGCCACCAAACAAAATCTCAAAAGATAAGTGGTAATTGGTGCTTATGACTTGGTCAAATTGAAGTGGTACAATGCATTCTGTCACAGCACGGCGCAAAACACGGTCCAGTTTGCGCCGTCTCTATAGCATTTGTTACACGATGATAGTTATACGGTGATGCTTTGCGCCATGTTGTGTGACTCTGTCACGCGGGATCCGGTGCAATATGGGGAGGATAACCCACCGTTTATGACCGTCTCTGAAAGCGGTCCAATTTGCACGTGTTTCAGCGCCGTGTTGCTGAAATAATTATGTCTTCCGATGTTTTTTATTCTGATTTTATTTTACGTCTAATTTATACGATCACATCATTTATCCGCAAAATATATAAAGTTATCTCAAGTCTTGACATTTCATCAAAATAGTATTTTACAAACGAACTTCAATATAAAAATACCAGAATAGGGGATAATTTATATATGAATTTTTAGAACAAATGAGCACGAATCAAACACCGCACACTTAAATATTCCTCAAGTAATTTCACATTTGGTTCAAATGGAAAATACCGCTTACCTTTTACCATACCTTAAAAAGCTAAATATGCAATTCTTCTATAAGCATCAAGATATAAATTTTGACCAAGTGCTTAATAGTTTGTCAAATCTTAAGAAAGTTTCATTAGTATCCTCCTCAATAGCATGAATTCCTAAAAATCGTTGGATCACTTTCAAGTGTGTAGAGACATATTTTCGCTCAAGCTCATTCCATGAAGTAAAACATCCATAGGCATGCAAATCTTCTAGCATCTCTACCACTTGTTGTGTATGCAATACCGTGAATCAAAAGGAACTTTTATTAGGTTAGAATGTAGGCTCTTTGATTGGGATGAAAAAATATAGATAAAATGACTCGACTTGAGCAACGTAGAACTACAATACGTGACAATCCCTTACCGGCATATTTATGTATCATAGACCATTCCTTTTCTTCAGACAATCATAATAGTACTCTATTATACTTTATGACACAACTATAATAATATTTGGATTTTTCCTTTCTTTTCCTTTTATTATTATTTTTTTCGACCCTCTAATTTTAAAACAATTAAACATACCCCTTTCACTATATAACTCAAATTATCTCTGTTATCATATATACGCAAAAAATAGTTCTAAAGCTCAAGTATGGAACAAGTGTAACACCCCCAATCCACTCAGGGATATTACACGCCGTAGACCCTCTCCTCGAGGATCTACCAGGCTGATAACTAAAATCAAACATCTAAACATCGCCTTTAAGGCTAAAATGACTCAGTAGACCGACTTGGTCTTTCAATAATAACATACAACTCATTCCCAAACACATACCCACGCAGGGGTCAAAATAAAATAAACTCCGTACAACGGGAAAAGATACCGCAATGGAAAAGAAAATACAATCTGGACCAATACGACATCAACGGAACCTCGTGTGATTAGTATCGTTCATCTTTCATCATCCTTCGTGCCGACTCGTGCTATGCTCCAAAACCAGAATGCAAAACAGACATCCACCCCCCGAATACTCGGGGGTTAGCAAAACTCCACTGTTTTGCTAGTGCAAGTACAAGTGCAAAAATACGAGCCATACAATACAAGTTCCAAGAACAATAATAATCAGAAATCCTCAAAGGTTCAAACGTAAGAAAAAGTACTTACCGAGGCAAGAGTTTGGGTAAACATTTCCAAAACTGAAAGATCACAAATAAGGGAAACAATTTACAAAACAGTTTAAAATGCCGTCGAGAGTTTTAATAGAAAACAATTTAGGATTATAAAATCCTTTTCTTTCCAAAAATCAATAGGGTCACAGCCCAACATCACGTGTCCTCAACGGACGAAAAATCAACGAAACATAATCACGCACGCGCATCGCCTAGGACCGGGACGATACCACCGACATCCCACTCGAGGCCTCGAAGGACCCTCCCGAGCTGGCTAGCGAAACAAATCACACACATCTCACGGTTGGATCAATCACTTGTTGCATCCTGGCCACATGATCACATGCCATGTGCCACCGTAGATTATCTCAGGCTCCCACGGTTGGATCAATCACTTGTTGCATCCTGGCCACATGATCACATGCCATGTGCCACCGTAGACCTTAAACCATATCCACACATTCACACAAATAACATATCACATCAAGGATATTCAAACAATTCGCCTAGAGGCATCAAACACTTAGCAAAACACCACGTCAATCCACAACGCACCGAAATGACATAATATACGTCCACACACAATACTAAGTGCAACATGAACACCAAGCATATACATAGAATTCACATAGTTATTCTCGAACCACACCAATCACAAAACACACACGGTTTTGAAAGAGGCCTTTAACGAGGCTAACCAAATCTTTTGAAAACTCATTTCAAACAAACAAACAAACCAAGACGATCACCAATCATCATATCCGCGAAACAAGAAAAGTATGGACAAGGTACTTGCCTCAAAATCAGTACGCAAGTATTCCGACGAACACGGCTCAACCGGAAAGCTTCGAAACGCCCAATGCTATCGAAACGGATGACGACGACGAACGAAAGGGTTCAACACGGTTTCTTCGCAAGAAACACGACCCTAACATCATACAATCAATAAATCATCGACCATACGAGGAAGAATAATCGTAGAACGCCCGAAAACCCCTCTAAGACATTTTACCGGACACCTTCAAGGCGTCGGTCAAGAAATCAACTCAAACAACGAATCGATACGATCCAACCATGGAATAACAAGGGAAATGATATAATACATCTAAATAATCATCAATCCATCAAAATCCTAAGTTAAATCGGATTAAACGGACGAAATCGAACAAAATACCCAAAATCCCCAAAATCTCCCAAAAATGGGTTCTTAGAAGATTACCTTGAGTGATTCAAGTATTTAGATTCGTAGAACACGCGTTGGATTGATTGTCCGGGCTTCACAACCGAAGAAGAATGATGAAAATCAACCCTCCAAATGATAATGATGAGAAGCTCTCCTCCTCTCTCACTCTCTCTCGCGTCTACGGGAAAGGAAGAAGGGAAAATGAGCTGTTCACGCTCAAAACAACACATTTATAGTGTAACACAGCAGAACCTATCGGCCGGCCTATCGGCCGATAGGCCCAACCGATAGCCATACGGAATGCCGGCAGTAGGGTCTATCGACCCCCCCTATCGGCCGAAAGGCTCCTGGAAGTGCTCGGCCAAAACTAAAACGACCATAACTCTCTCGTCCGGACTCCGATTGACTCACCGTTTGAACCATTGGAAAGCTAACTCGATGTTCTATAATATTGCAAAGATTTATAATTTTTGGAGTTACCAAAAATTAATGGTGATCTAACAAAGACGAACTCATACTTAGAAAAGTCGTTTAGAAATCCTGAATTCAACAAAACGACACCGAACCCCGAACCTGAATACGAACCGAAGATACGGTTACGAAGTACTCACAAAGACGAATCTAAGAGCTAGTAGGACACACAATTCCGACCACCCGAAGGCTCGAAATTCGACAACGGAAGGTAATTACCCCAAACTTTGGGAAATTACGAAAATGGCCCAATGCGAAAATCACGATACGTGATCGAATAACCAAACCGAAGTTCACAACACGTCCAACAAAGATAAACGGACTTGCGGAAACTCAAACAACGATTCGGATGAGATTCGCAAGAATCGAACTCAAGTGCGGAAAAGTCGCTAAAAGCACAGAACTCAGCGAAACGACACCGAAACGAACTCGGATGTCAAAAGTGTAGAATTAATCATTCTCGAATGACGAAGCGGTCATGAGCGAGTCGTCAAACGGACTCGACCAAAAAAAGTAATTACCGGAAATCGAAAATTGCGGATATTACATTCTACCCTCCTTAAAAGAAGTTTCGTCCCGAAACTTAAAACAAGTAGGGAGAAGAAATATTCCGCCAGGAAAAACTCAACGAGACACACAAGAATGCGTAACTAACGCCCAACGGCGAAATGTTACAAACAACGCAAAGGGGTATACGGTGTGAAAACACGCTCCACGACGACCAACACAACGTCGCCGGTAGAGACATAATAAAACCAACAAATGACAAGCGTCATCAAATGGATAATACAATCAAGTCAATGATCCAAACAATCACAAAACACAAATTACTTGTTACAAGAGGACACGCACAGTCGAGAAAACAGAGAATAAACACAAAACGATCCACAAGGGTAATTATAAATAATTCGGACTACGCCGAAATCCTCAAAACCACACTAGGCATCTCCGTGTCCTTTCGGAGCAGAGACGCAACCTCGATCCCCAAACCTCTCAGCTACCGTCTCGCAATGTACAGATCGGTGACCCACTTGGCCGCACTCGAAACAGCTGACTAACGGTGAACGACAATTCTTCGCAGTATGGCCCGCTCGACTACAGTTATAACATATCTTCGAAGTGCTCACATTACTCACTGCAGGGGTACTACTCCTCTGATCACGCGATCTAGGAACCATATTGGGATGACGAGACGAAGTCCCAACCTCAAGGGGCCCACTCCCTTGATTTCCTGAAAAGTTCCCAACGGTTTTGCTTTCTTCGAGTCGAGACATACTCTCGGTCGATAACTGGATAGCTCATAGGCTAACGCCCTATTTTGATAATCTCTCAAGGAAGTACAAGCGAGACTCGCCATGTCTTGGCGAATCTCCGGCTTCATCCGCTTAATAAATTGAAAAATGTTGTCCTCCTTTGTCCTTACTTGTTTTTGAACATAGCCGTGCTTTTTGATAAAATAAATATTAGCTTGATACAGGGGTACTTCCTGCGGTTTCGCCGAAAAGAATTCATTAATCCTCGATTTCTGATCGGTTCGGACAAAACTCATCTCTCATGAATTTCTGGAACTCTGCCCACGTGACAACGCGATCTCGAGGCTTGGTAGCCTCCCACCAGCTAGCGGCATCTTTGTCGAAAAGATACTGAGCTACCGGAACCTTACGTTCTTCTGGACAATCAACTATCTCGAAAATCTTTTCCAACTGGAAAAGCCAACCATCCCAGCCCAACGCATCCGCAACACCGGCGAATCGAGGGGGATTCATACGAATCACTTCTCGAAGCCACTGATTTGCACCAGTGTGCTGGGTCACATCTGTAACACGCCGAATCGCCGAGTCAATCGAGTCATCGAGTGGCTACTCGCGCAAAATAGTAGCAACACCAATACCAATACCATCACCGCGGCATGCTCTCGACCACGCGTCCGATCGCCACGACCACGACCTCGGCCCCTCGGCATACTAAATAAGTAACCACTCAAAGACAACAAGGAATCATAATACATATCATATACAACATTTTCATTCTTAAAGCAAAATGCATACTAAAATCATAGCAACGACGGTATCGTTCAAAGAATCTCAACGGCCTAACGATAACCAAAGACATAATCACAAAACATCATGGAATAATCACACATATACACGAACATACCAACCCAAGCTTCACGGCTCACACTCGCGTGTCAACACGCAAATCACCACGAGGCGATAAACAAGAAACACGGTTCACACCTCTCACAGAGGGCTAACAAAACATATGCGTGGCGAATGACTCAACGTTCACACCACCAATTCAACCACAATTCGGGGTTAACACCGTAACGAAAGTTCGAAAACCATACACGCATTTCCGGTCCGCAAACAGGAATGATAGGTTTTAAAAATGAAAACCACCTTTTGAAAACAGTTTGGAAACAACAGTTGATCTTGAGTATCATTTTACAAAAAGTAGTACAAACACCATTATCGAGACTTTGAAAATCATCTTGCGTTTGAACAAAAATGAGGACACCTTTCCTTTAGTGAAAAACTTTCAAAAAATATTCGACCCTTGGGTCTAAGCAACTGCATTTGAAAATATCTCAAAAAAAATATTTTTGGTCCTCAACCGGAAAATTTTTGAAATGTATTGCGGCATTAGAAAACACCTTGAAAACACCGCAAGAAAATAATTCGCTTTAAAAGTACGTCTCGAATTTCAATTTTCTAAGATACTCAAGGTTTTCAAAAATAATTCAATGGGTTAGAATGCCCAAAAAGGTCGATGACGGTAGTACTTATCAAAACTCACAAAATCATTTGAAAACACCCAACTACCGTCAAAACGGTCAAGGCCAACAACTCGGTTAAAGGAATCGATTTTCGAAATAAAATTCAGTCGGTAAGATACCGAAAGCCATTACAAAGGAACTCACGCAATGGAAAAAAAAGAACTACAGTCCAACTCGCACAATCCAGAACTACTCCTCACATGAAAGAAATATGAGAGTCAAATAGTCGCGTATCAAGAAATCAAAATCCATAAGAGGATTCCGTCACTTAGCAAATAAATCATAAAAATAGCTCGTGTCACACGAGGCACAACACAAAGAAGGGAGACTTACAGCCACAGTCGCACGAAGATGATGATCGCCCCACGATACTAATCACGACCAACAAACTCGACGACGCGTCGCGACACGACTCGCCGATAAAATCCGACGAGACAAAAACTCGATAGACACCATCGGCCCGACACCTAGGTTTCCACAACCTAAGCTCCGATACCATTTATGTAACACCCCAATCCACTCGGGGATATTACACGCCGTAGACCCTCTCCTCGAGGATCTACCAGCCGATAACTAAAATCAAACATCTAAACATCGCCTTTAAGGCTAAAATGACTCAAGAGACCGACTTGGTCTTTCAATAATAACATACAACTCATTCCCAAACACATACCCACGCAGGGGTCAAAATAAAATAAACTCCGCATAACGGGGAAAAGATACCGCACGGAAAAGAAAATACAATCGACCAATACGACATCAACGGAACCTCGTGTGATTAGTCTCGTTCATCTGTCATCATCCTTCGTGCCGACCCTGTGCTATGCTCCAAAACCTGAATGCAAAAATAGACATCCACCCCCCGAATACTCGGGGGTTAGCAAAACTCCACTGTTTTGCTAGTGCAAGTACAAGTGCAAAAATACGAGCCATACAATACAAGTTCCAAGAACAATAATAATCAGAAATCCTCAAAGGTTCAAACGTAAGAAAAAGTACTTACCGAGGCAAGAGTTTGGGTAAACATTTCCAAAACTGAAAGATCACAAATAAGGGAAACAATTTACAAAACAGTTTAAAATGCCGTCGAGAGTTTTAATAGAAAACAATTTAGGATTATAAAATCCTTTTCTTTCCAAAAATCAATAGGGTCACAGCCCAACATCACGTGTCCTCAACGGACGAAAAATCAACGAAACATAATCACGCACGCGCATCGCCTAGGACCGGGACGATACCACCGACATCCCACTCGAGGCCTCGAAGGACCCTCCCGAGCTGGCTAGCGAAACAAATCACACACATCTCACGGTTGGATCAATCACTTGTTGCATCCTGGCCACATGATCACATGCCATGTGCCACCGTAGATTATCTCAGGCTCCCACGGTTGGATCAATCACTTGTTGCATCCTGGCCACATGATCACATGCCATGTGCCACCGTAGACCTTCAACCATATCCACACATTCACACAAATAACATATCACATCAAGGATATTCAAACAATTCGCCTAGAGGCATCAAACACTTAGCAAAACACCACGTCAATCCACAACGCACCGAAATGACATAATATACGTCCACACACAATACTAAGTGCAACATGAACACCAAGCATATACATAGAATTCACATAGTTATTCTCGAACCACACCAATCACAAAACACACACGGTTTTGAAAGAGGCCTTTAACGAGGCTAACCAAATCTTTTGAAAACTCATTTCAAACAAACAAACAAACCAAGACGATCACCAATCATCATATCCGCGAAACAAGAAAAGTATGGACAAGGTACTTGCCTCAAAATCGATACGCAAGTATTCCGACGAACACGGCTCAACCGAAAGCTTCAAACGCCCAATGCTATCAAACGGAAGACGGCTTAACGAAAGGGTTCAACACACGGTTTCTTCGCAAGAAACACGACCCTAACATCATACAATCAATAAATCATCGACCATACGAGGAAGAATAATCGTAGAACGCCCAAAACCCTCTAAGACATTTCTAGGACACCTTCAAGGCGTCGGTCAAGAAATCAACTCAAACAACGAATCGATACGATCCAACCATGGAATAACAAGGGAAATGATATAATACATCTAAATAATCATCAATCCATCAAAATCCTAAGTTAAATCGGATTAAACGGACGAAATCGAACAAAATACCCAAAATCCCCAAAATCTCCCAAAAATGGGTTCTTAGAAGATTACCTTGAGTGATTCAAGTATTTAGATTCGTAGAACACGCGTTGGATTGATTGTCCGGGCTTCACAACCGAAGAAGAATGATGAAAATCAACCCTCCAAATGATAATGATGAGAAGCTCTCCTCCTCTCTCACTCTCTCTCGCGTCTACGGGAAAGGAAGAAGGGAAAATGAGCTGTTCACGCTCAAAACAACACATTTATAGTGTAACACACAGAACCTATCGGCCGGCCTATCGGCCGATAGGCCCAACCGATAGCCATACGGAATGCCGGCAGTAGGGTCTATCGACCCCCTATCGGCGAAAGGCTCTGGAAGTGCTCGGCCAAAACTAAACGACCATAACTCTCTCGTCCAGGACTCAGATTGACTCACCGTTTGAACCATTGGAAAGCTAACTCGATGTTCTATAATATTGCAAGATTTATAATTTTTGGAGTTACCAAAATTAATGGTGATCTAACAAAGACGAACTCATACTTAGAAAAGTCGTTTAGAAATCCCGAATTCAACAAAACGACACCGAACTCCGAACACGAATACGAACCGAAGATACGGTTACGAAGTACTCACAAAGACGAATCTAAGAGCTAGTAGGACACACAATTCCGACCACCCGAAGGCTCGAAATTGACAACGGAAGGTAATTACCCCAAACTTTGGGAAATTACGAAAATGGCCCAAATGCGAAAATCACGATACGTGATCGAATAACCAAACCGAAGTTCACAACACGTCCAACAAAGATAAACGGACTTGGGAAACTCAAACAACAGTTTCGGATGAGATTCGCAAGAATCGAACTCAAGTGCGGAAAAGTCGCTAAAAAGCACAGAACTCAACGAAACGACACCGAAACGAACTCGGATGTCAAAAAGTGTAGAATTAATCATTCTCAGAATGACGAAACGGTCATGAGCGAGTCGTCAAAACGGACTCCGACCGAAAAAAAAAGAAATTACCGGAAATCGAAAATTGCGGATATTACAACAAGTGATTAAAACGACGGAAAGCTCAATGTGTAGTTTAACAATAAAAAGGACAATAGACTCAACGGGTCTAACTAAGAATTTCCACAGTTATTTAGTAAGCAAAAAGACTAGAAGGGTTAAAACAAAAATTGCCTAATATCATATTCACTAATTGCACACACGTGTGACTTCGACAAAGATACAATGTACGTTCTAGAGTTTCACAACACTAATAACACATTTACCCAATGTGAACCTTACATGATAACAAGCAAATATAAGCTCAAACGCTCACAAGTTCTCAATTTATTTTTCGTGCATGCTTACTTTTTTTGACTCAATTGATTTCACAATTTAGCAATAATTTCAAATTAATCTCGTGGTCATGTTTACCCTCAGACTCTATATCAGAATAAAAATACAAATCTCCCGAGGTGAGTATAACGAAGACAATAAAAAATATTAGGTTGATTGTCGTGTGGTGGTGATTGCATGTTACAAATTCATATTTTTTCGAAATATCACCCCACTTTTGAAATAAGCATTATCCTCAACGTATTAAGAAATAGAAGAAAAAGAAAGAGGACACCCTATCGTGTGGTACCGATGATTCAATCCTCAGAACAACTCCTAAGAAGAACTTGAACAAAAACAAAAAGAGAGACCTGTGTTTAAACAAGTTAAATAAAATGGCAGAAAATCCACAATAAAAAATGGAAAATATAGAACGAGCAAAATAAAGTCAAAATAAGCCAAAATAAAAGTCATTAAATAACATAAGTAATTAATACAAATAAAGCTATGCCAATGGCCCAGGCGGTGGTGAAGGTGGTCGGATACCGCTGCTACGTGCCATCTGTACATCTGAACGGTCGGGGCGGTCGTTCACTTTTTCAGCTCAGTTTTGGTGACCTCTTGGTCATCTTCTATGCAAGTGATGGCCTCCCACATGTGGCACAGAAGAGATAGGGATCGATGTCGGCTCAAAAGATGGGATGTTCCGGATCGCGTGAACAGCTCATGCCGTGAGTTCCGCCAGCCGGAGAATGTGCTGCATCATCGCTCTGTGCATTCTCTTCAAACTCGATTCCCATTGGGTTACAGGTGGTGGATTGCAATTTATCCAGATGTTTTATTGCAGTGCGGGCGACATGGGAGAAGTCAATATTGGTTTGCTCCATTATCAAAACAATCAATTGGAGATAGGGGACTCAGTGCTTGGGGGGTTTTATTCCGTAGGAAATCCCGCATGTGGTTATAGATAATTCTCCTGCAATTTAGCCCCTATATAGTGCCCAGACCATTCACCATTTTATCAAGAGAAAAAAATCACCGACTCGGACCTCGTTCTTGCCACAAGAACGGGGTAGAACATTCGTGCCGAAAAGATATAATAAAAGACAGTGGTGGGAAAAGAAAAGTCTCAATTATCATTCCATCATTTTGGGAAAGGGTGTACTGGATGCCGAAACTCGCCATGGCACCACTAGTTGGCCAAACATGCTCTTCAAAGAACGAATAAAGATCGGATTTGCTAAATGAAGGGAGCGTTGAAATATTTTCTAAAGTTCACCTTTTCACCCACATCCGGGGTGTGGAGTGAGTGATTAATATAGCTCTTGGTGATTACAACTGTTGTCCCCCCTAACTGTGTTTCGTATGGTACTTTTTTTTTCCTTCTATGTTGGCGTAGATTTCACGCACAAACTCCTCGTAGTAATGGTCTGGGAGGTTGAAGGAGTTTTCTAGTTTAAGTATCAAAAAAACTGAGAAAGGTTGAACTTGTCTTCAACTTTCGGTGTAATATTTCGCTCGAATGAAGTTTCGAATGAGCACGTTGCTCAAATCATTTGGCATTTTCGGCCGACATGAACGTGTGGCATCAAAGGCGCTCGTGGTATGCTCGACCTGAGAGTTATCACTTTTGATGGCAGAGGACGACGACGATGGTGGTGGTGGGCTAGCGGCTGCTCGACACTTGTGTGTGCTAGCTATTCTTGCACATTTGTCACCAGAAAAATCACTTATTTTATCGAGCACCTTGTAGGTGTGATTTATGAGCTCTCGAATTCACCAATTTGTGTGTAGACAAATTATAATCCCCGTAGCATGTGAATGATTCTATTATATCCAAGTATTAATGGAACAACACTATTCTAAGCAAAACACCACGAATTCGAGATTATTGAAATACTTTGATCTTATGTGTTTATCATGCGAAATTTCATACTTTCTGAGGAAATCCGTAGAAATAGTTTGACAAAGGTGATTAATGGTGTGAAAAATGTATGCATATGTCCACAAACACCATATGTATCGAATTCATAACAGAGATTAAATAATTTCAGAAAACTTACCTCTTATGATTGATGATGAACTTCTGCACAAATCCCAACAATTTGTTGGAATAATTTGTTACTTGCACGTGTATTACAAATAGTATTCTGAACTTAACTACAACAAAGAACAGAAAGAAAATATTACACTTGAAACTAACGAACAATTTGTAATAAAAGGACTAAAGATCGTCCGAAGCTAGAGCTTCTGCCCGCAAGACGAGAATACGCCCCGGTAGTGCTCACGGTGAAGCGGCTCGTCCCCAAAGATTAAAACGATCTGAACGTCTCGGCAGTAGCAGCACCGCAAACTGACCGAGCACCTACGAACTGGACTGGAACGAAGACTGAACTGTATATGCTATGATAAAATGCACTGATTTTCGTGTGTTATGTAATGACCAAAATGCTGATATATATACAGCACTCCTTGATCAGGTGAAGGGACTCATCGCCATTACTCCTGCCATGATGGCTAGCGGTTTCAGACGCCCAAAGGGCTGGTCGGATGAAGAGTCTTGCCAACTCAAGAGTCAAGCCAACTCAAGAGTCTTGTCCATACCAAAAGGCTAGTGGACAAAAAGATAAGCCCAAACACCAGCCCAAAGCACCAATTGCCAAGATCCAAGTCCTGGGCCTGGACTGAGCCCGAGCCCGAGCCTGAACCGAACCGAACCGACCCGACCCGACCCGACGGACGGTCGGTCGGTCGGCGGAGGCGCGCGTGTGTGTGTGTGTGCGAGGACACCCATATACACCAACCCACTTGTTATTAAGCCCATAAAGGCAAAGACTTTAAATACAAATCAAAACATCCATCCACAATCAATGTGGGATAACTAACATCATATACCTCATGTTAGTTCCTACTCCAACATCCAACTTTAACATATAATATCTCACTCACCGGAAATCGTTTTAGAAATATTAAATATACCACGTTCATCTACTCACGACGTAGATTAACATTCAATAAATATTTTAATTAAATAACAAATATTTAATTAACAATATTTATTCTTAATAAATGGTTAATTACTAAACCATTTCCAACAATCCCCCACATGAGTGAGAATGCCAATGCAAAATGAATGCAAATGCATAGTTTAGTCCTCAAGAGACAATATTGCATTTGGCTAGGTGGCTTGTGACCTTGAACCTATCCATTGTCAACATCATCGAGTATACTGGCGGCATAGTGGTCATGAAAACCTTGAACTAGTCCTCCATGGTGTATACTGAGACAATAATATAGACACAATATCATCTCAATTCCATCCGTTCTAACATTTTGTGTCCTTTTCGGCCTTGGACACCCCTTTGGATTCATAAGTGTATCAACTGAAGCGGCTCTCACTTCACACTTATATAGGTGATTCTTATTCCCAAGTATCCTACTATACTTGACCTCTCCGAGGTAATCAAGAATCATTAAAAATCATAAGACTTAACCTCACCACATGTAGGTAAACAATCACTCACTGTTCTCAGAGAATAGGTATGTTTGAGTGTTTTAACATACGGATTATTATAACTTCGTTATCCCATTAAACCAAGCTCTTGGGATCCTCCAATCGACAAGGTTGGGTTTATGCTATAATCATCCTTAGGATGTGGATTTAACACCCATTCCCTCTAACAATTTATACATTCGATCTCGATTAATACTCTTCTTCAGCGGATCCGCCAAATTATCTATTGACCTTACATAGTCAATTAAGATAATCCCACTCAAGATTAAATGCCTCACGGCATTATGTCGTCGACGAATATGTCGAGACTTACCATTATAAAACATATTTTGTGCCCGTCCAATAGCAGCTTGGCTATCACACTGTATCAACACAGACGGCACAGGTCTCGTCCAACATGGAATATCCTCGAGGAAATTTTTAAGCCATTCAGCTTCTTCACCATCTTTATCCAAAGCTATGAATTCAGATTCCATGGTTGACCTAGAAATACAAGTTTGTTTCTTGGATTTCCAAGATACAACACCACCTCCAATAGTGAACACATATCCACTCGTAGAAAATGAGTCTTTCGATTTGGATATCCAATTAGCATCATAATACCCTTCAAATACAGCAGGCTCTCTTGAATAATGAATCGCAAAGTTCTGAATATATTTTAAATAACTCAGTACTCGTTCTAGAGCCCTCCAATGTTCTTCACTTGGATTAGCTGTGTAGCTACTCAACTTGTGAACTGAGCATGCTATATCAGGACGGTTAAAATTTGACAGATACATCAAACTCCCAATGATCTTAGCATATTCATCTTGACCCACAGGTTCACCCTTATGATAATTCAGATTAACATTCGGTTCCCAAGGAGTCTTAGCAATGGGTTTATCAAAAGCGTTGAATTTCCTTAACACTTTCTCAACATAATGAGATTGCGTCAACGCAATTCCGTTAGGCGTTTTCAGAATCTTAATTCTAAGAATAGTATCAGCCAAACCCATATCTTTTATGCTAAAATTCTTACTTAGCATTCGTTTCGTTTCACCAATCAGATGAGAGTTGCTACCCATTATCAAAATGTCATCTATATATAGACAAACAATGACGTAATTGTCACCCGTTTTCTTAACATAGACACATTTGTCACTCTCATTGATATTGAAACCATTTGACAACATCACTTCGTCAAATTTCAAATGCCACCACAGAGGTGCTTGTTTCAAACCTTATAAAGACCGTTGTAGTTTGCATACCATGTGCTCTTTCCAAGGTACTACAAACCCTTCCGGTTGTTTCATATAGATTTCATCTTCCAGCTCCCCATACAAGAATGCAGTCTTAACATCCATTTGATGAATCTCGAGATTGCACAAAGCAGCAATAGCGAGTAGTACCCTAATAGAAGTAAGTCTTGTCACGGGCGAGTAGGTATCAAAGAAATCATAACCAGCTTTTTGCCTAAAGCCTTGAACTACAAGTCGGGATTTATATTTGTCAATAGTGCCGTCAGACTTGTACTTCTTCTTTAGGATCTATTTGCATCCTAAAGCCTTACAACCCTGTGGTAATTCAACTAACACCCAAGTATGATTCAGCATAATAGACTCAATCTCAATGTCTATTGCCTCTTTCCAGAAAGCCAGATCTGGACCGGATAAAGCTTCTTTTACAGATACCGGTTCACCGTCTAACATCAAACCGACGTAGTCGGGTCCGTATATCTTTACTTTCCATATTCTAGGTCGCTTTCTGTTCGGTCGTTCAGATAACACCGGATTCGAACTAGAGGCTTCATTTTCATCTAGGGTTTCATAACACATAGGCTCGTCTACAAGTTTAGAACTTGTATCTTCATTATCAACTCTTTTGTTAGAGTTAGGATCAACCTTATTCTTATAAGGATAGATATTTTCAAAGAATACAACATTCCTTGATTCAATCGTTGTATTTACATGAATGTCGGGTATCTCGGATTTGTGTACAACAAACCTGTAAGCGTTGCTGTTAAGTGCATAACCAATAAAGATACAATCGATCGTCTTAGGACCAATTTTAACTTGTTTAGGTAGAGGCACCTCAACTTTCGCCAAACACCCCCACAATTTGAGATATTTGTATGATGGTTTTCTTCCTCTCCACAACTCATAAGGAGTAACATCCTTACCTTTGCGTGGAATTTTGTTCAATATGTAGTTGGCTGTCAAGACAGCTTCCCCCCCACATGTTCTGGGGCAACCCTGAACTAATTAATAAGGCATTTATCATATCTTTAAGTGTTCGATTCTTACGTTCGGCAACGCCATTAGATTTTGGAGCATATGGAGCCGTGGTTTGATGAATTATACCACTTTCATTGCATAATTCCTCAAATGGAGCTACATATTCACCTCATCTATCACTTCGAACCATCTTAATATGACAGCCTAATTGATTCTCGTCTTCATTCTTGAAGTTCTTAAAGGCTTCAATAGCCTCATCTTTACTTCTCAAAAGATAAAGATAACAATATCTTGTGCAATCATCGATGAAAGTGATAAAGTACTTCTTACCACCTCTAGTTTGCACAAATTTTAAATCACACACGTCTGTGTGAATTAATTAAAGGGATTTTGTGTCCCGTTTTACCGAATGAAACGGTAGTTTCATCATTTTTGCCTCAACACAAATCTCACATTTGTTTTGATTTTTGATTTCATTTAATTTTAGTAAATCTAAGTTTACTAATCTTTTTATAGCATTTAGATTCACATGACCTAATCTACAATGCCATAAATTTGAGCACTCAAGCAAATAAGCATAAGTAGTAGCATTATTAATAGCAACTGCCTTTGAAGGCTTACAAGTACGAACACTAAGTTTGAACATGTCCTCGACAATATGACCTTTCCCGAGAGTCTTGCCAAACTTGCGTATTATCATAAAGTCGCTACGAATGTCTACATCAAATTTAGCTCTAACTAATTTGACACCAGACACCAAATTCTTGCGGATTGCCGGAGCATGCAGCACATCCTTCAGAGTTATCTCCACACCGGAGGTGAATTGAAGCACAACAGTTCCAATTCCAAGAACTGGAGAGGTACGATCACTTACCTCTGTGATGAAGCGGTCTTGAATCTCCTTGTAAGTGAAAAACAAGTCTCGGTTCACACAGATATGAACAGTCGCACCTGTATCAAGAAACCAAGTAACAGGGTTAGGTTCTGAGACATGATTTACCTCGGTGATCATGGCAGCAAGATCATCTTTGTCCCAAGAGTCAAAGTCCTTCTCCACATGGTTGACTTTGCCTTTTCCCTTGTTCTTGTTCGGCTTTCGGCAGTTTTTCGCCATATAGCCGGGCTTGTCACAGTTGTAGCACGTTCCGGTAAACTTCGTCGGAGGTGCCACATCCTTTCCCTTGCCTTTGGTAGGAAGTAGACGCTTTTTGGAAGGTCCTCACCTACCTTCAGTCAGATTAGCCTTAGCATCCATAGGAGCTTTGGTTTTCAAGTCTTGATCACGGACTTGAGCTTCAGTTTGGAGCTTAGCAACCAAAATTTCAAGAGTCATTTCCTTTCGCTTATGCTTAAGGTATCCCTTGAACTCCTTCCAACTAGGCGGCAACTTGTCGACCAAGAGCGCCACAGTGTACGCCTCGGGTAGAGGCATCCCCTCAGAATGAACATCATGTATAAGAGTTTGGAACTCTTGTACTTGGGACATCATTGGACGAGAATCCACCATTTGGAATTCGGAGAGCCTCGTCACAACAAACTTCTTCGTGCTAGCAGGATTAACACGGTATTTCAACTCAAGAGCATCCCAAATTTCTTTGGCAGTCTCCTTGATGTTGAGCACATTGAACAGGCCATCATCAAGCCCATTCAGCAACATATTCCGACACAGATAGTCGGAATGAACCCAGGTATCATAGTCGGTACGCACTTGAACATTCGCCTCGTTCTCAGCAGGGACATGAGGCTTTTCTTCATGCAGGAAGCGCGCAAGCCCCATTGTGGTAATGTAGAACAACATCTTTTGAGACCAGCGTTTCAAGTCGATGCCCGAGAAAATAGGAGGTTTCTCGGCGATAGGCATTAGCCGAGCAGCATTGTGAATGGGAGCCATTGAAGAACTTGATGATCCAATGGTTTCAAAACCGGTGGATGGATTAGTGGATGCGCCGGTGCTTGCATTGAACGACATTTTTCTCCACCAAAAGTTTTAGGATGACATGAACAAGTATGGTCGATTATTCTCGTCTTGCGATTGTTGGAATAATTCGGTACTTGCACGTGTATTACAAATAATATTCTGAACTTAACTACAACAAATAACAGAAAGAAAATATTACACTTGAAACTAACGAACAATTTGTAATAAAAGGACTAAAGATCGTCCGAAGCTAGAGCTTCTGTCCGCAAGACGAGAATACGCCCCGGTAGTGCTCACGGTGAAGCGGCTCGTCCCCAAAGGTTAAAACGATCTGAATGTCTCGGCAGTAGCAGCACCGCAAACTGACCGAGCACCTGCGAACTGGACTGGAACGAAGACTGAACTGTATATGCTATGATAAAATGCACTGATTTTCGTGTGTTATGCAATGACCAAAATGCTGATATATATACAGCACTCCTTGATCAGGTGAAGGGACTCGTCGCCATTACTCCTGCCATGATGGTTGGCGGTTTCAGATGCCCAAAGGGCTGGTCGGATGAAGAGTCTTGCCAACTCAAGAGTCAAGCCAACTCAAGAGTCTTGTCCATACCAAAAGGCTAGTGGACAAAAAGATAAGCCCAAAGCACCAATTGCCAAGATCCAAGTCCTGGGCCTAGACTGAGCCCGAGCCCGAGCCCGATCCCGAGCCCGACCCGACGGACGAACGGTCGGTCGGTCGTCGGCGGCGGCGCGCGTGTGTGTGTGTGTGCGCGAGGACACCCATACACACCAACCCACTTGTTATTAAGCCCATAAAGGCAAAGACTTTAAATACAAGCCAAAACATCCTTCCACAATCAATGTGGGATAACTAACATCATATACCTCATGTTAGTTCCTACTCCAACATCCAACTTTAACATATAATATCTCACTCACCGGAAATCGGTTTAGAAATATTAAATATACCACGTTCATCTACTCACGACGTAGATTAACATTCAATAAATATTTTAATAAAAATAATAAATATTTAATTAACAATATTTATTCTTAATAAATGGTTAATTACTAAACCATTTCCAACACAATTGTGATAAAATATGATTGATTGTAGTGTTTAGGATTGAAATAACCTATTCCAAATATTTTGTAAAAAGAAAATGAAGAATTTTAGTTTTTTAGCGGGTTGAATTTTGTGGAAAGAGGGGAATGAGAAAAAAGGTCTGACTACCCATTTAAAAAGCATTTTGTAAGGGACATGGCGCAAGAAACGGGTTAATAGGCTAAAACATCACTGAACTCTTCACCAACTTGCAGTTGGATCACTGAACTCAAAAAGTTTGCTTGTAGATAACAGAACTAAATATAGTTTGCAATGAAATCACTCAACAATTAAAAAATTTCATGACCGTTAACTTTTCTTTGACTTTAACGGTGCTCCGTTAATTTGTGACAAATCACCATCCACGTAGGCTGCCAGGTATATAAAACCCAATTTATTTGAACTGATTCATAACCCGATCCATCACTATAATTTAACCCGATCCATCACTATACAAACCATATATATGGTGTCCTGTGTATATGTTCACAATAAATCACATAAAACGAAAATTGGGGATAAAATGGAGCTGTGCTAGTGTAACACCCCCAAAATATCCCGAGGTATTACAGTGCCGTAAATCCCACGTGGGACCCACAAGGCTAGTTAGAAAAATAGACATTTTAAGAAAATCGTGATAAAACCTTAAATTCAAGGGTTACATGACAAGAAACGAAAGATTTAAGGAAAAATGTAATTCGGAGAATTATTACACAACAAATGTTTTTCCAAAGAAAATAATTTATTCCAATTTAAGCAACGGCTAGAGATAATTCCAACACCGCTCAAGTCTGACCGGACCCCTCGGGAATGTCCTGCACATGATGAACAATTTTACCTGGTATGACGAGTCATACCAGGTTGCCAGGGTCAGAGAATGCATATCAAATAACAACTACTAACAACAATATGCGACATTTTTACAATCACCGTACCTAGCAATCACAAGGAATATTTCATCATTCAACCGACGTGTCTCCCTCTTTATCACATAAACCCCCAAGGTCGCAACCAAGGGTCACGGAAGTATCCACACGGGAATACCCCGGAACATAGGTGCCAAATTCGGGTCTTACCCCCTAACACATTTCCACACGGGTACCATACAGGTTTTATCCCCAACACATCGGCCCATTTATAACATCTTTAGAGAAAGACAACGTCGGCTTTTATCAAAATGGCACGTACACACATACGGTATAACATTGATATTAGAAATTCACGAGCAAGATTTCACTTGCCTGTGATCCGATAGTAGGTGCTTTATGATAACGAAGTCCCCACGCCTGCTCGAGCTTAACCTAGCCACGAGACATCCGATTAACACTTCGTACGGATCATAATGAATAAAACTAGTCTCCCTTTCCTAACCGGATTCCTAGTGTATTTTTAATTGTCGGTATGAGTATCGTTTCCAAGTTTTCAAGTGTCGTTTATCTCGTTCAATCTTATAGTTAACATTAGGTATATCGATTTACTCAAGAATATAATCCTACCATTCTTCGGTTGTCAACGAATTATTATGGCGAAATCGAATCTTATGCTTTCTAATACAATTCTATATTCCGAATACTACAATCGACGGATTTTATTGCACAATAACTCCGGTGGTTTAACAACCAATATTAATTATACTATCGAATTACTTCCTTAGTTTGCTAAGTGTCAAAAATCACAAGGTGAGGGTGACTACGAACAATGGAACATACGGTGACGGATTACTACGAATTTCCCCACAATTGATTCGTCAAATTTTACATTCCTAGTGATGATTTGAAGTGAAATTTCGTTTGCATGAAAAGAAACATATAAGAAACGGAATTTCTGGTTACTACAATTTCATCCGACAAGATTGTCTACGAAGTTTAGCAAAATCTAACCCATACCCGCAATATAACAAGTATTAACTAAGAAAACATCGAAGATATAACTCTAGGGATTGGTGGCTTACCTTTTTGGAAGAAAATAGTGAAGATAGTTGACGGATTCACAAGAACTACGAGGAGAACGAGAAGTGACTTGAACGACTTGGATAATCTTCACCGGAGCTCAAGAATCCACCTCCTTAATGTTAATTCAAGTGTTTAAGGCTTAAGAACCGGGTATAGGGCTAGGAATTTCTCCAAGGGTGGTAGTTTTGTGGTGTTGGGTCGTGCAAATGAAGAAGGGAGTTATCATTTTATAAAACTGGATTTTGATAACGTACGTTAACGATAAGAGTGTTACGTACGTAAGGTGTATTACGTACGTAACAGTGCGATGACAACGTACGTAAAGAACTAACTGCCCGAAATGTGCCCAAGTGTTACGTACGTTAATTTTGGGACATTACGTACGTAACAAACAGTTGACTCGTTTGTCATCTAGCCCGCCGAAAGTAGCCCTGTCCGTGTCAAAAGAAAGATTCTGGTCGGGAGACCGACCCACCCGTTACGTACGTAATATGGCTGCCTTAACGTACGTACCCATTGAAATTTAGCGTACGTTAGACATGGGTTATAGCGCGCGTTAGACAGAAATTTTAGCCTCAACCACATTCTAACCATCTCGGGTGACCATCCCTTCCGCTCGTCAACAATTATCGGGGAACAAGACGTTGGCCACCGTCATATTCGCACCGACGATCGTCCCACGGCATCAAGGTGTGTCACCCCCGTTTCATTCACATCGTACAATTATATAGCACTCAATGAAATACATAAATAGAAATGACGTCACATTACCAAACATTCACACAGTACAAAGTAATCAAGCATGGAATACCGGAGGTATTACATATCACCCCTCTTAAAATAGTTTCGTCACGAAACTTAAGAAAATAACTCGGGATGACTCTCCTTCATGCTCGACTCGGTTTCCCAAGTCGCCTCTTCCGTCTTTGTGGTGCGACCACCGAATCTTCACGAGGTATGGCTATATTTCTTAACATCTTCACACGCCGATCCAGAATGGCGATCGGTATCTCCCTAAAGGTAGCGTCATCGAAAATTTCCACTTCTTCGAAATTGAGCTTGTGGCTCGGGTCATAGACATACTTCCTTAACTGGGAGACGTGAAAAACATTATGCACTCCATCCAGATGCGGCGGTAGAGCTAATCGATACGCGAGTTTCCCTACCCGGTCCAATATCTCAAACGGACCTATAAATCTCGGGCTTAACTTGCCCTTCTGGCCGAAATGCCGAATACCTCGCATAGGTGATACTCTGACCCAAACATGATCCCCGACCGTAAATTCTAACGGCATTGTCGGTTCGGCATAAGATTTGCCGCTCTGTGCGGCCAGCATGTGTTTCCGAACTATAGAGATCTTCTTAATGGACTCCTGGATAAGATCCAACTCGGTAACCGCGGTGTCGGAGGCATCATCCAAGCATAACGGTGACTTGCATCTTCGCCCATACAGGGCCTCAAATGGTGCCATGCCTATGCTTGCATGCCAGCTGTTGTTGTACGAGAACTCCACTAACCCCAAATGTCTAGCCCAATCCTTTCCCCAATCGAGCACGCATGCCCTCAACATATCTTCCAAGGTTTGAATCGTCCGCTCGGTCTGTCCATCTGTCTGAGGATGATAAGCTGTGCTAAAGTGTATCTGTGTCCCCATAGCTTTATGGACAGCATTCCAAAAACGAGACACATATTGGGTGTCCCTATCCGAAATGATGGACGAGGGAACACCATGTAGCCTTACGATTTCTCTGATGAAAATGACAGCCGGTACCGTCTCCGTTGTCTCTTGAATAGGAATGAAATGTGCTGACTTTGTCAATCGATCAACAATGACCCAAATTGTATCCTTTCCTCCCACCGCCGTAGGTAGCTTAGTGACAAAGTCCATTGATATGCTCTCCCATTTCCACTCCGGGATGGGTAGGGGTTGCATAATTCCAGCTGGTCTGCGGTGTTCGATCTTCACTTGTTGGCATGTCATACATCGGGCGACGAACCTAGCAACCTCCCACTTCATGGTCTTCCACCAAAAACTCTGTCTTAGATCCTTGTACATCTTGCTTGCTCCGGGGTGAATAGAATAAGGGGTGGAGTGCGCCTCCTTCAATATAGTTTGCTTCAGTACGTCATTCGGTGGAATACATATCCTGTTCTTGAACCTCACCAGATCACCCTGAATCTTATAGTCGGAAACATCCCCTTTCTCGATTCTTTCACCAATCGCACGTAATTCAGGATCTTCCATCTGTGCTAGGCGTATCTCGTCCAGTAAGGACGAAAGTATATTGATTGAGCATAATCGTCCTTGCCTACGTTGTACCCATACTTCGGTGTTGCTTCTCCTGATCTCTTGCTGTAGTTCGGGCTGAATTGTTATCTCGGATACCATCACCTCTTGTGTAGTTTTCCGACTAAGAGCATCAGCTACCACGTTGGCTTTTCCGGGATGATAGGAAATTTCCACATCGTAGTCCTTGATTAGCTCCAACCAACGCCTCTGTCTCATGTTTAGTTCTCTTTGCGTGAAGATATATTTCAAACTCTTATGATCCGTGAAAACCTTGCAAGTAACTCCGTAAAGATAGTGCCTCCAAATCTTGAGGGCATGCACCACCGCGGCTAGCTCCAAGTCATGTGTCGGGTAATTTACTTCGTACGGCTTCAGTTGTCGGGATGCGTACGCAACGACTCTGCCATTATGCATGAAGACACATCCTAGTCCATGCTTGGATGCATCCGTGTATATAATGAATCCTACGTACCTTGTGGTAACACTAGTCTTGGGCGATAGTTAACCTACTCTTGAGCTCGAAGCTCTTACGCGATCTCAGTCCATACAAATTTGGTGCTCTTTCTCAGTAGGTTCGTTAACGGTCGGGCGATACAGGAAAAAGCCTCGACGAATCTTCGATAGTATCCCGCCAATCCTAGGAAGCTCCTAACCTCCTTGACATTCTTCGGTGGTTCCCAACTCGTTATTGTCTCGATCTTTTGTGGATCGACCTTGACACCTTCTGCTGAAACAACACGTCCGAGAAAATTTACCTCGGCATCCAGTCGCACTTGGACGGTTTCGCATAAAGTTGGTGTTGTCTTAACACGCCCAAGACTTGCCTCAAATGTTCCTCGTGTTCTGTCGGCGAGAATATATCGGGATGTCGTCGATTAAAACCACCACGCATTTATCGAGGAAATCAATCAAAACTCTATTCATCGATTCCATGAAAAGTGGGGCATTAGTCAACCCGAATGATACCACGATGTATTCGTAATGCCCATACCTCGACCGAAATGCGGTCTTGGGTATATCTTCCTCCCGAATTCTCAATTGGTGATATCCGGACCGTAAATCGATCTTTGAAAACACGATCGCCCTTATCGATCCAAGAGGTCGTCAATCCTTGGTAGTGGATAACGATTCTTGATAGTAACCTTATTCAGCTCTGTAGTCGATGCACAAGCGTAGAGAGTTATCTTTCTTCTTAACGAAGTGGGCGCCACGGCGAGGTGCTTGGGCGGATCAGCCCTTTCTCCAGATTTTGAGTCAGATTTGTATCTTTAATTCCTTCATCTCGGCGGTGCCATTACGTAGGAGCTTTGGAAATAGGTCTCGTTCCCGGTTCGAGTTCAATGGCAAGGTCAACTTCTCGGTGCGGTGGCAGCCCTGGTAGTTCATCAGGAAAAACGTCTGGAAACTCATTCACCACCGGAATGTTTGTGATTGCAAGTTGTGAAGTGTCCTCTCGAAGAACATAACACCAGTAGTATTCATTTCGAGAGCTGCAGGAGGCTTCTGATGCGATAATGCTGAGAGAACCTTTTGTACTAAAATGTTCACGTCCGCTGATGACATGTGTGGTACCATCATGAGCCGAAATGGAGATAGTCAGGTGGTAGGTATCCAAGATCGTTCTGTGCAATGGCATCCAGTCCATACCTAATATGATATCTTCATTCTGGAGCGGGAAGACAATAAGATTAGCGGTCCAGCTGTGATCGTTGATGCAGATCCGACAGTCTCGAACCTTTTGATCGCCGCTTAATCTACTACCCTCGGGTAGTTTTACGGTAAAGGGTTCACAAGGTACACAAACAAGATTTAAGCGTTCAACACATTCCACAGATATAAACGAATGGGTGGCTCTGGTATCAAATAGTACATGCACTGGCTGAGAGTTAACAAGAAGAGTACCTGAAATAGTCGGGCGCAGTGACCATCCGTAGCCCTCGGCTCAAATACACGAGACGGCACCGACTCGAGAAGGACGAGGTACCTCCGCCGCGCCCACGGCCTCGTCCGGCACCGTGCGGTGGTGGTTGGTTACAGTGGAATGGAGCTCGGTAGGCCGGAAACAAAGCGGGCGTCCTAGGGATTGCACGAGCCTTGTTGACTTGGTTGCGAAGCCGGGCTCGAGTGGAATTGGCCCGCCAAAGAATAACGAGACATGTGTCCACTCTTTCCGCAAGTGAAACATTTGGTAGCCGTCTTCTGACACCGATCCTTAGTATGCCCGGTCATGCCACAATTGAAACAGTCCCTACGGTAAGGCCGATCAGATACACCCTTCTGTTGGTACGAAACCGCCGACTTAAAAGAAGATGCGGGCCCCGAATTCGTTTTGTTGTTGCTCCCAGGCTGAACTGATGTCTTCTGCTTCTTCGAGTTATTACCGATGTCGGTATTAACAACTGTACCGGCATATGCTGTGACTACGTCCTCGTATGCTCTCAGGGTAGTGCAGTGAAATCCGGCGGCATAGCGTTGTACATCCTCCGGTAACCTCTGTGCAAGATGGCATATTCGTTGATCTTCTGATGGAACCATCTGGGAGATGTAACTTAGCTCGGTTCGGTAGGCCGGATGATCTCTCGCACTGGCATGTTACGTGGGCGGCATTGAAAAGTCTCGTGCGCGAGCGGACCGGGCTGATCTGGGACAAGACTCGCTCCGTAGTAGTCGGGCAAATTCGGTCCACACGACCACTCGGTCCTCCGGCCTGTAAGTCCTCCACCATCGTGCAGCAGTGTCACGAAGTTGATTAATTCAGCGGCACCTTTACATTTCGGGCATCCGATCACTTCAAGGCGGTCTCCATTTCGAGAAATCCGATCGTCCACGTGTTTCTCTCTGTCCGTCAAATAATGGAGGCCTATCCTTCAACATCTCTCCCAACCATCGATCCCTTCTGCGTTTTCTTCCACATTGATGACCGGTATCCGTTCCGCTTTGATTGACTGAGCAATTCCCATGGCGATAGCTTTGAGCAAGGGCCCGAACAAAGTTGGATCCATGCCTCCCGGGTTGTTGTTACGGCGTTCGCCTCGATCATTTTGATTAGCGGTGGCGGCCGCCCTGACAGATGGGTCTCGCGATGTTCCGTCCTCATTGTGGTTCGCGGCGGAACCCTGAGCGTCATTCACCACCCTTCTAGCTCCTCGGCGTGCCATCACTAACGGTATTAATCTAAAGCCAGTTCCACGCATGGTTTACAATTAAATGTTGCACAAAATAGAAACACACACATATCACTTACTTACATTCCCATGAGGAGCTTCGATCGCTTGGGGTGTTGGACTTTGAAAAAGAATTAGGAGAAAGTTTATTCAAACCAGAAGTTTCGCTCCGATACCATTTTCTGTAACACCCCCAAAATATCCCGAGGTATTACAGTGCCGTGAATCCCACGTGGGACCCACAAGGCTAGTTAGAAAAATAGACATTTTAAGAAAATCGTGATAAAACCTTAAATTCAAGGGTTACATGACAAGAAACGAAAGATTTAAGGAAAAATGTAATTCGGAGAATTATTACACAACAAATGTTTTTCCAAAGAAAATAATTTATTCCAATTTAAGCAACGGCTAGAGATAATTCCAACACCACTCAAGTCCTGACCCCTGGGAATGTCCGCACATGATGAACAATTTTACTGGTATGACGAGTCATACCAGTTGCTGGTCGAGAATGCATATCAAATAACAACTACTAACAACAATATGCGACATTTTTACAATCACCGTACCTAGCAATCACAAGGAATATTTCATCATTCAACCGACGTGTCTCCTCTTTATCACATAAACCCCAAGGTCGCAACCAAGGGTCACGGAAGTATCCACACGGAATACCCGGAACATAGGTGCCCAATTCGGGTCTTACCCCTAACACATTTCCACACGGGTACCATACAGGTTTTATCCCCAACACATCGGCCCATTTATAACATCTTTAGAGAAAGACAACGTCGGCTTTTATCAAAATGGCACGTACACACATACGGTATAACATTGATATTAGAAATTCACGAGCAAGATTTCACTTGCCTGTGATCCGATAGTAGGTGCTTTATGATAACGAAGTCCCCACGCCCGCTCGAGCTTAACCTAGCCACGAGACATCCGATTAACACTTCGTACGGATCATAATGAATAAAACTAGTCTCCCTTTCCTAACCGGATTCCTAGTGTAGTTTTAATTGTCGGTATGAGTATCGTTTCCAAGTTTTCAAGTGTCGTTTATCTCGTTCAATCTTATAGTTAACATTAGGTATATCGATTTACTCAAGAAGATAATCCTACCATTCTTCGGTTGTCAACGAATTATTATGGCGAAATCGAATCGTATGCTTTCTAATACAATTCTATATTCCGAATACTACAATCGACGGATTTTATTGCACAATAACTCCGGTGGTTTAACAACCAATATTAATTATACTATCGAATTACTTCCTTAGTTTGCTAAGTGTCAAAAATCACAAGGTGAGGGTGACTACGAACAATGGAACATACGGTGACGGATTACTACGAATTTCCCCACAATTGATTCGTCAAATTTTACATTCCTAGTGATGATTTGAAGTGAAATTTCGTTTGCATGAAACGAAACAGATAAGAAACGGAATTTCTGGTTACTACAATTTCATCCGACAAGATTGTCTATGAAGTTTAGCAAAATCTAACCCATACCCGCAATATAACAAGTATTAACTAAGAAAACATCGAAGATATAACTCCAGGGATAGGTGGCTTACCTTTTTGGAAGAAAATAGTGAAGATAGTTGACGGATTCACAAGAACTACGAGGAGAACGAGAAGTGACTTGAACGACTTGGATAATCTTCACCGGAGCTCAAGAATCCACCTCCTTAATGTTAATTCAAGTGTTTAAGGCTTAAGAACCGGGTATAGGGCTAGGAATTTCTCCAAGGGTGGTAGTTTTGTGGTGTTGGGTCGTGCAAATGAAGAAGGGAGTTATCATTTTATAAAATCGATTTTGATAACGACGTTAACGATAAGAGTGTTTAAATGCGTAAGGTGTATTACGTGCGTAACGGCGATGACAACGTCGTAAAGAACTAGCGCCGAAATGTTCCCAAGTGTTACGACGTTAATTTTGGGACATTAAATGCGTAACAAGCGATTGACTCGTTTGTCATCTAGCCCGCCGAAAGTAGCCCCGTCCGTGTCAAAGAAAGATTCGGTGGAGACCGACCCACGTTACGTCGTGTGCCATTTTGCCTTAACGTACGTAACCATTGAAATTTAGCGTACGTTAGGCATGGGTTATAGCGCGCGTTAGACAGAAATTTTAGCCTCAACCACATTCTAACCATCTCGGGTGACCATCCCTTCCGCTCGTCAACAATTATCGGGGAACAAGACGTTGGCCACCGTCATATTCGCACCGACGATCGTCCCACGGCATAAAGGTGTGTCACCCCCGTTTCATTCACATCGTACAATTATATAGCACTCAATGGAATACATAAATAGAAATGACGTCACATTACCAAACATTCACACAGTACAAAGTAATCAAGCATGGAATACCGGAGGTATTACAGCTAGGGGTTTTAATCTCGATCCAGTCGGAAATTGGGGATAAAACGGAGCTGTGCTAGGGGTTTGAATCTTGATCCAGTCGGAAATTGGGGATAAAACGGAGCTGTGCTAAGGGGTTTGAATCTCGATCCAGTCGGAAATTGGGGATAAAACGGAGCTGTGATAGGGGTTTGAATCTCGATCCAGTCGCTTCAGTTGGCTTCACAATTAATCAAATGGATTCACCAATGTAAGTCGTTCTTTTCAAAAGACCCCTTTATGCTTATGTAAAAAAACTGCATCTTTAGGGTTATTTGTGTGCATATATTTGTAGGAGTGATCTTTATACTGATGATGATGTAGAATCTGAGGGATATGATGATGTTAGTGACAGAGATTATGATAATGCTAGTGATGAAGAGTTCATTGAGATTAGGAGAAAAAGTAGGGCTGAAAAGAAACAATTAGAGGAATATTATAATCAGTATGATAATGAAGGTGAGATTGATAAATGTGATGAAGACTCAAACAGTGGAGGGTCTATGAATGGTTATACTAGTGAAGAAAGTGATGAAGAATATTGTTATGCTGAGCCTGCGAGTAGTAAAAAGAATAAAATAATTGAGGAGGTCTTTAATGTAAATACACCAGCCAAAGACATCAAATGGAAGGTGGGGCTAATATTTGCATCTAAAAAAGAGTTTAAAAATGCTGTCAGGGTAAATTCAATGGCTACTGGTAGGTCATTTCATTATTTAGTTGACGACTTGGTTAGAATGCAAGTTGTATGTGCAAAGGGATGCCCTTTTAAAATGTGGGTCAGTTATATTAAAGATAGTGAAGCATGGCAGGTAAAGACAGTCATAAAGGAGCACAACTGTGTGTGGAATTAAAAAAATAGACTTGTTATTGTGAAGTTTCTGACAGAGAGGTTTGGAGATAGAATAAGAAAAAATCCCAACTGGAAATTGACTGAGATGCAGGAAGAAATAAAAAGAGTTCTTAAAGTTGATGTGTGTGAAGCCAAGTGATGCAGGGTAAGACAAAGAGCTTTGAGGGGTGTAGAAGACAAAATGGTTGAACATTATGCAAATTTGAGAAAGTTTGGGGGTGAGATTTTAATGAGTAACAGAGAGAACACAGTCAAGATCAGTACTACTAGGCTGCAAGAAGGTGATGCACCGAGATTTCAGAGGATGTATGTTTGTTATGGTTCTTTGAAGAAATCATGGAGAGAATCTTGTAGGCCAATACTTGGTCTTGTTGGGTGTTTTTTAAAGACTGTATGTGGTGGACAGCTTCTTTCAGCTGTTGGTAGAGATGGTAACAACTGCATATTTCGATGTGATATTTGTGGTGGAGAACGAAAATTATGAGAGTTGGAAATGGTTTTTAGAGATACTCGTAGATGATCTTGGTCTTCATGAAGGCTATGGCAAGACATTGATATCTGATCAGCAAAAGGTATCATTCTATAGAGTTGGTATCTTATTCATATAGATGTCATTTAATATAAGCTTGTTATATTAATGTGTGTAATTCATAATGCTTGTAGGGTTTGGACAAAGCTATAAAAGAACTGATGCCTCATGTAGAACATAGATTCTGCACAAGGCATCTTTATTCAAATTTAAGGAAGACATATCCATCAACTACAGTAAGGAGTTGTTTCTGGAATTCTTGTACTGCAACTCATCCCCAAGCTTTCAAGTCTGCTATGAAGGAACTGGAAAAGGCTTCAAAGGGAGCTGCAGAGAAGATGAGCCAGTTAGAGCCTAAGTTGTGGTGTAAGGCTTATTTTCCAACTCATTCCATGGCAGATAGTACTGAAAACAACATGAGTGAATGCTTCAACTCATGGATTCGAAAGGCTGTATATGCCCATCATTGACATGCTTACTGAAATTCATGATATGATTATGACTAGGCTTCACCAGAAAAGAGATGCAATGCTAAAAAATGATTGCATTATAGTACCTAGAATAAAGAAGGTGCTAGATGAAGCTGTCAGAGAAAGCTCAGGTTTTACTGTTTTATGGGATGGGAGGGAGAATTATGTGGTTAAAGGGAAGGGTAGTTCTGTGTGTGTAAACCTCAAAAATAGGACTTGTAGTTGTAGAGTGTGGGACTTGACAGGGGTACCCTGTTGTCATGCTGTGACAGTTATACAAGAGTCTAGACAAAATCCAATGGACTTTATGGCTAAATGGTTTACAAAGGATACATATATGCACACTTACTCTAATATGTTAGAGGTTTTGAAAGGTGAGGAGTTTTGGGAGGATGTATAAGGTGACTCACTCTTGCCTCCACTAATTGGCAAAAAACTTAAGGGCAGACCTAAAAAGCTTAGGAGGAGAGAAGGATGGGAGGGTAGTGTGTCAAGTGGAAATTATCACAGGATGAGTAGAAAGGGGAGGGTGATGCACTGTGGTAACTGTAAACAGGAAGGGCATTATGTTAATAAGTGCCCTACTAAACCAGAAAACTATCGGCAAGTTCAACCTAAGAAAAGAGGTAGGAAAAGAAAGAATGATATAGATATTGCAAGTGAAGAACAACTTATGGATGAAATTATGGATGAAGTGTTGAGAGGGATGATGGATGATGACTCACAGACCCAACCACCACAAACACAAGACACACAAATACAGGACACACAATTGTCTGGGCAAACACAAGAAAATGCAATGGCTATGGTGAAATTTGTGAGTATTTTGTATCTTGTTACTTCAATTTGTGAGTGTGCTATTTAATATATAATAAACTAAGGTTGGTTGTAATGTCTTGTTTGTGATAGATGCCTACTCCACAGCTTGGTGCACTACAACACATTGGCACTGGAGGCACCCCACCAGCATCAACACCTCCACATGGGAGCCAGAAAAGGAAGACTAGGTATAACTACTTTAGGAAGCAAAGTGAAGCCATTTGCAACACCAAGACATCTTCAAGAAGCAAAGTGAAGCCATTTGCAACACCAAGACCAACAAAATAGTTTTATTTTACTAGTGATGGCTGATGGAATAGTTTTATTATATATGCTAAGCTATGCTATGGACCAAATGTGATTTTATGAGATTTTGTACTGTTCTGGATGGATTTAATTGTATAACTACTATTTTTATTTTCTATACTGTTGTGGTTATGTTTTGGATTTTGTACTGTTCTGGTTGGTTGGTTTTCAACTGTTATGGATTCTGTATAACTACAACTTTAAAATAAAAAGTTTTATTTTTATTTTCTATACTGTTTGCATTTCTAATTGTTATTACAAACAAAACCAACCAAAAAGATCACAACTGAAATCATCAAACTTAAACAATAAAAGATCTATACTGTTTGCATTTCTAATTGTTATTACAAACAAAACCAACCAAAAAGATCACAACTGAAATCATCAAACTGAAACAATAACAGATCTTTGACTTGCATTTCTAATTGTTATTACAAACAAAACCAACCAAAAAGATCACAACTGAAATCATCAAACTGAAACAATAACAGATCTATACTGTTTGCATTTCTAATTGTTATTACAAACAAAACCAACCAAAAAGATCACAACTAAGAGCATCAAAATCAGCAGCATCTTAAACTTGGCCAACATTTTCTCCGTGTGTGTCAATAAATAAGTAAGTTCTTTGTTCTGTTTCTCAGCATTTTGTAGTTCATCCTCCAAAAATAAAGTTGTTTCTTCAACCATCTTCAAATTGTCCCTCAAAACTGAAGCTTCATCACTTAGAGTCCCTAATGTTGGGATTCGGTGCCTAAAACGAAGGCCCAGTGGAAGCGGTAAAACGAAAATTAATTCGATCCGAATCCCTACGAGGATCGATCGAGCTACGTATATACGAATATATAAACGAAAAGCAAGAGTCGTAAGAAACTAACCCTCGAAGTCCGTTGATTAAATGGTAACCTTCTCTTGAGCTATTCCCCAATCTCTTGAACGATCCAATGCCGAAAGCACCGCGTCTCTACTTGCCACGCGCCGGAGAAACAACCGGAACGACGATCACCTTGCTATCCTCCGAGGATACGGCTAGAGCTAAATGATGAAGCTATATATGTAAAGATTACTACACTCTAAGTGTTTTAATCTTACTCTCTCTATATGATTTTATCTCAATTTTTCTCCAAGAAAAATGAAGAAGAAATGAATGAAGAAGATGAAGATAATTGAGAAAATAGTTTTTCTCTCTCTCTCTCAATCTTACTCACGTTGAAAGTGGCTTGGAATGAATAAGTGAGAGATGTCTTCTTCTTCATTTATTCAACTCTTCACATGTTACATCTCATAATTATGAGAATCAAAGCCCCACCACCTCAATGATCAAAATATTAAAGAATGGAACAAGGGTCCATATGAAAGTGGGTGGAAATGTGGGGGGCGGCCCATGTAGAAATCGGACAAATTCGGTTCGTTTCGGACTCCCGCGAGTCCAAACAGATAAACTCCGATTCCGTTCCGATGTATTTGTGTCGTTTCATTAATCCAATTAATTAAACATATCAAATACAAAATAACATAATTAATTTCTTCAAGAAATAATTATATTCATGAATTAAATTAATCACCCAGTGAAATATTTAATTCATTAGGCCGTAAATCAATTTATCCAATAAATCGATTTAGACATCCAATGTCCCAAATTAGATATCCAATATCTAATATTCATAATGAGAGAATTAGCTTAATTCATTCTGTCGTCAATCCTAATGCGCGACTCGGTAGGTCCGTCTCAGTCAGCAATGGGAGGAACCAAAGAGTAGTAGCACCACCTAGCCGGCTGGCGGCCTACACTGTACTAACCGAGAACGAATGATTGGGATCATTCAAGAACCATTCTGTCGTGAATACCAGTATACGTATAAACCCTTCTTTCAAATATCCCGATCAAGTTATAGAGTCACGGTCAGTCAAACCCTATCTGTACTTGACGCTATGCATGCGTTAATGCAAATCGAGATCATCGAGCTGTCGTGTATCTAATACAACTAGCTCCAATGCTTTGGCCAAAGACTTATCATCTCATCTGCCAATAACCGCATAGGACATATAACCCGCTCACTAACGGGTGAAAGAATTCTATCTTTGTATTCAGTAGGACCTGCTACTTGCCCGTCAAGATGCACGTCGAGGTTGACCCCCGCCTTCCGGTTTATAGGATCAAACTACTCTAATGAAAATCTTGACGTCACAAGCACATCCCTACTAAATCCTCAAGTCGAAGGTTCACGAATACCTATCACAACCTTTCGATTCCGTCATTGACTGTCCCGGAGTGAAATCCGTGTGACGAATCGAGGGTGAGTCGGTTCGAGTATACTAATCCAATTGGCATACCTATAACGTGTGCTCCCATTAACCATTAGTGTTCTACAGGCACTTTCCATGTCAAAGAACACGTCATACAAGTCTTCACATAAACTTAACGCCCAGTCAAGTTTCATCGACTTGCGAACGATTAAGTATTTGAGCTATAACTTTTCCAGTGCCGACCCCCTTATCCAATAAGGAGTGGAACGTTTTTCTCTCAAATACACGGACTAGTTTCTATATGTTTATTTACGAGTTAGGAAGACCAGTAACTACCAGTAAATAAAGAAACATTCATTTGCCTTATATAAATGGTTTACATAATTACAAGTACAATGCCCTCACTCAACAACCTCTGAGTGGCATTCGAGGGCATACTCCTAACAATCTCCCACTTGCACTCAATGCCACACACTATGGTATCTAATACCCATGTTCTCCATATGACGCTCCAAGCTAGTCTGATAAAGTGGCTTGGTCAGTGGATCGGCGACGTTGTCGGCCGAGTCTACTCTGTGCAGCACAATGTATCCCTTGCGAACAAATTCTCTTACGAGATGATACTTCCTCTCAATATGTTTGGTGCTGTTGTGAAACCTCGGCTCCTTGGCTGCGCTTCTGACTCCGTCGTTGTCGCGATGCAGTGAACAGGCAGCTCAGCACATGGTATCACTTGAAGTTCTCCCAGAAATTTCTTAATCCAGAACCCTTCCTTGGAAGCCTTCGAGGCTGCTTGATACTCAGCCTGACAGGTGGAATCAGCAGTCGCGCTTTGCTTGGCACTACGCCAAGACACTGCTCCTCCATTAAGAGTAAATATGTAGCCAGAAGTGGACATCGAGTCGTCCTTCAGACCTTGGAAGTCCGAATCAGTGAATCCCACCACATCCAATTCTCCACCGCCATACATAAGAACCATATCTCTAGTTCTTCTTAAGTACTTGAGAACGTTCTTTACAGTAGTCCAATGTTCCCTACCTGGGTTTGCCTGAAACCTACTCACCACGCTTACAGCATGCGCGATGTCAGGTCTTATACACAACATAGCATACATAAGGCTACCCACGACCGAAGCATATGGTATATTACTCATTTCCTTGCGTTGTTCCTCACTTTGAGGACACATCTTCAAGGTGAGTTTTATTCCATGTTGCATCGGTAGGAACCCTCTTTTAGAATCATCCATCTTAAATCGCTTTAAGATTTTATCTATATAGAGGGCTTGGGAAAGGCCTATTATTCTCTTCGCTCTATCCCGGTAGAGCCGAATACCAAGAATATAGGTTGCTTCTCCAAAGTCTTTCATGGAGAAATTACTCGAAAGCCAAGCTTTCACAGAACTGAGCATTCCCACATCATTTCCTATTAGTAGAATGTCATCTACATATAGTACTAAGAATGCGATCTTGCTCCCACTAACCCTCTTGTATACACAAGGTTCCTCTTCATTTTGCACGAAATCAAACTCTTTGATTGCCTCGTCAAAACGAAGGTTCCAACTACGCGATGCTTGCTTGATCAGTAAATGGGCAATGAAGCTTGTACACTTTCTGAATATCGACTTCGGACACAAAACCTTTAGGCTGCTCCATATAGATTTCCTCCTCGAGGAATCCATTAATGAAAGCCGTCTTTACGTCCATTTGCCATATCTCATAATCGTGGTAGGCAACTATAGCAAGCATCATGCGAATAGACTTGATCATGGCTACGGGCGAGAAGGTATCGTGGTAATCGATCCCTTCCTTCTGGGTATAACCCTTTGCCACAAGCCTGGCCTTATAGGCGTCAACCTTGCCATCACCATCAGTCTTTCTCTTGTAGATCCACTTATTCCCAATAGGCACTATGCCCTTGGGGCGGTCTACTAGAGTCCAGACCTGATTGACATGCATCGAGTCTATCTCAGCTTCCATAGCTTAACGCCATTTCGCGGTGTCTACATCCACCATCGCTTGGTCATAGGTCGTCAGGTCGGTCTCTTGGCTATCACTTGGAATCTCATGGAGACCCAGCTCCTCCAAGTGCACAAGCCCATACCTCTCAGGTAAATGAGACACCCTACTAGACCTACGAGGTGGTTGTACTTGTGTTTCATAATGTTCGGTTCCAGTTTCTTGCACAGGTGTCTCCTGAGGAGTTTCATTATATTCTTCTAAAGAAATACTTCTACCTGCTCCGCCTTCCTGAATGAACTCATCTTCCAGGAAGTGTGCTTGTAAAGCAACAATGATCCTTCAATCATCGGGCATGTAGAATAGATATCCCATCGTCCCAGATGGGCATCCAATGAAACGTCCCTTTGCAGACCTAGCTTCCAACTTTTCCACCTTAGTCTTCTTGACATAGGCGGGACATCCCCAAATCCTAATATGATTAAGACTTGGTTTCCTTCCCTCCCACATCTCATGTGGAGTTTTAGGAACGGATTTGGAAGGACATCTGTTCAAGATATACGCGGCAGTCAGGAGTGCATATCCCCACAGGTAAATCGGCAAGTCAGTATAGCCCAGCATGGAATGGACCATGTTCAACAGGGTCCGGTTCCTTCTTCCTGACACACCATTTAACTGAGGAGTACCTGGAGGTATTAGTTGTGAAACTATTCCATGTTCCTTAAGGAACTCATCAAAATCCGTACTCATATACTCGCCACCTCGGTCCGACCGAAGTGCTTTGATATGATTACCAGTTTGTTTCTCGACTAGGGCCTTGAATTCCTGAAATTTCTCAAAAGCCTCGGATTTATGTTTCATTAAGTATACATAACCATACCTAGTATGATCATCTGTAAACGTAATGAAATATTGATATCCGTCACGTGCTACTTCCAAAGCACCACAAACGTCAGTATGGATTAATCCCAGTTTATCAGCGGCTCTTTCAAAAGTCCCTGTGAAGGGGGATTTAGTCATTTTTCCTTTAAGGCAAGATTCACAAGTATGAAAGGGATCCGATCCCAATAGACCCATAAGTCCATCCTTTTCCATCTTGTAAACCTTGGTCTGACCAACATGACCAAGTCTAAGATGCCATTTCAAAACTTGATTGGTTTCATCCCTACCACGTTTTCTAGTCATAGTATTCACAACTACTTTGTTGCTGAGATTTAGATGATACAATCCATTTAACAATGTAGTAGTACCCACTAGTTTATTTCTAAAATAAATTTTGCAGGAACCATCACCAATGAAAAATGAAAAACCTTTTCGGTCCATGACCGGAATGGATACAATGTTTTTGTGTCCCTTGGGCAAAACAATCTTCTAAAGTCAAAACAAATCCGGATTCTAAATCCAAATGAAGTGATCCTATGTCGGTCGCCTCGACACTATGCTCGCTTCCGAATGTGATCATAACTTCTCCAGCTCCAAGCTTCCTACTTTGTTCCAGATCCTGATTCACGGTACAAATATGAGAACTAGCACCAGAATCCAGCATCCAGGAAATAGAAAATATAGTAGCAGAACAATTTGTTTCCAAAACTAAAAGTTCTGTACCTAAAGTGCCATGAAGAATCAGACAGTCTCTAGCCCAGTGGCCCAGCTCACCGCACTTGAGACAAGCATCCATCTTCTTCTTGTTCTTTGGAACCATCGGGGCCTCGCCCTTACCCTTAAGGTCCTTAGCTTGTGGTCCAGTTCGCTTCTTGGTCTTTTTCTTCTTATTCTTAGACTTCCGATGTCCAGAAAAAATCACAAGAGCAGACTCCTTCATTCGCGGAGTCTGCATCTGAGACTGAGCGGTCACAAGTTTGTTCATTAGCCCAGCTAAATTACATGAAATCTCATTGCAGTTGAAGTTCATAACAAACTGTGAGAAGGAATCAGGGAGATATTGTAGGATAAGGTCGGTTTGGATAGAAGTATCCATTTTAAAATCAAGAGCCTCCAATCTCTCGATCATGGATATCATTTTGAGGATGTGTTCCCCAACCTTCTCACCTTCCTTCATCCTTGCACCGAACAGTTGCTTGGATATCTCATATCTAGCAGTTTTGCTGTGCTCACCATAAAGTTCGGTTAAGTGAGATAGAATCTGCCTAGCAGAAGTCATTTTCTCATGAGCTCTCTGAAGCTCATTAGACATGGAAGCCATCATATAAGCACGGACTTTCACGTCATCCTTAACCCACTTTTCGTGGTTTTCAATCTCTTCCTGATTGGCTCGGGTCCGCACAGGAGGCGCCGGAATGTCCGTCTCAGGCGTATCCCGGTGCCTCTATCTGAGGACAATCATCGGATTGCGGAGCCAATCCACAAAGTTAGGTCCCATTAAGGTGTTCTTTTCGAGTAGAATTGCGAGTGGATTCATTGTCATATTGAGTTATGTCTGCATTAAGTATAACAGATTAATTAGTGACTTGTTATATTATGTTCTGAGTATAGAATTAAGGTCTTTTCTATTCTTGTTACCCAGCTCCCACTATTTTTATCGGAATAAAACACTCCGATGTGAAATCCGGAAGTATTGTCGCTCTACTTCATAGTGGTGATCGAGTTCTTTATAAATCTTAATAGAGGGCAACCGAACAGGTTTCTAGTCTATTAATTTTCATAAAGTGGTGTCCAACACCAACCCATCTAATGGATGATTCGATCTTCTTTTTCCCCTTGTTCATTCCCCTCAACCTATACGGTTTCTATGGTTCGTGAACAAGTTAAGTTTATACCATCGACGCAAATCAGTTTCACAATTGAATCTTATCCGGCAACCTATCAGGTTTCTAGGGATAAAATTTGCTCCAACCGAAGGCATCCAATGCGCTCCCGGTAATTTATCCGTCCTCCCTGAACGACTACCCCGATAACTCGGAAGCATAGCACATCCGGTTTGGATTTCAATTTCCCGAAAACTCGATGGAGGGAAGAAAAACCTTGAAACCTTATAAACTTAATTATTTGTTGTGGGAGAATTATTGCGATTAACGTTATACTTTGCACATTAATCATTTAAGCGCGTTTGTGGCATTCATACAACATGAAACAACCATTCACAACCTAGTTGCTACCAACATGTGGTTCATGGACCGTTCCTAGAAAACAAAAACTCCGTAATCTAATTACAAGTCTTCGTCTTGAATCTTCGTCTTCTCGAAATGGATCTTCCTCCAGTCTTTGTCATTACATATAAATTTTACATTGAAAATTGCATCCTAGATACAAATTTTTCTAGTAAAATAAATAGGCTCAAAACGGCCTTTACAACCCAATCGAATAAAATGAACGATTCAAAAACTAAGTCCACGAACCACATCTCCATTCAAAAGCATTCATTCAATAAATACTAAATAAATGGAAAGCGTAGAGATACATTGATCCAATCAACAATACGAACCGATCCAATCGATTCACACAATCGGTAATATGATAACGTTCAAAATAATTCGGTCGACCATAAATATTCCAATTAATCATATTTCTCTTATAAAATGAAATACCATAAATCATTTTAATTATATTAAATCCAATTTAACATGCGGGAGATTAATTTTCAAGAATACACGAAAAAATCGAGCCGGGGCAAAAAAGGGCTGCCTGGCCGAGTCACCCTCCGCATGACTTCCGTGGTGGCTGGCATGGCGAGTCACGCTCGGCGGTACCCGGCGAGCACGGCCGTGTCTCGACATGGTCGGATGCACTGGCGATGGCACAGGGACTACGACACGGCCGTGTTACGGACGGCCGAGTCACCCTGGCAGCTTCCTGCCCTTTGTCTGAAAAGTCGTCCGACGACAATTCGGAGCTAGATTTTCGACCGGATATCCAATATCTATATTTTTAGACTTTCATATCTTCAATATAAATCATATTTCCTAGAAATTTAAGATTTATATTTAGACATAAACTTATGAAAAATACAATTATTACGAACGAAAAACATATACCACAATTATGACTAAAATGATTCCATATCATTCACCGTCTAATCAAGCATTCCAAATGCTAATATCGTATATACGATCGCAAGACCTACGCTCTGATACCACTGTTGGTATTCGGTGCCTAAAACGAAGGCCCAGCGGAAGCGGTAAAACGAAAATTAATTCGATCCGAATCCCTACGAGGATCGATCGAGCTACGTATATACGAATATATAAACGAAAAGTAAGAGTCGTAAGAAACTAACCCTCGAAGTCCGTTGATTAAATGGTAACCTTCTCTTGAGCTATTCCCCAAGCTCTTGAACGATCCAACGCCGAAAGCACCGCATCTCTACTTGCCACGTGCCGGAGAAACAACCGGAACGACGATCACCTTGCTATCCTCCGAGGATACGGCTAGAGCTAAATGATGAAGCTATATATATAAAGATTACTAAGTGTTTTAATCTTACTCTCTCTATATGATTTTCTCTCAATTTTTCTCCAAGAAAAATGAAGAAGAAATGAATGAAGAAGATGAAGATAATTGAGAAAATAGTTTCTCTCTCTCTCTCTCTCTCTCTCTCTCTCTCTCTCTCTCTCTCTCTCTCTCTCTCTCTCTCAATCTTACTCACGTTGAAAGTGGCTTGGAATGAATAAGTGAGAGATGTCTTCTTCTTCATTTATTCAAGTCTTCACATGTTACATCTCATAATTATGAGAATCAAAGCCCCACCACCTCAATGATCAAAATATTAAAGAATGGAACAAGGGTCCATATGAAAGTGGGTGGAAATGTGGGGGGCGGCCCACATAGAAATCGGACAAGTTCGGTTCGTTTCGGACTCCCGCGAGTCCAAACAGATAAACTCCGATTCCGTTCCGATGTATTTGTGTCGTTTAATTAATCCAATTAATTAAACATATCAAATACAAAATAACATAATTAATTTCTCCAAGAAATAATTATATTTATGAATTAAATTAATCACCCAGTGAAATATTTAATTCATTAGGCCGTAAATCAATTTATCCAATAAATCAATTTAGACATCCAATGTCCCAAATTAGATATCCAATATCTAATATTCATAATGAGAGAATTAGCTTAATTCATGCTGTCGTCAATCCTAATGCGCGACTCGGTAGGTCCGTCTCAGTCAGCAATGGGAGGAACCAAAGAGTAGTAGCACCACCTAGCGGCTGGCGGCTTTCTGACCCAATCGAGAACGAATGATTGGGATCATTCAAGAACCATTCTGTCGTGAATACCAGTATACGTATAAACCCTTCTTTCAAATATCCCGATCAAGTTATAGAGTCACGGTCAGTCAAACCCTATCTGTACTTGACGCTATGCATGCGTTAATGCAAATTGAGATCATCGAGCTGTCGTGTATCTAATACAACTACCTCCAATGCTTTGGCCAAAGACTTATGATCTCATCTGCCAATAACCGCATAGGACATATAACCCGCTCACTAACGGGTGAAAGAATTCTATCTTGGTATTGATAGGACTGCTACTTGCCGTCAAGATGCACGTCGAGTTGACCCCGCCTTAGGTTTACGGTCGAACTACTCTAATGAAAATCTTAACGTCACAAGCACATCCCTACTAAATCCTCAAGTCGAAGGTTCACGAATACCTATCACAACCTTTCGATTCCGTCATTGACTGTCCCGGAGTGAAATCCGTGTGACGAATCGAGGGTGAGTCGGTTCGAGTATACTAATCCAATTAGCATACCTATAACGTGTGCTCCCATTAACCATTAGTGTTCGATATGCACTCTCCATGTCAAAGAACACGTCATAGAAGTCTTCACATAAACTTAACGCCCAGTCAAGTTTCATCGACTTGCGAACGATTAAGTATTTGAGCTATAACTTTTCTAGTGCCGACCCCCTTATCCAATAAGGAGTGGAACGTTTTGATCTCAAATACACGGACTAGTTTCTATATGTTTATTTACGAGTTAGGAATGCCAGTAACTACCAGTAAATAAAGAAACACTCATTTGCCTTATATAAATGGTTTACATAATTACAAATACAATGCCCTCACTCAACAACCTCTGAGTGGCATTCGAGGGCATACTCCTAACACCTAATTTGTACTTCATCTCTTGAATCACCTCCCTTGCTCTCTCTGTATATGCTGGTTCAGCCCATTCGAAAAATTTGCAGGTTTCTTTCGGATTCTAACATGACAAAAAAGGGGTATCTCATTAATTTTATCTTGAATTATCTAATCATAAACCAACATATAGTTATTTTATACCTTGTAATTGCGACACCCAAAGAATCTTCTTCCTGGGTCTTGCGTTCCAGGTTTCCACGCTTCCCAACACGGAGCCCAAATTCCACACCTGCATTTCATAGTTTGGTAAAAATTGTTGGTTCCGGAGCTGAAATGACTGTTTGAGTTTGAGCTTGAGCCACTCATGGTGGAGCTTGAGTCACTCATGGGGTTCAGCCCTAATTCTTCCAAATCTAATGCTGCTTCGCTTTATTTTTTTATGGCGTCCGCGACGGAAATAAAAGAAAAGCGAGATGAAAGAATGAGGGCGCTTCAAATCGATTGACAGATGAACCCTATTTCTAAATATTGGGGATGGGTTTATAGATAGATCCAAGTATGTTGGATCAGTGCCACACCGTTAAAATATTAAAACACATCAGCATGCCACGTCATTTTTAAGTCCAAATTTCATTTTTTCTAACGTCTGAAACCCACTTGAAAGTTTTTATTTGTCCAATGAGTTGACTGCAAACTTTTTGAGTCCAGTGACCCAACTGCAAGTTGGTGAAGAGTTCAGTGATGTTTTAGCCTATTAACCCCGCAAGAAACAGTCCAGTTTGTGCCATGTATCTCGCCTTATCACACAACATTTTTTATGAACAACAAACATGGCGTACAAAATGGTTTGGTGTGCGTCGGGTCTTTCGCCGTTTCATATAGCGATTGCGGCAAAATAATATTGACTTTCCACACCATGTGGATGTGGAACCCACAAGCCACCATATTTGCAGAAATTGGCATGTTGCCTTTTCCTTTATCAACGTTGCCAGCAAATTCCATCAACACACATTCCTTTTACCTTTTTCAACAATTCGGCAGAGGTAATTGCCGGCCCATGCCAACCTCTTTTTTTTTAAATCCATTTGCAGTCAAATAACTCTGCCTGTGGGTGTCTTCTTGACATTCATTGCTGGTCCCAAGCCCGGATAAAAGAGGAGGGTTGCGGTAGGTTAGTGGCAGCCAACGTAAAACTTGTCACATCCCTTGGACATGAATCAAACTTTGAAATTCGTTGGGGCATCTCCTCAGAAGCGACGTGCTGCATTTCATAGGCCCAGGTGCAGTGATAAGTATGTGAGGGTTGCTAGGTCGTCGCCCAGAAGGGCGCGCCACCTTTACATCTGAGGGTGGTGTCAAATGAGCAAGGATGCGCTACACTTCATAGGCCCGGGTGTAGTGGAAAATATGCAAGGGTTGCTAGGTCGTTTCCCGGAAGCGGCACGCCACCTCGAAGTATGGGTGTGGTGTTAAATGTGCAAGAATCCTTGCAGTGTGGACGGGGACAGACAGAGAAGTTAGTTCATGCAGCTAGTAAGGGTAGTAAGGTGCGGTTTAGAACTTGGAACGTTGGCTCTTTGACGAGGAGATCAGCAGAAGTGGGGGAGGTTATGAAAAGGATGAGGATTTACATAATGTGTCTACAAGAGACTAAGTAGGTTGGTGATAAGGCAAGAGTGTTAACTCCTTGGGGTTACAAGCTTTGGTACTCTGGAAAGGATAGAAGTAGAAATGGAGTGGGTATCGTCATTGATAAAGAATTCATTGATGATGTGGTGGAAGTGTCAAGAAAGAGCTATAGAATAATGAGTATTAAGATTATGATAGGGGATGATTTTCTAACTATCATAAGTGCTTATGCACCACAAGTAGGATTGGATGGATCGATCAAACAAGAATTTTGGGAAGATTTGGAAGAGGTTGTCGAACGAATTCCTATGGGTGAGAAATTGATCATTGGTGGTGATCTCAAAGGGCATGTCAGTGTTAGCAGAGATGGCTTTGAGAGCATTCATGGTAGATTTGGTTTTATGGATAGGAATGAAGCAGGAAATGGTATATTGGATTTCGCATTAGCTCATGACTTGGGTATTATGAACACTTGGTTCGAGAAAAGGGACTCTCATTTGGTGACATATAGAAACGGAGGTAATGCAAGTCAGATTGATTTCTTTTTAGTAAGGAATGTTTGGAGGAAAAGTTTTACTAATTGCAAGGTGATACCCGGTGAGAGTGCTACAACGCAGCATAGGGTTGTGGTGCTTGACTTTCGAGGTAAGAGGCACTTAAGAAAGATTAGACCACAAGTTGACCCTCGAATTAAGTGGTGGAAGCTCCAAGGGGAGAGCCGACATACTTTTGTGGTTAAGATTGATGATAGTGGTATTTGGTCTGATTGCACGGACATGGATATAGATTCGATATGGAACTTGTTGGAGCATAACATAAAGGAAGTTTCAAAAGAAGTCCTAGGAGAATCTAAAGGAAACAGACCATCAAGTAAGGATACATCTTCGTGGAATGATGAAGTTAAGCAAGCGATAAATACCAAACGTGAATTTTATAAGGTACTGGGTAAATGCTCGAGCGATGAGAATTACGAGAAGTACAAGAAAGCTAAAACAGAAGCTAAAAAGGCAGTGCGAAATGCCCGATCAAAGGTCAATCAAGAATTATATGCAAGATTAGATACAAAAGAAGGGGAAAAATATATCTATAATCTTGATCGAATGAGAGAGAAGAAGACGCGAGATATTGGAAAAGTTAAATGTGTAAAAGATACTGACCAAAAAGTTTTGGTTCAAGATAAAGAGATAAAAGAGAGATGGAGGTCATACTTTGATACCCTATTCAATGGCCATCAAGAACAAGATATTGGGAATTTAAACATCCCCTCAAGTATGGTTAACCGAGAGTTTAAGAGGAGAATTCAAAAGGGTGAAGTGACAATTGCATTGAAGAAGATGGGGTCAAAGAAAGCAGAAGGACCAGATGGTATACCTATTGAAGTTTGGAGGTGTTTGGGGGAGAGAGGGATCGAATGGGTAACTATGCTTTTCAATAAGATTTGGAGAAGAAATATGATGCCATTAGCATGGAGGAAAAGTATTCTCGTCCCTTTGTATAAGAACAATGGTGATGTTCAAGATTGTTCTAATTATCGCGGAATTAAACTAATGAGTCATACCATAAAGTTGTGGGAACGAGTGATTGAACAAATGATCAGGAAATGTGTGAAGATAACAGAAAATCAGTTTGGATTTATGCCTGGAAGATTGACCATGGAAGCAATTTATCTTATCCGGAAGTTGATGGAACATTATCGAGATAAAAAGAAAGATATACATATAGTTTTTATTGATTTAGAGAAGGCATATGATAAAGTACCAAGAGAAGTACTTTGGTGGGCCTTAGCAAAGAAGGGTGTATCGCGGAAATATATTGACATTATAAAGGACATGTATGAAGGAGCTAGTACAAGTGTACGTACTAATGTTGGGAGGACAGAAGAATTCCCTATTACGATTGGGGTGCATCAAGGATCTGCTCTTAGTCCTTTTCTATTTGCCATAGTCATGGACGAATTGACAAGAGAAATTCAAAATGACGTTCCGTGGTGTATGATGTTTGCAGATGATATTGTGTTGATTGATGAAACGAAGGTTGGAGTGCAACAGAAATTGGAACTTTGGAGGGATACTTTGGAAGCTCGAGGCTTTAGGCTGATCAGAAGTAAGACTGAATATATGGAGTGTAGGTTTAGCGAAAACAGTGATAGAGAGGAGGGGATGATCACATTTGATGGGAAAGTTGTTTATGGATCCATTTTCTTTCGGTATCTTGGATCTATTATCCAAAAGGATGGAGAGCTAGATGGCGATGTGGCACACAAAATAAAGGCCGGGTGATTGAAGTGGAAGAGTGCCACAGGGGTTTTATGTGATCCTGACATGCCTCATAGATTAAAGGGTAAATTTTACCGCACGGCAATTAGGCCTGCGCTGTTATATGGCACCGAGTGTTGGGCTGTAAAACAGTGTCACGTTCAAAAGATGAATGTGGCGGAGATGCGTATGCTATGATGGATGTATGGCCATACAAAAAAGGAACGGCTCAGAAATCAGGTGATTAGAGAGAAGGTAAGAGTTGCGGCTATAGAAGACAAGATGATGGAGAATCGATTACGATGGTTTGGTCATGTGAGAAGAAGGCCTGTTGATGCCCCAGTGAGGAGGCTAGAAAGTTGGGGAACAAGTAATGTTGTGAAAGGTAGAGGAAGACCCAAGAAAACTTGGATAAATATGATTGAAAATGATATGCGGTTTCTTGGAATTGAAGAAAGTATGGCGATAGAGAGGCAAATGTGACGGGGAAAAATACGGATGGTGGATGGAATCTGATTTTTTTAATCCATGTTATCTTTTAATTTATTTTTCAGGATTTTTTATTTTTCATTTTTTTTACATTCATTCTATTTTTTTATTTGCTTTTTTCTCTACTTTTTTTCCTCCTTTTCTCCTTTTATGTTATTTATGTAACGATCATTGACGGTTTCAAAGTTTGATTTATGTTAGCCGACCCCAAATCATTTTGGGATTAAGGCTTAGATGTTGTTGTTGAAGTCAAATGGCTCTATAAATAGAGCTCAATTCTGGTGAAGAAAGGGCAGAAGAAAAAAAGAGAAATATTGCAGAAGAGTGCAATATAATAGAGAGAGAAAATATAGAGTATTGAGAGAAGAAAGCGACAGAAAAATATAGAGTATTTTTCTATCTCCCTCAAAAATAGTGTTTCCTATTTTTCTTGTCATTCCAAGTTAAACAATTGAGATATTTCTGTATTCCGAGAGATATCCTCTTGAGAGATTGTGTATCCCCTAATTTATTTATGGAGAATTCTGTAAGCCTACTATAGTCATAGTGGAAGTTTTTCGGACTAAGGTCCTCCCGTTGTTTTTTTTCGCATTTGGGTTTTCCACGTAAAATTCTTGTGTCTTAATTATCTTATAATATCCCATTTTTAATTCCAGATAGTGGGAAAATATTTATCCTAATTCTGCCGTGCAAGTGTCATTTATTTTGACACTGTTTTCTAAAGAAGTGTAATTTTTCCCAACAAGTGGTATCTGAGCCATTTGGTTAAGGAAGCGGATAAAAAATGGAGGAATCGTGCGGCATGTTCAAATTGAACTGATCAAATTACTCAATTTGGAAACCAAGCATGTTGGATCTTCTCTACTGTAAGGGTCTCTATTTAACCTTACATGGTGACGATGCCAAACCGAAAGATACAAGTGATGCTGAATGGAAGATCATGAACAGAAAAACTATTGGCTACATCCGGCGCTTCATTGAACACAGTATTTTCCATCATTTTTCTAATGAGGAAAAAGCCGATGATCTTTGGAAGAAAATCGAATCTATGTTTGAGAGAAAAAATGCCTTAAACAAAGCTTCAATAATCAGAAGAATGGTTCGATTGCGATATGCGGAGGGTGCCAACATGATGGAGCACCTAAATGTATATCAAGGTCTTATCAATCAATCCATCAATATGAAGATTTCCATTGATGATGAAGTTGTAGCTTTATTGCTACTGAGTTCGTTGCCGGATAGTTGGGACACTCTTGTGGTCTCAATCAGCAACTCGGATCCAGACGGAGCTCTGACCTTGCAGATGGTCAAAGATTGTCTTCTTAATGAAGAATCCAGAAGAAAAGAACAAGATCCCCCTTTTGAGACAAAGGCGATGGTTGCTGAAAATATTGATAGAGGGAGAAGCAAAAATAAAAGCTCTAAATTTACAAGAGATAAATCCAGGGGGAAGTCTAAGCCTAGAAGAGACTTCAAATGCCATTATTGTGGTGGTTTGAACCACTATGAGAAAGACTGTAGAAAGAAGAAAAGGGAACAAAAGCACGGAAATAATGGAAATACACATCAAGACATGACAGCAGTTGCATCTGATGGCGATATCATCATGGTCTGTGATGATAGTCTTATGAGTATATCATGCCAACAAACCGACTGGATCGTAGATTCGGGTGCATCTTATCACATTACATCATATCGTGATATGTTTGTATCCTACACTGGTGGAAGCTTTGGCAAAGTCAGAATGACCAATCATGGTGTGACTGAAGTGGCTGGTATAGGAGATATTTTTCTGCTTACTGATACTGGATTTAAGCTTATCTTAAAAGATGTATGACATGTTCTTGATATCAGACTCAATATTATTTCCGTTGGCAAGCTCGATGATGATGGTTACATCAATCAATTCGGCGAAGGAAAATGGAAACTCATTAGAGGCTCCCTCATTGCAGCAAAAGGTAGAAGAAAATTCTCTCTACTTAATGTATGCGAATCTGTCCAATGGAGAGGTGAATACAGTCGTCAAAAATTCCTCCATTGAGTTATGGCATAAGAGGCTCGGACATTTGAGCCAGAAAGGTTTAGAAATTTTGGCAAGAAGGAATCTCCTCCGTGAAGTAAAAGGCATGCACTTGGAAACATGTGTTGATTGTTTGGCCGGGAAACAAAACAGAGTTGCATTCAAAAGCTTCTCTCCCTCAAGAAGAGCTCAGCCTCTTGATTTGGTGCACACAAACTTGTGCTATATGAAAGATAGGACTCTTGGTGGTGCATTGTACTTCGTCACTTTCATTGACGATTTCTCGAGAAAAGTGTGGTGCTTTGCTTTGAAAACAAAAGACCAAGCATTAGAGGTCTTTAAGTATTTTCAAACAAAAGTTGAGAGAGAAACGGGAAGGACACTAAAATGTGTTCATGCAGACAACGGTGTTGAATACTAAGGCCCACTTGAATAACACTGTAAGAACCATGTTATCAAGCTTTAGAAAAGCGTCCCAAAGACCCCTCAGCATAATGGCGTTGCCGAAAGGATGAACAGGACAATTTGTGAAAGAATTATATGTATGTTATCCCATTTAAAATTGCCAAAATTATTTTGGGGTGAAGCTATGAGGACTTCAGTCGACTTAATCAACCTTTCTCCATTAACTCCTCTGGGCGGTGATGTTCCAGATAGAGTGTGGTCAGGGAAAGACGTTTCTTACAAACACTTAAGAGTGTTTGGTTGTAGAGCTTTCGTACATATTCCAAAAGACGAAAGATCCAAGATTGATGATAAAACCAAACCATGTATATTCATAGGATATGGCCATGAAGAGTTTGGCTACAGACTATGGGATCCAGTTAACATGAAGCTTATCAGAAGCAGGGATGTTGTATTCCTTGAAGATCAAGTTCTTGATGAAGTTAAAGAAAAACCTAAATCTAATTCAGAAGTTCCTGTCAAATTAGATCTAGTTTTTTCACCGAAGATTCAGAATTACGGGGGAGATACCCAACCAGAGAATGATGATACGGTTGATGATGAAGCAGGTGAAAATCAAAATCCACCTATTCAAGATGATGTCCCTCCAGTTAGAAGGTCAACTCGAGAAAGACAACCTTCTACCAGATATAGACCACATGAGTATGTAATGCTCACTGATGAAGGAGAGCCACAATGTTTTAGAGAGGCCATGGGAAATGATCAAAACAAAAAATGGTCAGAATCCATGGAGGAATAAATGCAATCCTTGGAAGATAATCACACCTACGACCTAGTTGAGTTACTAGTTGGAAAGATACCACTGAGAAACAAATGGGTTTACAAGTTCAAGACTGAATAACATAGCTCACAACCAAGGTACAAAGCGAGGCTGGTTGTGAAGGGTTTCAGTCAAAAGAAGGGTGTCGATTTTGAAGAGATTTTCTCACCAGTGGTGAAGATGTCCTCAATCAGAGTTCTTCTCACAATTGCTGCCAGTCTAGATCTGGAGATTGAACAACTTGATGTGAAAACTGCATTTCTGCATGGAGATTTAGATAAAGAAATCTACATGGACCAAAGGAAAAGAAAACCTTGTATGTAGATTGAAGAAGAGCTTGTATGGCTTGAAACAAGCTCCTAGACAGTGGTATATGAAGTTTGAGTCCTTCATGACTAACCATGGGTACAACAGAACCACCTCAGATCATTCTGTTTTCATCAAAAACTTCACAGGAGGTGAATTTATCATACTGTTACTCTACGTTGATGATATGCTGATTGTAGGCCATGATGCCAGCAAAATTGGTAAACTGAAGAAAGAGCTAAGTAAGTCTTTTGCGATGAAAGACTTAGGGGCAGCTAAGCAAATCCTTGGAATGAAGATATTCAGGGATAGAAGAAACAAGATGCTCTGGTTATATCAAGAACAATACATTGAGAAAGTTCTTGAAAGATTCAATATGAGCAAGTCGAAGCCAGTCAGCACTCCACTTGCAGGACACATGAAACTCAGTTCAACACAGTACCCCACAAGTGAGACAGAGAATAATGAAATGCAAAAGATACCATACGCTTCCGCAGTAGGTAGTCTAATGTATGCTATGGTATGCACTAGACCAGATATAGCCCATGCAGTTGGTATTGTTAGTCATTTTTTTTTTCAATCCAGGAAAGGAACACTGGGAAGCAGTGAAATGGATATTACGATATCTTAGAGGCACTTCGGGAACTTGTCTGAAGTTCGGCGAAAACCATGTCCTACTAGAAGGATATACGGATGCAGATATGGCTGGTGATATTGATTCCAGGAAAATCCACATCAGGGTACCTGATGAGACTTGCAGGGGGAGCTATCTCGTGGCAATCAAAACTTCAAAAATGCATGGCATTATCCACAACAGAAGTTGAGTATATAGCCGTGACGGAAGCTAGTAAAGAAGTGTTGTGGTTAAAGAAATTTCTACTGGAGTTGGGCTTGAAGCAAAAAAGGTATGTGCTTTACTGCGTTAGTCAAAGCACGATTCACATGAGTAAGAATTCGAGTTTTCACTCAAGATCGAAGCATATTGATGTGAGATACTATTGGATCTGAGATGCACTAGAAAGGAAACTGATGCAGCTCGAGAAAGTCCACACCGATGAGAACGGTGCCAATATGCTTACCAAGTCCTTACCCCGAAATAAGTTTGAGATCTGCAAACATGAAGCAGGTTTGGTTGAATCCCCACATGAGGTGGAGGGGGAGAATTGTTGAATTTCCACACCATGTGGATGTGGAACCCACAAGCGACCATATTTGCAGAAATTGGCATGTTGCCTTTTCCTTTGTCAACGTTGCCAGCAAACTCCATCAACACGCATTCCTTTTACCTTTTCCAACAATTCGGCAAAGGTAATTGCAAGCCCATTCCAACCTTTTTTTTTTTAATCCATTTGCAGTCAAATGGCTCTATAAATAGAGCTCAATTCTATGAAGAAAGGGCAGAACAAAAAAAGAGAAATATTGCAGAAGAGTGCAATATAATAGAGAGAGAAAATAGAGAGTATTGAAAGAAGAAAACGAGAGAAAATATAGAGTATTTTTCTATCTCCCTCAAAAATAGTGTTTTCTATTTTTCTTGTCATTCCAAGTTAAACACTTGAGATATTTCTGTATTCCAAGAGATATCCTCTTGAGAGATTGTGTATCCCCTAATTTATTTAGGGAGAATTATGTAAGCCTACTATAGTCATAGTGGAAGTTTTTCGGACTAAGGTCCTCTAGTGTTTTTTTTCCCGATTTGGGTTTTCCACGTAAAATTCTTGTGTCTTAATTATCTTTCAATATCCCATTTTTAATTCCAGATAGTGGGAAAATATTTATCCTAATTCCGTTGTGCAAGTGTCATTTATTTTGACACTATTTTCTAAAGAAGTGTAATTTTCTCCAACAAATAACTCTGCAATGGACATGGTGAGATACTACTCATTTTGAAAGCCAGGTCATACAACGAATTTCGTTAATAACCCGGCGATCAACACAGCTCAGTTAGGGCCGTTTAACTCATTGTTTGTTATAATTTTTTTCCTTTTTCCTCCTTTTCGTGTTTTTCAAAATTTTTTGATTATTTGTTTTTTTTCAAAAAATAAAATAATGAATATACCTATATAAATAAATATTGGGTTCTCTCCAAACAAGACCTCGTTTAGCGTCATTATCTTTACGACTTCATGTCCAGTTATGTGATGGCTCTTCAAGAGTCATGCTCTCGGCATGAGGAATTTGGCTGATTTTCCAAGTGGGGTCTCACCCGGTGTTCATTCACCTGAAATGATTCTTTAGTGCGTGGATTGATCAGTCTTATTAATCCATACATGTATACTTCTTCAACTTTAAATGGTCCCGTCCAGTTTGACTTTAGCTTACCTGGAAACAACCGCAAGCGAGAATTAAACAAAGTACTCTTCTACCTGGTTGAAGGTGCTTGTGAGTAAGTTTCCGGTAATGAAGTCTCTTGACTTTATTCTTGTAGATCCAGGAGTTCTAGTAAGCTTAATTCATCAGTTCGTCTGATTCTGACATTTGGAGCAGTCTTTGTTCTCTAGCTTCTTTCAATTCCATTAAAACAGTCTTAATTACCCAATAAGCTTTATACTCGGTTTCAACTGGAAGACGACAACTTTTACCATAAACCAGGTGGCATGGACTCATTCCTAATAGCATTTTATATGCTGTCCGGTATGCCCAAAGTGCATCGATCAGTTTAGTTGCCCAAACTTTAAGAGTTCAACCCATAGTATTTTCGGAAATCCCTTTTATCTGTCGTTTGCTTTTGTCAACCTGACCCGACGTTTGTGGATGGTAGTGAGTTGAAAATTAAATTTATGGCATTCCTGGTCACGAGCTTATCAAAATAGTCGGTTTCAAAACTGAGATTCCCCATCGCTGATTATTGCCTTTGGAAATCCGAACTGGCTGATGATGTATTCCTGTACAAACTTAACAACAACATTAGCATTATTAGTCCTTATGTGTATCGACTCAACCCACGTGGACATGTAGTCAACTGCTAAAAGATGTACTCAATTTTTCCAGATTTTGTGAAAGGTCCCATGAAGTCAAACCCCCACACATCAAAAACTTCTACGACCAAATTGATCATGAGGGGCATCTCATTTCGTTTATGTTACCAGTTTGTTGCTTCACTCTTTCTTCTAAGATTATTTTGGGTATACATATCACGGGGTTAATCCCGTTGATATCACTCAGACCCCATCACATTGCCTCTTTGTTTTTTTAGAACTTCTACTAAAAAACGTCGTCATCTTTGATTAACTCTGCATTTACAATCACATGTTTTTATTTTCCTTTTAAGACAAATATATTTTAAATGTTTAGGTAATTCTTTAAGCTCTGGGGTTTGTTCATTTTTGCTTTTGGGGTACCACCAACTGAAGATTAGGGAGTGTGACATTCCCAAGACGGCTCGCGTGCCGCGGCTCGGACTGAGTGTGCCGCAGCCCGCGGCCAAAATTGCAAGCAGCAGCCAGCTTAGTGCCGCGGCCCGACCAGCAGAGGGCCGCGGCCCGCAGCTAAAATTGCTAGCAGCAGCCAGCTTAGGGCCGTGGCCCGGCCAGCAGAGGGCCGCGGCCTGCGATCTTCATTTTCCATCAATGACTCAAAACTGTCTGTCTTACCCCATGTAAATGATTTTCGCATATATCTCCTTCAACTTCTGAGTTGAGCTTCGAACTTTCCATCACTTCTTCCTGTACAATGATATTTTCCAAAAGAGTGTCAATGTAATCAACAAAAGCGCACTCTTCATATAAATCAATATTAGGAAAAAGGGTTAGTATCAAACACAGAAAAAGTCACGATCTCACCTAACACACTCATATTTAATTTTCCTGCTTTTACACCAGTTAGTGTTTCAGCAGTAGCCATGAAAGGTCTTCCTAGTGATCTTTTTCGTTATCTAAATTTCGTCCTATTTCTAAGACAACAAAATCTGCAGGAACAATAAGCCCTCCTATGTTAACCAAAACATCTTCGATAATTCCTACATGATAACGAAGTGTTCTATCGGCTAATTGTAAATATATATTAGTCAAGATAAGTTCTCTAAGATTAAGTTTCTTAAAAATATACAACGATATTAAATTTATACCTGCTCCGAGACCAAGCATACCCGTATTTTTCTTACCATTTCCCACAGCAATATGAATTGATCCCGATTTATAATTTTGTGCTGCTTAGCCAGGTTGTATGCATAAGGTTGTTCTATCGATCATGGGTATAGAAAAAACTTTTGGAGCTTGTTATTAAGATAGAAATACTTAAAATAAAGTGATAATAATTGATAAACATATTGCATATAATAAAAACTTTTGATAACTAGAATATAACAACAATACATGAGAACTCTTAATTGTGATGTATCAAAGTGTAAGAAACAATCTAGAAAACACAAAAGAGAGAAACGAAGCCTACAAGGAGTGAAAACGGCAGAAAATGAAAGAGAGAGAAAAACTAAGTTTGGGACATGGCATTCATTTTTGTCAAGGCTTACTCTATTTTCTTCTAGCCGTGGTCTTGAAGAACTAGAAGATAGGGTTTTATTCCAGTTGTTTTCTTGATGCGTAAATCATAGAGACGTTCGGCATTTTTGGCATTGGAATTTTCAAAAGATTCACGGATTGGATTCGTGCTCATCATCACCAGATTAAAGAAGTTTGGTCTACGAGGATATTATTTTGAATTTTTTATTTATTCATTTATATGATCCTTAACCGATCCTTTTTAGGAATTCAGATGAGCACGATTTGTGCGATTTTTATTTCCGTTGCGTGTTTCAATTTATGGCCTGAACTCCAAACCGGAATAAGAACAACTCAAGTCCCGTTGTCTCTCTACAAGATGTTAAACAGGATTCTATGGTCTTTAATAAATAAATGTTTGGTAATATTAGAAAGAAAAGGTAGGTTTTGGAAAGATGACTCAAGGATATTCAGAAATCCCTTAAGAGAATTGACTCTGCTAGATTAATATATCTCGAGCAACAACTTCAAAGGAACATCAGCGAAGACATGGTTCCGGAAGGTTCGATGCGGGTTGTTACTCCGGCGATGCATCTCATCGATCCGAAACCACCTGATGGAGGCACAACGCCTTATCCTACTTCAACATCAGACAATTTGATCCCAAAATCTTTCCTAGAGGTCACGACAGGCACTCCAACTCCATTGCAACAAGAACTCCGTGATAGAAACAAAAAATTCGGCTTCGGAGAACATGAGGGCTTTGGGCAAGCGGATACATTCAAAGGTGTGCCGTACATCCATTTCTCCGACGAAGAAACCGAGGAGATGGCCAAGATATGTGAATTTACCCTTATTGGGAAATTCTCGCAAGGGACTCCGAATTTACGTACGATTCAAACAAAGTTCCGAGGATTTGGATTTAAGGGACCTATTTCGGTTGGTGTTATCAACGTAAAGCATATTATGATCCGTTTCACCAACGAGGATGATTATCTCCGGATGCGAACTAAACAAATAATTCGAATTGATACCTACCCTATTCACTTGTTCAAGTGGACGCCGTATTTTTCGCCTAAGACGGAATCATCGCTCGTACCGGTATGGATTTCATTCCCTGAACTGCCCCTTCATATTTATCATAAGAAGGGCTTATATGGTTTGGCAAGATTGGTTGGGAACCCGCTCAAGGTGGATGATGGAACAGTGAATCGCACGCGACCGGGCCTGGCTCATGTGTGCGTTGAACTGGATTTGATGAAACCTATCCACGAAGAAATTCTCATTAGTTTCCATGGGCATATGATCACACAAAAGGTGGTGTACGAGGATCTCCCAGACTATTGTTCTAAGTGTTATAACTTGGGGCATAATATTGCTAGATGCTTTGATGAAGCATACAAAAAATGGCTGGAGACGAAAGATAATAAACAAAAGGAAGAGATAATCAAGAGGGAGGAGGTTCGACGTGGGAAAAAGAAAGTTGGGGAAGGAAAGGCTCCTGAGGAGCAGCCGCTGACAGAATGGCAATCAAGGGGCGTTGGCAAATCAAAGGGTGTGGTGATAAATGAGAAACCTGTTAACAAGGATAACGGCCAAAGAGGAACTGGTCTAGCGAACAGATTCGACGCTCTTAATGTTGATGAAGATGTATTGTTGGAGGAACGCATGGAGAAAGGGAGAGCTGATGATCAAGGTAGAAATGAGACCGTGGTGGAGTTATACGTCGATACTTCAGAAAGCCACAAAGATATTTCCAGGACTGATGGGCTGAAAATGATGGTTGTTGAGGAAACAAATTTGGTACTTGAGACTTATGGACATCAGGGGACGGATATTTCCCTTGAGGATGGAGGGCACCAGGCTACGGATAGAAATACAGCGGAGGAAGGAATTGGTAACAGGCCGGAATCTGGGGTGGAGGAGTGGCTGCCGATCGTCCCAGTGGATAAGGTTTTGGAGGATGCAAGAGAGCATGCCATCATGACTACATCAAAATCTTATGAAAACTTATGTTTGGAGGACGCACTAAGAAAACAAAAAGGTAAAAATAATGCTCCGAATCCCTCACGTATTTTAACACGAACTTCGGCAAAGATGTCTGAGAATCCTAACCCCCCGAGTTCCTGATGGAGTGTCTTGTTTGGAATATTCGGGGTATTGGGAATGATTCCACTCATAAATCTCTGAAAAGAATTATCAGAAAAAGGAAGCCAGAAATTATTGCAATTTTCGAACCAAGAATTGATTTAAATGTTGTTGAGATGCGGCCAATTACGGGGTATCAGAATGTTTTGGTAGCACGATCGAACCGGGTTTTGGTTTTCTGGAATGATGGAACAGAACTTTCAATTGTCAATCAAGAGGAGCAATTCCTTGATTGTAGAATTGTTTCACCGCATGTCTCGAAGCATGTTTTCATTTCTTTCGTGCACACTTTGTGTACTAGGGTAGGGCATCAGGTGCTTTGGGATCAATTGAGAGAAGGCAGGCATGAGGGGACCCATGGATGGTGGTGGGCGATTTTAATATTATCCTGTTGGCTGAGGAGAAATGTGGAGGAAGAGCGCTTAAAATTCGCTCGATGGAGGATTTTAGCGAGTTTCTTATGGATTGGAAGATTGTGGCTTCCAGGGGGTGAAATTTACTTGGGAGGTGAACAAATTCAAAGAGAGATTGGACAGAGCAGTGGTGAATTCGGCGCGGTTAGACCTTTTCTCCTCGGTGAGTGTGCGTCATTTACTTAAGCACACGTCGGATCATTGCCCATTTTTTATTTCTAATAAGGTTGACGAGGAGGTTGGCCCGTCACCATTCCGTTTTTTGGACTGTTGGACATCTCATCACACTTTTTTGGAGGTGGTACGGGAGGCATGGGCGGCAGATACATTTTCTACGGGCATGCTCAATCTGAAACTTAAACGTAAGAACGTTAAATTTGCTCTCAAAGCATGGAACAAGGAAGTATTTGGTATGGTTCATGATAGAGTGTCGGGAGCAGAGAAACAGCTCCGTGCTCAAGAGGAGGCATACAAAGCAGAAGATACGGTGGAAAACCTTGTTAAACTGAAGGAATGCCAAGCGAAACTCACACTTGCGTTAAGTATCGAGGAACGGTTCTGGAAACAAAAATCAGCATGCAAATGGTTGGTTGTCGGAGAACGGGGCACATCGTACTTTCAGAACTTGGCCAAAAAGAAAAAGAAAAAGGGTCGAATTCATGTCATCCACAGTGGAGCCCAAGCATTCAATTCCTCGGTGGATATTCAGCGATCAGTTGTTCAGTTTTTTGAACAGATGTTTTCAGGGGGCAAGCTGTTTTCTTTGATAATGATCTCGGCTACATTCCTTCCATTTTATCGCAGGAAGACCGAGATGGGCTGGATGGTGATACGAGCCTGGAAGAAGTGAAAGATGTCATTTTTAGCCTCTCTGCGGATATTGTTGCTAGACCGGATGGATTCACAGCGCATTTTTTCCAATTTTGTTGGGATTTGATTGGACAAGATGTTCTCGCCGCTTGCAGGGATTTTTTTCTTGGGAATCCAATGCCGATAAGCTTCACTGCTACATCGATCATTTTAATCCCAAAAGTGGCGGGTGCGAGGGAGTGGTCTCAATTTCGACCAATTAGTCTGTGTAATGTCACCAACAAGGTGATGTCGAAGCTCTTGACTAGGCGGTTATCGCATATCCTCCCCAAAATTATTTCGCCTAATCAGAGTGGATTTATGCCTAGAAGAAATATTTGTGATAATATATTGCTCGCCCAGGAACTTGCACAAGCGATTGACACGAAATGTCTTGAGGGGAATGCAATGGTCAAATTGGATATGTCCAAGGCGTATGACAGGGTTCAATGGAATTTTCTTTGTGTGGTTCTTCGGAAATTTGACTTCTCAGTAAGATGGATTAATCTGGTTTGGAATTGCATTGCGAATAATTGGTTTTCAGTTATCATTAACGGGAAAGCGGCTGGATTCTTTCACTCTTCCAGAGGAATCCGACAGTGGGATCCATTATCACCAGCCTTATTTGTGATAGCAGCAGAGGTCCTCTCCAGGGGTATAAATGAGCTTTTTGAGAATAATCGACGTATGCGGTTTTGTGATGGGGCAGGTGGATTGGTTAGTCATCTTACATATGCGGATGACTTTATGGTGTTCACAAAGGCTTATGAGGGTGGCTTTGCAAAGTTAAAAAAATTTCTCCTCCGATATGAGGAAGTTTCGGGACAGCTCATTAATCAGAGTAAGAGTGTCATGATCCTCAGTAAACGGGTGCCTGAAGAAAAAATAAATAGGCTGAGTGAGATGACAAGCTTCATGTTGAAAAGTCTTCCCTTAACATACCTGGGAGTTCCATTGTGCAAAGGACGGCATAAGGGGGATTTGTTTGAGGAAATTGTGGGAAAAATCCGGGCGGCTATTTCGGGATGGGATAAAACCTTCTTATCATATGGAGGACGATTGCAACTTGCTCAGAGTGTCCTACTGGCCATGCCAATATATCTCTTACAAGTTATGAAGGCGCCAAAATATGTTTTTGAGAGGGTGGAACGGTTACTTAATCGCTTTTTATGGGGCTCGACTCACGAGCAAAGACGATTTCATTGGGTGGCCTGGACAAAAATTTGCTTACCCAAGGAGGAAGGGGGTTTGGGGTTCGAAGATTGGTGGATTTATCGGAGGCTTTTCAATTTAAATTGTGGTGGAAACTTCGCACGGAAAACTCGCTTTGGAGCAAATTTATGTTCCGAAAATACGCTAAGAATTCGCATATTATGGTGGCTCCATGTTACAGTTATCATTCGCCCATTTGGAGAGGTTTTTGTAAAATCAGAGAAAGGGCGGCTGAATATATTTTCTGGGATGTCTGCAATGGTGAATCGTCATTTTGGTATGATCACTGGATCAGTGACTGTCCTCTGGCTAATCTTTGTGTTGGCGAATTGCTGGTTCCAACGGCTAACGTTAAGGATCTTTGGGGTGGGTCAGAAGGTTGGAGAGTTTTTTCACTTACTAATTTACTTCCTCAGGGAAGTATTCACAATATTATTAATTTTTCTTTGGAGCTAGAGAAGTCGGATCGGGCGAGGTAGAAGCTATCAATGGATGGCTCATTTTCTACCATGTCCGCTTGGGAGGAGATTCGACAAAAGGGTGAGCCTTTGCTGATTTTTCATGCTATTTGGAACAAATTAATCACCCCGTCATTCTCCATTTTCCTTTGGAGGCTTCTTAAAAACAAACTTCCGCTTGAACTCAAAATGAAGGAGAAGGGATTTGCTTTGGCGTCTAAATGTCTGTGTTGTGGGCAATCCGAAGAGAGTTTGCGGCATTTTTTCCTGGAGGGACCAGTGGCGCGCGAGGTTTGGGATTTTTTCCTCCGAGAATTTCAGATGAGGCGACCTGGTACAGCTGTTATTCGCCTTTGGTTGGGCTGTTGGGGAGGCGGAACTCCTTCAAAAATGCAGGCAAAGTTCGGAGTGTGCCTGCTCGTGCTTATATTTCTGTAGAGGTGCCGCAATGCTGCAAAACACCAGGGAATTCCGGTAACAGCTGGTCGAGTCATCAACCTGGTTTTTGATCATTTAAGGAAGGCTGATTTCATGAATATTTTGGATGTTCATTTTTGGAGGGGAGAACGACTGGTGTGCACTCAAATAAACGGTCAATACCAATACGAATCAATAAAAGAGTGTGTAGCACCCGAATCAAAAAGCACCAAAACTGGATGAGAAAGGATCTTAGTGGTACCTGATGCCACTGGAGCTTCTGTATCCTCAGTGCGTCTCATCTGATATAACCGGGGATGTACTAAGCTCGAACTCGATACTGCACGGCAATCCAGCTGACCCTGACCTCTGCCTCGACCGGAACTCTGAAGACCCTGTGACACTGGAACCTTCTAGCCGACACTACGTTCTCCCTACGCTGCAGTTATCATTGAAGCTCTGACTGCCCTGGAGACTGCCTCGCAATGAGCCACACGATGACCACTCCGTCCGCATGAAAAACATGTAACTAGTGGAAACGGGCAATCTTTTACCAAATGCTCAGTCTGACTACAGTTAAGACACACTCTGCTACCAGGGATAGAGGACTGAACCGAACGGTTACTCTGGGAGCCTCGAGCCTGATGAAACAACCTCTTTCCCGATGCGGGAGCAGACGACGACTTAAGAAACCGATTCCCTTTTCAATGGAGAAGTTACCCGAAGTCTTCTGTTTCTTAGCCTCATATCCAGACTCCGACTCCGGAACTGCCATTTCAAGGTGGCACACATGAGTGGTGCCATACTCTATCTGATATGCGACTTCATGCACATATTGAAGTAGCGAATCTTATCGGCCTCTGTTCTCACTTGATCCTTAACGTATCCCAACTGCTGGTTATAGGTGATAATAGCCTGGGATATCGGTACATCCTAAGGTGTAGCTGTAAAGAACTCTACGATCCGACGCTCCTGAACTGGCGGCGGACAGTATTCCGCCTCCATGGCGGTCTTAAACTCCTCCGAGGTGGCTATACGGCCTCTGGGCGTCATGGCCTCCCACTACTCCGCAGCTTCCTTATCTAGGAGGTACTGAGCAATAGGTACCCTCCTGTCGTCAGGACAAGCTACGGCATCAAATGTACTTCCCAACTGAAAAAGCCAATTCTCCCAACCTAGGGAGCCAGTAGAGCCAGCGAAATGAGGGGGTGCATCTTAGTCACTTTCTAAAGCAATTTATTAGCTTCGTCCTCCAGAGTCGAGGGTGGATTCTGACGTCCACCCTGAGCTATCTGAGTGAGTTGAGCTACCAACTGCTGAGGTACAGCAGTAGCTCCAGTGTCGGCATAATTACCCGACGGTTGATCCTGACTGACTGATAAGTTCTGTTGCCCGTCAGAACTCAAGGGTATAGTATTCGGCATTGAATGAGAGGCCGAATCTGCAGATGAATGAGAAAGCGGAACTTCCTCACTACTAGAACCATGACCACGGCCTCGGCTGCATCCCCTAGCTGGTCTACCACGACCTCTCAACAAACTGAAGAAAAGAATTGAAATGAACAAGATCAGAAAAAAAATCACAATTTACAAAGTTGGTATCCCAACACACAATTTCAGTTTACATAAGGGAAGTAGTATAGAAATGTAATAGCTTGAGGAGACTTATAGTCACGAGTCGCATGAAAAGATGGTAGCACGATGATATTAGGCTCAACAACTAACTCTTACGACACAACTGAAAGACCCAACTTAACTGACAACCTAGGTATTCACAACCTAAGGCTCTGATACCATAAATGTAACACTCCAAATCTCATAAGTGATATTAGATGCCGTAGAACCTTCAACAAGGTCTACAAGGCTAGCACAAGACACGTAATTCGCAAAAGAAATCCCATAGGACGCATCAATATTAATAAATAGGGCCGTGGCCTCGGCCAAAACATTTTGGTTCAAATTAAGTAAAACAGAAAGTAAGAATAAGTTCGTTGCCCACACAGGGGACTTCAACGACATCATTAAACCAATAATACGTTCACTAGACTACTTCTGCAACAAACTGAATAAGCAAAATAAAATGAATAATACAAACTCGAGCCTCATCATTATGCTGGGCTATCCTTTGCATGCGTGTCCCGTTCCGGCTCCTCAGCTCGCCCGTTACCTGAAATGCATGAAACGCATTTTCCCCATTTAAGGGGTTAGCATTCGAATAGCTAGTCCAAGTACACATTTACATAATATTATACACGAATACAATTCAGCATGATTACCTTATTTGAAACCATTTAAGCAAACAATATTCTGGAATACTACATTTTCATCAAGACATGAACATCAAGAAAATCAGACATCACATTTCATTATCACAGAATCCACACTTGATAACCCGTGGCCGTACCCCTTCGTATCGACCCCCAGAGGCTCCGTCGGACTGTCCCCGGGTCGGAAACCACTTCCGTAGCCGTACCCCTTAGTAGCAGCCCCCAGAGGTTCCGTCGAACCGTCCCCAGGTGGAAGAACAACAACAACACACACGCCTTAATAATAATTCATTATTCATGTCGACATCACATTCTTCATAACAGAATGTAAACTATGTACTTGCTTTGATCAATAAGATGAGAAGAAATGGTGGAAGGAAAGGGTTTCGGTCCGACTCCCTTCAAAGATCCTTTCCTAAATCATGATGACATATAATCAATCACAACATTACGGTAACATAGGAACCCATCCTAATTTCTACCAGTAGACACCATTTGTCAAACACTACGAGGCATAATTCAACATAATCGAACAACAAAGGAATCTATGGATTTTATTCCACATATTTTTAGGAATAACAAGGGGTTCGGATAAACAAACCTTAGTCTAACAACAATCATGGCCAAATCGGAAGAGAAAGATAAAATCATTACAAAACTCCCATAATCTCTAATATTCGGGTTCTAACGAAAATACCTTGGTTAAAATGATGGAAGGTGATGTGTTACTTGTTAAATCCTTTATGGAAACTCAAGATATTGAGAAGTGGTGATAATCGACTAAGATATATGCCTCTCTAGTCCAGCCGTCGCGATTCGCCAAGGAGAGAAAAGAAAAGGATGAAAAATGGTGAAGTCGTGTCTAAAGGCCGTATATAAGGCTGAGAGCCATTACGTATGTAATACCTTAAAGATTACATACGTTAACAATATAACGTACATTACTCTATTGATTTTACGTACGCAACGAGCCATGCCAAAACTCACTGACACGATACACAGCTACCTTTACGTATGTTAGGTGGAAAGCTTAACGTACGTAATATATGCTAGTGTACGTTATGGTATAGACTATAGCATGCGTAATGAACTGTCAAAAGCTCACTGACTGAATACCTAGGTATCCTTACGTATATTATGGGGTAGAGATGTAGGTCACAAGTTGTCAGGAATAAGTCTAGAGAGGGGGGTGAATAGACTTATTAAACTCTTTCCTGAATCTCAGGTGAGTTTCTCATTTGTGATAAGTACAGATGACTTATGTCATCTGCAGACAGATAATGCGGAAGACACAGCTGATGACGATACAGATAACTAATGTCGACTGCATATAACTTTCTAATGGAACAATAAATATGAATGCATCATTTAAGTATGATGTTTAAAGCAGTAAATCACACAAGCACTTATAGTGGTTTCAGAGGTGGGGTAATCCTCTACTAGTCCACTTCTCTCCAAACCAGTTGGAGATAAATTCATTATAACTGTCAACCAATGATAAAGGTTACAATAAATTCTTCCTAGTTACAACAGCTTCCAACCAGTGAAAACCCGTGGTCGTTGCAACTCCCTTGACTGCCTAGCACCTCTTGATCGAAAACCCTTGGATGCCTCAACAACTCTCGAGCAGTCTCAAGTACCCGTGGATACCTTATCAGTCGTGAAACTTATAAAAACCTCGTTCAAAGAAGTACCCCTTACTCAGCATTAAATACAAGAGTGTTTGTCTTCTCCAACTAAAGAGCTTCTCAGAATATGACTGTTTAAGCTTTGCTCTTTCACGATGCTATAGATCTCTTTGATAGATTTGTTTTCTTTGATTACTTTGTTCGCTTGTAAGTATTGTTCGCATCGTACTTTGCTCAATTCATATCTTTAGATATTTATAGTACGATCCCTTGAGCTTTCTTCATAGCCGTTGCATTACTGTAACAAATCCGTCCGTTGGAGAGTGGACTTGTTTGTTTTCCCCTTTTCAATTCTGACCGTTTGAAAGACTTTCTTTATTTAGCGCCATTATTCTTGATTAGAATAATCATAAGTCTTCAGAAAGCGGATCTCAAGGGATATTTTATTCCTAGCTTTCCGGGAATCTTTCTAGTTTGTCTCCTTACATCTTGCATGTGGATTTCTGTAATTGTCGACTTTCAACTCTTGCTGACGTGGACTGAGTATCTTGAACTTGGCTGATATTTTAACTGAGAACCTATCTGATATCTCTTGGTCAAACCTGCCTGATGTGCAGTCAACCTTCTCTGATGTAAAATCTCTCTGATGTATCTTGGTAGAGGTTCTCTAAGATAAAGTTTTTTGCTCTGGACTTCTCTGAGATAAAGTGCTCTGCACTGAAGTTATCTGATATGAAGTCATCTAATCTAAAGTTCTCTAACCTGATGAATGTTCTCTAATCTGATGGTCAAACTTCAGCTGATATTTGTTGACCAATTCTCGTCTGATAACTTGACTGTAGATGGGTTTTGGTCAAACCTCTCTGATATTCTGTATTGACCAAAACTTGTCTGATGTAGCGCCTTCTTCAGAACATAACTGCAGCTAGGCTTTGGTCAAACCTCTCTGATGTATTGCGTTGACCAAAACTTCTCTGATAATGACCTTGCCTGATAACTTCTCTGATAAATGGCAGTTCTATACTTAGTCGATGTTCTACTGATCAACATTTGATCAAGACTTAGCCTAAATTTAAAGGCCTATAGAAGATACTCGTTTGGTTCTTCTTTACAATTTCCAAGTACTTAAAACATACATTTGAATAATTATTTATACAGGGATGACATCATCAAAATCTAACAAGTATTGCTAACAAATTCCCCCTATTTTGATGATGGCAAAACTTAAGCATTTCAAATGTAAGACAAGTCTGCACAGAATAAAGTGCAAGACACAAGTAAAAATCAGTCTGTTTTGAGACAACTAGTGGTTGTCATTCAAGTGACTGTTATAAATTTTATTGATGTTACATTATAGTGCAGTTGAATGAAACAAAATACAAGTAATAAAATTACACGTATTACAGAATTTACAAGTAAATTACGAAAATAAAATTACAAGTAAACAATAAAAGATTATCTTCCTCTCCCTCTTCCTCTTCCTCTGATCTGCTGCCTTGCAGGAGGGAGTGTCCTCAATGGTTTGGCTCCAATTAGCTTCTTAGATAGTGTAATATCCGCATTTTTATTTTCCCGGTATTTTATTTTTTTGGTGTATCTTCCATTTTTTTCGACTCGCAACCGTATGAGTATTTTGAGAATATTAAATACTAGACTTTTCATCAGCCGAGCTTGTTTCGGACTTGTTTTACTCAATTCCGCATTGGATGTCACTTTTGTCGCCTTTGGGTTCAATTCTCGTAATCATTGTCCGGAACCGCCGTTTCGAGGTTCCCGCAAATCGATTTCATGTTATTATGGATGTTGTGAACTTTTATTGGTATTTTGATCGAGTATCATGTTGGGATCAATTGTGTTTGACGTGGAATCACTATACGAGGGTTCGTGATAGTTCATTCAGACCTTTAAATGTTCGGGGTCATGCGTTGATTAAGTATATCATGTTCGTGGGTCGTTTTTCGGTACTTATTGGGCATGAACAATGTGCGCCGCAGCACAAGGGATTGTGCGCCACGACACACCCCTTGCTGGACTCGATTTGGAGTCGACTGTACCGCGCGCCGTGGCACACCACCTGCCGGGACGCGGCACGAATCGGCCTTGCGTGACTCACGCAGAGCCTGCTGTACCGCACGCCGCGGAACACCACCTGTCGGGCCGCGGCATGGCCTGGAGGCCTGCTTGCAGATTTCGGTCGCGGGCCGTGGCGCACTCCACCTGCACCGCGGCACACTGGTCGACCAGCCTATATGTGCAGGTGTTTTGGAGAGGACTTCATTTCATCTCCTTCCTTATTCTCCTTTGGTGCGATTTGGGCGATTCCAAGGTGTAAAATCGATGGGAAATCATCAATCATCATCTTGAGTTCATAGCGTGATTTAATCACCCCAATCCCGTTTCTCCTCCTTCAAATCGAGGTAAATCCCTGTGAATCCCTACCTTGGGTAGTTTTGGGGGTTTTTGCCCGATTCGGTCATGTAATTCCTTTTTAACCATGGAAATCTTGGGTTTATGATTAATCTCACTTGTATATATGTAAACCCTATGATTTCATGTTCTACTTCGAGTGGTGTTGCAGATTCGAGAGGGTTTGGGTGTTTCCCAACCCTATGCACATGATATTGCAATCGGGGGGAGTCGTTAATGGGTTTCTACGTGTGACTTGCATATCGATTATTAATTATCGTATCCCTTACGAATCGTTTAGGTGCCGGAAGTGCGTTCTTGGACCTACCGAACCCAAATTCTTTTTCTTCCGAATTCTCGATGTCTCAAGGGCAAGTATATGTTTATGATTATATGTTATCGACTTTGAAAATAAGATATACATGATTATTTATATCCACTTTGGGGCGGGCCGACGTGTCCTCTGAGGGTTTTGTAGCCTCTGGTGCGATTCCACGGATAATGGGTTAACCACTCTGAGACGGACCGACGGGTCCTCTGAGGGTTCCGTAGCTCTAGTGCGGTTCCACGGTTGATCATGTATGTATTGATGTGGTGCTATGAGATTTAGTTGTTCCGGAATACTAGTCTTGAAATGATGAATTGACGGTTACTTTTACTTTATTGTTGAGGAGTATTGTGTTTCATATTCGATATACTTGCACTAGCTATTCGACGGCTAACCACATTATGGGGGAAATACTTTTCTTGTATTTCAGGTTCCAGGAGAGCGGATAGGCATGTATCGGGTTGGCATGAAGATGATGGCCAAGTGTGATACTGTGTCTTGTCTCTGGTTATATTTTGTGCTTTCTCCACTCAGTGTTGTTGTACCAGAATGGTTTTTGAATACTTGAGTATTGTTTATAGTTTCCTTGATGTTCCGGCCTGTGTTGCCGAGGTATTGTATTGAGATGTATTGTGTCTAGATATATGTTGGGTATGGTTTGAATACCATTTGTATTGTCTTTCATTTCAGTGTATTAGACCTCTTCGGTCAAAGTTCATAGTTCCGCGCATAAATAGCCTTGTGGGTCGCACGATGGGGCTCACGGCGCTGTAATATACCCTGAATAACTTGGGGGTGTTACAGAATATGGTATCAGAGCTTAAGTTTATGGATACCTAGGCTGTCGGTCTTTTGGGTCGATTGAGTCATCGTTTGCCTACAGTATCACCATTTTGCCATCATCATAGTGCGACCGGTACTTGTAAGTCCTCTTACTCTTCTTTTGTTTTCTTAATCTCTTCACTTTTAGTTTGGTATTGTTGGGAATCAGTCACTTTGATAATGTGCAATTTGTATTATACTTACGTACGTGTGTGTCCTTCAGAGTGTTTGCTGACAGGAGATAGAGTCGTGGCTGTTGTCACGGACGTGAACTCTTTCTTGAGATATTGTCAAAATTGCTAATTGCGATATTGTTGTGTATTGGTATTGTGTTGAGACTTTGTATGGGAGTCGCATGCTAGTATCACGGGAGGTCATCGGCTTCATTCACCTGTAAGTACACTATCTTGGTTATTCGCTTGTGGCGACCAATGATTGCGTTTGTGCTGAGTTTGGAAATTTGGAGTTGATCTGTGGTTTGTGGCAGGATTGCAAGTTTCGAGGACGAAACTTATTTTAAAGTGGGTAGTATGTAATATCCGGACTTTCAGTATAAATTTTTCGCGTTATTTTATCTGAGGTATACTAGATAGCATGGTGTCTATACTGTATGGATAAGATAATTTGAGAACTGAGACAATTGTATCTGTATAATTGTCGTACTTGATCGACATGTTGTTTTAATCTTGATATCGGGTATATCATGTGAGAATGTTATTGGATCCAATATGTTGTATGTACGTGTTCAGTATGTCGAGACGACGGACATAACAGTTGGAATTGGCTAAGTGTATCCTGAGTTAACGTACGCCAGTACGAGGACATAGCACACGCTAAGATGCATGCTTAGCGCATGCTATAGGCGAATGATAGCGCAGGATAGCGCAGAACATATAAGAGGGAATCTTGGCTTTGTCAGTTTCTTTCGGCGTATGGACCCACCTTCGGAGTAGGTGCATACAAACAAGTCAACTACGGGCAGCGCACGCTAAGGTCGGAGACACTACGCCATAAGTGCTCATAGGCAATGCTTTTACCTAGTGTTGCCACCAAAGCGTTTCAATAGATTGCTGATTTTTGATCTTTTGAAACACTACTGAAATAGTATTGCACTATATATACATTTGGTGTTGCAAGATAAAAATGGTGTTGCGCGACGTGCAACACCTGTGATGGTGTTGCATTATATCTAATTTTTTAATAAATTTTTCAAGTTATTGTCAAAAACAAATACAATGAAATGAAATTTAAATTTTGATAATTTTTTACTCTTAAAGTTTGATATATAACATATGATAAATTTGATTTAAAATTATTTATATTTAATATAAATACTTATCATTTTTTTAATATTGTAATTAAAAATTATAAATATTTTTTATAATTTTAAAGTTTAATATATTATCAATATATATAATGAAATTTAAATTACGATACCTGTTTTATTTTCAAAGGTTGATATATAATATAATATAAATTATAACTTATATATATATATATATATATTAAATTATATAATATAAATACACATTATAAATTTTAATAATAAAATTTCAAAATTTTAAATTATAAAAAATACTACAATCCCTTTTAAAAATACTTATATAGCGTTTAGTTAAGAAGCGGTATGTAAGTGTACACTTACATAGTGTTTTTAGAAAACGCTGTGGTAGGTTCCGTATTTTAAGTAATATTTCTTTAATTCTCGATCCATCAATTAAAAAGGTATTTTGAACTTTTTATTTTGAATTTGATTTGAAGGATTAAATTCTTTTTTGTTTAGATCTGAATGATTGCTCAAGGGTTTCCTAGTTTTTTTCCCTATTTGATTGATTGCTAAATGTGGTTATATTATGTTATATATTTTGTTATAATATTTTGGCCCAACCCGGCCTGCTATAACATTTTTATTTCCCAGCCCGAACCCGATCCAAAGCCCATAGCAGCCTTTTTTAGTGGGAGCCGTCCGATTGAGATTATTAATTTTCCCTTCATCAGGACCGTCCGATCTCCCCCTCATAACTCCCTAACCCTACTCCCTCTTCTCACCGCCTCCCTCATTCTCTCCTCCTCTCTCTTCTGCGTTCCTCTTCTCCTCTTCTTTTCTCTCTCCACGACCACCACGATGATGCTTCATCGAAGACAAGGTTTCGTGATGCTTAATCCTGATTCAATACATAAAGTAGTGGGCGGTGACTGGGTTAGGTTGTTGGCGACGCTGAAACAGGAGGTCTGATTCGGCAGCTGAACCGAAGAACACGGCGACAGCGGAGAAACTTGGTACGGACAGCGGCTCGTAGGTAGGATTCAGCTGAAGTGAATTCGTTCTTTTTTTTTTCGATTTATTTTTTCTTTCTCTTTTCCGGTGCTTGTTTTTCTTACCTTAGGGCAATAACTGACATGCTGATAACTTGTACAAGTAAAGATAATTGGGACTTCATTATAGTTTATGTTGTGTGGAAGGGCAACAAAACTCGAAGTTAGTTGAGACTTGAAAGATTAGGCTAATTCCCAAACAGGCAAACAGAGTAAAGGTCAATAACATCGAGTTTTTTGGGTGTAAAAATGAAAACTTCTTTTGTGTAGTTTCGAAAACAGAATTGATGGGCCGAGTTACCAACATTAATGGGGAAAAATGACGATAAAAGGGCCTTTTTAGGTAGAAAGAAGCGTCTGATTAGAATATTCTCGCATAGTTTTGATTGTGTGAGGGAAGATGTTAGAATTTTCGTCACATAATTGATTGGGTGATGCTAGTTGTTTGTGTGAGAATATGACCGGGCTTTCTTTCCAATATTAAACAATTCACCTAATTGATTGGGTGATGCTAGTTTGTGTGAGAATATGGCCGGGCTTTCTTTCCAATATTAAACAATTCACCTAATTGTGGTCAATTTGAAAGATTATAAAGCGATCAGTTACCTTTTGAAGATTTACGCAATTAAGGCCTAGGCGCTTCGTAAGAGTTTCTGTCGATCCTCTTCATTTTCCTTAGGCTAGCCCCTTGGGGGCGTTGATTGGTAGCCCACATTGCATTCCCGAACAATTTATGCACTTTTAAAAAATAAATTTGCTCATTTTTCTATCTCTTCTGCTTTCTTGATATTTATGCCATTTAACATATTCTACTTATAGTTGGTTATATCAGATCCTTTATAGAATTATTAAACTAACCTCGACTTGAAAGATTTAAGCAACCTTATTGCTTTTGGGCAGGAAAATAGATTTTTGTTGATGGTCATTCGTGATTTATTGAACCTCTGCGAAATCAGCAAGGAAAGACAACAAAGCATCTTTGCTAGTAATATCATGTGACGATTAAACCATTTTGTAATTTATTATTTTATAATGTCCTGTTATCGTTCTGGTTCTTATTTTTTGGTTGATCTTCTAACTTTTCTGATTGTCGGGTTTGAATTCATGCACGAAACTCATCCAGAAGTTCAGGTTAATTTCCTTATTGCATAATTGTAGTAGTGTGATTTACGCGTTCATGTCATTTTAGTATGCTTATAGTGTGTGTTGTCCACAAATGAACAAATTATTTATTTTGTGAAAATGTTTAATTATGCGAAGCATATGCCATGAAGCTTGATATCTTGCTCTCTTTTGAATGTCACGTTGTTGTTAGTGCAGCATCACTAACAAGATGATATTGGTAGCATGACTTCAGGTGTTTGTATCTTCATGGTTTTGAAATGCATGTCGACAATACTTGATAGCATTACCCTCTTTCTGGTACATTGCAAAATTGGACAACTCTAAATATTACCCTTTTTCTATTGATTTTCGTGAAATGAAGATTTCCAAGTAAAAAAAAGAACAAGAATAGGAAGTGGAGAGATTTGGAATTTAAGAGATATTTCTCAAAAATTTTCTTGTAAAATGTGTGCGAGACATTTGAAGTATAAATTGTTCTTGCGATCAACACGTTTTAGAGTCTTGATTGGTTGTTGAGAAATCAAAGGCGTGAGTAGTTTGAAACCTTTTGTTGATTTTTATCAATGGCCATTTTATACTTTTATGCTGATAATATCAAATTTCTTGAACGCAATTCATTGTTTCAGATAGAACGTTGCAGCAAAATCATGTTTGAGTTGGGAGTTTGAGATGCGATTCTTGAGCTTTTTGCACTTTTGATTTTTTCGAGATGTGGACATGTCATATGTAGCAGCTAAAGTTGGTTTCTGATGTTGCAGGAAATAACATAATGAAGGTATGCTGCACTAAGGACCCCTTAGTGCAGCATCACTTGGTTGTTAGTGCAGCTCTCTTTTGAATGTCACTTGGTTGTTAGTGCAGCATACAAGATGATAATGGTACTCTGGCAGCATCACTTATCAGTTATTTCAATATGTAACTTTCGATCACTTGTATTTAGACTTAGTAATTTTGTACTTTTTAAGTTAGATTGGTGGTGTTGCTTGGTTTTGGTACTTTTGAAGTTAAATTGGTGGTTTGTTGCTTTGTATGAATTTAGGACTTTGTATTTTGTATTGGCATCCTTGTTGGTTTTTGGATGCCTTGGTTTATTTTGGATGGTTTGATGTAAAAATAAATGGTTATTTCAAAATATTTGTATGAAGTGTTGCATTTTACTTTAGCTGCTGTTGTATTTTATAAAAGTAGTATTATAAAAAAAACTGCTGATGTGGCATAGATGTGGGGCCCATTCCTGACCTTGCACAAATGTAGAGCCTATTGCTGATGTGGCATAAATGTGGGACCCGTTGCTGATGTGGCATAAATGTTGGTGTCATTGCTGACGTGGCATAAATGTGGGCCCCACTTGTGGCATGACATAGAAGTGGGACCCACTGATGACGTGGCACATGTGGAACCTATGTTTTTTTTTTTTTTTGAAATCTTAGGCAACATCGTTTGTTGTTGCCTTACTTAGTTATGTTGTTGCATTAGAGGCGTAATGCAATACTTTTTCGTTGTTGCAGTAGAGACTAAAAATGTTGCCTTAGCTGTCAAAGGCAACGGCCGTATTGGCAACAAGAGTTTGGCGTTGCCTTTGGCCTAAGGCAACACTTTTTGTGTCTTCTGCAACAATAAACAGGCATTGCCTATGAGCACTTATGGCGTAGTGAGACTTATGTACGCTAGATAGAGTATTTACGTATGTTATTGCATGAGCACTGCATACGCAAATCACAGTGCGAGGTAAGGTAGTAGCCTATAAACTACGATAGCGCACGTTAACAAAGTCAGTTAGCGCACGCTATGGCAAGTATATATGTGCAATTGGGAATTATTCTTCGTTTTGTCCATATCTTATTTTCATCTAATAGAGAGTGTTCCTGGAGGACACCTTGAGGATCCAGACACTTGAGTATTATGGGGTTGATCGTCCTTAACAACATTGGAGCTTGGAAGTGATTGAGAACGGATTCAACCTTGCGATTCAATCCATTTATTGGAGGAGGTAATTACTCCTCATTTTGGGATTTCGTCTTGGACTGTATATGATGTTCTTGAGTTGATAATCGTCATGTATATGAAGTGATAAGTATGATTATAGATGGATTACCGAGTTATGTTGATATTATTGTTGAGGTGCGAATGTTGATATGATTCGTGTGGTTTTGAATGGTGTTGTTGATCTTCAAGAGATATGTTGGTTAATATCTCCATTCATTTCGGATTTTGACGTTGATGTTGATGAAGGAAGCTCACAGTTCGCCCTATTCTATCCACTCGGGCACCAGTAAGATGTATAAGGACTTAAAGCAGAATTTCTGGTGGGGCAACATGAAGAAAGATGTAGAGGACTGATAGGACGTCGAATGTACGCTCACTGAAAACCCGGTTTAAAATATGGACCAATAAAGGTCCGACCTAGGTTCTTAGATAAGGAGATTACAACCCCAAGGTCCTTTAGAAGGTCGCCGACCTCGGAGGCCCCATTTAGCTGTGATATCTGTTAGATAAAGGGCGCCGACCTCGGAGGCCCCATTTAGCTGTGACATCTGTTAGAAGGGCGCCGACCTCGGAGGCCCCCGCTGACCTATGATATCCGATAACAGGTCGCCGACCTCAATGGTCTCTCAAACTACTGATTTGAATAGGGATGAGCCGACCTAAAAACCATCGAACTCTTGGGAAAGAAGATCCTGACTCACCTGACAGAATCCCTAAGATTCAGGGATTGAGAACCCATACCTTGCCAATCCCGGAGATCCAGGGATTGAGAGCCCATACCTCGCAATCCCGGAAATCCAGGGATGGGAAATCGCAGCTTGAATCCCTGGATATCCGGGATTCTCTCTAGGAATCAGGAATCATCTCAGATAACAAGGCATCCTCCCTCCTATAAAAGGGAGAGAGGGGGTTCCTCAAAAAGGGGACACACTTTGAGAATACAGCATTTTTAGAGAGAGAAAGAAAAGAGAGTACTTCATATATCTTGGGTTTTCTTAGCTAAACTTCTAAGATTAACCCGGTTCTTGGTGGCCGATCAGCTCGGTTACATCAAGTGGCGCCGTATGTGGGAACGTGACATCAAGTCACTTTGAGTTGAGACGTGAGGCTAGTAATGGCAGAAGAAATGAACCAGAAGAGAACAGGGGATTTAATACCCAGAAATCTAGAAGAGGAACTAGTGGCGGCGGGTGGAGAAGCGACTCTGGAGAAAACACCCGCCACCCCTGTAGAAGAAGTCGCACCCAGCACAATTACACTAACGAAGGAAGTCTTGGCCGACATAATCGCCAGTGCAATCCAGAAGAGCCGGGAGGTCTAAAAACAAAGGGTACCACGAAAAATAATACCTATCCTATCGGATGGGCCGGAAGAAATTGATCAGCAAGAAGAACATGGTGAGAGTTATCCAAAAATATGGGAGCGATCTAGGCAGGAAAAAACGCAGGATCCCTTGATATCCAGCATGCAGGACGAGCTGGAAGAGTTGCGGCGAGAGGTTGCGGGAGGGACATGGAAAGTCATCCAGGACATCCCTTCTCGGAAAGGCATACTACAGCCGAGCTCCGTATGGGTTTAGAGGCATTACCTTCACCTATGATGGACTCTCGAGATCCTACCCGACATTTATACCGATTCGAGAACATGGCGGTACTACATAGATATTCGGATGCCGTGAGTTGCGGGGCATTCTTGGCCACTGTGGCCAAGTCGGCTCGAGTTAGTTCCACCAGATACCCCTGGGTCAATCACCGGCTTCAAAACTTTCGGCTCAGCGTTCTTGACGCATTTTGCAGCGCCAGGCGCACCAAAGACCTTCATGTCCTTGTTCGGTATCAAACAATATTACGGAAGCGCTGAGAGCTTATGTGACCCGATTCACGAAGGCGTGTCTGGAGGTACCCTCGTCGTCAGAAGAGGTAAAAACCAGTGCCTTGACACAGGGAGTGAGGCCGGGGTTGTTACGCACCTCATTAGCTAAAAACTAGCGGAACATACGATGAGGTCTTAGCCCGATGCTCGAAGTACATCAACGTTGAGGAAACCGAGAAGGATATGGAGGAGTTGCATGAAAAGCCCGAGGATGGGGAAAAGGGGTCCAGCAGATTGATACAACGGGAGGAGTACACCTTTCAAGGAAATTTGCCTCGGGAAGAAATGTCACGGGGGAAAACAGATCGGAAGAAGAACGATATCGTTCTAAGGCGACCAAGATTTGACCAATACAGCCCACTAACAATGAGGAGAGCCCAGGTTTTGGAAGCAGTTGAGGGTAAGATGAGCAGGGTCATCGAGTGGCCTGCATCTCGCCCTAATAGGCCCACCCAGCCGAAGTCAGATCTTTATTGTCGATTCCACAATGATTACGGGCATAAGACAGACGAATGCAAGCACCTTAAGGATGAGATCGAGAGGCTGGTCCGAGCGGGACATCTGATGGAGTTCACATATCAACAGAGAAATGGAGGTCGGAGGCAGCCACCCATGCCCCAAGGAGGGGCGGGGGTGAAAAGAGAAGCTCCACGGGGACCCGCTGCTCCCCCAGCTAAAAAAGGAGTGATCCACATGATATCAGGGGGACCAACCGACGGAAGTTCTAATCAGGCTAGAAAAGCCCACGCACGAAAGGCTAGATGTCATCAACTCAAGGAGGTTGCCTCTGTAGGCAGTGGGCCTATCATTCAGTTCAGCCCCATGGATTATAATGGGATACATACGCCCCACAATGACGCGTTGGTCATCACAGCGGAAATCGCCAGTTACGATGTGCAGAGGGTGTTTATCGATACGGGAAGCTCAGTAGACATCTTATTCTATGACTGTTTCAAGCAGATGAACTGGAAGTGGAATTGAGAAAGGTAGATACCGCGCTCTATGGGTTACGTATGGCCGAGGTGCAACCAGTGGGAGAAGTGGTGCTTCCAGTGGCACTAGGTCGGATGCCCCATCCGAAGGTCAAGACACTCAGATTCTTAGTGGTGGACACCAAATCGGCCTATAACGCCATTTTAGGACGACCGGGGCTCAACAAATTCGAAGCAGTAGCCTCTACCGCGCACATGAAAGTGAAATTCCCCGTAGGAGGGGAGGTGGGAGAAGTAGCAGGAGATCAGTTTGTCGCCCGTTCTTGTTATCAAACAACCGTGAAGCAGGGAGTACAGCGTGGAAAGAGGACACCCGAGCTCGGGGGTCCGGATCCGGAATCCAAGAGGAATAAACAATCGAAGACACCCGAGGAAGCTGAGGAGGAAGGTGTCAAGCCCAAAGAGGAGTTGCTAGAAATATAATTGGTTCCAGGAAAGACGGAAACAAAGACTCGCATGGGGAGTCGGTTGGACGATGGAATAAAGGAAGGCCTCATCAGCCTGCTAAGAAGATTCGTGGACATTTTCGCGTTTACAGCTGAGGATCTGGTGGGAATCAGCCCAGCAGTTGCCGAACACAGGTTGAGCATCGACCCCACCATAAGACCAGTAAAGCAGAAGAGGAGGCATTTCGGGCCAGAGATGGATGTGGTCATTGGGGAAGAGGTTGATAAGCTCCTCCGAGCTGGGCACATAATGGAAATCCAGTTTCCGGAGTGGCTATCCAATGCCGTGATGGTAGGGAAGGGCCCGGGGAAGTGGAGAATGTGCATGGACTTCCGGGACCTAAATAAAGCATGTCCCAAGGATCACTACCCGTTGCCCCGCATAGATCAGCTGGTGGATTCAACCTCAGGGTGCGAGTTACTCAGTATGATGGACGCTTCCCAAGGATATCATCAAATTCCTCTCGCACTTGAGACGAGAAGAGGTTAGTTTTGTGGTTTCAAAGGGAACTTTTTGTTATGTACGCATGCCTTTTCGATTAAAAAATGCAGGAGCTACATATCAGAGGATGGTCGACAGAATCTTTAAATCCCAAATCGGCAGAAACATGGAGGTATACGTGGATGATATGCTAGTGAAAAGTGTGAAGGCGGAGAACATATCGGGGACCTAGAAGAGACGTTCGAGAACCTTCGCACATACGGAATGAAACTCAACCCATCAAAATGCTCTTTTGGAGTCAAATCGGGAAAATTCTGGGGTATGTGGTCACGAGCAAGGAATCGAGGTCAACCGGAGAAGGTCAAGGCGATCGCAAATGAATCCTCCAAAAATATAAAGGATATCCAGATACTAACGGGAAGAATAGCGAGGTGAGCCGTTTCATATCACGCTCGGCCGAGAGGGGGTTCCCATTTTTTAAACTCTTAAGAAAAGGGAACAAGTTCGAATGGACCCCGGAAGCGCAAACGGCATTCAAAAAATTGAAAGAGTATTTGGCCGAGCTGCCCCTACTCACCAAACCAGTACCAGGGGAGGATCTTGTACTCTACTTATCCATGGGAGAAGGAGCGGTGAGCTCGGTCTTGCTAAGAGAAGAAATGAGTAAACAAAAGCCCATTTATTATACGAGCCGAATCTTGCAAGGAGCATAACGGAACTACTCCGAGCTAGAAAAAGGGGCGCTGGCGTTAGTGGTTACGGCCAGGCGATTGAGGCCCTATTTCCTAGCCCACCGGATAAAATTGCGAACCAACTTGCCCTTGAGAGAAATATTAGGGCGACCTAATGTGTCAGTAAATGCAGTGAAGTGGGCGGTGGAAATGGGGAGTACGACATGGAGTATGAGCCGAGAACGGCGATTAAAGTGCGAGCCCTAGCAGACTTTATCCAAGAGGGCCATGCCGTCGCCACGGAAGGACAGATGATGTTGCATGTGGATGGATCGGCGACATCCGGTGGTTACAGGGCGGGAATAATCCTCACTACCCGGAAGGTGAGCAATTAGAGTATGCCATAAAATTCGATTTCGGGGCATCTAACAACGAGGCCGAATATGAAGCCACAGTCAAGGGAATGCAGTAGGAATAGACTTAGGCGCACGACGACTCATTGCTTACTCGATTCCCAATGGTCACACAACAGTAGAAGGAAAATTTGAGATAAATGAAGATCGGATGAAGAAGTATGTGGAGGAAGTAAAAGAAGGCGCCAAAAACTAGGCGAATGGAAGTTAGTCCATATCCCTAGGTCGGAGAATGCAAAAGGTGATTACCTAGCAAAGATGGGAAGCTCCTTAGTGGATTGCCGCTCGCGAACGATGCTTGATTCGGGAGCGGCCAGTAGCATCATTAAACAGGTGATGGAGGTGAATGAGATGGAAGATTGGCGAACTCCTTTGTTGGCATACCTAAGAAGGGCAGAATTACCCAAGGAGAGACAAGAAAGAATGAAAATTGTGCGAAGAGCAGCAAGGTTCTGCTGCATTAATGATGAACTATATAAAAGGTCCTACCTCGGGCCATACCTACGATGCATCTCGGAAGAAGAAGGGCGAAGTGTATTGGAAGAAATCCATGAAGGGTGCTGCGGAGACCATACCAAAGGAAGAGCGCTGATTAGCAAAACGCTAAGGGCTGGTTTCTTTTGGCCGACCATGAGCAAGAAAGCAGTGGAAATGGTTAAGCGATGCCAAAAATGTCAAGTGCACGCACCCTTAATTCATATCCCAGCCGAGGATATGATCACTATGGGAGCGCCCTGTCCATTCGCCAAATGGGGAATTGACATCATGGGGCAGTTTACACCTGGCTCGGGAGGAAGAAAGTTCTTAATAGTAGCCATAGACTACTTGACAAATGGGTAGAGGCCGAGCCTGTGGCCACCATAACCGAGCAAAGAATCATAAGTTTCCTGTTTAACAACATTTGCTGCAGGTACGGAGCGCCCCAGATACTCATCTCAGATAATGGAACCTAATTCAATGGGAAGAGAACCCAGTCCTGGTGTGAGGGCATGCATATCAAGCAAAGGTTCGCTGCGGTTGCTCACCCGCAAGCTAATGGGCAAGTAGAGGTAACTAACAGAAAAATCTTGCAGGGGATAAAAACCCGCTTAGACAAAGTGGGTGGAGGATGGGTGGATGAGCTTAGCTCGGTACTATGGTCGTACAGGACCACGCCTAGATCGTCAACAGGAGAAACACCCTTCAATATGGTCTACGGGTCCGAGGCCGTCATCCCCGCAGAAGTCGGAGAAATGTCCCATCGGGTTCGATGGTTCAACGAGGTGGAGAACGAGGAAATAATGAAGGAGGCTTTAGATACCATAGAATAAAGGAGGGAAGCGGCAGCAGCACGAACTGAAAGATACAAAAGCCTGACAAAAGCAGCTCATGACAAAAGAGTCAAGAAGAGACAATTCCAGGTCGGTGATTTGGTGCTTAGGCGAGCTGATGCCCTCGAAAAGCAGGAAAAGCTGGAACCGAGGCCCAGGAGGGCCCTTACAAGGTAATCCGAATTTACGCGGGAGGAGCTTACGAGCTTGTGGATATGGAAGGGCGCCTCATCAAAAGACCTTGGAACATATGTCACTTAAATAAGTATTTTGTGTGAAGAGATGTGGATAAAAGCTTATGTTGTTTTAATGAAAGTCTATTACAAAAATATATCTACGAATGTGTTGATCAAGTAAAACTAGAATCGACATCCGAATAGGCGAAACGCCTCCCGAGATCAGTAAGGGTGAACCGCCCTCGACATCCGAATAGGCGAAACGCCTCCAGATCCAGTAAGGGTGAACCGCCCTCGACATCCGAATAGGCGAAACGCCTCAGATCAGTAAGGGTGAACCGCCCTCTGACATCTGAATAGGCGAAACGCCTCCAGATCCGAGTAAGGGTGAACCGCCCTCTGACATCTGAATAGGCGAAACGCCTCCAGATCCGAGTAAGGGTGAAACGCCCTCTGACATCTGAATAGGCGAAACGCCTCCAGATCCGAGTAAGGGTGAACCGCCCTCTGACATCTGAATAGGCGAAACGCCTCCAAATCCGAGTAAGGGTGAACCGCCCTCTGACATCTGAATAGGCAAAACGCCTCCAGATCCGAGTACGGGTGAACCGCCCTCTGACATCTGAATAGGCGAAACGCCTCCAGATCCGAGTAAAGGCGAACCGAACCATGAAACTATGACTAAGGGAAATACCCAACTTACACTAAAGATCGGTGAAAAGATTAAGTCAAACTGGTCGGATTACATTTAGGAATTTTCGAATTTTAAAGTGGGGATACCGAGCTGTATCGACTTTGTTGTATCAAAACAAACAGGCACAAGATACATTAAGGTTACAAGCAATACCGAGCTATATCGACTTTGTGGTATCAAAACAAACAGGCACAAGATACATTAAGGTTACAAGCAATACCGAGCTATATCAACTTTGTTGTCATTCAACTCAAAAAGCACACAAACCCAAAGTATATTCAACTCAGAAAGTTTTCATTCAAAATAGCTGTGCCAGTACAAATAAAGTAGAAAAAAAAATTAAAAGAAAAATATACATTGTCTACACTAAGCTACAGGCTCTGAAGACGGAGGAGGCAGCGGAGGAGAAGCATCACGATCGGTCCCAACCACTTCGGGAGTAGGAGTATTGGCCTTAACAGGTGAGCTGGGAGGATCAGAAGGCAGCTCCAAGTCTAAGCCAGATTCCTTTAGGGACTCCTCAAGGGCGTCCTTCCACCAGGCCGCCTCCGGAGATTCTTCCACGTCCCCGGACCAACCCGAAGGCAGGAGCCCGTCAATGCATCCCGGTCCAGCTCGCCCGAAAAGCCCAATGAAGCTAGCTGCTCACGAGCACGGGTCAGAGCAAAATCAAAATATTGCGTCGCAGCTGGGGCTAGCTTAACTAGGAATGCGGTGGAATTATGATACCGGGCCAGGAGGGCGGAACGGTAGGCCTCCAGAAAAGAGTGACCAACGTCACTAGTTAGGAATCGACGTCGGCCATCCGTCACCCCGCGCTCATAAGACGATCCCTCGGACCTAGCCTCGGCTAGTTGGGTCTCCAGCAGGGTCACTTGTTCCGACGCCGCTCTAGCTTGAGCTTCGAAGTCGGCGACCTTCTCTAGCTCAGCCTTCGCCGTGCCTCAAGTTGGGCTATCCTTTGGATTCGGCCCTAGCTTCCGACAACCGAGCCTCGGTGGCCCACCTTCTCCGTTTCGGCCGAAGACATGGTCTTCCAAAATTTCAGCTCTTGGTTTAGCTGAACATTGGCCATCTGGGCCCGCTCTAAAACCGCCTCCCGCTCAGACTCCTTCTTCAGGGCAGCATCTAAGCGATACTCCCTCTCCTGAAGCCGGGCCGAAAGATCAGAATTAGCCGCCAGGGCGGCCTCCAGGTCGGCTTGCATCTGGGTGAGCTGCGAAGAAGAAGTAGCGCCGAGCTTATGATCCTCGGCGAAGGTCACGAAGGTGGCGAAGAACTGCACAAGAAGTTGTACCAGGTCGGCAAAGGGTAATAATAAACATAAAAATAACCAAAAGAGGTATGAAGGCGAAAAGGGGAATACCTTCCCAAAGTACATCATCATAGCGTCAAATTTAGGGTCCTCCTCGGCGTCTCGTAACCCCAGCTTATCCTTAGCCGGGACCATGGAGCTAAAGGGAGAAATTTCTCAAACTCCTTGCAACGGAGAAGAGTCTCCATAGCCGGACTTGGAGGACCCGCGGTCTTCGGCCGTTTGGAAGCAGGGGAGCTAGGAGAAAAGGCCCTCTGAGTGACCTGAAGTTGCCGAGACGAGCTCGCAGAGCCTCGTCCGGTGGTCAAGGTAGGAGCTAGATCGGATGGAAGAGTTACCCCAGACTTGGGGCGAGCAGGAGCCTTCCGTTTGGCTTTGGACGAGCCCTCCGCCCTCTCCTTGGGAGGATTCGTCGACTTAGGAACCTTCGATTTGTTTGGTTCAGCTGGCTTGGAAGCATCCATTGCGAGTTCGCATGAATCGATCTACAAAAAACAGTACAAACGGTCAAGGAAATAGCCAAAAAAGCAAAATAACAAAGATCTAAAAAAAATATATATATAGATAAAGCCTACCAATGTCAGGGATAGCCGGGTAGGGATTCGAGCTCAGCCCACAATGGAACAGAAGATCATGGAATTGCGTCAGCTGGAAAGCATTATAGGGAATGGCATTCCATTCCCGAACTTTCTCGACCCACGCGGCCGGATGGAACTACGCCTAGGAATAGGATCTGGCTCGGAGTAGCTGCGTCCATTGCGTAGGAAAGCCCCAAGAATCGGATGTGGGAGCCTAAGGAAAAGAAGCGGGACCTCCAGTCCTTCACATTGGAAGGAGGTGGGTGAAAAATGGGCGTCGTTTGGAGGTCGGGTAAAAGAGCCTTTAAAACTCTTTAGCCCAAAGCAAAAATAGAAAAAGCCCAGTCGGGTTCCTCTTATGCTGTAATGACACGGCACGAGAAAACCCACCATGTAGCGAAAAGAGTTGGGAGAGAAGCTGGTTAAGGGAAGATTGTATTTAGTGGAGAGAGAGACAAGGAAGGGATGGGGTGGGAAGCGAAGACCACTTTGCTCACAGTCCACAAACCGAGTAATATGACCGGAGGATGATCGGGGGTATCGCTAGCACGATGTGTGACAAATTCCCACCCGGGGAAGCCTAAGGAATCTTATAAAACTAGCGGTAGCGGTGAGGCTAGTCCTCGATAGAGGATGGGGAGGGAGAACTCGAGTCGCCCCTACAACCGTCTGATAAGGATCGGCTAAAAGGCCGGTCACAGTTACCTCGTCCGTGGGGGGAGGGGAAGGAGGATCTACAATGATTAGGGGGATGCCAGAGGGAGGGATGTTACCTAGCTCGGACCAGTCTACGTCACCTAAAGGTTCATCCCTAAGGCCTAGGGAGGAACCAGTAGCTCGCCCCGACCTACCCCCCGAATCCCCATCAGAAGAGGAAAGACCCTCCAAAAAAGAGTTCACGGCCGATTCGCCGGAAATATTTTGGGAATCCGAAGCAGACGACATAACTTGAGGAAAAGGGGAGAAAAAAGAAAAGGAAAAATATGTGTAAAACAAATCAAAAGGCTAAAGATGTTTAGATGAACATACCCATGGGATTGGGTGGAAGTTCTCCGGAGAAAGGTGGAGCAAACTTGTCGCCGGGGACAGATAGCTGCGATTGCTAGGGTTGCCTGGGAATTTTTGCACCAGAGATTGAGGGTGTAAAATCGCGGAAGTGGTATAGGGGGGAAGAAGAAGACCTTTTATAGGAGGGAGGGGCAAAAACCGAGGAGGATAGGGACGATCTGGAGCGTCCGATGCCCTATCCGAAGGAACGGCTGGGATTTGGCACCGTCTTAGCCGACCTATGGCAGGTCGACACTGGCCGGCCACCGATGCGACGTCTTGGAGGCAGGGAAAGGAAAAGACAGGTTAATTATAGCGCACAAAGTACGAAGAGCCTCGTTATCTGGGAATGGGAGTCCCTAGGATAGTTGCGTCAAGGTCGTCCGGTTGTAAACAAATCTTACTCTACTCGGTCTTACAGCTCGACTAGAGTAGGGGGGACTGGTTGATAGGACGTCGAATGTACGCTCACTGAAAACCCGGTTTAAAATATGGACCAATAAAGGTCCGACCTAGGTTCTTAGATAAGGAGATTACAACCCCAAGGTCCTTTAGAAGGTCGCCGACCTCGGAGGCCCCATTTAGCTGTGATATCTGTTAGATAAAGGGCGCCGACCTCGGAGGCCCCATTTAGCTGTGACATCTGTTAGAAGGGCGCCGACCTCGGAGGCCCCCGCTGACCTATGATATCCGATAACAGGTCGCCGACCTCAAAGGTCTCTCAAACTACTGATTTGAATAGGGATGAGCCGACCTAAAAACCATCGAACTCTTGGGAAAGAAGATCCTGACTCACCTGACAGAATCCCTAAGATTCAGGGATTGAGAACCCATACCTTGCCAATCCCGGAGATCCAGGGATTAAGAGCCCATACCTCGCAATCCCGGAAATCCAGGGATGGGAAATCGCAGCTTGAATCCCTGGATATCCGGGATTCTCTCTAGGAATCAGGAATCATCTCAGATAACAAGGCATCCTCCCTCCTATAAAAGGGAGAGAGGGGGTTCCTCAAAAAGGGGACACACTTTGAGAATACAGCATTTTTAGAGAGAGAAAGAAAAGAGAGTACTTCATATATCTTGGGTTTTCTTAGCTAAACTTCTAAGATTAACCCGGTTCTTGGTGGCCGATCAGCTCGGTTACATCAAGGACTATGTTTCGAAATGCTTGACTTGTCAGCAGGTTAAGATCGAGCATCAACGGCCTGCCGGAATGTTGAAGCCGCTCCCGATTCCTGAATGGAAGTGGGAGGACATATCGATAGACTTTATGACTAGTATGCCGAGAACCAAGACAGGAATGAACATTATTTGGGTGATAGTTGATCGTTTAACCAAATCAACTCATTTTCTAGGCATTAAGGACACGTGGGGACCAGAGAGGTTGGCACGAGTATTTATTTTGGAGATAGTTCGATTGCATGGTACGACGAAGAACATTGTTTCTGATCGAGACGGCCGTTTTGTGTCTCACTTTTGGAAAGCAGTTCATAAGGCCTTGGGAACCGAATTGAACTTCAGCACAGCTTATCACCCACAGACTGATGGACAATCTGAGAGGACTATTCAAACGGTGAAATATATGCTGAGGGCTTGTGCCTTAGATTAGTCAATTGATTGGGAAGTTCATCTACCGTTGATTGAATTTACCTACAACAATAGTTGGCATGCTTCCATTAAGATGGCACCGTTAAAGGCATTATACGGGAGGAGATGTAGATCGCCCCTATGTTGGGATGATTCATCAGACTTAATCGGGACAGAACCAGAGTTGATCGTACAGACTCGAGAGAAGATAGCCTTGATTCGTGAAAGGCTGTTGACCGCCCAGAGTCGCCAGAAATCTTACGCAGACGTACGTCGTCGCTCTTTGGAGTTCAGTACTGGAGACCACGTACTTTTAAAGGTTTCTCCTACTCGGGGAATCTTCCGTTTTGGAAGAAGGGGAAAGCTGAGTCCGAGATATATCGGACCGTTCGACATCATTGAGAGAGTTGGAGAGTTGGCATACAGATTGGCATTGCCGCCGTCGTTGAGCCATGTTCATAACGTATTCCACGTATCCCAGTTACGGAGATATCTACCGGACCCTATTCATGTCATTGGTTTCGGGGAGATCGAAGTCGTTCAGGATGGGACGTTTGAAGAAAGACTGGTCAAGATACTCGAGAGTCGAGTGAAACAGTTGAGGAACAAACCAATCGCTTTGGTCAAAGTTCAGTGGTCACTTCATGGAGTGGAAGAAGCCACATGGGAAACGGAAAATTGTATGAAATCCAGATATCCAGAGTTATTTTCGTCTTGAGTTTCGGGACGAAACTCCTTTTTAGTAGGAGAGTATGTAATATCCGGATTTATTATTGTGTATTTCATCTATATTCGAACCCTGTATTATTCGGATTTATGATCTCGATAATTGGAGTATGTTATTTCTCACATTGGTATCTTTGTACATAAGTATATCTTCATGCAAATTTTCTCATGCAAACTCGTGATAGCATACGCTAAGAATGTAGCTTAACGCACGCTATCGGCTACTACTAGCGCACGCTATGAATGTATGACTTGCGTGTGCTAGGTAATAAATTATTGAGCTAGGCGGCTAACACATGCGCCAGCCGAACGTAGGACCGGATAAGATTCCCGCAGATGAACCTGGACAGTTTTGGAGTCAACTCTTATTAGCGCACGCTAAGTATGTATAGGTAGCGTGCGCTAATCTGCTTTTGTACAAAAAGTTTATATATGGACCAGCACTCCATTTTGTTCTCATTTCCTTCGTTTATCTTTCGTTTTGAGAGACCAAAGAGCATATCATCTTCCTTAGATACACTTATAACACATCCACTTGATCATTGGACATTGGATACTTCTTGTTATTGATCATTGAAGAGAAGTAGCACCTTGGAGTGGCATATAACCAACCAGAGTCAGATTCTACCTTTGGGGTTCAGTGATTTCGTCATATTAAGGTATGCTGATTCTATCTCCAACTCTAGATTCGTGTTATGGAGAATAAGATGATCATGCTAGCAAAATATTGATTTTCTTGGGTGAATTATCCAAACCACATCATGTTTAGAATATTGAGATGATTATGCCTTAAGTACCTTGATTATGAACGTCATGATTCGAATCTTATTACAATGAACAAGTAGAGGAAGCTTCTATCATTGGTGATCCGAATCTAGTAGGTGTTTTCATAGCAATCATGGACTTGACTTTAACATCATTATTGTTAGACGAATTTAAAGGATTGATCATGGAAGGATTTATCTTGTAAATATGGAATGTTAATCAAACTACAGAATGAGAGTTTTGATTGATATAAAGGTGTTGATATCGACCGTTAGGCCTTCCGAAGTATCTCATGAAGAATTGTAATCAAAATGGAATATAGTTTTATTATAATATGTATATTCTTGAATCCGAAGTTGTTGTTATCCGTAAGATCATTCAGAACATGATATTCATGGAGGTAACATGAATTAACACTGAAGATTTCATTGGTTTGATCATGATGAGATCAGTCTACTGCCCAGTAGTGAACTGCCATGCACAATTAGCGCACGTTAAGCTATGTAGATTAATGTGCGCTATCGAGCATGAGTTAACGTACGCTACGTTTGGTACGTAATGTACGTTAGGCCATCAGACGAGTCAGTCGGCTGATCAGTGAAGTACTGACCATGCATAGTTAGCGTACGCTAGGCTTTGTTGTTTGCGTGCGCTATCGAGCAGACTTAACGCACGCTACACAGAATACTTAGCGTACACTAAAAAGTTCAGGCAGATTACGTTTTATGAACTTTCGGCCGTAAATTGAATTGGTAGACATTCGTACGACGTGAGATAAATTCTATATTATTTGTTTTGTTAAGGTTCGAGCTTGTTACGTGATTGATTAAAGGGGCGACCTTCGAGTGTTTCGTTTCGTGGAAATATTGTTCTTATATTCGAATCGAGGCAAGTACCTTATTTGTTTTACGTATTGATGTTATACATATTGTCGTGCATGTATGTCGTTGTTGTATGTCCACCTCGTGTTGGTCCGACGGGATCATCGGGGGATCTATGCTAGCGTGCGCTGGATCATCAGATGGGTATTTCCACCACGGGTTGGTCTGACGGGATCATCGTGGGTTCTAGGCAGTGAACGCTAGATTGTCAGAATTACCATGTGTATGTTATGATATCTTGTTGTGATTATCAGTTGTGTATGTCATTTATGAGTTTCTCGTAGGAGAAGACTCGTTGGTATGTTTGTCGTTTACGTTATTATTCTTCGTGAGATATGAATAATATGTTGTGGTACTTGTACTAGCATCGTTGTGCTAACCCCTTCGGGGGTGAACATTTTGTTTATATTCAGGATCCAGGAGAGCGGGAAAACAATCAATGGAGCTGAATGACGACGAGGGTGCAGAGTGATATTCCGGCCGGGTTTATTTGTCTGTTGTTTGTTGGTTATTTCAATAAGTACTCGAGTACGTAGTCATTTATGATGAATTTGAATTTGGTGATGTATTAATAAATTTCTATTGAACATTCGTATTTTCAGTATTTGGTCAGAACTGTTGTATCTTAAATCCGTTATTATCATTCGTTGGTACCTGTTAATGTCTTTTCAATTCTTCAGCCTTGTAAATCCTTATGTAAAGGATTTACGATGCTGTAATATTCCTGAATATATCGGGGGTGTTACATTGTCCACGTGTAATATAATAATTAAGTCGGTCTAAGAATTAGAAACTCCGCATCATGTAGGTTGTGTCGCCTGTGGTTGATGTCAGCTAACATTTCCTTGTCTGGTCTAATCAGGTAGTTTTCTCGTCTGGTCTCCACATCAGGTAGCTCTCTGCATCAGGTAGCTTTTCGTCACCAGGTCTCCACATCAGGTAGTTTTCTTGTCGTCTGGTCTGATCATCAGGTATCTTCCTTGTCTGTAATAGATTCCCAATCTAATAGACCAAGTTCACTGCTTAGCTCCATAAAACTTTCTTCTCGTAAAGGTTTTGTGAATATGTCAGCAATTTGGAATTCCATGCTGACTCTTTCCACTCTAACTCTCTTACTTAGCACATGGTCTCTGATGAAATGATGTTTGACATCAATGTGCTTTGTCCTTGAGCACAATACTGGATTGTTTGTTATTGCAATTGCACTATTGTTGTCACACCATATTGGAACTTCATTTGCAGTGATATTGTAGTCCCTTAGCTGTTGTCTGATCTAGAGAATTTGTGCACAACAGCTACCTGCAGCTAGGTACTCTGACTCGGTTGTGGAAATTGAGTTGGATACCTGATTCTTGCTGAACCATGATATCAGTCTGGTTCCTAGGAATTGGCACGTTCCACTAGTGCTTTTCCTATCAATCTTGCATCCTGCATCTGCATCTGAGTAGCCTGATAACTCAAAATTATCATCCTTGGGATACCATAGACCAACATTGATTGTGGACTTAAGGTATCTGATTATCCTCTTAGATGCTTCCTGGTGAGACTGCTTTGGCTTTGATTGAATTCTTGCACATACTCCCACTGCATATGAAATGTCAGGTCCGCTTACAGTGAGATATAGAAGTGATCCAATAAGTCCTATGTGGGGTTGGATCTACTGAAATGCCTTCTTCATCTGCATCAAGGTGTAGGGATGTGCTCATTGGTACTCTTGCTGGTTTGTCTGAATCTATACCAAATCTTTTGATTACATCCCTTGTATACTTGGCTTGATTAATGAAGATTCCTTTGTCCATTTGCTTGACTTGCAAACCAAGGAAGAAGTTTAGCTTTCCCATCATACTCATCTCAAATTCTCCTTGCATGAGATTTGAGAACTTCTCGCATAGCTCCGGGTTGGTTGATCCAAAGATGATATCATCCACATACATTTGAACTAGCAATATGTGGTCTTCATGTTCCACTCTGAAGAGGGTCTTGTCCACCTTTCCTTTGCTGAATCCATTCTTATCTATAAACACAGATAGCGTCTCATACCATGCTCTTGGTGCTTGATTGAGTCCATATATAGCTTTCAAAAGCTTGTATACTTTGTCTCCTTTGACAAATTCGGGGGATTGCTCCATATAGACTTCTTCTTCAAGGATTCCATTGAGAAAAGCAATTTTCACATCCATCTGGTAGACTTCAAAATCCTTGTATGCTGCATATGCAAGAAATAGTCTAATAGCTTCAAGTCTTACTACAGGTGCATATGTTTCATCAAAATATATTCCTTCACATTGAGCATATCCTTTTGCAACGAGTCTGGCTTTATTCCTAACAGCAACTCCATCTTCATCACATTTATTTTTATACACCCATTTGGTGGCTATGACTTTCTTGTGATCTGGTCTGTCTGTTAGTTCCCAGACATGGTTTCTTTCCATCTGATTGAGCTCTTCTTGCATTTTAATTATCCATGAGTAGTCCTCCAGAGCTTGATCTGTTGTCTTGGGTTACATTTGAGACATGAAACATGAGAACGTTGCCATTCCTGCCGGTTCTGTGGATTGTCTGGTTCTGACTCCATCAGTTAGGTTTCCAATGTTGAACGGGATGATCTCTGAGCCATTTGGGAATATCTTCTTCAGGGTTTGTTCCCCCTGTTGAGTTGCTTTGGTGAACTTCTTCCCTCTCTGCATCTGCTTGGTTCTAGCCTTCTTGATCTGCAACTGGAACAGCTACGGTCTTGTCATCTGCAGATGGGAGTCCTGTCTGCTCTGCAGATGCGTCTTTGTCAGCTACAATTGGGTCTTCATATGCTGCAGTTGGATCAGGTAGGTTTTGAGATCCTATCTGATCTGTGTTGTTACCCAACATATTATCCGGAGATGATATTGCTGGAATGGTCGAGTAACAAACAAAGTGCGAGAGCACGTCCGTGAGGAAATAAATAACACAAGATTTGCCAGGGTTGTTAGTCCCGGGATTGAATGCTCTTGCGAGATGTTATTAATATGAATACTAGAGAGTACAAATATTAATGTTAGAGTACTATTACAATGAGGGTAAAGACTCTAGTTATCTAAGCTATTGAGCGTGAAGATTGCCGGAAGAACCAGATATGAAGCTCTGTGAGTTCTTGCTTTTGGTGTTCTGTGTTCGTGAATGAATTTCACCATGTATGTGTATTTTTTCCCGTGTTTTCGTGAATGGATTTCATTGTCTGTATGTCTTTGTGAATCGATTTCACTCTCCTTTGGCCACTGCTGGAGGCCTTCTATTTATTTGAGAAGGGTTCTTAGGCCCTCCCGGTCCATCGCTGGCGACCGCCGTTTTCTATATTAGAATAAGGTGGGCGATCGTCCCATCACGTGGGACTATTTCCTTAAAGTCAGAGGCTGCTGCTGGAAGCCAGATGTGCGAGCCAATGAGGAGTCCGCACGCGTCCTGAGTCGCTGTCTGGGGAGGACCCACTTTGTACCTTTCGGCGGGCCTGTCGGTAGGTGTGAAGGTGGTGACAGGCTGGGTTCAAAAGGCCTTATCTTGTGGCGCTTTTTGCGGATCTGCACGTGGGTCTTCGTCTGAGATTCGGTCTTCGAAGACTCTGACGGTGTCGGATTCATACGTGGCACGGGACAATCTTCTACGGTCGGACATTATAGGCAATCACCAAATGCCAATAGACGATCGCCTTGGACATTGACCGCTAGGCGCTTGCCCAACACCTGTCTTCTTTGGCTGGCTCCCGACCATTATGCCGATCGCCATCGAGGCGTATAAATCGCCGCACAACAATTGCCCCCAGCTCGCTTCGATGTTGAAAACGTGGGGTGAGGTGGCACTGTTGGCGATCACCTGTTTTAGACGATTGACTCATCTGTTTATGACAAGGACGATCGTCAACTAGACGAACTGATTTCGAATCCGGACGATCTCCTTATGCGCTGGAAATAGCGGGAAGTGGAGGCGGGCTCTCGAAACGCTGCAGGGACACACGTCGCGCTCCCGTTGGGGGAGTCCGACAGTTTTTGTCAGACTTGTCACCTGGCGTGCCCTCGAAACGACGCGTACGTGGGTTTCGAGGGCTGCATTTAATGTGTCCCCCCCCGACGGTTGCACTTCAGCCCCTGATATTCCGCCTATTTGCACAGAGGTCCCTGTTCTCGCCTATAAAAGGGCTAGGGCAACTACATATCAGATCTTTATGCACCCTTGCCTTTAGACAAAGACTCTGCCGAAATTCTTTGAAGCTTCTTGCGCCGACCAACTTTCTTTCTAGGTAAGAACAAAAATTCTCTCCCCCCTTTTCTCTTCGAAACATGTCTGGAGGAGGATACAAAGCGTGTGAGGCTGGAATCTCTTCTGCCGCCGCGACTTCGCCTGCCCGGGAAGAAACCTCCACGGTTCTTCACATGGAGATGGCCGTCGAGGCCATCCGTGCGGGAATCGCACCCGCAAAAGTTGAAGAGCTCTTCAACAAGGCCAACGCGGCGAGATCGGCGCGCGGCGTAGAGGGGCTCGCCGGTGGATGAGGATGAAGCGGTGAGGCTGTATTGGGAGCAAAACAGCGTGTTTGGTCAGGCCTTTTTGGAGTTCGCTGATCTTATAGAGGGGATTGCCGGATCACGTCCTCAGTTTGACTTCAGAGCATACTCGGTCGCCCACCCCTATGAGCCCGTGAAGTGGACGTCATTCCGGGCCGCGGACCGCTCCCCGTGGACCCTCGGTCATATCCGGAGTTCGGAGACCAGGAAAGACTTGAGTCGCTGGAGGGTGAAATTCCATATCCCTTCTGACGTCTCGTTGTATGTGCCCTTGGGGAACGAACGTGCCGATCAACCTCCCGAGGGTTTGGTCGCCGTCAACGAACTGATCCTGGAGGCCGGTTTGCGGTTCCCAGTGCCATTCGCCGTGTCATACCTGCTGTCCGCCTAGAATGTGGCGCCGCTCCAATTGACGCCGAACGCCTGGCTGCAGATTATTAGCACCTTGACACTTTTTGGCGGTCATCGGTTGTTCCGTCTACCTTTTGCGCTGTAAATGAACTACCTCTTCAAGCTGACTGTGCAGAAGGGATCGGTCAGCAGCTACCACATTCAGGGTCGCATGGGTAGGGTGGTCTTTGGGGTGCCGAACAAAGTTCGGGGTGACCTGGCAAAATGGTGCTGGGTCGGCGGAGCATGGAGGTCGGCGTCGAGCGATAAGCCAGAGGATGAGTTGAATATCCCCACCAGTTTTCGGGAGAGGAATCCGAGTAAGGATTTTAACTCTCCCTTTGTTCGCATACACCTTGAACTGATCTAATTTGGTTTCCTTTTTGCAGGCTTCCTTGTTCCAGTGATCGACGACCTTCCTTTTGACTTCTTGATCGTCTGGGAGCGGATCCGTGGTTTGCCGGACAACTACCTCGACGTTCGCATGGTAAACAACAAAGCTCATTGGTTGGGTGCTCGATTGATTCGCTTCCCTCGCCACCTGAAGGTTCCAAGTATGAATGTTTATTATTTCTTTTCTCCTCGACGAACGTCTGATTAAAAGAGATGTCTAACTTTCTTGAATTTATTCTTTGACAGAGATTCACTTTCCCCGCTACTCAGAGCCCCCTGTAGAGATTAAAATGTCGAACCTCGGCCTCATGAGTCGTCTCCAGCAAGGGAAGAAGGCGGGCCGTTCCCCTGCAACAACGTCCCGTCCTATCCCTGAGGAGAGACCTATTATGTTGCCGGTCGTCGAGCCGTAGGCTCGGGATGAGGAGCAGCTCCAGCACAACCGCAAGAGGCGGAGGCCGGAGGAGCCCCTGCCCACTGTTTCTGCATAGGCGTCCATTGTGGTGCCGCCGGTTGCCGCGCCACCTATCTCCGCTGTTCCTATGGTGGAGGGGTCTTCGGCCTCAGCGTCCTTCCTGAAGACTGCGGCGATCGCCGATGCTGAGACTCTGCGGGGTAGACCTATTTCGGCCGCGACCCCGAGTTGGCCACGAGGTAAGACTGGTTTGATCTTTCTGAGTTAAGATACTTTGTGTAGGGTGCATACTAACTCCTTCATTTTTTGTTTCAGGGTCCGCCTTGCCGATCCGAACACCTCGCCGATGGTGCTGGATTTCCTGGCGAGCAAGTCCCCGCACGAGCCTATCGACGTCTCTTCCTACATATCTCAGGCCATCTCCTCTCTTCCTAAGGCTTGGACGACCGACCTTGACGCGATTGCTCGCTGGCGGTCTGGAGATGCCATGCAAGCGACACTTGCCCTGACTCTCCAGGCGGCGACGATGGCCGCCCAAGCTGTTAAAGATTATGAGGGGCGACCCTCTACTGCTCGCCTCCACTTAGATCTTGAGGCTGCTCGGAACCAGAATGCCGAGTTCGCTAATAGGATAGTGGCCATGGAGAAGGAGTATACGGAGATGGCCAAGCGAGCCAAACAAGACCTTGACCGGATGAAGCAGGAGCTTGACTGGTCCCGGGCGGTGGCAGATCAGTTTCGTGACCAGATGACGAATGCTCGCCGGTTGCACGCGGCCTCGCCGGAGGAGGTGACCGGGCTGAAGGTGGTGGTGGACCGGCTCAACGGCGAGCTGGAGAAAACGAAGGGGGAACTGGATGCCAAGGTAGCCGAGCTCGCGGATGTGGACAAGACGGCTGTGGGGCTGAAGGAGCAGTTGAAGGTGATCGAGATCGATCCCTACCTCAACGTGGAGCACGTCGGCGAGTTCGCATATTACATGGCTTACGCCGATGCTATCCGTGCTGCCAAGAAGGTAGGGCTCGAGGTCAGCCCTCTGATGGAAACCCTCAAAGCCTATGTGCTTGAGCATCCTTTAAAGCCGGACTTCTCTCTGCCGATCCTCGACCTCACCGACCTAGGGATCGATCTGAGCTAGTATCTGTTGCCAGATAAACTTGTTTATCCTGAAGCCGGTGAGGTAGTGCGCGCCGAGACACCTGTTGGAGGCGAAGGCCAGTCGGGGGTGGCCTGAGTGATGTTGTAGTTGTTTTGTTTTCCTTTGTAATTTTCAGTTTTTTTCTTGTTTTGCCTTCGGGCGTGTATGTACAACATTTTGAATGGAATAAAGTATTTCTTCTTTGCATCTGGTTCTTTATGTGTACGATCGCCTCTTCTGAATGTTTACATACGAATTTATAAGTGTTTACACAATTGCTCCTGATGCCTTGTTTGTATGGTCGTCTGTCTGAATGTTCCGCATCACTTCTTCGCACAATTGTCTGAATAGATCCAAATGCATTGGTACACTTGAAAATTCTTACTTGTAAATTTCTTTAACAAAACCGATCGTCATGTGTGTGTTCGAACAAAGCCGATCGTGTATGGTTTCTTCCTCCTGATCGCATGTATGAATAGCTCCACTTTGCCCCTTGTTTTTGTTTACTTAGTGTAAGTAAGGGAACGAAAATAATATGTTTGGTGAGCTATCTTTAGCTTGTTTCTTGCGATCTTCAGTTTTGTTGATTCCTCGAGGGAGGCTGATTGTTTCGACCTTGAGGAACCGTGCACGGTCGCGGAGTTTGATGGACCGACCTCCGTAACCGTATCTTTGTGTGCGAGGGACATTCCACCTGTAGGTCTGTCTCGCGACACACTTTATTGTGAGGGTCCTCCGTTAGGCTGCGCCCGCCTCATATTTAGACGAAAGGTGAGCGGTATTGGTCTGGAGGAGTTTTTGCACGGGGCGTCGTCGGTTTAATCGACTTCACGTCCGCGACTTGTTAGAACTTTTCTACCTCGGATCGCCATGTTAGTTGGCAATCCTTGACGGTATACGTTGTGACGGGGGTACGGACGCGTCGCCTTGTCCGGGTCCATCATGTTAGATGATATACCTTTGAGGGCGAGCGAGCGTGTCCACAGATTTGTTTGGAGGGTCCTTCGGCTATGCCCGCCTCGTATCTAAACGAAGGGCGAGAGATCGCAGCCCAAATGAACCTTGCATGGACAAAGCTGTCGGTTCCATCGACCTCCAGGACCATGGCTGCACTTTTCTACCTCGGATCGCCATGTTGAATGACGATCCTCGATGGTATACGTTGTTCTTGGAGGGGCGATCGCTTGCATAGGTCCGTCAGGTTAGATGACGACCTCTTGTAGGGCGAGCGAGTCGTCCTCTTTTTTATTTGTTTGTTTTGTCGAGGCGAATCATATAGATGGGATTGGAAAATCTCATTAAACTCTTTGTACATTGGGTAACTGAATACAGAGTTTTTATTGGTAGTATTTCTTCAAATGTGGCATTCCAGGGATATTAGTCCGGAGTGTAGTCTGGGTGTTGGAGTTCGTATGCTCCTCTGGTCAGCCATTTAGATATCCTGAAGGGGCCTTCCCAATTTGGGTCGAACACTCCCGTGTGAGTCTGGATCTTTTTGAGGACTAGGTCGCCCACTTAGAATCGCCTTTCCTTGACCTTCGAATTGAAGAGCTTTTCGGATCTCTTTTTGTGGATTGTTTCTTCATCTCCGAGGTCAGTCGCCGCTCTTCGAGCATATCCAAGTGGATCCATTGGGATACATCATTGTCCGTCGTTATTTCCTGTTCAGTTCGGTGGATGAGGACGGCGATCTCCTAAGGGATCACTGCTTCTGTTCCAAAGGCGAGGGTGAACGGGGTTTCAACAGTTGAGTTTCAGGTCGTTGTTCGGTAGGAACACAAAACATCTGGCAGCTCGCTCGCCCATCGTCCTTGTTTGGATTCGAGTCTTGCTTTGATCGTGTGTTTGAGAATCTTGTTTACAGCCTCTACCTGCCCGTTCTTGTGAGGGTGGTAAGGGGTCGAGAACAACTTTTTGATTCCTCATTTCTCGTAGAATTGCATGACTTCCAAACCGTCGAACTGCTTTCCATTGTCGGAGATGATAGCCTGGGGTAGACCGAACCAGCATATGATGTTCTTCCAAATGAACTTTATTACTTGTTCTTGGCCGATCTTGTTGAGTGGCTCGGCCACAGCCCATTTCATGAAATAATCGACCCCTATGATGGCAAATTTACATCCCCCAGGCGCCGTCGGCAAGGGACCGATGAGGTCGATGACCCATTGGGCGAACGGGGATGGGCTGTACATAGAAGTGAGCTGTTCGGGGGAGAGTTTGATGTTCGGGCCCATCACTTGACACCTGTAACATGATCGGGCATAGGCGATCGCGTTTTTTTGTAGTGTAGGCCAGAAAAAACCTTGCCTGGTCATTTTGTGGATGAGAGCTCGCCCTCCAGCATGGTTTCCACATATCCCATCATGGATCTCGGGTATAATGAGCCGGCCTTCCTCCGGCGTAATGCACTTGAGGAGAGGAAGGCTGAAAGCTCGCTTTTAAAGCGGGTCATCCAATAGGGTGTATCTGGTTGCACGGAACTGAAGCTGGCGAGCTTTGATACATTCGGCGGGGACCGTTCCGTCCTTCAAGTATTTAATGAACGGAGTCATCCAGTTCTCTTCGGCGATGACAACTATGGTAATCAGGCTTCTGTCGATCACTGGCTTTGTTTATTTCGTGATTTAGATGTTAGAGAAATCGGCCGCCACATCTGACGACGCTAGTTTGGATAGGGCATCGCCCTGGGAGTTGTGCTCTCTTGGGACTTGTTCGATCAGCACTTCTTTAAACTTTGTGCATATTTCGGCGACCAGTTCTTGGTATTTGATCATTTGTTCTCTGCACGCCTCATATTCTCCCTTGACTTGGTTCACGACCAAGAGGGAGTCCATGAAAATGTGGAGACGACGAACATCCAGGGCGAGTGCTAGATCGAGCCCGCCTACCAAGGCTTCGTACTCGGCTTCATTGTTGGTCGCACGGAACCCGAAACGCACATCATTTGTGAAACTTTGGCCATCGGGGCTGATGAGGACAATCCCTACCCCTGCTCGCGAGTTGGTCGCCGAGCCATCCACGTACAATTTCCAAGCAGGGAAGCCGACCTGGGTCGGACTGGGTGGGAACATTAATTCCACCACAAAGTCCGCCAGAGCTTGGCCTTTGATCGCCGTGCGAGGAGCATACGTGATACCGTACTGTGCGATCTCTAGTGACCACTTGAGAAGTCGCCCGTTGGTGTCTGGCCGGTGCAGAACTTGCCTTAATGGGAGAGTCGTCAGAACCTCCACTTGGTGTTCGAATAAGTAGGCCCTCAGCTTGCGAAAACTCATGACTAATGCGTAGGCGATCTTCTCCAGAGGCGTATAACGCATTTCCGCGTCATGGAGCGCTTGGATAACGAAGTAGATAGCCAAGTGGGCTTTCCCCTATGCTCGTACTAAAACAGCACTCAGCGCGACCTCCGAGGCCGCCAGGTAAAGGAATAGCTTTTCGTCGGGGATCGGCTTCGCCAAGATTTGGGGGTTAGACAGATACTCCTTGATTTTGGCGAATGCTATTTGACTCTCCTTTGTCCATGCAAACTTCTTGTTCTTTATGAGTTGCTCGACTTTTTGACGAGCACCGTGTTGGCTACCCATTGTGGCTCGTCTGTAGATACTCCGATTAGTTTTTTGTGGAGTAGCTTTTTGACTTCTATGTCGAGCGCTGCGTACTTCTCAGGAACGAATTTCCTACGTTTCTGGTGAACAGGCTTCCTTGCCGGGTCGACCTTTAGATAGTGGCAAGCGTGTTCAGGACTTATGTCGACCATATCTTGATGCGACCAGGCAAAGACTCCAATGTTCTTACGTAGTAAGCTGATCAGATCATCCTTTAACTCGAGGTCGACGCTTGTGCCGATATGTACTTCCCGCTCCGGGTGAGCCGGATCTACCGTTATACTTTCCAACTCTTAAATGGGGACGGTTGCTTTTCGTTTGGAATGATTTCCGGACTCGATCCTTGGATCGATGTCGAGGCTTGGCTCGAAACCGATCCTTGGCTCGATGTCGTTCGTCAATCGATGTGAGATGCCGTCCTCTGAGTCAGGCTGGTACGAGGTGCTTGGCTCGTCGATCTCCATCGGTTGATTGTCGATCGTCTCAATGTTTATAAATAGTATGGGAAGTGTTGAAAGAAGTTACGAAACAGGAGTAATTCAAACATTTCTTAGCCATTAGTTGGTCTCCTTTTACAGTACCGACCGTCCCATCAGCAGTGGGGAATTTAATACAGTAAAAGAAAGAAGAGTCGACCACCTCGAAGGTTTCTAGAAATGGGCAACCTAGGAACTCATTATAGATGCTGGGCCTATCTATGATTACAATGTTTAGGTTCCTAGTAACCCTAACCTTGGGATCGTAATAGCATATTAGCTCAATAGAGAGCTTGATCCTTCCATAGGCTTGGTCTGTGGTGTCGCCAAACCCTTGAAGCACGGTATCAAATGGATTGATGAGCTTGGTCAGGTTGCTGAGCTGGTCAAGAGCAGATTTGAATATGATATTGCAAAATCTCCTGTTGTGTCGAGATTTATTCACCTCGACAGGCGATCGACTACAAGTCCGAGCGACCGATTCCACAACCAATTAAACTATGGCGAACTCGCCTAAACGAAGATACCAGACTGCCTTCAGGTATCTAGCGATCGACTCCCAAGGCGATCGCCCTTTGGCACCTAGCGATCGACTCTAGTGCCCGGCTAAGGACGACCGTCCTACACCCCGAACAGGAACCATCGTCCGTTCAAAGTCCACGAAAACTAGATCTCAAAACAGCACCCATGTGCAGGTCCGAGACAAGATCCGTGTTTCATAGATCGTTGACCACCAACAGCTGTCTCTGACAAGGGCAACTTTACCTACCGACAAGCCCGCCGAAAGGCACAAGGTGGGACCGCCCGTGACAGCGACTCAGACGCGTGCAGGCTTCTTATTGGACCGCGCGACTGACTGCCAGCAACTCCTGCAGACTTTAAGGAGACAAGCCCATGTGCTAAAAGACGATCGCCCGCTTATTATAATACAGCAAAGGCAATCGCCCGACATATCCAAGTCCTATAAATAGAGAACCTCCTCCTACTGGAAAAAGGTTCCCAATTCGTTCACTTACATTCCGAATTCATTCACGGAAATACAGAAGAACATACATGCTTCCAAGCTCCCAGCTTCCTCCCCAGAATCTATCTTAGGATTTCTCTCTCAGTACCTCTCAACCAAAAGACGGTCGGCAGAGGCAAGAAGTCTCCACAGTGCAGATTCAAAGAGATTCACAAGCCCAAGAGCTCAAGCATACAGCTAATACACGCCGTGAGAGACTGTCGATCTCTCACCGCCGTCACAGTTTATCTACGTTGTTACAAGAACTCACAGAGCATCATATCTGGTTCTTCCGGCAATCTACACGCTCACTAGCTAAGATAACAAGAATCATTACACTCATTGTAATTGTATTCTTACATTAATACTTGTATCCCTGAATATTTGTATTAATAATATCTCGCGAGAGCATTCAAGCCCGGGACTAACACCCCGACAATTCTTGTGTTATTTACTTTTCCCATGGAAGTGTTATCACATTTGGTTGCTATCCATCCATTCCAGCAATATCTATCTCCGAATAATATTTTGGGTAGCAACAATTGGCGCTAGAGGAAGGGGCTCTATACCTTCATTTTTATTCCTACCGTCCCGAAGAACACTCACTGTTCTCGGGGCATATACTTGAAGTGATACTCACTACGCTTCAAAGAAAGCCTTCAGAATCATGACATGCGCCGGTACATCAAAGAGAGCCACTCTCCGAACCGCCGGACACCATATCCCGGCTCAATCCGAACCCCAGCCGACGACCGAGGGAAGCCGCGGCAACGCGAGACTCTCGATCCCGCACCTGAGGGATGGTCCCAACCTCTCACTCGGACAGTTTCAAACCGAGGAACAGATCGAGGAGGCTATGGCCATCCTAGAGGAGCGACGGAGATCATGCGCGTAGCCTGCAATAACTCCCTCGACCATCCGCCGCAGGGGAAAACAGAAATTCAATGGGCTACTGGGCGAGCAATCGTCAGAAAGCCCCGATTCGCGAGAAAAGGTTCTGGCACGACCGGACGGATCCGTATTCAGTCGCCTGGGACGCGACCCATCATGGAGACCGGGGCATTCTGGCCGCAACCGCGAAACGACGGAATCCAAGTCCGTCACCAAGAGTTCGGCCTACCCAACTCGCAGCCGAACGCAGATCAGCCGTCTGACACCCGCTCTGATCGCCAGGGGATCAGTACTCGATCGTCTCGGCTCCCGCTCCGCGCGCCGAGCCGCGAGCAGCCAGGCCACAACGATGGCCGCTATGCAACGCCAGCTCGACGAGATGAAAGCACTCTTGGACACTGGGGCAAGCACCACCAGAAAGATCATCGGGCCGACCGAGCCACTCGCGGTCCACATCGAGCTCGCCCTCGTGCAACCAAGGATCGCTCCTCCCAAAACACCTCTGTATGAAGGGAGATCAGACCCCGAAACCCACCTAAGTAAATTTCAAATCTACATGACTGGGTGTGGGGCAACAGATGCGACCAAGTGCCGAATCTTCCCATTAACATTGGGCGAGCTGGCCCATAGGTGGTACGTCTCACTACCACCACGATCGATCGTCTCCTTTGAGAAATTGGCGAATGACTTCACGTCATACTTCGCCACCAAGGTCTCCAGACCAAAAGGCCCCCACCGCGTGATGAAAATCAGGCAGGGGGAAGACGAAACCGATGCAGATTACATCGGCCGAGTAGACGAAATCATCCTCGCCGGCGAACCCGTCAATGACGAGATCGCTCTCTATTCGGTCCTGGGGGGATTCTACGGTCATTCACCCATATTTAGACATTTCACCAAGGATATCCCCCCAACCTACGCGATCTTCCGCGCTAAGGATGCCGACTTTTTGGCCAGACAAAGGCTACTCACCCTCCGCCTAGGCGAGGAAATGCCCCCTCCTGTCCGAAAGACGGCGATCGCCTATAACGAAAAGACGGTCGCCAGGTCATCCGGCGACCACAAGGCCTTCGAGGATATGGAAGCCCACCTCCTCCACAAGTTCAACCGAACTCCGGCCCACATTTTCTATGCCATCAAGGGGCGCGAACCGCTAAACAAGCCAAAGGCGATAAGGGACCACGGTCACCTGGACCACAATCAATATTGTGCCTACCATAAGAGTCCTGGCCACAGCACCAACCATTGCCGTGAACTCCTCAAACAGCTCTGGAGATTGTTCGAGGAGGGCAAGTTGGACAGCTTATTGGCTTAGCCGGAGCCCCTACCAATCTCTAGACACGATCGTCCGAGTCGAACGCGAACAGTCTGGGAAGTTCATACGAGTCGATCGCTCGATCAACCTCGGGGACCGTCTCTACATTCTTCAATCAAGAGAAGGGAACCTCGGAAGTCTCTCCACGATTTCCCTCCTCAATAAAAAACTGGAGGACTCGCTCGCCATCTACAGTTCATCATCTAACATGTTGGACTAAGGCACGAGATTGCCTCCCCCACACAACGTACACCGTCGATGGTCGGCATTTAACATGACGATCCGAGGTGGAAGAGTGTAGCCATGGTCCTGGTGGTCGATGGAACCGACTCCTTAGGCCATGCAAGGTTCCTTTGGGACACGATCGCCCGCCCTTCGTTTAAATACGAGGTCGGCGTAGTTTGAGGGCCCTCCAAAACTAATCAGTGGACACGATCGCCCGCCTTCAAAGGTTCATCATTGAACGTGGTGAACCCGGACAATGCGACGCATCACTACCCCTGTCTCAACGTACACCGTCGAGGGTCGCCATCTTCATGGCGGGCCGAGGTGGAAGCAGAGCTAACAAGCCGCGGAAGTGGAGTTGATTAATCCGACGACGCCCCGCGCAAGGACTCCTCCAGACCAAGACCGCACACCCTTCGTTTAAATACGAGGCGAGGCGCAGCCTAACGGAGGACCCTCATAATAAAATGAGTCACGAGACAGACAATGTCGCTCTTGCACAAGACATGGTCATGGAGTCGGTCCATCGAACTCCGCGACTATGCACGGTTCCTCAAGATGGACGACCGTCCTCAAGGATTCGACAAAGTTGAAGACCACTCACCCAACGAATTATTTTCATCCCCTTACTTTCACTAAGTGAACAAAAACAAGGGGGAAGAGTGCGGACTACCTATACGACGATCGTCCCTATCCAATCACATACGGAGATCGCCATTTTTCAGATATTGTGCAGCGATCGAAAAAGTTGTAAAAATTATCTATATGAGTTTATCAATTCACGTAGACCTACACTTGCAACGATCTCTCCTCACACATTTGTACAAAGTCAAGCAATAGACTCAAAAATAGCAATCATTCAAGTGAAAAATCAGAGAATCAAACGTTCATTTCATTACATGAAGTATCAGAACACATGGTCTCCTGAAGGCCTAAATGTTACAAAAAGAAAGCTACGAATTACAAGGCAATAAGCTAAAACAAACATTAAAAATGAAGTGCCTCAGGCCCCTGCCTGGCCTTCGCCTTCAGCCTCCGGGGCGGCCTCCCTATCCTCCGGAGCGTCGGGATGAACAAGGTTGGCCGGAGTCGGATACCAACTCAAGTCCACGCCGATATCCGCAAGATCCAAGATCGGCAAGGAGAAAGCAGAATGGAGAGGATGCTCCAATGCGTACGCCTTGAAGTTCTCAGAAAGAGGGCCGAAATCCAAACCTCCCTTCATGGCAGCTCGGATCGAGTCGGCGAACGCCATATAATAGGCAAACTCGCTGACAAACTCCAAGTTTTGAAAGGGATCGGCCTTGGTTGCCTCTACCTCCCCTTTCAGCTCCGCCATCGCTTGCTGCGCGCCTTGGAGCTCGGCCTCCCTGGCAACCGTCTTCTCCCTCGACTCCGCCAGCTCGCTAGTCAGCCGAGCGATCGTCACCTTCAGATGATCGGCCTCCATCTCAGCGGCCTTCTGCGCCCGGACGGCATTTGTCATCCGGTCCCGAAAGCGATCGACCGTCACCCGGGATAGCTCAGTATCCTTTCTCTCCAGCTCAAGTTCTTGGCTAACCCGATTAGCTGCAGCCAGGGAATCCTTCTCCATGGCCACAATCTTGTCGGCGAACCCGGCGTTCTCTTTCCGAGCCGCCTCGAGATGTGCCTGCACGCGAGTAGTGGAAGGACGCCCCTCATATTCCTGCACAGCCTGGGCAGCCATGGTCGCCGCCTGGAGAGAAAGGGCGAAAGCAGCCTGCATTGTACACTCAGATTGCTGACGGGCGATCGCATCCAGATCGGTCGTCCAAGCCTTCGGCAAAGCGAAGACGGCCCGGTCGACGTACAACGGGATATCACAGGATTGGCGAGGTGATCGGCTCGCTAGAAAATCCCGCACCATCGGCGGACAAGACGGATCAGTGCTACGGATCCTGCATCAAAACACAAAGTTAGCCCATCTCCCACGCAAATGACAAGTTTCAACTCAGCAAGCAAAGTCTACCTCTCGGCTCTCTCAGGATCACGATCGAAGTATGGCTTCCCGCGAGGGGTCTCAGCTTCGGCGATCTCCATCTCCCGCAGGAAAGCCGCAGAGGGAGCAGGCTCATTCTCCGGAGGAACAACGGTGATCGGAGGCGCGGCGATCGGCACCTCACTGGCAGGGGCAAAAACTGGAGTTTCTCCCGACCTCTGCCGTTTGCGATTCATCCGAAGCCCCTCCTCCCGGACTTACTCCTCGGCCACGATCGGCTCCATGCGAGGCTCCGCCTCCGGGATGATAGGTAACGCCACAGGAGGAGCCCGTGCTGATTTAAATGCAGCGGAGCGACCCGAACTCCGTGGGTTCGACATAGCAATCTCCGGTGGGGGCTCCAAAAAGCGAGGAAAACGAAACTCTACAAATGAGAGTAATCAAGCCACAGTTAGTCATATTCCTCCAACAGGACGATCGCCCAGCAAATGGAGATCGTAGAAATCCGTACCTGAGACCGAGAGATGTCTCAGAAAACATAATAGGCGAGCGGATAACCAGCGACTCTCCTTGTTGATCCGGCTAGCGTTCAAGTCGTCATCCGACAAACTTCGTATCCGCTCCCAGATGACCAGGAAATCAAAAGGCAACTCCTCGATCGCCGGAATGTTGAAACCTGAAAAAACGAAATCAAATTAGATCAGTTCAGAACATATCCGAACAAAGGGAGAGTCTGAACCCTTACCGGGATTTCTCTCCCGAAAACCAGTGGGAATCCCCAGCTCGCCAGTGGGGTTGTCGCTCGCTGAGGCTTTCCAGGCACCGGCGACCCAGAACCACTTCGCCGGATCGCCCCGCGCCTTGTTCGGGACTCCAAGGATCACCCGACCAGATCGGCCTTGTATATGATAGCCTCCGACCGACCCTTTCTGGACCGTCAGCTTGAACAGGTGGTTCATATCCGATGGCGAAGGGAGGCGGTACAGTCGGTGACCGCCGAACAAGGTGGGGGTACAAATTATCTGGAGCCAAGCATTTGGCATCAGCTGGAGAGGCGCCACGTTCCAAGCAGCCAGCAGATGGGAGACAGCGAACGAAAAAGGGAATCGCAACCCTGCCTCCATGATCGCTTCGTTCACAGCGACCATTCCCTCCGGAGGCTGATCGACCCTCTCATTCTCAGCCGGTACAAAGAGATCCACATCTGAAGGGAGATGAAACCTCGTCCTCCAGACGGCCAGATCCTTCCTGGTCTCCGAACTCCTGATTTGGACAAGTGACCACAGAGATCGCTGAGCAGCCCGAAATAGCGATCGCTTGGGAGGTTGATAAGGGTGAGAGATCGAATACTCCCAGAAGTCAAATCTTGGAAACGGACCGGCCAACCTCTCCATAATCTCAGCAAAGGCCACATAAGCCTGGCCAAAGGCACTATGACGCTCCCAATAGGCCCTCACCGCCAGATCCCTCTCCATCTGCGAGCGTCTGTGTTCAACGGCCGCCTCCTTAGCTACATCGGCCTCGTTGAACAGCGCCTCGACCTCCGCAGGGTCAATTCCAGCCCGAATAGCCTCAGCGGCCGTCTCCAGATGGAACTCAGCGGAGGATCCTCCCCAGATATCGGAAGTCCCAGCGGCAGAGGAAGTGCCCACTCCCGACGAGAAAGGTGTTCCAGACATTCTTGAATTCAAGATAAGGAAAAGAGGAGTGTGTTCTTACCAAAGAGGGAATCGACCGACGATCGGCAATAAGATTTTCAGAAAAATCTGCAGCAAAATCCTTTTTTCTCCAGTAAATGCGCGTAAGAAGGAACACTACAACGCTACGCCTTTTTATAGGAGGTGGCAGGCGCACTTGTGCAATTAAGGAGAATCTCAGGGGTCGGAGCGCAACCGTCGCATTTATTGACCCCCTTGAAACCCGCGTACGCGTCTTTTCAAGGATGCGTCAGTCGAGGAGTTATAAATGGCCATCTGTCTACCCCAACAGGAACCCGACACGTGTCCCAGAGACCTTTACGCATCCGCTGCCGTTTCCCGATCTTTTCAGCGACCTTCCAGATTGTCCAAATTCAAAATCAATCAGCTCAAAGACGATCGCCAGTTCAGTGAAACGCAGAGACGCTCGTCGAAATTCAGCGATCTCCAGCAGAACCACCTCATCCCACGTTTCCAACATAGGAGCGAGCTGGGGGGCAATTGTTGTGTCGAGATTTATTCACCTCGACAGGCGATCGACTACAAGGCCGAGCGACCGAGTCCACAACCAATTAAACTATGGCGAACTCGCCTAAACGAAGATACCAGACCGCCTTCAGGTATCTAGCGATCGACTCCCAAGGCGATCGCCCTTTTGGCACCTAGCGATCGACTCTAGTGCCCGGCTAAGGACGACCGTCCTACACCCCGAACAGGAACCATCATCCGTTCAAAGTCCACGAAGACTGGATCTCAAAATAGCATCCATATGGCGGTCCGAGACAAGATCCGCGTTTCATGGATCGTTGACCACCAACAGCTGTCTCTGACAAGGGCAGCGTTACCTACCGACAAGCCCGCCGAAAGGCACAAGGTGGGACCGCCCGTGACAACGACTCAGACGCATGAAGGCTTCTCATTGGACTGCGCGACTGACTGCCAGAACTCCTGTAGACTTTAAGGAGACAAGCCCATGTGCTAAAACACGATCGCCCGCTTATTATAATACAGCAAATGCGATCGCCCGGCATATCCAAGTCCTATAAATAGAGAACCTCCTCCTACTGGAAAAAGGTTCCCAATTGGTTCACTTACATTCCGAATTCATTCACGGAAATACAGAAGAACATACATGCTTCCAAGCTCCCAGCTTCCTCCCAGAATCTATCTTAGGATTTTTCTCTCAGTACCTCTCAACCAAAAGACGGTCGGTAGAGGCAAGAAGTCTCCACAGTGCAGATTCAAAGAGATTCACAAGCCCAGGAGCTCAAGAATATAGCTAATACACGCCGTGAGAGACTGTCGATCTCTCACCGCCGTCACAATTCATCTACGTTGTTACAAGAACTCACAGAGCATCATATCTGGTTCTTCCGGCAATCTACACGCCCACTAGCTAAGATAACAAGAATCATTACACTCATTGTAATTGTATTCTTACATTAATACTTGTATCCCCAAATATTTGTATTAATAATATCTCGCGAGAGCATTCAAGCCCGGGACTAACAACCCCGGCAATTCTTGTGTTATTTACTTTTCCCACAGAAGTGTTCTCGCATTTGTTTGCTATCCATCCATTCCAGCAATATCAATCTCCGGATAATATTTTGGGTAGCAACAGCTCCCATTGTCAACCAGCACGCGATCGACCATTTTCCCAAGGATACATGCAGAGATTACCAATGCATCCTCTTTGGGGCACTACACTCCCTCCCTATCCTTGTTGGAGAAAGTGATGAGCGCGTCTTTGGAGATGGTCGGCTCTGGGGGTACCACGATATGGACCCCGGCGAATGCCCTCAATTCGGCCTTCCGCTTTCTCTTCGACATGGTGGAAATCGGGGATAGGCCTCCGAGGTTTCCACCTCCCGCCTGAATCATATTGATCCGGCCGCCAGGGTTGATCGGAGGGATTGATTCGTCAGAGTACTCCAGTTCGTTCTGCTCGATCCTGGTGACCAGATTGGGTGGGATTCCATCGTTCTGTCGGTGCTCGCGCCCCCCGGTCCTTTCTGCTCGGGGTTATGGCTTGGTAACCAAGTTATCCAACTTGCCTTCCTCAAACAGTCTCCAGAGTTGTCTGAGGAGGTCGCGGCACTAGCTGGTGTTGTGGCCGGGACTCTTGTGGTAGGCACAAAATTTGCTGCGGTCTAGATGACCATGGTCCCTCATCGGCTTCGGTTTGCTAAGCCACTCACGCCCCTTGATGGCGTTGAAAATGTGGGCCGGAGATAGATTGAGGTTGCGGAGGAGGTAGACCTCCACATCCTCAAAGGATTTGAATTCACCGGGAGGCTTTGCGACCGCCTTTCTGGGCTTTGCGACCGCCTTTCTCGGGATGGAAGATGGTGCCTTCCCTTCCCCGGCAGATCCCTCACCTAAGCGAAGGGTGAGCATCCTCTGCCTAGTTAGAAAATCAGCGGCCCTGACGCGGAAGATCGCATAGGTCGGGGGGATGTCCTTCGTGAGGTGCCTGAATATGGGCGAATGGCCATAGAATCCCCCTAGGACTGAGTAAAGAGCGAGCTCGTTGCTAATGGGCTCGCCGGTGAGGACTATTTCATCCACCCGGTCGATGTAGTCTTCGTCGGTCTCGTCCTTCCCCTGCCTGATCTTCATCATGCGGTGGGGGTCTTCTAGCTGAGCGACTTTGGCGGCGAAATACGATGTGAAGTCGTTCGCCAGTTTCTCAAAACAGTTGATCGAGCGTGGTGGCAGTGAGATGTACCACCTATGGGAAAGATCGCCCAACGTCAATGGGAACATCCGGCACTTCGTCGCGTCCGATGCCCCACATACGGTCATGTAAATCCGGAACTTGCTCAAATGGGTCTTAGGATCCGATCTCCCCTCATATAGAGGTGTTTGAGGAGGAGCGATCTTCGGTTGAACGGCGGCGAGCTCGATCTGGGCCGCGAGCGGCTCACTTGGTCCGGTGATCGATCTCTTGGCGCCTGCCGCAGTTTCTAGGAGCGCCTTCATTTCGTCGAGCTGGCGCTGCATGGTGGCCATCGCCGTAGCCTGAATGCTCGCGGATTGGCTTTCAGAGCGGGAGCTGAGGCGATCGTGTACCGATCTTCTGGCCCCATGGTAGGTGACGAGTTCTCCGCCACCGAGCTCAATTCTTGGGCGAGTGGGAGCCCGTTGGCCAGCCTGTCTTATGGGAGTCGGGTATGCCGAACTCCTGGTGACTGACTCGGACTCCTATGTCTCCCGACTGGGGCCCGAATGCCCAGGTCGCCATGAGGGATCACTCCATAGGTGGCTGAATACGGAATAGTCCCGCCTTACGAGCGCCTTTTCCTGCGGCTCGGGGCTTTCTGATGATTTCTCGACATATAGCCCCTTGAGTTTCCGCTTGCCCGCACGGCGGATAGCTGAGGGAGTGATGGTGGGCGAGTCGCATGCCCTCCGTCGTGTAACACCCCCAGAATCAAACCGGGAATATTACACGTCGCAAACCCTCTCCGTGAGGATCCACCATGCTAGACATCGAAACCACACTATAAATTACATACCGACATGATAAAATACCAAATCAGTAGACCAACTTGGTCTTTCATCACTAACATACAAGTCAAAAATACACATTTCTATCTCGACTCATACCATGCAAGGGTAAAATACACTCACAAACAAAAAGTACGATAGTGGAAAAGACCATACACGAACTCCGACTGACTACATCCAAAACTGGCCTTCGTGTGATTAGTATCATTCGCCTTCCATCATCCTTCGCGCCAATCCTGTGTTTTGCTCCCAAATCTGCATGTACCTGGATGCAAAACAGACATCCACCCCCTGAATACTCGGGGGTTAGCAAAACTCCACTGTTTTGCTAGTATAAGTATAAAGTGCAAATACGAGCCATACACAACATATTTCGAGTTTACAACGAAAGACTTCCCGAGATATTTTGTTTAATTAAAATTGTTCAAGTCTTGAAAGTAGAAACGAAACAAGTAAGCACTTTGAAAACAATTCAAAATCTCGGGAGTTTTGAAAATATTTGTGATTGAAAAGTTCCTAATTCCTCAGAAGCCACTTAGGGTCACAGCCCCAAAGTTCATTTTCCAAAATGCAAATCTGTTAACAAAACACGGGGTCCACGACCCAACCATTCCGGTGATAAAACACAGGGTCCACGACCCGATCATCCACTTCAATTCACTTCCAAAGACACATTACACATAATACATTATTCTTATGCCATTTTAGCCAAATACCAAGACTCGATATATAATGTCTCTCGACCCCGAGCACCAAACATTGTGATACTCCGGAAATATCACAATTAATCATCAGTACAAACACTCTGGCAATTCTCGCGACCCGGTCCGGCCCTCAAGACACCAAGTCCCTGTGTGCCCCGTCGAGCGACCCCAAGTGATAATGCCCTCTCGAAAGTAACTCTCGCGACCTGGTCCAGCCGCTAAGCCACCAGGTCCCCGTGTGACCCCGTCGAGTCAATCCCCGAGTGAGAGTACCCGAGAAAAACCTTAATGTTAGGAATATGCCCTCGAATGCCACTCAGGGGATGAGAGAGTAGGGGCATTGTACTTGTAATTATGGAATAAATAATAAAAAAGGCAATTCGATTCATTCACTGTTTATTGTATTTTAATTGCATTCTTGACTTGGTAAACACTGAAGTGAAGTCCATGTAAATAAATTGAACATTCCATTCTCGTTATGGGATAAGAGAAAATGCACTGGAAGTGTTTAAAGTTTATTTACGTAAATCGTTCGCAAGTCAATAAACTTAAATTGGCATTAAGTTTTTTAATAAGATTTGTATAACTAATGCTAGGACATGTGCATGTCTTGATAGCATAGTTATAAGTATATTGGTGGGACTAGTATACTCGAACTCGACTCATACTCGATTCAGTCACACGGTATTCACTCTCGGAGAGTCGATGACGAATCGAAAGGTTGTGATAGTATATGTGGACCTTTGACTTGAGGGTTCAGTAGAAGATGTGCCTGTGACGTTTAGTTTGTCATTAGAGTAGTTAGACTCATTTGCTTAATTGCTGAGTCGACCTCGAAGTGCGGACTATACGGGCAGGTAGCGATCTTTGCGTACGCCAAGAAAGGATTCTATCTCCTGTTAGTGAGCAGGCGAATGTCCTATACGGTTAATGGCAAATAAGATCATAAGTCTTTGGCCAAAGCATTCTGATATAGTAGTATTAGATACACTATTGATCAGTTGGTCTTGATTTACATTAACACATGTATAGAGTTTAGTCAACAGTAGGGTTTGACTTTACCGTGACCCGAAGACTTGACCGGGACATCTGATGAAGGGTTTATACGTATATAGTATTCACGACATAATGGTTCTAGAATGATCCCTTCATTCGTTCTCAGTCGGGGTTTACAGTGCGGCCCGCTAAGCTGGCTAAGTGCTGCCCGCACTCATTGGTTCCTCCCAATGCCGGCTGAGACGGACCTACGGAGTCGCGCATTAGGAGCATTGACGGATAAATGTGAATTTATTATCTCTCTATAAATATTAGATATTGGATATCTAATTATGATTTATTGGATAAATCAAATAGCGGTCTTATGAATTAAAATTAAGTTACCGGGTAATTAATTTAATTCATAAATTATATTTCTTAGAGAAATATATTTGTATTTGATATAATTAATTAATTAGATTAATTAATTAATATAAATACATTGATAATTAATCGGAGTGTATTTAGCAGTCGTTTGATGAGCGTCCGATACACGAGCCGAGTGGCTCGGATCGTTTCTAGGAAACTTCCTAAATGGGCCGCCCCTTCCCTACCTCACATGGTATTATTACTTGCATGTGTGTTGTGGTTGTCTTGATTAAGTCTTCATGTGTTAAGATGCTTGATGATTTTATTATATAGACATGTGAGTTGTTTTTGTATATATATATATATATAATCATCAACACATCAACTCAAGTGTGGACTTGTGACAACACACACACACTTGCAAAGAGTGAGCTGCCTGCCGTGAGTTTAAGTGAGGAGAGAGAGAGAAATTTTTCTTCTTCATTTTGTTCATCTTCGAGGTGAAAAGAAGTAAGAAATATTAAGAGAGAAAAAATTCCTACAACACTTCCTAGCCGTGTTCTTCATAGAAAGGAGTTTTGTAGATTTTTCCGGGCAACTTCCGACGCGTGTGAAGTAGAGGCTTCGAATTTTCGGTGCTTAGAATGAAGGGATTTCGTGTTCGGGACGGGATCGTGATCATCGTCTACACTTTACGAAGATTTATTTCAAAGGCTTCAAGGGTATGAATCTTTATCTTTGTATTTTTTTTTTCGTATATAGGTTACTTGATCGATCCTGTTTGGGATTCGTATTTATTTCCGCTGCGTATTTCGTTTTATTTTCGCAATCCCAACAGTGGTATCGGAGCGAGGTCAATGTTTCCGTATATACGATTATTTGTGCATTTTGAATGCTTTTGGATGATGATTATGATTTAGAATCATGTTTGGAATAATTGTATATTTTAAATTGTTCGTTGTAGCATCACGTTTTTTGAAACGGGCGAAAAGCGAAGGTCAGTCGGCGAGTCTTGGCGGCCTTTGCTGTCACTTTGCCCAGGCGAGCATGATCGGCATGTCTCGCCACACTGCCGAGAATGATCGGCTTGCCAAGCTTGGCTCGGCCAGCGACCCTCGGGTTTTTGGCCCGATTTTGAATCGGGCCGTGGTGGGCCTAAACCGGATTGTCAGGACTCGTTTAAGTTTATATTTCGTTGTAATTATTTCCCAAAATTTAAATTGGATTTTAGTTTGACTAAATTAATATTTGGAATATTTTTTTGTGTTAAGGAAATAAATTAAACGAGAATATTATTTTATGGATTACTTGAGCAATTAAAATGACAATTATTAGTATTAATTGGATTAATACCATTAAAATTGAATAGATTAATTTTATATTGATTGGATTAATATATTAATTGATTATTTAATTTTAATGCCACTTTATATTAATTGGATTAATATAGTAGAAATTGAATAGATTAATTTATAGATTAATTAGATTAATTTATATTAAAAATTAATTGTTTAATTTCATTGCCATTACATGTTGTATGGAATCCTTATGTGATGGTGATATAGCTCGTGGACTTAGTTTTTGATTTGTTCGATTCGATTGGGTTGTAAAGGCCGTTTTGAGCCTATTTATATTTACTAGAAAAACTTGTATAGGATGCAATTTTTCAATGATGTAATTATTATTTTGGGTATGTAGAAGACCGAAGACAACCGACCGAGAAGACGAAGAATCGAAGATTTTTTTATTGGGTCATTCGCAGCCCGGTACTTAGGAATTAGGTCCATGAGCTATATGTTGGTAGTAACTAGGTTCTTGTTTTACATTTTCATTTTGAATGATTGACAAACCAACAAACGCGTATAATTGAATTAATGTGCAAAGTGTAACATTAATCGCGAAATTCTCCGACTACAAGCAGACAAGTTTGAAAAGGTTACGAGGTTTCCTACCCTCCATCAAACTCGTAGAAAATTGATACCAATTTGGTGTGCTATGCTTCCGAGTTATCGGGGTAGTACATTTGGTAGAGGTTGAAAAATTCTTGAGTGCATTAAATGCCTTCGGTTGGTGATAAATTTCGCCCTAGAAACACGATAGGTTGCGGGTGAGATTCAATATTCAAACGATAGGCGTTGATGGTCAACAACTTAGATAGTCCGGATTGCCAAGAGCACGATAGGTTGAGGGCATGAAGACTAGGGGTAAAGAAGATCAAATCATCCGTTAGACGGGTTGGTGTTAGACACCACTTTACGAAATTAATTGGCAAGAAACACGATAGGTTGCGTCATTAAAATTTGTAAAGAACTTGATCACCACTAAGAAGTCGATCTAACCATGATTTGGATTATAACATGGGAGTGTATAATTGATAAAATTAGTGGGAGCCGAGACAAGAATTATACAAGCCCTTAAGTTCTATACTCGGTCATAATTAAACAAGTCACTAATTTAATCTTGTCTAAATCTTTGCAGAAAACGAAATTGAATCTCTCTAAAATGGCTAAAATCCCACTTGCAATACTACTTGAAAAGAATCTCTTAATCGGCCCTAACTTTGTTGGTAGTTGCGGAATCTGATGATTGTACTCAGTATGGAGTCTCTGGGATACGTCTTGGAGGCGGACATTCCACCGACTCCAATCCGGACTAGGGGTAATCAGGAAGACATTGACGTCCATGAAAAATGGGTCAAGGATGATGTGCTAGTCCGTGGTTTTATGATGGGCTCAATGACTAATGAGCTGCAGAGAGCGCACGAGAAAATGACTTATGCTAGGCAGATTCTCGCACACTTGACCGAACTTTATGGAGAGCACAGTAGGACTGCTAGATATGAGATATCAAAGCAGTTGTTCAGTGCTAGGATGAAAGAAGGGGAGAAAGTGGGAGACCACGTCCTCAAGATGATCTCTATGATTGAGAGGCTCGAGGTGCTAAACTTTAATATGGATTTATCCCTTCAAATTGATCTCATCCTTCAATCTCTACCTGACTCTTTCACACAGTTTGTAATGAATTTCAACTGTAATGAAATTACATGCACATTAGCTAGGCTAATGAATAAACTGGTGACGGCGCAGTCTAACATGAAGACTAAACCCAGAGAGGCTGCTCTTGTGATTTCTTCTGGGCCTAAGAGGTCCAGGAACACGAAGAAAAAGACCTACGAGCAGTACAAACCTAAGAAAGGGGTGCAAAAAGGAAAGGGCAAGGCCCGAAAGGTTCAAAAGGTAGGCGGTCCAAAACCTACGGACAAATGCCTTGAATGCGGTGGTGGGCCCTTTGGCGAAGGACTTGTCCCAAGATTAATGGCGCATCAGTGCACGGAACTTTTTATTTTGAAACTAATTGTTCGCTCGTATATTACGCTTCATGGATTACGGATTCGGGTGCCACTTCTAACATTTGTACTATGAATCGGGATGCGGAGCAGTAGAAAACTTGAAGTCTGGGGAAATAATGATCAGCATTGTTGGAAGCGGACAAAGTGTCGAGGCAACCGATATTGGATCAATCCTTCTGGGTTTAGAATCTGGTTTTATTTTGACATTAGATGAAGTACTTGTTTTGCCCAAGGGGCATAAAAACATTGTATCCATTCCAGTCTTGGACCGGAAAGGATTTTGTTTCTTCATTGGCAATGGAAGTTGTAAAATTTATTTTCGAAACAAATTGGTTGGAGCGACTACATTGTTGAATGGTTTATATCATCTGAACATGCAAAATAAAGCAAAGGTGAACACTATAAGCTGGAAACGTGGTAGGCAAGATACTAATCAAGCTCTTAAATGGCACCTTAGACTTGGTCATGTTGGTCAGACCAAGGTTCAGAAAATGGAAAAAGATGGACTTTTAATTCCATTGGGTGTAGAACCCTATCCAACTTGTGAATCTTGCCTTAGAGGCAAAATGACTCAGTTCCCCTTCACAGGGACTTTTGAAAGGGCTGCCGATAAACTTGGATTGGTGCATACCGATGTTTGTGGTGCTTTAGAAGTAGCCCGAGACGGATATCAATATTTCATAACGTTCACAGATGATCATACTAGGTATGGGATTGTGTACTTAATGAAACATAAATCTGAAGCCTTTGCTAAATTCAAAGAATTTAAGGCCCTAGTTGAAAAACAAACTGGATGTCATATCAAAGCACTTCGGTCGGACCGAGGTGGCGAATATATGAGCACTGAGTTTGATGAGTTCCTTAAGGAACATGGAATAGTTTCACAATTCACGCCTCTAGGAACCCCACAGTTAAATGGTGTTTCAGAAAGGAGAAATAGGACTTTGTTGGACATGGTTCGCTCCATGTTAAATTACACTGATTTACCTATTTACCTATGGGGGTATGCCTTACTAACCGCTGCCTATATCCTAAATAGATGTCCTTCCAAATCTGTTCCTATCACTCCGCATGAGATGTGGAAGGGTAAGAAACCAAGCCTTAATCACATAAGGATTTGGGGATGTCCAGCCTATGTCAAAAAGGCTAAGGTGGACAAACTGGAAGCGAGGTCCATAAAAGGACGTTTCATAGGATACCCAGAGGACTCGATGGGTTATCTATTCTACATGCCAGAAGACCATAGGGTCGTTGTGGCATTACAAGCGCACTTCCTTGAGGATGAATTCATTCAGGAAGGTGGCTCGGGTAGAAATATCTCTTTGGAAGAGCATAATGAAACTTCTAAGGAGACATTTGATCAGGGATCAAGAACCGAACCTATTGTAACACAACCTCCACTTTGAAGGTCTGATAGGGTATCTCACTTACCTGAGAGGTATGGCTATACACATGTCGAGGAACTGGGTCTCCACGACACACCTGATAGCAGTGAAAACGACCCTGTCACCTATGACCAAGCGATAGTGGATGTAGACTCCGATAAATGGCAAGAAGCAATGGAAGCTGAGATAGTCTCGATGCATACCAATCAGGTCTGGACTCTAGTAGATCTTCCAACTGGCATGAGGACTATTGGAAATAAATGGATCTATAAGAGAAAGACTGATGGGGATGGCAAGGTTGATGCCTATAAGGCCAGGCTTGTGGCAAAGGGTTATACGAAGGGAAGGAATCGATTATCATGATACCTTCTCGCCCGTAGCTATGATAAAGTCGATTCGCATGATGCTTGCCATTCGCCTATTATGATTATGAAATATGGCAAATAAACGTCAAAGCGGCTTTTCTAAATGGATACCTCGAGGAGGAAATCTATATGGAGCGACTGGGGTTTTGTGTCCAAAGATAATATTCATAAAGTGTGTAAGTAACGAGCCATTTATGGTCCAAGCAAGCTTCTCGGAGTTGGAACCTTCGATTGTGACGGTCAAGGACTTTGACTTCGTACGAAATGAGGAGGAACCGTGTGTTTACAAAAGGTCGGTGGGAGCAACATTGTGTTCTTAGTACTATATGTAGATGATATTCTACTTATAGGAAATAACATAGCAATGCTCGGCCTTTGTGAAAGCTTGGCTTTCTAAAACGTTCTCCATGAAAGACTTGGGAGAAGCTTCCTATATTCTAGGGATCCGTCTTTACAGAGATAGACCGCGAAGAATGATAGGACTTTCCCAAGCCCTTTATATCGATAAAATCCTGAGAAGATTCAAGATGGATGAATCTAAAAGAGGGTTCCTTCCCATGCGACATGGAATTCATCTCACCACGAAAATGTGTCCTCAAAGTGAGGAAGACAAGAGAGAGATGAGTAAGGTACCCTATGCCTCGGTAGTGGGTAGCCTCATGTACGCTATGTTGTGTACGAGATCAGACTTAGCCTACGTTGTGAGTATGGTAAGTCGATTTCAAGCAAACCCGGGAAGGGAACATTGGACTGCCGTAAAGAACATTCTTAAGTACTTAAGAAGAACTAGAGATTTAGTTCTTACTTATGGTGGTGGAGAACTGAAGGTGATTGGATTCACCGATTCTGATTTTCAAGGAGACAATGACGACTCCAAGTCGACATCTGGGTATTTGTTTACTCTCAATGGAGGAGCAGTATCTTGGAGAAGCTCCAAGCAAACCGCTACTGCAGATTCCACCTGCCAAGCAGAGTATCAAGCTGCCTCAGAGGCTAGCAAAGAAGCATTTTGGATGCAGAAGTTTATACAAGAACTTCAAGTGGTGCCTAACGCGGAGTTGCCTATATCACTATTCTGTGATAATGATGGAGCTGTCGCCCAAGCCAAGGAGCCGAGGGCTCACCACAACACCAAGCATATAGAGAGAAAGTACCACATCGTTCGAGAGATGGTGGAAAAAGGATATGTTTCATTGGAAAGAGTAGACTCAGAAGACAATGTCTCTGACCCGCTGACTAAGCCATTATCTCAGGCCGTCTTGGAAAGACATCTGAAGAACATGGGTATTGGATATCATGAGGTGTGGCATTGAGTGCAAGTGTGAGATTGTTAGGAATATGCCCTCGAATGCCACTCAGGGGATGAGAGAGTAGGGGCATTGTACTTGTAATTATGGAATAAATAATAAAAAAGGCAATTCGATTCATTCACTGTTTATTGTATTTCAATTGCATTCTTGACTTGGTAAACATTGAAGTGAAGTCCTTGTAAATAAATTGAACATTCCATTCTCGTTATGGGATAAGAGAAAATGCACTGGAAGTGTTTAAAGTTTATTTACGTAAATCGTTCGCAAGTCAATAAACTTAAATGGGCATTAAGTTTTTTAATAAGATTTGTATAACTAATGCTAGGACATGTGCGTGTCTTGATAGCATAGTTATAAGTATATTGGTGAGACCAGTATACTCGAACTCGACTCATACTCGATTCAGTCACACGGTATTCACTCTCGGAGAGTCGATGACGAATCGAAAGGTTGTGATAGTATATGTGGACCTTTGACTTGAGGGTTCAGTAGAAGATGTGCCTGTGACGTTTAGTTTGTCATTAGAGTAGTTAGACTCACTTGCTTAATTGCTGAGTCGACCTCGAAGTGCGGACTATACGGGCAGGTAGCGATCTTCTTGTACGCCAAGAAAGGATTCTATCTCTGTTAGTGAGCGGGCGAATGTCCTATACGGTTAATGGCAAATAAGATCATAAGTCTTTGGCGAAGCATTACGATATAGTAGTATTATATACACTATTGATCGGTTGGTCTTGATTTACATTAACACATGTATAGAGTTTAGTCAATGATAGGGTTTGACTTTCCGTGACCCGAAGACTTGACCGGGACATCGATGAAGGGTTTATACGTATATAGTATTCACGACATAATGGTTCTAGAATGATCCCTTCATTCGTTCTCGATCGGGGTTTACTGTGCGGCCCGCTAAGTGGCTAAGTCCGCCCGCACTCATTAGTTCCTCCCAATGCCGGCTGAGACGGACCTACGGAGTCGCGCATTAGGAGCATTGACGGATAAATGTGAATTTATTATCTCTCTATTAATATTAGATATTGGATATCTAATTATGATTTATTGGATAAATCAAATAGCGGTCTTATGAATTAAAATTAAGTTACCGGGTAATTAATTTAATTCATAAATTATATTTCTTAGAGAAATATATTTGTATTTGATATAATTAATTAATTAGATTAATTAATTAATATAAATACATTGATAATTAAACGGAGTGTATTTAACCGAGTCGTTTGATGAACGTCCGATACACGAGCCGAGTGGCTCGGATCGTTTCTAGGAAACTTCCTAAATGGGCCGCCCCTTCCCTACCTCACATGGTATTATTACTTGCATGTGTGTTGTGGTTGTCTTGATTAAGTCTTCATGTGTTAAGATGCTTGATGATTTTATTATATATACATGTGAGTTGTTTTTGTATATATATATATAATCATCAACACATCAACTCAAGTGTGGACTTGTGACAACACACACACACACTTGCAAAGAGTGAGCTGCCTGCCGTGAGTTTAAGTGAGGAGAGAGAGAAAAATTTTCCTTCTTCATTTTGTTCATCTTTGAGGTGAAAAGAAGTAAGAAAAATTAAGAGAGAAAAAATTCCTACAACACTTCCTAGCCGTGTTCTTCATAGAACGGAGTGTTGTAGAATTTTCCGGGCAACTTCCGACGCGTGTGAAATAGAGGCTTCGAATTTTCGGTGCTTGGAACGAAGGGATTTCGTGTTCGGGACGGGATCGTGATCATCGTCTACACTTTACGAAGATTTATTTCAAAGGCTTCAAGGGTATGAATCTTTATCTTTGTATTTTTTTCGTATATACGTTACTTGATCGATCCTGTTTGGGATTCGTATTTATTTCCATTGCGTATTTCGTTTTATTTTGGAATCCCAACGGTGGTATCGGAGCGAGGTCAATGTTTCCGTATAAACGATTATTTGTGCATTTTGAATGCTTTTGGATGATGATTATGATTTAGAATCATGTTTGGAATAATTGTAGATTTTAAATTGTTCGTTGTAGCATCACGTTTTTGAAACGGGCGAAAAACGAAGAAACGAGGTGTCGGCAGGTCTTTGGCGGCCTTTGCTGGTACTGCCCGGTGCCGAGCATGATCGGCATGTCTCGCCACGGCCGAGAATGATCGGCTTGCCAAGCTTGGCTCGGCGAGCGACCCTCGGGTTTTGGCCCGATTTTGAATCGGGCCGCGAGGTGGGCCTAAAACCGGATTGTCAGGGACTCGTTTAAGTTTATATTTCGTTGTAATTATTTCCCAAAATTTAAATTGGATTTTAATTTGACTAAATTAATATTTGGAATATTTTTTTGTGTTAAGGAAATAAATTAAACGAGAATATTATTTTGGTGGATTACTTGACGAATTAAAATGACAATTATTAGTATTAATTGGATTAATACCATTAAAATTGAATAGATTAATTTTATATTGATTGGATTAATATATTAATTGATTATTTAATTTTAATGCCACTTTATATTAATTGGATTAATATAGTAGAAATTGAATAGATTAATTTATAGATTAATTAGATTAATTTATATTAAAAATTAATTGTTTAATTTCATTGCCATTACATGTTGTATGGAATCCTTATGTGATGGTGATATAGCTCGTGGACTTAGTTTTTGATTTGTTCGATTCGATTGGGTTGTAAAGGCCGTTTTGAGCCTATTTATATTTACTAGAAAAACTTGTATAGGATGCAATTTTTCAATGATGTAATTATTATTTTGGGTATGTAGAAGACCGAAGACAACCGACCGAGAAGACGAAGAATCGAAGATTTTTTTTTATTGGGTCATTCGCTTGGCCCAGTACTTAGGAATTAGGTCCATGAGCTATATGTTGGTAGTAACTAGGTTACTGTTTTCTGTTTTTTTCATTTTGAATGATTGACAAACCAACAAACGCGCGTATAATTGAATTAATGTGCAAAGTGTAACATTAATCGCGAAATTCTCCCGACTACAAACAGACTAAGTTTGAAAAAGGTTACGAGGTTTCCTACCCTCCATCAAACTCGTAGAAAATTGATACCCGAGCTGGTGTGCTATGCTTCCGAGTTATCGGGGTAGTACATTTGGTAGAGGTTGAAAAATTCTTGAGTGCATTAAATGCCTTCGGTTGGTGATAAATTTCGCCTAGAGCACGATAGGTTGCGGGTGAGATTCAATATTCAAGCGATAGGCGTTGATGGTCAACAACTTAGATAGTCCGGATTGCCAAGAAACCCGATAGGTTGAGGGCATGAAGACTAGGGGTAATAGAAGATCAAATCAACCTAAAGACGGGTTGGTGTTAGACAACACTTTACGAGAAATTAATTGGCACGAGCATTAGGTTGCGTGCATTAAAATTTGTAAAGAACTTGATCACCACTAAGAAGTCGATCTAACCATGATTTAGGATTATAACATGGGAGTGTATAATTCTGATAAAATTAGTGGGAGCCGAGACAAGAATTATACAAGCCCTTAAGTTCTATACTCGGTCATAATTAAACAAGTCACTAATTTAATCTTGTCTAAATCTTTGCAGAAAACGAAATTGAATCTCTCTAAAATGGCTAAAAACCCACTTGCAATACTACTTGAAAAGAATCTCCTAACTGGCCCTAACTTTGTTGACTGGTTGCGGAATCTGATGATTGTACTCACTATGGAGTCTCTGGGATACGTCTTGGAGGCGGACATTCCACCGACTCCAATCCGGACTAGGGGTAATCAGGAAGACATTGACGTCCATGAAAAATGGGTCAAGGATGATGTGCTAGTCTGTGGTTTTATGATGGGCTCAATGACTAATGAGCTGCAGAGAGCGCACGAAAAATGACTTATGCTAGGCAGATTCTCGCACACTTGACCGAACTTTATGGAGAGCACAGTAGGACTGCTAGATATGAGATATCAAAGCAGTTGTTCAGTGCTAGGATGAAAGAAGGGGAGAAAGTGGAAGACCACGTCCTCAAGATGATCTCTATGATTGAGAGGCTCGAGGTGCTAAACTTTAATATGGATTTATCCCTTCAAATTGATCTCATCCTTCAATCTCTACCTGACTCTTTCACACAGTTTGTAATGAATTTCAACTGTAATGAAATTACATGCACATTAGCTGGGCTAATGAATAAACTGGTGACGCGTGATCTAACATGAAGACTAAACGAGAGAAATTTGCTCTTGTGATTTCTTACGGGCCTAAGAGGTCCAAGAACACGAAGAAAAGACCTACGAGCGGTACAAACCCAAGAAAGGGGTGCAAAGGAAAGGGCAAGGCCCGAAGGTTCAAAAGGTAGGCGGTCAAAACCTACGGACAAATGCCTTGAATGCGGTGAGTGGGCCCTTTGGCGAAGGACTTGTCCCAAGATTAATGGCGCATCAGTGCGGAACTTTTGTTTTTGAAACTAATTGTTCCGCTCTTGTATATTACGCTTCATGGATTACGGATTCGGTGCCACTTCTCACATTTGTACTATGAATCGGGATGCGGAGCAAGTAGAAAACTTGAAGTCGGGGAAATAATGATCAGCTGTTGGAAGCGGACAAAGTGTCGAGGCAACCGATATTGGATCAATCCTTCGGGTTTAGAATCGGTTTTATTTTGACATTAGATGAAGTACTTGTTTTGCCCAAGGGGCATAAAAACATTGTATCCATTCAGTCTTGGACCGGAAAGGATTTTGTTTCTTCATTGGCAATGGCGAGTTGTAAAATTTATTTTGAAATAAATTGATTGGAGCGACTACATTGTTGAATGGTTTATATCATCTGAACATGCAAAATAAAACAAAGTGAACACTATAATCGGGAAACGTGGTAGGCAAGATACTAATCAAGCTCTTAAATGGCACCTTAGACTTGGTCATGTTGGTCGGACCAAGGTTCGAGAAAATGGAAAAGATGGACTTTTAAGTCCATTGGGTGTAGAACCCTATCCAACTTGTGAATCTTGCCTTAGAGGCAAAATGACTAAGTTCCCCTTCACAGAACTTTTGAAAGGGCTGCCGATAAACTTGGATTGGTGCATACCGATGTTTGTGGTGCTTTAGAAGTAGCCCGAGACGGATATCAATATTTCATAACGTTCAGATGATCATACTAGGTATGGGATTGTGTACTTAATGTAACATAAATCGAAGCCTTTGCTAAATTCAAAGAATTTAAGGCCCTAGTTGAAAAACAAACTGGATGTCATATCAAAGCACTTGGTCGGACCGAGGTGGCGAATATATGAGCAGAGTTTGATGAGTTCCTTAAGGAACATGGAATAGTTTCACAATTCACGCCTCTAGAACCCCACAGTTAAATGGTGTTTCATAAAGGAGAAATCGGACTTTGTTGGACATGGTTCGCTCCATGTTAAATTACACTGATTTACCTATTTACCTGTGGGGGTATGCCTTACTAACCACTGCCTATATCCTAAATAGATGTCCTTCCAAATCTCCTATCACTCCATGAGATGTGGAAGGGTAAGAAACCAAGCCTTAATCACATAAGGATTTGGGGATGTCCGACTATGTCAAAAAGGCTAAGGTGGACAAACTGGAAGCGAGGTCCATAAAAGGACGTTTCATAGGATACCCAGAGGACTCGATGGGTTATCTATTCTACATGCCAGAAGACTATAGGGTCGTTGTGGCATTACAAGCGCACTTCCTTGAGGATGAATTCATTCAGGAAGGTGGCTCGGGTAGAAATATCTCTTTGGAAGAGCATAATGAAACTCCTAAGGAGACATCTGATCAGGGATCAAGAACCGAACCTATTGTAACACAACCTCCACTTCGAAGGTCTGATAGGGTATCTCACTTACCTAAGAGGTATGGCTATACACATGTCGAGGAACTGGGTCTCCACGACACACCTGATAGCAGTGAAAACGACCCTGTCACCTATGACCAAGCGATAGTGGATGTAGACTCCGATAAATGGCAAGAAGCAATGGAAGCTGAGATAGTCTCGATGCATACCAATCAGGTCTGGACTCTAGTAGATCTTCCAACTAGCATGAGGACTATTGGAAATAAATGGATATATAAGAGAAAGACTGATGGGGATGGCAAGGTTGATGCCTATAAGGCCAGGCTTGTGGCAAAGGGTTATACCCAAAGGGAAGGAATCGATTATCATGATACCTTCTCGCCCGTAGCTATGATAAAGTCGATTCGCATGATGCTTGTCATTGCTGCCTATTATGATTATGAAATATGGCAAATGGACGTCAAAACGGCTTTTCTAAATGGATACCTCGAGGAGGAAATCTATATGGAACGACTGGGGTTTTGTGTCCAAAGATAATATTCATAAAGTGTGTAAGCCGCAACGAGCCATTTATGGTGCGAAGCAAGCTTCTCGGAGTTGGAACCTTCGATTTGTGAAGCGATCAAGGACTTTGACTTCGTACGAAATGAGGAGGAACCGTGTGTTTACAAAAAGGTCAGTGGGAGCAACATTGTGTTCTTAGTACTATATGTAGATGATATTCTACTTATAGGAAAGAACATAGCAATGCTCAGCACTGTGAAAGCTTGGCTTTCTAAAACGTTCTCCATGAAAGACTTGGGAGAAGCTTCCTATATTCTAGGGATCCGTCTTTACAGAGATAGACCACGAAGAATGATAGGACTTTCCCAAGCCCTTTATATCGATAAAATCCTGAGAAGATTCAAGATGGATGAACCTAAAAGAGGGTTCCTTCCCATGCGACATGGAATTCATCTCACCACGAAAATGTGTCCTAAAAGTGAGGAAGACAAGAGAGAGATGAGTAAGGTACCCTATGCCTCGGTAGTGGGTAGCCTCATGTACGCTATGTTGTGTACGAGACCAGACTTAGCCTACGCTGTGAGTATGGTAAGTCGATTTCAAGCAAACCCAGGAAGGGAACATTGGACTGCCGTAAAGAACATTCTTAAGTACTTAAGAAGAACTAGAGATTTAGTTCTTACTTATGGTGGTGGAGAACTGAAGGTGATTGGATTCACCGATTCTGATTTTCAAGGAGACAATGACGACTCTAAGTCGACATCTGGATATTTGTTTACTCTCAATGGAGGAGCAGTATCTTGGAGAAGCTCCAAGCAAACCGCTACTGCAGATTCCACCTGCCAAGCAGAGTATCAAGCTGCCTCAGAGGCTAGCAAAGAAGCATTTTGGATGCAGAAGTTTATACAAGAACTTCAAGTGGTGCCTAACGCGGAGTTGCCTATATCACTATTCTGTGATAATGATGGAGCTGTCGCCCAAGCCAAGGAGCCGAGGGCTCACCACAACACCAAGCATATAGAGAGAAAGTACCACATCGTTCGAGAGATGGTGGAAAAAGGATATGTTTCATTGGAAAGAGTAGACTCAGAAGACAATGTCTCTGACCCGCTGACTAAGCCATTATCTCAGGCCGTCTTGGAAAGACATCTGAAGAACATGGGTATTGGATATCATGATGTGTGGCATTGAGTGCAAGTGTGAGATTGTTAGGAATATGCCCTCGAATGCCACTCAGGGGATGAGAGAGTAGGGGCATTGTACTTGTAATTATGGAATAAATAATAAAAAAGGCAATTCGATTATTCACTGTTTATTGTATTTCAATTGCATTCTTGACTTGGTAAACATTGAAGTGAAGTCCATGTAAATAATTTGAACATTCCATTCTCGTTATGGGATAAGAGAAAATGCACTGGAAGTGTTTAAAGTTTATTTACGTAAATCGTTCGCAAGTCAATAAACTTAAATGGGCATTAAGTTTTTAATAAGATTTGTATAACTAATGCTAGGACATGTGCATGTCTTGATAGCATAGTTATAAGTATATTGGTGGGACCAGTATACTCGAACTCGACTCATACTCGATTCAGTCACACGGTATTCACTCTCGGAGAGTCGATGACGAATCGAAAGGTTGTGATAGTATATGTGGACCTTTGACTTGAGGGTTCAGTAGAAGATGTGCCTGTGACGTTTAGTTTGTCATTAGAGTAGTTAGACTCATTTGCTTAATTGCTGAGTCGACCTCGAAGTGCGGACTATACGGGCAGGTAGCAGTCTTCTTTGTACGCCAAGAAAGGATTCTATCTCTGTTAGTGAGCGGCGAATGTCTATACGGTTAATGGCAAATAAGATCATAAGTCTTTGGCCAAAGCATTACGATATAGTAGTATTAGATACACTATTGATCGGTTGGTCTTGATTTGCATTAACACATGTATAGAGTTTAGTCAACGATGAGGTTTGACTTTACCGTGACCGAAGACTTGACCGGGACATCGATGAAGGGTCTATACGTATATAGTATTCACGACATAATGGTTCTAGAATGATCCCTTCATTCGTTCTCGATCGGGGTTTACTGATGCGGCCATTAGCTGGCTAAGTCCGCCCGCACTCATTGGTTCCTCCCAATGCCGGTGAGACGGACCTACGAGTCACGCATTAGGAGCATTGACGGATAAATGTGAATTTATTATCTCTCTATTAATATTAGATATTGGATATCTAATTATGATTTATTGGATAAATCAAATAGCGGTCTTATGAATTAAAATTAAGTTCTGGGTAATTAATTTAATTCATAAATTATATTTCTTAGAGAAATATATTTGTATTTGATATAATTAATTAATTAGATTAATTAATTAATATAAATACATTGATAATTAAACGGAGTGTATTTAACCGAGTCGTTTGATGTACGTACGATACACGAGCCGAGTGGCTCGGATCATTTCTAGGAAACTTCCTAAATGGGCCGCCTTCCTACCTCACATGGTATTATTACTTGCATGTGTGTTGTGGTTGTCTTGATTAAGTCTTCATGTGTTAAGATGCTTGATGATTTTATTATATATACATGTGAGTTGTTTTTGTATATATATATAATCATCAACACATCAACTCAAGTGTGGACTTGTGACAACACACACACACACTTGCAAAGAGTGAGCTGCCTGCCGTGAGTTTAAGTGAGGAGAGAGAGAAAAATTTTCCTTCTTCATTTTGTTCATCTTTGAGGTGAAAAGAAGTAAGAAAAATTAAGAGAGAAAAAATTCCTACAACACTTCCTAGCCGTGTTCTTCATAGAACGGAGTGTTGTAGATTTTTCCGGGCAACTTCCGACGCGTGTGAAGTAGAGGCTTCGAATTTTTGGTGCTTGGAACGAAGGGATTTCGTGTTCGGGACGGGATCGTGATCATCGTCTACACTTTACGAAGATTTATTTCAAAGGCTTCAAGGGTATGAATCTTTATCTTTGTATTTTTTTTTCATATATACGTTACTTGATCGATCCTGTTTGGGATTCGTATTTATTTCCGCTGCGTATTTCGTTTTATTTTCGGAATCCCAACACTTACAACTCTCATCATTTCACATTTCCAAAACCATAATCCTCAAGAGTCAATCACAATATATATAGTCGAGGTACTTTGCTAGAATGGCCAAATTATCCAACACATACTCACGACCAAGAATTAATACCATCCACAAGGAAGCACACTTATCTCAACAGCACCGAACGGCACAACCAATATCACACGACTCACATATTCATCTTAACAAAAGAATTGAACTTTATATTACCGACGACATAATCACACATAATGGCATTACCCGAAAGTAAGGCGATCCTATATTCAACACTAACACACATAGTCAATTAAGCATATTAAGCCCCGAACACAAGAGTCGTCTTTTAAGAAAACCATGATTGTAAATATACCGATTCTTTTGAGAAATGATTGTAAACATTCAGTTAGCACATATCGTTGATTACCAACCATTATATCCATAAAACATGTAATGTATGGACAAGATAATTGCCTCGAAACCACAATCAATGGAACAACGAACGGACACGGTCAATCAGCCCCTGATCTTCCAAGAACAAACACGAACTTGACAGTCTGACGAACACTATGGGAGTGACACACCACGAATTAACAACACAAAACGGGATCCAAATCGACATTAAGAACAACAAGGGTTCAAGGGTTTCCCAAGGAAATCAAAACCATGTTCCGGGTGAAATGAAATCAATAAATGGTTTTCTAATCCGTAGGGTACAACCAAAACAACAAGAATTACACAATCAATTTATCATTTCCGTGTGAACTCAAGAGATCAAGGAAACCCCCCCCCCCCCCCCCCCCAAATTCCCAAAACCAAGGTTCTAAGGGATTTTACCTCGAATCCGACGGTGGAAGATGAAAGAAGGTTGATAAATCCGTGTTAGGAGTTGAAAGGAGTTGATATCTAATGATATCTGGCCGAGATCTCCACCTTCTCATGCCTAGAGTCGCCTGGGTCGCCAGAGGAGAAGAAGTGAAATGAAAAAATGATAAAAGTTGACTTCCCAAACCCTTATATACTAATAGAGGTTTAGCGTACGCTACAGAAAGGCTTAGCGTGCACTACCAGGGTAAAAATGCAGTCCAGAAGCCTCTGTCCGATCCCGTTAGCGTGCGCTAATCAATGTATTAGCGTGCGTAAATGAGGTAGTCCTGTAAAGGACAGAACGCTCTGTCCCTAATAGTTAGCGCGCGCTAATAAATACGTTAGCGTGCGCTAATTATACATTGTGTAGTCTTTGCTATTACGACCATAACTCCTTCATCCGTACTCCGATTGACTCGCCGTTTGAACCATTGGAAAGCTAACTTGATGCTCTATCACATTGTAAAGTTTCAGAATTTTTAGACTTTATAAGTGCCGGTGGTGATCTTACAAAGTCGACTAATTGCACAACAACGATACTCCTCGACAAAACAATGATTATTCAACATGCAACGAAACACTAACGGACAACACCAACGATCCTAATCTAAAACAAACAAATAACAAAGCACGACATACTATTAGCTCGACTTATGCAACGATATGTCGTGCCCGACGAACACCACAACACGGTACATCATGTCGTACCCAACATAGGGGAAAACTCAAATAATCGCTAACAGAGCAAAATAATCGGCACCACCGACAAAAATTCAAAAATAACCGGAAACGAAAATCTCGGGTATTACATTCTACCATACTAAAAATAAGTTTCGTCCCGAAACTTAAAACAAGAGCAAGGCGACTGTAGATAACACACTTTATCTGATATTGAGAGCGCACAAGAGCTCCGTGCAGTACCGAGCTAATGTAGTCCGAATCAATACGCAAGAATGTTTACGAAAGCAACAAACCTGAACCACCACGGTTGATATATCCGAGCAGTACAACAATCAAAACACAACTCCAACGTTGAACAAGAATGAAATTCCAATAACCTCAAATGTTTGAAAAATCACATATGGGAACAATTACCCGAATTTCAAGGAAACCACGAAGTGGCCCAGATGCTCAATATTCGCAGTTTAGGACCAGGCAATAACAATTGGACAACAACGATCGAACAACAATGGTCGGACAACAACGGTGGAGCAACAACGATTGGACCACAACACCGACGTTTACTACAAGATGCTCATATGCATAGGGTTCACGGAAGTCGCACCGAACTCGGAAAAGTCATAAGGATAAACTAATTGATTCGAAACAACATCAAAACTCGATCGATTGACAATGCCGAAAAACAACGCAAGGTCAGAAGTATCAGCGAACACAAACGAGTCAATAGAGTCAAACAATACGGAAGCGAAAAAAATGGTTATTATACTCTATCACTATTAAAAGAGGTTTCATCCCTGAAACCAAAACAACGAGAGCGAGGTGTTAGCATAGCAACCTTCTCGGCAATATTCTCTTGGTCCCGCATCTGGTCTCCACAACCATCTGTACCATAGTCACGACCACGACCTCTGCCCCTCGGCATACTGAGTAAGTAACCACTCAGCACGATAAAACCCAACATCTCAAAACGATACATTAGAATGCCAACGTAGCACAACATATCGACATAAGGTATCTAATAGAAACATGATAAGAAGATCCACGAGGTATCCTTTTAAATGATATCATAAAACAAATCTTTGAATTTGTATGTTTACTCAAAAGGGAATTTTTGAAAGTACTTTTGGTACCTCGGGATATTTTACCACGACTTGTAAACAAAAGACCTTAACTATCTTATTTTGAAATCATTTGCAAAACAATATTTTGGAATATCAATTATCCCTTGTAATCAGTATCATCATTTTCGTTAATAACAAACAGGGTAACCACGCAATACCATCAAACCATTCGCACATGCACTAAATATTTCCACAAATCAACAATCATTTTGGAGTTATTCAAACTTTTCCAATTCCGAGTTTGAAGTTTAAATCGAGTAAGCTTTTTCGTCTTTCACTACATATTTTTGAAAATAAAAATTGTGTTGGTTTTTGGAATAAAAAAAAATTTATGGTGTGAAAGATTTTTGAAAATCATGTACTCGAATTATTTGAAAATACAATAGTACGTTAAAAATCATTTCCGAAAATTCTCCTAACACTACACAAAAATCAACGACGGTAACATTTTACAAAATGTTCAAGGTACTTTAAAACAACTCTTTAAATACCGTCGAGGTTTTATTTGAGAATCCTAGGCTGGCTCGCAAATTTCAAACAATTTCCAAAGTTCATACGAAGCCGCCGATTTAATCGCAACGTCAAATTATTTTCAGAAATTGATTTTCCGCAACTTGCACAAACTTATGAAAGTTTCAGGAAAGCGTTTTCGAACACACACACAGCAGACATAATTTATCAACTCACTGAACAAAATCAATTATCACTTAGCGCAACGAAAAGTCATAACACACATTCATACAAAATAGTTGTCATCACTAGACAACACACATATAATACAGTTATGGGTGATCGACTGCCGAGGTTAGGCCTAACGGCTAAAAGAAATGCGGTTCTCTAGCCTCTGTCCCGGCTAACTAACGCGCGCTACAACAATATTTAGCGTGCGCTACCAATGCTGCATTAGCACGCGCTAGCCTCGCGCTTAGCGTGCGTCAGCTGCTTCAACTCAGCAACATGATCGCGAACATATATACGACGTTACTAGAATCGATTGTCACAAATAAACAACAACAACGTTCGAATCTTAAAGCCATCGATTTAACACTTCATGAGCAACCATCAAAAGACAATTGTTATTCAAAAACCGAAATCTCACCTCTTATTAAAGAGAGCTATCTCAATGTACACAAACCGAACGACTCAGCATTCACATCACCGTTTTAATCATAAAACTTGGCACTACTGCCTAAACAACGAGAACATCATCACGTACTTCTTGACTAACAACCATGAAATCGAAAAGTTGAAAGCGAGAGTCACGTCTTGAGTACATTTTGTAGACCTCATTTGAGTTTAAAAAATGTGTTTTGAAAATTTACAATACAAAATTCAAATGAAATATCGGTAGTTCGAATTCTATAAAAAAATTTCGACCTTGAGGTCACCATACGAAAATCAAACTTTTTCCTCCCTTTGGAGGATGTTTTAAAACAAAATTTACATTACTCCCCAAAAACATGTAAACCTTTAAAATATCACATTGATGAATTTTTCTTTGCGTAACCACACCAAGGCCATTACTCTTGTAAAAATGACTTATACCGGAATGTGTATATATATACATATACGCTGGCACCACTTTCATTCTAGCACCATACGCGGATCAAACAAGCATAGGCCGCATAATCACAAATCACCTTTAAACTCCACGTCATAACACAAAATCATACAAGCTCGTATAACATAAGGCACAATAGAGTAGGGAGACTTACATCCACACGTCGCACGAAGATGATGGCTGCACCTGGATACTAATCACGGCCGACATCTCAGACGACGCATCGCGACACGACTCAAGCAGACACGATCTGACAAGACTAAACACGACAATAAATGACTGGACCCGACAGCCTAGGTTTCCGCAACCTAAAGCTCCGATACCATAAATGTAACACCCCCAGAATCAAACCGGGAATATTACACGCCGCAGACCCTCACCGTGAGGATCCACAAGGCTAGACATCAAAACCACACAATAAATTACATACCGACATGATAAAATACCAAATCAGTAGACCAACTTGGTCTTTCATCACTAACATACAAGTTAAAAATACACATTTCTATCTCGACTCATACCCATGCAAGGGTAAAATACACTCAAAAACAAAAAGTACGACAGTGGAAAAGACCATACACAAACTCCGACTGACTGCATCCAAAACTAGCCTTCGTGTGATTAGTATCATTCGCCTTCCATAATCCTTCGCGCCGATCCTGTGTTTTGCTCCCAAACCTGCATGTACCTGGATGCAAAACAGACATCCACCCCCCGAATACTTGGGGGTTAGCAAAACTCCACTGTTTTGCTAGTACAAGTATAAAGTGCAAATACGAGCCATACACAACACATTCCGAGAATACAACGAAAGACTTCCCGAGATATTTTGTTTAATTAAAATAGTTCAAGTCTTGAAAGTAGAAACGAAACAAGTAAGCACTTTGAAAACAATTCAAAATCTCGGGAGTTTTGAAAATATTTGTGATTGAAAAGTTCCTAATTCGTCAGAAGCCACTTAGGGTCACAGCCCCAAAGTTCATTTTCGAAAATGCAAATCTGTTAACAAAACACGGGGTCCACGACCCAACCATTCCGGTGACAAAACACAGGGTCCACGACCCTATCATCCACTTCAATTCACTTCCAAAGACACATTACACATAATATATTATTCTTCTGCCATTTTAGCCAAATACCAAGACTCGATATATAATGTCTCTCGACCCCAAGCACCAAACATTATGATACTCCGGACATATCACAATTAATCATCAGTACAAACACTCTGGCAATTCTCGCGACACGGTCCGGCCCTCAAGCCACCAAGTCCCTGTGCGCCCCGTCGAGCGACCCCAAGTGAGAATTCCCTCTCGAAAGTAACTCTCGCGACCCGGTCCAGCCGCTAAGCCCCCAGGTCCCCGTGTGACCCCGTCGAGTCAATCCCCGAGTGAGAGTACCCGAGAAAAACCTTACAACTCTCATCATTTCATATTTCCAAAACCACAATCCTCAAGAGTCAATCACAATATATATAGTCGAGGTACTTTGCTAGAATGACCAAATTATCCAACACATACTCACGACCAAGAATTAATACCATCCACAAGGAAGCACACTTATCTCAACAGCACCGAACGGCACAACCAGTATCACACAACTAACATATTCATCGATAATCACATGACTCCACGCACAATTCTTAACAAAAGGATTGAACTTTAAATTACCGACGACATAATCACACATAATGGCATCACCCGAAAGTAAGGCGGTCCTATACTCAACACTAACACACATAGTCAATTAAGCACATTAAGCCCCGAACACAAGAGTCGTCTTTTAAGAAAACCATGATTGTAAATATACCAATTCTTTTAAGGAATGATTGTAAACATTCATTTAGCACATATCGTCGATTACCAACCATTATATCCATAAAACACGTAATGTATGGACAAGATACTTGCCTCAAAACCATGATCAATGGAACAACGAACGGACACAGTCAATCAGCCCCTGAACTTCCAAGAACAAACACGAACCCGACAGTCCGACGAACACTATGAGAGTGACACACCACGAATTAACAACACTAAACGGGATCCAAATCGACATTAAGAATAACAAGGGTTCAAGGGTTTCCTAAGGAAATCAAAACCATGTTCCGGGTGAAATGAAATCAATAAATGAGTTTCTAATCCATAGGGTACAACCAAAACAATAAGAATTACACAATCAATTTATCATTTCCGGGTGAACTCAAGAGATCAAGACCCCCCCCCCCCGAAATTCCCAAAACCAAGGTTCTAAGGGATTTTACCTCGAATTTGACGGTGGAAGATGTAAGAAGGTTGATAAATCCGTGTTAGGAGTTGAAAGGAGTTGATATCTAATGATATCTGGCCGATGTCTCCACCTTCTCACGCCTGGAGTCGCCTGGGTCGCCGGAGGAGAAGAAGTGAAATGAAAAAATGATAAAAGTTGACTTACCAAACCCTTATATATTAATAGAGGTTTAGCGTACGCTACGGAAAGGCTTAACGTGCGCTGCCAGGGTAAAATTGTAGTCCAGAAGCCTCTGTCCGGTCCCGTTAGCGTGCGCTAATCAATGTATTAGTGTGTGTAAATGAGGTAGTCCTGTAAAGGACAGAACGCTCTGTCCCTAATAGTTAGCGCGCGCTAATAAATACGTTAGCGTGCGCTAATTATACATTGTGTAGTCTTTTCTATTACGACCATAACTCCTTCGTCCGGACTCCGATTGACTCGTTGTTTGAACCATTGGAAATCTAACTTGATGCTCTATCACATTGTAAGGTTTCAGAATTTTTAGACTTTATAAGTGCCGGTGGTGATCTTACAAAGTCGACCAATTGCACAACAATGATACTCCTCGACAAAACAATGATTATTCAACATGCAACGAAACACTAACGGACAACACCAACGATTCAAATCTAAAACAAACAAATAACAATGCACGAAATACTATTAGCTCGACTTACGCAACGATATGTCATACCCGACGAACACCACAACACGGTACATCATGTCGTACCCAACATAGGGGAAAACTCAAATAATCGCTAACAGAGCAAAATAATCGGCACAACCGACAAAAATTCAAAAATAACCGGAAACGAAAATCTCGGGTATTACACGTCGCTCCCTGATGATGGCCATAGCCTCCTCGATTTGTTCCGTGGTTTTGAACTGGTCGAGTGAGAGGTTGGGGCCGTCCCTCGGGGGCGGGAGTGAGAGCCTAGCGTCGCAGCGGTCGCCTTCCGCCGTAGGTTGGGATTCAGCCTGGACCGAAATAAGATGCCCGGCAGATCGCAGGGTGGATCTTTTTGAGGTCGTGGCAGAAATCATGTTTCTGAAGGTTTTTCTTTGAAGAACTGTGAGTGTTTCTTCAAGTATATGCCCCGGAGAACAGTGGGTGTTCTTTGAGATGGTCGGAATAAAAATGAAGGTTAAGGTGTCCTCCTTCTAGCGCCAATTGTTGTTACCCAAAATATTATCCGGAGATGATATTGCTGGAATGGTCGAGTAACAAACAAAGTGCGAGAGCACGTCCGTGAGGAAATAAATAACACAAGATTTGTCGGGGTTGTTAGTCCCGGGCTTGAATGCTCTCGCGAGATGTTATTAATATGAATACTAGAGAGTACAAATATTAATGTTAGAGTACTATTATAATGAGTGTAAAGACTCTAGTTATCTAAGCTATTGAGCGTGAAGATTGCTGGAAGAACCAGATATGAAGCTCTGTGAGATCTTGCTTTTGGTGTTCTGTGTTCGTGAATGAATTTCACCGTGTATGTGTATTTTTTCCCATGTTTTCGTGAATGGATTTCACTGTCTGTATGTCTTCGTGAACCGATTTCACTCTCCTTTGACCACTGCTGGAGGCCTTCTATTTATATGAGAAGAGGTTGCTAGGTCCTCCCGGTCCATCGCTGGCGACCGCTGTTTTCTATATTAGAATAAGGTGGGCGATTGTCCCATCACGTGGGACTGTTTCCTTAAAGTCAGAGGCTGCTACTGGCAGCCAGATGTGCGAGCCAATGAGGAGTCCGCACGCCTCCTGAGTCGCTGTCTGGGGAGGACCCACTTTGTACCTTTCGGCGGGCCTATCGGTAGGTGTGAAGGTGGTGACAGGCTGGGGTCAAAAGGCCTTATCTTGTGGCACTTTTTGCGGATCTGCACGTGGGTCTTCGTCTGAGATTCGGTCTTCGAAGACTCTGATGGTGTCGGATTCATACGTGGCATGGGACGATCGTCTATGGTCGGACATTATAGGCGATCGCTAGATGCCAATAGACGATCGCCTTGGACGTCGACCGCTAGGCGCTTTCCCAGCACCTGTCTTCTTTGGCTGGCTCCCGACCATTATGCCGATCGCCATCGAGGCGTATAAATCGCCGCACAACAATCTACAGTTGGGTCTTCAGGGTGATCTGCAGTTGAGTATTCAGGATGGTCTGTAGGTGAGTCCATCATTCCTGTGTCATGAATGATAACTTCTTCTACGGTGGCGTATTTGTTCTTTTTCTCAATCAATTCCAGCTATTTCCTGTACTCAACAGTTGACTCATCAAACACGACATGAGGTGTTTCTTCCACAACTAATGTTCTTTCATTAAATACTCTGTATGCCTTGCTTATTTGCGGGTATCCCATAAATAGACCATCATCAGTTTTAGAAACAAAGGCATTCAGTTGGGTTTTACCATTGTTGTGGATGAAACACTTACAACCAAATATTTGAAAGTTTGCACCAGTTGGTGTTCTGCCATTCCAAACCTCATAGGAAGCTTTGCCATGTCTCCCTACTATCATACTCCTGTTCTGAGTATGGCATGCTGTGTTGACAGCTTCAACCCAGAACCTCTTTGGCAGGTCAGCTTCAGCAATCATTGACCTGGCAGCTTCATTCAAGGTTCTGTTTCTTCTTTCAGCAGCACCATTTTGTTGTGGTGTTCTTTCGGCAGATACTTCATGCTGGATTCCATTCTGATCACTATACTCAGTGATTGCTTTGTTGAGAAATTCTCCTCCTCTATCTGATCTGATCTTGATGATTGAGAGGGATTTCTCATTCTGAATCCTCCTTAGCAGCTCAGGTAGCTTTGTTAGTTTCCACTCTTTTTATAGAAAAAAACAACCCATGTGAATCTTTAGTAGTCGTCTACTACTACTGGGGCATGCTTCCCTCCACTCAATGTCCTTGGCTTGATGGGGCCAAAGAGATCCATATGAAGTAGATCTAAGATTCTGTTGGTGAGAGTGGTAGGCTGAACAGGTTTGAATGATGCTCTGGTCTACTTTTCTTTCTGGCATGCATCACAGAGAGCTTCTTTCTTGAATACTTCTTCTGGAAGTCCTCTGACTAGCGTTTCAGAGCTTATCTTGTTGATGGCTTTGAAGTTCAGGTGACATAATCTCTTGTGCCATAGCCATCCATTTTCAGCAATTGTCTTAGATATAAAACAGGTGTTTGGAGTGCCTGTATTCCAATATATCATGTAGACATCTCTTCATCTGAATCCTTGTAGCTTCATTTCTCCAGATAGGATATCAATTACCATGCATTTCCAAATGGCGAAGACTACTAGGTTCTTTTCATCACAGAATTGGCTTAGGCTCAATAGATTGTATTTGAGACATTTAACATAATGTACTTTGGATATGGTTTTATTTTCTTTGTGCAGCTCTCCAAATCCTTTTGTTTGACCTCTAGAGCTATCTCCAAAGGTTACATATGGGCCTCTTTCTTTGGTGTATTTTGAAAGCACCTTCTTATTCCCTGTCATGGGCCTTGAGCATCCAAAATCTACAAACCATTCTTCACCCCCTATTGTTGAACTTGAGGAGATGTGGTAGTAGTCCTTCCACCTTTTCTGCAATCAGACAAGCAGATATTTAGGTACCCAAATTTGTGTGGGTCCTTTGGGGTTAGTAGGCTTCATGGAGAATTGATATCTCCTTGGATTGTAAAAGTTATGTTGTCTACCACTATAAAGTGTGTACCGTCTGGGTTTATATCCTTGGTTAGGATTGTGTACTGGATATACCTCATAAAATCTATGGTGTGGTCCATTTCTAAATCTTGGCTGAGACCATTTGTTAAATCGTTGGGGTCTCCACACCTGTTCATTATGGAAATTTGGATAACCTTGGGGTTTCCATTTGCCTCTCCTATTTTGAAATCTATTTTTAAGGAGTCTTTGGTAATAGTTGGCATAATGCCTTGGTTGCTGCTTTTGACTTGGCCATTGCTTAGCTCCTGTCTAGGTGGCTGCCTTGTGAACCTTGGCTACTGCCTAAACTTTTGACTGGGCTGCTGCCTATTTTGAAATACGGGTTTATGTGTAGGCTCAACAGCTTGGACAATTGTTTCTCCCTCGATAAAAATGGTTTTTGAACTAAAGGGAGTGTTGGGATCATATCCAATGCCTGATCTGGAATAAAGTGGCCTCTTGTTCATACACAATTCATCCAGGGTTATAAATGCCTTTAAGGATGTTATTTCCTTAGCTTGTGTATTACTTAGCTGTGTCAGTTTGGCAAACTTAGATTTAACATGAGCAAGTGCAGCTGATTTGTCACTGGTTAAACAGTTAACCTTTTAATCTCAGTTGTAGTATTATCAGTCGGGTTTTTCAATTTGTTTTCAGCCTGTTTTTCAAATTCAGATTTGATTTTTGTTAACTCTAGGCTGATTTTTTCAAAGTTATTTTTTAGCTGCCTATTCTCATCTTGCAGCTGTGTTTTCTCGGCTGTCACAGTCAAGTGTGCAAATTTTTATTTTTTCAAAGTCTCTAAGGAGCTGATTGACAGATTCATGTTAGTCAATATCTTGAGATATGTCTGGGCTGTCATTATTATAAATTGAGGGTTTAGATGCCACCTCTTCATCAACTAGGTTGGCCATCAGACAGTTATAGTCTTCATCATCATCAGAGAAGAATCCACTGCTAGATTCTACTCTTTGTTGGTCTTCTCCAATGAAAGCTTTTATTTTGTCATCTTTTCTTCCCACTTCGTTCTTGCCTTCATCCTTCATAAGATCTGGACAGTCAAACAGGATGTGTCCGGTTTTGTGGCAATTATAACATTCCACTTTCCCATTGCCTGCCTTCTGGTTCCTCCTTGGATTGTCCTTGTAATTCTTCTTGTATTTGGAATAGTTCTTCCTGAAATTACTGAACCTCTGCATGATGAAAGCCATTTCTTATTCAAAATTCAGAGGACTGGGGGACTGGCTTCAGCTAGGCTTTTTGCAGATGATTCTGCTGCAAATTCTATCCCTTTATCTGTAGGTTCATTAGATGATGAATAGGGCAGCTCGAACTCATATGCCTTCAGATCAGAAAAACAACTTCTGGATATTTATTTTGTTGAGATCCTTTAACTCTCTCATGGCCACAACCTTCATGCTCCATTCCGGATTGAGAGATCTTAAAACTTTTAGGGCCATCTCCCTGTTGCCATATGTCTTTCCAAGGGAGTTTATTTCATTTATGATCTCAGTGAATCTTGTGTCCACTTGGTCAATTGATTCACCATTCTTCATCTTGAAGTTGTCAAACCTTTGGGTGGCAATTGACAACTTATTTTCTTTTATCAGCTCGGTTCCCTTAAACATTACAGCTAATGTGTCCTAAATTTCCTTTGCATTTTTGCAATTCTTGATCTTGACCATGGTTGCTTTGTCAAGAGTCTGGTACAGGATATATCTAGCCCGATTGTCTAGGTTGGATAGCTTTCTCTCTTTAGGGGTCATATCGGTCTTCTTCTTTGGAATCTTTTCTGGATTCCCAGCAGCAATTTCTTCTGGTATATTATCCTTCTCAAAGATGAAAGGACCTTCCTCATTGATACACCACATGTCATCATGAATGGATGACACATGAGCCTGCATTCTTAGTTTATATAAGTCATATTCATCAACAGAGATTAATGTATATATGCTCAGATATATGGATCTAGTTCTGTAAAAATTGAACCAACCGCTCCGATACCACTTGTAGGTCACAAGTTGTCAAGAATAAGTCTAGAGGGGAGGGGTGAATAGACTTATTAAACTCTTTCCTGAATCTCATGTGAGTTTCTCAGTTGTGATAAGTACAGATGACTTATGTCGTCTGCAAATAGATAATGCGGAAGACACAAATGATGATGATACAGACAACTAATGTCGACTGCAAATAACTTTCTAATGGAACAATAAATATGAATGCAGCGGTTAAGTATGATGTTTAAAGCAGTAAATCACACAAGCACTTATAGTGGTCTCAGAGGTGGGGTAATCCTCTACTAGTCCACTTCTCTTCAAACCAGTTGGAGATAAATTCACTATAACTGTCAACCAGTGATAAAGGTTACAATGAATTCTTCCTAGTTACAACAACTTCCAACCAGTGGAAACCCGTGGACGTTGCAACTCCCTTGACTGCCTAGCACCTCCTGATCGAAAATTCTTGGATGCCTCAACAACTCTCGAGCTGTCTATCACCTTCCAATCAAGAACCCGTGTATGCCTTACCAGTCACGAAACTTCTAAAAACCTCGTTTACAGAAGTACCCCTTACTCAGCATTAAAGACAAGAGTGTTTGTCTTCTCCAACTAAAGAGCTTCTCAGAATATAACTGTTTAAGCTTTGCTCTTTCATGATGCTATAGATCTCTCTAATAGCTTTGTTTGATTTGATTACTTTGTTCGCTTGTAAGTATTGTTCGCATCGTACTTTGATCAATTCATATCTTCAGATATTTATAGTACGATCCCTTGAGCTTTCTTCATAGCCGTTGCATCACTGTAACAAATCTGTCCATTGGAGAGTGGACTTCTTTTTTTATCTTATCATTCTGTTGCACGGTTTGATTCCCCTTTTTAATTACGACCGTTTGAAAGAATTTCTTTGTTTAGCACCATTATTCTTGATTAGAATAATCATAAGTCTTCAGAATGCGGATCTCATGGAATATTTTTTCCTAGATTTCCAAGAATCTTTCCAGTTTGTCTTCTTACGTCTTGCATGTGGCTTTCAGTAATTGTTGACTTTCAACTCTTGCTGATATGGACTGAGTATCTTGAACTTGGCTGATATTTCGACTGAGAACCTATCTGATATCTCTTGGTCAAATCTGCCCGATGTGCAGTCAACATTCTCTGATGTAAAACTTCTCTGATGTATCTTGGTAGAAGTTCTCTGAGATAAAGTTCTCTGCTCTGGACTTCTCTGAGATAAAGTTCTCTGCTTTGACATTCTCTAATATGAATTCCTCTGATTTGAAGTTCTCTGACCTGATAAATGTTCTCCGATCTGATGGTCAAACTTCAGTTGATATTTGTTGACGAGTTCTCGTCTGATAACTTGACTGTAGATGGGTTTTGGTCAAACCTCTCTGATATTCTGTGTTGACCAAAACTTGTCCGATGTAGCCCCTTCTTCAGAACTTAACTGCAGCTAGGTTTTGGTCAAACCTTTCTGATGTATTGCGTTGACCAAAACTTCTCTGATAATGAACTTGCCTGATAACTTCTCTGATAAATGGCAGTTCTATACTTAGTCAATTTTCTATTGATCAACATTTGATCAAGACTTAGCCTAAATTTATAGGCCTATAGAAGATACTCATTTGGTTCTTCTTTACAATTGCCAAGTACTTAAAACATACATTTGAATAATTATCAATACAGGGATGACATCATCAAAATCTAACAAGTATTCCTAACAAGAGATAACGTCCGTAACGAACTCTTACATATGTTATGTCTGTAAGATAGCATACATTATGCTCGTTGGATCAGCAGTACAGTTCTAACTAAAAAGTGACATGACGAGAAGTACCACTATTCAACAGATACAGACTTCAATAACTAAATCAGGCATCACAACATAAGAACGAGAATAATACACAACATTAACCCTACAAAATCAAATCGAGTACCAATGAACCACAGTAGTTGGACTAAACGATTTGAATTAAATGGAAACGAAAGGCGTGGTTATTACAAGTGTCATACTCAAAAGTTTTGAGGTCAGAGAAGAGGTCAAAAGTAGATATTTTACTTAAGCTGCAAGACACACGCGTAATTGTGGTCTTAATATCCCATCAGGCAGGGAGTGATCTAAAGATTTTAAGGTTCTTCTCTTTTGGGGTGTACACTTTGCCCAAAGCTTCAAGTTGACCGACAGTACTGGTAAATCTTAGGTTAAGTTCCTCAAGAGTTTTAGTTGTTTTCATTATAAAAGATTCAAATTGCTGAGTGAGTTTTGAAATTTTATTTTCTTTTGAGAGCTCAGTTCCCCTCACCAATTAACTTGAGTTTTTCCCAAATTTCTTTGGCTGTCTTACATCTCTTTACCTTGGAGATTGTGCCTTTGTTGAGAGTGAAAAGTAGCACATTCTTGGCGACGCTGTCCATATTTGCACGCTTGCATTCATCGGTCGTCCATTGTTCTCTTTCTTTCTCGAGCATTTCTGCATGAGGTTGACCTTTCATTCTTGCAGCCTGATTGACCTTCATGATGGTGATAGGTTCTTCTTGCATAACATAAATCATTTCTTCATACATGGAGGCAAGTTGGCTTCCATCTATATGATTTTCCAATCATCAAACCCATTAATAGAGAACATGTGAACTTTATTGATCATTGATGTATCCATGATAATGACAAGATAAATGATAGAAGTACAAAAATAGAGTTTTCAAAAGCTAGTCTGATTCAGGTTAAAAGTCGACTGATTCTTTGTAGAATCAACCTCTCTGATACCACTTGTTGGTCACCGTATACTATCTTACAACTTAGAAGAGGGAATTGAATAAGAGGTACTCTTTTTCGAAGTTTGTTTTGCGTAGTGGAAGTCCTGAGCTAAGTTGTTATAAGTACATCAACTAGACATTCTCCGGTAGCTTGGTGCTTACAGGCTTTTTAGAGTAAGTATACCATAAATCACAGACAATATGAAAATAGTAAGTACAGGAAATGATAACAAACAATTTTAATGTTCTCTTGCTTGTGCTATTTATAATCTTGGAAATCGACCCGTTATATATGTAGTTGCTGGTCGGTTGGTGAGATTTAGACAGATCGGGTGGGCGGATTGCAAAATGTTTGAATTAAAGTTTTTTGGATTAATGCTTCATACAGTACTTTTTTATCACCATTAAATGCTCTTCAGTCCACAATCTTCTCGGCCGTATTAAATATTATCCTATCAGTATTAAGTGCTACTTTGAAACCGTGAATACTTTGTGAATAAAGAAAGGTTTATCTCACAATGGTTTAAAGCTCTAAGTCTAAATTCCGTTGGATTACATTTTACTTTTCCTAAGTAAAACATCTACAGCTTCTTTGTTGTAACCAACAGTCTTTTTGTTGTATGCTGGAACTTTCATTTAGCTGTAGGAGATATCTTTTGGTCGATGTATGAAGTTCGCTATAGGGACAGGCTGTAGGGTGCATTTATCAGAACACTTAGGGTATTATTTTTCCGAACAATATTTATAGAATAAATTGATCTAATTAACATCCACCAATATCGCCATCGCTATATGTAATTAAGTTGAAAGCAATACGAGACGGATACTATATACCCCATCCAATAATGTCATTCAAGTAACAGAAAATTCGTTTACATGCAGTTAAATATGATTCCTTTGTATTAGTTTGTAATCTAGCACACAGACATGTAGAAAATATTATATCAGGTCTAAAAGCAGTTAAATAGAACAAGGAGCCGATCGTACCTCGAAAAAGTTTTTGATCAACTGGTTTTCCACTTTCATCTTTATCTAGTTTTAGTTTTAATGACATAGTGTGGAGATCTACTTGCTACCTGTTGGGTTTTATGTGTATCTAATACAAGAAATTTGAGCAAAAACGCAGCGAAATAATTATCGAAAAACCCAGATGAGGATCGTCATGCAGTAATTTAATAGATTTAATTAAGAGTTTGTCGAATTACCTTAATTCAAAGAACAAACTAAATCCAGATCAGAAGCTGATGAAAATCATCTTCCTCTTCCAGTAATCCATACACGAACAATTGATGCAAGTCGAATTGCTAGATCCTTATGAATAATGTTGATAAATAGTACAACATATAATTCCTTGCTAAAAGGATTGTAGTGTTGATCAAAATCAACTAAGGGAAGAAGATTGGATGGCCGGACCGGGATTTCCTGGATAGAAAAAGGGGGCGGCCAAGAGAGGGGATTAGGGCCAATTTTCTTCTCTTAATTCTCATGGCAACTCCTTGTCTAAGACCCTTTATTTATACTAAGTAAACCCCAGAGTTAAAACTCTAGTATTTTATTAGTTACCCCTCAACTTATTAAATAATATAATACATATAATATCTTATATTATATATTACTTATTATTTAATCCTCAAATAAATATAATATCCAATATTATATTTATTTTTCTCAATTGATATAATTAAATAATATAATATATAATATCCTATATTATACATTACTCATTATTTACTTTCTTTAATAAATATAATATCCAATATTATAACTATTAATTATTCTTGCTTATCTTTAATCATCGTATGTGTGACCCAAAAGGCTTATCTTATGTTGGCAATCATTTAATACCTTATTAATTATTAAATCATAAATGGTCTTTAGCAAGACATTATGACTAATCAAATAATATAAGTTTATAGTCCATTAAACCATTTAACGTGTCAAATCCCTTTGTCACGTGATATCATATTTGAACTAAGTCATGGAAACTATCATACTTATCATGTTCAAAGCTTTCTCGATCTTAAGTAGACTGATTGAATCAAATGACTCTTCATTTGAGCATGACCATGCATTTTCTTCAGTCCTACTTATCGAGGGGCCCAACAGATATCTCTGTCCCTAAAGAGATGGACAAATCCCCATCTTGATTATTCATTGCCCTCTATATGACTCCCACAAATCCTGATTGCTAATCTTTATGATCACCATATTTTAGATGACGCTGGGTTACGTCAAGGCATAACAGTTATTATGTTGGACTCTATGATAATCTCAGGTTCTAGGATTTATTGGCATATTGTTATATTGAGATTCACTTATAACATTTACATGCAGTGATCTCAATGCAGGTCTGTCCAGGATTGCGTTCTGCAACCAGTGCCCATAAGTTTGATCTGTACTATACACATAATCATCCGATGATTATCAATCAAAATTATATTAGTATATTAATTAATTTAGTCTCCACTCTACGTGATTGGAGCATGGACATTTGAATAATCTTATTATTCATGAATAACTATTATTCGGTTATTATAATATTAAAGCATGCACACATTATAATAATCAACGAGAAATAGATGATATCAAATAACTTTAATTAAATGTGACAATTACAAATCTAGGCACATCGAACGTCCTAAGGTACTATTCCCAACAATCTCCCACTTACACTAGGAGCATTCATTCATGACATTTAGTCCTATCGATCTTGCATGCTCTTTATGCTTTCCTTGTGAGAGAGGCTTGGCAAGTGGATCATAAACATTCTCTTCCGTTGCTACTTGGCATATTGTAATATCTCCTCGTCTGACAATCTCTCTGACTAGGTGATATTTTCTGAGTATATATTTGAAATTATGATGGACCTAGGCTATTTACCTTGTGCAGTAGCACCATTATTGTCCCAATAAAGGCTTATGCGACCCTGGATGGTCGGTACCACTCCTAGTTCAGTAACAAACTTCTTGATCCATACAGCTTCCTTAGCTGCATCCGATGCAACCAGGTACTCAGTTTCTGTTACAGAATCAGCAACCATGCTTTGCTTAGAACTCTTCCAACTCACAACACCTCCAATCAATACAAACATATAATCAGTTTGCGATTTAGAGTCATCTTTATTGGTTTCAAAACTTGCATCAGCATAACCATTTACATCCAGCTCGTTTCCCACACCTCCATAAATTAGGAACGTGTCCTTAGTTCTTCTTAAGTACTTTAGGATGGTCTTCACTGCTGTCTAGTGACTTTCACCTGGATTTGATTGGTATCGACTTGTCATGCTAAGGGCAAATGATACATTTGGTCGAGTACAAATCGTGGCATACATGATCGATCGAATGGTCGAAGCATATGGAATCTTGATCATGTGGGATCACTCATCAGGAGTCGAAGGACGCTGAGTCGTACTCAAATGAGTGTCGTGTGACATTGGTAAGAGTCCTATATTGGAGTCCTGCATATTGAACCGCTTCTATATTTTGTAAATGCAGGTACTCTGACTTAGACCAATCATCCTATTTGGTCTATCACTATATATTTTTATACCAAGAATGTAAGCAGCTTCTCCGAAGTCATTCATGGAGAAACAACTTCTCAACCAAGTCTTGAGTGTCTACAAGATAGGTATGTCATTTCCAATCAGTAATATGGCATATACATATAAGACTAAGAAAACAATTATGCTCCCACTAAACTTATTGTACACACATGGTTCATCGTCATTTTGAATAAACCTAAACTCTTTGACAGTTTCATCAAAACGAAGATTCCAGCTTCAAGAAGCCTGCTTCAACCCATCAATGGATCTTTGAAGCTTGCAAACCTTTTTAGAATTTTTTGGATTAACAAAACCCTCAGGTTGTGTCATGTACACATCCTCGAGTAAGTTTCCATTAAGAAATATTGTTTTGACATCCATTTGTCGTATCTCATAATCATAGTATGCGGCAATACTAAATAAAATTGTAATTGATTTAAGCATGACTACTGGCGAAAAGGTCTCATCATAGTCAACATCATGAGTCTGTCTATAACTTTTTGCAATTAGTGTGGCTTTATAGGCTTTCATATTGTCGTCCATGTATTTCTTCTTATTAAAGACCCTCAGGTGGATCTATCAAGTTCCAAACTTGATTGTCGTACATGGACTGCATTTTTGACTTCATGGCCTCTAGCCCTTTATCGGACTCTGGTCCTAGAGCATTTTCTTTATAGGTACTAGGCTCATCATCTATGAGCGATGCATTACCGTCCTCTGTTACGAGATATCCATATCTCTCAGGTTCATATTGCACCCTATCAGATCTGCGAGGAACATGTGTACTTTGAACTGGCTCCTCAATTAATTATTGATCCTGTTTAGTTTCCATCGGTGAAGTAATGTCTTCTTGTGGTTCTCGAGTTTCCTCAATAATTACTTTTCTTTTACTGTCTCGTTTGGAAATAAATTTCCTTTCTAAGAAGACAGCATTTTGAGCAACAAACACTTTGTTCTCTGCGGGTTTATAAAAGTAGTATCCTTTAGTTTCCTTAGGATATCCCACAAATAAACATCTTTCATATCTGGCCGCCAGTTTGTGAAACACTTGGCACCTTACAAATGCTTTGCAATCCCAGATCTTTAGAAAAGACAAGTTTGGTATCTTACCAGTCCAGTTCTCAAATGGTGTCTTTTTAGATGCTTTCGATGGAACACGTTTAAGGGTGAATGCTGTTGTTTCTAAGGCGTGGCCCCAAAATGATAATGGAAGCTCCATTAGACTCATCATAGATCGAACCATATCTAATAAAGTTCGATTCCTCCGCTCGGACACTCTGTTATGTTAAGGAATTCCAGGAGGAGTAAGTTGTGAAACAATTCCACAACTCCTAAGATGATCATCGAATTCTTGGCTCAAGTATACGCCACCTCGATCTGATCGAAGGGCTTTAGTTGTCTAGCCAAGTTGATTCTGTACTTCACTCTGGAATATTTTGAATATTTCAAAAGATTCATGTTTATGCTTCATAAGATAAACATAACCATACCGGCTAAAATCATCGGCAAAAGTGATGAAGTATTGGTACCCGCCTCTGGCATGAGTGGTAAGAGGTCCGCATACATCAGTATTGTAACACCTCCAAAATACATCCAGAAATATTACACACTGTAGGCCCTTCTCACAAGGATCTACCAGGCTAAACTCTACTAGACTACACAATGATTGACCGACCGGGGTCAATCTAAATACAATGCATACCGACAAGGTCATTAGCGTACCCATACATAATCTACTATAATTAGCGTACGTTATATACACCACTTAGCATAAGTTAATCTCCGTTGACCCAAAGTTGTCCAAGTTCATGCCGCGGGAATCTTATCCGAGCCCACCACGAGCTGGCCCATGTGCTCGCTGCCTTGATCAATTATTGACTGCCTTACGTACGCTATGCCTTGCTCATAATGTACGCTATCTGTGGCTCGTAATGTACGTTACGCGTACTATCTAGCGTACGTTACGACGTAGTTGCATGTGCAGAATTACAAGGTGATATTATCATGCATGTGGATGCGAATATGGAAAAGATCATACTTTGATTATCGATATCACAAATTCGAATAATACAAGGTTCAAATACAGACGAAAATACTTGACAATTTATCTGGATAATACATACTCTCCTTCTAAAAAGGAGTTTCATCCCGAAACTCAAGACGAAAATAATTCTTGGTATCTAGACTTCATACTATCTTCCGTCTCTCAAGTGGCTTCTTAAACTCCATGGTGCGACCATTGAACCTTTACCAAAATGATCGGTTTATTTCTCAATTGTTTGACTCGACTTTCTAGTATCCTGATCGGTTCCTCTTCAAACGTGCCATCCTAAACGACTTCGATCTCACTAAAATCAATTACATGACTGAGATCTGATATGTACTTCCGTAAGTGAGATATGTGGAACACATTATGAACGTGACTCAATGATGACGGTAAGGCCAACCTGTACGCCAACTCCCAAACTCTCCCAAGAATCTCGAATGGTTCGATATATCTCGGACTCAGCTTTCCTTTCCTCACGAAATGAAATATTCCCCGAGTAGGAGAAACCTTTAAAAGTACGTGGTCTCCAATACCGAACTCTAGCAGGCGACGGCGCACCTCTGCATAAGATTTTTGCCGACTTTCGCCGGTCAAAAGTCTTTCACGAATCAAGGCTACCTTCTCTTTAGTTTGCACTATCAACTACGGATCTGTTCCTATCAAGTCTGATGAATTGTCCCAACACAGGGGCGATCTGCAACTCCTCCCATATAATGCTTCAAAAGGTGCCATCTTAATGGAAGCATGCCAACTATTGTTGTAAGTGAATTCAGTCAATGGTAGATGAACTTCCCACTCAGTCGACCAATCTAAGGCACAGGCTCCCAGCATGTCTTCTACTGTTTGAATAGTCCTCTCGGATTGTCCGTATGACTATGGATGATAAGCTGTGCTAAAGTTCAGTTCGGTTCCCAAGGCTTTATGAACTGCTTTCCAAAAATGTGACATGAAGTGACCGTCTCGGTCAGAAATAATGGTCTTCGGCGTACCGTGCAATCGGACTATCTCTGCAATAAACACTCGTGCCAACTTTTCTGGTCTCCAAGTGTCCTTTATGCCCAGAAAATGAGCCGATTTGGTTAGACGGTCAACTATCACTCATATCATGTTCATCCATGTTCTGGTCTTCGGCATATTAGTGATAAAGTCCATCGATATATCCTCCCACTTACATTCTGGAATTGGAAGTGGCTTCAAAATTCCGGCGGGTCATTGATGTTCGATCTTAACCTGCTGACAAGTTAAACACTCCGAGACATATTCCGCCACATCTTTCTTCATAATGCCCCACCAAAAATTCTGCTTCAAATCCTTATACATCTTACTGGTGCCCGGGTAGATAGAATAGGGCGTGCTATGAGCTTCCTTCATGATTGTCTGTTTCAAAACATCGACATCGGGAACACAAAGTCGGCTCTGGAATCTCAAAACTCCATCATGAATTACAAATCCTGGGGCCTTTCCCTTACTCACTTCATCACGTAACCGAATCATCAGAGGATCATCTAATTGCTTAGATTTGATTTCTTCGGTTAACGATGAAGTTAATTCCATCACACACAGTTGTCTTTGGACTCTTTGCAACCATACTTAAATTCCTTCGCGAATCAATTCTCGTTGAATGCTGGACTGGGAGGTGAGAGTCTCCAGCATTCGAATAGAAATAGGTTTGTGGCTTAATGCATCAGCCACTACATTTGCTTTGCCTGGATGATAAAGAATCTCCAAGTCATAGTCCTTCATCAATTCCAACCATCTCCTCTGCTGCATGTTTAACTCTTTCTGACCAAAGATGTATTTGAGAATCTTATGATCTGTGAAGATCTGACAGTGAGTCCCATACAAATATTGTCTCCAAATTTTCAAGGCGAAAACCACAACTGCCAACTCCAAATCATTCCACTCAAACTTTTGCACATCTCATTCCACTCAAACTTTTGCATCTTCTGCAGTAATCGAGTAAGTGTGCGGGTAATTTTGGAAAACCCTTCCACGAACTGACGATAGTACCCAGCAAGTCCTTGGAAAGTTCTAACTTCCTTCACGTTCTTAGGAGACTTCCAATCAAGATTGCTTCGACTTTTTAGGGATCTACTCGGACTCCTTTTGCTGATACCACATGACCGAGGAACATCACTTCCTTAAGCTAGAATGCACACTTAGAAAGTTTGGCATATAATTGCTCGCTTCTCAAGAGGTCCAAAATGATTCGTAAGTGTTGTGCATGCTCTCCCGAGCTCTTGGAATAAACCAGAATATCATCAATAAACACAACTACGAATTTGTCCAAATACTCTATGAACACTCGATTCATCAACTGCATGAACATGGCAGGTGCATTAGTGAGACCAAACGGCATCACTACAAACTCATAGTGTCCGTAGCGAGTTCTGAACGCTGACTTTAGAACATCGGATTCCTTAATCCTCAACTGATGATATCCCGATCTCAGATAGATCTTAGAAAATACTATTGCTCCTTGTAACTAGTCAAACAAATCATCAATCTGTGGCAACGGGTACTTGTTCTTGATCGTCATCTTGTTCAGCTCTCGATAGTCAATACACAATTGAAGCGATCCATCTCTCTTTCGGATAAAAAGAACTGGTGCACTCCAGGGCGAAAATACCCGATAATTTATCCGGATATTACATACTATCCCTCTTAAAAGAAGTTTCATCCCGAAACTTAAAGTAGAGTGGTGGAAAAACCAAGAAAAAATAACTACTTGCTCAGCCCCAAAACATCACGAGCGATGCGCGAATGCAAGGTTCTAAAAATACAATGATTGGACCTAGGAAGTATCTAGTACGTCAATTGAGGCGATAAATTACACGTGAACATGAGAAGTTAGAGTGGAGAAGTAAAAGCTCACAGAATTAAGGAAATTCACAAGCGGCTCAGACGTACTAAAATCGCGTGTCGAGCTCGACCCACCGTATTCAAGTTCATGACACACTGAAAATATTAACCGCACGAGTGGAAACAATTAGTTTCGAACAAAATTTTGCAAAGATTACGTTCAGATGTGAATAGACCACAATAATTCACGGAGTCTAACAAATCAGTTCTGAAATTCGTTCGAATGACGGTAGGTTCAGTAGAACATGGTAGTTTAAAATTTTCAAGAGGATCACAGATGAATCACCAACAATAAAAGTCTCCCAACACTGAAAATACTAAGAAGAGTATAGGTAAAACATTCCCCCATACTAAGAAGACATTTCAGCCCCGAAACTTAAAATAGCAAGAGTTGGAAACGAAAAGCAATTAAAACAAAAAACGATCAAAGTCACGATTGTTGGAAACAGCAATGACTAGAACATAGTACAAAATATTCATTCTCCTATGTTAGGCTCTTCGGTAGGAGACATAGGGTTTCGGGACCTTCTCCGTCCACTTGCTCTGCTCACCAACAAAGTAGCATTCTTTGCCAATTCGGAAATTATCTCACAATGTTTCTCCCGATAGCCTTCACACCCGCACCGATAACAAGTCAAGAGTGGGGAGGGACAGTTTACACGGATATGTCCCGTACGGTTGTAGCTGAAGCACACTCTCTTCTTACCGGGAGTCACCGATGCTGGCTTGGGATTCCCAATGCTCATTCTCGACCGCGAGGATTACGCATTCGAACGACGTGGGTGTTTGAGAACCATAGTCTCTTCACCGTCCAAAAATTTTCCAGATGTCCTCGGTCTCTTTTCTCCGCTCGTTGGTTCGGTCACTGAGGAGGTTTCATAGGTTATCGTCAGATCTTGATATTCCTTCACCGTAACATGAATCGTTGTCGTACGAACAACCTCACCGCTTCCGCTTCCATTATCATGTCTACGTCCGCCAAGGCTCGTCATGCTAATGCAGATAGTACCATTTATTTTTATCACATATTCGGTTGTACGGTATACCACAATTATCAGTACAAGGTTTGATTAGCATCCTTAGAATAACGGTAATATCATAAAGCACGAAATTTTCTGAAATCGACTTCCAGTCCTTCGTCTAGGACGATCATTATGCGTATGCTTTTAACAAAAAAAAAGGCGAGTCACGTTGTGCTCAAAACTTGTAAATACTGTCTTTTGTTTTGAAAAAGGAAGTTTATACAATGATTCTAAAAATTTATTTTCGAGTAATGCCTACAAGAAAATTGAAAATCGAATTGTAACTAATTTGAAATATTTCAAAAGTGTTGAGTCCCAAATACCAAAATTTGAAAATCCTTCCTCTTCTACCAAGATGTTTATTCGAAAGAATTCTTTTCACCAAAATACGTGACCATTCGACATGACTACATTAAATCATGAGGTTTACAATGTTAGGAAAATTTCAAAACACTACTTTAAAATGTTCGTAATTTGGCCCGGAAATATTAAATGCTGGGGATTCTGCGCTGGAACCTACCAGGCTAAAAACCATTTAAAAATCATTTCAAAATACGCAAAAAAAGCCGATGACGGTAGCATTTTCCAAAACTCACAAAATCATTTGTAAACTATTAAATACCGTCATAGAAATACCGTTGAAACGTGCAAGACTAAAATGCCAAAACTCGATTTAGGGAATTGGTCTTATGAGATAACAATTCAGTTTGCAAAATACCAAGAGTCATTTCAAAATACTGACGCAGCAGATAAAATTAACACTCAAAGATTTATTCTACTGAAATGCAGAAACCGATAAATATGTTCAACTTCCGAAGTATACAATATAACCATTCTCACTTGAACCGTATACGCAGGTGATATCATAAAACAATATAATCTCTAACAAGTTCAAACCCTTGGTTCACGTTAAGCACAATATAATCAAATACGTATACAAGGGGACTTACGATTCGGGAGGCTTACCATCACGGATTGCTTGAAGATGATGTTGGAACCACGATACTAATCACAACTCTGACGCGCGGGACTTACACAAGACATGGACTTGACCCAACGGCCTAGTTTTTTCACAAACCTAAGCTCCGATACCATAAATGTAACACCCCCAGAATACATCCAGAAATTTTACACGCCGTAGGCCCTTCTCACAAGGATCTACCAGGCTAAACTCTACTAGACTACACAATGATTGACCGACCGGGGTAAATCTAAATACAACGCATACCGACAAGGTCATTAAACAATTCAGAAAGTAATGAACTTTACATCTCAATGACAAAAATAAACTTTCACACGAAAAATGATGACAACTCCACTAATAAATGCAAAACCTACACCCGTACAAGGGTGAATACTCAACCAACTGGGAAAAATACCGACCAAGATGGAATAAAAGAAAAAGACTCTGACTCTTGTGTGATTAGCATCATCGTCTTCCATCTCCTTCCAAGCCAATCCGGTGACTACTCCCGAGCTTCCAAAACCTGAGCGCATAACAGGCACCCACCCCACGAAAACTTGGGGGTTAGCAAACTGGAATTTTGCTAGTGCAAGTACATAATATACAAGATATACGAACAATAACGACACAAAACTCAACAGCCGCGAAGCCTTAACACAAACCATACATACTCATAGTCAACACAGAATAGCATTCGCATACACAAGGTGAAAGATAATTACATAGTAATATTCTCTTTATGGAACATAACACTAAAGAAACTTTAACCAAGCCCAAGGAGTCAAAAGATTTAGTTTAAAAATCCATTTTTATAAAAGGAAAAGTATTTTGATATGATAGTTTGAAAACATTATTTTATGACACGGGCCGTCTTGGGATTTGAAAATCGAATGGGAATACTTTTAGAAAATAACTCAAAAGGGCTCTCGGGTCTTCGACCCAGGATGTGGAAAACAATTTGCAAGACAACCATTACAACGTTATTCGGGGGTCCTCGACCCAATTGATAAAACACTATCACAAGCGAATCTTTACAACATCTCACGGAGTTCTCGGCCCAATCCAAATAATATCATCACGAGATCCAATCTCAACATCCCACGGGGTCCTCGACCCAATACACAGAATAATCATCACAGTACAATCAAAGGCACAACCTCTCATTCGACAAATCCTGCTCAAGACCTTGATTAATTAACCCTCGGAGATCTCGTCAAATATCCTTGGTTAATTAACCCTGATACCAACATTTAAAACAAGTTGGAACAAACTCCAGAAACACGAATCGAGGTCTACATCAAGACCAACATTTTAAAGTAAGTTGCAAAGATTTAAATTACGAAAATCATTTGGTAACGGGGTCTTAGCTATCACTCAAATATTCGTTACCAATAAGCCTGCCTGGCGCCTCCCTTGCACACCTGTGTACCGGCGTTCACTCCACTATATTGGCCACCCATTGCACATGTCACCGTGCCGGCGTTCACTCCCATAGAAGCCGCCCCTTGCTCACGCATTAAGTAACACCGGTGTTCACCAATCATATGGACCCGCTCATTGCAGCGTACACCAGGCCGGAGTGCACGCCCCGCCCTCAGAGGCACCCGGATATGACGTCTCTCATAACAAGTATTCACGTTGTGACAAATACCAAGCACACAGTCAACCGTTACAACAATTATCAAATCAGTTCATCAATTCACATAATTTATTCGCCAGTACGTAACTACGCAAAATAAACAATAACTCGCACGTTATTCATCAAGACTTAACATGTTAAGCCTTGAACACTACCAATCAACACTTCATATATATCCTTATATCGTAACTCAACCGAAAATACAAACATTACCATATTACCTCTATAAATATTGTTCGTACTTTAATCTAAGTTGAGTACGTCGACTAATATTGGTATTAATCATCCAACATTTATCTCTATATGTATATATATACACATATATCTATACGTATATCCACACATATATATAATATATATACAGATATTCGTAACATAATTCATACACTTCAGCAACAATGATTTCACGTAATTATAATTCGGATATCAAGGTACTTGCCTTGGTAATCTCTCGCGAATACTCCGGAAATACAGTTGATTGGAACAATCCATAACTCCAATGGAAACGATGATCAGAAAGGCTCAACACTGGATTATCATAGGAAATTCGTCCTTAATATCCTATCATTAAATAAATAATCAATCACACGAGGAAAAACATAGAAAGATGACCGAACCCTAACTGTGCTCTTCGTAACGTACGTTACACACCTACGTAACATACGTTACGTCTGCACGTTAGCGCACGTAAGCTACAAAGTTTAACGCACGCTAAGCATGCACTGGACAGTACTTCTTAGTTCAGATGACTACCTTGCTTGAGGGTATAGCGTACGTAATGCATAGAGCTTAACGTACGTTATATTCACACATATATACTCATGTGAATCAGAATGATCCTATGGTGTTGATGTCTACGAATTTCAGGTTAATCATCCCATCACAAGACTTACTCTAATCTCGATTATAAATCCTCAAAGGTAGTTCGGAAAATATGAAATTGTTATCAACATTAAGTCTATGATTATTATGGAAACACCATACAATACGGTTTATTAATCTCAGAAAACTTCCCTTATTTGTTCATCATAACAAGATTCGAACTATTATGTTCTTAACTCGGTTAACTAAAGCATGAACATTCTAACTTCTAAAAACATGGTGTTCGGATAAAAATCATCTATGTAGCTTAATAATCCCGGTAGTATGTTCATAACATCCTTAAGAACACGAATTCAAGGTTGAGGTAGCATTAATATACCTTAATATGAAACAAACGCAGAGACAAGAGGTAGCATCCAACTCCGATTGCTTGAATGCCAATCCAAGATGTTTCTTAACTTAAATGATCGAGTCTTTGTAATCTATAGATGTTTTAGATGGCTGGAGACTCTCTAGAAATGAAGGAAAACGAAGTGCAAGTGAAAGGGACGAAGTGAAATGAAATGGGGTGTTGTCCATATATATAATATCTTGAGCTTTACATACGTTAGCCTTAGCTATTTACGTACGTAATCGACTTAGCGCACGCTACCATTAGTTCTTAGCGTACGCTATCGCTCAATGGTAGCTTACTGTCTCATTCTGTACTCGCTTACGTACATTACACCCTATGCATTACGTACGTAAGCTACACATATTAGCGTACGCTAGTTACAAACCTTAGCGTATGTTAACACCCGTTGACCCCAAAACTGTCCAGGTTCATCCGCGGTAATCTTTCCGAGCCCCACCACCAGCCGTCCATGTGCTAGCTAGCCTGTTCAATCATTGACCTCCTTACGTATGCTACGTCTAGCTCGTAACGTATGCTATATCTAGCTCGTAATGTACGTTACGCGTACCTGTTAGCGTGCGTTACGACGTAGTTGCATGTGAAGGATTAAAAGTTGATATTATAATGCATGAGGATGCGAATATGGAAACGATCATACTTCGATTATTGATAGCACCAATTCGAGTAATACAGTGTTCAAATACGGACGAAAATACCCGATAATTTATCCGGATATTACAAGTATGTACTAGACTTAATAGATGAATGTCCCTTTCTCCATGACCGGTGAAAGAATTCTTCTTCATCTTTCCTAATAGACAAGATTCGCATGTCCCGTATGACTCATAGTCAAAGGAGTCTAAAAGTCCATTGTGATGGAGTTTAGAAATGCGTTTCTCATTTATATGGCCAAGTTGACAGTGCCATAAGTAAGTCGGATTAAAATCATTGAGCTTAGGTTTCTTGGTTGCAATGTCATAGAATTTCAAAGTATTGGACTAGGTCAATATTGTAAAGGCCAGTATAAAACTGTGCAGTACCATAAAGCAAGTCATCATAAAAAATAGGAATAATATTATTCTTAATAAGAAAAGTGTAACCTTCACAATCTAATGTAGAAACTGAAATAATATTCATATTCATAGCAGAAACACAATAGCAATCGTTCAAACCTAACAAAAGACCATTGGGTAAAACTAGATCATAAGTTGCAACGGCTAGTGCAACAACTCTTACTCTATTACTGACTTTTAGATCCATTTACCCTTTCTTCAGCTCTCTACTGCTTCTCAACCCCTGCACATTTGTACAAGTGTGCGATCTACATCCAGTATCCAGTACCCAAGAGATAGAAGTAGATAAGTTAACTTCAATTACAAATATACATGTGGTAGTCTCACTACCCTCGCTACGCTTTAGCTCTTCCAATTAAACCTTGTAATTTCCTTTCTAGTGTCCTGGTTTATTGCAATGATGGCAATTTCCATCTTTGGGGGCTTTTGCCTTGAAAACTGGCTTAATTGTGTCTCTATCTTTGGCAACTTTTGCTTTACCTTTACCCTTGCCTTTGTTCTTGAAGAATTTCCCGTTGCTGACTATTAACACGTGGCTTGGTTTCTTCTTCATATTTTGCTCAGACAAGTTTTTAAGTGTAACACCCCCAGATTTAACCGGGAATATTACAGCGCCATGGGTCCCGAGATGGAACCCACAAGGCTAAAGGAAATTTTCACAAATATTTACAAATGCCCAAGAGGCCGACGACGGTACTATCTTTAAAACATTTGAAGACTATATAAAATCTGTTTATCAAAACCATCATAAAATCTCGTTTTGAAAAGGTCAAGGCCAAACGGCCAAAACTCAATAGTTTAGAAAACGATTTCCAAAGTAACTCAAATTACCAGAAATGAAAGGTCATTTAAAAATACTCACAAAGTGGAAAAGACTACAGTTAAAAATACTCTAGCAGCGGAATACAACAACTGTTCAGAAAACTCAATACACAATTACATGCCCTAGCCAGTATCCTCCGAGAAGCTCATCCCTCCACGACCGCTACAAACTCGATATCTCAAGAACCTAAAAAGAAAGTCCACGATGGGGTCAGCCATAATATCCAACAATGATAACCGTCACATCACATTAATAATTACATACCAATGAGAATACAAAAATAAGAATACGACCAATGTAATCTTATCGTAGTAACTTTACTTACCCAAATAATTCTCGTTAGAATAACCATTATCACATTTCATATCTCGTACTCGATTAACCAATAAACTCGAACATAATATCTGTATTGTACCTCAAACAATACTCAATATTCTCAAACTATCATCACCAACTCACGATACGGAAATATACCAGTTCTGACCAATACGATCCATCGGATAGCATCATCAAATCCCAAGATGATAACCGATTATCCATTAAAAGACAAATACCAAAGGAAGTACGGAACATACCTCAAGATATGAAATGCCACGACAATCATGTCAGTATAATCCAAGGTCAGATCAATACCACACACGGGCATGGTCCTAACACATGACCTACAAATGCATACTCATATGACAACGTCAATATGCTCACATCAATAACGACAATGTATACTTATGGCAAACCCATAATATACATATGCACAATAACAACACATGACAAAATCAATGATGCGAATCTACATGATTCCATCAACACAATACTGGGTAATCCAATGATCTAGCGCCCTCAGCATAGAACCCCATGATGATCCCGTCGGACCAACGCATGGTGGAAAACCTGTCCAACGATCCAGCGCCCTCAGCATAGATCCCCTTGATGATCCCGTCGGACCAACGCATAGTGGACATCCGATCCAGCGCCCTCAGCATAGATCAAATGATCTCACTGGATCAACACAACATAAACAATACAATTATGCATACACATATGCAACTCAATATGTTCGTCAACATGAACAACATATGAATCAAACATGAACGACACTATGATGAAACAACTAGGACGACTTCACGTTCAGCAACATGAATGACAACCTGCATGATCAACAACATCAACACTAAACCGAATCAAACTAAGATACTTGTCCCGAGTCCTTCAGGAGAAATCTCGATGTCAAATCGTCAACGGCGATTATCCTCAATGCTCGACGATCCTAACGTACAATGAACTATAGATATTCATATTCTCATCTTTATCGCAGCGTAACCTTGATACCTGAATGCCAATAACCGAGATAAAGCATATACATTATGATTTAACTCCCAGAATTGGAAAGACAACATATAATCCAAATCTCCAGAATTTGCAGTAATAATCATTGCTATATGCATTATAAACGAAATGAAACTGAAACCATCCATTAAACATTATAACTGAGCAAGTAATAACTTGCCTCGATACCGATACGATGATGATGAAGCTGCTACCAATCACATTGCCTTCGTATATGAGCTCCTCGGCCCCGACCAATGCAATTCACGAACATACTTGAACACGACCGAAACATACGGTTATAATCACCGATCAATAATATCAACCTATTGAAGTAATCAAATAGCAACGGTTCGATAACAATCAATAACCTACATAGACAACCAATCAATTACAATGGTTTAACGACACTTCGATCACATACAAAACCAAATAGCATAACTCAATCTATTACGAACTCGTATACACCATATGAACCGATATCCGATAATTACTAATCAATATAACCGATCGACAAACTCAACGATTTCATATTATCTCGATTAAACATAAGTCCGAACCATCTAACTCAAACAATTACGAATTCATAACCAGAATACGATTACGGATACGAATGTAAAGAAATCATATTCGGTGGTCAATCACAATCTTTCCGGATTCCAAATTAATGTTATGATTCGTATTTCATCAAGAACCTACGAATTCTACCACTACAATCAACGAACATTTGATCTTCATATCTAAAAATATCGATAATTCACCCTACGATCGTCTTGCGATGTTAAATTCATCAAGGAGTTCCTCAAGAACACTAAATGATTCGAAACCTTGTTCATAGCCATCAAACAAGGTAATTCGATATCCTCTAACATCTGAACAATCCTCATTCATAATTCAAGGTGTATATGATCATATCTTCCAATATATGATCCTCCTAACATCAAGAATCAAAACAATTCTACCAAGAACACTATAATTCTATAATCATAACCGACATAATTAAGACATAAACCATCATATCCTTCAACATATGGTTCATATAACCCCAAGAACCGTAACAACATCATAATCATCTTCATATAAATTATTCATCAACAATAACATCACAATCCGAATTCAAGGTGAAGAGTTCATCAACATACATCAAGAACATGAATAACACAATCAAACTCTTCAAGAATTATTGATATCTTCACATCCAAGCCTTTAATCCATACTTCCCAAGCTCATAACCGAGTTAGAAGAAGTTTATTCACACTAACACCCTCACAAGGACGAACTCAGGAGGAAGAAATGATTTTCTCTCCTGAAGAAATGAAAGACCGATCTTCATTTTATAAACTGCATCGATCATTACGTACGTTATCCATCAGCATTAACGTACGTAATGCCGCTTAGCGTACGCTAAGTGTCCTTCATAGTGTACGTAATATCATTCCAGAACTTACTGACCTGTTTCGTTCACTCGCTTACGTACGTAATGTTTCCTCCATAACGTACGTAATACGTACGTTGACTTTTTACAGTAATTCCTCAGTTAACGTACGTAATGCTTTACCCGTAGCGTATGTTAACCAAGAGTTGACTCGACCAAGCACTTTTCTCGCCGAAAGCTGCCGACCACGGGTCCCACCTGTCAGCCATAGCCTAAGCTATCCGATTCCTCTCGTTACGTACGTAATGCCTTATGCATAGCATATGTAACACTTAGCAACTTAACGTACGTTAACTCTACTTATTAACATACGTAATCCTTGTGTATTAGCGTACACTATGTATACATCGTAGTGTGCGCTAATGTGGCTGTACTTAGCCATTTTCAGCTACTCTTGTCCAACATCTCGACATGCAGAATACAAACATATGGCATAATGAATAGGTATACTCAACACATTGTATTCTCAAATGTAATTGTCGACCATATATGACAATCATACCAATACTGACATCCAGTTCTTGATTTATTTTATCCATACTGTACAGATTCCACGCTGTACAACATAACTCAGATAAAATAATATTAAACAATAGTAGTAGAAATTTCCGATATTACATTAAGCATCCCATGCATATCAGCAATGGGCTTCTCCATCGCATATATATTATAGTTCATAATAAACTGACCGATACTATCGGGCAATGAGTTTAGGGTCATATCCGTAGAGTGCTCCTTGGAAAGTGGAAAATCAAGCCTATCAAGATGATCAATGTAACCTTTCATCTTGAGTACATGAGCGCTGGAAGATGTCCCCTCAACCATCTTGCAAGCATACAAAGCTTGAAAGGTCTATACCTCTCTTGCCTAGCGTACTTTTAGAAAGTTTCCTTGAGGTGAGTATTAAGCTCATAGGCTTCCATTTCTTCCAGATTCTTCTTAAGTTCTGGACAAATGGTAGCCAACATAAGACAACCGACATCAATAGAATCATCTCAATATTTCTTCCATTCGCATTTTGTTGCTTTGTTAGCATTGTCAGCAGGCTCATCGAGAATTTCTTCCTCAAGAACGTACAACTTTCTTTCTTGCTTGAGAACTATTCTCAAGCTCCGGATCTAATCCAGACAGTTGCTCCATTTTCTTTGAGCTTGTCCTTCTCAAGGACGGGTCGCAGTAAAATGGTGGATGTGTTGTTTGATGCCATTCTATTATCTACAAAACTAAATATGCAAAGTATTTAGTCACATTTCTATTTCTCAAAAAATACTCCCACTAAAACAAAATACTCTCAATTTTACAACATTTGTAATTTTAGTGGGCTAAGACTCCATTTTACACAATTCTAAACTCAACTTTGGCATGACACCTAAAATTAAGCTACTTCAGATGGATAACCCTTTATCGATTACATCATATGTAACTCTTAGACTATACTTATGGTGTAAAACCCTAAATCCGAATACCTATATTACGCCTAAATTTTGTATTTTACCCTAAGCATTGAAATCATTTAATTAATCCTTAAACTATACGAGATATGTTATACGTAAAATTATAATATTTAACCTAAGTCCTAGTATAACTAAATAAATGCTACAAAATATATATATATATATATATATATATATATATATATATATATTAACCTTCCTAATTAAGAATCATATCACGCGTTTGATTAAGATTCGTAACTTTCAAATTGTCATTCATGATCCATAAATTTCGGCCTTTATTTAGACATGTATAACCGAACCTTTAATACCAAAATTAATTGAAAGATTGAGAGAAATAAATTTCCCATAATCCCCCAAACATCTCGGCATTTCTCTATTTTCTCTCCAGTAAACCAAGGTGCGAAGCAATGGGGAAGAGGGTTGTGAGGCAGGTCTGATCGTAGTATTCTTGGGGTTGGTGTTGTGTGATTCGTGGGTCTTCATTCCTTGTGTTTGTTGGTCTCGCTAATTTCTGCCTAAAGGTAACACCATCCTTCTTTGTTTTTAAGTTCATTCGACACCATTATATCTTCTGAAATCTGAAGTTAAACACGTACTAACCAACCAATCAAGTGATCATGCTAATCTTGCACCTCGTTAAATTGGTGATACGTATAACACATAAAAACAGGTCACATAAAATCATGAACTATGAAACATATATGTGGGTCGTAATGTGTTTTCTTTTCGAATTGATAAGGACCCGTAATATGGTAGATTCGTGTGGGTATTATGTGAATCAAATCATTCTAAGATCAGGTGTGTATAAACATGTAGTTAATCGGATTTAGGAGGATTAGGGTTTGTTTTGGGTTCGTTTATATGACATGGGTGTGTGTGTGTTAAACTGAATTAGGGTTAAGGTACTGGTAGAATTGGTGATGGGTGTTGTTAATATGATTGTTAATATATGTTAACATGATGTTTAAAACAGGTCATGTAGTATATAAAGGTTTTGTGTACATTTGTATAAGTAAACATGTTAAAAATGGTCTAAAACGGTTTTCTACAGGAGACAGTTTTGAAAAGCTGAATATATGTGCATTGTAGCTCGAGTTTCATAAGGATTTAATTCTGTACTTTTGCCTAAAAACTCAGTTTAATGTCCTATTTAAGTTTTCCAATTGGTTTGAAGAGAATTGGAGTTGTATTGGTCATGCTTTTAAATTTTACGGGATCATATGTCAAAATCTGAGTTTTAAGAATTTAAATTCATTCTGGTTACACGATTTTTCATTTGAAAACTACAAGAAGTTATGACTTAAAAATTTACAGAAGTTATATTTCACATGTTTTATAAGTTTTAGAATTTTTGTGGATTTTTCCAAAGTATTTTGATATGCCTTTGTAATGAATAACTTCTGGGTGTTTCAGCAGTTTACTTTCTGGACAGTCGTGTAAAGAGTGATTTTTATTGTGTGCTTGTACTAATGAATAAAATCTGAGAAAATTCAAGTAGACTCCTAAGACATATATGCTTCAGTGGTAATTTTGATGCATTTTTACTTTGACATATGGTGTGGTGTTAAAGTTCATAAAATGAAGGCTAAAACATAGTAAAACCAGAATTTTTGTTAGAAGATTAAGATTGTTGTGATTTTAATATCATTTAATATACTCGAACCCTAAAATGCATTTGAACTATAATTATGATACAATTGGTCATATGGTAACCTAATTCCAATAACGAAACTCTAATCACATTAATAAATGGTTTTAAGTAATTAAGAACTCGTTATGACATTATGAGCTAATAAGCATAAAATGAACCTAATTTGTGTAGATTCGCTGAAGAAGGAGTAAACTCTGATCTTTATATCTTTGACGTGTTTTGCATTTTGCGGTTGGAGGTATGGATATTCTTGATACCCCTTCTCTCTACTATTGTATCAGTTGTTTCATTTGTTTTGATATTCGTACGGATACCCTTGAACCTTTGATATGATACATTTGATATGAACTTTCATATGATATGCCATTTGAACCCTTCAGTTTGATACCCGAGCCAAGTTCGTTTCCTAGCCATGAAGGTAACATGGCCGTGTCATTGATGCACCAATGGCATGACTCTAGTGTGGTTGAGTGATGTTCCACACCGTCCCATTTGATGTGATATGTGCACTTTACATTTGTTATGGCCAATATGATTTGTTCGGGGGTGTATGGATGCATCCTAGGTTCGATTCGTATTTGGTTGTAAATGACATGATTATGATATGATATGTTCGGTGATTGATGCTTGTGTGCAATACACGTCTTTAACATGTTCGGGAGTTAGCTACTCCATGGTTACTATGATATTTGATTTGATTTATGTTCGGGCTCGTGGTAGATTACTGACTTTTCCTTACTTTTGATATCCATTTGTTTATACTTCATGCCTTTCCCAATGCACCGTACTTTATATGTTCGTTCCTTATCGTTTGGTTTTGTTTATACATATCTGTCCACTAGGCTTTTTAAGCTCAGCCGCATTTTCCTTTTTCTGCGGCAGGTATCTAAGCTAGGAGCTAGGGTTGCTTTGGGGTTGAGAGTTGAGCTTGTGGAGACTTTACCCTAGTCATCTTAGATTTATTTTGCTATTGTTAGGACATTGTTTAGACTTTGATGATTTGTTATTCATCCCTTTGGAGTATTTCTTTTCGTTGAACTTATGTTTTGGTTTAAGTCACTTCGACTTAACTCCTTTTGATTATTTATGTTTAAGACTTCCGCTTGCGTTTATTTATGTATGTTCTGATATGCCACCATAATGTGATACTTCTACCCTTGTCGGGTTGGGGTGTTACAATTATGGTATCGGAGACCTAGGTTCGACCTATAGAGCTTAGGCTATGACCTGTGAGGATTTGGGTAGACATTAGGTTTCCTTCTGCGTATTTTCCTTTCATACTTCATCTTTATTTGACCTTACAAATCGTTTTGATGATCATTCAGATGGTGTATATGCATAGAAATACTAATGGGGATGATATCCCTGACTTCGAGGCCATGATAGCCGCTGCTTTGGCTAATGCTCTCCCGAATCTCTCTACTGAATTGAGGACCAGAATCGCCAATGACATCAGAAATGGTGCTGGTTCGTCGGGTGGTGGTGCTCCACCTATCGGGATACATGGTTAGATTGAAAAGTTCACTAAGCTTAAGCCTCTTTATTTCCGATCTGCTGCCACCCCCACAGAGGCAGAAGATTGGATCACTCATATGGAGAAGTTGTTCAAGGTCTTGGGATGCGGTGATGAATTCAAGACGCGTTTCGCTACCTTCAAGCTGGAAGGTGATGCATTGAATTGATGGAAGGCGTATGTTCTGGCTAAGGGAGAGAACTTTGCTGACACTTGTGCATGGAATACTTTCTGTGACATCTTCTATAAGCAGTACTTTCCTTTCTCCGAGAAGCAAAGGTATGAGCACGAGTATGGGGCTATTCATCAGTTGGATCGGGAATCGTCTAGAGAGTATATGCAGAGGTTTTTGAGGTTAGCTAGCTTTGTTGGACCGATTGCTGGTGATGCTCATAGGCAGGCTAGGCACTTTAAGTGGGGGCTGAAGAAGTGGATATTAGAACGGATCGTGAATACTGATTAGACCGATGTTGCACTAGTAGCGGACGCGGCCCGCAATATTGAGTTACTTCATGCTGATAGGGGTTCGAACAAGAGGGACAGGGATGGTGATCGTATTAACTACAGGGGTCATCAGGACCAGGGTCATAAGCATAGGGGTCGTCAGGACCAGAGTGTTGAGCACAGGGGCCGCCAGGATCGGGGTTTTGATCAGAGGCGACAGGAGTACAGGGGTCAGGATCAAAGGGTTACTGGTAGGAATGGGAATGACCGTCAGGGTTATGGCAACAACAACCAACGTCAGTACAGGGATCAGTCGACTCGAGGTTCTCAGCAGGGTTGTTCTTCAGGTTCTTCGGGTCAAAGGAGGCCTACTGAGGCCTTACCTCCTCCACCTCTCTGTGCTACTTGCGGGAAGCCTCACCCGGGCATTTGTCACAAAGCTACTGGAGGATGTTTCACTTGCGGGTCCACTAATCACAAGGTGAGGGATTGTCCCCAGGAGAAAGGGATTACACCAGTAAACTCCGCTAAGCCAGCTCCTACTATGGGTCGTGTTTATGCTACGACGCGTGATCAGGCAGAAAACTTATCAGGTACTATTACCAGCATTCTTTACATTGGTGATCGTACAGTTTTTGCATTATTTGATACTGGTGCCACACACTCCATTATAACTGTTGCATTTGCCAAGAAACTTAATATGACCCCAACACCACTAACAAATCGTATATCCATCTCAACACCAATGAAAAACCATGTACTCATTGAACATGAATATGTGAATTGTCCCTTACGTCTTGATGACCGCATTCGTCTGGCGAATTTACTCCCTATTGATATGATCGATTTTGATGTGATTTTGGGCGTTGGCTTCGCATAGAGCTACCATTGATTGCCATGCCAGAAATGTGATTTTCGGCGACTTGCATCAGCCTGATTTTATTTATCATGGTTCTCAACGTCTTAAATCTGTTAAAATTATTTCTGCCATGAAGGCACGAACCTTTATTTCCCATGGTTGCCAAGGTTTTCTGGCTTCTATTAAAGATACATCTTTAAAGAGTCCTAGTATTGAAAGTCTTCCTATCGTACGAGAGTTTCCCTACGTTTCCCCGACGAACTTCCTGGTATACCTCCTGCTATGGAAGTTGAGTTTGGCATTGAGTTGATCCCAGGTGCTGAACCTATTTCCAAAGCTCCGTACCGTATGGCGCCCTTAGAGTTGAAGGAGTTGAAGGAACAGTTACAGGAACTCTTGGAGAATTGTTTCATCCGACCCAGTGTCTCTCCTTGGGGTGCACCTGTTTTGTTTGTTAAGAAGAAGGATGGAAGTATGCGACTGTGTATAGACTATCGTGAGCTTAACCATATCACTATCCATAATCTTTATCCTCTTCCGCGTATCGACGATTTGTTTGATCAATTGAAAGGGGCTAAGTTCTTTTCGAAAATCGATTTGAGGTCAGGTTATCACCAATTACGTGTAAAGGAGCAAGATGTTCCTAAGACCGCGTTTCGTACCCGATATGGTCACTACGAGTTTCTGGTTATGCCCTTCGGTTTGACAAACGCTCCCGTTGTATTTATGGATCTTATGAATCGCGTATTCCACGAGTATCTCGACAAGTTCGTTATTATTTTCATCAACGATATTCTTGTTTATTCCAAGACTGAAGGAGATCATGAGCAACATCTCCGGATTGTTTGGAAGACTCTTCAGCAACAGAAGTTGTACGCCAAGTTGTCGAAGTGTGAGTTTTGGCTAAAGCAAATTGCATTCCTTGGTCATATTGTATCCGCAGATGGCATCACCATGGATCCATCTAAGGTTGAGGCTATCACCAAGTGGCCGAGACCTACTACTGTGACTGAGGTTAGGAGTTTTCTGGGACTTGCTGGCTACTATCGACGTTTTGTTGAGGGTTTCTCACGGTTGGCGTTACCTTTGACGCAACTGATGAGGAACGGTGAGAAGTTTGTTTGTACGGAGGAACGTGAGCAGAGTTTCGAAGAGTTGAAACAGAGATTGGTGTCGGCTCCTATTTTGACTCTTCCATCTGGTTCTGGGGGCTATCAGATTTATAGTGACGCGTCGAAGAAGGGTTTAGGTTGTGTCCTTATGCAGCACGGTAAGGTGATTGCTTATGCTTCGAGGCAATTAAAACCTTATGAAGAGAATTATCCTACTCATGATCTAGAGTTGGCTGCGGTGGTTTTTGCTTTGAAGATTTGGAGGCACTACTTGTATGGCGAATCGTGTGATATCTTTACTGACCATAAGAGTCTCAAGTATATCTTCACCCAGAAGGAACTTAACATGAGACAAAGAAGGTGGTTGGAACTCCTTAAGGATTATGATGCGAATATTCAATACCATCTGGGCAAGGCGAATGTTGTTGCCGATGCGCTTAGCCGGAAGTCTGGTATGATTGCTAGTTTAGAGATTGAGCCAAGGGTTCTTCATGATTTAGAACTTTTGTATGTTGAACTTTGTGTACGAGGTTATGACGGTTATTGGGCTAGTATGAAGATAGAATCCAATCTTATACTACGGATTAAGGAAGCTCAAAAGGATGATGGTGAGCTTTGGGCTGTGGTTCAGAATGTCCAGGAGGGTAAGCAGTCGGAGTTCAGGGTAGATGACTCTGGTGTGGTATGGTTTGAAAATCGACTTTGTGTTCCTAACGATCCTGATTTGCGTGAGGCTGTGTTGTTAGAGGCCCATAGTTCCCCATTGACTATCCATCCTGGTTCTACCAAGATGTACAGGGATCTTAAGCAACACTTTTGGTGGAACGGCATGAAACAAGATTTAGCCTTGTATGTTGCTAGATGTATGACTTGCCAGCAGGTCAAAATCGAACATCAGAGGGCTAGTGGTTTGCTGCAACCATTAGATATCCCTACTTGGAAGTGGGATGAGATTTCCATGGATGTTGTTACTAGTTTACCTCTTACTCGGAATAGACATGATGCAATTTGGGTAGTCGTCGATCGTCTAACCAAATCTGCCCATTTCTTACCTATTCGTATGGATTTTCGTGTTAGTAGATTGGCGGAAATTTTTCAACAGGAGATTGTTAGACTTCATGGTACTCCGACATCTATCGTGTCAGACAGAGATCCGCGGTTTACTTCTCGTTTTTGGAAAAGCCTACATAAAGCTTGGGGTACACGTCTTAAGTTTAGCACGGATTTTCAACGACAGACAGATGGTCAGTCAGAAAGGACCATTCAGACTTTAGAAGACATGTTGAGGGCATGTGCTTTAGAGTGGACGGGAAGTTGGGACAAATACTTGTGCTTGGTGGAGTTTGCTTATAATAATAGTTGGCATGATAGCATCAATGCAGCACCGTATGAGCTTTTATATGGGAGGAAATGTAGAGCACCCATTTGTTGGAACGAGGTAGGTGAACGTGTGATCGAGGGGCTTGAACTTATTCAAATCACTAATGAGAAAGTGGTTGTAGCCAAGGAGAAGCTGAAAGAGGCTCGCACTCGACAGAAGAGTTATGCTGATAAGCGTCGACGTGACTTTGAGTTTCAGGTTGGGGATCGTGTATTTCTGAAAGTATCGTCGTTTAGAGGTGTGAAACGTTTTGGGATCAAAGGGAAGCTTAGTCCTCGATTCATTGGACCGTTCGAAATTTTTGATCGTATTGGGAAGGTTTCTTATCGCTTGGCTCTACCTCCTCAGTTATCACATGTTGATAATGTCTTCCATGTATCTCTTCTGAGGGCATACAATTATCATCCGTTGCATGTGGCGTCTTATCCTTTTGATCAGATTCAACCTGATATGTCTCTTTCTGAGGAACCCGAAGCTATTTTGGATCGACAAGATAGGGTCATGAGGAACAAAGTCATTCCATTTGTTAAAATTATTTGGAAGAATCACCCAGAACGTGAAGCAACCTGGGAGACCGAGGAATCGATGCGAACAAGTTATCCTCATTTCTTTTCGTAGTCTGGTACGTCTTCATTTCGCGTTCATTTCAATTTCGCGGACGAAATTTTCTTTTTAGAGAGGAAGAATTGTAAAACCCTAAATCCGAATACCTATATTACGCCTAAATTTTGTATTTTACCCTAAGCATTGAAATCATTTAATTAATCCTTAAAATATACGAGATATGTTATACTTAAAATTATAATATTTAACCTAAGCCCTAGTATAACTAAATAAATGCTACATATATATATATATATATATATTAACCTTCCTAATTAAGAATCATATCACGCGTTTGATTAAGATTCGTAACTTTCAAATTGTCATTCATGATCCATAAATTTCGGCCATTATTTAGACATGTATAACCGAACCTTTAATACCATAATTAATTGAAAGATTGAGAGAAATAAATTCCCCATAATCCCCCAAACATCTCGACATTTCTCTATTTTCTCTCCAGTAAACCAAGGTGCGAAGCAATGGAGAAGAGGGTTGTGAGGCAGGTCTGATCGTAGTATTCTTGGGGTTGGTGTTGTGTGATTCGTGGGTCTTCATTCCTTGTGTTTGTTGGTCTCGCTAATTTCTGCCTAAAGGTACCACCATCCTTCTTTGTTTTTAAGTCCATTCGATACCATTATATATTCTGAAATCTGAAGTTAAACACGTAATAACCAACGAATCAAGTGATCATGCTAATCTTGCACCTCGTTAAATTGGTGATACGTATAACACATAAAAACAGGTCACATATAATCATGAACTATGAAACAAAAATGTGGGTCGTAATGTGTTTTCTTTTCGAATTGATAAGGACTCATAATATGGTAGATTCGTGTGGGTATTATGTGAATCAAATCATTCTAAGATCAGTTGTCTATAAACATGTAGTTAATCGGATTCAGGAGGTAGGATTAGGGTTTGTTTTGGGTTCGTTCATATGAAATGGGTGTGTGTGTGTTAAACTGAATTAGGGTTAAGGTACTGGTATAATTGGTGATGGGTGTTGTTAATATGATTGTGAATATATGTTAACATGATGTTTAAAACAGGTCTTGTAGTATATAAAGGTTTTGTGTGCATTTGTATAAGTAAACATGTTAAAAATGGTCTAAAACGGTTTTCTGCAGGAGACAGTTTTGATAAGCTGAATATGTGTGCATTGTATCTCGAGTTTCTTAAGGTTTTAATTCTGTAGTTTTGCATAAAAACTTATTTTAATGTCCTATTTAAGTTTTCCAATTTGTTTGAAGAGAATTGGAGTTGTATTGGTCATGCTTTTGAATTTTACGGGATCATATGTCAAAATCTGAGTTTTAAGAATTTAAGTTCAGTCTGGTTTCACGATTTTTCATTTGAAAACTATAAGGACTTATAATTTGAAAATTTACAGCAGTTATATTTCACATTTTTTCTAAGTTCTAGAATTTTTGTGGATTTTTCCAAAATATTTTGATATGCCTTTGTAATGAATAACTTCTGGGTGTTTCAGCAGTTTACTTTCTGGATAGTCGTGTAAAGAGTAATTTTTATTGTGTGTTTGTACTAATGAATAAAATATGAGAAAATTCAAGTAGACTCCTAAGACATATATGCTTCAGTGGTAATTTTGATGCATTTTTACTTTGACATCTGTTGTGGTGTTAAAGTTCATAAAATGAAGGCTAAAACATAGTAAAACCAGAATTTTTGTTAGAAGATTAAGATTGTTGTGATTTTAATATCATTTAATATACTTGAACCCTAAAATGCATTTGAACATTAATTATGATACAATTGGTCATATGTTAACCTAATTCCAATAACGAAACTCTAATCACATTAATAAATGGTGTTAAGTAATTAAGAACCCATTATGACATTATGAGCTAATAAGCATAAAATGAACCTAATTTGTGTAGATTCACTGAAGAAGGAGTAAACTCTGATCTTTATATCTTTGACGTGTTTTGCATTTTGCGGTTGGAGGTACGGATATTCTTGATACCCCTTCTCTGTACCATTGTATCGGTTGTTTCGTTTGTTTTGATATTCGTACGGATACCCTTGAACCTTTGATATGATACATTTGATATGAACCTTTGATATGAACTTTCATATGATATGCCATTTTTTTATACTTCATGCCTTTCCCAATGAATCGTACTTTATATGTTCGTTCCTTATCGTTTGGTTTTGTTTATACATATCTATCCACTAGTCTTTTTAAGCTCAGCCGTATTTTCCTTTTTATGCGGCAGGTATCTAAGCTAGGAGCTGGGGTTGCTTTAGGGTTGAGAATTGAGCTTGTGGAGACTTTACCCTAGTCATCTTGTTTAGAATTCGATGATTTTTTATTCATCCCTTTGGAGTATTTCTTTTCGTTGAACTTATGTTTTGGTTTAAGTCACTTCGACTTAACTCCTTTTGATTATTTATGTTTAAGACTTCCGCTTGCGTTTATTTATGTATGTTCTGATATGCCACCATAATGTGATACTTCTACCCTTGTCGGGTTGGGGTGTTACATATGGGATTTGGCATCTTATGCCCAAGCATGTTATAATTTCATCTTATACCTTATGGTGCAAAATTATTTTGGATTCTTAGTTCATTAAAACATATAGATATCACCATTATCTATCCTACCTTACTAATGTAACACCCCCGATATATTTAGGAATATTACAGCACCGTAAATCCTTTACATAAGAATTTACAAGGCTGATGAAATGAAATGATAATAACAAATACCAACAAACGAAAGTAACTGAGATAAAATATAATGGTACTGAATCAGTACTGAAAATACAAATGTCCAACGAAGAACATTAATACATAACCAAATCCAACATCACAAAATACAACGTACTCGAGTACTTACTTAAATCAACACAAACATCTGACAATTAAATCCGGCCGGAACATCACTCTGTACCCTCGTCGTCATGCAGCTCTAGTGGTTGTTTTCCCGCTCTCCTAGATCCTGAACATAAAACAAATGTTCACCCCCGAAGGGGTTAGCACAACGATGCTAGTATAAGTACGATAATTATACAACAATGATTTATTCAACAATATCATGACAAGTTTCTCCAATGAGAAATAATAACAACACAACACATCATCACAGTCTCAACATACTCATGGTATTCCAACGATCCAGCGCACACAGCTATAGATTCCCATGATGATCCCATCGGACCAACGCATAGTGGAATTACCTGTCCAACGATCCAGCGCACACAACTATAGATTTCCATGATGATCCCGTCAGACCAACGCATGGTGGACAATTAATCACAACACATATACACAATACAATAATAATATAACCGACATTAATATGCACAACTATAAGTACTTGCCTCAAATCAACGACAAGGATAATACTTCGACGGATAGCAATACACTCGAAGGTCGCCCCTTCAATCAATCACGTTGCAAAGCTTGGACCTTAACAAAAGAATAATATAGGGTTCATCTTACGTCATATAACTAACATACGAACATCTAACATCCTAAACTATGGCTGAAAGTTGTCAACATTACATATCGAGCCTGATGTCTTCATAACGTATGTTACATACCCAATGTAACGTATGTTAAATCTGTATGTTAGCGTACATAAGCTCTAAAGCCTAACGTACGCTAAGCATGTATTTGACAGTTCTATTCTCTGATCAGGCGAGTGTCTCACTTGATGATATAACGTACGTAATGCATGATGCTTAATGTACGTTATACCTATAAATACATTTCTCATTCGAAATCGAATGATCCTACGGTGTTTGGCATCTTCGAATTCAAGGGATAAACATGTAAAAAACTCTCAATGTTCATCCATCTAAGTTCGATTAACAAGGGTGACAATAATTACAAGTCTTGATCATTTCTAAAGCATCAACATGAATATCATCATCTCCAGAAATCACTATGAGTCATGAATTGTGATTGAAGACTACTTTATACTACACATGGATTATTCGTGGTGAAATTCCTAAGAATTCATCTTCCTTGAATATCCCCATTCTAAGTAGTGGTATTAACACTACATTGCTAAACAAGTGACTCGGAATCAACATCCAAAATGTGTAATAAATCTCAGAAACTATATCATAGGTTCAACTCGAAAATGCTTGGTTAATAATCTTCTTACTCAGGAAACGTCTCAAATAAGTTCATCTTAACTTCTAACAACATGGTGTTGAACTTAAAGGGTTACTCCTAATCCAATGATCTCAGAAGCATGTTCATATCATTCCTTAAGAACAAGGATTTGAGTTTGGAAAGTATCAACATACCTTAATGTATAAGACAATGATGAACACTTGACGAAAATCTAGCACCGGAACTTGAGTACCAATCCAAGGTGCTTCAAATCCTCAATGTTCAAGTAGAGATGATATACAGGTATTTAAGTGGCAGGGGGCTCTCTGGACTTGAAGGAAAACGAAGGAGAAATGCAAGGATACAAAGTGGAGTGGAATTAATGTTGTCCCATATATATACTGTCCTCAGCCTTACGTACGATAGACTTAGTGCTTTACGTACGTTATTCACTTAGCGTTTGCTACCCGATATCATTAGCATGCGTTATCGTTCAATGGTAGCGTATTGCCTCATTCATGTTCTCTCTTACGTACGTTATGTCAACCCAGTTACGTACGTAATCTACGATAATTAGCGTACGTTATATACACCACTTAGCATAAGTTAATCTCCGTTGACCCAAAGCTGTCCAAGTTCATGCCGCGGGAATCTTATCCGAGCCCACCACCAGCTGGCCCATGTGCTCGCTGCCTTGATCAATTATTGACTGCCTTACGTATGCTATGCCTTGCTCATATCGTACGCTATCTGTGGCTCGTAACGTACGTTACGCGTACTAAATAGCATACGTTACGACATAGTTGCATGTGTAGAATTACAAGTTCATATTATCATGCATGTGGATGCGAATATGGAAAAGATCATACTTTGATTATCGATATCACAAATTTAAATAATACAAGGTTCAAATACAGACAAAAATACTCGATAATTTATCTAGATATTACATACTCTCCTTCTAAAAAGGAGTTTCATCCCGAAACTCAAGACGAAAATAATTCTTGGTATCTAGACTTCATACTATCTTCCGTCTCCCAAGTGGCTTCTTCAACTCCATGGTGGGACCATTGAACCTTTACCAAAATGATCGGTTTATTTCTCAATTGTTTGAATCGACTTTCTAGTATCCTGATCGGTTCCTCTTCAAACGTGCCATCCTGAGTGACTTCGATCTCACTAAAATCAATTACATGACTGAGATCTGATATGTACTTCCGTAACTGAGATATGTGGAACACATTATGAACATGGCTCAATGATGACGGTAAGGCCAACCTGTACGCCAACTCCCCAACTCTCCCAAGAATCTCGAATGGTCCGATATATCTCGGACTCATCTTTCCTTTCCTCCCGAAATGAAATATTCCCCGAGTAGGAGAAACCTTTAAAAGTACGTGGTCTATAATACCAAACTCTAGCAGGCGATGGCGCACGTCTGCATAAGATTTTTGCCGACTCTGGGCGGTCAACAGTCTTTTACGAATCAAGGCTACCTTCTCTTTAGTTTGCACTATCAACTACGGATCCGTTCCTATCAAGTCTGATGAATTGTCCCAACACAGGGGCGATCTGCAACTCCTCCCATATAATGCTTCAAAAGGTGCCATCTTAATGGAAGCATGCCAACTATTGTTGTAAGTGAATTCAGTCAATGGTAGATGAACTTCCCACTCAGTCGACCAATCTAAGGCACAAGCTCCCAGCATGTCTTCCACTATTTGAATAGTCCTCTCGGATTGTCCGTATGACTATGGATGATAAGCTGTGCTAAAGTTAAGTTCGGTTCCCAAGTCTTTATGAACTGCTTTCCAGAAATGTGACACGAAGTGACCGTCTCGGTCAGAAATAATGGTCTTCGGCGTACCGTGCAATCGGACTATCTCTGCAATAAACACTCGTGCCAACTTTTCTGGTCTCCAAGTGTCCTTTATGCCCAGAAAATGAACCGATTTGGTTAGACGGTCAACTATTACCCATATCATGTTCATCCTTGTTCTGGTCTTCGGCATATTAGTGATAAAGTCCATCGATATATCCTCCCACTTACATTTTGGAATTGGAAGTGGCTTCAAAATTCCGGCGGGTCGTTGATGTTCGATCTTAACCTGCTGACAAGTTAAACACTCCGAGACATATTCCGCCACATATTTCTTCATATTGCCCCACCAAAAATTCTGCTTCAAATCCTTATACATCTTACTGGTGCCCGAGTGGATAGAATAGGGCGTGCTGTGAGCTTCCTTCATGATTGTCTGTTTCAAAACATCGACATCTGGAACACAAAGTCGGCTCTGGAATCTCAAAACTCCATCATGAATTACGAATCCTAGGGCCTTTCCCTTACTCACTTCATCACTTAACCGAATCATCAGAGGATCATCTAATTGCTTAGATTTGATTTCTTCGGTTAACGATGAAGTTAATTCCATCACACACAGTTGTCCTTGGACTCTTTGCAACCATACTTAAATTCCTTCGCGAATCAATTCTCGTTGAATGCTGGACTGGGAGGTGAGAGTCTCCAGCATTCGAATAGAAATAGGTTTGCGGCTTAATGAATCAGCCACTACATTTGCTTTGCCTGGATGATAAAGAATCTCCAAGTCATAGTCCTTAATCAATTCCAACCATCTCCTCTGCTACATGTTTAACTCTTTTTGACTAAAGATGTATTTGAGAATCTTATGATCTGTGAAGATTTGACAGTGAGTCCCATACAAATATTATCTCTAAATTTTCAAGGCGAAAACCACAGCTGCCAACTCCAAATCATGTGTTGGATAATTTACTTATAGGGCTTCAACTGTCGTGACGCGTAGGCGATCACCTTATCATTCTGCATCAGTACACACCCGAGACCTTGGTTTGAAGCGTCACTGTAAACTATGAATCCTCCAGTTCCCTGTGGTAGTGCTAAAATTGCTGCCGTCGTCAATCTCTTCTTTAATTCATCAAAACTGGCCTCGCACATCTCATTCCACTCAAACTTTTGCATCTTCTGCAGTAATCGAGTAAGTGTCCGGGTAATTTTGGAAAACCCTTCCACGAACTGACGATAGTACCGAGCAAGTCCTTGGAAACTTCTAACTTCCTTCACGTTCTTAGGAGACTTCCAATCAAGATTGCTTCGACTTTTTAGGGATCTACTCGGACTCCTTCTACTGATACCACATGACCGAGGAACATCACTTCCTTAAGCTAGAATGCACACTTAGAAAGTTTGGCATATAATTGCTCGCTTCTCAAGAGGTCCAAAATGATTCATAAGTGCTGTGTATGCTCTCCCGAGCTCTTGGAATAAACCAGAATATCATCAATAAACACAACTACGAATTTGTCCAAATACTCTATGAACCCTCGATTCATCAACTGCATGAACACGCAGGTGCATTAGTGAGACCAAACGGCATCACTACAAACTCATAGTGTCCGTAGCGAGTTCTGAACGCTGACTTCAGAACATCGGATTCCTTAATCCTCAACTGATGATATCCCGATCTCAGATCGATCTTAGAAAATACTATTGCTCCTTGTAACTAGTCAAACAAATCATCAGTTTGTGGCAATGGGTACTTGTTCTTGATCGTCATATTGTTCAGCTCTCGATAGTCAATACACAATCGAAGCGATCCATCTTTCTTCCGGATAAAAAGAACTGGTGCACTCCAGGGCGAAAATACCCGACAATTTATCCGGATATTACATATTATCCCTCTTAAAACAAGTTTCATCCCGAAACTTAAAGTAGAGTGGTGGAACAACCAAGAAAAAATAACTAGTTGCTCAGCCCCAAAACATCACGAGGGATGCGCGAATGCAAGGTTCTAAAAATACAATGATTGGACCTAGGAAGTATCTGGTACGTCAATTGAGGCGATAAATTACACGTGAACATGAGAAGTTAGAGTGGAGAAGTAAAAGCTCACAGAATTAAGGAAATGCACAAGCGGCTCAGACGTACTAAAATCGCGTGTCGAGCTCGACCCACCGTATTCAAGTTCATGACACATTGAAAATATTAACCGCACGAGTGGAAACAATTAGTTTCGAACAAAATTTTGCAAAGATTACGTTCATATGTGAATAGACCACAATAATTCACGGAGTCTAACAAATCGGTTCTGAAATTCATTCGAATGATGGTAGGTTCAGTAGAACATGGTAGTTTAAAATTGTCAAGAGGATCACAGATGAATCACCAACAATAAAAGTCTCCCAACACCAAAAATACTAAGAAGAGTATGGGTAATACGTTCCCCCATACTAAGAAGACATTTCAGCCCCGAAACTTAAAATAGCAGGAGTTGGAAACGAAAAGCAATTAAAACAAAAAACGATCAAAGTCACGATTGTTGGAAACAGCAATGACTAGAACATAGTACAAAATCTTCATTCGCCTTTGTTAGGCTCTTCGGCAGGAGACATAAGGTTTTGGGACCTTCTCCGGCCACTTGCTCTGCTCACCAACAAAGTAGCATTCTTTGACAATTCGGAAATTATCTCACAATATTTCTCCCGATGGCCTTCACACCCGCACCGATAACAAGTCAAGAGTGGGGAGGGACATTTTACACAGATATGTCCCGTACGGTTGCAGTTGAAGCACACTCTCTTCTTACCGGGAGTCACCGATGCTGGCTTGGGATTCCCAATGCTCATTCTCGACCGCGAAGATGACGCATTCGAACGACGTGGGGGTTTGAGAACCTTAGTCTCTTCACCGTCCAAAAATTTTCCAGATGTCCTCGGTCTCTTTTCTCCGCTCGTTGGTTCGGTCACTGAGGAGGTTTCATAGGTTATCGTCAGATATTGATATTCCTTCACCGTAACATGAATCATTGTCATACGAACAACCTCACCGCTTCCGCTTCCATTATCATGTCTACGTCCGCCAAGGCTCGTCATGCCAATCCAGATAGTACCGTTTATTTTTATCACATAGTCGGTTGTATGGTATACCACAATTATCAGTACAAGGTTTGATTAGCATCCTTAGAATAACGGTAATATCATAAAGCACGAAATTTTCTGAAATCGATTTCCAGTCCTTCGTCTAGGACGATCATTATGCGTATGCTTTTAATGGAAAAAAAGTCGAGTCACGTTGTGCTCAAAACTTGTAAATACTGTCCTTTGTTTTGGAAGAGGATGTTTATACAATGACTCTAAAAATTTATTTTCGAGTAATGCCTACAGGAAAATTGAAAATCGAATTGTAACTAATTTGAAATATTTCAAAAGTGTTGAGTCCTAAATACCAAAATTTGAATATCCTTCCTCTTCTACCAAGATGTTTATTCGAAAGAATTCTCTTCACCAAAATACGTGACCATTCGACATGACTACATTAAATCATGAGGTTTACAATGTTAGGAAAATTTCAAAACACTACTTTAAAATGTTCGTAATTCGGCCCGGAAATATTACATGCCGGGGATTCTGCGCTGGAACCTACCAGGCTAAAACCCATTTAAAAATCATTTCAAAATATGCAAAAAAAGCCGATGACGGTAGCATTTTCCAAAACTCACAAAATCATTTGTAAAATATTAAATACCGTCATAAAAATACCGTTGAAACGTGCAAGACTAAAATGCCAAAACTCGATTTAGGGAATTGGTCTTATGAGATAACAATTCAGTTTGCAAAATACTAAGAGTCATTACAAAATACTGACGCAGCGGATAAAATTAACACTCAAAGATTTATTCTACTGAAATGTAGAAACCGATAAATATGTTCGACTTCCGAAGTATACTATATAACCATTCTCACTCGAACCATATACGCAGGTGATATCATAAAACAATATAATCTCTAACAAGTTCAAACCCTTGGTTCACATTAAGCACAATATAATCAAATACGTATACAAGGGGACTTACGATTCGGGAGGCTTACCATCACGGATTGCTTGAAGATGATGTTGGAACCACGATACTAATCACAACTCTGACGCACGCCACTTACACAAGACATGGACTTGACCCAACGGCCTAGTTTTTTCGCAAACCTAAACTCTGATACCATAAATGTAACACCCCCAGAATACGTCCAGAAATATTACAAGCCGTAGGCCCTTCTCACAAGGATCTACCAGGCTAAACTCTACTAGACTACATAATTATTGACCGATCGGGGTCAATCTAAATACAATGCATACCGACAAGGTCATTAAACAATTCAGAAACTAATGAACTTTACATCTCAATAACAAAAATAAACTTTCACACGAAAAGGGATGACAACTCCACTAATAATTGCAAAACCTACAACCGTACAAGGGTGAATACTCAACCAACTGGGAAAAATATCGACCAAGATAGAATAAAAGAAAAAGGCTCTGACTCTTGTGTGATTAGCATCGTCCTCTTCCATCTCCTTCCAAGCCAATTCGGTGACTGCTCCCGAGCTGCCAAAACCTGAGCGCATAACAGGCACCCACCCCCCGAAAACTTGGGGGTTAGCAAACTGGAATTTTGCTAGTGCAAGTACATAATATACAAGATATACGAACAATAACGACACAAAACTCAACAGCCGCGAAACCTTAACACAAACCATACATACTCATAGTCAACACATAATAGCATTCGTATACACAAGGTGAAAGATAATTACATAGTAATATTCTCTTTATGGAATAAAACACTAAAGAAACTTTAACTAAGCCCAAGGAGTCGAAAGATTTAGTTTAAAAATCCATTTTTATAAAAGGAAAAGTATTTTGATAAGATAGTTTGAAAACATTATTCAATGACTCGGGCCGTCTTGGGATTTGAAAATCGAATGGGAATACTTTTAGAAAAAAACTCAAAAGGGCTCTCGGGTCTTCGACCCAGGATGTGGAAAACAATTTGCAAGAAAACCATTACAACGTTATTCGGGGGTCCTCGACCCAATTGATAAAATACTATCACAAGTGAATCATTACAACATCTCACGGGGTTCTCGGCCCAATCCAAATAATATCATCACGAGATCCAATCTCAACATCCCACGGAGTCCTCAACCCAATACACAGAATAATCATCACAGTACAATCAAAGGCACAACCTCTCATTCTGTAATACCCGGTTGTAATTCAGTAATTATCATTCAGTATGTATCATTTAGTAAATTTCACTCATTAATGATCATTTGTCACTCACATTCAATCATGGTATTCGTCGTTCAGAGTAATTGTATCGTGTATCAATCGTCGTTCATCACTATCATAATTGGAGTTCCGTGCCGTGTTTATCATCTTTGTCATTTTTCATTGTGGGCTGTGCGTGAGGAGTAGCACACGCTACGTACTCTTTCTAGCACACGCTAATTGAGTACAGGTAGCGCACGCTACCACTCAGCATTAGCGCACGCTAATGTTACCCTGGCTGCAGTCCAGAAGGTACTGGACTGCAGGTGAGTTATAAGTAGCGCACGCTACAAGTGGTAAGTAGCGCGCGCTAGTGGGTTGTAGTAGCGCACGCTAATAATTGCTGTAGCGCGCGCTAAGGACGGATCAGGTTGAGTCCAGTGGCTCTTTGGGTACCTTTGGAATTAATTCATAGCGCACTTATGAGTGATATTTAGCGTCATCGTGTAGTAGCGCACGCTAAATATTGGTTGTAGCGCACGCTACCGAGGTCGAATCGAGGAAGGGACAGACGGTTTACGGATTCGATCTTGGGCATCTAATAATTCGTTAGCGCACGCTAACCATGGGTATTAACGCACGCTAATGGTATGGTTGTAGCGCATGCTACAAAAGGTACGTAGCGCACGCTACCGTGTTCGGACAGTGGGTATTGGACTACCCAAAACACCCGTTAGCGCACGCTAAGAGCTTGGGCTAGCGCGCGCTAAACTTGGATTGCTATAAATAGGACAGTTCAGCCCTTAATCCGTCATTTATCATTTCTCTTCGTTTCTTCGGCGGTTTCGGGCGATTTGGAGAGTGTTCTTCGGGGAGTAATCATCAAACATCATCTTCAAGCTTATCTTTTGGATTAATCATCATTTCAACATCCTCATCACATCGAATCTAAGGTATTAATCTCTTGGATCTAGAATTTCGGATTTTTGGGTTATTCCTTCCGATTACTTCGTATAAGCTTGGATTATGATTGGAATATGTTAGATATAGATTATCTACCTTGGATAAATATATTCCTACGGATTTAATGGCTATTTTCGAAATTATTTCAAGAACCCTTGGCGTTGACTTCGGTTAATTGGGGATTTTCCGATTGATGTGGTTGTAATCTTGAATTGTGGATTCCTATTAGATTATTGATATCATTGAAGTGTTTTTTTAGTTCGAAATACTCATTTTGGTGATGGTTTCAATATATTCGGGATTGGATATTTTCGAAGTTGTGTGGTTGGTTACGTATTCGTTAGAATGCCCCTATGAGTTTTATTATCGTTGTATCGACCTTTGGGTTAGTCGTGTTTTGTTGCTTGATACGTGTGTTGAACGGTTGTTGGTACTTATTGTTATTCAAGGTTGTTCGAGCGACCGGTATCTCGATTAGGACGTTGTTCGTGGAAGGACATTGTCATCGGTATTGAGTAAGTTAACTCTTACTCGGTTAAAAGGATACTCATTCCTTTTGTTGTTGATTGCTCATAATCATAACTCATTCATCATGGTATTAATCATATTGAGACTTGTAATTATCGAATAATCATTTCATTCACGAGGAACGGCGGTTCCAAATCATTTCATTGGGTTATCAATCAAGTCACTATTATTTTCATCTCAGTGAGTCATCTTGGCCTTGTCGAATTATTATTCATTGGTTTTCATTGTGGTCATTCTCGTTCACATGGCCTTCTGGGTTCATATTGCGTGGCCGGGTGTGGCTGTGTGGAATTTTTAGTCGGTCACACGATGGTCATGTTTTGGGTTCACCGATACATTGGACCATGCACACGGTAACGCTTACCTCCGTGAGACTAATTAGGTACAAGGACGGGTGTGTCCGGTCATTCGTCTTGTACACTTGCACAGAACATTACGGGCGTACTATGATACTCCTCTTCAGCGTAATTCATAACTAAGGATATTTCATAACTTCAGTTAATTCATGATTGTGTAATTTCAAACCTTGAGGATTGTTGTTACGATAATCGGCCCGTTGGGATTTTTGTTTAGTCACGGCAAGGCATAGGCACGGGAAGAGCATGTTGGCGAGAAGTCAGTGATACTAGTAGGGGCCCCGGTCATTCCGTTTGTTTGATCATTTGATTATTACATCATTTGTATTTTCATTTGCAAATTAGTTTGAGATGTTTAATCGCTCGGGGTGGTGTATTTTATCTCCATATAAAATATACTAGTGTTGATTTTGTCCTGGTGTGTTGTACTTAAACTCCTCATCGGAGTACTTGATAATATAATATGGTTCGGTACTATAATTATATTATTTAATTCATCATTTTCATTTGCCTGGTGGGTCCCAGTCGGGGATTCACGGCACTGTAATATCCGCCTAGTTTGGGGTGTTACAGAGTTGGTATCGGAGCGTGGTTTTGAATACTACCCTCCAAGTCATGTCTCATTTGAAATCATCGTCATCGGACTAGTATCATTGGACTTTCGCGTCACGTGTGACCTGTGCAAATGCCGAGCCAATCAGACCAAGAACTGTAAGATTTCTAACGCCATGGTATAATTTATGGCAAGAATCATTCATTCATAATTCATCAGTTAACAATCCTCAACCATCATTTTCATTTGACCAGGACGGTCATGTTAACTCGTTAATAACTCAATTCATTTCATTGTTCAGTTGTTGATCAGGAAGATCGAATCATTAATCATGTTAACTTGTTCAAGATAATCATTTCAGTAATTTCATCAGATAATCATGTCACGTTAGTTAATCATTCATGTAATCAATGTGTTAGAGCGCGTATGCTCATTTTCATCATCTCATGTCATAATCATAACGTGATATTCATGCGGGAAATATAATCATCATGTGACTTTCCTACTTCAGTATGGAGAGAGCAAGAAGAGGACGTGGAGGACGAGGCCGTGGAGCGGGCCGAATCCCGAGAGCTCGTGTGAATACACGTGCAAACGCGAGAAATAATGCTAATTCATCGGCGGCGGCGCCACTCATTCACCTGGACGCGATCATTCACTAACGGGGAGTCGTACCCGGGACACGGCTCAGTCAGAAGGTGTCCAGGTTGACCCACTTGCTTTTATGCAGGGCATGATAGCCCAAATGACCCAGATGGCACAGCTGATGGAGACGATGCATAACTCCGTCAATCAAAATGAACAGGCTCCTCCGCCGCCACCTCAGAGGCAAGAGAGCAATGTGAGCAATATCATCGGCGACATCTCTCTCCAGAGGCCACCTACTTTTGAGGGCTCGTCTGAGCCGGCGGATATTATTCATTGGCTCGAGCATTTCGAGAAGTTGTTTGCTATGGTAGAGTGTCCCGAAGGACACAAAGTTTCTGTTGCGGCTTACTACCTGGGTAAGAGCGCACATTCTTGGTGGTTGTCGTTGAAGCCCACCGAAGGATCATGTACTTGGGATCAGTTCAAAACTCTCATGATGGAGAGGTATTATCCGGCCCGCTCGGAGAGAGGCCAAGCCGAATTACTCACCCCAGGCCCTCGGCGAGACGAGGATGTTCTCGCCATTGCCGAGAAATTTCAGGAACTTCTTCCGTTCGCCTCATCTATCATTCATTCCGAGGCAGATAAGATTAAGTATTTCAGCAAGAGGCTGAAACCCCGTATGAGACTACAGTTGCTTAATCATAATTGCACCACGTTGGCTGAATTCATTGAGAAAGCTCTTACCTATGAGCTTACGGTAAAGAGATTGCTAAGCAGCAACCTTCGTCTGCTAGCAAGAAATTGAAGAATCGTAATCAGTCTGAAGGCGGTCAGACAACCTTCAAGAAACCCCGTGCGGGCTCTGCTTTTTCTGAGCGACCTCCTGTGTCTTCTAAACCCATGAGAATCTCGGTCTCGGCGGCCGGATTCGGCCATCACTGTTTTAGCGTGGGGATCTTGGTCATCTCAGTACCAAGTGTCCGAGACAGACTATCACGTGTCATAATTGTGGGATTGCTGGGCATAAGGCCCGTTTTTGCCGTAGGGACTCCAAACCTACTCATACGTCATCTCAGGCCCCTAAGCAGTCAGCCGTTCAGAATCAGGCCACTCAATCAGCATCGTTTAAAGCAGCGACGGGAGCGACTAAAGGTGGAGCCTATAGCCCAGCAGACGGGAGCGTCGGTCGGGACTAGCAAGCCTCGGATTTATGAGATGAAGAAGACCGATGATCCAGAGGCCGAATGATCTCGGGTACACTCGATATTCTATCTCAACTGTGTGTACCCTTTTTGATACCGGTGCATCGCATTCATTCATTTCCGAGTCATGTTTGAGTAGACTACATCAGGTAGTGCTACTAATTGTGAGCCTTATGTCATTGGCCTACACGATGGTAGACGAATTATCGGTAATCGTGAGATTGAATTGTCGATTCGATTTCATGGTCGTGTATGGCCAGCAGACCTAATCATAGTAGATTTGCCGAGGGACGACGTCATCTTGGGTATTGATTGGATGGATCGTCATGATGCCATCATTAGTGTCCGTAAGCGTATGATCACTATCATTTCAGACGATGGGGTTGAATGTGTGTTTCAGGAAGGTAATCCCGGTTGTTCTTGTAAGGTCATTATTTTGATGAAAGGAGTGCGATTACTCAGTCAGGGATGTGTTGGTTATTGGTGCTACATGACCAAAACCGAGAAATCATCAGTAATATTGACAGATATTCCAGTAGTGAGGGAGTATGCCGACGTTTTTCCAGACGAGTTACCTGGTTTGCCTCCATAGAGAGATGTGGAATTCACGATTGAGTTGGAGCCTGGTACGTCTCCGATATCGAAGGCACCGTACCGGATGGCCCCAACCAAAATGCAGGAATTAAAGAACCAACTTGAGGAGTTGTTCGAGAAGGGTTATATTCGACCGAGTGCGTCCCCTTGGGGATCACCAGTGTTATTTGTCAAGAAGAAGGATGGTTCTTTTCGCTTGTGTATCGATTATCGGGAGTTGAACAGGGTGACAATCAAGAATAAGTATCCCTTACCCCGTATTGATGATCTCTTAGATCAACTTCAGGGAGCTTCAGTATTTTCCAAGATCGACTTAAGATCTGGATATCATCAGTTGCGGATTCGAGAGTCGGATATCGCGAGGACGGCGTTTCGAACACGCTATGGTCATTATGAGTTCGTAGTTATGCCGTTCGGGCTAACTAATGCACCTGCGGTATTCATGGAGTTAATGAATCGGGTTTTCATCGACTTTTTAGATCAGTTTGTTGTTGTCTTCATCGATGACATTTTGATTTATTCTCGTGACCGAGAGGAACACGAGGTTCATCTTCATCAGGTTCTCGACGTGTTGAGACGAGAACAACTTTATGGGAAGTTTTCCAAATGTGAGTTCTGGATGTCCGAAGTGACGTTTCTCGGACACGTAATTTTTCAGACGGAGTTCGCGTCGATCCTCAAAAGACGGAGGCTATTCGTGATTGGCTACCTCCGAAGAATGTTAAGGAAATCCGAAGTTTCCTCGGATTAACGGGTTATTATCGGCGATTTGTGGAGGGATTTTCTAGAATCGCTCAACCCTTGACGAACCTTTTGCATAAGGATAAGAAATACACGTGGTCCGACGCGTGTCAACGGAGTTTTGAGGAACTCAAGAAACGGTTAATGTCAGCACCTGTACCTTCCTTGCCGCAGGGGATGGAAGGATTTGTGGTTTATAGTGATGCGTCCGGACAGGGTCTCGGATGTGTGCTCATGCATAACGGAAAGGTTATTGCCTATGCTTCGCAGCAATTGAGACCTTACGAGGTTAATTATCCGACACATGACCTGGAGCTAGCAGCCGTGGTGTTCGCTTTGAAGATTTGGCGTCATTACCTTTATGGCGTTACCTGTCAGATATTCACCGATCATAAGAGTTTAAAGTATATATTTACTCAGAAGGAGTTAAATATGCGATAGAGGCGGTGGTTAGAACTAATCAAAGATTATGATATTGAGATCCTTTACCACCCGGGCAAGGCGAACGTTGTCGCCGACGCCTTGAGTCGTAAGTCCGTTCAGGAGCAGATGCTTGCTCGTTTAATGATCCGGAAGGAGCTTGGCGGGAATTCCTTAGACCCGAGATCGAGTGCAGCCGGCGAGTTCAGGGACAACTTTGTATGTTAGAGATTTCATCGTCACTCGACGAGGCAATCCGAGAGAATCAGAGTTCAAACCCTTCATTGTTGCGCATCCGTGAGGATGTGACTCAGGGGAATGCCCCTAGATTTGTGGTCCACGAGGATGGACTTTTGAGGTTTAAGAATTGGTTGTGCGTACCGGCGAATGACGAGTTGAAAAACTCGATTTTGAAAGAAGCTTATGCTACCCCTTATTCTGTTCATCCGGGGTCTAGCAAGATGTACAAAGACTTGAAACAGAATTACTGGTGGAGTAATATGAAGCGAGAAGTCGTAGAATTTGTTTCGAGATGTTTAACCTGTCAACAAGTTAAGATTGAACATCAGCGACCGGCGGGTATGCTGAAACCTCTTCCTATTCCCGAATGGAAGTGGGAAGACATTTCTATGGATTTCATCACGAGTTTGCCGACGAGTCGTCGTGGCATGAATACGATCTGGGTGATCGTGGACCGCTTAACTAAATCAGCTCATTTCCTTGAGATCAAGGATACTTGGGGTCCCGAGAGACTTGCCCCGTTATTCATCAAAGAGATAGTGAGACTGCACGATACTCCTAAAAGTATCGTTTCCGTTCGTGACGGACGGTTTGTGTCGCATTTTTGGAAATCAGTTCATCGCGCTATGGGAACTCAGCTTAATCTCAGTACTGTAATACCCGGTTGTAATTCATTCATTTTCATTCAGTAATTATCAGTCTGTAATTGTCACTCAGTGTATTTTCACTCAATTATAATCATTCATCAATCATGTTCATTCACCGTGTTCACCGTTCGTAAAAACTTCGAGTTGAGTATCGTTATTGTTCATCGTTTCAACTTTCCTCATATGAGTTCGACTTTGTTAGATCACCATTAGTTTTTGGTAACTCCAAAAAAATTCTAAATCTTTGCAATATTATAGAGCATCGAGTTAGCTTTCCAATGGTTCAAACGGTGAGTCAATCGGAGTCCGGACGAGAGAGTTATGGTCGTTTTAACTCACCCGCTCATTTTTCAGATTTTGGCCGATCACGGCCGACCGGACTCGGTCGTGTCGTCCGGCACGGCCCGTGCCGTACTCGTCCGGATAATGCCGTAGTGTCTGCCTCAGGACCCGACCGTGTCGTGCAGCACGGCGAAGTCGCACCCGGATAGGCGTAACCGTCGACGGAGGCCGGCCGTGTGCGAGAACACGGTCGAGTCAATCTTGCGCGCGGACGGGTCACTATCGGTAGGCCCCTTTTGCGCCGCGACCGTGTCACGCCCGGACACGGTCGAGTCCTCGGCCCGGCCGCGCCACGGCCGTGTCGATCGGGCACGGTCGAGCACATTGGCCGAGTCAACCCTATAAATTGATTTTTGAGCATTTTCGGCTCATTTCTCCCATTTTTTCCATCTTCTTCACCTGCAACCGAGAGAGAATATCTTGAGGGAGAGATTTCTTCATCAATTATCATTTGAGTGTGTATTTTTCATCACCTTCAATCATTCGGGAAGCTTGGATACTCGATTAAACTCGTGTTCTTCGGATCGAAGTGATTGGATATTCAAAGGTAATATTCTTCAACACCTTGGATTTCGATTTTTGTGTTGAGATGCGATGTTTTGGATTTTATAACCATGATATATGAAGGGATATGTATATGATTATGAGTTTGTATAAGGATTCTTTGGATTATTGAGGAATTATTCAAGAACACCTTGAATATTGAATTGGAATTGGGAATTTTCGACTAATTGTTGTTATAATCACGTTTGTGGATATTCATATCGGATTATTGATCGTATTGGAGATGTTTTGTTGGTTTGAAACACTTCTTGGGGGATTTGATATTGGTATATTGAAGTTTGATTGTAAACAATCGGAGTTTGGACGCAACGTGTTTGTTTTAATGCCTCAATGGACTTAGTTTTATCGTATCGACGTTTTGAGTTCGTTATATTCGTGTTTGATTCGTATATTGATCGGATTGTCGGTAATTGTATTGAATTAAGGTTGTTCGTGCGACCGACACTTCATTTAGGACATTTGTTCGTGGAAGGACTTTCTTCATCGGTATTTTGTAAGTTAAATCTTACTCGGTTAAAAGGATACTCATTCCTTTCGTTGTTGATTGTTCATAATCATAATTCATTCATCATAATAATAATCATTTCGAGATTTGTAATTGTCGAATAATAATTTCATTCACAAGGAGCAGCGGTTCCAAATCATTTCATTGGATTATCAATCACGTCACTATTACTTTCATAACGGTGAGTCATTTTATCCTTGTCTAATTAATTATTCATTGACGTTCATTATGGTCATTCGTTCATGTGACCTTCTCGGGTTCATATTGCGTGGCGGGTGTGTCTGTGTGGAATTTTTAGTCGGGCACACGATGGTTATTGTATTGGGTTCACCGATACATTAGACCGCACACGAGTCATATTGTCTCGTGAGACTAATTAGGTACACGGACGGGTGTTGTACACTTGCCTGAGAACATTACGGGCGTACTATGGTACTCCTCTTCAGCGTAATTCATAATTAAGAATATTTCATAACTTGATTAATTCATGATTGTGTAATTTCAACCCTTGAGGATTGTTGTTACGTATGGCGGCCCGTTGGGATTTTGTTTTAGTCACGGCAAGGCAAAGGCACGGGAAGAGCATGTTGGCGGCGACGAGTCCTGATGATACTAGTAGGGGCCCCAATCATTCCGTTTGTTTGATCGATTTGATCATTTGATCATTTGTATTTTCATTGCAAAATTCCGTTAGAAATGTTTATTAATACAGGGTGGTGTATTTTATCTTCACATAAAATACACTAGTATTCGGTATTGTCCTGGTGTGTTGTACTTAAACTCCTCATCGGAGTATTTGGTAATATAATGTGGTTCGGTACTACAATTATATTATTTAATTCATCATTTTCATTTGCCTGGTGGGTCCCAGTCGGGGATTTACGGCACTGTAATATCCGCCTAGTTTGGGGTGTTACAGAGTTGGTATCGGAGCGTGGTTTTGAATACTACCCTCCAAGTCATGTCTCATTTGAAATCATCGTCATCGGACTAGTATCATTGGACTTTCGCGTCACGTGTGACCTGTGCAGATGCCGAGCCAATCAGACCGAAAGAACTGTAAGACTTCTAACGCCATGGTATAATTTCTGGCAATAGTCATTCATTCATCATTCATCAATTAACAATCCTCAAACATCATCATTCATTATGATCGGGACGATCATATTAACTCATCAATCACTTAATTCATTTCATTACTCAGTTAATAATCAGGACGATCATATTAACTCATTAATCACTTAATTCATTTCATTACTCAGTTGTCGATCTGGATGGTCATATTAGCAATCTTATTAAGTTATTCAAGATAATCACTTCAAGAATTTTATCAGATAATCATGTCACCTCAGTTAATCATCCATATAATCACTGAGTTAGAGCGCGTATGCTCATTTTCATCATATCATGACGTAATCATAATGTAATATTGATACGAGAGCTTGTGTGAATACACGCGCGAACGCGTGGAACAACGTTAATTCATCGATCAGCGACGCTGCCACTCATTCACCTGGAAATAATCATTCACCGTCAAGGAGTCGTACCCGGGACACAGCTCAATCAGAAGGTGTTCGGGTTGATCCACCCGCTTTTATGCAGGGCATGATGGCCCAAATGACTCAGATGGTGCATCTCATGGAGACGATGCATAATTCAGCTACTCAGAATCAGCAGGCTCCTCCGCTGCCACCTCCGAGGCAGATAAAATCAAGTATTTCAGCAAGAGGTTGAAACCTCGTATGCGACTTCAATTACTCAATCATCATTTTCATTTTTGATAATGCCGATCATGTTAATTCATTAATCACTCAGTTAATTTCATTATTCAGTTGTTAATCTTGTGAATCATATTATCAATCTTGTCAATTTGTTCAGTCAATCATTCAATCAATTCATCAGTCAATCATTCAATCAATTCATCAGTCAATCATTTAGTCAATTCATCAGTTGATCACTTCAATCATTTCGGCAGTCAATCACTTCACTCAATTCATCAGAATCATCATTTCAGTAATTTCATCAAATCATTATTTTCAATCATTTCACCAAATCATTATTTCAATCAATTCATCAGAATCATCATTTCAGTAATTTCATCAACTCATCATTCCAATAATTTCATCGAATCATCATTTCAGTAATTTCCTCAAATCATCATTTCAGTAATTTCATCAAATCATTATTTCAATCATTTCATCAAATCATTACTTCACTCAATTCATCAGAATCATCATTTCAGTAATTTCATCAAATCATTATTTTCAATCATTTCATCAAATCATTATTTCAATCAATTCATCAGAATCATCATTTCAGTAATTTCATCAACTCATCATTTCAATAATTTCATCGAATCATCATTTCAGTAATTTCCTCAAATCATCATTTCAGTAATTTCATCAAATCATTATTTCAATCATTTCATCAAATCATTACTTCACTCAATTCATCAGAATCATCATTTCAGTAATTTCATCAAATCATTATTTTCAATCATTTCATCAAATCATTATTTCAATCAATTCATCAGAATCATCATTTCATAATTTCATCAACTCATCATTTCAATAATTTCATCGAATCATCATTTGATAATTTCCTCAAATCATCATTTCAGTAATTTCATCAAATCATTATTTCAATCATTTCATCAAATCATTATTTCAATCAATTCATCAGAATCATCATTTCAGTAATTTCATCAAATCATTATTTTCAATCATTTCATCAAATCATTATTTCAATCAATTCATCAGAATCATCATTTCAGTAATTTCATCAACTCATCATTTCAATAATTTCATCGAATCATCATTTCAGTAATTTCCTCAAATCATCATTTCAGTAATTTCATCAAATCATTATTTCAATCATTTCATCAAATCATTACTTCACTCAATTCATCAGAATCATCATTTCAGTAATTTCATCAAATCATTATTTTCAATCATTTCATCAAATCATTATTTCAATCAATTCATCAGAATCATCATTTCAGTAATTTCATCAACTCATCATTTCAATAATTTCATCGAATCATCATTTCAGTAATTTCCTCAAATCATCATTTCAGTAATTTCATCAAATCATTATTTCAATCATTTCATCAAATCATTATTTCAATCAATTCATCAGAATCATCATTTCAGTAATTTCATCAAATCATTATTTTCAATCATTTCATCAAATCATTATTTCAATCAATTCATCAGAATCATCATTTCAGTAATTTCATCAACTCATCATTTCAATAATTTCATCGAATCATCATTTCAGTAATTTCCTCAAATCATCATTTCAGTAATTTCATCAAATCATTATTTCAATCATTTCATCAAATCATCATTTCAATCACTTCATCAGAATCATCATTTCAGTGATTTCATCAGAATCATCATTTCAGTGATTTCATCGAATCGTCATTTCAGTAATTTCATCGAATCATCATTTCAATAATTTCATCAAGTCGTCATTTCAATAACTTCATCAGATCATCATTTCAATAAATTCATCATATAATCATGTCACCTCAAACACTCATTCATTTCTGAGTCAAGTTTGAGTAGACTTCATCTGGATAGTACTGTTGGTTGTGAACCTTATATCATTCATCTACCAGACGGTAGAAGAATTATCGGAGATCATGAGATTAAGAATTTTCCGATTCAGCTCAATGGCCGTGTTTGGATGACAGACCTAAACGGGGGGTCCCGAGAGACTTGCCCAGTTGTTCATCAAGGAGATAGTGAGATTGCACGGTAATCCTAAGTGTATTGTTTCCGATCGTGACGGACGTTTCGTGTCACATTTTTGGAAATCAGTTCATCGTGCCATGGGAACTCAGCTTAATCTCAGCACTGCGTTTCATCCTCAGTCAGACGGGCCGTCAGAAAGGACTTTTCAGACGTTGGGGGACATGTTGAGAGCATGTATCTTCGACTGGAAAGACGATTGGGAAGCCCAACTACTGTTGATCGAATTCACGTACAACAACAGTTGGCATGCTTGAATTAAAATGGCACCTTACGAGGCCTTATACGGTCGTCGTTGTCGTTCTCCCTTGTGTTAGGATGACTTATCAGAATCAATCGGCACCGAGCCCGATATGCTTATAGCCGCCCGTGAGGAGGTAGCTTTGATCAGGAGTCGTTTGTTGACCGCTCAGAGTCGACAGAAATCATATGCAGATAATCGTCGTCGACCACTAGAGTTCGAGACGGGTGACCACGTCTTGGTCAAGGTATCCCAGTCGAGGTATTTTCCGTTTCGGAAAACGGGGAAGTTGAGTCCGAGATTCATTGGACCGCTTTGAAATTTTGGATCGAGTAGGCGAGTTAGCTTATCGATTGGCTTTACCTCCGCTCGAGCCGAATTCATAATGTGTTTCATGTCTCTCGATTGCGAAAGTATGTTGCCGACCCGAGTCACATCTGCGGTTCGACGAAATCGAGATCGCGGATGATCATTCGTGCGAGGAGCGTCTGCACGAGTGTTGGAGCGGCGAATCAAACAGTTGAATAATAAGTCGATTCCTTTGGTCAAGATTCAGTGGTCCAGACATGGAGTCGAAGAGGCCACTTGGGAAACCGAGGAGATTATGCGGGAGAGTTATCCCGAGTTGTTTGACCCTTAGTTTCGGGGACGAAACTCTTTTTAAGGGGGGGAGTATGTAATACCCGGTTGTAATTCATTCATTTTCATTCAAGAATTATCGATCGTAATTGTCACTCAGTGTATTTTCACTCAATTATAATCATTCATCAATCATGTTCATTCACCGTGTTCACCGTTCGTAAAAACTTCGAGTTGAGTATCGTTATTGTTCATCGTTTCAACTTTCCTCATATGAGTTCGACTTTGTTAGATCACCATTAGTTTTTGGTAACTCCAAAAAAATTCTAAATCTTGGCAATATTATAGAGCATCGAGTTAGCTTTCCAATGGTTCAAACGGTGAGTCAATCGGAGTCCGGACGAGAGAGTTATGGTCGTTTTAACTCACCCGCTCATTTTTCAGATTTTGGCCGATCACGGCCGACCGGACTCGGTCGTGTCGTCCGGCACGGCCCGTGCCGTACTCGTCCGGATAATGCCGTAGTGTCTGCCTCAGGACCCGACCGTGTCGTCTGGCACGGCCGAGTCGCACCCTTCCGGATAGGCCAGAACCGTCTGACCAGAGGCCCGACCGTGTGCCAGAACACGGTCGAGTCAATGCCGAGCGCGCGGACGGGTCACTATCGGTAGGCCCCTTTTGCGCCGCGACCGTGTCACGCCAGACACGGTCGAGTCCCTGCCGGCCGGCTGCGCGCCACGACCGTGTCAGTCGGGCACGGTCGAGCCTGTTGGCCGAGTCAACCCCTATAAATTGATTTTTTGAGCATTTTCAGCTCATTTCTCCCATTTTTTCCATCTTCTTCACCTGCAACCGAGAGAGAATATCTTGAGGGAGAGATTTCTTCATCAATTATCATTTGAGTGTGTATTTTTCATCACCTTCAATCATTCGGGAAGCTTGGATACTCGATTAAACTCGTGTTCTTCGGATCGAAGTGATTGGATATTCAAAGGTAATATTCTTCAACACCTTGGATTTCGATTTTTGTGTTGAGATGCGATGTTTTGGATGTTATAACCATGATATATGAAGGGATATGTATATGATTATGAGTTTGTATAAGGATTCTTTGGATTATTGAGGAATTATTCAAGAACACCTTGAATATTGAATTGGAATTGGGAATTTTCGACTAATTGTTGTTATAATCACGTTTGTGGATATTCATATCGGATTATTGATCGTATTGGAGATGTTTTGTTGGTTTGAAACACTTCTTGGGGGATTTGATATTGGTATATTGAAGTTTGATTGTAAACAATCGGAGTTTGGACGCAACGTGTTTGTTTTAATGCCTCAATGGACTTAGTTTTATCGTATCGACGTTTTGAGTTCGTTATATTCGTGTTTGATTCGTATATTGATCGGATTGTCGGTAATTGTATTGAATTAAGGTTGTTCGTGCGACCGACACTTCATTTAGGACATTTGTTCGTGGAAGGACTTTCTTCATCGGTATTTTGTAAGTTAAATCTTACTCGGTTAAAAGGATACTCATTCCTTTCGTTGTTGATTGTTCATAATCATAATTCATTCATCATAATAATAATCATTTCGAGATTTGTAATTGTCGAATAATAATTTCATTCACAAGGAACGACGGTTCCAAATCATTTCATTGGATTATCAATCACGTCACTATTACTTTCATAACGGTGAGTCATTTTATCCTTGTCTAATTAATTATTCATTGACGTTCATTATGGTCATTCTCGTTCATGTGACCTTCTGGGTTCATATTGCGTGGCCGGGTGTGTCTGTGTGGAATTTTTAGTCGGGCACACGATGGTTATTGTATTGGGTTCACCGATACATTAGACCGTGCACACGAGTCATATTGTCTCGTGAGACTAATTAGGTACACGGACGGGTGTTGTACACTTGCACAGAACATTACGGGCGTACTATGGTACTCCTCTTCAGCGTAATTCATAATTAAGAATATTTCATAACTTCAGTTAATTCATGATTGTGTAATTTCAACCCTTGAGGATTGTTGTTACGTAAATCGGCCCGTTGGGGGATTTTGTTTTCAGGTCACGGCAAGGCAAAGGCACGGGAAGAGCATGTTGACGGCGACGAGTCCCAGTGATACTAGTAGGGGGCCCCAATCATTCCGTTTGTTTCAGTCAGTTTCAGTCATTTCAGTCATTTGTATTTTCCGCTGCAAAATTCCGTTTGAAATGTTTATTTATTCAGGGTGGTGTATTTTATCTTCACATAAAATACACTAGTATTCGGTATTGTCCTGGTGTGTTGTACTTAAACTCCTCATCGGAGTATTTGGTAATATAATGTGGTTCGGTACTACAATTATATTATTTAATTCATCATTTTCATTTGCCTGGTGGGTCCCAGTCGGGGATTTACGGCACTGTAATATCCGCCTAGTTTGGGGTGTTACAAGTACCGCTTTTCATCCTCAGTCCGACGGGCAATCAGAGAGGACTATTCAGACATTAGAGGACATGTTTAGGGCATGCGCCCTCGATTGGAAAGATGATTGGGAAGCCCAACTTCCATTGATCGAGTTCACGTATAATTATAGTTGGCATGCTTCGATTAAGATGGCACCTTACGAGGCCTTGTATGGTCGTCGTTGTCGATCTCCGTTGTGTTGGGACGACCTATCAGAATCAATCGGCACCGAGCCCGATATGCTTATAGCTGCCCGTGAGAAGGTAGCTTTGATCAGGAGTCGTTTGTTGACCGCTCAGAGTCGACAAAAATCATATGCAGATAACCGTCGTCGACCATTAGAGTTCGAGGCAGGTGACCATGTGTTGGTCAAAATATCCCCGAGTCGTGGGATCTTCCGTTTTGGGAAAAGGGGTAAGTTGAGTCCGAGATTCATTGGACCGTTTGAGATTCTGGATCGAGTAGGCGAGTTAGCTTACCGATTGGTTTTACCTCCGGTGTTGAGCCGAATTCATAATGTGTTTCACGTCTCTTAGTTGCGGAAGTATGTTTTCGACCCGAGTCACATACTTCAGTTCGACGAAATTGAGATCGCCGACGACCATTCATATGAGGAGCGTCCTATACGAGTTTTAGAGCGGCGAATCAAACAGTTTAGGAATAAGACGATTCCTTTGGTTAAGATTCAGTGGTCTAGGCACGGAGTCGAAGAGGCTACTTGGTCGAAATACTCATTTTGGTGTTGGTTTCGATATATTCGGGATTGGATATTTTCGAAGTTGTGTGGTTGGTTACGTATTCGTTAGAATGCCCCTATGAGTTTGATTATCGTTGTATCGACCTTGGGGTTAGTCGTGTTTTGTTGCTTGATAAGTGTATTGAACGGTTGTTGGTACTTATTGTTATTCAAGGTTGTTCGAGCGACCGGTATCTCGATTAGGACGTTGTTCTTGGAAGGACATTGTCATCGGTATTGAGTAAGTTAACTCTTACTCGGTTAAAAGGATACTCATTCCTTTTGTTGTTGATTGCTCATAATCATAACTCATTCATCATGGTATTAATCATATTGAGACATGTAATTATCGAATAATCATTTCATTCACGAGGAACGATGGTTCAAATCCCAAGACGATAACCGATTATCCATTAAAAGACAAATACCAAAGGAAGTACGGAACATACCTCAAGATATGAAATGCCACGACAATCATGTCAGTATAATCCGAGGTCAGATCAATACCACACACGGACATGGTCCTAACACAAGACCTACAAATGAATACTCATATGACAACGTCAATATGCTCACATCAATAACGACAATGTATACTTATGGCAAACCCATAATATACATATGCACAATAACAACACATGATAAAATCAATGATGCGAATCTACATGATTCCATCAACACAATACTAGGTAATCCAATGATCTAATGCCCTCAACATAGATCCCCATGATGATCCCGTCAGACCAACGCATGGTGGAAAACCTGTCCAACGATCCAGCGCCCTCAACATAGATCCCCTTGATGATCACGTCAGACCAACACATAGTGGACATCCGATCAAATGATTTCACAGGATCAACACAACATAAATAATACAATTATGCATACACATATGCAACTCAATATGTTCATCAACATGAACAACATATGAATCAAACATGAACGACACTATGATGAAACAACTAGGACGACTTCATGTTCAGCAACATGAATGACAACCTGCATGATCAACAACATCAACACTAAACCGAATCAAACTACGATACTTGTCCCGAGTCCTTCAGGAGAAATCTCGATGTCAAATCGTCACCGACGATTATCCTCAATGCTCGACGATCCAAACGTACCATGAACTATAGATATTCATATTCTCATCTTTATCGCAGCGTAACCTTGATACCTGAATATGCCAATAACCGAGATAAAGCATATACATTATGATTTAACTCCCAGAATCAGAAAGACAACATATAATCCAAATCTCCAGAATTTGCAGTAATAATCATTGCTATATGCATTATAAACGAAATGAAACTGAAACCATCCATTAAACATTATAACTGAGCAAGTAATAACTTGCCTCGATACCGATACGATGATGATGAAGCCGCTACCAATCACATTGCCTTCGTATACGAGCTCCTCGGCCCCGACCAATGCAATTCACGAACATACTTGAACACGACCGCAACATACGGTTATAATCACCGATCAATAATATCAACCTATTGAAGTAATCAAATAGCAACGGTTCGATAACAATCAATAACCTACATAGCCAACCAATCAATTACAATGGTTTAACGACACTTCGATCACATACAAAACCAAATAGCATAACTCAATCCATTACGAACTCATATACACCATATGAACCGATATCCGATAATTACTAATCAATATAACCGATCGACAAACTCAACGATTTCATAATATCTCGATTAAACATAAGTCCGAACCATCCAACTCAAACAAATACGAATTCATAACCAGAATACGATTATGGATACGAATGTAATGGAAATCATATTCGGTGGTCAATCACAATCTTTCCGGATTCCAAATTAATATCATGATTCGTAATTCATCAAGAACCTACGAATTCTACCACTACAATCAACGAACATTTGATCTTCATATCTAAAAATATCGATAATTCACCCTACGATCGTCTTGCGATGTTAAATTCATCAAGGAGTTCCTCAAGAACACTAAATGATTCGAAACCTTGTTCATAGCCATCAAACAAGGTAATTCGATATCCTCTAACATCTGAACAATCCTCATTCATAATTCAAGGTGTATATGATCATATCTTCCAATATATGATCCTCCTAACATCAAGAATCAAAACAATTCTACCAAGAACACTATAATTCTATAATCATAACCGACATAATTAAGACATAAACCATCATATCCTTCAACATATGGTTCATATAACCTCAAGAACCGTAACAACATCATAATCATCTTCATATAAATTATTCATCAACAATAACATCACAATCCGAATTCAAGGTGAAGAGTTCATCAACATACCTCAAGAACATGAATAACACAATCAAACTCTTCAAGAATTATTGATATCTTCACATCCAAGCCTTTAATCCATACTTCCCAAGCTCATAACCGAGTTAGAAGAAGTTTATTCACACTAACACCCTCACAAGGACGAACTCAGGAGGAAGAAATGATTTTCTCTCGTGAAGAAATGAAAGACCGATCTTCATTTTATAAACTGCATCGATCATTACGTACGTTATCCATCAGCATTAACATACGTAATGCCGCTTAGCGTACGCTAAGTGTCCTTCATAGCATACGTAATATCATTCCAGAACTTACTGACCTGTTTTGTTCACTCGCTTACGTACGTAATGTTTCCTCCATAACGTACGTAATACGTATGTTGACTTTCTATAGTAATTCCTCAGTTAACGTACGTAATGCTTTACCCGTAGCGTATGTTAACCAAGAGTTGACTCGACCAAGCACTTTCCTCGCCGAAAGCTGCCGACCACGGGTCCCACCTGTCGGCCATAGCCTAAGCTGTCCGATTCCTCTCGTTCCGTACGTAATGCCTTATGCATAGCGTATGTAACACTTAGCAACTTAACGTACGTTAACTCTACTTATTAACATATGTAATCCTTGTGTATTAGCGTACGCTATGTATACATCGTAGCGTGCGCTAATGTGGCTGTACTTGGCCATTTTCAGCTACTCTTGTCCAACGTCTCGACATGCAGAATACAAACATATGGCATAATGAATAGGTATACTCAACACATTGTATTCTCAAATGTAATTGTCGACCATACACGATAATCATACCAATACTGACATCCAGTTCTTCATTTATTTTAACCATACTGTACAGATTCCACGCTGTACAACATAACTCAGATAAAATAATATTAAACTATAGTAGTAGAAATTTCCGACATTACATTAAGCATCCCATGCATATCAGCAATGGACTTCTCCATCGCATATATATTATAGTTCATAATAAACTGACCGATACTATCGGGCAATGAGTTTAGGGTCATATCCGTGGAGTGCTCCTTAGAAAGTGGAAAATCAAGCCTATCAAGATGATCAATGTAACCTTTCATCTTGAGTACATGAGCGCTGGAAGATGTCCCCTCAACCATATTGCAAGCATACAAGGCTTGAAAGGTATATACCTCTCTTGCCTAGCGTACTTTTAGAAAGTTTCCCTGAGGTGAGTATTAAGCTCATAGGCTTCCATTTCTTCCAGATTCTTCTGAATTTCGGGACAAATGGTAGCCAACATAAGACAACCGACATCAATAGAATCATCTCAATATTTCTTCCATTCGCATTTTGTTGCTTTGATAGCATTGTCAGCAGGCTCATCGAGAATTTCTTCCTCAAGAACGTACAACTTTTTTTCTTGCTTGAGAACTATTCTCAAGCTCCGGATCTAATCCAGACAGTTGCTCCATTTTCTTTGAGCTTGTCCTTCTCAAGGACGGGTCGCAGTAAAATGGTGGATGTGTTGTTTGATGCCATTCTATTATCTACAAAACTAAATATGCAAAGTATTTAGTCACATTTATATTTCTCAAAAAATACTCCCACTAAAACAAAATACTCTCAATTTTACAACATTTGTAATTTTAGTGGGCTAAGACTCCATTTTACACAATTCTAAACTCAACTTTGGCATGACGCCTAAAATTAAGCTACTTTAGATGGATAACCCTTTATCGATTACATCATATGTAACTCTTAGACTATACTTATGGGATTTGGCATCTTATGCCCAAGCATGTTATAATTTCATCTTATGCCTTATGGTGCAAAATTATTTTGGATTCTTAGTTCATTAAAACATATAGATATCACCATTATCTATCCCACCTTACTTATGTAACACCCCCGATATATTTAGGAATATTACAGCACCGTAAATCCTTTACATAAGAATTTACAAGGCTGATGAAATGAAATGATAATAACAAATACCAACAAATGAAAGTAACTGAGATAAAATATAATGGTACTGAATCAGTACTGAAAATACAAATGTCCAACGAAGAACATTAATACATAACCAAATCCAACATCACAAAATACAACGTACTCGAGTACTTACTTAAATCAACACAAACATCTGACAATTAAATCCGGCCGGAACATCACTCTGCACCCTCGTCGTTATGCAGCTCCAGTGGTTGTTTTCCCGCTCTCCTAGATCCTGAACATAAAACAAATGTTCACCCCCGAAGGGGTTAGCACAACGATGCTAGTACAAGTACGATAATAATACAACAATGATTTATTCAACAATATCATGACAAGTTTCTCCAATGAAAAATAATAACAACACAACACATCATCACAGTCTCAACATACTCGTGGTATTCCAACGATCCAGCGCACACAACTATAGATTCCCATGATGATCCCATCGGACCAACACATTGTGGAATTACTTGTCCAACGATCCAGCGCACACAACTATGGATTTCCATGATGATCCCGTCAGACCAACGCATGGTGGACAATTAATCACAACACATATACACAATACAACAATAATATAACCGACATTAATACGCACAACTATAAGTACTTGCCTCAAATCGATGACAAGGATAATACTTCGATGGATAGCAATACACTCGAAGGTCGCCCCTTCAATCAATCACGTTGCAAAGATCGGACCTTAACAAAAGAATAATATAGGGTTCATCTTACGTCATATAACTAACGTACGAACATCTAACATCCTAAAATATGGCTGAAAGTTGTCAACATTACGTATCCAGCCTGATGTCTTCATATCGTACGTTACATACCCAATGTAACGTACGTTAAATCTGTATGTTAGCGTACGTAAGCTCCAAAGCCTAACGTACGCTAAGCATGTATTTGACAGTTCTATTCTCTGATCAGGCGAGTGTCTCACTTGATGATATAACGTACATAATGCATAATGCTTAATGTACGTTATACCTATAAATACATTTCTCATGCAAAATTGAATGATCCTACGGTGTTTGGCATCTTCTAATTCAAGGGATAAACATGTCAAAAACTCTCAATGTTCATCCATCTAAGTTCGATTAACAAGGGTGACAATAATTACAAGTCTTGATCATTTCTAAAGCATCAACATGAATATCATCATCTCCAGAAATCATTATGAGTCATGAATTGTGATTGAAGACTACTTTATACTACACATGGATTATTCGTGGTGAAAATCCTAAGAATTCATCTTCCTTGAATATCCCCATTCTAAGTGGTGGTATTAACACTACATTTCTAAACAAGTGACTCGGAATCAACATCCAAAATGTGTAATAAATCTCAGAAACTATATCATAGGTTCAACTCGAAAATGCTTGGTTAATGATCTTCTTACTCAAGAAAGGTCTCAAATAAGTTCATCTTTACTTCTAACAACATGGTGTTGAACTTAAAGGGTTACTCCTAATCCAATGATCTCAGAAGCATGTTCATATCATTCCTTAAGAACAAGGATTTGAGTTTGGAAAGTATCAACATACCTTAATGTAGAAGACAATGATGAACACTTGACGAAAATCCAGCACCGGAAGTTGAGTACCAATCCAAGGTGCTTCAAATCCTCGATGTTCAAGTAGAGATGACATACAGGTATTTAAGTGGCAGGGGGGCTCTCTGGACTTGAATGAAAATGAAGGAGAAATGCAAGGATACAAAGTGGAGTGGAATGGGTGTTGTCCCATATATATACTGTCCTGAGCCTTACGTACGATAGACTTAGTGCTTTACATACGTTATTCACTTAGCGTACGCTACCCGATATCATTAGCGTACGTTATTGTTCAATGGTAGCGTATTGCCTCATTCATCTTCTCTGTTACGTACGTTATATCAACCCAGTTACGTACGTAATCTACTATAACTAGCGTACGCTATATACACCACTTAGCATAAGGTAATCTCCATTGACCCAAAGCTGTCCAAGTTCATGCCGCGGGAATCTTATCCGAGCCCACCACCAGCTGGCCCATGTGCTCGCTGCCTTGATCAATTATTGACTGCCTTACGTACGCTATGCCTTGCTCATAGCGTATGCTATCTGTGGCTCGTAACGTACATTACGCGTACTAGCTAGCGTACGTTACGATGTAGTTGCATGTGCAGAATTACAAGTTGATATTATCATGCATGTGGATGTGATTATGGAAAAGATCATACTTTGATTATCGATATCACAAATTCGAATAATACAAGGTTCAAATAAAGACGAAAATACTCGACAATTTATCTGGATATTACATATTCTCCTCCTAAAAAGGAGTTTCGTCCCGAAACTCAAGAAGAAAATAATTCTTGGTATCTAGACGTCATACTATCTTCCATATCCCAAGTGGCTTCTTCAACTCCATGGTGCGACCGTTGAACCTTTACCAAAATGACCGGTTTATTTCTCAATTGTTTGACTCGACTTTCTAGTATCCTGATCGGTTCCTCTTCAAACGTGCCATCCTGAGCGACTTCGATCTCACTCAAATCAATTACATGACTGAGATCTGATATGTACTTCCGTAACTGAGATATGTGGAACACATTATGAACGTGACTCAATGATGACGGTAAGGCCAACCTGTACGCCAACTCCCCAACTCTCCCAAGAATCTCGAATGGTCCGATATATCTCGGACTCAGCTTTCCTTTTCTCCCGAAATGATATATTCCCCGAGTAGGAGAAACCTTTAAAAGTACGTGGTCTCCAATACCGAACTCTAGCAGGCGACGACGCACGTCTGCATAAGATTTTTGCCGACTTTGGGCGGTCAACAGTCTTTCACGAATCAAGGCTGCCTTCTCTTTAGTTTGCACTATCAACTACGGATCCGTTCCTATCAAGTCTGATGAATTGTCCCAACACAGGGGCGATCTGCAACTCCTCCCATATAATGCTTCAAAAGGTGCCATCTTAATGGAAGCATGCCAACTATTGTTGTAAGTGAATTCAGTCAATGGTAGATGAACTTCCCACTCAGTCGACCAATCTAAGGCACAAGCTCCCAGCATGTCTTCCACTGTTTGAATAGTCCTCTCGGATTGTCCGTATGACTATGGATGATAAGCTGTGCTAAAGTTCAGTTCGGTTCCCAAGGCTTTATCAACTTCTTTCCAAAAATGTGACACGAAGTGACCATCTCGGTCAGAAATAATGGTCTTCGGCGTACCGTGGAATCGGACTATCTCTGCAATAAACACTCGTGCCAACTTTTCTGGTCTCCAAGTGTCCCTTATGCCCAGAAAATGATCCGATTTGGTTAGACGGTCAACTATCACCCATATCATGTTCATCCTTGTTCTGGTCTTCGGCATATTAGTGATAAAGTCCATCGATATATCCTCCCACTTACATTCTGGAATTGGAAGTGGCTTCAAAATTCTGGCGGGTCGTTGATGTTCGATCTTAACCTGCTGACAAGATAAACACTCCGAGACATATTTCGCTACATCTTTCTTCATATTGCCCCACCAAAAATTCTACTTCAAATCCTTATACATCTTACTGGTGCCCGGGTGGATAGAATAGGGCATGCTGTGAGCTTCCTTCATGATTGTCTGTTTCAAAACATCGACATCGGGAACATAAAGTCGGCTCTGGAATCTAAAAACTCCATCATGAATTATGAATCCTGGGGCCTTTCACTTACTCACTTCATCACGTAACCGAATCATCAGAGGATCATCTAATTGCTTAGATTTGATTTCTTCGGTTAATGATGAAGTTAATTCCATCACACACAGTTGTCCTTGGACTCTTTGCAACAATACTTAAATTCCTTCGCGAATCAATTCTCGTTGAATGCTGGACTAGGAGGTGAGAGTCTCCAGCATTCAAATAGAAATAGGTTTGCGGCTTAATGCATCAGCCACTACATTTGCTTTGCCTGGATGATAAAGAATCTCCAAGTCATAGTCCTTAATCAATTCCAACCATCTCCTTTGCTGCATGTTTAACTCTTTCTGACTAAAGATGTATTTGAGAATCTTATGATCTGTGAAGATCTGACAGTGAGTCCCGTACAAATATTGTCTCCAAATTTTCAAGGCGAAAACCACAGCTGCCAAATCCAAATCATGTGTTGGATAATTTACTTATAGGGCTTCAACTGTCATGATGCGTAGGCAATCACCTTATCATTCTGCATCAGTACACACCCGAGACCTTGGTTTGAAGCGTCACTGTAAACTATGAATCCTCCAGTTCCCTGTGGTAGTGCTAAAATTGGTGCCGTCGTCAATCTCTTCTTCAATTCATCAAAACTGGCCTGGCACATCTCATTCCACTCAAACTTTTGCATCTTCTGCAGTAATCGAGTAAGTGTGCGGGTAATTTTCGAAAACCCTTTCACGAACTGACGATAGTACCCAGCAAGTCCTTGGAAACTTCTAACTTCCTTCATGTTCTTAGGAGACTTCCAATCACGATTGCTTCGACTTTTTAGGGATCTACTCGGACTCCTTCTACTGATACCACATGACCGAGGAACATCACTTCCTTAAGCTAGAATTCACACTTAGAAAGTATGGCATATAATTGCTCGCTTCTCAAGAGGTCCAAAATGATTCGTAAGTGATGTGCATGCTCTCCCGAGCTCTTGGAATAAACCAGAATATCATCAATAAACACAACTACGAATTTGTCCAAATACTCTATGAACACTCGATTCATCAACTGCATGAACACGGCAGGTGTATTAGTGAGACCAAACGGTATCACTACAAACTCATAGTGTCCGTAGCGAGTTCTGAACGCTGACTTCAGAACATCGGATTCCTTAATCCTCAACTGATGATATCCCGATCTCAGATTGATCTTAGAAAATACTATTGCTCCTTGTAAGTAGTCAAACAAATCATCAATCTATGGCAACGGGTACTTGTTCTTGATCATCATCTTGTTCAGCTCTCGATAGTCAATACACAATCGAAGCGATCCATCTTTCTTCCGGATAAAAAGAACTGGTGCACTCCAGGGCAAAACTCTTGGCTGATATAGCCTTTGTCCAGTAACTCTTCCAATTGCTTCTTCTATTCGTACATCTCAGTAGGTGCCATATGATATGGTGCCTTAGAAATCGGCGTAGCTCCTTGTTCCAGCTCAATGGTGAATTCTACATCTCGTCGTGAAGGTAGTCCAGGTAATTCGTCAGGAAACACATACGGGAATTCGTTCACAACAGGAATGGATGAAAGTTCTAATTTTCTATCTTCCTTCTTCATTGCGTAACACCAGTATCCAGTACAGCCTTGTTTTAGCAGTTTGACAGCTTTCATTGCTTTGATGATCTTTCCTGAGCTTTCTGGTTTCCATCCCTCGAACAATATTTCAGAACCATCTTCAGCTATCATCGAGATATTCATCTTCCGGTAGTTTACAATAGCTCCATATCGATTAAGCCAATCATCTCCGAGAATCAAGTCATCTCCTTGTATTTCTATCACGATCAGATTCGAGGGCCACTATCTGCCTCTAATTAATATAGGAAAATCTCTAGTTTCTAAGTTCCCCACAATGCTCTTCCCACTCGGTAAACCCACAACATAAGGCTCACAATTATGAAAACCAGAAATGTTCAAACGATTAACACAGGACAATGATATAAACGAATGTATATCCCCTGTATCGAACAAAATGCTAACTGGTTCTGAAAGAATCTGAACGGTACCTGATGCGACGGCAGCATCCTGATCGTCTGTCCTCCTCATCTCATACAGGCGTGGAGGAACAGATCCGGCACTCGATGTCCCCTTTCGGTCGAACTGTCCTCTGCCTCGTCCTTAACCAAAACTCTGCGGTAGCTGGACACTCTGCTGGGTCTGCTAAACACTTGCTTCTTTCTGAGCCGGCTGCGAAGTACGAGCTCCATTTAACTTCATGGCATCCTTCCAGAACATCACACGATGCCCTTCCTGTACGCAATCATAACATGTTACTAGAGAACGGAAACAATCACGCCAAAGGTGTCCTGGGCGACCACAATTAGAATAGTTCTGGACCACATCTGTCGGTGTTGATACCGCTCTGAAGTTCTTTCCACTTTTGGATGGATGCGGAGGTTTCTTGAATGAATGATAGGATGGCTGGGCTTTGTGGGGCCCACTACTCTTATGCTCTTTGAAATTACTAGAGACTTTCTATTTCTTAGGCTATGTGAACTTTTCCATTGCTGCTTCTTTTATTTCATACGCTAATGCTTTGTCCTGATAGTGACGGAGAGTGATGCATTCGAAACCTGACATGCACCTCTGTATCTCCGGTTTCATTCTCATATAAAAATGGATCATCATTTCGGCATCGGTTCTGACCAGGTGTCGAACAAACGCCAGCTGCTGATTGAATGTTTTAATCGTCTAAGATACTGGCATGTCTGAAGGTTGCACGGATAAAAACTCTCGAACCTTAGCTTATCTCACCGGACGGGGACAGTACTGAGCTTCCATCATAAATTTAAATTCTCCCCAGTCGGCATCATGATCTATAGGTCGGATGGCTTCCCACCACTCGAAGGCTTCCCCTGTCAGAAAGTACTGGGTAATAGAGGCTCTTCGGTCGAATGGGCAGTTAATCCCGACAAATATTTTCTCCATCTCCTTCAAACAGTGGTCCCATATCGGTGTCTCAGAAAAACCATCGAATTTAGGCGGTTGCATCTTTGCCACTTACTGTAGCCATCAGCCTCCTCGATTTCCTAAGTCTGGGATGCCTTGCTGTCTTTTTCCCGGTTCTAATCCTATTGCCACTTGCAGTTGGTCCACAACATGAGCGAACTGAGTCATCTGGTTGACCACCTGACGAAAGATGTCGGAAACAGCAGGTTCTGGTTCGTTGTTAGTAGATTCTTGTGGCTCGCCTGAGCTGTGGCTAGCCTGATTTGAAGGTGAAACTTCTCTCTCAGCATTCCTACGTCTGCATCCACGACTGCGACCGCGACCACGTCCTCCTATCAACATACTGTAAATATAAACACTCAATATACATGGAACAATATTGTTCTAACGTTCAAGTATAAAGAGGTATAACATGTAAAGGACGAGATAGAGTTTAGGACTTACAACCACCGCTCGCATGAAGACGTAGGCAGTACAGTGATGTTATGCACGGCCGGTTACCTCAAAAGACCTAAATGACCGCCATTTTAACCCAACGACCAAGATATCCATAATCTTAGCTCTGATACCAAATTGTCACATCCCAAGACCTCTCTGCTGTAGCATGATATTTTCCGCGTTGGGCACTCTCCTCTGAGCTGGCCTTCACGGTTTTGTTTCTGGTAGCCCGCGAGCAGCTTTCCAGAGGTCAACCATCATGGTACTACTCTCGCGCAAGCACGCTTAACTTCGGAGTTCCCATCTCCCGGAAGCCACTGGGCTCCCAAAAGGCCTCATGCTATTTGGAGGCGGGCATGCACATATAAGCCACATCGCCTCCTCTCCGCTAGTTAATGTGGGATATCACAATCCACCCCCCTTCAAGGGGCCCGACGTCCTCGTCGGCACACTCGCACTACACGGCAGAGTGGCTCCGATACCATATTCTGTAACACCCCCGATATATTCAGGAATATTACAGCGCCGTAAATCCTTTACGTAAGAATTTTCAAGGCTGATGAAATGAAATGATAATAACAAATACCAAGGAAATAAGTAAAAGAAGGTCGTCCTGTGAAGCACTGGTATTTTTATATATCTTACACTAGTTGGACCTAAGTGCTGAAAGCAAAAGAAAAAGAAAACCGAAAAAAAAGTCAAGGAAATAAGTAAAAGAAGGTTGTCCTGTGAAGCAGTTGCAGTGCAGCAGACTTCTTTTTAATAAAAAACAACTCTATTATCCTCATTAAAAATTATATAATAAATTAACAATTGTATTTCAAAAAATAATTTTTATATTACGAATAAAAAATAAAAATAAAAAAAACTGACCGAGACCCACTGACCCAGCGGCTTGTCCTTATTTCTGGGTTAGGGTTCGAGTCCCCCTTATTGGACCCGACGACCCAGCGGCTCGGACCCGGTGACCCGGCGGGTCCGACCCGTGGACATGCCTAGCTAAAACATCCCTTTCTCATTTGCGCCTTATGCCGCCAGTCGGGTGTGACTTGGTCGGATGACGAGCCGACTATAGCACCCAAGGGTCCGATCGATCATCGTATTATCTCTCACTTCGACCAGTGGGGTGGCGCGCGGGCACACCCGTGGGGACGAGGATTTATTCTAGACGAGCCACATGAGCACTCCTCAGTGCCACTTCTTCTTACTCATGAGCCGGCGGCAGATACTGAGGATCAGACCGAGTCCACTCCACCACCAGCGATAGATCACCTTATTCAGGCGATGTTTGACGGCTCGATGGAGGAGATGCGAGCAGAGAGATAGCGTGATTGCAGCCGTTCGAGAAGAGATGTACGAGCAGGTCTGCCGGGCCAATCGCCGCGCGGAGAGACACTTAGCTGCGAGGGACGCTTACCACCGGGACTACTTAGCTGTGTGTACGGGCCATATCCTCCACCCGGACGGACCTTTCATCCCTCCGATCAGGCCACCTACCCCACCCACTTCACCGGACGAGGCTGATGCTAGTGCCTGAGTTTTCTTCAGGGGTGTACTTGACTTAATTTTACTGCTTATTCTTATTTGTCGTCCATTGGGGTCAATGTAATTCTCAAGTTTGGGGGGTTACTTGTTAGTTGTTAGTTATTTTTAGTTGTTATTTATTTAGTTGCCTTGCTTGTCTTCTATGGTATGCTGAATTTTGTTTTTATTCGTGAGTAGGTCATGCAGCCTTGTGTAAGACAGAATTTATGATATTGATTTCTATTTGAAGAAACGGATGAGTATTAGTCGAGTTCACATTATGCGATATTTGTTTCCCTCGAGTATTCATTTCGGTCTGATTTTTTTTTTGCGTCATTGTGGTAGTCTTGGCATATAAGAAATGAGACATACGTGTTTGTAGTGTCTGCATTACACGAGCCATCGTCTATATATTTGGTGGCGCTATTCACTTAGCTAGTCGTCCAGTAACATTAGTCTTGTTGGCATTCAATTAATTACCTAAGGTTAGGCATTGAGTCGAACAGTTTTAATTCCCAAAATTTGAGCAACCTTGCATGTTCTATGATGGGAAGTCTAGTAACCGGGGGTATTGATGTGACCCATTGTTTACTCTCGCGTAAAACGACAACCCTGTATAGATATGTTCATAAGTAGATTAATGGTTCAGAAAAATCGCATCTCCGATGATAGGAAGCCAAGTAACCGGATGTATTCACGTGACCCATCGTTTACATTCGCGTAAAACAGCAAACCTTGAATCGGACGTGCAGGAGTAGCTACTCGAGTTTTTTCTTCGCTGTAGAGGGAGACTTAGTAACTAGAAGCATTCATGAGCCCCATGAGTGTCTTTTACATCAAATGGTTCCCCAATACATGAGAATGGAAATCCACCCTAGGGTTCTTCCGATGAAACATCCCGAGAGTCGAAACCTAGTGGTTTACTCGAATCATTATAATTATTAAATATAAGGGAGTGTTGTCCGGGGAATATTATAAAATTCTCGTGTTTTTGCCACGAGGCTGTGGGACTGGGCGAGTTGGCTTGTTATACTCTCTACATTCATATTGGCGGTCGGCTCAATTCACGTTTGTTAATCTTTGAGCCTTGATTTTCTTCATGAGCTATTGATTAGCACTAAAAATGTTACCTTGTAGAAACATTGTCCGTATTGTGACTCACTAGTACGATATTCGTATTATTCTTTGAGATTTTCAGGGTAGTATTAATTAGTTGAGCACTATGGATTTGCACGATCATCCACGATACTTGTAGTCTTGTTTGAAATTGATTTTTGCTAGAGGACAAGCAAAGGTTTAAGTTTGGAGGTATTTGTTACATGTAGTTTTGTGCTTTATTGTCAGTATTTTATCTCCAGTTTGGGTTTAAATCTGCGTAAATGAGCTCTTAATGCATTATGGTTACATGTTTTGAAGGAAATTAGAGTCCTGAAGCTCGAAATGGAAAAACGGGCCAAAAACGACATTTTTCGGTCAAGGGATGCGTCGCGCCGTAGCGGGGCCGCGGCACAGGCACAGCTCCTAGCAAGGCGGTACAAACTGTATCGGGGGCCGCGACACACTCCCTATGAGCCGCGGCCCGTAGAGAAATCTCGCCCAGGTCTGGGATGCCTAAAGACAAGGGCCGCGGCACACTTGAGCTGGCCCGCGGCGCGGGTTCACTAATTGCAGATCGCGTTTTTGGGCTGTTTTGGAGGCAGATTCGACCTAATCCTAGGATGCATTTTGGGAGACTGGAGATAGTTATAAAAAGGCATTGAAGGTCAGAAAATAAGGCATCGAAGGAGAGGAGGAGAATACCTAGCAACAGAGAGCGAAGGCCAGAGAACGGAAGAGACTCAGTTTTCAATTATGTTTGAATTTCTTCCTTATGTTTAATTCGAATATTTATGTATTGTTTTCTAGTATGTCGGGCTAGACCCTTTTATTCTAGGATTGAGATGAAACCAAGATTATGATGGATTAATTTTTGATTTTACGTTATTGATATTTTTCCCTTTTCTATTGAGTTTTTCCCAATTGTTCTTAATGCTTTCAATTGTGTGGCCTATGGTTGAATTGTTATAAATACATAACTTGAATCGGGCGAGGAGAGTAAGTAGTGAAAATTAGGAGAAAACTGTTTTGTCTTGTGAGATAGGAATATACTCATAAGAATTTCGAAGCGTTTGAAGATTTTAGAACTTTTTGGCTAAGGTCGAATTAACTCACCTAAGAAGAGAGTGGATTATGTAGGTCACAAGTCGTCCAGGAATAAGTCTAGAGGGGGGGTGAATAGACTTATTGAAACTCTTTAACTCTTTTTCACAAAGAGTAAGTTTCTTCAGATGATAGATATGCAAATGACTTAGAGTCGTTTGTTCTCAATACGTGCGGAAGTCAGCTGATGACGAATACAAAACAACTAATATAACACTTAATAATGGATGCAGCATTTAAAGTATGATGCTATAAAACAGTAAAGTACGCAGGCAGTTATAGTGGTCTCATAGGTGGGGTAATCCTCTACTAATCCACTTTTCTCCAAACCAGTTGGAGATGAATTCACTATAATTGTCAACCAGTAATAAATATTACAATGATTCAACCAAATTACAACAACTTCCAACCAGTGGAAATCCTTGCCATTGTAACACCTTTGACTGCCTTGCACCTCTTGATCCGCGATCCTTGGATGCCTTTACAGTCTCGAACTTCAACCAGTGAAGTACCCCGAACTCAGGATTAAAGACACGAGTTTTTTGTCTTCTCCAACTAAGAGCTTCTTCAAGTATAAACTTTTGAGAACCGCTCTTTTCACGATGTTATAGTTCACTTTTAGATTGCTTTGAATGCTTTGATTGCTTGAGAATATGTTCGCACCGGTAGTTGCTCAACTTCAAATCTTCGGATATATATAGGTGTTGATCCTTGAGCATTTCTTCATAGCCGTTGCAAATCCTGTAACAAATCAGTCCATTGGAGAGAGACTTCTTTGTTTATTCCTTTCTGAATGTTGCAAGGCTGGATTCCCATATTTTAATCCATCGATCGACCGTTGTGAAGACTTTGCATGTGAGGTGCCGAATCTTTTGAATATAGTAAGATTAAAGTCTTCAAGGTAGGCCTGGATGAATTATTTAATTTATATCCTTTGCGGGAATCTCTCCAATTTGTCTCTTCACGTTGCATGTGACTTTCCGTAATATTTGACTTTTCAACGCATGCAGACGTGGACTTGGAGTACTTGACTGATCTCAAGTAGGCTGATGTACCGTCATCTTCTCTGCAGTCTGGACCTCTCTGATGGTGACTGTTCGGGACTCACCTAATCAGATGACTTGTCTGAGGATACTTGACTGCAGTCTGGTCAAACATCTCTGATGATTTTTGTTGACCAGAACTTCTCTGATTTAACTCGGTTGGACCTCTCTGATGAACTCAGCTGTACTTTTGTACTTAGCCGATTTTGAGCCTAACTTATTTTGGCCTATAGAAGATACTCATTTGGTTCTTCTTTACATTTTGCCAGGTATTTAAACTTAACATAATTTGGCCTATGGAAGATACTCATTTGGTTCTTCCTTACATTTTTGCCAAGTAATAAGTATTTGAATTTATATTAATGACATCAGCAAAATCTAACAAGTATTCCTAACAAATTCCCCCTATTTTGATGATGGCAAAACTTAAGCAAATATTCAAATAAACAAGTCTGCACCTGAGTGCAAGACACAAACTAAAATCAGTCTAGTTTTGAGACAATTGGGAATTGTCATTCAAAAGACTGTTATAAAAATTTATGTATTGATTACAAATACATGTCCTTTAAAAAAAATTACAGAAAATTTTTACAAGTACAAAATTGAAGATCATCTGCCTCTGCCTCTGCCTCTTCGGATAGGCTGCTTGGCAGGTCTGAATGATTTAGCTCCAATTGGTCTTATTTTAACAGGAAGAAGACCATACTTTCTCCTTACAACAAGAGCTGCAAAATCTTGCTCTTCTTGAGATGAGAACTTATTCTCAACACATAATTTCTTGATCTTCTTCTGGAGAGCTAGTTCATTCAAATCATTATTCTCCAAAGTGGGAGGTTCTTTTTCCGAAAAAGGAGGGATCATGGGATAAGCATTGCATGCCTCTGCATGTTTTAGAAGGATGGCCCAGAGTTGTGGATATGCTTCCTCCATGAAATTGATGAAAATATGCTGTGGGGAGAAACTGTTATCCTGGAGTATTTCCCAGATATAGTAATCTCTATTGAACCTTTTCCTTGCAGATCCCCATATAACTAAAGCTTCGGGAGGTACAAATTCTTCAACGTACCACAACTCTTTGCCTTCCCATTCTAGAGTAGGCTCTAATCCTCCTCTGATCCTCCTTCTTCTGCCTGCAGGCTGATAATCGGCCCGTTCTGATTCTGCTTCTCCCTTCCTCTTAGCTGAAGATGTCCCAGCAGTGGTCAATGGGATATCTTGCTTCTTCTTAGATCTCAGCTCTTGACCTTCCCTTATTTCTCCTTGATTGCTGCCTTCCCCCTGAATCCTTTCTTCCCTCTTTTTGCCAGCATCAACCAAAGTGGTCAACTGCTGCTCCATTCGATGCATCCAGTCAGACATGCCAAATGGCATTCTGTTGTTTGTAGGAGGAGGAGGTTGAGGGACTTCCCGCTGCATCAAGGTATCGATTTTTGCATTGATGAATTGCAGATCAGGGGTGACCTGAGATGCAAGCAGCACTCCAATAGTATCCTTAACTATTTGTCTTATCAGCTCGGTCATCGCAGGTGAAATCTGAGATGCTGGTGGAGAGTGCTCGCCTGAGCCTTCTGCGAACGATCCACTTGACTGCAGGCTCTCTGCAGGTGTCACTTTAGAAGGGGTATGTTCAGGTGTCCCCAATCTGGAATCCTCAGCCAACTCTGCGTCTAGGCTGGTATACCGGGCAGGCACCCCAGCCTTGTCTGCAACCTCTATTTCTGGCTCTCTCGCCGGCTCTTTCTCTTTCTCTTCAACATTCTCTTCTTTTTCTAACTCCTTCTCTCCTTCTTCTTCCTTTTCTTCTTTGTCAACATTCTCTTTCTCTTTCTCAGCCACTTGTTCTCCTCCTTCATCCTTATCATCATCATCATCATCATCATCATCCTTATCATCTTTTTCATCATCTTTTCCATCATTCTCATCATCCTCCTTTTCTTCTTCATCATCCCCCTGATCGACCTCTTCCCCTTCTTCTTCTTCTTCATCTACTAATTCCTCTGTTTTTTCAACAGTTTCTTTTTCAACTAAAATATTTTCTCCTCCCCTTTCTTCCTGCTTCTCTTATTCATCATCAATGACAATAACCTCTTCTTCTACTTCTCCATTCACTTCTTCTATTCTTATTTCCTTTTCTTCTTCCTCCTCATCTTCTTTCCCAAAAGATCCATAAAAAATGTTGCACATGATAGAGTGGATGAATTGGTCCATTTTGGTTTTGAAATTGGACATGAAGCAATTCTCCTGAAAAATCAAAACTGTGTCTGATACTTTGCAAAAGTGTATCAGCACATCCTCTGTGGCTTGGGGATATCCCCAACCACTGGTTTCAACATAGGTTTGAAGTTCAGTAAAAGATAGTGATTTAAAACCCTTCCACTCTTCAAAAATATGAACAAAAGAGTGTTTTAGAGCTTGCTCTAGGGATAAGTTGAAAAGATTGTTGTCCAGCAGGTGAAAAGTGTAGTTTGCTTCAGGGATGGAAATAATTAAACCTGCCTCCTCTTCTTCTGAGACGTACTGGGGGTTGAGAAGAGGGATGATCTGGGTCTCAGTGCCGCCCGAGCAGGGCCGGGTCCTCCAGTGCGTAGGTGACTGGCCGCAGGATCGAAAATTGTTCTGCCGCCGCCTCGGCTAAACCGCACGCTCGGGCCTTTTCGGTGAAGGTTCCGGTGAAGAATGCATGAAGGATGGCTCAACAGGGGATGGTCCCGTTCTCTTAAACCGAACAACAATTAGCGTGTTGTCTGACTCCGAGTCTGACTTGGCTGCAGTTGGGTTGTCGTCTGCAGGTTGGTCCGACTTATCTGGTGAAGGCCTGTAGTAGGTCCTTGTATCAGACAACTCTTTTATCATCTGTGCTGCTCTTCTATTGCTTCCGAGCTTCCTCAACGTCTCTTGGTCTAGGTGACCAAGTCTCTTGTTGATGTGGAAGGGGTCAGTATTACCCTTAGCCACACCCATCTTCTACAAGATCCAACTTAGCTGCGTTCTAAACGCCAGCTTGGATCTGAATTTCTTCTCATCAACAATCCATTCAGACTTGTTGACCTCGCGAACAAATTGCCTGAAAATATAGTCAGACCAATCAATCGGTTCATCCTGAATCAGTGCTCCCAGCACCATGAATTTTGCTGACGACAGTTGGTCGTAACTGCCGGCCATACCATAACAATTTTGTTGATTTCGCTCCTATTGGCGGTGAGCTTTAGCTTCGCCCGCTGATCGTCCGCCTTAATCTTCATCCAGGTGTCGGCTGCTGTCTTCTTGAGGGCCTCGACCGCTATGCCACGATGCTTGATACCAAAAACTGTACGAATCGTCTCCGGCGATATGTCAACTTGAACTCCGTCGACAATGCTCCTAATTCATGCCTCAATCACATGGGCTTCGCGGTAGAATGCGATGACATCCTCCTTGTACAGGTGTTTGGGACTGATATCCAGAAATGGGTAGATCCCATTTAGCTTCATCGAACGAATAAGGTCAAGGACATCGTAGTTTTCCAGATTCGATTCCAAGAGACCTTCAAAATAAACGACCAGAGAAAAGATGATCTGGTCCTTGACAGCCTTCATGTTTACGCCTTGAAAGTAAGCTTCCATTTCTGCAAATATAAGAGATTTCTTAGTGTATTTAGAGTTCAAAGGATTCTCCTGCTCTGTAAATTAGGACTTTTGAAAGACTGGTAAAGGTAAAGGTAAAGTGAAGGGTTTTTCCGTCCTTATAAGGAAGATAAAACGACATTGGGATTAAATAATTATTTATTTTAAATCGGTGGTCCGCCTTTTGAGATTCCTTTTTCAATTTCAAATTCTAATCGGTGGTCCAGGTTTTGAGTTTAAAATTGGACGGTTAGATTTTAATTGGTCACAGTGGAGGTCGATTTAACCTGTGATTGCCACGTGTATTATTATGCCACTTGTGAAACAAAAATAATATGATATTATTATACATATAGCAGATAATAATGAAATATTCATAAGTCGGTTAAGATTAGGAAACTTAGCTGGTTGACTGTTGACTGTTGACTGCTCTGCATCAGGTGAGTTGACTCCTTGGAATTCTCACCTGAGATTTGATCAGCTAGGTTCCTTTGTCCGTCCTTCGTCTTTTTGTCTGTATTAGGTAGGATCTGATTCCTATAGTCAGCTGGGTCCGTCTTTCCTCTGATATGCTTCAGCTTGCTTTTTCTTCTGTACTAGATTCCCAATCTAGTAGACCAAGTTCTCTACTCAGCCCCAAAAATATTTCTTCTGGCAAAGGTTTGGTAAAGATGTCAGCTATTTGGTAGTCTGTGCTGACTCTTTCAACTCTGACTCTCTTGTTAAGCACGTGATCTTTAATGAAGTGATGCTTAACATCAATGTGCTTGGTCCCTGAATGCAAGACCGGTTTGTTGGTTATTGCAATAGCACTGTTGTTGTCACACCAGATAGGGACTTCATTGGCAATGATATTGTAGTCCCTCAGCTGTTGTCTGATCCATAAGATCTGGGCACAAAAACTACCTACAGCTAGGTGTTCTGACTCTGTGGTGGAGATAGAGTTAGAAACCTGCTTCTTGCTAAACCAGGATATCAGTCTGGTTCCTAGGAATTGGCACATTACACTAGTGCTTTTCCTATTAATTTTGCATCCTGCGAAATCTGCATCTGAATATCCTGACAGCTCGAAGTTATCGTCCTTAGGATACCATAGTCCAATGTTGACTGTAGACTTAAGGTATTTAAATATTCTCTTGGCTGCATCTTGGTGCGACTGCTTTGGCTTGGATTAAAATCGCGCGCATACTCCTACGGCATAAGATATGTCTGGTCTTCTTGCAGTGAGGTATAGTAGTGATCCAATAAGTCCTCTGTGGTGGGTTGAATCCACTGATATGCCTCCCTCATCTGCATCTAGATGAGTACTTGTGCTCATAGGAATTCTTGTTGGTTTGGCTGATTCTATTCCAAATCTCTTGATTAGATCTCTGGTATACTTGGCTTGATTGATGAAAATTCCATTTTCCATCTGCTTAACTTGTAGTCCGAGAAAGAAGTTGAGCTTTCCCATCATACTCATCTCAAACTCTCCTTGCATGAGGTTTGAGAATTTCTCACATAGCTCTGGATTGGTTGAGCCAAATATGATGTCATCCACATATATCTGAACTATCAATATGCGTCCTTAGTGCTCCACTCTGAATAAGGTCTTGTCCACCTTTCATTTGCAGAAACCGTTCTTCTCAAGAAACACAGATAGTGTTTCATACCATGCTCTTGGTGCTTGCTTAAGTCCATAGAGAGCCTTCAACAGCTTGTAGACTTTGTCTCCTTTGACAAAACCTGGGGGTTGCTCTACATAGACTTCTTCTTCTAGGATGCCATTTAGAAATGCACTCTTTACATCCATCTGGTAGACTTCAAAATCCTTGAATGAAGCATATGCGAGGAATAGTCTGATGGCCTCTAATCTTGCAACAGGTGCATAGGTTTCATCAAAATCTATTCCTTCACACTATGCATATCCTTTAGCAACAAGTCTGGCTTTATTCCTAACAACAGCTCCATATTCATCGCTCTCGTTTTTGTACACCCATTTGGTTCCAATAACCTTCTTGTGATCTGGTCTGTATGTTAGTTCCCAAACGTTGTTCCTTTCCATCTGTTCCAGCTCCTCTTGCATGGCGTTGATCCATGAATAATCTTCCAAGGCTTGTTCTGTTGTCTTGGGTTCTATCTGAGACATGAAGAACGAGAACATAGACATTCCTGCGGGTAGAGTAGACTGTCTTGTCTTAACTCCATCAGTCATCTTCTCGATAATTTGCTGGATTGGATGGTCTTTGAGCCACTTGGGGATATCATCTTCTTCAGGGTCTGTTCCCCCTGTAGATATGTTCTGGTGGATTTCCTCTCTGTCTGCATCAGATTGGATCTGGTCTCCTTGGTCTGCAACTGGATCAGCTACCGTCTTGTCATCTGCAGGTTGGATCTGATCTGCAGATGAGTCTTTATCAGCTACAGCTGGGTCTTCATCAGCGGCAACTGGATCAGATAGGTTTGGTGTTCCTGTCTGATCTGCAGTTGGGTCTTCAGTAGCTACAGTTGCGTCTTCAGGCTAGTCTGCAGATGAGTCTACCATTCCAGTGTCATGTACAATGACTTCTTCGAGGGTTTCTGATTTGAGCTTATTCTCAATTAGCTCAATTTGCTTTCTGTACTCAACACTAGATTCGTCAAATAAAACATTGGGTGTTTCTTCCACAACTAAGGTTCTTTTGTTAAATACTCTATATGCCTTGCTTCTTTGTGAGTATCCCATAAAGAGACCATCATCAGTTTTAGCATCGAAGGCATTTAGTTGTGTTTTACCGTTGTTGTGGATGAAACACTTACAACCAAAAATATGAAAATAAGCAACAGTAAGATTTCTGTTATTCCAATCCTCATAGGGAGTTTTGCCATGTCTCCCTACTATCATACTCCTGTTCTGAGTATGGCAATCTGTGTTGACAGCTTCAGCCCAGAACCTCTTGGGCAGGTCCGCTTCTGCAATCATGGACCTGGCTGCTTCCTTTAGGGTTCTGTTACTTCTTTCAACAACACCATTCTGTTGTGGGGTCCTGGCTGCAGAGAGCTCATGCTGGATTCCATTCTGATCGCTGTAATCAGTGATCGCCTTGTTGAGAAATTCTCCTCCTCTGTCTGATCTGATCTTGATGATGGAGATGGATTTCTCATTCTGAATCCTTCTCAGCAGCTCAGGTAGCTTGGTCAAGGTTTCGTTTTTCTTATATAGGAAGATGATCCAAGTGTATCTTGAATAGTCATCCACTAATACTAGTGCATGCTTTCTGCCGCTTAGAGTCCTTGGCTTGATAGGACCAAATAGATCCATGTGTAGTATATCTAAGATCCTTGTTGTGAGAGTTGTAGGCTGGACTGGCTTGAATGATGCTCTCGTCTGCTTCCCGTTCTGACACGCATCACAGAGAGCTTCCTTCTTGAATGCTTCATCTGGAAGTCCTCTGACTAGCTTCTGAGAACAAATCTTGTTGATGGCTTTGAAGTTCAGGTGACATAATCTTTTGTGCCACAGCCATCCGTTCTCAGCTATTATCTTAGATAGAAAATAGGTATTGGGAGTTCCTGTGTTCCAATCTATCATGTAGACATCTCTCCTTCTAAATCCTTGTAGCTTCACTTCTCCAGATAGGATATCTATCACCATACACTTCCAAATGGTGAAGACTACTAGATTCTTCTCATGGCAAAACTGGCTTATGCTCGGGAGATTATACTTGAGCCCTTTGACATAGTAAACTTTGGATATGACAATATTTCCTCGGTGCAGCTCTCCAAAGCCCTTAGTTTGTCCTCTTGAGCTATCTCCAATGGTTACATCTGGACCTCTTTCTTTGGTGTATTTAGTCAGCATCTTCTTGTTCCCGGTCATGTGCGGAGCATCCAGAATCTACAAACCATTCTTCACCTCCAAAGTTTGAATTTGTGGAGATGTGGTAGTAGTCCTTCCACCTTTCTGCAATCATACAAGCAGAGATTTAGGTACCCAAATCTGTGTGGGTCCTTTCGGGTTAGATGGTTTCCTGGAGAATTGATTTCTCCTTGGATTATTAAAATTGTTATTATTATTACCCTTGTAAGGTGTGTAAGGTCTAGGTCTGTATCTTCTGTTGGGATTGTATACTAGATATTCCTCAAAATATTGATAGTGTGGGCCATTTCTAAATATTGGCTGAGACCATTTATTAAATCTTTGAGGTCTCCACACTTGTTCATTTTGGAAATTAGGATAACCTTGAGATTTCCATCTGCCCCTCCCATTTTGAAATCTATTTTTGGGGAGTTGTTGATAATAGTGGGCATGTTGTCTGGGCTGCTACTTCTGCCTTGGCCAATGCGTAGTCGCTTGTCTAGGTGGCTGCCTTGTGAACCCTGGCTGCAGCCTAGATTTGTGACTTGGCTGTTGCCTGTTTTTAAATATCGGTTTGTATATAGGCTCAGCAGTCGAGACAATTATTTCTCCCTTGATGAAAGTGGTTTTAGAACAATAGGGAGTGTGAGGATCATATCCAAGGCCTGGTCTGGAATATAGTGGCCTTTTATTAGTACACAATTCGTCCAGAGTTAAAGACGCTTTCAGGGAGGTTATTTCCTGCGCCTGAGTTTCACTTACCTGAGCCAGTTTAGTAAATTCGGCCTTCACATGAGCAAGTGCAGCTGATTTTTCTCTAATTAAAACAGTTAGTTGATTTATCTCAGCTGTAGTGACATCAGCTTGGTTTTTCAAATTGACTGCAGCCTGGTTTTCAAAATTAGTTTTGACTTTATTTAATTCTAGGCTGAGTTTTGAAAAATCATTTTTCAGCTGCCTATTCTCATCTTGCAGCTGAGTCTTCTCGGCCGATACAGATAGGTGTGCAGATTTCAGTGTCTCAAAGTCTTTAAGTAGCTGATTTACAGATTCGTGCAGATCCATATCTTGTGACATGGCTGAACTATTATTTGAACCAGAGGGTTTTGATGTTACCTCTTCATCAGCTAGGTTGGCCATCAGGCAGTCATACTCTTCATCATCATCATAAAAGAATCCGCTACTTGATTCTACACGCTCCTCATCTTCTCCGATGAGGGCTTTCCTTCTGTCTTCTTTTCTGCTCACCTCCTTCTTGCTCTCGTCCTTCTTAAGATCAGGACAGTCAATTTGGATGTGTCCTATCTTGTGACAATTGTAGCACTCCACCTTCCAGCTTCCGGCTTTCTGGTTCCTTCTGGGATTCTCCTAATAATTTTTCTTGTATTTAGAGTAGTTTTTCCGGAAGTTGCTGAATCTTTGCGTTATGAACGCCATCTCTTCCTCAAAATCTAATGGATTTGGAGGCTTTATATCAGATAAGATCTTGGCGGGGGACTCGGCTGCAAAGGCTATTCCCTTCTCTGCAGGCTCGGTTGAGGATGAACTTGGGAGCTCGAACTCATAAGCCTTTAGATCGAAGAACAGCTCTTGGATCTTTATTTTATTAAGATCCTTGGATTCTCTCATGGTCACTGCCTTCATACTACATTCAGGATTGAGATATCTTAGTACCTTTACCGCCATTTCCCTGTTGCCATAAGATTTATCGAGGGAATTGATCTCATTGATGATTTCATTGAACCTTGTGTCCACTTGGTCTATAGATTCGCCATTCTTCATTTTGAAGTTGTCAAACTTTTGAGTAGCGATTGACAACTTATTTTTTTTGATTAGCTCTGTTCCCTCACACATTAAGGCTAATGTGTCCCAGATTTCTTTTGCATTCTTGTAATTCTTGATCTTGACCATGGTGGATTTGTCAAGAGTTTGATATAGCACTTCTCTGGCCCGGTTGTCAAGGTTGGCCAGCTTTCTTTCTTCGGGAGTCAGCTCTGTCCTCTTCTTTGGGATATTCTCTGGCTTCCCTGATGCGATCTCCTCTGGAGTGTTGTCATTCTCGAAGGTGAAAGGACCATCTTCTATGATGCACCACATGTCATCATGGATTGAAGATAAGTGTGCCTGCATCCTTATCTTCCAAAGATCATACTCGTCAACTGAAAACACAGGTAGTCTAGAATGCATGTGTTCTATTATATAATGAGAGTAAAAATATATCTCTGATAATGATCTGGTTCATGAAATAAATGAACCAACCTCTCTGATACCACTTGTAGGTCACAAGTCGTCCAGGAATAAGTCTAGAGAGGGGGTGAATAGACTTATTGAAACTCTTAAACTCTTTTTCACAAAGAGTAAGTTTCTTCAGCTGATAGATATGCAAATGACTTAGAGTCATTTGTTCTCAATACGTGCGGAAGTCAGCTGATGATGAATACAAAACACTTAATAGTGGATGCAACAGTTAAAGTATGATGCTATAAAACAGTAAAGTACGCAGACAGTTATAGTGGTCTCAGAGGTGGGGTAATCCTCTACTAATCCACTTTTCTCCAACCCAGTTGGAGATGAATTCACTATAATTGTCAACCAGTGATAAATATTACAGTGATTCAACCAAATTACAACAGCTTCCAACCAGTGGAAATCCTTGCCGTTGTAACACCTTTGACTGCCTTACACCTCTTGATCCGTGATCCTTGGATGCCTTTACAGTCTCGAACTTCAACCAGTGAAGTACCTCGAACTCAGGATTAAAGACACGAGTTTTTTTGTCTTCTCCAACTAAGAGCTTCTTCATGTATGAACTTCTGAGAACCGCTCTTTTCAGGATGCTATAGTTCGCTTTTAGATTGCTTTGAATGCTTTGATTGCTTGAGAATATGTTCGCACCGGTAGTTGCTCAACTTCAAATCTTCAGATATATATAGGTGTTGATCCTTGAGCATTTCTTCATAGCCGTTGCTAATCCTGTAACAAATCAGTCCGTTGGAGAGAGACTTCTTTGTTTATTCCTTTCTGAACGTTGTAAGGCTGGATTCCCATATTTTAATCCATCGATCGACCGTTGTGAAGACTTTGCATGTGAGGCGCCGAATCTTTTGAATATAGTAAGATTAAAGTCTTTATGGTAGGCCTGGATGAATTATTTAATTTATATCCTTTGCGGGAATCTCTCCAATTTGTCTCTTCACGTTGCATGTGACTTTCCGTAATATTTGACTTTTCAACGCATGCTGACGTGGACTTGGAGTACTTGGTTGATCTCAAGTAGGCTGATGTACCGTCATCTTCTCTGCAGTCTGGACCTCTTTGATGGTGACTGTTCGGGACTCGCCTGATCAGATGACTTGTCCGAGGTTACTTGACTGCAGTCTGGTCAAACATCTCTGATGATTTTTGTTGACCAGAACTTCTCTGATTTGACTCGGCTGTACCTCTCTGATGAACTCAGCTGTACTTTTGTACTTAGTCGATTTTGAGCCTAACTTATTTTGGCCTATAGAAGATACTCATTTGGTTCTTCTTTACATTTTGACAAGTATTTATACTTAACATAATTTGGCCTATGGAAGATACTCATTTGGTTCTTCCTTACATTTTTGCCAAGTAATAAGTATTTGAATTTCTATTAATGACATCATCAAAATCGAACAAGTATTTCTAACAAATTATTCGCTTTGGAAAATTCTATTGATCTCGGGAAAGGCATTAGATTAACTTAGAATCTTTGTTTTCAATAAATTGGGGCATTTCATATATTATATTAATCAAGATTAATTCGGATTAATCGAGGAAAATTCTCGATCCTAGATTCTTCTCCTATTTGATCTTCTTTTATCGGACTGTCGATTTCATTGTTTGTTTTTAGTTTATTGCAATATTTAGTTGTTAATAATTAATGAACCCCAAAATTTCGATCGTTCAAATAAAATTAGAAATACTAACAAATTGGGACTTAGTACAACAGTCCTCAAGGGAACGATACTTTCTCGTCACTTTATTATTTGATTATAACAACGTGCACTTGCATTCATAGAATTACATAACAAATCGATAAGTAATTTTTCGAATACGTATCGATCATTTTGTTAACATGATACATATAAGTATAAATGTTGTTTTAGCATATGTATTAATTCATAATACTTTGATAATACAAGCCGTTTTCTGGCGAGTCAGACCAGCTTTACAAGAAACTGACTGGAACCTGTTCGATGAATTTCTCCAGTGAGTGAGAATTCCATAATCGGTTTACTGTTTTGAACTCTATTATCTCACGACCTGTAAGTTAATTTGAGAATCCATCTCGACTATTTTGTATAGAAAATACATGTTACTATAAAAGGAACTTGTATCGTCGGTATTGAGTCAGAATACCTGAACATAATAAGCCATTTTACACTGAGTCAGCCCTGTTTGTATCAGTCATTTCCAGCAACTTGTCTTTTGAAAGTTGATCGAGTTGTCTAACTTGAACACGTGTATCTTTGAACCTGCAAGTCTAATTTTGATAAAATTTTATGAAATTTGTCTCTGAGATACACGTTATTATAAATCAGTTTTTATTTTGATTTTTATCAACTAGCAAGACTCCTGTATTTATGAATATATTACCGCGTCAGCTCTATACTTTTTGTATGCATCGAACGGGTTGAATACCTTGTATTTGTGTTTAAGGGTGGAAAATTTAACAATAATGATTATTAATATTTTTCTAGATGAGAATCATGAGTTTTCAAAATTGATGACTTTAGAATATTTTCCGTATTTAAATAGTACGAAGTTTTTGTTCGATCAAATTGATATAAATAAACGGTTATACCATAAATACGGCCAAAAATATTGAATATTATTATTTTTATTTAAAATAATATGCTGGAGTTATAGTAATTAAATTGTTAGTCCGAATCGTCATTTTTGAGAAAGGGGAAAATAATATTATAAAATTGGGATAGCCGTTGATCGCATAAATCGAATGCGTAATACATTGCTTTTAGTGAGTTATTGATCTAGAGATATAAATACTTTGTCAAGATGTGGAAATCGAAGCTCAGGAACTCTAACGGAATTGCTTTACCGACCGACTATTTGAGGCAAGTTATACTTGTTCAGTTTATAATATTTAATGAATGGTTTTAGTTTCATTTCATTTATAATTCGTATAGCAATGATATTATAAATATACGTTGTCGAGATGATGTGTTGTATATTATGCTTTGGTTTGGGATAAATCATAATATATATGATTTAATTGTGTTTGATAAAGAAGGAGAGGTGAGTTACGTTCGGTCTGTGATATGGGATGTCAGATATTGAGGATAGTTTATCATATTAATGTTAATAGACTGTACCTCATTCGAGATTATTCGTATAACTGTTCGTTGAGGGACATTTGTTCGTGGAAAGGATTTATTTTCGGCTTTGAGGTAATTTAAGAGTGGTTCAGTTACGAGGATAATTATTTCTGTTGAGTTGTCGTATATGTTGTATGTTGAGGTTTCGTATAATGAGATTCGTTTTGATTGTTCGTTGAGGGATGTTGATCCCAGGACTGTAGTGTTGAGATTGTTGATCCGGTTGATAATTGTCTGGGGATTGTGATTCCAGGGTGGTTGTTTTGGATATTTCGGTCGTGTCGATATTTCATTATCCGTGTGTCATTGTTCATTTCAGTGAGTCTTTGATCCTTATTGGGTATGTGATTCCTTGAGTTTCGTTGTCATGTTGCATCGTGATATATCTGGAGTCATATCTATGCGTCGGTCGGTTATGTGTAGGATTTTCAGGGCGGGCACGTATAGTCATGTGATGGGGTCATGTCCTCACATTTAGCTGTGCACACAAGATGTTTACTTCGTGAGACTGATTAGGTACAAGACCACACATGTATTTGATCGATACCCGGGGTGGCTTGTGCATGGACACATTTCCGGATCGGGCGTACTGTGACGTCCATCCTTAAGCCATATATATGGGTTGTTCATCCTCCATGTATGGTTGGGTATGTTCGACAGTTTGCAACTGGTTGTTCATATGCCCGAGGGGTATGTTCGACTGTCGGGGTTATTTCTTTGAGATCCATTATAGTTGATCTTGTTGGAGTTTACCATGTTGATGGTATTCTCGGTTGTTGTTGATCTTTTTCTTATCATGTTGGAGTTTATCATATTGATGGTATTCTCGGTCGCTGTTGATCCTTTGTTGATCATGTTAGAGTTTATCATGTTGATGGTATTCTCGGTCGTTGTTGATCCTTTGTTGATCGTGTTGGAGTTTATCGTGTTGATGGTATTCTCGATTATTGTTGATTCTTCGTTGGTTGGGGTTTATTATGTTGATGATATTCTTGGTTGTGGTTGGCCTTTGGTTGGTCGTATTGGAGCTTGTCATGTCGATGATATTCTCGGTTGATTTATTGGTTGATCGTGTGAGCATTCAGACTGTGCGCCGATGTTTCAGGACTTGTTATCATTGTTTTGTGGTAGTTGATCTACAGATATGTTGTGTGTTATTGGTTTTTATCCATGTTGTTGCCCAAAATATTATCCGAAGATGAATATTGCTGGAATGGTCGAGCAACAGCAAATTGCGAGAGCACATCAGAGGGAATGGAAATAACACAAGATTTGCCGGGTTTGTTAGGCCCGGGCTTGAATGCTCTCGCGAGATGTTATTAATAAGAATACGTTTGAGTACAAATATTAATGTAAGAATGCGATTACAATGAGTGTAAAAGATCCTAGTTATCTTGCTCTTGAGCGAAGCTCTATGTGTTCTTCTTCTCGTTTCTGCCGACCGTCTTAGGAAAGAGGTTCCGAGAGTGATAATTGAACAAATGTACGAAGTGTATAGCTTTTGCCAAGAGAGTGAAAGCCAAGCCGTGGGAAAAAACCAGAGAGTTGTCCAAGTGCAGGAAGCCTTCTATTTATAGGGGCTGAAATGCCCTTTTTACAGACAGGCGATCGCCTTCCTAATAATATAATAAGGGGCGATCGCCCTTAAGCACATGGTCTGTCTGCCTTGAAGTCCGCGGCTGCTGCTGGCAGCCAGCTGTGCAGTCCAATGAGGAGCCAGCACGCGTCCTGAGTCGCTGTCACGGGAGGTCCCACTTGCACCTTTCGGCGGGTCTGTCGGTAGGTGAAAAGACACTGACAGGCTGTGGTCAATGATCCATGTTCTGTGGCGTCTTTTCCGGATCTGCACGTGGGTCTCTGTCCTGAGCTTTAGCCTTTGCCAACTAAACGATCGTTGGCTTTGCGTGGCTCGAAGCGGTCGTCATTGGCGGGCACCAGAGTCGATCGCTAGGTACCGAGAGACGATCGCCTTGGATGTCGATCGCTCGGCACCGGGTCATGATCTTGGCCCTACGGTCGGCCAATCTGCTTTGGTCTATTCGGCTATAGCTAGGTCGTCCGGTCTCTGAGGCGATCGCCTGTTGAGACGTATAAATCTCGACACAACAATTGCCCCTAGCTTGATCCGATGTTGAAGACATGGGGTGAGGTGGTTCTTGCTGGCGATTGTTGAGGATAAAGACGGGAGACCCGTAGTTTGGCGTGCTATCTTCGGTCTTGTACCTGCAATAAACAATTTGGCCGATCCCTCGTAGAAAGATGATTGTTTCGTCATTGAGGAAACGTGCACAGTCGCGGGGTTCGATGGACCGATCCCCATGACCGTGTCTTACGCGCGAGCGACATTGTCTGTCTCGTGACTCATTTTATTGTGAGGGTCCTCTATTAGGCTGCACCTCGCCTCGTATTTAAACGAAGGGCGTGCAGTGTTGGTCTAGAGGAGTCCTTGCGCGGGGCATTATCGGATTAATCAACTCCACTTCCGCAGCTTGTTATCTCTGCTTCCACCTCGGCCCGCCATGAAGATGGCGACCCTCGACGGTGTACGTTGAGACGGGGGTAGGGACGTGTCGCATTGTCCGGGCTCACCAAGTTATATGATGAACCTTCGAGGGCGGGCGAGCGTGTCCACTGATTAGTTTTGGAGGGCCCTCAGACTACGCCGGCCTCGTATTTAAACGAAGGGCGGGCGATCGTGGCCCAAAGGGACCTTGCATGGCCGAAGCAGTCGGTTTCATAGACCACCAGGACCATGGATTCACTCTTCTACCTCGGATCGTCATGTCAGATGCTGACCCTTGACGGTGTACGTTGTGCGGGGGAAGCGATCTCGTGCCATAGTCCACCATGTTAGATGACGAACTGTAGATGGCGAGCGAGTCCTCCATTTTAGGAGATCTTTCTTGATTCTAGCGATCAGGCTGGAAGACTGATGATCGTCGTTCGGTTGCCGATCGCGTTATTCAGAGGTGGAAAAGTAACCTTTGTCTGGCCAGAAAGTCTGCGGCCTTGGCGCGGAAGATCACGTAGGTTGGGGGGATGTCCTTCGTAAGATGCTTGAACATAGGCGAAAGACCGTCGAATCCCCCTAGGACCGAGTAGAGGGCGATCTCGTCGCTTACAGGCTCGCCATTGAGGATTATCTCATCCACCCGGTTGATGTAGTCTGCATCGGACTCTTCTTCCCCTTGCCTGATTTGCATCATGCGATGGGGACCTTCCGGCTGAGCGACCTTGGCGGCGAAGTATGCTGTGAAGTTGTTCGCCAGTTGGTCAAAGGAATTGATGGATCACGGCGGTAATGAGATGTACCATCTATGGGCCAGGTCACCCAGCGTTAGCGGGAACATTCGGCACCTGGTCGCGTCTGATGTCCCGCACCTGGTCATGTAGATCCGAAACTTTCTCAAGTGAGTCTCGGGATCCGACCTCCCCTCGTACAGAGGTGTTTTCGGAGGAGCGATCCTACGCTGCACGGGGGCGAGCTCTATGTGGACCGCGAGTGGCTCGCTTGGCTCGGCGATCTTGCGATTGGCAACTGCTCCAGTTTCTAGGAGCGCCTTCATGTCGTCGAGCTGGCGTTGAATCACGGCCATTGCTGTAGCATGGTCGCTCGTGGTTCGGCTTTCGGAGTGGGATCCGAGGCGATCGTGTACCGATCTCCTGACTCCGTGGTCGCCGATCTCGGTTCTTTGGCGAGAAGGAGCCAGATAGTTTGCCTGCCTTCTGGGAGTTGGGTAAGCCGAACTCCTGGTGATGGACTCGAGCTCCGTCGTCTCGTGGCTGGGGCCGGACTGCCCCGGTCGCCAAGATGGGTCACTGCCTAGGCAGCTGAAAACGGAGGTGTCTGGCCTTGCGGATGCCTTTTCTTGTGAATCGGGGCCTCCTGGCGATCGCTCGGCCAGTAACCCCTTGAACTTCCGTTTGCTCACGCGGCGGATGACCGAGGGGGTTATAGTGGGCGCGTCGAATGCTCTCCGTCGCTCCTGTAGGATGGCCATGGCCTCTTCGATCTATTCCGCAGTTTGGAACTGATCGAGCGAGAGGCTTGGGCCGTCCCTCGGGGGCGGGATCGAGAGTCTTGGGTCACTGCAGCTCCCCTCCGCCATAGGCCGGGGCTCGGATTGAATCAGACTGAGGCGTCTGGCAGATCGGCCAGCGGCTTTCTTCGATGTGGAGGCAGAAGTCATGATTTTGAAAGCTTTTCTCTGAAGAACAGTGAGTGTTTCTTCAGGTATATGCCCCCGAGAACAGTGAGTGTTCTTCGAGATGGTAGCAATAAAAATGAAGGTTTAGATTGCCCTTCCTCTAGCGCCAATTGTTGTTGCCCAAAATATTATCCGAAGATGAATATTGCTGGAATGGTCGAGCAACAGCAAATTACGAGAGCACGTACGAGGGAATGGAAATAACACAAGATTTACCGGGTTTGTTAGGCCCGGGCTTGAATGCTCTCGCGAGATGTTATTAATAAGAATACGTTTGAGTACAAATATTAATGTAAGAATGCGATTACAATGAGTGTAAAAGATCCTAGTTATCTTTCTCTTGAGCGAAGCTCTGTGTGTTCTTCTTCTCGTTTCTGCCGACCGTCCTAGGATTAAGAGGTTCCAAGAGTGAGAAATGAACAGATGTCCGAAGTGTATAGCTTTTGCCAAGTGAGTGAAAGCCAAGCCGTGGGAAAAAACTAGAGAGTTGTCCAAGTGCAGGAAGCCTTCTATTTATAGGGGCTGAGATGCCCTTTTTACAGAGGGCCGATCGCCTTCCTGATAATATAGTAAGGGGCGATCGCCCTGGGATGTCTGCCTTGAAGTCTGCAGATGCTGCTGGAAGCCAGCTGTGCGGTCCAATGAGGAGCCAGCACGCGTCCTGAGTCGCTGTCACGGGAGGTCCCACTTGCACCTTTCGGCGGGTCTGTCGGTAGGTGAAAAGATTCTGACAGGCTGTGGTCAATGATCCATGTTCTGCGGCGCCTTTTCTGGATCTGCGCATGGGTCTCTGTCCTGATCTTTGGCCGTTGCAGACTAGACGATCGTTGGCTTTGCGTGGCTCGAGGCGGTCGTCCTTGGCGGGCACCAGAGTCGATCACTAGGTACCGAGAGACGATCGCCTTGTATGTCGATCGCTTGACACCGGGTCTTGATCTGGGCCCTACGGTCGGCCAATATGCCTTGGTCTATTCGGCTATGGCTAGGTCGTTCGGTCTCTGAGGCGATCGCCTGTTTAGACGTATAAATCTCGACACAGCAATTGCCCCCCAGCTTGCTCTGGTGTTGAAGACATGGGGTGAGGTGGTTCTTGCTGCCGATCGTTGAGGATAAAGACGGGCGACCCATAGTTTGGCGTGCTATCTTCGGTCTTGTACCTGCAATAAACAATTTGGCCGGTCCCTCGTAGAAAGCTGATTGCTTCGTCGTTGAGGAACCGGGCACAGTTGCGGGGTTCGATGGACCGACCCCCATGACCGTGTCTTATGCGCGAGCGACATTGTCTGTCTCGTGACACATTTTATTGTGAGGGTCCTCTGTTAGGCTGCGCCTCGCCTCGTATTTAAACGAAGGGCATGCGGTCTTGGTCTATAGGAGTCCTTGCGCGGGGCGTCGTCGGATTAATCAACTCCACTTCCGCGGATTGTTAGCTCTGCTTCCACCTCGGCCCGCCATGAAGATGGCGACCCTCGACGGTGTACGTTGAGACAGGGGTAGGGATGCGTCGCATTGTCCGGGTTCACCAAGTTAGATGATGAACCTTTGAGGGCGGGCGAGCGTGTCCACTGATTAGTTTTGGAGGGCCCTCAGACTACGCCGGCCTCGTATTTAAACGAAGGGCGGGTGATCGTGGCCCAAAGGGACCTTGCATGGCCGAAGCAGTCGGTTCCATCGACCACCAGGTCCATGGCTGCACTCTTCTACCTCAGATCGTCATGTCAGATGCTGACCCTTGACAGTGTACGTTGTGCGGGGGAGGCAATCTCGTGCAGTAGTCCACCATGTTAGATGATGAACTGTAGATGGCGAGCGAGTCCTCCATTTTAGGAGATGTTGCTTGATTCTGGCGATCAGGCTAGAAGACTGATGATCGTCGTTTGGTTGTCGATAGCGTTATTCATAGGTGGAAAAGTAAACTTTGTCTGGCCAGAAAGTCTGTGGCCTTGGCGCGGAAGATCGCGTAGGTCGGGGGGATGTCCTTCGTAAGATGCCTGAACATAGGCAAAAGACCGTCGAATCCCCCTAGGACCGAGTAGAGGGCGATCTCGTCGCTTACAGGCTTGCCGTTGAGGATTATCTCATCCACCCGGTTGATGTAGTTTGTATCGGACTCTTCTTCTCCTTGCCTGATTTGCATCATGCGATGGGGACCTTCCGGCCGAGCGACCTTGGCGGCGAAGTATGCTGTGAATTTGTTCGCCAGTTGGTCAAAGGAATTGATGGATCGCGGCGGTAATGAGATGTACCATCTATGGGCCAGATCGCCCAGCGTTAGCGGGAACATTAGGCACCTGGTCGCGTCTGATGCCCCGCACCCGGTCATATAGATTTGGAACTTGCTCAGGTGAGTCTCGGGATCCGACCTCCCCTCGTACAGAGGTTTTTCGGAGGAGCGATCCTACGCTGCACGGGGGCGAGCTCGATGTGGACCGCGAGTGGCTCGCTCGGCTCGGCGATCTTGCTATGGGCGCCTGCCCCAGTTTCTAGGAGCGCCTTCATGTCGTCGAACTGGCGTTACATCACGGCCATTGCTGTAGCATGGTCGCTCGTGGTTCGGCTTTCGGAGCGGGATCCGAGGCGATCGTGTACCGATCTCCCGACTCCGCGGTCGCCGATCTCGGTTCTTTGGCGAGAAGGAGCCAGATAGTTGGCCTGCCTTCTGGGAGTTGGGTATGCCGAACTCCTGGTGACGGACTCGAGCTCCGTCGTCTCGTGGCTGGGTCCGGACTACCCCGGTCGCCAAGATGGGTCGCTGCCTAGGCGGCTGAAAACAGAGGTGTCCGGCCTTGCGGACGCCTTTTCTTGTGAATCGGGGCCTCCTGGCGATCGCTCAGCCAGTAACCCCTTGAACATCCGTTTGCTCACGCGGCGGATGGCCGAGGGGGTTATAGTGGGCATGTCGAATGCTCTCCGTCGCTCCTGTAGGATGGCCATGGCCTCTTCGATCTGTTCCACAGTTTGGAACTGATCGAGCGAGAGGCTTGGGCCGTCCCTCGAGGGTGGGATCGAGAGTCTCGGGTCGCCGCGGCTCCCCTCCGCCATAGACCTGGGCTCGGATTGAATCGGAATGAGGCGTCCGGCGGATCGGCCAGTGGCTTTCTTCGATGTGGAGGCAGAAGTCATGATTCTGAAAGCTTTTCTCTGAAGAACAGTGAGTGTTTCTTCAGGTATATGCCCCGGAGAACAATGAGTGTTCTTCGAGATGGTAGGAATAAAAATGAAGGTTTAGATTGCCCTTCCTCTAGCGCCAATTGTTGTTGCCCAAAATATTATCCGAAGATGAATATTGCTGGAATGGTCGAGCAACAGCAAATTGCCAGAGCACGTCCGAGGGAATGGATATAACACAAGATTTGCCAGGTTTGTTAGGCCCGGGCTTGAATGCTCTTGCGAGATGTTATTAATAGGAATACGTTTGAGTACAAATATTAATGTAAGAATGAGATTACAATGAGTGTAAAAGATCCTAGTTATCTTGATCTTGAGCGAAGCTCGGTGTGTTCTTCTTCTCATTTCTGCCGACCGTCTTAGGATTAAGAGGTTCCGAGAGTGAGAAATGAACAGATGTCCGAAGTGCATAGCTTTTGTCAAGAGAGTGAAAGCCAAGCCGTGGGAAAAAACAAGAGAGTTGTCCAAGTGCAAGAAGCCTTCTATTTATAGGGGCTGAGATGCCCTTTTTACAGACGGGCAATCGCCTTCCTGATAATATAATAAGGGGCGATCGCCCTTAAGCACATGGGTTGTCTGCCTTGAAGTCCGCGGCTGCTGCTGGCAGCCAGCTGTGCGGTCCAATGAGGACCCAGCACGCGTCCTGAGTCGCTGTCACGGGAGGTCCCACTTGCACCTTTTGGCGGGTCTGTTGGTAGGTGAAAAGATACTGACAGGCTGTGGTCAATGATCCATGTTCTGCGGCGCCTTTTCCGGATATGCGCGTGGGTTTCTGTCCTGAGCTTTGACCTTTGCCGACTTGACGATCGTTCGCTTTGCGTGGCTCAAGGCGGTCGTCCTTGGCGGGCACCATAGTCGATCGCTAGGTACCGAGAGACGATCGCCTTGGATGTCGATCGCTCGGCACCGGGTCATGATCTGGGCCCTACGGTCAGCCAATCTGCCTTGGTCTATTCGGCTATGGCTAGGTCGTCCGGTCTCTGAGGCGATCGCCTATTGAGACGTGCAAATGTCGACACAATAATACAGGTTGAGATTTGATTGTCTGATCCGACGGATAGGATTTGGCACAGATGAATTATTTCACGCTTATGAGTTATGGTGATATTTTGAGTATTCTTGGTATTGTTTGAATACAGTACAGATGGTTGTAGTGAGTTCATGTCATTTGAGTATGTGAAATGTGGATTATGATAAGGATCGATTTGCTATGGATTGGTAAGGTTATGGCGGTAAGATTAAATCGGTAGTATTCGTACTTGCAATTATATAGGTATGTAATTATTTATGGGATGTGATCGCTATCATTATTGAGTATTGTGGCTGACCCCGTTGTGGGCTTTATTTTTAGGTACTCGGTGATCGAGCTAGTAGTGGTCGTGAAGAGATGAGCTTCCCGGGTGATACTGGCTATGGCATTATTTTGGGAATCGAGTATTCTTAACTGGTTGTTTTATTCCGATGAAAATGTATATCTTGAACTGTGTCTATATCCACTGCGTGTGTATATTAAAATGGCCTTTTGAGTATTTCGTAAACTTAGGTTATTTCGTTAAACCTTTTTCCCTAAACTATTTTATCAATACGTATAAGTAGTGGCTTAACGTACTTTTTGAAACTGTGAAGTTTTGGCGTTTGGCCTTGAACTATTAAACGGTTTTATTCTGTGACGGTATTTGTAAAAATGGATTCTTGTAAATTATTTAAAATATATTACCGTCTTTCACCTATTGGCGTATTTGAAATGTTTGCGAAAATGAGTTTTAGCCTGGTGGGTTCCGGCGTGGGGCCCACTGTGCTGTAATATCCCCAGATAGTTTTGGGGGCATTACAGAAGATGGTATCGGAGCTTGGGTTTTGTGGAACCCGGGCATACGTGTTATGTGGCTCTACCAGTACGGTAGTAGTGTGACTTTTGAAAATTATTTTTCTGATGTTTGAGTCAAACCGATTTTTGGAGGTTCCAAAATTTTTAAGATATTTTCAAAATTTCAATAATTACGATACTGGTGTATGTTGGTATTGTGTTAAGACTTCGTATGGGAGTCATATGCTAGTATCACGGGAGATCATCGACTTCACGCAACTGTAAGTATACTGTTTTGCTTATTCGCTTGTGGCGACGATTGATTGTTTTTGTGATGAGTTTGGAAATTTTAATTAATCTGTTGGTTGTGACACGATTGCAAGTTTCGAGGACGAAACTTATTTAAGGGGGGGTAGTATGTAATATCCTGAATGTTAAAATAATATTATGTCGTTGACCTTGTTGGAAAATTGGTAATGTGGTTTTTTCGGTAATAGAAGTGATATTGAGTAAACGAGAGTAATTTATCGGGTGGTATTTTCTAATATCGTAGAATAATTGTTGGTAAGAATGTGGCGGTGGCTAACGTTATATTCTCCAATAAATTATTCAACGAAAATTAGAGAAAATATCCAGACTAAATATGAGCTTGTGAATTTACTTGGATCTATCGGAGATATATTTTGGTCTTGGACCATTTAAAATAATAAAGAAACACCGAAAGTGTAAATAGAAATAAAATTGGATATTTTCTGGGAAGTATCGCGGACAAGTATCACATTTAAATAATCACCACGATTTTTTGAGAAGTTCAAAAATTCTGAAAATTAGCAATATTATAGATAATTGAGTTAGTTTTAGATCGGTTCAAACGTCGATCAAATCGGAGTTCGTACAAAGAAGTTATGAATGAATTAGTGGAAGACTATCAGTTGCCGGGCACCGTGCGTCACTGCGTGCGTCAGCATCCGACAGGCTTTGGGGAATCCCGTGCGAGCGGGGCACGGGTCGTCACACATGATGCCTAGTCAGGACACTGTTTTGTCTGATTAGCTGAATTCTAATCCTTAAAGAACGGCCTTACCTTTGATATTGCCTCATTCCATTTGTCAATATCTGTAGCAAATGTACACCTCTTCGATTACGTCTTTCTTTATCCTAGTTTTGAGATTTTAAAGTCCTCCAAAACGCTCAAACACCCAACTAATTTGAGCAACCTACTTCAGGAGACGTCTGGTAGTTGTTTGATGAAATCCCCCAGTGAGTATGTGAATTCCAGAATGGGTTGCCATCTTTGAACTCGATTATCTCACAATCGGTAAGTAATTTTACGAATACGTATCGAGCATTTTGAAAACATGGTACATATAAGTATAAATGTTGTTTTAGCGTAAGTATTAATTCATAATACTTGGATAATACGAGCTGTTTTCTGGTCAGTCAGACCAGCTTTTATAGGAAATTGACTGGAACCTGTTCGATGAATTTCTCTAGTGAGTGAGAATTCCAAACTCGGTTTACTATTTTGAACTCTATTATCTCACGACCTGTAAGTTAATTTGAGAATCCATCTCGACTATTTTGTATATAAAATACATGTTGGTATAAAAGGAACTTGTATCGTCGGTATTGAGTCAGAATACCTGAACATAATAAGCCATTTTACACTGAGTCAGCCCTGTTTGTATCAGTCATTTCCAGCAACTTGTCTTTTGACAGTTGATCGAGTTGTCTAACTTGAACACGTATATCTTTGAACGTGAAAGTCTAATTTTGATAAAGTTTTATGAAATTTGTCTCTGAGATATATTACCGAGTCAGCTCTATATTTTTCGTATGCATCGAACGGGTTGAATACCTTGTATTTGTGTTTAAGGGTGGAAAATTTAACAACAATGATTATTAATATTTTTCTATATGAGAATCATGTGTTTTCAATATTGATGACTTTGGAATATTTTCCGTATTTAAATAGTACAAAGTTTTTGTTCGATCAAATTGATATAAATAACGGTTATACCATATATACGGCCGAAAAATATTGAATATTATTATTTTTATTTAAAATAATATGCTGGAGTTATAGTAATTAAATTGTTGAAGTCCGGATCATCATTTTTGAGAAAGGGGAAAATAATATTATAAAATTGGGATAGCCGTTGATCTCGAAAATGGAATGCGTAATACATTGCTTTTAGTGAGTTATTGATCTCGAGATATAAATACTTTGTGAAGGTGTGGAAATCGAACCTCATGAACTCTAACGGAATTGCTTTACCGACCGGCTATTTGAGGCAAGTTATACTTGTTCAGTTTATAATATTTAATGAATGGTTTCAGTTTCATTTCATTTATAATTTGTATAGCAATGATATTATAAATATACATTGTCGAGATGATGGGTTGTGTATTATGCTTTGGTTTGGGATAAATCATAATGTATATGATTTAATTGTGTTTGATAAAGACGGAGAGGTGAGTTACGTTCGGTCTGTGATATGTAATGTCGGATATCGAGGATAGTTTATTGTATTAATGTTAATGGACTATACCTCATTCAAGATTATTCGTATATCTATCCGTTCAGGGACGTTTGTTCGTGGGAAGGATTTATTTTCGGCTTTGAGGTAATTTAAGTGTGGTTCAGTTACGAGGATACTTATTTCTGCTGAGTTTTCGTATATGTTGTATGTTGAGGTTTCGTATAATGAGATTCATTTTGGTTGTTCGTTGAGGGATGTTGATCCCAAGAATGTAGTGTTGAGATTGTTGATCGTGTTGATAATTCTCTGGGGATTGTGAACCCAGGGTGGTTGTTTTGGATATTGTCGGCCGTGCCGATCTTTAATTATCCAAGTGTCATTGTTCATTTCAGTGAGTCTTTGATCCTTATTGGGTATGTGATTCCTTGAGTTTCGTTGTCATGTTTCATCGTGACATATCTCGAGTCATATATGCGCATTGATCGGTTATGTGTAGGATTTTTAGGGCGGGCACGCATAGTCATGTGATGGGGTCATGTCCTCACATTTAGCTGTGCACACGAGACGTTTACTTCGTGACACTGATTAGGTACAAGACCACATGTGTATTTGATCGATACGCGGGGTGGCTTGTGCACGGACACATTTTCGGTTCGGGTGTACTGTGACGTCCATCCTTGAGCCATATAGATGGGTCGTTCATCCTCCATGTATGGTTGGGATGTTCGACAGTTTGCGACTGGTTGTTCATACGCCCGAGGGGTATGTTCGACAATCGGGGTTATTTCTTTGAGATCCATTATAGTTGATCTTGTTAGATTTTACCATGTTGATGGTATTCTCGGTCGTTGTTGATCCTTTGTTGATCGTGTTAGAGTTTATCATGTTGATGGTATTCTCGATCGCTGTTGATCCTTTGTTGATCATGTTGGAGTTTATCATGTTGATGGCATTCTCGGTCGTTGTTGATCCTTTATTGATCGTGTTGGAGTTTATCATGTTGATGGTATTCTCGGTTATTGTTGATTCTTCGTTGGTTGGGGTTTATTATGTTGTTGATATTCTTGGTTGTGGTTGGCCTTTAGTTGGTCGTATTGGAGCTTATCATGTCGATGATATTCTCGGTTGATTTATTAGTTGATCGTATAAGCATTCGGACTGTGTGTCGATGTTTCGGGACTTGTTATCATTGTTTTTTGGTAGTTGATCTACAAATATGTTGTGTGTTATTGGTTTTTATCCAGGTTGTGATTTGATTGTGTGATCCGACGGACATGATTTGGCACGGATGAATTATTTCACGCTTATGAGTTATGATGATATTTTGAGGATTCTTGGTATTGTTTGAATACAGTACAGTAATTGTAGTGAGTTCATTTCGTCATTTGAGGATGTGAAATATGGATTATGATAAGGATCGATTTGATATGGATTGCTATGGATTGGTAAGGTTATGGCGGTAAGATTAAATTGGTAGTATTACCACTTGCAATTACATTGGTATGTAATTATTTATGGGATGTGATCGCTATCATTATTGAGTATTGTGGCTGACCCCTTTGTGGGCTTTATTTTTAGGTACTCGGTGATCGAGCTAGTAGCGGTCGTGAAGGGATGAGCTTCCCGGGTGATACTGGCTATGGCATTATTTTGGGAATCGAGTATTCTTAACTAGTTGTTTTATTCCGCTGCAAATTTATATATTGAACTGTTTCTATATCCGCTGCATGTGTATATTAAAATGGCCTTTTGATTATTTCGTAAACTTGGGTTATTTCGTTAAACCTTTTCCCTAAACTATTTTATCGGTACGTATAAGTAGTGGTTTAACGTACTTTTTGAAACTGTAGAGTTTTGGCGTTTGGCCTTGAACTATTAAACGGTTTTATTTTGTGACGGTATTTGGAAAATGGATTCTTGGAAATTATTTAAAATATATTACCGTTTTTCGCCAATTGGCATATTTGAAATATTTGCGAAAATGAATTTTATCCTGAGGGGTCCGGCGTGGGCCCACGGCACTGTAATATCCCCGAATAGTTTTGGGGGCGTTACGTAGAAGGGGGTTGAATAGTGGAGATAATAAAATATGATTCTTCTTCGATGATATTAAATGAAAATACCGAAAGTAAACGACACATAAATTGATAGAGGTTCAGCAATTTGCTTGCGTTCTCTCTTCATTTCTTTTGCTTTTGGATTAAAAAGAACCACATTCAACTTTGTCTCATCTTCTATACATCCGGGTCCAACCGTTACATATCTTGTCTTCGATTAGTCCAAGCACAATCAAACAAACAACAAATATTTTCTCTCTAGTATTCTATCGGAACTAGATAAATCTTACTTACAATCTTCAGAATTCAATTCTAGCAATGCCGGATTAATGATCCTAATAACACTGGATACAAGTTCTTGATTCGTTTCTCTGAAGTTCGTGTAGGGGTGATATAACACTCGAACACACTAATCAAAGAAGACACAAAGTATAAGTGATAATACAATGTAAGTAAAACACTCATGTCTTTCTTGTCACAACTAGATAATGCACAGATAGCTTATATCAATAACCAAAGCTCAAAATGTATATCAATCATATTGTAGTTATGTGTCTTGAAGTACCCAAAGGTGTGGTACTTATAGCATTTGAGCAAGACTTGATCTCTTGTCATCCGACATCATTAGTGTGCGCTAATGTGTGCTTTAGCGTGCGTTATCAGAGTATCTTTACTTTTGACTTTGAAAAAGGAATGTTCTTGATATTGAAAGTCTTATGTCCAACAGATCTTGTTTGAAGTTAGCGTACATTATTCATGTTCATAGCATGCACTAGATGGTCAATCTTTGCTTTCCAAATTTGCATGATTTCCGGGTTAAAAAAGTTGTCCAACGGTAACGGTAAAATTCCAAACATAACGTGCACTAATATTAACCATTAGCATGCGTTAACTCTATCTTATGCAATGGTCAGAGTCTTCGTTTAGCGTGTGTGGTTTCATACCTCAGCATGAGGAATGTGAGATCTTACTGACTTGTTTCCGTAGCGTGCGTTAAGTAGCCCATAGAGTACATTGTCTCCTTCCATGTAAAATTTCAGACATTCTGACTTCAACTTTAGCGTGCTTTACATGAAATGCTATCATGCGTCAACGATCTTCTTGAAAATTTACAGATCTTACTATCTTGATCTATTAGCGTGCTTTAGATGTAACACCCCCAAAGCCATCCAGAAATATTACAGCCCCGTGGGCCCCAAAATGGAACCCACAAGGCTAAAAGACATTTTTCACAATTATTTCAAATACGCCTAAGCGGCGATGACGGTAATATCATCTAAAATATTCAAAGACGTTATAAAATCCATTTATTAATACCGTCGTAAAATTTCATTTGAAAATACAAGGCCAACTACCAAAACTCAACAGTCTAAAAATATATGTTAAGCTATTGCTTACACGTATCGACAAAATAGTTTAGAAAACGATTTTCCATAATAACCCAAGTTCGTAAAATATTAGCAAGCCATTTTAAAACACACTCGCAGCGGATACGACGAATAATTAAAATACTTTTACAGCAGAATAGCAATCAGACAAAATCCTCAATTCTCAAACACATGCCATAGCCAGTATCGTCCGGGAAGCTCGTCTCTTCACGGCCACTACAAGCTCGATATCCCAAGAACCTAAAAATAAAGCCCACGACGGGGTCAGCCATAATATCCAACAATGATAACGATCACATCACGTCAATGAAATTACAAAGCAAGAATACTACCAATGTAATCTTACCGTCATAACCTTACCAATTCGTGATAATTCTCATCAAGTACTCCTCACCATATTTCACATCTAATATTTCTCAAAAACACAATGAACTCATACACAACATTTGTACTGTATCCCGTACAATACCCAAGATTCTCAAAACATCATCATAACTCACTAATACTAAATATACCAACTCTGTCCAACCCAATCCGTCGGGTAATATCATCAAATCTCAACATGATAATCGATTTCCAATCAACAGACAAGTACCAAGAAGAAAATATGGAACGTACTTCAAGATACACAATGCCACGACAATTCATGTCAGTCTAATCCGAGATCAGATCAGTACAACATATGGACCTGATCCTACAAGAGACCGACAAATACATACGATCAAATTACGACATCAATATGCCCACAACAATAACAACAATGTATACTCAATGGAAATCCGATGATCCAGCGCACATAGCATAGATCCCAAGATGGTCCTGTTAGATCAACATGAGATGGATAACCAATAATATACATATGCACAACAACAACACATGCATAATCCGACGATCCAGCATTCACTGCATAGATCCCAAGATGATCCCATCAGATCAACACGAGGTGGAAAACCCATCCAATGATCCAGCGCACACATCATAGATACCCCAGATGATCCTATCGGACCAACACGAGGTGGTCGTACGACAACAATGCACAAATGCATATTAACAACAATATACAAATCCATGACAACAACAATACACGAATGTACCACAACATGATCGACACAAAATGACAAAAATGATTAGAGTACTTGACCCGAGTCCTTCGAGAGAAATCTCGGTGTCATAACCATATCCAATAGTTTCCTCAATATTCGACGATCCAAAAGTACTATAGACTATAGACAACTCATATCCTCGTCTTTACCATAATGTATTCTCGATACCCAAGTATACCAATAACAACTGTAAATCATATACATTATAATTTAATTCCCAAAATTGGAAAACAACGTACAATCTCAAATCTCTAGAGTTCACAATTATAATAATTGATATAAGAATTATAAATGAGTGAAACTGAAACCATTCATTAAATATTATAAATTGGGCAAGTAATAACTTGCCTCGATACCGATACGACGATAGTGAAGCCATTACCAATTCCTTGCCGTCGTCCACAAGTTCCTAGGCCCCCAGCCAATGCAATTCACGAACATCCTCGAACTGGACCGCAACATATTATTCTAATCAACGATCATTCCTCACAACCTTTTGTAATAATCGATAAACAACAAGTTCGATAACAATCAACAATCAATATAACCAATCCACAAACCCACGGTTCCACAATATCTCGATTAAACACAGTCTGAACAACCCAACTCAAACACTTATGAATTCATCAAACCACAATACAATTTACGTATGCTGTCTGTTGACTTAGCGTACGCTAGTCACATTACATAGCGTGCGCTAATAGTCACTGACATGTATCTTACCCAGAACATAGTTTACATACGTAATACCTTAATATTTACCTACGCTAAATATTCCAATTAGAATGCGTTAGCCAGTCAGCTAGCGTGCGTTAACGTCATGCAGTTGCATTCATTACAGGTACCGATCAACACCTTGCGATTACGAATACAAATGTATAGGAAATCATACTCCAAGATCAATAATAACCTTTCAAAATTTAACCTCATATCATGATCCATGTCTTATCAAGAACATACGAAATTGACCACTACAATCAACATAATATTAGTTCTAATCATCAAATCCAAGTTTATATCCAAAACCATTCATATCTTGTCACATCTTCCTCTATGATGTGATATGTACCAAGAACACCATGAACACCATGATTCTATAATCATGTTCATAACAAAACAACATAATTCAAGATGTATATATCGATATATCATCTTTTTTCTCAATACAAACTCCATGAAACACCAAGAATCATCATTTCCATATTCATCGTAATACGTAGTAAACAACAATAACAACATCAAAACCCGAAACCAACATATATCTTGAAGATAAACAACATCATTCAAAACCACAAGAGTCATATCAATATCCATACATCAACAACAACATCATCGTAATCCTGTAATATATCTCATAATCATACTTATCAACTCATTTATATGGTAATCATCAACTCAAGAACACTAATATTCAATAAAAAATGAAATCCAAAGTGAATATTAATTACCTCTTCGAAGAAATGGGTTAATTTTCAAGATTGGTTCGGTTTCCAATTTCTTCCAAGCTCAATAATGTTAAGGATGATCAACTCTACAAATACTCAAGTGTTTGGAACCTCAAAACCTCCTCCAAGAATACTCTCTATCGGATGAAGGGAAGAAATGACCGAAATGAACAATAATCCCTAACTTCACATATATATACTGCACATTATTAACATGTGGTACTCTTACTAGATTGCATGCATTACCTGCCATAGCGTGTGCTAACTGACTTTGTTAGCGTGCGCTATCATAGTCCAGAGGCTATTGCCTTACTTCGCACAATGATTTACGTAAGCAAAACCCATGCCGTAGCGTATGTAATATCGACGTTGACTTGCTACGGTAAAATACTCATTAGCGTACACTATTCTCCAGAGGTAGCATGCGCTACTCGTAGTTGTCTTGACAATATGCACCTACTCAGAAGATGCATGTGTCCCACTTACCGAAAGCACCCAGGATTGCTGGGATTATCTTGACCGATCTACATTTAGCGTGCGCTAATTCTTATGTTCAGCGTGCACTAAATGCCGTTGATGTATGAAAACCGGAAGCTGTTGACAACCTTACCTACCACTCGGATTACTTCTGACATGGCCTTGCGTGCGCTAGTCTATACCTTTAGCGTGCGCTAAGCTTGCACAATAGCGTGCGCTATGCTTGAATATTAGCGTGCGCTAATCAGGCTATACTTAGCCAATCCCAATTGTTCCTGTCCATTGTATCGACATACTAGATACGTATACATGACATGCTGAATACGTATATTCATTCTAATAATATTCTCAGACGATACAAAATATCATCAAATGCAATTGTCGACGAATTACATCAATTGTACCAATACAACTGTCTCAGTCCTTCAGTTATTTTACCCCTACTGTACAGATTCCACATTGTGCAGTATAAATTAGATAAAATAACATTAAACAACTGTTGTTGCCCGAAATATTATCCGTAGATAGATATTGCTGGAACGGTAGAGAAACAACAAATTGCGAGAGCACGTCCGAGGGAATGGAAAAAACACAAGATTTGCTGGGTTTGTTAGGCTCGGGCTCGAATGCTCTCGCGAGATGTTATTAATACAAATATTTGGGGATACAAGTATTAATGTAAGAATCTAAATACAATGTGTGTAAAAGATCCTATTTATCTAGCTCTTGAGCGAAGCTTTGGTGTTCTTGCTCTTTGCCGATCGTCTTCTGTGTAAGAGATGCTGAGAGAGAAGAAAGAACCGAGAGATAGCTGTTGCCAAGAGTGAGAAAGCCAAGTTGTGAGTTGAACTTGTCAAGAAGCTGAGAGTTCTCCAAGTGCAGGCAGCCTTCTATTTATAGGGGCTGAGATGCCCTGTTTTCTAGCGGGCGATCGCCTTTCGTGCAATATAATAAAGGGGCGATCGTCTTTATGTCACATGGGCTGTTTGCATAAATCTTGCGGCTGCTGCTGGCAGCCAGCTGTGCGGTCTAATGAGTAGCCGGCACGCATCCTGAGTTGCTGTCACGGGCGGTCCCATGGTACACCTTTCGGCGGGTCTGTCGGTTGGTGGAAGGATGCTGACAGGCTGTGGTCAATGATCCATGAAATGCGGATCTTGTCTCGGAACTGCATGTGGGACTCTGTCAGAGCTTCGACCCTTGCCGACTGGACGATCGACGGCTTCGCATGGCATGAGGCGGTCGTCATTCGGTCGGTCACCAGGAATCGATCGCGAAGTACCGAGAGACGATTATCTTAGATGTTGATCGCTCGGCACCGGGACTTGTCCTGGGACCTTCGGTCGTCAGCTAGTCGGCCACCAGGAGTCGATCGCCAAGTCCCAAGAGACGATCGTCTTAGGTGTTGATCGCTCGGCCCCGGGACTTGTCCTGGGACCTTCGGTCGGCAGTTCTGCCTTGGCTGTTTGGCTATGGCTAGGTCGCCTGGCCTCTGAGGTGATCGCCTGTTGAGACATATAAATCTCGATACAACAATTGCCCCCCATCTTGCTCCGATGGTGAAGACATGGCGTGAGGTGGTTCTTGCCGGCGATCATGTAGGGTGAAGACGGGCGACTTGTTGAGCAGACTTTGGTTTCGGACTTGGGCGATCTGGTCGATTGGCGAGCTATCTTCGGTCTTGTACCTGCAGAAAATAATTTTGGCCGATCCCTCATAGAAACTTGATTGTTTCGTTGCTGAGGAACCGTGCATAGTCGCGGAGTTCGATGGACCGACTCTATGACCGTGTATTTTGCGCGAACGACATTGTCTGTCTCGTGACTTATTTTATTGTGAGGGTCCTCTGTTAGGCTGCACCTCGCCTCGTATTTAAACGAAGGGCGTGCGGTCTTAGTCTAGAGAAGTCCTTGCGCAGGGCGTCGTCAGATTAATCAACTCCACTTCTGCGGCTTGTTAGCTCTGCTTCCACCTCGGCCCGCCATGCAGATGGCGACCCTCGACGGTGTACGTTGAGACAGGGGGTAGTGACGCGTCGCATTGTCCGGGTTCACCATGTTAGATGATGAACCTTTGAGGGCGGGTGATCGTGTCCACTGATTAGTTTTTGAGGGCCCTCAGACTACGCCGGCCTCGTATTTAAATGAAGGGTGGGCGATCTTGGCCCGAAGGGACTTTGCATGGCCGAAGTAGTCGGTTCCATCGACTACCAGGATCATGGCTGTACTCTTCTACCTCGGATCGTCATGTAGATGCCGACCTTCGACAGTGTACGTTGTGCGGTGGTGGCGATCTCATGCCGTAGCCCACCATGTTAGATGATGAACTGTAGATGGCGAACGAGTCCTCCGGTTTTGATGATGTTGCTTGATAAAGGCGATCGGGCTGGAAGACTGGAGATCATCATTCGGGCGCCGATCGCGCTGCTCATAGGCTGAGAAGAAACCTTTGCCTGGCCAGAAAGTCTGCGGCTTCAGCACGGAAGATCGCGTAGGTCGGGGGATGGTCCTTCGTAAGATGCCTGAACATAGGCGAAAGACCATGGAATCCTCCTAGGACCGATTATAGGGCAATCTCATTGCTTACGGGCTCGCCGTTGAGGATGATCTCGTCTACCCGGTCGATGTAGTCTGCATCGGACTCTTCCTCTCCCTGCCTGATTTGCATCATGCGATGGGGACCTTCCGGCTGAGCGACCTTGGCGGCGAAGTAAGCTGTGAAGATGTTCGCCAGCTGACCAAAGGAGTTGATGGATCGCGGTGGCAATGAGGTGTACCACCTGTGGGCGAGGTCGTTCAATGTCAGTGGGAACATTCGGCACCTGGTCGCATCTGATGCCCCACACCCGGTCATATAGATCCGAAACTTGCTCAGATGAGTTTTGGGGTCTGATCTCCCCTCGTAAAGAGGTGTTTGTGGAGGAGCGATCTTATGCTGCACGGGGGCGAGCTCGATGTGGACCGCAAGTGGCTCGCTCGGCCCGGCGATTTTGCTCTTGGCGCCTGCCCCAGGTTCTAGGAGCGCCTTCATGTCGTCGAGCTGGCGTTGCATCGCGGCCATCACTGTAGCTTGGTCGCTCGTGGGTCGACTTTCGGAGCGGGAGCCGAGGCGATCGTGTACCGATCTCCTGACTTCGCTGTTTCCGACCTCGGCTCTTTGGCGAGGAGGAGCCAGATGGCTGGTTGGCCTTCTAGGAGTCGGATACGCCGAACTCCTGGTGACGGACTCGAGCTCCATCGTCTCGTGGCTGGGGCCGGACTGCCTCGGTCGCCATGACGGGTCGCTGCCTAGGCAATCGAAAACAGAGGTGCCCCGGCTGGCGAGCGCCTCTTCTTGCGAATGGGAGCCTCCTCGCGATCGCTCGGCCAGTAGCCCTTTGAACTTCCGTTTGCTTACGCGGTGGATGGCCGAGGGGGTTATAGCGGGCGGCGCGTCGAAAGCTCTCCGTCGCTCCTGTAAGATGGCCATGGCCTCTTCGATCTGTTACGCGGTTTGGAACTGATCGAGCGAGAGGCTTGGGCCGTCCCTCGGGGGCGGGATCGAGAGTCTCGTACCGCGGCGGCTACCCTCCGCCATAGGCTGCGGCTCGGATTGTGACGGAATGAGGTGTCTGGCGGACCGGCCGGCGGCTTTCTTCGATGTGGAGGCAGAAGTTATGATTCTGAAGGCTTTTCTCTGAAGAACAGTGAGTGTTTCTTCAGGTATATATCCCGGAGAACAGTGAGTGTTCTTCTAGACGGTAGGAATGAAAATGAGGGTTGGTGCACTTCCTCTAGAGCCAATTGTTGTTTCCCGAAATATTATCCGTAGATAGATATTGCTGGAACGGTCGAGCAACAGCAAATTACGAGAGCACGTCCGAGGGAATGGAAAAAACACAAGATTTGCCTGGTTTGTTAGGCCCGGTCTTGAATGCTCTCGCGAGATGTTATTAATACAAATATTCGGGGATACAAGTATTAATGTAAGAATCTAAATACAATGAGTGTAAAAGATCCTATTTATCTAGCTCTTGAGCGAAGCTTTGGTGTTCTTGCTCTCTGCCGATCGTCTTCTGTGTAAGAGATGCTGAGAGATAAGAAAGAACCGAGAGATAGCTGTTGACAAGAGTGAGAAAGCCAAGTTGTGAGTTGAACTTGTCAAGAAGCTAAGGGTTGTCCAAGTGCAGGCAACCTTCCATTTATAGGGGCTGAGATGCCCTGTTTTCTGGCGGGCGATCGCCTTTCGTGCATTATAATAAAGGGGCGATCGTCTTTATGTCACATGGGCTGTCTGCATAAAGCTTGCGGCTGCTGCTGGCAGCCAGCTGTGCGGTCCAATGAGGAGCCGGCACGCGTCCTGAGTTGCTATCACGGGCGGTCCCATGGTACACCTTTCGGCGGGCTTGTCGGTTGGTGGAAGGATGCTGACAGGCTGTGGTCAATGATCCATGAAATGCGGATCCTGTCTCGGAACTGCACGTGGGACTCTGTCAGAGCTTCGGCCCTTGCCGACTGGACGATCGACGGCTTCGCGCGGCATGAGGCGGTCGTCATTCGGTCGGTCACCAGGAATCGATCGCCAAGTACCGAGAGACGATCATCTTAGATGTTGATCGCTTGGCACCAGGACTTGTCTTGGGACCTTCGGTCGTCAGCTAGTCGGCCACCAGGAGTCGATCGCCAAGTCCCGAGAGACGATCATCTTAGGTGTTGAACGCTCGGCCCCGGGACTTGTCCTGAGACCTTCGGTCGGCAGTTCTGCCTTGGCTGTTCGGCTATGGCTAGGTCGCCTGGCCTCTGAGGTGAACGCCTGTTGAGATGGATAAATCTCGACACAACAACTATAGTGGTAATTCAGTATATTACATATTACACCACTTAAAATAATTTTAATCCTCGAAACTTGCAATCCCATCGTAAACAACAGCTCAACCAAAATATCCAGAATCATCACGAAAATGATCGATCATGATCATTAATGAATAACCAAAACAGTATAATTACAAATACGTGAAGTCGATGATCTCATGCGATAATAGCAATTGACCCCACTTCAAAGTCTCAATACGCTTACAATCACAATTTGACAAATTTCAACAAAATACATCGCTATAACTCAAGTATGGAATAATCTATCAGTGCCAAATCATGTCTTCCCGATTACATAATCAAATCACGATCTTGATAAAAACTAATAATACACGATACATCTGTGAAACAACTGCCCAAAACAATGGCAACAAATCCCGAAACACCGACACAGAGTCCGAACGCTCATACTATCAATGACAATGATCAACAAATAAATTAACCGAGAATATCATCGACATGATAAATTCCAATACGACCAACCAAAGGTCAAAACACAACCGAGAATATCATCCATATGATAAACTCCATAACTACCAAGGAACGATCAATAATAACCGAGAATATCCTCACACGGTAAGCTCCAACACGATCAACATAGAACCACAGGGACAGATATACAGAAGAATAACTTCTCGAAACATTACACAAATCATATACACTGGATCTCAAAGAAACACACCCAGCTGTTGAACATACCCCTCGGCGTATGAACAACCAGTCGCAAATCATCGAACATACCCAATCATACTCCAATTAATATGGCTCAAAAGTCAAAAATCACTATAGCAAAATCACGCTACTGCCACACTAATAGAGCCATATAGCACATATGCCCCGGTTTCACAAAATCCAAAGTTCCAAAATTATATTCTGTACTGAATCTACAACACACGACATATTCTTCTTATCTGATTAACCAACCGGTTACCCCTGGATAGTCCAAGCTACATACTAAAGTTCGAATCTCTTTTCCTCGTACCATTTGATGTCTTATTCAGCTTATAAGCCTTACTCAAAACTTCACCATGATATGTATCACGCACTACACTTGTACGTATACTAACCACATTTTCAAAACGGTTTTGAAATCATATAGTCTTATCAATAAAAACCAATTTTCGAAATTTCTTTTGGGAATTTCAAAACTCAAAACATATACATTCGCAAGACTACAAAAAAATCAATTTCCGAAAAGTTAAACCGGCTCGCTTATGTAAAGTACTTGATGACAATTCTTTTCGAATACATACGATTAAATAAAATTAAATTATACAAATGATTGACCACATCCATACTCTTGTATACCAATTCGACTCGTCACAAATTCAACTGACATTCAGTCGGGAAAACCACATGATAGAATCCAAATCCTTATTGTAGAGACTTTGTTAAAATCATATTTTTTCCACAGATGACTCGCAACATCGACCATTATTCCATTCTGCAACACTTCAACTATGCCATGATGAAACATGTTTTTAAAGACAACAATATTGTCTCTCAAAATAAATTTAAGAAAATACATTTTCATGATAGGGAGCAAAATAGTTTATTCAAAATATATCATGTTGAAAAGTATCATTTTCAAATGTTCAAAAACAATTTCGTGTATTTCAAAATGAACTAGCATGACTACATGTTCCTCTCAACAATCCACAACATCCCCCCGAATACACAACTCCATTTTCCAAGTTTAACTGACATATTAATTTTCCATAATCATAGCTTCTCAAGATCATCGGTTTTGTCCCAACTAATATATTCGACTACCTCATACTGTAACACATAATATTCTTCTGGGTCTCAAGGCAAATCAACTTATAACTTCAAATAATCTCAATGCAATTCAAAAATCTAAATACTTACAGATCGTGAAGCCGACGATTCCCCGTGATACTGGCACATGTCTCAACTCTAGAAAATACTCGATACAGATATTTTCAAAACATACATTTTGCAAAATAAGTTCAACTAAAAAACACAGCACATCTCTTTCCGAAGAAACACGTTAATACCATTTGGATAAGTTTAAAACAACCACAGTACTACACTGGTAATCCACATAACACACAAGCCCGAGTGAACAACAAAAACCCAGGGCTCTAATACTCGCCAACCTACAACTCAAATGACGTGACAAAAATACGGCTCGACTCGACCCGACTGTAACGCCCCCAAAATCCCATTGGGTTATTACAGTGCCGTGGACCCCGTACCAGGAGATCCACCAGACGAACACGACTAAAATACATTAACTGGACAAAAAGGAAAATCACAGTCCCTACTATGATATCCGACACAATATTCCGACGTGGAATTTCAACGACAATGATGGGACTACATGGCCAAATTAAAAAAATACAACATCCACGATCCTTGCTCGGAAAATACATAATGACAACCACTGACAAACTGGAGAACACTCCGAACGGACTAACCAACATGAACACCAAAACAACTCGGGACTAGTATCGTTCAAATGCCTCGTCGCCATTGTCATGCCCCTGTGTCTCAACTCTCTTCTCGCAAGCACCTAAAACATGAAAACATGTTCCGCCCCCACGGGGTGAGTCATCCAGATAATGAATATCAAATACATGTAAAACATGATATGCATCCAAAGGCAGAATAAACAGTACAACAATGGCAATACGAGATGCTCACAAACCAAGGTAAGAACCGAGCATTCGTGGAACACTATTCCCACAGCATACGATCAGTACCTAATCGACAGGTTAGAACACAAGTGCCCAACAACGAATCATCACTATAGAACACAACAATGAATTACCCGAACGTAAACCAGACCAGAGCTGAAATAGATACGAATCACAATGCCGAAGGCTCCAACGTAAATAACAAACATCACAATGGACTGAAAGCCCTCAGCTGAAGCTGCAAAATATCAGAATGGCCTGAAAGCCACTCAGCCGAAGCTGCCAATCATCACAATGGCCCGAAGCCAAAACAACCCGAAGCTGTATCACATGAGGGCCGAAGCCACGGCACGAAACCGTATCACAATGAGGGCCGAAGCCATGGCACGAAGCCGTATCACAATGAGGGACGAAGCCACGGCACGAAGCCGTATCACAATGAGGGCCGAAGCCACGGCATGAAGCCGTATCACAATGAGGGCCGAAGCCACGGCACGAAGCCGTATCACAATGAGAGCCGAAGCCACGCACGAAGCCGTATCACAATGAGGGCGAAAGCCACGGCACGAAGCCGTATCACAATAAGATCACCTAGTGACCGTGACCTATTGAACTGTAGGTGTTGGGAAACCAACCGCGAAGGTTCAAGACCCAAAATTACCCATAATGAGATCATCAACATGACCGTGACCTACTGAACTGTAGGTGTTGGGAAACCAACCGCGAAGGTTCAAGCCCCAAGCTTACCCATCGAGCACTAGCCGAGACTAGCCTCCAAAACACAATTAATCACAAACGGCAATGATCCCAAGATTACTGAATTCACAAGAATAAAAGTGTGCTGCCTTGAGTCGTCCAATACGATAATAATAACTCACGGATGGGCACCATCCTCGGTGGTTCCAATTCAAATAACTCGACTGCCTTAGAATGGCCAATCAATCACAACGACTCAACGGATGGGAATTATCCTAGTCAGTCCCAATTCAATACCTCGATTGTCTTAGAACGACCAATCGGTAACAATGACTCAACGGATGGGAACTATCCTCGACAGTCACAATTCAATACATCGATTACCTTAGAACGGTCAATCGATAACAATGACTCAACGGATGGGAAATGTCTTCGACAGCCCAATTCAATACATCGATTACCTTAGAACGGCCAATCAATAACAACGATACAACGGATGGGAAATGTCCTCGACAGTCCCAATTCAATACCCCGATTGCCTTAGAATGGCCAATCGATAACAACGATACAATTAGAACAGATGTCCCGGTGCCTTTAATCGACCACCAGAAACAAGGATAATAATCGATTATGTCAACGCCTTCAGTCGGACAATACAACATCAATAGAAAAACAACGATATCAATAACAATGATCACAACTATATCTCAATGGAACATCAGTCAACAATAACCATCGATACATCGATACTGCAAACCGGCTATCGATAACAACATAATCCAACAAGTATCACAATGACTTGAACTGGCCATTAACGAACAACAATAACAACAAGACGATCAATCAACAACGTTGGCATAATTACCAAATGGTTTTGTATCAAACAATTCCCTGACATCCACAGATCATGAAGAGACTTTGTCTCGAAATGATACAACACATTCATACACATATATGATAACATTTATCTCATTGACTAGTACAAGTATAAAACTTGCCTCAAAGCGAAGGCGAGAAAGTCCATCCATGATCAACGTCCTCCCACGAAATGACGAACAACATCCTCCATCAGTCACAAGCGCCCGAACAACCTTGAATGAAATATAATTCATTTAATAACACAAAATCAATGGAAAACAACACCAAAGACAATCCCGATTTCAATCACGAATCGGTTAAACTCCTCAAACGAATATCATTGTTCTCAACTATGAATTCTAACACCCTCCAACACCTCAATGATCAATTAACATGATCATGATGTTCTTAACACTTGTGAAAAAAATTCAACAAGGGTTATCAAGAACAACATCATACTAACCACCCTATAATGATTATATTACAAATATCACCACTATCACCTCAAGAACATCACCAACTCTACTAACATAATGTCTAAACAATAATTAACCACCAATTCATGATGAATTCGGATTAATCAACAACATTAAATCAACCATTTCAAAATTATGATAATCACCTCCTAATTCATCATAAATCCTTACTAAAATGGTTATAATCTCTCAAGAACACAACCAACAACAATAATCATCTCAAGGCTATGTTAATCATCTAAAAATCTTAACATAAATCTTCCTAGACATGATTATAACCTCCAAGAATTCTTAAACATCAAGAACACAATCAAACTCAAGCTATATCATTATGTTCTCCATCATAAGTTCATCAAAACTATGAAGGACCATACTATTCTCCAACAAATCATCATTACACGAACTACACGACAACAACATCAACATAATCTCGAGTTAAACACAAGATTAACCAACATACCTATAGAAAAATGAAGAACAACCTCAAACCATCAAGAATCCACTCCAATCTTCAAGTTCCTAAGCTCCAATCCAAGTTATGAAGCTCCAATTTAAGTTGGAAGACGTTGGAATACTCTAAGAGATGCAGAGGGATGATTTCTAGAGGAAAAAATTGAAATTGGCTCGTGAGAAAATGAAAGATGAAACATGTCTTTATAATCTGCACATCGCATTACGGCCTCTATATCACCACCTTAACGTACGTTATGTATATAACGTACGTTATCGCCTATATGTAGCGTACGCTAAGTTCTGCCAGAACTCACTGCCTCAAAACGAACCATGCATTACATACGTTATTAGCATAAGCATTACGTACGTAATGCTCGTTGACTTGGCTGCCTTGAAAGGCCAACATTATCCAATAACATTCGGCCCCACACGCCGAAAGTCATATGCGATCAGATACCCTATGTTACATACGTAACCAACCTGGTTTAACGTACATAACCTGCCAACCTTAATGTACATAATGCTATGCATGTAGCGTACGTTAGGTCCAATATACGTCGCCAAAATCAATCTCCAAACTCACCAAGCAACATCCGATCGGAAACACAATACCGACGACAAGTATAAATATTTCGATTCTGAAATATCCCAATACAATAAACATTGTGTCAGTCAAATACAACACCACTTGTACAATTCTAAATATATGTACAGCACAACGGTGAAACGGAAAAAAATTACCCCCGAATATTACATACTCCCCCTTAAAAAGAGTTTCATCCCCGAAACTAAGGGTACACAACTCGGGATATGAACTATCCATCGGGATCTAAAAACAACATCTCCAGGAATACTCCTTAATATGTACAACTCCGCCTGAGTAGCTGGGCCAACCCCTCGGGTCCCCGCGTCTCCCCTGCTCCAACACGGCGAAAATCAAGTGATAAAAACACTCAACCAAGTGCGAGATCAGATGAATCATGACTCCTCCGCTAGAGACCAGCCAGAAAGTCGTACCAATCGCATGACTCGTAACACCGGCATACATACCCCGCGGGAGCTGCCCATTGTGCATGTCTACAGTCATCAGTGTACACTTCTCCGTCCACGTCGGCATATGAAGCCCATGCAATCACTGACTCACGCCACAAAAGGAAAATAACAACGCACATATAGTCCTCAGGACCATATCAATCGCACGCCCAAGTCCTCACAACTTGACGTCTCGAATCACAATGAACAATTACCCAGATTATCACAAAATCTCGGGCACAAAACCGAAAGGAAATAAAATCACATCAAATGACTCAAAACTCAAGATTCTCAATTACTATCATTACAAGATAGATCAACAACAAATGGTTAACAACCACAATACCATAATACAAATTAAGTTAAACACTAATCCGAAAAAAAAAGAAAGGAAAATACAGTTCAAGACCTAAATCTGAACTCGTTGCTCCTCCTCGGCTGTCCTTACCTCTGGCTCCTGAAGTCTGATAGGACCCATTGGATGAAGTATGGATTGGAGTAACAAAATCTCTCGAGGCCCGTGATCTCTATCGAGATCTACTGGCACTAAAACTCCTATAGTATTTCTGTAGGTGTACATGTCTCCCACATGAACGACAAACAAGAGCTGGCACGGTACACCGACTACTAACGTGCCCTGCTGAATCACAGTTAAAGCAAACAATAGTCGAACTCATCGTCTAAGAGAAAGATGCTTTCCCAGCATGAAGATGACTAGAAAACGATCTCTTGAACATCGGAGCCCAATGTTCCTCTGAACGAACCGGCATCCTAGTCCTCTCACCAGAAGAAACTGAAGGGTTCTTCCGAGTAAGATCCTTGATCAAAATCTCTGCTCCAAGACCCTTCTCGATGAATTCACCCAGTGAGTTACAATTTTGATTGAACAACTGCATCCCAAACTGTGGGTTTAGCCACTTGCTAAAATACTTGATCTTATCTGTTTCAGTATGGATAACAGACGAAGCAAACTGAAGAAGTCCATAAAACTTCTCAGCAATAACAATAACACCCTCGTCCTTGATGGATTTGGGGTTCAAAACCTCTGACAGATTGGCTTCACGAAGTGGAGCCGGATAATACCTCTATAACATGAGAGTCTTGAACTCACTCCAAACGAAATAACGATCAGTGGGTTTCATAGAAATACACCAAGAATAAGCACCCTTACTCAAAAAGTAAGCCACTACTGCCACCTTACTCTCTTCCGAACACTGAACCATGTCGAAGAGTTTATCAAAATGTTCAAGCCAATGAACAATATCAACTGGTTCCGACGAACCTTCAAAAATAGGTGGCCTATGACGAGAGATATTGCCAACAATCTGACTCACTCCCACAGTCTGCCCATGAAACGGCACCTGGAATCCCTACAGTGGTGGGCCACGAATCATCGAGGCCTACATGGTCTCCACTATTTGTGTCATCTGGGCCATCATGCCCCTCATAAGCAAGAAAGGGTCGATATGTCCACTCTCAGTCTGATTGACTTCTCGAGTATGACGTCCCGAAGGAGAATCGGTCGCGTAGGTAACAACACCGGCCGAACTCTGATTCATCTCGGCATACGCACGCGCATAGACATGAGGTTATTGGTTCCGGCCTGCTCTGCAGCCTTTACCCCCTCTGTCACATCCTCGTATTCCTCTATCCATACTGAATGAATAACGTTCGATCATGATCATAACTCAAATATGCCTCAACAGCCAATCCAAAATTCTAAGTCAATAGCCAAACACAAGTATACAAACTCAACAGATAAATAATCATATCAATCATGCTAATCATAGCCAATACAGAGCCCACACGTTTCAAAACAAATAATCATGAATCAATCGTAACACAAATGTTACATTCAAGTTTCAACAAAACATGTATAATCAATGACATAATGAATGTATGAACATAAAAGAGAATCGAGTCCTTATACAGGTCATACGAAGATTCGAGGTCTTGCGATACTAGTCTTCACTAACGACGACTCACAAACACCGACTGTCCAGATTGTCATTACCTAACAGCCCCACTACTACCGCATCGGTAGAGCCACATAACTCACATATCAGAGTATCTCCCAACCCATTTCTCCGATACCATCTACTGTAACGCCCCCAAAATCCCATTGGGTTATTACAGTGTCGTGGATCACGCACCAGGAGATCCACCAGGCGAACACGACTAAAATAGATCAACTTACCAAAAAGGAAAATCACAGTCCCTACTATAATATCCGACACAATATTCCGACGTGGAATTTCAACGACAATGATGGTCCTACATGGCCAAATTAAAAAATACAACATCCACGAGCCTTGCTCGGAAAATACATAATGACAACGACTGACAAACTGGAGAACACTCCGAATGGACTAACCAACATGAACACCAAAACAACTCAGGACAAGTATTGCTCGAATTCCTCGTCGCCATCGTCATTCCCCGGTGTCTCAACTCTCTCCTCGCAAGCACCTAAAACATGAAAATATGTTCCGCCCCCATGGGGTGAGTCATCCAGATAATGAATATCAAATACATATACAACATGATATGCATCCAAAGGAAGAATAAACGGTACAACAATGGCAATACAAGATGCTCACAAACCAAGGTAAGAACAGAGCATTCGTGAAACACTATGCCCACGACGTACGATAAGTATCTTCTCAACAGGTTAGAACACAAGTGCCCAACGGCGAATCATCAATATAGAACACAACAATGAATTATCCGAAGGTAAACCAGACCATAGCTGAAATAGATACGAATCACAATGCTTGAAGGCTCCAACGAAAATACCAAAACATCACAATGGCCTGAAGGCCATCAGCCGAATCTGAAAAATATCACAATGGCCTGAAAGCTACTCAACCGAAGCTGCCAATCATCACAGTGGCCCGAAGCCAAAACATCCTGAAGCTGTATCACATGAAGGCCGAAGCCACGGCACGAAACCGTATCACAATGAGGGCCGAAGCCACGGCACGAAGCCGTATCAAAATGAGGGTCGAAGCCATGGCACGAAGCCGTATCACAATGAGGGCCGAATCCACGGCACAAAGCCGTATCACAATGAGGGCCGAAGCCGTATCACAATGAGAGTCGAAGCCACGACACGAAGCCGTATCACAATGAGGGCCGAAGCCACGGCACGAAGCCATATCACAATGAGATCATCCAATGACCGTGACTTGCTGAATTGCAGGTGCTTGGAAACCAACCACGAAGGTTCAAGCCCTAGACTTACCCATAATGAGATCACCTAGTGACCGTGATCTACTGAACTGTAGGTGTTGGGAAACCAACCGCGAAGGTTCAAGCCCCAAACTTACTCATAATGAGATCATCAACATGACCATGACCTACTGAACTGTAGGTGTTGGGAAACCAACCGCGAAGGTTCAAGCCCCAAACTTACCCATCGAGCACTAGCCGAGACTAGCCTCCAAAACATAGTTAATCACAAACGGCAATGATCCCAAGATTGTCGAATTCACAAGAATAATAGTGTGCTGCCTTGAGTCGGACAACACGTCAACAATGCTTGGTCAGCCATGTTCCCTACGTACCCTCTCGTTATTACCATGATTCCCCATTGCACCTATTCATATGCCAAAGAACTCACGGATGGGCACCGTCCTCGGTGGTTCCAGTTCAAATACCTCGACGGCCTTGGAATGGCCAATCGATCACAACGACTCAATGGATGGGAATTATCCTCGACAGTCCCAATTCAATACCTTGATTGTCTTAGAACGACCAATCGATAACAACGACTCAACGGGTGGGAACTATCCTCGATAGTCCCAATTCAATACATCGATTATCATAGAATGGTAAATCGATAATAACGACTCAACGGATGGGAAATGTCTTCAACAGTCCCAATTCAATACATACTGCCAATCGATAACAACGACACGACGGATGGGAAATGTCCTTGACAGTCCCAATTCAATACCTCGATTGGTTTAGAACGGCCAATCGATAATAATGATACAATTGGAACACATGTCCTGGTGCCTTTAACCGACCACTAGAAACAGGGATGATAATCGATTACGTCAACGCCTTTAGTCGGCCAATACAACATCAACAGAAAAACAACGATATCAATAACAATGATCAAAACAATATCTCAATAGAACATCAATCAACAATAACCATTGATACATCGATACCGCAAATCGGCTATCGACAACAACATAATCCAACAAGTATCTCCATGCCTTGAACCGGACATTAACGAACAACAATAACAACAAGACGATCAATCAACAACGTTGGCATAATTAACAAAGGGTCTTGTATAAAACAATTCCCTGACATCAACAGATCATGAAGAGACTACGTCTCGAAATGATACAACACATTCATACACATATATGATAACATTTATCTCATTGACTAGTACAAGTATAAAACTTGCCTCAAAGCGAAGGCGAGAAAGTCCTTCCACGATCAACATCCTCCCACGAAATGACAAACGGCATCCTCCGACAGTCACAAGCACCTGAAAGACCTTGAATGAAATACAATTCATTCAATAACACAAAATCAATGGAAAACAACACCAAAGACAATCCCGATTCAATCACGAATTGGTTAAACTCCACAAACGAATATCAGAGTTCTCAACTATGAATTCTAACATTCTCCAACACCTCAATGATTAATTAATATGATCATGATGTTCTTAACACTTGTGAAAAACAATTCAACAAGGGTTATCAAGAACAACATCATACTAACTACACTATAATGATAATATTAAAAATATCACCACAATCACCTCAAGAACATCACCAACTCTACTAACATGATGTCTAAACAATAATTAACCACCAATTCATCATGAATTCGGATTAATCAACAAGATTAAATCAACCATTTCAAAATTATGATAATCACCTCCTAATTCATCATAAATCCTTACTAAAATGGTTATAATCTCTCAAGAACACAACCAACAACAATAATCATCTCAAGTCTATGTTAATCATCTAAAAATCTTAACATAACTCTTCCTAGACATGATTATAACCTCCAAGTATTCTTAAACATCAAGAACACAATCAAACTCAAGCTATATCATCATGTTCTTCATCATAAGTTCATCAAAACTATGAAGGACCATACTATCCTCCAACAAATCATCATTACACGAACTACACGATAACAACATCAACATAATCTCGAGTTAAACACAAGATTAACCAACATACCACTAGAAAAATGAAGAATAACCTCAAACCATCAAGAATCCACTCCAAGCTTCAAGTTCCTAAGCTCCAATCCAAGTAATGAAGCTCCAATTCAAGTTGGAAGAGGTTGGAATACTCTAAGAGATGCAGAGGGATGATTTCTAGAGGAAGAAATCTAAATTGGATCGTGAGAAAATGAAAGAAGAAACATGTCTTTATAATCTGCACATCGCATTACGGCCGCTATATTACCACCTTAACGTACGTTATGCATATAACGTACATTATCGCCTCTACTTAGCCAAAATCAAACTCCAAACTCACCAACCAACATCCGATCGGCCACACAATACTGACGACAAGGATAAATATTTCGATTCCGAAATATTCCAATATAATATACATTGTATCAGTCAAATACAACACCACTTGTACAATTCCAAATGAATACGTACAACACAATAGTAAAATGGAAAAAAAATTACCCCCGGATATTACACCGACAACCTAAGTTTCCATAACCTATGTTCTCATACCATATTCTGTAACACCTCCAGAGCCATCTGGGAATATTACAGCGACATGGGCCCCGAAATGGAACCCACAAGGCTAAAAGACATTTTTCACAATCATTTCAAATACGCCTAAGCAGCAATGACGGTAATATCTTATATTATATTCAAAGACCTTATAAAATCCATTTATCAATACCGTCGTAAAATCTCATTTGAAAATACAAGGCCAAAATGCCAAAACTCAACAGTTTTTAAAAGTATACGTTAAGCCATCGCTTACACGTATCGACAAAATAGTTTAGAAAATGATTTTCCAAAATAACCCAAGTTCGTAAAATATTAGCAAGCCATTTTAAAACACACTCGCAGCGGATACGATGAATAATTAAAATACTTTTGTAGCGGAATAGCAATCAGGCAAAATCCTCAATTCTCAAACACATGCCATAGCCAGTATTCTCCGAGAAGCTCGTCTCTTCACGACCGCTACAAGGTCGATATCCCAAGAACCTAAAAATAAAGCTTACTATGGGGTCAGCCAAAATATCCAACAATGATAACGATCACATCATGTCAATAATTACATATCAATGAAATTACAAAGAAAGAATACTACCAATGTAATCTTACCGTCATAACCTTACCAATTCGTGATAATTCTCATCAAGTACTCCTCACCATATTCCACATCTAATATTTCTCAAAAACACAATGAACTCGTACACAACATTTGTACTGTATCGCAGATAATACCCAAGATTCTCAAAACATCATCATAACTCACTGATACGAAATATACCAACTCTGTCCAACCCAATCCGTCGGTTAATATCATCAAATCTCAACATAATAATCGATTGCCAATCAACAGACAAGTACCAAGAAGAAAATACAGAATGTACCTCAAGATACACAATGCCACGACAATTTATGTCAGTCTAATCCAAGATCAGATCAGTACAACATACGGACCTGATCCTACAAGAGACCTACAAATGTATACACATATGACGACATCAATATGCCCACAACAATAACAAGAATGTATAGTCAATGGAAATCCGATGATCCAGCGCACATAGCATAGATCTCACGATGATCCTATTAGTTCAACACGAGGTGGATAACCAATATTATACATATGCACAACAATACATGGGTAATTCGATGATCCAGCATTCATTGCATAGATCCCGATATGATCCCGTCGGACCAACACGGGTTGGAAAACCTGTCCAATGATCTAGTGCACACAGCATAGATACCCAAGATGATCCCGTCGGACCAAAACGAGGTGGACGTACGACAACAATGCACATATGCATATTAACAACAACACACAAATACATAATAACAACAATACATGAATATACCACAACATGATCAATACAAAATGACAAAAATGATTAGAGTACTTGCCCCCAAGTCCTTCGAGAGCAATCTCGATGTCAAAACCATCACCAACAATTTCCTCAATATTCGACGATCGAAAAGTACCATAGACTATAGATAACTCATATCCTCATCTTTACCACAATGTATTCTCGATACCCAAGTATACCAATAACAACTGTAAATCATATACATTATGATTTAATTCCCAAAATTAGAAAACAACGTACAATCTCAAATCTCCGTAGTTCATAATTATAATCATTGCTATACGAATTATAAATGAATGAAACCGAAACCATTCATTAAATATTATAAACTGGGCAAGTAATAACTTACCTCGATACCGATACGACGCTAGTGAAGCCATTACCAATTCCTTGCCGTCGTCCACAAGTTCCTCGGCCCCCGACCAAAGCAATTCACGAACATCCTCGAACTCGACCGCAACATATTATTCTAATCAACGATCAATCCTCACAACCTATTGTAATAATCGATAAACAACGAGTTCGATAACAATCAATAATCAGTATAACCAATCCACAATATCTCGATTAAACACAGTCTGAACAATCCAACTCAAAGACTTACGAATTCATAACCACAATACAATTTACGTACGTTGTATGTTGACTTAGCGTACGTTAGTCCCATTACATAGAGTGCGCTAATAGTCATTGACTTGTATCTTATCCAGAACATAGTTTTCGTACGTAATACCTCAATATTTACGTACACTAAATATTCCAATTAGCGTGCGTTAGCCAGTCAGCTAGCGTGCGTTTGTAATACCCGAGATTTTTGTTTCCGGTTGTGCTGAATTTTTTTCTACTATTTAGTGGATTGTATGTTGTTTGTACCTATATGACCGTGTGTCATGAATTGATGTGTGTTGGTTGCGATTCATATTGTAGCGTGTTTGTCATTCCATTGGCGGGAATCATTGTTGTGATGAATTTTGGTGCGATCCTATTGCCTGTTCAGCAGGAATAGTGCATGTTAAGTGCTTGGGGTAGCGCGTGCTATTACGTTTAGTTAGCGCACACTAAGGCTCTGTTAGCGCACGATAACGGAGGATGCAGAAGTAAGGTGGAAGCTACTACCCTGGGTCAGGACGTTGACTGGCGCATGTTATTTATTAGTATAGCGCACGTTATGGTGTATTAGTAGCGCACGCTATGGTAAAATAGCACACGCTAACTGGTGGGTGCGGGGCAGTCCAAAAGCTACTGGACTGGGATGCAAGATTCGTTAGCGTGTGCTAAGGCTTGATGATTAGCGCATGCTAACTGTGTGATTGTGTAGAACGTGCTTCGATGGAGCACGCTAATCTGGGATGATTAGCGCATGTTAAGCTGTCCAGTATATATACTGGATAGCAGTCGTGAATTCTCAATTTCACTTATTTCTTCTTCTCTCCGCGGGTTTGAGATGAGGGTGACTAGGGTTTGGACTTCTAGCCGATTTTTTTTACTCCATCCAAAGGTGTTTTGGAGTTCTCTAGGTGATTGTAACATCATGTAATCCATTGTTCTTCGTCGGATCGTGGTAATTCCTTGATTTTTCTTCAAGTTGACTTTTTGGAGATTTGTTCTTGATATCGATCCTAGTCCGATTTTAATGAATCGGTTGGGGTGGTATGGTGTTATTAATCGTGCTCTATGTATTGTATATCCATATTTCGAGTTGGTCTAACTCAATTGGAGATTTGAGTGTTCTTGGGGGAATATTGAACATTTAATGTTTGATTAAATGTTCCAATGAGTTTTCCTTGATAGTTTGGCGTGATTTCAGTTGTTGTTGGTCTTGAACCTCATTGTGATCGTGTTTTCGTTGTGTCATGTGGAAGTTGTAGGTTTTGAGGCACTTTGGTTGAGCCGTGTCCGCCGGAGTATTTGCATGTTGATTCGAGGCAAGTATCTTGCTTATACAACTTGTATCTTGTGATTAGAAATCATGTGTTGTGTTTTGATGATTCGTTTACCTTTGTAAACATGGTTCGTGTGAATTAACCGTTGTAAAGGATTGGTGATGACTGTGTTATTTTAGCATAAGTATTGTGTGTTGTGTTATGTGTGCAGGATTGTGATAATCGTGTTGGCTTGGTTGTACACATGGTTGTGCAATGTATAATGTATTGTTGTGAGTTATGTTGGTGGTGTGCCATTGATTGATGATGGTTGAATTGTTGAGATTGTGTTATGTGCACGTGATTTGTGATTTCATGGTGATCAATGTGTTTGATTGGCCATGCTCATTGTTGAAGGAATGTGAACGTGAATGTTATGTGTGGTAATGCAAAGTTCACTCGTGTGGGTTTGACGGGACCTACGAGGATTCATGGCAGAAGACCATGGGATCGGAACTTAGTATGTGGTGCCGCGGTCCAATCGTGCGGGTCTGACGAGGCCTACGATAACACATGATGGAGGATCATGGCTTCAGGACACAGTACGTCCAACTGTGTGGGCTTGATGGGGCCTACGATGACTCGTGACGGTAGATCACGGAGTCGAGGACTGGTATTTGTGATTATTGTGTTTTGCTAAGACCATGCAGGTTGTTGAACCTACGGTGACTCGTGACGGTAGATCACGGAGTCTAGGATTGATATTCGTGATTGTTGTGTTTGGCTAAGATTGTGTGGGTTCTTGAAGCTACGGTGACGCATGACGGTAGATCACGGGTCGAGGACTAGTATTTGTGATTATTGTGTTTTGCTAAGACCGTGCGGGTTGTTGAACCTACGGTGACTCGTGACGGTATATCACGGAGTCGAGGATTGATATTTATGATTGTTGTGTTTGGCTAAGACCATACGGGTTATTGAACCTATGGTGACTCGTGACGGTAGATCACGGAGTCGAGGATTGATATTTGTGATTGTTATGTTTGGCTAAGACCGTGCACGTTGTTGAACCTATGGTTACTCGTGGCGGTGGATCACGGAGTCAGAAAGTATGTTTTGATAAACAAATTGTTTGAAAACAAAATTTTACGAAACGGAACTATTGGGCTGAGACCCAAGTGATTTGTGGAATTATTTTTGGATTGTAAAATATTGACCTTTAAAATAAGATTTTGGGTTGAGATGTTAGGCGTATTTTTATACGCTTATTTATCATTGTTTAGTATTATTTTGGCGAGTAAAATTGCATAAATGAGCTTTTAATGTCTTATTCTCGCATGTTTGACAGAAGATTGGAGTCTGGAAGCTAAAACGAGGCAAAACTGGTGAAAACGGCGAATTTTGGCCGTGGGCCCCGGCACCAGCTCGTGAGAGGACTGGAGGGGAGTACTTGACCTTTCACTTTTATTGCATATTATATTTTGTCCATTGAGGTCAATGTACGTCTTAAGTTTGGGGGGGTCTATTTCTGTTGCTACATTTACTGCTGTACTTATTTCGTTGCACTTTTTGTTATTTCTAGTTATCTTTTTTGTCGATAGCCTTGCTTGTCATGATTTTACTCTTATTCGTGAATTTTTCGTGCTTCTATTTGTGTAATACTGATGTTACGACACTATTTTTCTCTCTGAAGAAACGGTCGAGTTTTAGTCGGGTTGTAGTCAGTGATTTCTATTTCTGCTAAGTCTTCATTTAGGTCCGAAATTTTTTCATGATTGTAGAGGTCTTGGCGGATAAGAGAGGATACATACGTGTTTTAAAATCACAGTCGATACATTTGGTTATATTTTTCGGTTAGATAGTCGTCCAGTTACATAAGTCATGTTGGCACTTAGATTGAGTTTAGAGTCGGTCAGTTTTTCCCAAAAGTCGAGATAATATTTGTTCTATGATGGGAAGTCTAGTAACCGGGGGTATTCACGTGACCCGTTGTTTACTCTCGCGTAAAACGACAACCCTGATTAGACTAGTGGTTTAGAAATTTTGCATGTGCCAATGACAGGGAGCCTAGTAACCGGGGGTATTCACGTGACCCGTTGTTTACTCTCGCGTAAAACAGTGACCTTGATTCGGACATGCGGGAATAGCTTTGCGAGTTGTTTCTCCACTGTGGAGGGGAACTTAGTAACTAGAAGCATCCATGTGCCCTATGAGTGTCTTTTACGTCAAACGGTTTCCCAATACATGAGAATGGAAGTTCCACCCTAGGATTATCCCGATGAAACATCCCGAGATCCGAACCTAGTGGTCAACTCGAATCAATTTCTTGAGCATATATATAAGGGAAAACTGTCCGAGGGTTATTTTTATGAAACTCGTGAAAATTTTGCCATTAGACTGTGGAACGGGGCGAATTAGCTCGTTTATTTTAACCTTTCATATTGACGGTCGATTAGACTCACGTTTGTTAATCTTTGAGCTGGATTTTCTTCATGAACGAGTGATTAGGACTGAACGTGGTTACTTTGCAGAATCAGTGTTCTGAGTGTAGCTCGCTATTACGATACTCGTATTATTCAGAGAGAATTTCAGGATAGTATTGATTAGGTTGAGCACTATGAGTTGCACGATTATTCACGATATTCTTTTGTTGAAATTAATTCTTTTTGCTTGAGGACAAGCAAAGGCTCAAGTTTGGGGGTATTTGTTAGGCGTATTTTTATACGCTTATTTATCATTATTTAGTATTATTTTGGTGAGTAAAATTGCATAAATGAGCTTTTAATGTCTTATTCTCGCATGTTTGACAGAAGATTGGAGTCTGGAAGCTAAAACGGGGCAAAACGGGCGAAAACGGCGAATTTTGGCCGTGGGCCGCGGCACAAGGCAAGTGGGCCGCGGCACAGAAAGGCAACCAGCGGGCACCAAAGTAGACTGTACTATGTGCCGCGGCACAGACCAGGTGAGCCGTGGCCCAGAAGAAAATCACAGCGCCTAGGTTTTAACCTGGACGCCATGTGCCACGGCACAGATTAAGTGAGCCGCGGCACAAAAGGCGGTTTTGGTGTGCTCCGCGCGGATTTGGGCCGTTTTGAAGCCAGTTCTCGACCTACTCACGCGGACGCGATTTGGAGACTGTTGAGAGCTATAAATAAGGGTTTAAGACCCTAATTAATGATCTGGGAGGCTTGGGAAAAGGAGGAACACAGAATACTATCGCAGACGAGAGAAGCAGAAGACATCAAGGGCAGAGGGCGGAAGCCAGAAGAACGGAGGAATCCGAGCTCTTCATCTGCGTTTGATTTTCATGCTTTTATTTATTAATTCTGTATTTTCATTATTTAGCATGTCAGGCTAAAACCCTAATCTAGGATTTTGATGAAACCTACGTTTTGACGGAATTGCTTGAGATTATCTATTTAATTCCCTTTTTGTTGAGTTTTCCCAATCGTGTTTAATGCTTTCAATTATCTGGCCAATAGTTGTATTGTTTTAATCATTCAATTCGAATCGGGAGAGGAGAGTTGGTGAGGAACTATTGGTGAGGACCGTTTTATCTTGTGAGATAGGAATATACTCATAGGAACTACGTGGCCTTTTGGAGATTTTATGCTTTTTGCCTATTGACGAATTAATTCACCTAGGGATAGAGTGCGTTATTCGCCTTTAGAAAAATCTATTGACCTCGGGAGAGGCGGTAGAGTATATTAGCAATCTTCGCCTTCAATAAATTGGGAAAATCATTAACTTCAGATAATCGAGAGTAAATTCGGATAAACCGAGGTGGATTCAGAATCCTAGACTTATTCATCATTTGATTCTCTTTCTTCAAGCGATTGTTTTTACTGTTTAGTCTTTTATTAATTTTCTTTAGTAATTAATTGCAACCCATAATTCGATTGTTCAAATAAAACTAGAATACACAAAAACCGGTAATTAGTGATTCAGTCCTCGTGGGAACGATACTCACTCATCACTTTATTACTTGTATACGATAACGTGCACTTGCGTTCAAGAAAAATCGCAACAAGTTTTTAGCGCTGTTGCCGGGGACTGAAATTTTTGCTAATATCGAATTCAGTATTTCTAGTCTTAGTTTGAACGTTTTTTATTTACTTATTTTCGTGTATTTAATTTTATTTATTTATTTGTTTGTCCTTCCAGGATCTTTCGCGTAGTGCATGAGAAAATTCGGTAACGAAGGCCTACTACCTTTGGATACCGAACTCGAGCGCACTCTTCGTAGGAACAAGAAGGAGAAACGAGAGTTACAGACGACAGTGACCATGGCCGAAAATATCGAAAATCACGGAGGAAATAATATTGTGCAGCAATCTCAACCGGAAATGACACTTCGAGATTATGCTATGCCGCAAATCAACGCGAACTTTTCGGGGATCCGGCGTCCAACAATCCAAGCCAACAATTTCGAAATCAAGCCTGCGATCATTCAGATGGTGCAGGCTAGCCAGTTTTGTGGATTGCCGAATGATGACCCCAACGCACATATTGCTTCTTTTCTCGAGATTTGTGACACGTTCAAGAACAATGGTGTCACCGACGATGCTATCCGTTTAAGGCTTTTCCCTTTCTCTTTGAGGGATAAAGCGAAATTTTGGCTGAATTCCTTACCGCCGGGCTCGATCACGGCATGGGCAGAGTTAGCGCAAGCCTTCCTTGCCAAATTCTTCCCACCTTCTAAGATGGCGAGACTGAGAAACGAGATCACTACCTTTGGTCAGTATGATATGGATTCGCTTCACGAGGCGTGGGAGCGATACAAATATTTGTTACGGAGATGCCCACATCACGGCCTTCTGGACTGGCTTCAGATTCAGACGTTCTACAATGGTTTGAGTGCCTCTACACGCACTCTCGTGGATGCAGCCGCAGGTGGAGCTTTGATGGGAAAGACGATGGCTGAAGCACACTCGTTGTTGGAAGCTATGGCCGCTAATGCTTATCAATGGCCATCCGAAAGAGTAACTCCAAGGCGAGTCATGGAAATTTCAAATAATGATCCAATCTCCACATTGTCAGCCCAAGTCGCAGCATTAACGCAGCAGCTTCAAGCATTTTCGCATGCTCCTTCCCCCGTTACCATTTAGTCCTGCAATTGGTGTAACGGATCTCACCCTAGCGCGGAGTGTCAAGTCGGAAACCCGTTCGAGCAACATCCGATGGAGCAAGCTCAATTCGTGGGAAACGGAAATCGACAAAATAACTCTTACCCCAGCACTTATAATCAAGGGTGGCGAAATCACAAAAAATTTTCGTGGAGGAACGGGCAAGCTTTAAAACCTCCACAAGCTCAATTCGCGCAGCCCCCACAACAGCCCCCTCAATCACCAAAGGTATCATTGGAAGATGCTCTTGCTCAATTGGCGGCTAACACGAGCCAATTCATGACCCGCACCGAAACGACCCTCCAAAATCATTCTACCTCCATCCGAAACCTAGAAACACAAATGGGGCAGATTGCTAATCTATTGTCCTCTCGGTCTCAAGGTGCATTGCCCAGCACAACCGAAATGAAACCCAAGGAAAACGTGCAAGCAATCGAATTACAAAGTGGAAAGGAGTTGAAAGGGCAGTCTATCAATAACAAAGAGCAGCCGATCGAGCAAAGTGAGAAGGAAAAGGATGAGGCGCCCAAGCCAAAGGAAGTATCGACTACTCAGCCCACTCCTCAAATCCCATTCCCACAGCGTTTCCAAAAGCAAAAACTAGACAAGCAATTTTCAAAGTTCCTCGACGCCTTCAAGAAATTGCACATAAACATTCCATTTGCCGACGCGTTGGAATAAATGCCGAGTTATGTAAAATTCATGAAAGAAGTCTTGTCAAACAAAAGAAATCTCGAGGAATATGAGACGGTCGCATTAACGGAGGAGTGCAGTGCTATCTTACAAAAGAAGCTCCCACCTAAATTGAGAGATTCGGGAAGTTTTATCATCCCTTGCATTATTGGAAATTCGTCTTTTGAAAGAGCCCTATGCGATCTCAGAGCCAGCATAAACCTTATGCCCCTTTCTATTTTTAAAAAGCTGGATACTGGGGAAGCCAAGCCGACGATGGTCTCCTTACAATTAGCCGATAGGTCCATCAAATATCCGAGGGGAGTAATAGAGGACGTGTTAGTAAAAGTGGATAAGTTTATCTTTCCAGCGGATTTTATTGTTCTCGACATGGAGGAAGACCAAGATATCCCGATTATCTTGGGACGACCATTTTTAGCGACTGGCAGAACTCTTATAGACGTGGAAAAAGGGGAATTAACTCTGCGGGTTCAAGACGAGCATGTCACGTTCCAAGTGTTCAAATCCTTTTCATGTCTGGGAGGTGTTGATAAGAACTCACAAAATGAAGGTGTGGAGGCCGTTGCGAAAGAAAAACACCGAAAACATCGTCGGTCGAAAAATTCAGAGTCCGTTGCAGATGGTCCAACTTTTAAGAAAGATGTAGAACGAGTGGCATTTCTCAAGCATGTGAACATGCAATCATCGCCATCTGACCAGCCACAATCGGAAAAGTCTGCTGCTGTCATAAGTTCGTTCGTGAAGAGGGAAATAAGCCGGAAGTCAAACGGACGTCTAGTCATGAGAAAAACGAGTGTTTCGGGAAGTTGTTCTGGTCAAAACCTTTCCGCAACCAACATTGGGTGTCCGAACCGAAAATCGAATCGTTAATGACCGATGGTCAAAATTTTAAAAACCATATTAATGGTTCGATGAACGGGGCGGAGATCAAATGGAGTTTGCGAAAAGCGAACTGATTTTTTTTAATAGGTCCGGCTGAAGACTATAAACTTAGCGCTTCTCGGGAGGCAACCCGAGTTCGTAATTGTAGATTTTTGAGTTTCTGTATTTTTCTTGCACTCTTGAATTTTTATTTTTCATAATTTTGTGCTTTGATTTGCTTTTACCTCTCGCTTTTGACGTATTCCTCTTAAAATTCTGTGCAGGAAAAATCCCAGGGGAGAAATTTATGCCTGAGCCGCGGCACAAGGCTTGTGAGCCGCGGCACACACAAATCGAAAGGGAGAGCTAAACTTTCTGTACTATATGCCGCGGCACAACATTACTGAGCCGCGGCACACTTGAGCACTGAGCCACGGCACACGAAAGTTGAGCCGCGGCCCACGACAAAACATACGAGCAGGTAAAAAGGGACTGTACTCTGTGTCGCGGCTCACTTGAGCTGTGCCGCGGCACACCATGCGGAATTTGAAGAGCCCAGGTATCTTATAACTCTCATTCGGCCGACTACCCAAGTAAGTTTCCCTTCCCTTTCCTCTCCCTTGCGCGCGCGATCATCCAACCTTCATCTCCCTTCTTCTTCTTGCAATTTTCTTGCACTTTTCACAATCCAAGCAAGGTTAGTCTAAATCTCTAATCTCAAATTGTTCTATGAATTTAAATGTGAAGTTGTGTTATGCATTTGATGGTTGAATATGTCTATTTTTTCTTTCAAAAGTTCTATGATGGTTAAGTGGAGGATATGATGGTTTTTGGTTGATTTTTCATGATTATTTTCGATTATGAATGAGTTGAATGTGTCGTTTGTCATGACGAATGAGTCCTGTTTTTGTTCTTGGGGATTTAATCGAGCTATTGCCATATTTGTTCTTCAATTGAACTCATGCCCTTTAAGTGTTTGATGAAAAGTCTGAATGAAAAATTTTCTTTGTTAGGTCAATATTGTGAATCTTTGTGCAATGTATAAGTTCTGAAATTACAGCAAGCCCAACCCTTACGTCTAGTTTAAACGTTAAAGTTCAATTTTTATTTTTATCTCACGGCTGTGCGATCTCGTTAAATTCTTGATTTACGGCCGGATATCCTTATCCGAGTGATGATTATTCTCGTTATTGTTTGAGTAAGTAAACTCCGGTGTTTATTTTTTTTTAGGACTCGCTATGGCTAGGACTAAGAAGCTGAGCAACAGGGCCAGGACTCAGTCGTCCCCCACTCGAGGGGAGACTTCTCGTAGTCGCTCCGAGTCGGAGGCGCACCAGTTTTCTGACCCGGAGATCCACAAAACCTTCAACGAGAAGATTCGGCCGCGACCTCTGATCCCGGAGAGGGGATTCACTCCAGCCCCCCAAGACGGGGAACTGCTTACCATGATAGACGAGATGGGGTGGGCCCATTTTGATGCACCCCCCGAGCCAGCGGTGATATCGATAGTGCAGGAGATCTATGCCAGCGCATTAGTGAAGCACATTCGAGCAGGCCAGATGTTGCAGCAGTCAGACACTCGGACTCAGGTCGATGTCCGAGGTATTACGGTTGATTACTCCACAGCTGCTATTCGGAGGTTGTTTGGGCTGCCGGTGGTAGATGAGACGGCTTATGACCGAGTTATGGCTAGCCTCACGAAGGAGGCTCTGCTCGAGACTCTTATGCAGCTCGACTCCGACTGGGAGCGGCGTGCACCGGGTTCTTCCACTTTCCACTTCAAGAGCTCGCGCCTTAGTCAGCCCGGGCGTGCCTGGTTATATTTTATCTGCGCTCGTATAGACCCCACATCTCAGATCCGCACTGTTTTTCTCTCCCGAGCCCGGACACTATATGCTATCACATCCGGGCTGCGATTCGATGTGGCCCCTCTCTTGGTCCGATCTATATTCCAGTACATTCAGGGAGGGGCCAAGACGGGGTTGAAGCACCCCTCTCTTATTTGCGCTCTGTGCCGGCAGTCGGAGCTGACGTGGTCGGACGACGAGCCGATGCTAGCTCCCCAAGCCCCTATCGACCATCGCATCATCTCACATTTTGACCAGTGGGGAGGAGAACTGGAGCACGCTCGGGGGAGAGGATTTCTACTGGATGAGGCCCACGAGGGATCCCCCGAGCCTCTACTGCTGACACAGGGGCAGGCAGATGCCGGCCTGGCACCCGACAGAGAGCGCTTGCAGGAGATGTTCGACGGGCTAAGGGAGGATATGAGGAGAGAGAGATAGGAGATGAGGAGAGAGACAGAGGAGATGAGGAGAGAGAGCGAGAGTATGCTGGCTGCCATGAGAGAGGAGCAACGGACGGAGAGAGAGAGCATTATTGCTGCCGTCAGGGGTGAGATGCGAGAGCAGGCCCGCCGGGCCAATCGGCATGAGGCGAGGCGTCTGGCAGCGAGGGACACCTACTATCAGGAGCACCTTGCCGCGTGGACGGCCCACATTTTGCATCCGGACGGGCCATTTATTGCACCTGCTCGGCCAGCCACACCACCCTCCTCACCGGATGATGCCGGCATCAGCTCGTGAGAGGACTGGAGGGGAGTACTTGACCTTTCACTTTTATTGCATATTATATTTTGTCCATTGAGGTCAATGTACGTCCTAAGTTTGGGGGGTCTATTTCTATTGCTACATTTACTGCTGTACTTATTTCGTTGCACTTTTTGTTATTTCTAGTTATCTTTTTTGTCGATAGCCTTGCTTGTCATGATTTTACTCTTATTCGTGAATTTTTCGTGCTTCTATTTGTGTAATACTGATATTACGACATCGCTTTTTCTCCAAGAAACGGTCGAGTTTTAGTCGGGTTGTAGTCAGTGATTTCTGTTTCTGCTAAGTCTTCATTTAGGTCCGAAATTTTTTCGTGATTGTAGAGGTCTTGGCGGATAAGAGAGGATACATACGTGTTTTAAAATCACAGTCGATACATTTGGTTACATTTTTCGGTTAGCTATTCGTCCAGTTACATAAGTCATGTTGGCACTTAGATTGAGTTTAGAGTCGGTCAGTTTTTCCCAAAAGTCGAGATAATATTTGTTCTATGATGGGAAGTCTAGTAACCGGGGGTATTCACGTGACCCGTTGTTTACTCTCGCGTAAAACGACAACCCTGATTAGACTAGTGGTTTAGAAATTTTACATGTGCCAATGACAGGGAGCCTAGTAACCGGGGGTATTCACGTGACCCGTTGTTTACTCTCGCGTAAAACAGTGACCTTGATTCGGACATGCGGGAATAGCTTTGCGAGTTGTTTCTCCGCTGTGGAGGGGAACTTAGTAACTAGAAGCATCCATGTGCCCCATGAGTGTCTTTTACGTCAAACGATTTCCCAATACATGAGAATGGAAGTTCCACCCTAGGATTATCCCGATGAAACATCCCGAGATCCGAACCTAGTGGTCAACTCGAATCAATTTCTTGAGCATATATATAAGGGAAAACTGTCCGAGGGTTATTTTTATGAAACTCGTGAAAATTTTGCCATTAGACTGTGGAACGGGGCGAATTAGCTCGTTTATTTTAACCTTTCATATTGACGGTCGATTAGACTCACGTTTGTTAATCTTTAAGCTCGATTTTCTTCATGAACGAGTGATTAGGACTGAACGTGGTTACTTTGCGGAATCAGTGTTCTGAGTGTAGCTCGCTATTACGATACTCGTATTATTCAGAGAGAATTTCAGGATAGTATTGATTAGGTTGAGCACTATGAGTTGCACGATTATTCACGATATTCTTTTGTTGAAATTAATTCTTTTTGCTTGAGGACAAGCAAAGGCTCAAGTTTGGGGGTATTTGTTAGGCGTATTTTTATACGCTTATTTATCATTATTTAGTATTATTTTGGTGAGTAAAATTGCATAAATGAGCTTTTAATGTCTTATTCTCGCATGTTTGACAGAAGATTGGAGTCTGGAAGCTAAAACGAGGCAAAACGGGCGAAAACGGCGAATTTTGGCCGTGGGGCCGCAAGACAAGGCAAGTGGGCCGCAGACAGAAGGCAACCGGCGGGCACGAGTAGATGTCTGTGCCGCGGCACGTACTGTGAGCCGCGCCCATAAAAAAATCACAGTGCCCAGGTTTTAACCTGGACGCCATGTGCCGCGGCACAGATTAAGTGAGCCGCGGCACAAAAGGCGGTTTTGGTGTGCTCCGCGCGGATTTGGGCCGTTTTGAAGCCAGTTCTCGAGCTACTCACGCGGACGCGATTTGGAGACTGTTGAGAGCTATAAATAAGGGTTTAAGACCCTAATTAATGATCTGGGAGGCTTGGGAAAAGGAGGAACACAGAAGACTATCGCAGACGAGAGAAGCAGAAGACATCAAGGGCAGAAGGCGGAAGCCAGAAGAACGGAGGAATCCGAGCTCTTCATCTGCGTTTGATTTTCATGCTTTTATTTATTAATTCTGTATTTTCATTATTTAGCATGTCAGGCTAAAATCCTAATCTAGGATTTTGATGAAACCTACGTTTTGACGGAATTGCTTGAGATTATCTATTTAATTCCCTTTTTGTTGAGTTTTCCCAATCGTGTTTAATGCTTTTAATTATCTGGCCAATAGTTGTATTATTTTAATCATTCAATTCGAATCGGGAGAGGAGAGTTGGTGAGGAACTATTGGTGAGGACCGTTTTATCTTGTGAGATAGGAATATACTCATAGGAACTACGTGGCCTTTTGGAGATTTTATGCTTTTTGCCTATTGACGAATTAATTCACCTAGGGATAGAGTGTGTTATTCGCCTTTAGAAAAATCTATTGACCTCGGGAGAGGCGGTAGAGTATATTAGCAATCTTCGCCTTCAATAAATTGGGAAAATCATTAACTTCAGATAATCGAGAGTAAATTCGGATAAACCGAGGTGGATTCAGAATCCTAGACTTATTCATCATTTGATTCTCTTTCTTCAAGCGATTGTTTTTACTGTTTAGTCTTTTATTAATTTTCTTTAGTAATTAATTGCAACCCATAATTCGATTGTTCAAATAAAAGTAGAATACACAAAAATTGGTAATTAGTGATTCAGTCCTCGTGGACTTTATTACTCACTCATCACTTTATTACTTGTATACGATAACGTGCACTTGCGTTCAAGAAAAATCGCAACATGAGACCCTAATGTTTGTCAAATATTTTGACAAACTTAGGACATGAGTTCCTAAAGGATTTTGATAAGCTTAGGACATGAGTTCCTAAAAGATTTTGACAAACTTAGGACATGAGTTCCTAAAGGATTTTGATAATCTTAGGACATGAGTTCCTAAAAGATTTTGACAACCTTAGGACATGAGTTCCTAAGGGATTTGCGCTTTCTAAAATTCCCAAGATGACAGTTTATTTTATAAAGATTCCACTTGTGTTGGTTTCTATATTATGAAAACTTCTACGGAATACGTGATTGGTTGATTTGTGATTGGTAGAGTGTGGTTGGATAATTTATGATTTGTAATTGCTTGTTACATTTTATATAGTTTGATACTTGTACTAGTAAAACAATAGAGTTTTGCTAACCCTCGGGGGTGGATATCTGTATTGTGTCCAGGTTCATGCAGGCACGTGGGAGCAGTCACAGGATCAGCATATAAGATGATGGGCCGCGTTACTAATGAAGAGATATGGGATTCTATTGGTTATTATTGTGTCGTTGTATTATTTCTAAGTCTTCCGCTGCGTTGTAGCGTTTTGTATTTTGGACCCCTGTGTGGGTATGAGTTGTAAACAAATTATTACAGTTTGATTTTTTTAGGTGATCTTATCGGTCCGTGTCTTTATCCTATTTGATTTCGGCCGGTCAAACATTTGGTCGTATGATTGTGTTCAGCCTGGTGGATCCTCGAGTGTGGGGTCCACTGCTTGTGATATTCCTGATTGATTTCTGTAAGTTTTATAGTTATGGTATCGGATCTTAGGTTGTGGAAACCTAGGTTGTTGGGTCGAGTCGAGTTGTGTTGTATTCTGTCATTCGAGTTGTTGATTGACAAGTTGAGTTGTGCATTGTCACTTCCTGTTGTCGATGTTGATCGTTGGGATTAGTATCATGGGCGACCATCATCTTCGTGCGACCTGTGATGTAAGTCTCCTCTGTTATATCTTATGTTTAGTGATTTTGTTATAAGGATGTTGTGAAATTGAGTTCATATTTGGTACTTATGGTACATTGCATGTGTATTGATCAGAGTTGCTCAGGGGAAGCATTGATGAATTTGACATGTGTTCGAATTGGAGTTCGTAAGTTATGTCGTTAAACTTGGATGGATGGGTTGACATGTGATTGAACCCGGTTTTTATGAGTATTTGTCGAATTGGTGATTTTGTATGCCGAATGGGCATCTGTTTCGAAATCGATAAAATTCAGATCGTTGGTTTAATTATATCCGCTGCGTGTGTGTGTATCTGAACGACTGTTTTGAAGTATTTTGGATACTTGGTAAAATGTTACCAATGATGAACTTTTGTTGGGTTTGAAAGAATTTTGAGAAAATCTCTTCTGTGTATTCGTGCAATTTCTAATGATTTGAGTATGTAATTTTAAAACCTTCACACCATAAAATTTTTATATTTATAAATCAAACACGATTTTATTTTCGAAAAGGGTGAAGGAAATATTTCTAAATTGTGTCAGTTAGCGCACAGTAATGTGCTATTTATCGCACGCTAACTGGACCTGGCAGACTAAGTGATATAGTTAACGCACGCTAACTGTAGGTTTAGCGCGCGTTAAGATGCATTGTATTGTATGGCTTGGATGTGATTGTTTATATGTGGAAATATCTGTTGTATGTATGAATAGGTTTCCACCCGAGGATGTTTCGGTGAAACCGATGGGGGTCGATGCCAAGAGAGCATGACCACGGGATAACTTATGTGCTATTGATTATGATGACGTTGAGTGGTAACATGTGATTACCTTATGTGATATTGATTGTGATGATGTTGAGTGGTAACAGGTGATTACCAGGTGTGTTGACGTTTGTGATGATGTTGTTTTCAATGAAATGTGATATACTCCGGATGATGTTCTGGAGTATTATTTTGTAAATGATTTCAAAATGAGACTGTTGCGATCTATGGGTTATGGTTTTGGTAAAACGGCCCGAGGTATAAAAAGTATTTCCAAATTATATTTTCGAAAATATACAAATTCAAAGATTTTCAAATGGTATTATTTAAACGTACCTCGTGGAGTTTTAAAAGAGAACGTGGTCAGTGATTGTTACAATGATGTGGAGTTTTTTTTTGTGATTGATATTTGTTGCTTTACGTTGATATGTTATGCTGAGTTGGCATCTTGGTACGCTGCTCTGTGATGTTACGTTTCATTATACTTAGTGATTGTATGTTCAGTATGCTGAGGAGACAGGGTCGATGTAACACCTCCAAAACTGACCGGGGATATTACAGCACCGTGGGCCCCGCGCCGGAACCCACAAGGCTGAAAATCATTTTCGCAATCGTTACAAACACGCCAAAGAGGCGAAGACGGTGATATTTTAAAAACTCAAATATTTTTCAAAGCATGGTTCCCAAATACCGTCATAAAATACCATTTGAAAATACAGGGCAAAGATACCGAAATGGGCATTTTGAAAGTATACGCGAGGCGGTAAAATCCCGAAAGTCATTTAATGATACACACGCAGTGGATATAACATTATAAAATACATTTGCAGCGGCATCTAAATGACCAAAAAGGAATACTCGAATCCCAAATAACTGCGCCATAGCCAGTATTACCCGGGAAGCTCATCCCTTCACGACCGCTACTAGCTCGAACTCCGAGTACATAAAAGATAAAGCCCACGACGGGGTCAGGCACAATACTCAACAATGAGAACGATCACATCAACATAAACAATTACAAATCAATGAATATACAAGGCAAGAGTGCTTCCAATATACTCTTACCGTAGTAACCTTGCCAATTCGTGATAACTCATATCAAATCAACCCTTACCACAAAGCCACACTTCACATTCTCGGTCAACTTCGAATTCAGAAATGACCATCTGTACTGTATTCAAACAATGCCAAGATTTTCAAAACGTAAATGTGGAATAATCGGTCCATGTCCAATTCTGTCTGCTAGATTGCACAATCGAATTCCAATTTTGATAAAACTGATAATACACGATACCTCTGTAGACCAATTGACCTGGAACAATAACAAGTCCCGGATACCGATAAAAGTATGAATGCTCACACAAGCAATAATAACAAACAACCAATGCATCAAACGAAAATATCATTGACATGATAACTCCACACAAGATCCACAAAGAACCAACCACAAACGAGAATACCATCGATGTGGTGAACTCCAACAAGATCAAATAAAGGATCAGCACGAATGAGATCACCAACGATATGGTAAACTCTAACAAGATTAATAAAGGATCAGCACAAATGAGATCACCAATGATATGGTAAACTCCAACAAGATTAATAATACCAATGAAAAAGTGAACTCCGAGGATATATATAAAAGATCAGTAACGAACGAAATTCCAACGATATGGTGATCTCCATACGAGATATATAAAATATCAGTAAAAAACAAAATTCTAACGATATGGTCATCTCCAGGCGAGATCAATTAAGGATCAACAGCGAACGAGATTACCAACGACATGGTAAACTCTCACAAGATCGATAAAGGACCACATGGACAGATACACGAGAGAATAAAATCGTCCAACATATACAAATCACATATATGGGATTTCAAAGACAAAACCGACCATCGAACACATCCGATTATACATGGACTATGAACGACCAAACAATATGACTCAAGATGGATGTCACGATATGCCCGATCCGGAAGTATGTCCGTGTACAAGCCCCCACGGGTATCGATCGAATACACGTCTGGTCTCGTATCTACTCAGTATCATTAAGTATGTCTCGTGTGCACGGTTCAATATGAGGTCGAAACCAACACATGCTACACATGCCCGCCCTAAAAATCCTACACATGACCGATCAGTATGTATCTGACTCCAGATATGTCACGACACAACATGACAACGAAACTCGAAGAATTGCATATCCAATAAGAATCGGAAAACTTCCCAAGTGAGCAACAATAGCTCGATCATGAAGGACTGACACGACCACAATGTAGTATTCCCGTCAGACAACGGTTCACAGAATGCTCGATAAGCCATATAATAGCACATAAACCCCAAGGCCGCGGACAAGGGTCACAGAAGCATCTACTCAGGAATACTCCGGATCATGGGTACCAGATTCTGGTCTTATCCCTCAACACAGTTCCACACGGGTACCATTCAGGTTTTATCCCAAACACATCGGCCCATCAAATCACAGTTCAAAGAAAGAGCACATAGTTAAATAAACCAAACAATGATGCACACTCATCACATGAAACATTAACACACACATGCAATAATGCAACAGGATGATTATCATAATTCAGCAAGACTAAATTACCTCAAAGTCGGAGACACTAACCCTTCCACGACCAACATCCCCGAACGAGTACACAATTATACGAATAGTCCGGAATGGATTACAATTCATCACTATCAACAATTCATCACCATGAGATCAATGTCGGCATAGTAAACCATCCTCGATATCCAACATCTCATATAATAGGCCAAAGATAAATCACATCTCCCTTTCCACCAGACATCTGTAAATTATACACATTATGATTTATCCCAGTCCAAGCATAATATACATACAATCATCCCGACAATTCATATACATAATATCATTGCTATATGAATCATAAATGAAATGAAATCGAAACCATTTATTAAACATTTTGAACTGAGCAAGCATAACCTGCCTTGATACCGATACGACAAACCGTTACCAATCCCATCGTCTTCATCTACAAGCTCCTCAGCCCCAACCAAGGCGATCCATGCATTCTCCAATATCAATCGCAGCATAACATTTGATAATCAATGATCACCTATCGCAACCTAATGTAACAATTAATTAACAATACGTTCGATAACAGTCAACAACCGATATAATCAATCAATCAACCCAACGGTTCAATGATATCTCGAACATATACGAAACTAAACCATTTCATCTCGACAATACGAATACAAGCCGCAATTCGATAATCGATCAATTCTAAAAGCGTCTCAACATTCTCGATTCCGACTTCAATCTTAATTATGGATTAACAAGGTTCCTTCTTGGAAATTCATAGAAATACATTTATCGATTATCATCATACTAATCTCATCAACTCATAACCACATGCGTACTTCCTATACGGATATTACACCAAAAATCACGTAACTTGGTTCTAGATATGAATTATCCAAAACACCAACATCTCACATATGTTTATCGTATAATTCATGAAATCCTCAAGAACACGAATTAATCTTATCCCATTAACATCACTTATTCATAATCATCAAGATATTATAGTCCAATATGTTATCTAACCTTTAATATATCAAATTCCTCTCATAATCCGATCGATACATAAATATCATCATCTTCCTCGACATACACTTCATATATGATCAAGAATCACAACAATATTACCATATTCATCGCCATACAAAGCAAGCAATGGTAACAGCATCAAGAATCCGAAATAAAGTGTAGAGTTGTTCAACATACCTCAAGAACACAATCAAACACCTCAAGAATACACAATATCTTCATATCTCAAGCTCCACATTCATGACACTAAGTCCCCAATCCATTTGGAAGAGCCAACGTCGGTCTCTAAAGGTTGAAGGGCGAAGAAACGACATAAATATCTCCAAAAATGCCAAAGTTATGGGTCTCACCTATATATATAGCTTCAACCACTACGTACGCTAGGTAATCCACCTAACGTACGTAACCTTCTTTACGTACGTTAACTGGCCTTGTTAGCGTACGTAATACTATTCCAGAGGCTACTGCCTCAATTCGTGTTGTGTATTACGTACGTAATGTCCATGATGTAGCGTATGTAATATAGCTATTGACTTGCTACAGTAACATACTCGTTTAACTTACGTAATGGCATATCCTTGACATATGTAAGGCTCGAGGTTGACTCGCCTGTCCACATCCGCGCCAAAAGTTGCCGACACCGGGCCCACTAGCCTATCACAGCTCGGACCTGTCCGATTCTCTTCAAAACGTACATTATGTACTCCTCCTAACATACGTTAAGCTCGTATCATTACGTACGTAAGCTCCTCTGCTTAGCGTACGCGACGCTTGCACCTTTACGTACGTAAGCTCTTATGCTTAATGTACGTAATGGCTTTTATACTTAGCCATTTTTGCCCCTATCTGTCGGCCCAATATACCGAACACGTACACGCGACATACTGAATACATATACTTATTCCGGTAATATTCTCATACGATACACCTGATGCATGATATCCTCAATTGCAATTGTCAACTAAGTACGACAATTATATAAATACTCATACAGTATATCCGACATCGAAGGACATATCAAGCATGTAATATCATAGAATTAAAAATAACCTTGATAGTTATACTGGTACAACCATCACGGTTCCCAAAATTATTCATCCATACTGCATCGGTCCCACTCTGTACAGTACAACTCAGATAAAACAATGTGAAAAATTTGTAGCGAAATTCTAGGATATTACATATCTTCCCACTTAAATAAGTTTCTTCCTTGAAACTTAAGATACTGTCATAATCAATATCTCAATCCCGAAATATCATAAAATCATGCCACCATGCTCGAATAATCATCATCAAAACCAAATAACTAAAAGAACATACTTACAGGTCCGTGAAGTCGATGATCTCCCGTGATACTAGCATACGACTCCCATACAAAGTCTCAGCACAATGTCAACACACACCAATATCACAAATAGCAATTTGAAAATATCTCAAAATAATTGGAACCTCCAAAAACCGGTTTGACTCAAAAGTCAGAAAAATTTCAAAAGCCGCGCTACTACCGTACTGGTAGAGCCACATAACAGTCATGCCCGGGTTTTACAAAACCCAAACTCCGATACAATCTTCTGTACACCAAAACCGATCGGGGATATTACAGCTCTGTGGGCCCCGCGCTGGAACCCACAAGGCTGAAAATCATTTTCACAATCGTTACAAACACGCTAAAGAGGCAAAGACGGTGATATTTTAAAAACTCAAATATTTTTCAAAGCATAGTTCCCAAATACCGTCATAAAATATCATTTGAAAATACAGGGCAAAGATACCGAAAGGGGCATTTTGAAAGTATACGCGAGCCGGTAAAATCTTGAAAGTCATTTAAAGATACACATGTAGCGGATATAACATAATAAAACACATTTGCAGCGAAATCTAAATGCCAGAAAGGAATACTCTAATCCCAAATAACCATACCATAACCAGTATCACCCGAGAAGCTCATCCCTTCACGACCGCTACTAGATCGAACTCCGAGTACCTAAAAGATAAAGCCCACGATGGGGTCAGCCACAATACTCAACAATGATAACGATCACATCAACATAAACAATTACATATCAATGAATCTACAAGGCAAGAGTGCTTCAGATATACTCTTACCGTAGTAACCTTACCAATTCGTGGTAACTCATATCAAATCAACCCTTACCACAAAGCCACACTTCACATTCTCGGTCAACGTCGAATTCAGAAATGACCATCTGTACTGTATTCAAACAATGCCAAGATTCTCGAAATGTAAATATGGAATAATCGGTCCATGTACAATTCTGTCCGCTAGATTGCACAATCGAATTCCAATTTTGATAAAACCGATAATACATGATACCTCTGTAGATCAATTGCCCCGGAACAATAACAAGTCCCGAATACCGATAAAAGTATGAATGCTAACACAAGCAATAATAACAAACAACCATTGCATCAAACGAGAATATCATTGACATGATAACTCCACACAAGATCTACAAAGAACCAACCACGAACGAGAATACCATCAATGTGGTGAACTCCAACAATATCAAATAAAGGATCAGCATGAATGAGATCACCAACGATATGGTAAACTCCGACAAGATTAATAAAGGAACAGCACGAATGATATCACCAACGATATGGTAAACTCTAACAAGATTAATAAAGGATCAATGGCAACCGAGAATACCAACGAAAAAGTGAACTCCGACGAGATATATAAAAGATCAATAACGACAACGATATTGTGATCTCTATACGAGATATATAAAAGATCAGTAACGAACAAAATTCCAACGATATGGTGATCCCCAGACGAGATCAATAAAGGATCAATAGGGAACGAGATTACCAACAACATGGTAAACTCTCACAAGATCGATAAAGGACAACAGGGACAGATACACAAGAGAATAAAATCGTCCAACATATACAAATCACATATATGGGTTTTCGGAGACAAACCTGACCATCGAACACATCCGATTATACATGGACTATGAACGACCAAACAATATGACTCAAGATGGACGTCACAATACGCCCGATCCAAAAATGTGTCCGTGTACAAGCCACCCACGGGTATCAAATGAATACACGTCTGGTCTCGTACCTAATCAGTCTCACGAAGTACGTCTCGTGTGCATGGTTCAATATGAGGTCGAAACCAACACATGATACATGTGCCCACCCTGAAAATCCTACACATGACCGATCAGTACGTATCTGACTTCAGATATGTCACGACACAACATGACAACGAAACTCGAAGAAACGCATATCCAATAAGAATCGGAAGGCTTCCCAAGTGAGCAACGATAGATCGATCATGATGGACTGACACGACCACAATGTAGTATTCCCGTCAGACAACAGTTCGCAGAATGCCTATAATAGCACATAAACCTTAAGGCCGCAGCCAAGGGTCACAGAAGTATCTACTCAGGAATACTTCGGACCGTGAGTGCCAGATTCTGGTCTTATCCCTCAACACAGTTCCAAACGGGTACCATTCATGTTTTATGCCCAACACATTGGCCCATCAAATCACATTTCAAAGAAAGAGCACATCGCTAAATAAACCAAACAATGATACACACTCATCAAATGAAACATTAACACAGACATGCAATAATGCAACAGGATGATTATCATAATTCAGCAAGACTAAATTACCTCAAAGCCGGAGACTAACCCTTCCACAACCAACATCCCCGAATGAGTACACAATTATATAAATAGTCCGGAATGGAGTACAATTCATCACTATCAACAATCCATCACCTTGAGATCAATGTCGGCATGGTAAACCATCCTCGATATCCAACATCTCATATAATAGGCCAAAGATAATTCACATCTCCGTTTCCACCAGACATGTTTAAATTATACACATTATGATTTATCCCAGTCTAAGCATAATATACATACCATCATCCCGACAATTCATATACATAATATCATTGCTATATGAATCATAAATGAAATGAAATCGAAACCATTTATTAAACATTATGAACTGAGAAATTATAACTTGCCTTGATACAGATACGACGAAGCCGTTACCAATCCCATCGTCTTCATCTACAAGCTCATCAGCCCCGACCAAGGCGATCCATGCATTCTCCAATCTCAATCGCAGCACAATGTTTTATAATTAGCGATCAGCTATCGCAACCTAATGCAACAATCAATTAACAATACGTTCGATAACAATCAACAATCGATATAATCAACCAATCAACGCAACGGTTCAACGATATCTCGAACATATACGAAACCAAACAATTTCATCTCGACAATACGAATACAAGCCGCAGTTCGATAATCGATCAATTCTAACAATCGTCTCAAAATTCTCGATTCCGATTTCAATCTTAATTACAGATTAACATGGTTCCCTCTTGGAAATTCATAGAAATACATTTACCAATTATCATCATACTAATCTCATCAACTCATAACCACATGCGTATTTCTTATACGGATATTACACCAAAAATCACGTAACTTGGTTCTAGATATGAATTATCCAAAACACCAACAACTCACACATGTTTATCGTATAATTCATGAACTCCTCAAGAACACGAATTAATCATATCCCATTAACATCACTTATTAATAATCATCAAGATATTATAGTCCAATGTGTTATCTAACCTTTAATATATCAAATTCCTCTCATAATCCGATTGATGCATAAATATCATCATCTTCCTCAACATACACTTCATATATGATCAAGAATCACAACAATGCTACCATATTCATCGCCATACGAAGCAAGAAATGGTAACAACATCAAGAATCCGAAATAAAGTGTAGAGTTGTTCAACATACCTCAAGAAAACAATCAAACACCTCAAGAATACACAATATCTTCATATCTCAAGCTCCACATCCATGACTCCAAGTCCCCAATCCGTTTGGAAGAGCCAAAGTCGGTCTCTGAAGGTTGAAGGGTGAATAAACGACATAAATATATCCAAAAATGCCAAAGTGATGGGTCTCACCTATATATATAGCTTCAACCACTACGTACGCTAGGTAATCCACCTAACGTACGTCACCTTCTTTACGTACGTTAACTGGCCCTGTTAGCGTACGTAACACTATTCCATAGGCTACTGCCTCAATTCGTATTGTGTATTACGTACGTAATGTCCATGATGTAGTATACGTAATATAGATTTTGACTTGCTATAGTAACATACTCGTTTAACGTACGTAATGGCATATCCTTAACGTACACAAGGCTCGAGGTTGACTCGCCTGTCCACATCCACGCCGAAAGTTGCCGACATCGGGCCCACTAGCCGATCACAGCTCGGACCTGTCTGATTCTCTTCATAATGTACGTTATGTACTTCTCCTAACGCACGTTAAGCTCGCATCGTTACGTACGTAAGCTCATCTGCTTAGCGTATGCTATGCTTGCACCTTTACGTACGTAAGCTCCTATGCTTAACGTACGTAATCACTTTTATACTTAGCCATTTTTCCCCTATCCGTCGGCCCAATATACCGAACACGTACACGCGACATACTGAATACATTTACTCATTCTGGTAATATTCTCATACGATACACCTGATGCACGATATCCTCAATTGCAATTTTCGACCAAGTACGACAATTATACAAATACTTATACAGTATATCCGACATCGAAGGACATATCAAGCATGTAATATCATAGAATTAAAAATAACCTTGATAGATATACTGGTACAACCATCACGGTTCCCAAAATTATTCATCCATACTGCATCGGTCCCACTCTGCACAGTACAACTCAGATAAAACACTACGAAAAATTCGTAGCGAAATTCTAGGACATTACATATCTTCCCACTTAAATAAGTTTCATCCTCAAAACTTAACATCCTGTCATAATCAATATCTCAATCCCGAAATATCTTAAAATCATGTCACCGTGCTCGAATAATCATCATCAAAACCAAATAACTGAAAGAACATTCTTACAGGTCCGTGAAGTCGATGATCTCCCGTGATACTAGCATACGACTCCCATACAATGTATTAGCACAATGCCAACACACACCAATATCACAAATAGCAATTTGAAAATATCTCAAAAATTTTGGAACCTCCAAAAATCGGTTTGACTCAAAAGTCAGAAAATCATTTTCAAAAGCCGCGCTACTACCGTACTGGTAGAGCCACATAACACACATGCCCGAGTTTTATGAAACCCAAGCTCCAATACCATCTTCTGTAACACCCCCAAAATCGATCGGGGATATTACAGCGCTGTGGGCCCCGCGCCGGAACCCACAAGGCTGAAAATTATTTTTGCGAAGACAGTGATATTTTAAAAACTCAAATATTTTTCAAAGCATAGTTCCCAAATACCGTCATAAAATACCATTTGAAAATACTGGGCAAAGATACCGAAAGGGGCATTTTGAAAGTATACGCGAGCCGGTAAAATCCCGAAAGTCATTTAAAGATACACACGCAGTGGATATAACAAAATAAAATACATTTGCAGTGGAATTTAAACGACCAGAAAGGAATACTCGAACCCCAAATAACCATGCCATAGCCAGTATCACCCGGGAAGCTCATCCCTTCACGACCACTACTAGCTCAAACTTCGAGTACCTAAAAGACAAAGCCCACGACGGGGTCAGCCACAATACTCAACAATGATAACGATCACATCAACATAAACAATTACATATCAATGAATCTACAAGGCAAGAGTGCTTCCAATATACTCTTACCGTAGTAACTTTACCAATTCGTGGTAACTCATATCAAATCAACCCTTACCACAAAGCCACACTTCACATTCTCGGTCAACGTCGAATTCAGAAATGACCATCTGTACTGTATTCAAACAATGCCAAGATTCTCGAAACGTAAATATGGAATAATCAGTCCATGTCCAATTCTGTCCGCTAGATTGCACAATCGATTTCTAATTTTGATAAAACCGATAATACACGATACCTCTGTAGACCAATTGCCCTGGAACAAAAACAAGTCCCGGATACCAATAAAAGTATGAATGCTCACACAAGCAATAATAACAAACAACCAATGCATCAAACAAGAATATCATTGACATGATAACTCCACACAAGTTCCACAAAGAACCAACCACGAACGAGAATACCATCGATGTGGTGAACTCCAACATGATCAAATAAAGGATCAGCACGAATGAGATCACTCACGATATGGTAAACTCCAACAAGATTAATAAAGGATCCGCACGAATGAGATCACCAACGATATGGTAAACTCCAACAAGATTAATAAAGGATCAATGACAACCGAGAATACCAACGAAAAAGTGAACTCTAACGAGATATATAAAAGATCAGTAACGAACGAAATTTCAACGATATGGTGATCTCCATACGAGATATATAAAAGATCAGTAACAAACAAAATTCCAACGATATGGTGATCTCCAGACGAGATCAATAAAGGATCAACAGCGAACGAGATTACCAACGATATGGTAAACTCTCACAAGATCAATAAAGGACCACAGGGATAGACACACGAGAGAATAAAATCGTCCAACATATACAAATCCCATATATGGGATTTTGAAGACAAACCCGACCATCGAACGCATCCGATTATACATGGACTATGAACGACCAAACAATATGACTCCAGATGGACGTCACGATATGCCTGATCCGAAAATGTGTTCGTGTACACGCCAACCACGGGTATCGATCGAATACACGTCTGGTCTCGTAACTAATCAGTCTCATGAAGTACGTTTCGTGTGCACGGTTCAATATGAGGTCGAAACCAACACATGCTACACGTGCCCGCCCTGAAAATCCTACACATGACCGATCAGTACGTATCTGACTCCAAATATCTCACGACACAACATGACAACGAAACTCGAAGAAACGCATATCCAATAAGAATCGGAAGACTTCCCAAGTGAGCAACGATATCTCGATCATAAAGGACTTATACGACCACAATGTAGTATTCCCGTCAGACAACTCTTCACAGGATGCTCGATAAGCCATATAATAGCACATAAACCCCAAGGCCACAGCCAAGGGTTACGGAAGCATCTACTCAGGAATACTCCAGACCGTGGGTGCCAGATTCTGGTCTTATCCCTCAACACAGTTCCACAAGGGTACCATTCAGGTTTTATCCCCAACACGTCGGCCCATCAAATCACAGTTCAAAGAAAGAGCACATCGCTAAATAAACCAAACACTCATCATATGAAACATTAACACACACATGCAATAATGCAACAGGATGATTATCATAATTCAGCAAGACTAAATTACCTCAAAGCCGGAGACACTAACCCTTCCACGACCAACATCCTCGAACGAGTACACAATTATGCGAATAATCCAGAATGGAGTACAATTCATCACTATCAACAATCCCTCACCTTGAGATCAATGTCGGCACGGTAAACCATCCTCGATATCCAACATCTCATATAATAGGCCAACGATAATTCACATCTCCGTTTCCACCAGACATCTTTAAATTATACACATTATGATTTATCCCAGTCCAAGCATACTATACATACCATCATCCCGACAATTCATATACATAATATCATTGCTATATGAATTATAAATGAAATGAAGTCGAAACCATTTACTAAACATTATGAACTGAGCAAGCATAACTTGCCTTGATACCGATACGACGAAGCCGTTACCAATCCCATCGTCTTCATCTACAAGATCCTCAGCCCCGACCAAGGCGATCCATGCATTCTCCAATCTCAATCACATCATAACGTTTGATAATCAATGATCACCTATCGCAACCTAATGCAAAAATAAATTAACAATATGTTCGATAACAATCAACAACCGACATAATCAACCAATCAACCAAACGGTTCAACTATATCTCGAACATATACGAAACGAAACCATTTCATCTCGACAATATGAATACAAGCCGTACATCGATAATCGATCAATTCTAACAAGCGTCTCAACATTCTCGATTCCGAATTCAATCTTAATTATGGATTAACAAGGTTCCTTCTTGGAAATTCATTAAAATACATTTACCGATTATCATCATACTAATCTCATCAACTCATAACCACATGTGTACTTCCTATACGGATATTACACCAAAAATCATGTAACTTGGTTCTAGATATAAATTATCCAAAACACCAACATCTCACACATGTTTATAGTATAATTCATGAACTCCTCAAGAACACGAATTAATTATATCCCATTAACATCACTTATTCATAATCATCAAGATATTATAGTCCAATGTGTTATCTAACCTTTAATATATCAAATTCCTCTCATAATCTGATCGATACATAAATATCATCATCTTCCTCGACATACACTTCATATATGATCAAGAATCACAACAATACTACCACATTCATCGTCATATGAAGCAAGCAATGGTAACAACATCAAGAATCCGAAATAAAGTGTAGAGTTGTTCAACATACCTCAAGAACACAATCAAATACCTCAAGAATACACAATATCTTCATATCTCAAGCTCCACATCCATGACTCCAAGTCCCCAATCCGTTTGGAAGAGCCAAAGTCAGTCTCTGAAGGTTGAATGGTGTAGAAATGACATGAATATCTCCTAAAATGCTAAAGTGACGGGTCTCACCTATATATATAGCTTCAACTATTACGTACGCTAGGTAATCCACCTAACGTACGTAACCTTCTTTACGTACGTTAACTGTCCTTGTTAGCGTACATAACACTATTCCAGAGGCTACTGCCTCAATTCTTATTATGTATTACGTATGTAATGTCCATGATGTCGCATACGAAATATAGCTGTTGACTTGCTACAGTAACATACTCGTTTAACGTACATAATGGCATATCCTTAACGTACATAAGGCTCGAGGTTGACTCGCCTGTCCACATCCGCGCCAAAAGTTGCCGACACCGGGCCCACTAGCCGATCACAGCTCGGACCTGTACGATTCTCTTCATAACGTACGTTATGTACTCCTCCTAACATACGTTAAGCTCGCATCGTTATGTATGTAATCTCCTCTGCTTAGCGTACGCTACGCTTGCACCTTTACGTACGTAAGCTCCTATGCTTAATGTACGTAATGGCTTTTATACTTAGCCATTTTTGCCCCTGTCTGTCGTCCCAATATATCGAACACGTACACGCAACATACTGAATACATATACTCGTTCCGGTAATATTCTCATACAATACATCTGATGCACGATATCCTCAATTGCAATTGTCGACCAAGTACGACTATTATATAAATACTCATACAGTATATCCGACATCGAAGGACATATCAAGCATGTAATATCCTAGAATAAAAAATAACCTTGATAGATATGCTGGTACAACCATCACGGTTCCCAAAATTATTCACCCATACTTCATCGGTCCCACTCTGTACAGTACAACTCAGATAAAACAATGCAAAAAAATTGTAGTGAAATTCTAGGATATTACAGTCGAGGTTGTGGTCGTGGTTGTAACCATGAGTAAGGTGAATGGTGTGAAAACGTATTTCAACTGCAGTCATGTGGTCCACACCAGCAAGAATTGTCGTTCGCTTCAAGTGAATTTCTTCAAGTGTGGCCAGATGGGGCATCAAGTAGTACATTGTGATACTGTTGCTAAGATGTTCGGGAATCAGAATTCCGTTCCTACTCCTGGAGGGCCTAGTGGTGCCCAGTTATTGTAATTTTTGTGTTTTGTTTTGTGGATTTTATCTCGTGCAGAGATTTGATATTGATACTTGATGTTTAGTTTGAATATTTCTGTGTGGGTTGTTGAACCTATGGAGACACATGACAGGAGATCACGGGGTCACCTGATGTTTGAATGTTTGTGTTTTATTTTGTAGCGATGTGATGCTTTTGTTTTAAGTTTCGGGACGAAACGTACTTTTAGGGGGGTAGAATGTAATACCTGAGATTTTTGTTTCCGGTTATGCTGAATCTTTTTTTCTATTGTTTAGTAGATTGTATGTTGTTTGTGCCTAAACGTGTGTCATGCATTGATGTGTGTTGGTTGCGATTCAGGTTGTAGCGTGTTTGTTGTTCCATTGGCAGGAATCATTGTTGTGATGAGTTTTGGTGCGCTCCTATTTCCTGCTCAGCAGGAATAGCGCACGATAAGTGCTTGGGGTAGTGCGCGCTATTACGTTTCATTAGCGCACGCTAAGGCTCCGTTATCACACGCTAATGGAGGATGCAAAAGTGAAGCAGAATCTACTGCCTTGGGTCAGGACGTTGATTAGCACATGCTATGTATTGGTATAGCGCACGGTAAGGTGTATTAGTACCGCATGCTATGGTGAGATAGCACACGCTAACTGGTGGGTGCGGGGCAGTCTAGAAGCTACTGAACTGGGATGCAGGATTCATTAGCGCGCGCTAAGGCTTGATGATTGGTGCACGTTAACTGTGTGATTGTTTATAACGTGCTTCGATAGCGCACGCTAATCTGGGATGATTAGCGCACGCTAAGCTGTCCAGTATATATACTGAAGAGCAATCGTGAATTCTAATTTTCACTTCTTTCTTATTCTCTCCGCGGGTTTGAGACGAGGGCGACTAGGATTTGGACTTTTGGCCGATTTTTACTCCATCCAAGGTGTTTTGGAGGTCTCTAGGTGATTGTAATATCATCTAATCCATTGTTCTTCGTCGGATCGAGGTAATTCCTTGATTTTTCTTCGAGTTGACTTTTTGGAGATTTGTTCTTGCGATCCTAGTTCTATTTTGATGAATCGATTGGGGTTGTATGATGTAATTAATCGTGTTATATGGATTGTATATCCATATTTCGAGTTGGTCTAACTCGATTGGAGATATGAGTGTTCTTGGGGGAATATTGAACATTTAATGTTTGATTAAATGTTCCAATGAGTTATCATTGATAGTTTGGCATGATTTCAGTTGTTGTTAGTCTTGAACCTCGTTGTGATCGTGTTTTCGTTGTGTCTTGCAGAAGTTGTAGGTTTCGAGGCACTTTGGTCGAGTCGTATCCGTCAGAGTATTTGCGTGTTGATTCGAGGCAAGCATCTTACTCATACAACTTGTATCTTGTGATTAGAAATCGTGTGTTTTGGTTTGATGATTCATTTACCTTTGTAAACATGGTCCGTGTGAATTAACTATGAGTTAACCATTGTAAAGGCTTGGTGATGACTGCGTTATTTTAGTATATGTATTGTGTGTTGTGTTATGTGTGCAGGATTGTGATAATCTTGTTAGCTTGGTTGTACACATGGTTGTGCAATGTATTGTGTATTGATTGTGAGTTATGTTGGTGGTGTGTCGTTGATTGATGATGATTGAATTGTTGAGATTGTGTTATGTGCGCGTGATGTGTGATTTCGTGGTGATCAATGTGTTTGATTGGTCGTGCTCATTGTTGAAGGAATGTGAACGTGAATGTTATGTGTGGTAATGCTAAGTTCACTCGTGTGGGTTCGACGGGACCTATGAGTATCAATGGCAGAAGACCATGGGATCAAAATTTAGTATGCGGTGGTGCGGTCCAATCACGCGGGTCTGACAAGGCCTACGATGACACGTGACGGAGGATCATGGGGTCAGGACACAGTACGTCCAACCGTGTGGGCTTGATGGGGCATGCAGTGACTCGTGATGGTAGATCGCGGGGTCGAGGACTGGTATTTTGGATTGTTATATTTTAGTAAGACTGTGTGGGTTGTTGAACCTACGGTGACTCGCGACGGTAGATCACGGAGTCGAGGATTGATATTTGTGATTGTTGTGTTTGGCTAAGACCGTGCGGGTTGTTGAACCTACGGTGACTCGTGACGGTAGATCACGGAGTAGAGGACTGGTATTTGTGAATATTGTGTTTTGCTAAGTCCGTGCGGGTTGTTGAACCTACGGTGACTCGTGACAGTAGATCACGAAGCCGAGGATTGATATTTGTGATTGTTGTGTTTGGCTAAGACCATGCGGGTTGTTGAACCTACGGTGACTCGTGACGTAGATCACGGAGTCGAGGATTGATATCTGTGATTATTGTGTTTGGCTAAGACTGTGCAGGTTGTTGAACCTATGGTGACTCGTGGCGGTGGATCACGGAGTCAGAAAGTATGTTTTGATAAACAAAGTGTTTGAAAAGAAAGTTTTACGAAATGGAACTATTGGGTTGAGACCCAAGTAAGACATGAGTTCCTAAGGGATTTGCGCTTTCTAAAATTACCAAGATGACAGTTCATTTTATAAGGATTCCACTTGTGTTGGTTTCTATATTATTGAAACTTCTAGGGGATACGTGATTGGTTGATTTGTGATTGGTAGAGTGTGGTTGGCTAATTTATGATTTGTAATTGCTTGTTACATTTTGTATAGTTTGATACTTGCAATTATAAAACAGTGGAGTTTTGCTAACACCCGAGTAATCGAGGGGTGGATATTTGTATTGTGTCCAGGTTCATGCAGGCGCGTGGGAGCAGTCACATGATCGGCACAAAAGATGATGGTCCGTGTTACTAATCAAGAGATATGGGATTCTATTGGTTATTGTTGTGTTGTTGTATTATTTCTCAGTCTTCCGCTGTGTTGTATCGTTTTATATTTTGGACCCCTGTGTGGGCATGAACTGTAAACAAATTATTACAATTTGATTTTGTTGGGTGACCTTATCGGTCTGTGTCTTTATGCTGTTTGATTCCGTCCGGTCAAACATTTGGTCGTATGATTGTGTTCAGCCCGATAGACCCTCGAGTGTGGGGTGATATTCTCGGTTGATTTCTGGAGGTGTTACAGCGTTAACGTCATGTAGTTGCATGCATTACAGGTACCGATCAACACCTTGCGATTACGAATACAAATGTATAGAAATCATACTCCAAGATCAATCATAACATTTCCAAATTTAACCTCATATCACGATCCATATCTTGTCAAGAACATACGAAATCGACCACTAAAATCAACATAATATTAGTTCTAATCATCAAATCCAAGTTTATATCCAAAACCATTCAGATCTTATCACATATTCCTCTATGATGTGATATGTACCAAGAACACCAAGAACACCATGATTCCATAATCATGTTCATAACAAAACAACATAATTCAAGATGTATGTATCTATATATAATCTTCTTCCTCAATACGAGCTCCATGAAACACTAAGAATCATCATATCATTTCCATATTCATCGTAATACAACGTAAACAACAACAACAACAACATCAAAACTCGAAACAAACATATTTCTTGAAGATAAACAACACCATTCAAAATCACAAGAGTTATATCAATATCCATACATCAACAACAACATCATCGTAATTTGATAATCCATCTCATAATCATACTTATCAACTCGTTTATATGCTAATCATCAACTCAAGAACACCGATATTCAATCTAAAATGAAATCCAAAGTGAATATTAATTACCTCTTCGAAGAAATGGGTTGATTCTCAAGATTGGTCTATGGTGGATTTCCCCGAACGGCATAAAGTTTCAGTCACGGCTTACTATCTGGGTAAGAGCGCTCACTTATGGTGGTTATCTTTGAAGCCCACCGACGGATCTTGAACTTGGGATCAGGTCAAGACCCTCATGATGGAGAGATATTATCCGGCCCCATGCAGGGAGGCCAAGTTATCAGAATTACTCTTTCTCGACCCCTCAGCGAACAATAATGTTCTCGCCATCGTCGAGAAATTTCAGGAGCTACTTTCTTTCACCTCATCTATTATCCACTCTGAGGCGGATAAGATCAAATATTTCAGTAAGAGGTAGAAACCTCGTATGCAGATGCAGTTGCTTAATCACAATTGCACCACTCTGGCCGAATTCATCAAGAAAGCTCTTACTTATGAGCTTACTGCTAAGGAGATTGCTAAGCAACAACCCTCATCTGCTAGCAAGAAATCCAAGAATCGTAATCAGTCAGAAGGCAGTCAGGCAACCTTCAAGAAGCCTCGTGCGGGCCCTACTTTTTCTGAGCGACCTCATGTGGCGCCTGGACCCACGGAATCTCAGTCTCGAGCAGCCAGTTCGGCCATCACCTATTTCAACTGTGGAGAATATGGTCATTTCAGCACCAAGTGTCCGAGGCAGACTATCACGTGCAATAACTGTGGGATTGCTGGGCATAAGGCCTGTTTTTGCCGAAGAGACTCCAAACCTACTCCAGCAATATCTCAGGCCCCGAAGAAGTCAGTGCTTCAGAATCAGGCCACTCAGTCCGCATCGTTCAAGATGACGGGAGCAAACAAAGGCGGATCCGATAGCTATCATATGGGAGCATCCGGTTCCGGGGTTGCAAGCCCCAAATTTATGAGATGAAGAGGACTGACGATCCGGAGGCCCGAATGATCTCAGGTACACTCGAAATTCTGTCTCAACCTGTGTGTACCCTTTTTGATATTGGTGTATCACATTCATTCATTTCCGAGTCATGTTTGAGTAGACTACATCTGGATAGTGCTACTAGTTTTGAGCCTTATGTCATTAGTCTACCAGATGGTAGAAGAATTATCGGAGATCGTGAGGTTAAGAATTGTCCAGTTCAGCTTAATGGCCGTGATTGGTTGGCGGACCTGATCGTGGTAGATTTACCTAAGGACGATGTAATATTGGGTATTGATTAGATGGATCGTCATGATGCCATCCTTAGAGTCCGTAAGCGTATGGTCACTATTGTTTCAGATGATGGAGTCGAGTGTGTATTTCAGGGGGTAACCCCAGCCGTTTCGGAAAAGTTATCAATATGATGAAAGCAGTGAGATTACTCAATCAGGGGTGTGTTGGTTATTGGTGCTATATGACCAATACCTAGAAATCATCAGTGATGTTGGTGGATATTTCGGTAGTGGGAGAATATGCCGATGTATTTCCAGACGAGTTTCCTGGTTTGCCTCCACAGAGAGATGTGGAATTCACGATTGAGTTGGAGCCTGGTACATCTCCAATATTGAAGGCACCATATTGGATGGCCCCGACCGAAATGCAGGAATTGAAGAATCAACTGGAGGAATTGTACGAGAAAGGTTATATCCAACCGAGTGCATCCCCATGGGGAGCACCTGTGTTATTTGTCAAGAAGAATTGTGGTTCTTTTCGCTTGTGCATTGATTACCGGTAATTGAACAGAGTGACGGTCAAGAATAAATATCCCCTACCCCGTATTGATGATCTCTTAGATCAACTTCAGGGAGCTTCAGTATTTTCAAAGATCAATTTAAGATTTGGGTATCATCAGTTGCGAATTTGAGAGTCGGATATTGCTAGAACGGTGTTTTGAACACGTTATGGTCATTAAGAGTTTGTGGTGATGCCGTTTGGGTAAACTAATGGACCTTCTGTATTCATGGAGTTGATGAACCGAGTTTTCATTGACTATTTAGATCAGTTCGTGGTTGTTTTCATAGACGACATTTTGAGTTTCTCTCGTGACCGAGAGGAGCATGAATTTCACCTTCATTAGGTTCTCGAGGTGTTGAGACGAGAGCAACTCTATGGAAAGTTCTCCAAATGTGAGTTCTGGATGTCCGAAGTGACTTTTCTTGAACATTTGATTTCATCAGACGGAGTATGCATCGACCCTCAGAAGACGGAGGCTATCCGAGATTGGCAACCTCTAAAGAATGTTAAGGAAATTCGAAGCTTTCTCGAATTAGCTGGTTATTATCGGCGATTTGTGGAAGGATTTTCTAAAATCGCTCAACCCATGACGAACCTTTCTCAGAAGGATAAGAAATACACGTGTTCTGACGCGTGTTAGCGGAGTTTTGAGGAACTCAAGAGTCGTTTAATTTCAGCGCCTGTCATTTCTTTACCACAAGGGACAGAGGGATTCGTGGTTTATAGTGACGTGTTCGGAAAAGGTCTCGGATGTGTATTAATGCAGAACGGTAAAGTGATTGCCTATGCTTTGCGGCAACTAAGACCTTATGAGGTCAATTATCTGACCCACGACATAGAACTAGCAGCCGTGGTCTTCGCGTTGAAGATTTGGCGTCATTATCTTTATGGCGTCACATGTCAGATTTTCACCGATCATAAGAGTTTGAAGTATATATTTACTCATAAGGAGTTAAATATGCGATAGAGACGATGGTTGGAACTAATCAAAGATTATGATATCAAGATTCAATACCACCTGGGTAAGGCGAACGTTGTCGCCGATGCCTTGAGCCATAAGTCCGTTCAGGATCAAATGCTTGCTCGTTTAATAGTTCAGAAGGAACTTCAACGGGAATTCCTCCCTTATCTCTCCTTGAATGCTGCCTTCCCCCTGTATTCTATCTTCCCCCTTTTTGCCAGCATAAACTAACGTGGTCAGCTGCTGCTCTTTCCTGTGCATCCAGTCAGACATGCCAAAGGCATTCTGTTGTTTGTAGGGGGAGTAGGTTGAGGGACTTCCCGCTGCAGCAATGTATCAATCTTGGCATTGATGGATTGGAGGTCAGGAGTGACCTGAGATGTAAGCAGCTCTCCAATGGTATCCTTCACTATCTGCCTTATCAGCATGGTCATCGCAGGTGAGATCTGCGATGGTGAAGAGTGCTCGCCTGAGCCTTCTGCAAATGATCCACTAGACTGCAGGCTCCTATCTGCAGCTGGTACTCCAGATGGGGTCTTTTCAGGTGTCCCTGATCTGGAGTCCTCAGCTAACTCCGCGTCCAGGCTGGTATACCGGGTAGGCGCCCCAGTCTTGTCTGCAGCCTGTACTTCTGGCTCTTTCTCCGGCTTCTTTTCCTTCTACTCTTCTTCTTTTTATTCTTCATCTTTTTCCTTTTCTTTCTCAGCTCCTTGATCTCCTCCTTCATCCTCATCATCATCATTATTATCATCATCCTTTTTCCCATCTTTTTTATCTTCTCCTTCATTCTCATCATCTTTTTCACCTTCATCATCATCATTCTCTCCTTCATCTTCCTCCTGTTCTACCTCTTCCCCTTCTTCTTCTTCTTCATCAATTTCCTCCTCTGTTTTCTCAACTTCCTCAGGTTGTTTTTCAACTAAAATATTTTCTCCTTCTTTTCTCTCTTTCTGCTCCTCTTCTTCGTCGTCTATTACAATGACTTCCTCATCTTCTTCTCCATTTACTTCTTCAATTCTTATTTCTTTTTCTTCTTCCTCCTCATCTTCTTTTCGAAATGAACCATCAAAAATACTATACATTATAGAAATGATGAATTGGTCCATGTTGGTTTTGAAATTTGACATGAACCAATTCTCCTGGAGGATCAAAACTATGTCTGATACTTTGAAAAAGTGTATCAGTACATCCTCTGTGGCTTGGGGATATTCCCAACCACTGGTTGCAATATAAGTTTGAAGTTTCGTAAATGACAGAGATTTGAACAATTTCCACTCTTCAAAAATGTTAACAAAAGAGTGTTTTAAGGCTTGTGGTTTAACAAGCTGTAATTGTTCAATGGACAGGTTGAAAACATTGTTGTCCAGCAGGTTAAAGGTGTAATTTTCTTCAGGGATTGAGATGATTAAACCTGCTTCTTCCTCCTCTGGAATGTATGCTGGAGTGAGGACGGGGACGATCTGAGTTTCCAGGCTGCCTGGAGCAGGCTGGTCTTCCAGGTGGGTAGGTGACCTGGCTGCAGGACTGGCATAATGATCTGACTGCTCCTCCTGACTAAACTGCAGTCGCCTGGGCCTCTTGGGAGAGGGTTCTGGAGATGACTGCATGATGGATGGTTCTCCATGGGCTGGTCCCCTTCTTTTGAATCGGACAGATATTGGTGTGTTGTCTAACTCGGGGTCTGACTCGGCTGCAGTTGGGTTGACGGTTGCAGGTCGTTCCGACTCATCTGATGAAGGACATTTGTAGGGCGGTGAATCAGACAAATCTTTGAGTATCCGAGCTGCTGTCCTGTTGCCTCCCAACTTCTTTAAGGTCTCTTGGTCCAGATGACCAAGTCTCTTGTTCATGTGGAAGGGATCAGTACTTCCCTTCGCCACACCCATCTTCTCAAGGATCCAACTCAGCTGCGTTCCAAACGCCAGCTTAGATCTGAATCTCTTTTCATCAGCAAGCCATTCGGCTTTGTTGGCTTCTCGAACAAGCTGCCTAAAGATATAGTCAACCCAATCAATCTCCTCGTCTTGAATCAGTGCTCCCAGCACTGTGAATTTCTCCGACGACAGTTGGTCGTAACTGCCGGCCATACCCATAATGATCTTGTTGGTAATATCCAACATATATCGGTACTCCTTTTTAATCTCGCTCTTTTTAGAAGTGAGTTTTAGCTTTGTCGGTTGGCCAATCGCCTTAATCTTTAGCCAAACGTCGGCTGCTGTCTGTTTGAGAGCTTCGACGGCTATGCCGCGGTGCTTCATACCAAAAACTTTCCGAATTGTCTCCGGCGAGATGTCGACTTGAATTCCGCCGACTGTGCTTCTGATTCCTTCTTCAATCACATGGGCCTCGCGATAGAAAGCGATGGCATCTTCCTTGTAAAGGTGCTTGAAACTGATATCCAGAAATGGATAGATCCCATTCTTCATCATCGAATGGATAAGGAAGAGTACGTCGTTGTTGTCCAGATTCGCTTCCAAAAGGCCTTCGAAATCAACGACCAGAGAAAAGATAATCTGGTCTTTGACCGCCTTCATGTTAACGCCTTCGAAATAGGATTCCATTTCTGCAAACAAGAGATTTTCAGTGTATTTGGAGTTCAAAAGATTTTTGCTCTGTAAATCTAGGGTTTGAAAGATTGATAAGCGTAAAGGTAAAGTTAAGGGTTTTTATCCTTATAAAGAAGATGAAAAGACGTATGGATTAAATTATTATTTATTTTGAATCGGTGGTACGCCTTTTGAGATTCTTTTTAAATTTCAAATTCGAAACGGTGGTCCAGGTTTAGATTTTAAAATTTGACGGTTGGTTTTAATTGGCCACCGTGGAGGTCGATTTATCAAGTGATTGCCATGTGTATTTAAATGCCACTTGTGAACCAAAATTAATATAATATTATAATAAATATGGCAGATAATAATTAAATATTCAGAGGTCGGTTGAGTTTAGAAAACTTAGCTGGTTTGGACTGCTGATGGCTGATCGCTTCGCATCGTGTGAGTTGACTCCATGGACTTCTCGCCTGAGATTCTGATCAACTAGGTTCCTTTGTCCGTCCTTCGTCCTCTTGCCTGCATCAGCTAGGATCTGATTTCTTTGACCAGCTGGGTCCGTCCTTCCTCTGAGATGCTTCAGCTTGCTTTTTATTCAGTACTAGATTCCCAATCTAGTAGACCAAGTTCTCTGCTCAGCTCCAAAAACCTTTCTTCTGGCAAAGGTTTGGTAAAGATGTCAGCTATCTGGTAGTCTGTGCTGACTCTCTCAACTCTAACTCTCTTGTTAAGCACGTGGTCTCTAATGAAGTGGTGCTTAACATCAATGTGCTTGGTCCTAGAATGCAAAACTGGATTGTTGGTTATTGCAATAGCACTATTGTTGTCACACCAGATAGGGACTTCATTGGCAATGATATTATAATCCCTCAGCTGTTGTCTAATCCATAAGATCTGGGCACAACAGCTACCTGCATCTAGGTATTCTGACTCTGTGGTGGAGATAGAGTTAGAAACCTTCTTCTTGCTAAACCAGGATATCAGTCTGGTTCCTCGGAATTGGCACGTTCCACTAGTGCTTTTCCTATTAATTTTGCATCCTGCGAAATCTGCATCTAAATATCCTGACAGCTCGAAGTTATCATCCTTAGGATACCATAGTCCAACGTTGACTGTAGACTTAAGGTATTTAATTATTCTCTTTGCTGCATCTAGATGTGACTGCTTAGGCTTAGACTGGAATCTTGCACAAACTCCTACGGCATAAGATATGTCTGGCCTGCTTGCAGTGAGGTATAGCAATGATCCAATAAGTCCTCTGTAGTGGGTTGAATCCACTAATATGCCTCCCTTATCTGCATCTAGATGAGTACTTGTGCTCATAGGAATTCTTGCTGGTTTGGCTGATTCCATTCCAAATCTCTTGATTAGATCTCTGGTACACTTAGCTTGGTTGATGAAAATTCCATTTTCCATCTGCTTAACTTGTAATCCGAGAAAGAAGTTAAGCTTTCCCATCATACTCATCTCAAATTCTCCTTGAATGAGGTTGGAAAATTTCTCACATAGCTCTGGATTGGTTGAGCCAAATATGATGTCATCCACATATATCTGAACTATCAATATGTGGCCTTCGTGCTCCACTCTGAATAGGGTCTTGTCCACCTTTCCTTTGCAAAAACCATTCTTCTCAAGAAACACAGACAGTGTTTCATACCATGCTCTTGGTGCTTGCTTAAGTCCATAGAGAGCTTTCAACAGCTTGTAGACTTTGTCTCCTTTGACAAAACCTGGGGGTTGCTCTACATAGACTTCATCTTCTAGGATGCCATTTAGAAATGCACTCTTTACATCCATCCGATAGACTTCAAAATCTTTGAATGCATCATATGCGAGGAATAGTCTGATGGCCTCTAATCTTGCAACAGGTGCATAGGTTTCATCAAAATCTATTCCTTCACTCTGTGCATAACCTTTTGCAACAAGTCTGGCTTTCTTCCTAACAACAGCTCCGTCTTCATCACACTTGTTTTTGTACACCCATTTGGTGCCAATAACCTTCTTATGATCTGGTCTGTCTGTTAGTTCCCAAACTTTGTTTCTTTCCATCTGCTCCAGTTCTTCTTGCATGGCATTTATCCAAGAATAATCTTCTAAAGCTTGTTCTGTTGTCTTGGGTTCTATCTATGACATGAAGCATGAGAACATAGCCATTCCTGCGGGTAGAGTTGACTGTCTTGTCTTAACTCCATCAGTCAGCTTCCCGATGATTTGCTGGATTGGATGGTCTTTGAGCCACTTGGGGATATCATCTTCTTCTGGGTCTGTTCCCCCTGTTGAATTGCTCTGGTGGATTTCTGCATCAGCTGGGTTCTAGTCTCCTTGGTCTGCAGCTGGATCTGCTACCGTCTTCTCATCTGCAGGTTGGGTCTGATCTGCAGATGAGTCTTTATCAGCTACAACTGGGTCTTCATCAGCGGCAATTGGATCAGATAGGTTTGGTGTTCCTGTCTGATCTGCAGTTGGGTCTTCAGCAGCTACAGTTGGATCTTCAGGCTGGTCTGCAGGTGAGTCCACTATTCCAGTGTCATGTATAATGACTTCTTTAAGGGTTGCTGATTTTAGCTTGTTCTCAATTCAACTCTTACAATAGATACCCATGCAGGGGTAAAGATACACAACAACAGAAGTCTGACTATAAATTGGTAGATAAAACATAACTCGACAAACTCTCAACTCTTGATTAGTATCGTAACTCATCACTTTCTGTGCCGATCCTGTGACTGCTCCCCCAAACCAGCCTGTACTTGGACGCAAAACAGACATCCACACCCCGATTTGTTGGGGGTTAGTAAAACTCCACTATTTTGCTAGTGCAAGTGTAATAGTATACGAAATGTATCAAGCAAAAGCAATCACGAATCAAGTACAACAATCAATTGTCAAAGCATTCCCGAGAGGTTTAAATGGTTAGAAAGAAACTCAATTCTTTAATAGAAATGAATCATCATCTCAGGCGATGTTGAAAATAAAGAACCCTTTTAGGACCTCAAGTCCGAAATTGTAAACCTTTTTCCAAATATTAGGGTCTCAATCCGAATCTCGTTTCACATTACAAAAGTTTATAAAATGGAAAACCTTTTTGGACGTCGCGTCCTTAGTTACAAAACCATTTCAAATCCATTGGTTCTCGACCCTAAGCCATTTTCCGTAAAACAACCTTTCGACACATTTGACTTCAAAACAAATTAGTATTCCAAAATAACTTCCATTGTAATACCCGGCTATAATTCATTCTGTACCACTCAGTAATTATCAGTCTGTAATTATCACTCAGTAATTTTCACTCATTAATAATCACTCATCATTCATGAATCACTCTTTTGCGTTCAATGTTGGCATGTTGTAATCGTATATCAGTTACCGATCGTCATTTTATCTCCGTTTTTAGATCGAGACGGGAGTATGATCATTTTCATTGTGATTGATAGCCTTGTACTGGGAGTATCATCTTTGGATCGTGTTAGACTTGTTCACTTCCACATTCGTATGATATGTCGGATCATTCATCAGTCGTAGCGAGGAATCGGAATTGTCGGATTGATTCACCTTGGCCAGCATCGAGTTACGGCCGTAAGGTTCGGGCTACGGCCGTAAGTCACGGTACGGCCGTAAGCTGGCGATTACGGCCGTAAGTGATCCAAAGAGCTACCTGCATTTTGCCGAAGGTGAGTTACGGCCGTAAGGAAGATGAGATACGGCCGTAAGTGGTGTTCGTATATTTCGGGTGTTGTCGACCAAGGGTGACTTACGGCCGTAAGGGTTGCGGCATACGGCCGTAAGTCGAGGCAGGTACGGCCGTAAGACTTGGCCGGATACGGCCGTACGTTGCAGGAAGGATGTCTGGCCATTTTTGACGAAGGCGGGTTACGCCCGTAAGGTTGGCCGGATACGGCCGTATCATCCGAGTTACGGCCGTAAGGTGTGCGGTACGGCCGTAAGGCTGTCGACGGGTGTTTTTGACGAAGGCGGGTTACGCCCGTAACTCAGGAGCGGTTACGGCCGTAAGTCTGTCGGCAGGCTTTCGGACGAAGCCGAGTTACGGCCGTATGAGTTGGCCGGTTACGGCCGTAAGGCCGTTGACTTGGAAAGTTACGGCCGTAAGAGGGCCTAGTTACGGCCGTAACTTCCGGCAGTATTTATAGTTTGGCCGGGACACTTTTTCCTCATTTTCTTCATTTTCACTTTCTTCTTCCTTTTTGTCCGAGAGAGAGCTTGGGGAAAGGGATTCTTCCTTCATCAAACACTTGTGTACTTGAGTTTCTTCATTTCCATTCGATCATATAGCTCGGATACTCGTTTTAACTCGTGTTCTTCGGATCGAAGTGGTTGGATCTTCTAGAGGTAATTTCTTCAACATCTTGGATTTCGATTTTGTGTTGAGATATGATGTTTTGGACGTTATAATCATGTTATATGAAGGGATATGTGTATGATTATGAGTTTGTATAAGGATTCATTGGATTATTGAGGGATTATTCAAGAACACTTTGAATATCGAGTTGGATTTGGAGATTTTCGACTAATTGTTGTTATAATCACGTTTTTGGATATTCGTTGTGGATAATTAATCGTATTGAAGATGTTTTGTTGGTTTGAAACACTTCTTGGGGGATTTGGTATTGGTATATTGAGGTTTGATTGTAAACAATCGGAGTTTGGACGCAACGTGTTTGATTTAATGCCTCAATGGACTTGGTTTAGTCGTATCGACGTGTTGAGTTCGTTATATTCATGTTTGTACGTATATTAATCGGATTGTTGGTTATTGAATTGTTCAAGGTTGTTCGAGCGACCGATATCTCAATTAGGACATTGTTCGTGGAAGGATAATTGTCACCGGTGTTGGGTAAGCTAATTCTTACTCGGTTAAAAGGATATTCATACCTTTTGTTGTTGATTATTCATAATCATAACTCATTCATCATTGTATTAATCATATTAAAACTTGTTATTGTCAATTAATCACTTCAGTCATAAGGAACGACGGTTCCAATCTTTTCGTTGAGCTATCATTCATTTCATTATTACTCTCATCTCGGTGAGTCTTTCTTGACTTTGTCAGATTATTACTTATTCATTGATATTCATTACGGTCATTCTCGTTCATATGACCTTCTGGGTTCATATTGCGTGGCCGGGTGTGGCTGTGTGGAATTTTTAGTCGGGCACACGATGGTTATTGTATTGGGTTCACCGATACATTAGACCGTGCACACGGGAAAGCGTTACACCGTGAGACTAATTAGGTACACGGACGGGTGTTGTACACTCACACAGAACATTACGGGCGTACTATGATACTCCTCTCCAGCGTAATTCATAGCTAAGAATATTTCATAACTTCAGTTAATCATAATTGTGTATTTTCAACCCTTGAGGATTGTTGTTCTGTTTAACTGACCCCGGCTGGGGATTTTGTTTTTCAGGTCGTGGCAAGGCAAACGCACGGGAATAGCAGGTTGATGTCGAGGAGTCCCAGCGATACTAGTAGGGGGGCCCGATCTTTCAGTTATTCATGTTATTGTCCTTTATTTTCCGCTGCAGACTTTCATTTGAATACTCCGTTTCATTCAGTGTTGTGTATTTTATCTTCATATAAAATACACTAGTATTCGGTATTATCCTGGTGTGTTGTAACTAAACTCCTCATCGGAGTAATTATTGTTGTAATGTAGTTCGGTACTACATTTATCTTGTGTAATTCATTCATTTTCATTTGCCTGGTGGGTCCCAGTTGGGGATCTACGGCACTGTAATATCCGCCTAGTTTGGGGTGTTACATCCATATCATTCCTTAAATCGTTAGGGTTCACCAACCCAAAAATAATTTCACTGGGATCGATGATTATCCGCGTTCCGCCCCTCAAGGTAGGAAACCTATATGCCTCGTCGGACATCCCTAGGTGGATAGCTCAACATTCATTTCCGCAATAATCAATGATTATCCATGTTCTGCCCCTCAAGGCACGAAAACCTATACGCCCCGTCGGACATCCATAGGTGGATAACCTCACGTTCGCGATCCGCCCCTCAAGGTACGAATCCCCATACGCCCCGTCGGACATCCCAGGATGACCATTACAACCTTTCTCACATATATGCACAATTCGACGATTATCCGTGTTTCGCCCCTCAAGGCATGAAACCCTATACGCCCTGTCAGACATCCCTAGGTTGGATAATCTCGGCCCAGCATGGATTTCCACATATACACACAATCAACATCACAACAGCCATCACGAATAGTACACGTTCAATCACGCCACAAGGTGCACAAACAACGCATCATCAATACAGTGATTCTCAATATATCCACCTAAGTGTATTATCTAATGAACACAACTTCACCGTCAATAGGTATTCACGACCGGAACAATCAAACACATAATATATTCATCAATCCCAACTCGTCACAATACATATCAAAAGTATAATAAACTAACTAGATCATCATAATCGATATAATACCACAACAAGGGACGATCGAATACAATCAACACATAACTAGACATCCATGACGGCAATTTACAAAATGCATAATCAACTAGGACAACCAAATTGTTATAATTACATTACTCAACTTCAATTCGCAAGATATAAATCGCATAGACAAGAACACTTGCCTTGATACTCCGACGAACACGGCTCACCCAAAACAACCCCAAAACCTACAACCTCCACAAGACACAATGAAAACATAATCACAACGAGGTTCAAGACCATCAACAACTGAAATCACGCCAAACTATCGAGGAAAATCATTGGAATATTTAATCAAACATTAAATATTCAATACTTCTTAAGAACACTCGAATCGTCAATGGAGTTAAACAAACTCGAGATATGGATATACAATCTATAGAACATGATTAATAACATCATACTAAAACAACCAATTCATCAAAATCGGACTAGGATCGAAATCAAGAACAAATCTCCAAAAAGTCAACCCGAAGAAAAATCAAGAAATTACCTCGATTCAACAAAGAGGAAGGATTAGAAGTTTATATGATTACCTAGAGCCTTCCCAAAACACATTAGGATGGAGTAGAATCGACCAATGCCTCGAACCCTAGTTCACCCGATCGCCCGCTGCGAGAAGAAGTGAAGAAATGGGTGAAATGAGGTGAGAAAATCCCGCCTCTCCCGTTTTATACTAACAGGGATGCACAACCATCACGCACGACCAATGCTCGTGTGTTTGGTCGTGCGTAGGCCACTACCCAACATCAAACAACACGCACGAGCACCTGCTCGTGTGGCTTGCTCGTGTGTCCCTGTCCTTGGCCAGACTACACCGTCTGGTGCACTGGTTGTGCACGAGCATCACGTATGAGCACCTGCTCGTGTGGACTGCTCCTGTGCTACACTAAGGAGCCAATATCGAGCCCGACACGAATCCGAAAGCACCCAGAACATAACCAACTCGAGATGGGACGATAACAAGAGGTCAAAACGCCCCCAAATAGGCGAAAAGACAACGGAGTACAATATGCCATGTCACACATGCATATACACAACCTGTACGACCTACACAACATCAAGTCGTATCCGACGAACACCACGACATGGTCCATCATACCGCCCATAATAAAGAGAAATTCTGAATAATCACGTATACAAGAACTACCGCCGCAACAATTATAACTTCTAGTCATAAACAAATCACATAACCATATCTACAGAAAACTTACGACATTACTGATAAAAACACGATCGTAACAAAGTACACATTATTGTAGTCAATCATTCGTAATATTATTTCTTTAAAACTCCACGAGGTATCAGTCTGAATAATATCATTTACATATTCTTGAATTCGTTTGGTTTTCAAAAAAAATTTCTTTTTGAAAATACTTTTAATACATCGGTTGTTTTATCAAGATCATAAATCATATATATCATAATCGTTTCGTTCTGAAATCATTTGCCAAACAATATTTTGGGATATCAGATTGCTCGAAAATAGTTTCCTCAATATGACCATTTCACCACGTATCATCATCATCATCATCATCATTAGAAACACACAGGGCAACCACATGTTACCACATAACACCAAACAGACAAATATCATTGCACAAGTAACCCGTTCCAGAGGTTCCGCCGAACCATCCCCAGGTGGGAAACCACTCATACTCGCACTAATCATTTCCACGAATCCACGTTCACGTCGGAATAATATCATAGAAGTTACAAGCAAATCAACCCACGTACTCACATCATTTAGGTGTACAGCCGAAATTCTCTAGCGAGAATGCCAACACAACAAGTATATCAAGGCAACTTGGCCTCACACACAATCACATTAGTCCCAACTCTAGTCTATCGCCTTAAGCGATAATCCATATCATACACACATTGTAACTTAATGCGCGCTTGACCTACGGTTAACGTGCGTTAACTGACTCAATTCAGAAAATCTTTCCAAATCCAAATTTTAAAGTCTAAGTCGAGTGAGATTTTTCATCTTTCACTTTTATTTTTGAAAATGAAAATCACATCTTTATTTTCAAATACAATAGTTTTATGGTGTGAAATATTTTTAAAATAGTATACTTGAGTCATTTGAAAATAAGACCAATACATTAAAAATTATTTTCAAAAATTCTCCCATCCACGACAAAGAAGATTCCCGACAGTAATATTTTTACAAAATGATCAAAATACCTCAAAACATTTCTTTCAAATACCTTCAAAAGGTCTCTCTCGAAAATACGAGGTCGGGTTACCAAAAATTTAAATCATTTTTCAAAATACGCACAAAGCTGCCATTTAACCGCACTGTCAAAACATTTTGAAAATTGATTTTTTCCACAACATACTCAAGTCGATGAATTTTCATAAACCATTTTCAAACATACACACTCAACGGGCAAAACTACCAATAAGGAAACATCAGCAATAAATAACCACAATTAACCAAAAGCATTCAACTCTCAAATATATGCTTATCTGGCATTCAAAATTATTAGTTTCAACAACATAACTTTATAACACCAAATGCAAACAAAAGTCGGCATAACCTGCCTCGGTTCTCAATGAACTCTATCACTAACACACTTTCTAAAACATATCAACATTCAGAAATTTGCAACACATTACATCACTCAGAATTCAATCCGTCAATATATCTCAATCGTTGCACACATAATATACCACAAATATCAAACATTGATTCTATCTCACAACACCGTATAAATAAAACTATGAACCACAAATATCGCATATAAAATAGGAGACATACATCCACAGGTCACATGAAGATGACAGTTGCCCATGATACTAATCTCAACCAACATCGCAGATGACATAATGTGTAAGCACACAACTTAACTTGTCTCTCGACATTACAATCATTACAGACCGGTCGGAGCCAATCATTACAATCAAACAGACCATTAAGGTTAATTACAATACACCACACATACAGATGAGGTCACACAACCAATGCAAATGATATAAAATACAACTCTTACAATAGATATCCATGCAGGGGTAAAGATACACAACAGCGGAAGTCTGACTATAACTCGGTCGATACAACATAACTCGACAAACTCTCAACTCTTGATTAGTATCATAGCTCGTCACTTTCTGTGCCGATCCTGTGACTGCTCCCCCAAACCTGCCTGTACTTGGACGCAAAATAGACATCCACCCCGCGATTTTTCGGGGGTTAGTAAAACTCCACTGTTTTAGTAGTACAAGTGTAATAGTATACCAAATATATCAAGCAAAAGCAATCACGAATCAAGTACGACAATCAATTGTCAAAGCATTGCCGAGAGGTTTAAATGGTTAGAAAACAACTCAATTCTTTAAAAGAAACGAATCATCATCTTAGGCGATGTTGAAAATAAAGAACCCTTTTAGGACCTCAAGTCCGAAATTGTAAATCTTTTTCCAAATATTAGGGTCTCAACCCGAATCTCGTCCCACATTACAAAAGTTTATAAAATGGAAAACCTTTTTGGACGTCGCGTCCATAGTTACAAAACCATTTCAAATCCATTGGTTCTGGGCCCTAAGCCATTTTACGTAAAACAACCTTTCGACACATTTGACATCAAAACAAATTAGTATTCCAAAATAACTTCCATATCAGTCCATAAATCGTTAAGGTTCACCAACCCAAAAATAGTTTCACTGCGATTGATGATTATCCGTGTTCTGCCCCTCAAGGTACGAAACCCTATATGCCTCGTCGGACATCCCTAGGTGGATAATCTCAGCTCAACATTCATTTCCACAACAATCAATGATTATCCATGTTCCGCCCCTCAAGAGACGAAACCCTATACGCCCCGTCGAACATCCATAGGTGGATAACCTCACATTCGCGATCCGCCCCTCAAGGTACGAATCCACATACGCCCCCTCGGACATCCCTGGATGAACATTACAACCTTTCTCACTTATATGCACGATCCGATGATTATCCGTGTTTCGCCCCTCAAGGCACAAAACCCTATATGCCCTGTCGGACATCCCTAGGTTGGATAATCTCGGCCCAGCATGGATTTCCACATATACACACAATCAACATAACAACATCCATCATGAATAGTACACGTTCAATCACGCCACAAGGTGCACAAACAACGCATCATCAACACAATGATTCTCAATATATCCACCTAAGTGTATTATCCAATGAACACAACTTCACCGTCAACAGGTATTCACAACTGGAATAATCAAAAACATAATATATTCATCAATCCCAACTCGTCACAATACATATCAAAAGTATAATAAACTAACTAGATCTTCACAATCGATATAATACCACAACAAGGGACGATCGAATACAATCAACACATAACTAGACATCCACGACGGTAATTCACAAAATGCATAATCAACTAGGACAACCAAATTGTTATAATTACATTACTCAACTTCAATTCGCAAGATATAAATCGCATATACAAGAACACTTGCCTCGATAATCGGTAACGAACTCCGACAAATACGGCTCACCCGAAATAGCCCCGAAACCTACAACATCCGCAAGACACAATGCAAACATGATCACAATGAGGTTGAAGACCAACAACAACTGAAATCACGCCAAACTGTCGAGGAAAACTCATTGGAACATTTAATCGAACATTAAATGTTCAATAATGTAATATCCGAATTTATTACGGTGTATTTCATCTGTATTCAAACCCTGTATTATTCGGATTGGTGATTTTGATTATTGGAGTATGATATTTCGTGCATTGGTATCATTGTACATAAGTATAGAAGCTTGCAAAATTGCTAAAGCAACCTCGTGATAGCGCACGCTAAGAATGTATCTTAACGCGCGCTATCGGGCCATTATTAGCGCACGCTATGAAGAAAGGAGTTGCGTGCGCTAAGAACTCAATTATTGAGCGGGACGGCTAGCACATGCGCCAGCCGGGACATGGGTCAGGATAAGATTCCCGTGGACGCACCCGGACAATCCTGAAGTCAACCATTATTAGCGCACACTAAGGAATGCTTAGTAGCGTGCGCTAACTTGTCAATAATGCAGAATATTATAAATGGGACAACAACCGTTTTGGCTTTCATTTCTTTCGCCCTTTCTTCATCCTTGAGAGTTCAGAGAGCTGTAGTAATACTTCTGTACACTTAGAACACATCTTGTTGGTGTTTACATATTGGTTATCATTTGGGAATGATCATTGAAGAGGAATAACACCTTGGAGTGGCATACAACCAACCGGAGTTGGATTCTACCTTACGGTTCAGTGATTTTCATCATATTAAGGTATGTTCAATCTATCTCAAGACTTAGAGTTGGACTCTAACAATTTGGATGATCATGTTAACAAGATATGGACTTTCATAGATAAATTATCCAAGTATATCATGTTTGGAATAGTGAGATGAATAAGCCTTAATACCTTGATTATAATCATCATGATTCGAATCTTATTACACCGAATATGTGAAGAGAAGCTTCTATCATTGGTAATTCGAATCTAGTAGATGACTTCATAATAATCATGGACTTGACTTTAACAATCATTATTGTTGGATAAATCTAAAGGTTTGATCATGGATGGATTTATCTAGTATAGATAGAACGTTTAACAACTTCAGCATGATAATATGGATTGATATAAAGGCGTTGATATCAATCGTTAAACTTTTCGGATCGTCATATGAAGAATTGTAGTCGGAATGGAATATGGTTTTATATTGGTATGCATATCCTTGAATTCGAAGTTGTCTTTATCCGTAAAATCATTCATAAGGGTATGGACATTGTAACACCCCGAGATATTCGGAATAATTACAGCGCCGTAAACCCTTTAGATGAGGATTTACAAGGCTAATTTAAAAGAAGTGTAAAAATAAACCAATCGAACACTGGAATTCGCATACAGATTTGAAACAAACGATCAAATGTGCTGACTTATACAACCATATCGAAAAGACTTTATTAATACAGACATACTCGATTACTAATCGAACCAAGAAGACAAATCATAATAATAAGAACATCAACCACATCACTGAGCCATCTCATCGTCTGTCGATCGTGGGTCGCCCTACCGCTCCTCGACTACCCGAACATCAAAAACAATGTCCACCCCGAAGGGGTTAGCAAAACAATGCTAGTACAAGTATCGTCATACAATAGATCATCAATGCATCATAAAACATGCAAAACGGACTTCCGCTACCGGAATCCAACGATGCGAATCCTCACGATTCCATCAACACAATACAGGGTAATCCAGCGATCCAGCGCCCTTGGTATAGATCCCCATGATGATCCCGTCGGACCAACGCATGGTGGAAAACCCGTCCAATGATCCGGCGCCCTCAAAGATAGATCCCCATGATGATCCCGCGGACCAACGCATGGTGGACATTCGATCCGGCGCCTCGGATAGATCCTCATGATCCCCTCGGATCATTTATACCATAACCAATCAACTATGCATACACATATGCATTTTAATATGTTCATCAATACGAACAAATAATCAACCAATATCATGAGAAATTTCAGAAATACATCTCATATTCAACAATATGAACAAAACCACAAGCATGATCAAAGATTCAATATAAATCGAACTCGACATATGATACTTGCCTCGAAAATGGCAAGACGAAATACTTCGATGATCTCAACACACTCGAAGGCCGCCTCCTTCGATCAACGTAATGTGCTCGAACCTTAACAAAAGGAACGATATACAAATCATCTCAAGTCGAACAATGGTTTAACAATTCGGCCTACGGCCGAAAAGCTCAAAATAAACAAGTCAGTATGGATTGCCTAGCGCGCGCTACATACTCTACGTAACGTGCGCTAAGACGGATCGTTAGCGTACGCTATCGTATAAGACTAGCGTGCGCTAGCCGCGTCCGGGCCTGATCGGCCGGGTCTCATAACGACGCTACGACGCTTTGGGCGTTAATCGACCGATAGCGCATGTTAACTCACACGTGTTAGCGTGCGCTAATATTGCATGGCAGAATACTGCAAGCCGAAAACTGGGTTGAATAGTGAAGAACTCATGAATCCTACCGTGATAATACAAGTTATCCTCGGGCAAATCATGCTAATAAGGTTTGTGGAAGATTTATGATCGTGAAATACAAATATACGGATAGCCAACTCAACATCATAATTCATCTACGATCTCCAAGAAATAATCTAAGTTCCATTTGTTCTACGTTCCAAAACACATGATTCCATCGTGTAAAACGTATCAACTGGGTAAATATCCGATTATTGATCATAACTTGATTTGAACATGCTTAGGAGTCCTTATAATAAGATGGTTCAAAGGTTCATGCCGATACGTCAAAAGTATCCTTCTAACGTGTGATGACCGATTATAAACGAAATACTTGCTATCAAAACATGATTCAAACTTTCTTAGGAACATTACTAACATCAGTGAAGAATCACCTACCTCAAAGTAGTGAAGAATACGGAGGAAAATGAAGCGATCCAACACCGAAGGCTTGAACACCAATCTCCAATGATATACGATCTTCAATCTCGAACTAGGAGGTTGATATGAAGTGTTTAGACGAAGGGAGTTATGATCTAAGTGTAAGAGTTCGGGTTATGGGAGGAGAAAATCAAATCTCGAATAGGATGATGTCCTATTTATAATAAATGGCTATTAGCGCGCTAGACGTTTGTAGCGTGCGCTAACGGCTCACAGCCTAAATCAGACTCGGCACTTAGCGTGCGCTACGTATATACCGTAGCGTGCGCTAAGGCGTTGACTCGGCTTTTCCCGAAAGCCGCCCGTACATCCGACACGATCCGACGGGGTCCCGGCCAGATCTCACCTACCGCACGTCCCCAATCAATTTGACCACGCATAGCGTGTGCTAATTACATTATGTAGCGTGCGCTATGAAACCATGTTAGCGTACGCTACCCTTAGCGTAGCGTGCGCTACATGCACGTAATTTCAACCTTACAAATCACAACCATGAAATTAAACGCTGCAACATCGGATTATGAAATACGGAGAATAATACTGCATAAAGTACAATCATTACAATATCACAAGTTCCAATTACATAACAGAAATCTCGGGCATTACATCCTTCCTCCCTAAAAAGAAGTTTCGTCCCGAAACTTATGATGAAAACAACTCCGGATATTTAGCCTTCATACCGTCCTCCGTTTCTCAAGTGGCCTCTTCGACTCCATGTCGTGACCATTGTACTTTAACCAAGTGTATTGGTTTATTTCTCAACTGTTTGATCCGGCTCTCAAGTATCTTGATTGGTCTCTCTTCGAAGGTGCCATCATTAGCTATCTCGATCTCGTCGAAATCAATGACGTGACTGGGGTCCGGTACATACTTCCGCAGTTGGGATACGTGAAACACATTGTGAACATGACTCAGCGATGGCGGTAAGGCCAACCGGTATGCTAAATCCCCAACTCTCTCTAGGATCTCAAATGGTCCGATATATCTCGAACTAAGCTTGCCTCTTCTCCCAAAACGGAAAATCCCTCGTGTAGGAGACACCTTCAATAGTACGTGGTCTCCAGCGTCGAACTCTAGAGGGTGACGACGTACATCGGCATAAGACTTCTGTCGACTCTGGGCAGTCAACAGTCTCTCTCGAATCAAGGCTACCTTCTCTTGAGTCTGAATAATCAATTCCGGTTCCGTCCCGATCAAATCCGAAGAATCATCCCAGCACAGGGGTGATCGGCATCTTCTCCCGTACAAAGCTTCAAATGGTGCCATCTTAATAGAAGCATGCCAACTGTTATTATAAGTGAACTCGATCAAGGGTAAGTGAACTTCCCAATCAGTCGACCAATCTAGTGCACAAGCTCTAAGCATGTCCTCTACTGTCTGAATAGTCCTTTCGGACTGACCGTCCGTTTGGGGATGATAAGCTGTACTAAAGTTTAGCTCGGTCCCCAAAGCCCTGTGAACTGCTTTCCAGAAGTGTGACACGAAACGACCATCTCGATCCGAAATAATGGTCTTCGGCGTCCCGTGCAATCTGACTATCTCCGCAATAAATATTCGTGCCAATCTCTCGGGTCCCCATGTATCTTTAATTCCCAGGAAATGAGCCGACTTGGTTAGTCGATCAACTACAACCCAAATCATGTTCATTCCCGTTCTAGTCCTTGGCATACTAGTAATGAAGTCCATCGAGATATCCTCCCACTTCCACTCATGGATCGGAAGCGGTCTTAACATTCCTTAAGTTCGTTGATGTTCAATCTTAAATCACCGACAAGTCAAACACTTTGAAACGTACTCCGCTACGCCCTTCTTCATATTCCCCACCAAGTTTTGCTTTAAATCTTTATACATCTTATCACGCCCGGTGAATAGAATAGGCGCGCCGTGAGCTTCCTTCGTAATAGTCCTTCTCAAATCATCATCATCGGGAACGCAAAGTCGACTCAAATCTCGTAACTCCATCATCTTGTATCACGAATCCGGGCTTTTCCTTTCTTTACTTCGTCACATAATCGAAGGATCGAGAATCGCTCAATTGTTTAGACTTGATCTCCTCGACTAGTGATGAAGTCGGCCCATCACATAAAGTTGCCCTTGATTTCTCGGTGCCCATACTTCAATCCCCTCGCGGATCGGGCCTCGTTGAATACCGGTTTGGGACGTAAGTGCTTCCAACACTCGAAGGGAAACAGTTTACGGCTCAAAGCATCGGCTACTACATTTGCTTTCCTGATGATAGAGAATCTCCAAGTCGTAATCCTTGATCAATTCCACCACCTTCTCTCGCCTCATGTTTAACTCTTTACATCGAAAATGTACTTGAGGCTCTTATGGTCTGTAAAGATCTGACAATGACTGCCGTACAAATAATGTCGCCAGATTTTCAAGGCAAAGACCACAGCTGCTAGCTCCAAATCATGAGTCGGATAATTAACTTCGTACGGTTTCAATTGCCGAGAAGCATAAGCAATCACTTTATCCTTCTGCATCAACACACAACCCAAACCCTGATTTGAAGCATCGCTGTATACCATAAATCCGTCGGCCTTTCCGGCGGCGCTAATATAGGTGTCCGTCAGCCTCCTCTTAAGTTCGTCAAAACTAGCCCGGCACTCCTCATTCCACATGAACTTTTGAGTTTTCTGTAACAGCTGAGTGAGCGGACGAGCAATTTTGGAAAATCCCTCTACAAAGCGGCGATAATATCCAGCAAGTCCTAAGAAGCTTCGGACTTCTTTCACGTTTTTAGGAGCTTCCCACTCCAAGATTGCTTCGACTTTCTTCGGGTCCACCTGAACTCCGTCGGATGATATCACATGCCCAAGGAAGGTTACTTCCTTAAGCCAAAATTCGCATTTAGAAAGTTTAGCATACAGCTGTTCCTTTCTCAAGACGCTCAAAACCACACGTAAATGTTCAGCATGTTCCTCTGCGTCCCTCGAATATATCAAGATGTCGTCAATGAAAACGACCACAAATTTATCCAAGTACTCCAAGAATACCCGATTCATCAATTGCATGAATACCGCAGGAGCATTGGTAAGTCCAAATGGCATCACTACAAATTCATAATGCCCGTACCGGGATCTGAAAGCAGATTTCGGTATATCCGATTCCTTAATTCTCAACTGATGGTATCCTGATCGCAAGTCAATCTTCGAGAATACCCTTGCCCCTTGCAGTTGATCAAACAAGTCGTCGATCCGAGGTATAGGATACTTATTCTTGATCGTCATCTTGTTAAGCTCCCTGTAATCAATACACAGTCGGAGGGATCCGTCTTTCTTCCGGACAAAGAGAACGGGCGCTCCCCAAGGAGAAACGCTAGGTTGAATATAACCCTTCTGCAACAATCCCTCCAGTTGTTTCTTGAGTTCATACATCTCGGTTGGCGCCATGCGATATGGTGCTCCGGAAATAGGAGCTGCTCCAGGCTCTAATTCGATAGTGAATTCCACTTCTCTCTGCGGAGGTAATCCAGGTAGTTCGTCAGGAAAAACATCTGAGAACTCATTCACAACTGAAATAGATGAGAGCTCTATTCCTTCCTCTTTCCTCATGGCATAGCACCAAAGTCCGTGACATCCTTGCTTTAGTAATTTCAGCCTTTCATTGCCTTGATCAATTTCCCGAGCTTCCGGTCTCCATCCTCGGAATAAGTGTTCGATCCGTCATCGCAATGATGGAAATGACTCTCTCTCGGTAATTCAAAGACTCCATAACGGTTGAGCCAATCATCTCCGAGAATTAAATCGTCACCGCAGATGTCAACCACAATAAGATTCGATGGCCAATCTCTTCCTTCTATAGATACTGGGAAATCCTTAGCTTCTAAGGTTCCCACAATTTTCTCTCCGCTCGGTAATCCCACAACATAAGGTTCACAATTATACAAGCACGAGATGTTCAAACGATTAACACGGTTCAAAGATATAAAAGAATGCGTGGCTCTGAATCGAACAAGACACTAATCGGTTGCAAAAGGATCTGAATCGCACTGATGCAAATGTGTTCTCGATCATCGATTTCCTCATCTCGCATGTGCGTGGAGGAACGGACCTAGCACCGGATGCCTCTCTCTTCCCAGCTCGCTGAAATCCACTTTGCCGTCCTGGTTCACACTCGTCTCCTTCGGACTGGAGCCGGAGCGCGAGTACCAAAAGATCGGGTCGCATTCCCACAAAATGTTGCGCGATGTCCTTCCTGTCCACACTCAAACAGTCACAAGAAAGCGCGAAACAATCACGTCGAACATGTCCCGCCTTGCCACAGTTGTAACACTTCTTTACGGTGTCAGAAACAGTCGGTGCTGCCCGGAACTTCTTTCCTCCTCGAATAGGATGCGGAGGTCTCCTGGATGAGTGAAAAGAGGACTGACCCAGGCGGGGCCCGCTATTCTTATTCTCCGCGAAGTTGCCCGACACCTTCGTTTCTTTGCTTCCGTCGATTTCTCTCCGCCGCTTCCTTCATATCGTAGGCCAACGCCTTGTCCTGATACTGCCTCAAGGTGGTACAATAAAATCCGGACATATATTGTTGAATTTCCGGCTTCATTCGCATGTCAAAATGGAAAATCCTTTCCGCCTCGGTCCTGACCAGGTGGCGCACATAAGTCAGCTGGTGATTAAAAGTCTTAATCACTTCACAGCTTGCTTCAATTTTGCGGTGAGAAAACTCCCGAACTCGGGCCTCTCTAACCGGCGAGGACAATCTGCGCCTCCATCATCGGTTTCAATTCGTCCCACCAACATTATGCTCCTCCGGTCGAATGTCCTCCCACCAGTCGAAAGCCTCCCCTGTCAGAAGATACTGGGCGACCGGAACCTTCCTATCGTTGGGACAATTAATCCCCGCAAAAATCTTCTCTAATTCTTTCAGCCAATGATCCCACGAAAGCGTCTCAGTGGAACCGTCAAATTTCGGAGGATGCAATTTGACCACCTCGGTAAGCCATTTATCTCCCGATTATCCACGTTATTCTCGCCCCATCGCCGTCTCGCATGCGATCCACAACTTGAGCAAACCGGTTTATCTGGCAACCACTGAAGCACTCCCGCACGTTAGATCTCGCATTATTATTTGCCGATCTCGCCGCCCCCTAATGTGAATCCGTTTGACTAGCGGTTATCTCTCGGGGTAGATACCGACTCTTCTTGCCTCGCATTACCACGTCCAAGGCCCACGACCGTCAAGGCGCGTCCACGACCTCCTCTCAACATACCGTAAACATAAATACTCAATATCTGGGACAAACTTTCTCAAAGTACATTCATTAATGTTTACCGACGTGAATTAAATAAAACAAGAGTATTCGAGATTAGGAAACTTACAACCACAAATTAATTGACGATCTCGGCTCAGCAGTTGATGTTACGAACGACCAATAATCAATAACGTAAATGCACTAACTAACCCGACTGCCAAGATATCCATAAATCTTAGCTCTGATACCATATTCTGTAACACCCCGAGATATTCGGAATAATTACAGCGCCGTAAACCCTTTAGATGAGGATTTACAAGGCTAATTTAAAAGAAGTGTAAAAATAAACCAATCGAACACTGGAATTCGCATACATATTTGAAACAAACGATCAAATGTGCTGACTTATACAACCATATCGAAAAGACTTTATTAATACAGACATACTCGATTACTAATCGAACCAAGAAGACAAATCATAATAATAAGAACATCAACCACATCACTGAGCCATCTCATCGTACTGTCTGCCGTGGTCGCCTCCCGCTCCTCGACTACCTGAACATCAAAAACAATGTCCACCCCCGAAGGGGTTAGCAAAACAATGCTAGTACAAGTATCGTCATACAATAGATCATCAATGCATCATAAAACATGCAAAACGGACTTCCGCTACCGGAATCCAACGATGCGAATCCTCACGATTCCATCAACACAATACAGGGTAATCCAAATGATCCAGCTTCTTGGTATAGATCCCCATGATGATCCCGCTGACCAACGCATGGTGGAAAACCCGTCCCAAATGATCCGGCCCTCAAAGATAGATCCCCATGATGATCCCGTCGACCAACGCATGGTGGACATTCGATCCAGCGCCCTCAAGATAGATCCTCATGATCCCCTGATCATTTATACCATAAACAATCAACTATGCATACTCATATTCATTTTAATATTTTCTTCAATACGAACTAATTATCAACCAATATCATGAGAAATTTGTAAATACATCTCATATTCAACAATATGAACAAAACCACAAGCATGATCAAAGATTCAATATAAATCGAACTCGACATATGATACTTGCCTCGAAAATGGCAAGACGAAATACTTCGATGATCTCAACACACTCAAGGCCGCCTCCTTCGATCAACGTAACAGCTCGAACCTTAACAAAAGGAATGATATACAAATCATCTCAAGTCGAACAATGGTTTAAACAATTGCCTACGGCAAAAGCTCAAAATAAACAAGCCGTCTGGATTGCTTAGCGCGCTACGTACTCTACGTAACGTGCGCTAAGACGGACTGTTAGCGACGCTATCGTATAAGACTAGCGTGCGCTAGCCGCGTCTGGCGTCGACTCGGCTGGTCTCATAACGCACGCTACGACGTTTCGGGCGTTAATCGACCCCGATAGCGCACGTTAACTCACACGTGTTAGCGTGCGCTAATATTGCATGGCGTAATATCGCAAGCCAAAATCGGGTTGAATGGTGAAGAACTCATGAATCCTACCGTGATAATACAAGTTATCCTCGGGCAAATCATGCTAATAAGGTTTGTGGAAGATTTATGATCGTGAAATACAAATATACGGATAGCCAACTCAACATCATAATTCATCTACGATCTCCAAGAAATAATCTAAGTTCCATTTGTTCTACGTTCCAAAACACATGATTCCATCGTGTAAAACGTATCAACCGGGTAAATATCCGATTATTGATCATAACTTGATTTGAACATGCTTAGGAGTCCTTATAATAAGATGGTTCAAAGGTTCATGCCGATACGTCAAAAGTATCCTTCTAACGTGTGATGACCGATTATAAACGAAATACTTGCTATCAAAACATGATTCAAACTTTCTTAGGAACATTACTAACATCAGTGAAGAATCACCTACCTCAAAGTAGTGAAGAATACGGAGGAAAATGAAGCGATCCAACACCGAAGGCTTGAACACCAATCTCCAATGATATACGATCTTCAATCTCGAACTAGGAGGTTGATATGAAGTGTTTAGGACGAAGGGAGTTATGATCTAAGTGTAAGAGTTTGGGTTATGGGAGGAGAAAAACTGAAATCTCGAATAGGATGATGTCCTATTTATAATAAATGGCTATTAGCGCGCTAGACCTGTTCGTAGCGTGCGCTAACGGCTCACGCCTAAATCGTACTCGGCACTTAGCGTGCGCTACGTATATACCTGTAGCGTGCGCTAAGGCGTTGACTCGGCTTTTCCCGAAAGCCATCCAGGTACATCCGACACGATCCGACAGGGGTCCCCCGGCCAGATCTCACCTACCGCACGTCCCAATCAATTTGACCACGCATAGCGTGCGCTAATTACATTATGTAGCGTGCGCTATGAAACCATGTTAGCGTACGCTACCCTTAGCCTGTAGCGTGCGCTACATGCACAGAATTTCAACCTTACAAATCACAACCATGAAATTAAACGCTCGGCAACATCGGATTATGAAATACGGAGAATAATACTCAGACAAAAGTACAATCATTACAATATCACAAGTTCCAATTACATAACAGAAATCTCGGGCATTACAAACATGGTATTCATGGAAGTAACATGAATTATCACGCAAGATTTCATTGTCTCGATCATGGCAAGAACAGTTTACTGCTCAGCAGTAAACTGCCATGCATAGATAGCGCACGCTATGCTATGGAGTTTAACGTGCGCTATCGAGCACGAGTTAGCGTGCGCTACGTTTGGTACGTAACGTACGCTAGACCATCAGACGAGTCAGTTGGCTGGTCAGTGAAGTACTGACCATGCATAGTTAGCGTACGCTAGTCTTTGTTGTTTGCGTGCGCTATCGGGCAGACTTAACGCACGCTACACAGAGTACTTAGCGTGCGCTAAGCAGTTCGGGCAGATTGCATTTTATGAACTTTTGGCCGTGAATCGAATTGTTAAACATTCGTACGATGTGAGATAAATCCTATATCATTTCTTTTGTTAAGGTTTGGTCTCGTTACGTGATTGGTTGAGGAGGACGATCTTCGAGTGTTCATTTTCGTGGAAGTATTGTTATTGTCTTTAAATCGAGGCAAGTACCTTAATTGTTTTATGTATTGTTGTTATACATATTGTCGTGCATGTATGTCGTTATTGTATGTCCACCTCGTGTTGGTCCGACGGGATCATCGGGGGATCTATGCTAGCGTGCGCTGGATCATCGGACGGGTTTTTCCACCACGGGTTGGTCTGACGGGATCATCGTGGGTTCTAGGCAGTGAACGCTGGATCGATGGAATTACCATGTGTATGTATTGATATCATGTTGTGATTATCAGTTGTGTATGTTATGTTTGAGTTTCTCGTAGGAGAAGACTCGTTGGTATTTTGTCGTTTACGTTATTATTATTCTTCGTGAGATATGAATAATATGTTGTGGTACTTGTACTAGCATAGTTGTGCTAACCCCTTCGGGGGTGAACATTTTGTTTGTGTTCAGGATCCAGGAGAGCGGGGAAACAACCACTGGAACTGTATGGTGACGAGGGTGCAGAGTGATGTCCCGACCGGGTTTAATTATCTGTTGTTTACTCTTTATTTCAATAAGTACTCGAGTACGAAGTCATTTGTGATGATTTTGAATTTGGTGATGTATTATTGAGTTCTGTTGAACGATTGTACTATTTCTGTATTGGGTCAGAACTGTTGTACCGTAATTCCGTTATTTCCATTCGTTAGTACCTTTTAATGCTTGTTAAATTCTTCAGCCTTGTAAATCCTTATGTAAAGGATTTACGGCGCTGTAATATTCCTGAATATATCGGGGGTGTTATAGAATATGGTATCAGAGCTAAGATTATGGATATCTTGGCCGTTGGGTTAAAATAGGGGTCATTTATGTCTTTTGAGGTAACCGGTCGTGAATGACATCACTGCACTGCCTACGTCTACATGCGAATAGTGGTTGTAAGTTCCTAAACTCTATCTTGTTCTTTACATGTTGTGTCTCTTTATACTCGAATATTAGAACGATGTTGTTTCCTGTATATTGAGTATTTATGCTTACAGTATGTTGAGAGGCGGACGTGGACGTGGTCGCGGTCGTGGACGCGGACGGAGAAATGCCGAAAGGGAAGCATCGCCTTCTAACCAGGCCAGTCATAACTCAGGCGAGCCGCAACAATCTATTAATAATAAACCAGATCCTGCTGTACCAGAGATCCTTCGTCAAGTGGTGAACCAGATGACTCAGTTCGCCCAGGTCGTGGACCGAATGCAAGTGGCGGTGGGACTACAGCAGGGAGAGAGACAGCAAGGGATCCCAGACATGGGAAATCGAGGTGACCGGTGGCTGCAAGAGGTGGCGAAGATGCAAACACCCAAATTCGACGGTATTTCTGAAACTCCCACCTGGGATCATTGGTTGAAAGAACTGGAGAAAATCTTTGCCGGAATCAACTGCCCAGACGACCGGAGAGCCTCTATCGCTCAATATTTTCTGATAGGGGAAGCGTCCGAATGGTGGGAAGCCATCCGGCCTGTAGACCATGATGCCGATTGGATAGAGTTTAAATTGATGATGGAAGCTCAGTATTGCCCTCGTCCTGTGAGGGAAGCCAAAGTTCGGGAGTTTTTCTCCGCTCAGCCTTCTGATGTGTCAGTATCTCCGGCGATTAAGACGTTTAACCAAGGAATGGCATTTGTTCGACATCCGGTCGTAATGGATGCGAAATGATGATCCATTTCGATATGAGAATGAAACCAGAAGTTCAGAGGTACATGTCCGGATTCGAATGTACCACACTCCGCCAATACCAGGATAAGGCGTTGGCATATGAGATCAAGGAAGCAGCCATGGAGAAACTTGCGGAAACCAAGAAACAGAAAGTCTCTGGTACTTTTACAGAGCACAAGAACAGCAGGGCCCGTAAGGCCCAGTCATCCTTTCACTCTTTCAAGAAACCTCCGCACCCAGCTAGGAGCGGAAAGAACTTCGGAGCGACATCAACTATTACTGATGTTACCAGGAAATGCTTTAATCGCGCCAGACGGGCACTATCGACGGAATTGCCCCCTTCCTGCCGTGACTTGTTTTGATTGTGGACGAGAGGGACATCGGGCGGTGTTTTGTGAAGAGGCTGCAAAGTCTTTTAGAGCCCGTACACCACAGCCAGTCCAGAAGGAGGCCAGTATTCCACAGACGCAGCAAAGTGTTCAGATGCCTCAGAATTTTGGCCGCGGGCGAGGCAGAGGAAAATGGGACCAAAAGGGGACATCGAGTGCTGGATCTGCTCCCCCACGTCTGTACGAGATGAGGAGGACAGACGATCAGGATGCTGCTATCGCATCAGGTACTGTCCAGATCCTTTCCCAGCCAGTTAGCGTTTTATTCGATACAGGAGCTACACATTCTTTCATATCTTTGTCTTGTGTAAATCGTTTGCATATTTCCGGTTTTCATGCTTGTGAACCTTATGTTGTTGGTTTACCGAGTGGAGAGAGGATTGTCGGAAATTTGGAAACTAGAAATTTCCCTGTATCATTTGGAGGCAGAGAGTGGCTCTCAAATCTGATCGTGATAGAAATGCAAGGAGATGACCTGATATTCGGAGACGATTGGCTTAATCGATATGGAGCAATTGTGAACTACCGAAGGAGGAATATCTCGCTGATCGCTGATGATGGTTCCGAGGTTCTGTTTGAGGGATGGAAACTGGGAAGCTCAGGAAAATTGATCAAGGCGATGAAAGCTGTCAAATTGTTGAAACAGTGTGCATCGGTAATCGGTGTTACGCAATGAAGAAAGAAGACGAAATTGTGGAACTTTCATCCATTCCTGTTGTGAACGAATTTCCAGATGTATTTCCTGACGAATTACCTGGACTACCTCCACGAAGGGATGTGGAATTTACCATTGAGCTGGAACCCGGAGCTACACCAATTTCTAAGGCGCCGTATCGTATGGCACCTACTGATATGTATGAACTGAAGAAGCATCTGGAAGAGTTACTGGACAAGGGCTATATTCAGCCAAGCGTTTCGCCCTGGGGAGCGCCAGTTCTTTTTGTCCGAAAAAAGGATGGATCGCTTCGACTGTGTATTGACTATCGGGAGCTGAACAAAATGACGATTAAGAACAAGTATCCGTTGCCACGGATTGATGACTTGTTTGACCAGTTGCAAGGGGCAACAGTATTTTCTAAGATCGATCTGAGATCAGGATACCATCAGCTGAGGATTAAGGAATCTGATGTTCCGAAATCAGCGTTCAGAACTCGCTACGGGCATTATGAGTTTGTAGTGATGCCGTTTGGTCTCACTAACGCACATGCTGTATTTATGCAATTGATGAACCGTGTTTTCATTGAATTTTTGGAGAAATTTGTGGTCGTGTTTATTGATGACATTCTGGTGTATTCTAAGAGTCCGGAAGAACATGCGCAGCATTTGCGGATTGTATTGGAACTTTTGAGAAACGAACAATTGTACGCCAAACTTTCTAAGTGTGAATTTTGGCTAAAGGAGGTAATGTTCCTAGGCCATGTGGTGTCAGCTGAAGGAGTCCGAGTAGATCCTCGGAAGATCGAAGCAATTATAGATTGGGAGTCTCCAAAGAACGTGAAAGAGGTCCGAAGCTTCTTGGGACTTGCTGGATACTATCTTCGATTCGTGGAAGGATTTTCTAAAATTTCCCGCCCACTTACTCAACTTCTGCAGAAAACTCAAAAGTTTGAGTGGAATGAGTCGTGTCAGATTAGTTTTGATGAGTTAAAGAAGAAATTGACGACAGCACCGATTCTATCACTTCCGCAGGGAACTGGAGGATTCATAGTTTATAGTGATGCTTCGAACCAAGGACTTGGGTGCGTATTGATGCAGAATGATAAGGTGATCGCTTATGCGTCACGATAGCTGAAACCTTATGAAGTGAATTACCCGACACATGATTTGGAGCTAGCAGCAGTAGTTTTTGCTTTGAAGATCTGGAGACATTATCTGTACGGGACTCACTGTCAGATCTTTACGGATCATAAGAGTCTCAAGTACATATTCAGTCAGAAAGAGTTGAACATGCGGCAAAGAATATGGTTAGAACTGATTAAGGACTATGACTTGGAGATTTTATATCATCCAGGCAAAGCGAATGTAGTGGCCGATGCACTTAGCCGCAAGCCTGTCTCTATTCAGATACTGGAGACACTGACATCCCAACTTAGCCTTCAACGAGAGATGATTCGTGAAGGAATTGAGGTATGGTTACAAAGAGTCCAAGGACAACTGTGCGTGATGGAGATAACTTCATCTTTAACCGAAGAAATCAAATCTAGACAGGCAGATGATCCTCTGATGATTCGGTTACATGATGAAGTGATCAAAGGAAAGGCCCCCAGATTCATAATTCATGACGATGGAGTTTTGAGATTTCAGAACCGACTCTGCGTTCCCGATATTGATGTTCTGAAACAGACGATTATGAAGGAAGCTCATAGTTCGCCCTATTCTATCCACCCGGCACCAAGAAATGTATAAGGACTTGAAGCGAGACTTCGTGGGGCAACATGAAGAAAGACGTAGCGGTCTATGTTTCGAAATGTTTGACTTGTCAGCAGGTTAAGATCGAGCATCAACGGCCTGCTGGAATGTTGAAGCCGCTCCCGATTCCCGAATGGAAGTGGGAGGACATATCGATGGACTTTATCACTAATATGCCGAAAACCAGGACATGAATGAACATGATTTGGGTGATAGTTGATCGTTTAACCAAATCAGCTTATGTTCTAGGCATTAAGGATACGTGGGGACCAGAGAGGTTGGCACGAGTATTTATTTCAGAGATAGTTCGATTGCATGGTACGCCGAAGAGCATTGTTTCTGATCGAGACGGCCGTTTTGTGTCTCACTTTTGGAAGGCAGTTCATAAAGCCTTGGGGACCGAATTGAACTTCAGTACAGCTTATCACCCGTAGACTGACGGACAATCTGATAGAACTATACAAACGGTGGAAGACATGCTAAGGGACTGTGCCTTAGATTGGTCAAACGATTGGGAAGTTCACCTACCGTTGATTGAATTTACCTACAACAATAGTTGGCATGCTTCCATTAAGATGGCACCATTTGAGGCATTATATAGAAGGAGATGTAGATCGCCCCTATGCTGGGATGATTCGTCAGACTTGATCGGAACAGAACCAGAGTTGATAGTGCAGACTCGACAGAAGATAGCCTTGATCCGTGAAAGGCTGTTGACTGCCCAGAGTCGCCAGAAATCCTATGCGGACGTACGCCGTCGCCCATTGGAGTTCAATACTGGAGACCATGTACTTTTGAAGGTTTCTCCTACTCGGGGAATCTTTCGTTTCGGAAGGAAAGGAAAGCTGAGTCCGAGATATATCGGACCATTTGAGATCCTCGATAGAGTTTGGGAGTTGGCATACAGATTGGCATTGCCTCCGTCATTGTGCCATGCTCATAACGTGTTCCACGTATCCCAGTTACGGAGGTATATACCAGATCCCAGTCATATCATTGATTTCGGCGAGATCGAAGTCGCGCAGGATGGGACGTTTGAAGAAAGACCGGTCAAGATACTCGAGAGTTGAGTTAAGCAACTGAGGAACAAATCAATCGTTTTGGTCAAAGTTCAGTGGTCACGTCACGGAATGGAAGAAGCCACCTGGGAAACGGAAGCTGATATGAAGTCTAGATATCCCGAGTTATTTTCGTCTTGAGTTTCGGGACGAAACTCCTTTTTAGTAGGAGAATATGTAATATCCGAATTTATTACGGTGTATTTCATCTGTATTCAAACCATGTATTATTCGGATTGGTGATTTTGATTATTGGAGTATGATATTTCGTGCATTGGTATCATTGTACATAAGTATAGAAGCTTGCAAAATTGCTCAAGTAACCTCGTGATAGCGCACGCTAAGAATGTATCTTAACGCGCGCTATCGGGCCATTATTAGCACACGCTATGAAGAAAGGAGTTGCGTGCGCTAAGAACTCAATTATTGAGCGGGACGGCTAGCACATGCGCCAGCCGGGACATGGGTCCGGATAAGATTCCCGCGGACGCACCCGGACAATCCTGAAGTCAACCATTATTAGCGCACGCTAAGGAATGCTTAGTAGCGTGCGCTAACTTGTCAATAATGCAGAATATTATAAATGGGACAACAACCGTTTTGGCTTTCATTTCTTTCGCCCTTTCTTCATCCTTGAGAGTTCAGAGAGCTGTAGTAATACTTCTATACACTTAGAACACATCTTGTTGGTGTTTACATATTGGTTATCATTTGGGAATGATCATTGAATAGGAATAACACCTTGGAGTGGCATACAACCAACCGGAGTTGGATTCTACCTTACGGTTCAGTGATTTTCATCATATTAAGGTATGTTCAATCTATCTCAAGACTTAGAGTTGGACTCTAACAATTTGGATGATCATGTTAATAAGATATGGACTTTCATAGATAAATTATCCAAGTATATCATGTTTGGAATAGTGAGATGAATAAGCCTTAATACCTTGATTATAATCATCATGATTCGAATCTTATTACACCGAATATGTGAAGAGAAGAATCATTGGTAATTCGAATCTAGTAGATGACTTCATAATAATCATGGACTTGACTTTAACAATCATTATTGTTGGATAAATCTAAAGGTTTGATCATGGAAGGATTTATCTAGTATAGATAGAACGTTTAACAACTTCAGCATGATAATATGGATTGATATAAAGGCGTTGATATCAACCGTTAAACTTTTCGGATCGTCATATGAAGAATTGTAGTTGGAATGGAATATGGTTTTATATTGGTATGCATATCCTTGAATTCGAAGTTGTCTTTATACGTAAAATCATTCATAAGGGTATGAACATGGTATTCATGGAAGTAACATGAATTATCACGCAAGATTTCATTGTCTCGATCATGGCAAGAACAGTTTACTGCTCAGCAGTAAACTGCCATGCATAGATAGCGCACGCTATGCTATGGAATTTAACGTGCGCTATCGAGCACGAGTTAGCGTGCGCTACGTTTGGTACGTAACGTACGCTTGACCATCAGATGAGTCAGTTGGCTGGTCAGTGAAGTACTGACCATGCATAGTTAGCGTACGCTAGTCTTTGTTGTTTGTGTGCGCTATCGGGCAGACTTAACGCACGCTACACAGAGTACTTAGCGTGCGCTAAGCAGTTCGGGCAGATTGCATTTTATGAACTTTTGGCCGTGAATCGAATTTTTAAACATTCGTACGATGTGAGATAAATCCTATATCATTTCTTTTGTTAAGGTTTGGTCTCGTTACGTGATTGATTGAGGAGGACGATCTTCGAGTGTTCATTTTCGTGGAAGTATTGTTATTGTCTTCAAATCGAGGCAAGTACCTTAATTGTTTTATGTATTGTTGTTATACATATTGTCGTGCATGTATGTCGTTATTGTATGTCCACATCGTGTTGGTCCGACGGGATCATCGGGGGATCTATGCTAGCGTGCGCTGGATCATCGGACGGGTTTTTCCATCACGGGTTGGTCTGACGGGATCATCGTGGGTTCTAGGCAGTGAACGCTGGATCGATGGAATTACCATGTGTATGTATTGATACCATGTTGTGATTATCAGTTGTGTATGTTATGTTTGAGTTTCTCGTAGGAGAAGACTCGTTGGTATTTTGTCGTTTACGTTATTATTATTCTTCGTGGGATATGAATAATATGTTGTGGTACTTGTACTAGCATCGTTGTGCTAACCCCTTCGGGGGTGAACATTTTGTTTGTGTTCAGGATCCAGGAGAGCGGGGAAACAACCACTGGAACTGTATGGTGACGAGGGTGCAGAGTGATGTCCCGACCGGGTTTAATTATCTGTTGTTTGCTCTTTATTTCAATAAGTACTCGAGTACGAAGTCATTTGTGATGATTTTGAATTTGGTGATGTATTATTGAGTTCTGTTGAACGATTGTACTATTTCTGTATTGGGTCAGAACTGTTGTACCGTAATTCCGTTATTTCCATTCGTTAGTACCTTTTAATGCTTGTTAAATTCTTCAGCCTTGTAAATCCTTATGTAAAGGATTTACGGCGCTGTAATATTCCTGAATATATCGGGGGTGTTACAAATAATTCCCAAGAACACTCGAATCGTCAATCGAGTTAATAAAACTCGAGATATGGATATACAATCCATAAAACACGATTAATAACATCATACTACACCAACCGATTCATCAAAATCGTATTAGGATCGAAATCAAGAACAAATCTCCAAAAATAAACCCAAAGAAAAATCAAGAAATTATCTCGATTCAACGAAGAGGAAGGATTAGATGTTGACATGATCACCTAGATCCTTCCCAAAACACATTAGGATGGAGTAGAATCAACCAATACCTCGAACCCTAGTTCAGCCGATCACCCACCGCGAGAAGAAGTGAAGAAATAGGTGAAATGAGGTGAGAAAATCCCACCTGTACTGTTTTATAATAACAGGGATGCACGACCATCACGCACGACCAATGCTCGTGCGTCTGGTCGTGCGTTAGGCCACTACCCAACATCAAACAACACGCACGAGCAGCACGCATGAGCACCTAGTCGTGTGGCTTGCTCGTGCGTCCCTCTCCTTGGACAGACTACACTGTCTGGTGCACTGGTTGCGCACGAGCATCACGCACGAGCACCTGCTCCTGTAGACTGCTCGTGTACTATATTAAGGGACCAATATCGAGCCCGACATGGCTCCCAAAGCACCCAGAACATAACCAACTCGAGAAGGGATGGTAACAAGGGGTCACAATGCCCTCAAAGAGGCGAAAAGACAACGTAGTACAATATGCCATGTCACACATGCATATACACGACCTGTACGACCTACACAACATCAAGTCGTATCTGACGAACACCACGACACGGTCCATCATACCGCTCATAATAGAGAGAAATTATGAATAATCATCAACAGAACAAAATAATCGACACAAACGGCAAATAATTCAAAATAATCGGAAATGAAAATCTTGGATATTACAAGACCAATATTCATAAGATGTAGAAAGATGGACTTATGGGTCGATTATCGGATCTCTATTCAACTTAAAGGCAAAATGACTAAGTCCCCCTTCATAGGGACTTTTGAAAGAGGTCCAAAAAAACTTGGACTGGTTTATATTGACTTATGTGCTGCTTTAGAAACAACATGATATGGAAATCAGTATCTCATCACGTTCAACGATAATTATACTAGGTCTGGTTTTGTGTGCTTAATGAAATACAAATCTGAAGCCTTCGATAAATCCAATGAATTTAAGGTTCTAGTTGAATAACAAACTGGTCATCATATTAAGACACTTCAGTCAGATTGATGTGATGAATACATGAGTACCGAGTTTGATGAATTCTTAAAAGAATAGGGAATACTATCACAGTTCACATCTAAAGTAATCCCCCTCCCCCAAATTGGGGTGTTTCAGAAAGAAGAAATAGAACCTTGTTGGACATGGTTTGGTTCATGCTTATACTAATTTACCAATTTATCTATGGGTCCATGCACTACTTACTACTTTGCATATCTTGAACAAATGTCCTTCCAAATTCATTCTTACCACACCACATGAGATGTGGAGAGGTATAAAATCAAGTCTCATTCCCATTAAGATTTCGGGGTGCCCCACCTATTTAAAAATACTAAGATGGAGAAAAATGGAAGCTAGGACGTTGAGGGATACTTTATTGGATATCCTTCTGATTCAATAGGTCATATGTTCTACATGCGAAGATTATAGGATCGTTATTGCTTTACAAGCACACTTCCTGGAAGATGAGTTCATTCAGGAAGGTGGAGCAGGTAAAAATATTTCTTTAGAAGAACCTAGAGAAACTCTTGTGGAGACACATGTATAAGAAGTTATAGCTGGACCTGCTGAAACATAACCACAACCACCATGTAGGTTGAGTAAGATTTCTCAACTATCTAAAAGGCATGGCTACATGCATTAGGAGGAGCTGGATCTGTAACACCCCCAAAACTATAAGGGAATGTCACACGCTGTAGACCCTTATCGCAAGAATTTATTACGCTAGACGCTACAGTATGCATCATAATGTTTGACCGGTCAGGGCCAAACTACATAATATTACAGACCAATAAGGTTGAAAATTTAAAATACACGGACCCATGATGTAACACCCAAGACATATGTAAAACAACTTGAACAAACTATATCATACCCCCATGTAGGGATCAATATACAGTAGCAGAATAGAATACAACTCAACAGTATAAAGAACTATGGCTCCCAATTGATTATTATCTTAGCTTGTCATATTCCATGCGTCCTTGTGACATGCTCCCTCGAACTATGCATACCTCATGCATGATGCATTTCCCCATTTAAGGGGTTAGCAATTTGAATTTTCCAATACATACAAAATACACAACACAAATATCAGTCATAGTCGAATAACAACAAACATGAAGAGAAATTCCTGAGAGGTCTTAATGTTTGGACAACAAACTCAATTCTTTAAAATTGAATCATCATCTCGAGCATTTCAGAAAAAAAAGTATTTTAGGAGTTAAAGTCTGAAGTTATAAAACCTTTTCATAAATATTAGGGTCTCAGCCAAATCTCTTTTCACATCACAAGAGTTTTATAAAATGGAAAACCTTCATGGACCTTAAGTAGTTAATAAACCATTTCGAATCGATTGGGTCTCGGCCCAAAGTCACTTTCCATAAAGTATCCTTTCGAAATACTTAACTTCCAAATTATTTAGTATTCCAAAATATCTTTCATTTCATCACATAAATCGTTGGGGTTCAAGGTACGAAACCCTATATGCCCCATCGAACATCCATGGGTGGATAATCTCGGCTCAACATTCATGTCCACAACACTCAATGGTTATCTGTGTACCACCCCTCAAGGTATGAAACCCTATGCGCCCCTTCGGACATTCCTAAGTGGATAACCTCACGTTCGCGATTCGCCCCTCAAGGTATGAATCCCCAGACGCCCCGTCAGATATCCTTGGGTGAACAATACAACCTTTCTCACTCAAATGCATGATTAGATGATTATCCGTGTTCCACCCCTCAAGGTATGAAGCCCTATATGCCCCGTAGGACATCCGTAGGTGGATAATCTCAACTCAGCAATCGTTTTCTACTTAAACACATAATCAACATCACAACAGCCATCATGAATAGCACACATTCAATCACACCACAAAATACACAAATAATATCACGACAATCATTACAACAACACATCATCAACTCAACACGTCCAACGATCAATCCACAATTAAAATACACATCCAAGTATTTGAGCATAACAACTCAACAAATATCCGACAATCCCAACTCGGCACAATACACATCAAAAGTATAATAAACCAACTAAATCATCACAATTGACATAATACCACAACTGGGAAAGATTAGACATATGAGCACATAACTAGACAACAATGACGACAATTCACATAATGCACAATCAACAAGAATGAACAACCATCATAAATTCATTACTCAATTTTAATTCGCAAGATATAAATCGTATATATAAGAATACTTGCGTCAGAATCACCACGCGAAAATTCCCAAGAACACGGCTTGACCGGAAAGCACCAAAACCTACAACCTATGTGACAGAAAACACACCCACCACCCGGAGGAGAACTCATTGAAACATGTAATCGAACATTAAATGTTCAAGGTTTCTCAAGAATATTAAAACGGTTAGCTGAGTTGAATGAATACAATATATGGATATACAATCCATAGAATATGACCAAAAACATCAAATAACACCAACATATTTATCAAAATCGGACTAGAATTGAAATCAAGAACAAAACCTCAAAAAGTCAACTCTAGGGATTCAAGAACATTACCTTCGATCCGAACAAGAACAAAGGATTAGATAGTGTTAATCCTTACTAGGAACTAAAATATGTTGACGGATGATGAAATCTCGACCAACCCTTGCTCCCAACTCACCCCGTTCGGCCACACCAAAAGGAAGAAGAAAAAGAGTGAAATGACGAAGAAAGTCTGCTGCCCGCATATATAGGCCGCAATACGTTAAGTACGCAGCGCCTCAAGGTTAGTGTACGCAAAATACCTTAAGTACGTCACAACCAAATGTTACATAAGTAATGCTCTACTCAGAACTCACTGCCCCGATGGACGTGTAAGTTAACGTACGCAACCGTCCTACTGTTCTATATGCAAAGAATGAATAGCGTACGTTATGCTCCTCATGCAGTGTACGCTAAAGTCTCTCCAGAGGCTACTGCCTCAACCAACATATATGTTAGCGTATGTTAACTATGCACATAGAGTACGTTAACCTTCATTGGTTACATACATAATGCCTTGTTAATGTACGTAACATGTGCTGACAATAGCACGGTCTGGAATTATTACAACGACGCAACTACCTGACAAATAGCATGACTCCAAGTTTGCAACAAAGCTCTGACGGTCCACAATAAGATCAATCATACGATGAAACACGACATACAGTGTCACACACACAAGCATACAATCAATACGACTAATGCGATGACAAGTTGCACTTGATGAAACCACAAAACGACACACCACACAGTATACAGTAGAGAAGAAACACATTCCTCACAAAACGATAAATAATTCCAGACAACAGAAGCACAATTCCCGAATATTACATTCTATCCCATTAAAAATAAGTTTCCTCCTCGAAACTTAAAACGAACAACAACAGAAAACAGAAACAAACCAAAAGCAAGAAAATCTACCATCAAGGATCTTTACGAGTCGATCTCGACACCGGCGTTAAAGTTAAGTCCCGACCATACCAAATACTCTGTCACAGTACTGAACTCAAAGCCCTTCGTGTCCACAGTTGTAACAAGTCACCGGCAGTGCCTTACAGTTCGCACGGACATGGCCCATAACATTATAGTTGAAACATCTCGATGCACCATTAGAAGTTAACGACACTGACTTGAAGCTCATGGATCCCCTAGCTGACTGGGAAGGTCCCATAAAAGAACGGTACGATGTTTGAGGTTTAAGAACCCCAGCTCCCTTGCTTCCAAACGAAACACCGGAAACCTTATGCTTCTTTGTCACGGACATAGGCTCTGTCGAACGCTGGAGCTCCGCCAACATCGACATTCTCTCCAGCTACTTGCCTCTGATCACGCGACTGGTATTCACGACCACATGTAGTGGGCTGATCAGTGCTCAACAACGAATGAGTCACCTCACCATGCTCTTGGTTATGACCACGGCCACAATCTTGACCTCGTCTTCTCGACATACTGAACATACAACCACTCAGCAGAGTGGAACATAACATCGCATAATAATATACTGAAAACACCAACCCAGTGCAACATATCGACATAAGGCAACAAATAGTAACACGATAAAAATATCCATTCGGGATAACTAAACGAGTACAAGAACCACGACTGGATTAGATGGAACCTATGGCCGTAACACACTACTCATACAAACGTAAGCATGCTGCTGAACCGTTGGGATAGTTCAACAGCTCCGAAATAGCTCCCGACGATAGCCACAACACAAAAATAATAAAAGTCACAAAGTGCTTAAGTATGTATGCAACATACAGGTCTAAGCGCTATCCTTTTGCACAAAAGTGATATCATACAAATCATGAAAGAACCTCCAGCCATGCAATACAACAATTGGGAATGCAACCAAAACTCTTCAACAAGGATGACAATAATAACGAATATACAACAACAACTTGGCCCTCATGCAAACGCGTTAGCCCCAAACTCTTACGGTATCGCCTGAAGCAATACACCCACACTATGCACAAGTTATGTCCAAACTTGATTACAAATCCCTTAATATCGAAAATGAGAGTCATTTTGCAATTTAGAAAGTTTTTTCAAATTCGAATTTAAAAGTACTAAATCGAATACAATGGCAAAATGCTTTTTGTTAAACACTTGGAGCCATTTTGCAATTTAGAAAGGCTTTCAAATCATACACTTGAGTCATCCAGATATAACACCCATTGTGCTAAACATTATATCCAAAATTCTTTCAAACATGCCAAAAGATTACTGACGGTAACATATTTCCAAATGTCTAAAATATCCCAAACACAACTTTAAAATACCGTTGTAAGGTTCAATGTGAAAATACATGACCGTTCACCAGGACTTAGTTTATTTTAAAAGTATACGTTAAGTCACTACTTACACGTACTGACAAAATATTTTTAGAAATCTGTTTTCCACAAGCATATATAAGTTTATAAAAATCCTTCAGAAAGCTATTTTCAAACACCCTCGAAGATATCGGGGAATAGTACAGCAATGTGGGCACCGCATGGGAATCTACAAGGCTAAGATATATTTTCGCAATCATCTCAAACACGCGAAAAGGCCAAAGATTGTAATATATTTCATTAATCAAATACTCTACAGAAATCCATTTTCAAAGTACTATCATAAAAATCTCGTTTGAAATTGCAAGGCCCGAATGCCAAAACTCAGCATTTTAAGAACGTACGTTAAGCTACCGCTTACACGCACCGACAAAATAGTTAGGGAACGATTTTCCAAATTAAACCCAAGTTGAAAAATACTAGCAAGCCATTTAAAAACACACGCGTAGCAGATATAATTAACAACGAGGATACATTGTGGCCGAAAACAACAATCAATAAAAAACAATCAACTCTAAAACACATGCCTATACGACATCTAAAATTACTAGTTTAACAAGCATAACTCAGAAACACCGAATTCAAACATAGGTCGAAACAATCTATCTGAGTTCTCAACAAACTCTACCACTGGTACGCTTTCTAGTCCACATCAATGCTCAGAAACTCACAATACATTACACCACTAATAACCCAATCCATCACTATATCCCGATCACTTCACGCGCAATATACCACAAGTGTCAAACACAGATTTCATCTCACATCATACATATAAATAAGTCATAAAACACAAGATACCGCACATAAAATAGGAGACTTACATCCACATGTCGCATGAAGATGACGGTCGCCCGCAATACTAATCACAGCTGACACGACATGACAATGTACAACTTGACTCATCAACCGACAACTCAGACAATGCAACAAAACACGACTTCGGTCGACCCAATAACCTAGGTTTCCATGACCTAAGCTCTGATACCATAAATGTAACACCCCCAAAACCATAAGGGAATGTCACACGCCGTAGACCCTTCTCGCAAGAATCTACCAGGCTAGACACTACAATAGGCATCATAATGTTTGACCGGCCAGGGCCAAACTACATAACATTGTTGAAATATTGTATTCCATACATTCAAATTGAGGTTTTGATGATATGTTGATAAATAAATAAAAACAACAACACAAAGAAAAACAATAATGAATCAAGAAGAAGTCAGAGTCATTTGCATTGGTCATGTGACCTCATCTGTCCGTGTGGTATATTGTAATTGACCTTAATGGTCTGTATGATTGTAATGATTGGCTTCGGTCGGTCAAGTTTTTGGTAATTCTGTGTTGTTTAGCCTGGTAAGTCCTCGTGGTGAGGGTCTACGGCATGTAAAATTCCCATATGGTCTGGGGGTATTACAGTTATGGTATCGGAGCTTAGGTTGCGGAAACCTAGGCTGTCGGGTCGAGTTGAATCGTATTTTGTTGTGTCGTTCGAGATGTCGAGCGACAAGTTAAGTTGTGTGTTTACACATTATGTCGTCTGCGCTGTTGGTTGAGATTAGTATTATGGGAAACCGTCATCTTCATGCGACATGTGGATGTATGTCTCCCCTTTTATGTGCGATATTTGTGGTTCATAGTTTTATTTATACGGTGTTGTGAGATAGAATCCATGTTTGACATTTGTGGTATATTATGTGTGTAACGATTGAGATATATTGACGGATTGAATTCTGAGTGATGTAATGTGTTGCAAATTGCTGAATGTTGATGTGTTTTAGAAAGTGTGTTAGTGATAGAGTTCATTGAGAACCGAGGCAGGTTATGCCGACTTTTGTTTGCATTTGGTGTTATGAAGTTGTGTTGTTGAAACTAATAATTTTGAATGCCAAATAAGCATATATTTGAGAGTTGCGGTTATTTATTGCTAATGTGTCCTTATTAGTAGTTTTACCCGTTGAGTGTGTATGTTGTGGAAAAAATCAATTTTCAAAATGTCTTGACAGTGCGGTTAAATAGCGACTTTGTGCGGATTTTGAAAAATGATTTAAATTTTTGGTAAGCCGACCTAGTATTTTCGAGAGAGACCTTGTGACGGTATTTGAAAGAATTGTTTCGAGGTATTTTGACCATTTTGTAAAAATATTACTGTCGGGAATTTTCTTTGTCGTGGATGGGAGAATTTTTGAAAATGATTTTTAAAGTATTGGTCTTATTTTCAAATGACTCGAGTATACTATTTTAAAAATCTTTCATACCATAAAACTATTGTATTTTAAAATAAAGATGTGATTTTCATTTTCAAAAATAAAAGTGAAAGATGAAAAATCTCACTCGACTTAGACTTTAAAATTTGGATTTGGAAAGATTTTCTGAATTGAGTCAGTTAACGCACGTTAACCGTAGGTCAAGCGCGCATTAAGTTACAATTTGTGTATGATATGGATTATCGCTTAAGGCGATAGACTAGAGTTGGGACTAATGTGATTGTGTGTGAGGCCAAGTTGCCTTGATATACTTGTTGTGTTGGCATTCTCGCTAGAGAATTTCGGCTGTACACCTAAATGATGTGAGTACATGGGTTGATTTGCTTGTAACTTCTATGATATTATTCCGACGATTCGTGGAAATGATTAGTGCGAGTATGAGTGGTTTCCCAGCCGGGGATGGTTCGGCGGAACCTCTGGAAGTGTGGGTTACTTGTGCGATGATATTTGTGTGTTTGGTATTATGTGGTAACATGTGGTTGCCCTGTGTGTTTCTAGTGATGATGATGATGATGATGATGATGATGATGATGATACATGGTGAAATGGTCATATTGATGAAACTATTTTCGAGCAATCTTATATCCCAAAATATTGTTTGGCAAATGATTTCAGAACGAAACGATTATGATATATATGATTTATGGTCTTGACAAAACAGCCGAGGTATTAAAAGTATTTTCAAAAAGAAATTTTTTTTTTTGAAAACCAAACGAATTCAAGAATATGTAAATGATATTATTCAGACTGATACCTCGTGGAGTTTTAAAGAAATAATATTACGAATGATTGACTACAATAATGTGTAGTTTGTTACGACCGTGTTTTTATCAGTAATGTCGTAAGTTTTCTGTGGATATGGTTATGTGATTTGTTTATGACTAGAAGTTATAATTGTTGCGGAGGTAGTTCTTGTATACGTGTAATTACACGGAATGGATATTTTTGTCGTGTTGTTGTTTGTTGCCATGTGGTGCTGAGTTGGTATTTTGGTATGTTGTTTTGCGATGTCATGTTTTATTGTATCTGGCGGTTGTATGTTCGGTATGCCGAAGAAGCGAGATTGTGGCCGTGGTAGTAGCCATGAACGTGGTAAGGTAACTCGTTCGTTATCGAGCGCCGATCAGCCCAGTGCATATGGTCGTGAAGACCAGCCGCATGATCCAAACAAGTAGTTGGAGAGAATATCGATGGTAGTGGAGATCCAGTGGTTGAGATGGCTAATTTTGATGAAGTTTACATTCGTGGCAAGAAAACAGAAGACTTCTCGAGATTCATCGTGAGGCAAAGGAACTGGAGTTCCTAAAATTCGACCCTCGTGTCAATCATTTGTGGGACCTTCGCCATCGATCGGAGGATCAAAGGGTTCCAAGTCGGTATCATTGACTTTCGGTATTGCGTCGAGATGTTACAACTGTAACGTTCTGAACCATGTTTGTGCGAATTGTAAGAAGCCTCCGATGACTTGCTATAATCGTGGACATGAAGTTCATCGAGTCCATTACTGGGAGGGAGTTTGGTGCGTGTCGGACTCAGGCTTCAACACTGATGTCGAGATCGACTAGTGGAGATCTTGAAAATTATTTTTCTTGCTATTTGCTTGTTTTCTTCTTGTTGGCCTTTGTTTTAAGTTTCGGGACGAAATTTATTTTTAGTGGGGTAGAGTGTAATACTCGATATTTTTATTTCTGATTATTTTGAATTATTTGCCGTTTGTGTTGATTATTTTGTTCCGTTGATGATTATTTGGAATTTCTCTTTATTTTGGGCGTTATGATGGACCATGTCGTGGTGTTTGTCGGATACGACTTGATATTGTGTAGGTCGTACAGGTCGTGTATATGCATGTGTGACATGGCATATTGTACTCCGTTGTCTTTTCACCTATTCGAGGGTGTTGTGACCCCTTGTTATCGTCCCCTCTCGAGTTGGTTATGTTCTGGGTGCTTTCGGAGTCGTGTCGGGATCGATATTGGTCCCATAGTGTAGCACAGGAGCAGTCCACACGAGCAGGTGCTCTTACATGATGCTCGTGCGCAAACAGTGCACCAGACGGTGTAGTCTGGCCAAGGACAGGGATACACGAGCAAGCCACACGAGCAGGTGCTCGTGCGTGTTGTTTGATGTTGGGTAGTGGCCTAACGCACGACTAGACGGACGAGCATTGGTCGTGCGTGATGGTCGTGCATCCCTGTTAGTATAAAACGGGACAGGCGGGATTTTCTCACCTCATTTCACCCATTTCTTCACTTCTTCTCGCGGCGGGCGATCGGGTGAACTAGGGTTCGAGGCATTGGTCGATTCTACTCCATCCTGATGTGTGTTGGGAAGGCTCTAGGTGATCATATCAACGTCTAATCCTTCCTCCTTGTTGAATCGAGGTAATTTCTTGATATTTCTTCGGTTGACTTTTTAGAGATTTGTTCTTGATTTCGATCCTAGTCCGATTTTGATGAATCGGTTGTTTTAGTATGATGTTATTAATCATGTTCTATAGACTGTATATCCATATCTCGAGTTTGTTTAACTCCATTGACGATTCGAGTGTTCTTAAGAAGTATTGAATATTTAATGTTTGATTAAATGTTCCAATGAATTTTCCTCGATAGTTTGGCGTGATTTCAGTTGTTGATGGTCTTGAACCTTGTTATGATTATGTTTTCATTGTGTCTTGTGGAGGTTGTAGGTTTCGGGGCTGTTTCGGGTGAGCCGTGTTCGTCGGAGTTCGTTAACGATTATCGAGGTAAGTGTTCTTGTCTATGCGATTTATATCTTGCGAACTGAAGTTGAGTAATGTAATTATAACAATTTGGTTGTCCTAGTTGATTATGCATTTTGTGAATTGCCGTCGTGGATGTCTAGTTATGTGTTGATTGTATTCGATCGTCCCTTGTTGTGGTATTATATCGATTGTGATGATCTAGTTAGTTTATTATACTTTTGATATGTATTGTGACGAGTTGGGATTGATGAATATATTATGTGTTTGATTGTTCCGGTCGTGAATACCTATTGAAGGTGAAGTTGTGTTCATTGGATAATACACTTAGGTGGATATATTGAGAATCATTGTGTTGATGATGCGTTGTTTGTGCACCTTGTGGCGTGATTGAACGTGTACTATTCGTGATGGCTGTTGTGATGTTGATTGTGTGTATATGTGGAAATCCATGCTGGGCCGAGATTATCCAACCTAGGTATGTCCGACAGGGCGTCTAGGGTTTCGTGCCTTGAGAGGCGAAACACCGATAATCGTCAGATCGTGCATATAAGTGAGAAAGATTGTAATGTTCACCCAGGGATGTCCGACGGGGCGTATGAGGATTCGTACCTTGAGGGGCGGATCGCGAACGTGAGGTTATCTACCTATGGATATACGACGGGGAGTATAGGCTTTCGTGCCTTGAGGGGCGGAACACGGATAATCATTGATTGTTGCGGAAATGAATGTTGAGCTGAGATTATCCACCTAGGGATGTCCGACGAGGCATATAGGGTTTCGTACCTTGAGCGGCGGAACGCGGATAATCATCGATCGCAGTGAAACTATTTTTGGGTTAGTGAACCCTAACAATTTATGGACTGATATGGAAGTTATTTTGGAATACTAATTTGTTTTGAAATCAAGTGTGTCGAAAGGTTGTTTTACGGAAAATGGCTTGGGCCAAGAATCAGTGGATTTGAAATGGTTTTGTAACTAAGGACGCGACGTCCAAAAAGGTTTTCCATTTTATAAACTTTTGTAATGTGAGACGATATTCGGGTTGAGACCCTAATATTTGTAAAAATGTTTACAATTTCGGACTTGAGGTCCTAAAAGGGTTCTTTATTTTCAACATCACCCGAGATGATGATTCGTTTCTTTTAAAGAAATGGGTTGTTTTCTAACCATTTAAACCTCTCGGGAATGATTTGACAATTAATTGTCTTACTTGATTCGTGATTGCTTTTGATTGATACATTTGGTATACTATTACACTTGCACTAGTAAAACAGTGGAGTTTTACTAACCCCCGAGAAATCGGGGGTGGATGTCTGTTTTGCATCCAGGTACAGGCAAGTTCGGGGGAGCAGTCACAGGATCGGCACAGAAAGTGACGAGCTACAATACGAATCAAGAGTTGAGAGTTTGGTCGAGTTATGTTGTATCGACCGAGTTATAGTCAGACTTCCGATGTTGTGTATCTTTACCCCTGCGTGGGTATCTATTGTAAGAGTTGTATTTCATCTCATGTGCATTGCTCGTGTGACCTCATCGGTCCATGTGGATGTATTGTAATTTACCTTAATGGTTTGTATGATTGTAATGATTGGCTCCGGTCGATTAAGTTTGTGGTAATTATGTGTTGTTTAGCCTGGTAGGTCCTCGTGGGGAGGGTCTACGACATGTAATATTCTAATATGGTCAGGGGGTGTTACATATTTGACCAAAATGATCATGTCTAAGATGTAACTTTAATCCTTGGTTAATTTCATTTCTACCATGCTTCAGAGTCCTAGTACCCACAACAATTTAGTTTTACAATTGTAGATGATAAAGACCATTAAATAATGTGGAGAAGCCTACTAATTTATTTCTGAAATAAATCTCGTAAATGCTATTGCCAATGTAAAAATAGAAACATTTCCACTCCATGACCGGTATGGAAATAAAATTTATGTCCCTTGGAAAAAACTAATAAATCATCCACAGATAAAACAAAAATAGATTCCAAATCCAAAACAAAATTATCTGATGTCGCTAGCCTCAAGACAATGCACGCTCCCAACTGTCATCATGGGGGCCTTTGCATTTCCCTTACCGCCCATAGCTTTGGGACTTATCCACTTGTTCTTTTTTCTTATTATTATTGGACCTTTGTGGCCAAAAGAGACGACAAGTGCAACCTCCTTCATCATTGGCGTCTTCATCTTAGATTTAGCGGTGGGTAGCATATTCTTCAACCATGCTAGATTGCAAGTAATCTCAATGCAGTTGAAATTCACAACAATCTATGAGAAAGAGTCAGGCAGAGACTAGAGGATAAGATCAGTCTGGGGAGAATTATACATCCTAAAATATAGAGTTTCCAATATCTCGATCATAATGATCATCTTAAGGATGTTTTTCAACAACTTTCTCTACTTTCTTCACCCGAGCTCCGGATAGCCTCTTTGCTATCTCATATCGAGTTGTTCGGGTATGCTCCCCATAAAGCTCGGTCATATGAGCTAGAATATGCCTAGCAGAAGTTTTTTTCATGTGCGCTCTCTACATCTCACTTATCGTAGAGGCCATATAAAGTTACAGACTCTGACATCATATTTTACCCATTTCTCATGGGCATCAATCTCGTCCTGGTTTTTCCAAGTGCCGCTGGCATGTTATCCTCAAAGAAGTAAGCAAGCGACTCCATACTAAGAACTATTCTCAGATTCTGAAGCCAGACAACAAAATTGGGCCAGTGAGGGTGTTCCTTTCAAGAAGTATTCTGAGTTTATTCATTGTCATTTTGAGAGTTCAATAACTGGAGTAAGTAAAAGCATATGTAATTAGTGATAAGAGGATTATGATTTAAGTATTTAGAATAAAGGGCCTTTTTTATACAAAAATTTGGGGCCAACTAATTTTATCGGAATATCATACTCCCATGTGAAAAATCAGAAGCCAATCGATATCTTAGTGGTAATCAAGTTCTTTGCAAATTATAATAAAGGGCAACCCATACGGTTCCTGGTGTATTAATTTTATAAAGTGGCATCCAACACCAACTCATTTAATAAAATAAATTATCGGTTAAAGTTGTAATTCATACCAATGCTTGATGTGTACATTTTATATTTATGTGATGGTGATATAGTTCATGAACTTAGTTTTTGAATAAATATTATTCGATGGGGTTGTAAAGGCCGTAGAAAATTATATGAGGTGATTTTTCGAATGATGTGATAAATAATTAGCTATGACGAAGACCAAAGATGATCCGTCATGAACATGGCGATTCAAGACTCGTTATTTTATTTATTTTATTTTATTGGGTCATTCGCTTGACTCAGTACTTAGAAAAGAGTCCATGAATTACATGTTGGTAGCAATTAGTTGTTATTTTATTCATATTGCATGAATAACAAACCACGGTTAAAAAATATAATTAATGTGCTAACTGCAACAATTTTTGCGCAATTACCCCACAAACAAACACTAAGTTGATAAAAAATACAAGGTATCTTACCCTCCATTAAATCTAGAAAATTTGAAACCTAAACTGGTATACTGCTTTTCCGAATATGTCGGGGCAGTGCATTTGGGGAAGACAGATAAAATACTCATGTGCATTAGATGTCCTCAATTATGGCAAATTTTATCCTTAGAAGACGTATGGATTGCCAAATAAGATTCAATTGCCAGACTAATTGGAGCTGATAGTTTAAACTTAGAAAATTCAGCCAGCTATAGAAACTGTATGGGTTGAGGTAGGGGTGAAAACTGGGCGGATATTTCCCGCCCGATCCGGAGCTGTGAATATTGAGATTGTGCAGGTGTCCCCACACAACATATATCTTAAGATAGCCTCTTTACACGTACACATGTGAGCCTGATTTACAACATGTATCCTAAATTTAAAACATAAATAGAATATCACATAGCAGTCCAATTAAAGCAATTAAAGTGATAGTGAAAACTACCACCTGAATAAAATGATGCTGCTTAAAGTGATAGTGAAATTGAAGGAATTATAAACCTGATTGAGCGTTAATTGTAATAATTATAAAATTATGGGGTGAAATTAAATAAATGTAGAAATAAGAGACTTAATTGATCTTGACACAAAACTCTGGGTATATAAACCCTATCACCGATCGGCCGCTGTCACTTCTCACTTCTCTACCTCTCGCCTCTCTCTCTGTCCTCTTCTCTCTAAACTTCTCTCGGCCGAAGACAATTTTTTTTGCAGAATATCACACACACACACACACACACACACACACACGACCCGTGGAAAATCCAAAATAAAACGGCGTCAGAGATCCTAGCCGTGATGTGCGCATGCAGCAGCAGTGGTTCAAATGGACTGCTCACAGCAACCGATGGTGTGCGGCGAGCTGTGGGTCGGAGGTTCCAGTAGCCAGAATGGTGGCAGCAGCTATTCCAGGTAAGGTTTAACCTGGATTGACTCTTCGATTCTGAAGTGTTGATTTCTGCCCTAAACCTCTCGATTCCAAAGTGTTGATTTATTCCCTAGACCATTTGATTATGAACTATGTTGCTTTCACCTTGGATTGAATCTTCAACCACACAAGTATGTTTTATGTCCTGAGAAACATCTGATTATGCTTTTGTTCTCTATTCTTTTTTGATGTGTTTCTGGTGCAGTATAGGTGTGTTTTATTGGTTAAAGGTTGCATTTTTGCAGCACTTTAGGTGCAGTATAGGTGCTATTTTTTTCTGTTTTTGGCAGCAGATATGTTCCTCATGGTTTGGTGCTGTTTTGTTGTAGTTCTAGTGCTGTTTTGTTGCAGTTCTAGTGTTGTTTTTTGCTGTGTTTTTTTTTGGGGTTTTGGCAGCATATCAGTGTTGTTTTAGTGCTGTTTTTTTACTTCATTTCTGTTTTTATGTTAATTTTTTATGCACATAGGTATGTCGAGTCAAGGAAGAAATTATCGGCCTTTGTCTGCAATTGAGGATTCCAGACTTGTCGAAGCTTTGGTGAATATGGTAAATACTGGTGGTTTTAAAGCTGATAATGGATTCAAAGATGGATACTTTCAACATTTGGAACATGTAATGAAAGAAGAGCTTCCGGACTCTGGTATATTGGGTAAACCCCATATTGATTCGAGGATAATGACCATTAAAACACACTGGCAGGTGGTCTATGATATGTTGTATGGTTCTAACACCAGCGGATTTGGCTTTGATAGTCAGATATTTCAGCCTTTAATATTTGTTTTACTATATCATTCGGTAGAGCCTTAAAGGCAGTCTTTATGCATTTCTTTTAGATTCTTACTGCATAAAATATATGTTTTTCTTCTAAATTCTAAAATATTTTACTTGTTAGGTCATTGCTGCAACAGTAGCAGTTGATCTTAAAAAATATTCTGAAGCTTTCCATGGAAAGTCGAATGAAGAGTAGTGTGCTTGGATTTTAAACCTAGAGAAATAGGGAGGTAGGTGTTCTTTTATGTACTTTAGTTTATTCTTGAAAAGTATCAGAATTCGATAAATGATCCTTCAAATTTGGTCAAGATAAATAAACTTGGCAAATTATTTCTGGTTTAGAACAACTAGTTTGGAGACCTTATTTTTCTGATAGTTGTTAACATACTGCCTAATTGGAAGCTTAGTAACCATCACTAATTATTAACTCTTCTTTCTTGTTCCATTCTGCAGCTCTCTCGTTCAAAGAAGGTGAAGCTTGTGAATGGACACCAACTCAGGCAAATTGGCTAATCCTTGGCTAATTGAATAAGTGTTCCACAGAATAGTTTCTTAGAGTCTTTTTGTATATTAGTCTTGACGTCCACTGATGTAATTGGTTAAAAATGACCAAGTTATTTTCTTCTAATACTTGTATATATGTAGTTGCTGATGTAGTTGGTTGGTTTTGTGATTGGATATTGTTGTTACCCAAAATATTATCCGGAGATGATATTGCTGTAATACCCGAGATTCTCATTTCCGGTTATTTTTGAATTTTTGTCGATTGCGTCGTTCATTTTGTTCCGTTGGCGATTTCTTGAGATTTTCCCCTATGTTGGGTACGGCACGATGTACTGTGTTGTGGTGTTCGTCGGGTACGACTTATTGTTGCGCAAGTCGAGCTAATAGTATGTCTTGATTTGTTATGTGTTCGTTTTCGATTTGGATCGTTGGTGTTGTCTGTTAGTGTTTCGTTGCATGTTGAATAATTATTGTTTTGTCGAGGAGTATCATTTTTGTGCATTTGGTCGACTTTGTAAGATCACCACCAGCGCTTATAAAGTCTAAAAATTCTGAAACTTCACAAAGTGATAGAGCATCAAATTAGGTTTCCAATAGTTCAAACGGCGAGTCAATCGGAGTCCGGACGGAGAAGTTATGGTCATAATGACAAAGTCTACACTGTCAGAATACGGCCCTGGAATACGACGCTGTTTGCACCGTTTTTGCTGAGTCGTTTATAACATGGCGCTGGAATACGGCTCTAATTTGGGCCATGTTCTGAGCCGTTTTGTCCAGTTTTATAAATAGGACAGTCGCGTTTTTCAGCCCATTTTCACTTCTCTCTCTCGGTTTTTGGGTGATTTGATGGGGATTTAAATCCCTGAGTAGATTATCATCATATTCTTGAAGTCTTGATCATGTTTAACATCATCTAATCCATTGTTCTTCGTCGGATTGAGGTAATTCTTCAAAAAAATCCTTTTTCAACTATTTTGGGGTTTTCGTTTTGATTTCAATTCTGGGCTGATTATGATGAATTGGTCATGTAATTCTTGTTGTATTGATTGTAATCTACAAATTAGTAACTCGTTTATCGATTTCATCTCACCCGGAACATGATTTTGGCTTTCTTGGAATGAACCCTCGAACCCTTGTAGTTTCTTAGTGTTGATTGAGATTTCGTTTAGTGTTGTTGATTCGTAGCGGTGTTATTCTCGTGGTGATTGTGTTGCTATTGATTTCTCGCGAAGGTGGTCGGTTTTTGGGGCTGTTTTAGGGCTCTTTCGGCCGAGCTATTTCGTGGCTGTTTCGGCCGAGCTGTTTCGGGACTATTTTGGGGCTGTTTCGGCCGAGCCGCTTTCGTCGGAGTATTCACAAATTGATTTCGAGGCAAGTATCTTGCCCATACATTACGTGTTTTGTGGATATAATGGTTGCTAATCGTCGATATGTGCTAAATAAATATTTATAACCATTTTTCAAAAGAATCGGTATATTTATCATCTTGGTTTTCGTAAAGGTGACCCGTGTGTGTCGGGAATTAATATGCTTAGTTGAATATGTGTGCTAGTGTCGAGTATAGGATCACCTTACTTTCGTTTGATGTCATTATGTATGATTATGTCGTCGGTAAATGTAAAGTGTAATTCTTTTGTCACATTATGAGCGTGGAGTCACGTGGTTATAGATGAATATGTGAGTTTGTGTGATATTCGTTATGTCGTTCGGTGCTGTTGAGATCTTGTGCTTCCTTGTGAATTGTTATAGTTCTGGGTCGTGAGTACGTGTTGGACAATATGGCCATTCTAGCAAGGTACCTTGACTATATATTTTGTGTGTTTGACCTTTGAGAGTTGTATTTTTCCATGGATGTGTTGTCGTTCTTCCACCCGGGGATGGCATGAGGCCTCTGGGGCCGCTACTAATGAGTACGGCCATGGAAGTGGACTTGGGTGCGTGTGTTGGTGTTCTTCCACCTGGGGACGGTTCGACGGGACCTCTGGGGGCCGATACTAATGGGTACGGCCGCGGAAGTGGTTTCCCACCCGGGGACGGTTCGACGGGGCCTTTGGGGGCCGGTACTAATGGGTACGGCCACGGGTTACCAAGTATGGTTTTTGGTGATGTTGATGTTGATGTTTTGATAACTAATGTGATATGTCCGGAGTATCAAAATGTTTTATGCTCGGGGTCGAGATACATTATATATCGGGTCTTGGTGTTTGGATAGAATGGCATAAGAATAATGTGTTATGTGTAATGTGTCCTTGTAAGTGAATTGCAGTGGATGATCGGGTCATGGGCCCTGTGTTTTGTGATCGAAATGGTTGGGTCGTGGACCCCGTGTTTTGTTAATGTATTTGTATTTTGGAAAATGAACTTTGGGGCTGTGACCCTAAGTGGCTTTCGAGGAATTAAGAACTTTTCAATTTCTAATGTTTTCAAAACTCCCAAGATTTGGAATTGTTTTCAAAGTGCTTACTTGTTTCATTTCTACTTTCAAGACTTGAACTATTTTATTTAAATGATATATCTCGGGAAGTCTTTCGTTGTATTCTCGGAATGTGTTATGTATGGCTCGTATTTGCATTTTATACTTACACTAGCGAAACAGTGGAGTTTTGCTAACCCCCGAGTAATCGGGGGTGGATATCTATATTGTGTCGAGGTACATGCAGGTTTTCGGGAGCAAGACACAGGATCGGTACGAGGAATGATGAAAGACGAATGATACTAATCACACGAAGGCCAGTTTTGGGTTCAGTTAGTCGAAGTCCATTGTATTGTCTTTTTCGCTGCCGTATTGCCTATGTTTTGAAGTATTTTACCCTTGCGTGGGTATGAGTATGGATAGGGTTATGTATTCTTGATTTTTAAGCCGGTGACAAAAGACCAAATTAGTCTAATGGTTCGTGATTTTGCCGTGTCGGCATGTAATGTATTATGTTGTTTCGATGCTTAGCCTGGCGGATCCTCACGGAGAGGGTTTGCGGCGTGTAATATTCCCGATTAGATTCTGGGGGTGTTACAATTGCTGAAATGGTCTAGTAACAAACAAATGCGAGAACACTTCCGTAGGAAAATAAATAACACGAGATTTGCCGGGGTTATTAGTCCTGGGCTTGAATGCTCTCGCGAGATGTTATTAATACAAATACTTTGGAGTACAAATATAACTGTTAGAGTGCAATTACAATGAGTGTAAGACTCTAGTTATCTTAGCTATATAACGTGAAGATTGCCGGAAGAACCAGATATGAAGCTCTGTGAGTTCTTGCTTTTTGATGTTCTGTATATGTGAATGAGTTTCACTGTCAATGGATTTCACTGTGTATGTGTATGTATTTGTCAAGTAAGTCTACCATCCTTAGGCCACTGTTGGAGGCCTTCTATTTATAGGAGAAGAAGTTGCTAGGTCCTCCCCGGCGATCGCGGGCGACCGCCGTTTTCTATATTAGAATAAGGTGGGCGATCGTCCTATCACGTGGGACTGTTTCCTTAAAGTCTGAGGCTGCTGCTGGCAGCCAGATGTGCGGGCCAATGAGAAGTCTGCACGCGTCCTGAGTCGCTGTCTGGGGAGGACCCACTTTGTACCTTTCGGTGGGCTTGTCGGTAGGTGTGAAGGTGGTGACAGGCTGGGGTCAAAAGGCCTTATCTTGTGGCGCCTTTTGCGGATCTGCACGTGGGTCTTCGTCTGAGATTCGGTCTTCGAAGACTCTGAGGGGTGCCGGATTCATACGTGGCATGGGACGATCGTCTACAGTCGGACATTATAGGCGATCGCCAGATGCCAATAGATGGTCGCCTTGGACGTCGACCGCTGGACGTTTGCCCAACATCTGTCTTCTTTGGCTGGCTCTTGACCATTACGCCGATCGCCATCGCGGCATATAAATCGCCGCACAACAATTGCCCCCCAGCTCGGTCCATTGTTGAAAACATGGGGTGAGGTGGCACTATTGGCGATCGCCTGTTTTAGACGATTGACTCGTCTGTTTATGACAAGGACGATCGTCGCCTGGACGATCTGATTTCGAATCCGGATGATCTCTTTTGGTGCTGGAAATAGTGGGAAATGGAGGCGGGCTCTCGAAACGTTGCAGGGACACGCGTCGCGCTACTGTTGGGGGAGTCCGACGGTTTTTTTAGACTTGTCGTCTGGTGTGCCCTCGAAACGATGCGTATGCGGGTTTCGAGGGCTGCATTTAATGTGTCCCCCTCCCGACGGTTTCACTTCAGCCCTCGGGATTCCACCTATTTGCACAGAGGTCCCTGGACTCGCCTATAAAAGGGTTAGGGCCACTTCAGTTCAACTCTTTATGCGCCCTATCTTTTTAGACGAGACTTTGCCGAATTTCTTTGAAGATTCTTGTGCCGACCGACTTTCCTTCTAGGTAAGAACAAAAATTTTTCTCTCCCCCTTTACTCTTCGAAACATGTCTGAGGAGGATCCAAAGTTTATGAGGCCAGCAACTCTTCTGCCGCCGCGACATCGCCTATCCCGGAAGAAACCTCCGCAGTTCTTCACATGGAGATGGCCGTCGAGGCCATCCGTGCGGGAATCGCACCCACGAAGGTTGAAGAGCTCTTCAACGAGGCCGATGCGACGAGATCGGCAGTGGCGGCAAGGCAGAAGGGATCGCCAGTGGATGAGGATGAAGCGGTGAGGCTGTACTGGGAGCAGAACAGCGTGTTCGGCCCTGCCTTTTTGGATTTTGCTAAGCTCATGGAGAGGATTGCCGGACCATGTCCCCAGTTTGACTTCGAAGCCTATTCTGCCGCCCACCCCTATGCGCCCATGAAGCGGATGGCGTTTAGGGCCGCGGACTGCTCCCCATGGACCCTCGGTCAGATTCGGAGTTCGGCGACCAGGAAAGACTTGAGTCGCTGGAGGGCGAAATTCCATATCCCTTCTGACGTCTCGCTATACGTGCCCTCATAGAACGAACGTGCCGACCAACCCCCCAAGGGTTTGGTCGCCGTCAATGAAATGATCCTGGAGGCCGGCCTGCGGTTCCCCTTGCCATTTGCTGTGTCATACCTGCTGATCGCCTGGAATGTGGCGCCGCTCCAGTTGACGCCGAACGCCTAGCTGCAGATTATTAGCACCCTGACACTTTTTGGCGGTCATCAGTTGTTTCGTCTACCTTCTGCGCTGGAAATGAACTATCTCTTCAAGCTGACTGCGCAGAAGGGATCGGTCGGCGACTACCACATTCAGGGTCGCATGGGTAGGGTGGTCCTTGGGGTGCCGAACAAGGTTCGGGGCCACCTGGAAAAATGGTGCTGGGTCGGCGGAGCGTGGAGGTCGGCATCGAGCGATAAGCCGGAGGAAGAGTTGGATATCCCCACTAGTTTTCGGGAGAGAAATCCGAGTAAGGGTTTTAACTCTCCCTTTGTTTGGATACATCTTGGACTGATCTAATTTGGTTTCCTTTTTGCAGGCTTCCTTGTTCCAGCGATCGACGATCTCCCTTTCGACTTCTTGATCGTTTGGGAGCGAATTCGCGGTCTGCCGGACTCCTATATCGATGTTCGCACAGTCAACTACGAACCTCATTGTTTGGTCGCCCGATTGTTTCGCTTCCCTTGCCATCTGAAGGTTCCAGGTATAAATTTTTATTTTCTCTTTCCTTCTTGACGATCGTCTGACCCAAAGCAATGTCTAACTTGATTGAATTTCTTCTTTGACAGAGATCCACTTTCCCCGCTCTTCCGAGCCACCGAAAGAGATCTTAACGTCGAAACCCGGTCTTTTGGGTCGTTTACACCAAGGAAAGAAGGCGGGTTGTGCCCCTGCAACGACGTCCTATCCTGTCCCCAAGGAGAGACCTACTATAGTGCCGGTCGTCGAGCCGGAAGTTCGGGAGGAGGAGCAGCTCTAGCGCAACTGCTAGAGGCGGAGGCCGGAGGAACCCCTGCCGACTGCTGCTGCGGAGGCATCCATCGTGGTGCTGCCGGTTCCTGCGCCGCCTATCTCCGCTGTCACAATGGCGGGAGGGTCTTCCGCCTCGGCGGCCTTCTTGAAGACTACGGCGATCGCTGAATCTGAGACTCCGAGGGGCAAGCCCTTTTTCGCTCGTGACCCCGAGTTGGCTGCAAGGTAAGACTGGTATGATCTTTCTGGGTTAGGCTACTTGTGTAGGACGTATACTAACTCCTTCATTTTTTGTTTGTGTTGCAGGGTCCGTATTTCCGATCCAGACACCTCGCCAATGGTGTTGGATTTCCTGGCGAGCAAGTCTCCGCGCCAGTCCCTCGACGTTCCTTCTTACGTCACCCCGGCCATCACCTATCTCCCTAAGGCTTAGACGACCGATCTCGACGCGATTGCTCGTCGGCAGTCTGGAGATGCCATGCAGGCGACACTCGCCCTGACTCTCCAGGCGGCGATGATGGCCGCCCAAGCCGTTAAGGATTATGAGGGGCGACCATATACTGCTCGCCTCCATCAAGATCTTTAGGCCGCTCGGAACCAGAATGCTGATTTGGCTAATCGGATAGTGTCCATGGAGAAGTAGTACCTGGAGACGTCTAAGCGATCCAAACAGGACCTCGATCGGATGAAGCAGGAGCTTGACCGGTCCTGGGAGGGCAGATCGGTTCCGTGACCAGATGACGGATGCTCGCCGGTTGCACGCGGCCTCGCAGGAGGAGGTGACTGGGATGAAAGCGACAGTGGATCGGCTCAAAGGCGAGCTGGAGAAAGCGAAGGGAGAGCTGGCTGCCAAGGTGGCGAACTCGTGGAAGCGGACAAGACGGTCGCGGGGCTGAAGGAGCAGTTAAAGGAGATCGTGACCGATCCCTACCTTAATGTGGAGTACGTTGGCGAGTTCGCATACTATATGGCTTACGCCGACGCTATCCGTGCAGCCAAGAAGGTAGGGATCGAGGTCGGCCCTATGATGGAAACCTTCAAGGCCTATGTACTCGAGCATCCCCTGCAACCGGATTTCTCCCTACCGATCCTCGACCTCACTGACTTAGGGATCGATCTGAGCTGGTATCCATTTCCGGATAAACTTGTTTATCCTGAAGCCGGTGAGGAGGCGCACGCCGATCCGTCTGCTGGAGGCGAAGGCCAGTCGGGGGTGGCCTTAGAGACGTTGGAGTTTGTTTCGTTTTCCTTTGCTTTGTAATTTCCAGTTTTTCTTCTTGTATTGCCTTCCGGCTTGTATGTACGAGCTTTTCGAATGGAATAAAATACTTCTTCTTCGCATCTGATGCTTTATATGTACGATCGCCTCTTCTGAATGTTTGCGTATGAATTTATATAAGTGTTCACGCAATCGCACCTGATGCCTTGTTTGCATGATCGACTGTTTGAATGTTGAATGGATCCAAATGTATTGGTGTACTTGAAAATTCTCACTTGTAAGTTTCTTGAATCAAAACAGATCGTCATGTATGTGTTTGAATGAAGCCGATCGTGTATGGTCCCTTCCTCCCGATCGTATTTAGGAATAGCTCCACTTTGCCCCTTGGTTTTGTTTACTTAGTGTAAGTAAGGGAACGAAAATAGTATGTTTGGTGAGCTATCTTTAGTTTTGCCAATTCTTCGAGGGAAGTCGACTGTTTCGACTCTGAGGAACCATGCACGGTCGCGGAGTTCCATCTGTAGGTCTGTCTCGCGACTCACTTTATTGTTAGGGTCCTTTGTTAGGCTGCGCCCGCCTTGTATTTAAACGAAAGGCGAGCGGTCTTGGTCTGGAGGAGTCCTTACACGGGGCATCGTCGGTTTATTCGACTCCACATCCGCGGCTTGTTAGCACTTTTCTACCTCGGGTCGCCATGTTAGATGGCGACCCTCGACAGTATACGTTGTGACGGGGAATGGACGTATCGCCTTGTCCGGGTATATCATGTTAGATGATGTACTTTTGAGGGCGCGCGAGCGTGTCCACAGATTTATTTGGAGGGTCCTTCGGCTACGCTCGCCTCGTATTTAAACGAAGGGCGAGCGATCGCAGCCCAAAGGAACCTTGCATGGACGAAGTTGTCGGTTCCATCGACCTCCAGGACCATGGCTGCACTTTTATACCTCGGATCGCCATGTTGAACGGCGATCCTCGATGGTATACGTTGTGCTTGGGGGGGGGGCGATCCCTTGCATGGGTCTGTCAGGTTAGACGATGACCTCTTGTAGGGCGACGAGCAAGTCGTCCTCTTTTTAGTTGTTTGTTTTCGTCGAGGCGAATCATATAGATGGGATAGGAAAATCTCATTATAGTCTTTGTGCATTGGGTAACTAAATACAGAGTTTTCACTGGTAGTATTTCTTCAAATGTACGGCATTCCAGGGATATTGGTCTGGAGTGCCGTCAGGGTGTTCAAGTTCGTAGGCTCCCCTAGTTAGCCACTTAGATATCCTGAAGGGGCCTTCCCAATTCGGGCCAAAGACTCTTGTGTGAGTCTGGACCTTTTTGAGAACTAGGTCGCCCACTTGGAACCGTCTTTCCTTGACCTTCGAATTGAAGAACTTCTCGGATCTCCTTTTGTGGATTTTGTTCTTCATTTCCGAGGTGAGTCGCCGTTCTTCGAGCATGTCCAAGTCGATTCGTCAGGCTACATCGTTGTCCGTCGTCATTTCCTGTTCAGTTCGGTGGCTGAGGACGGCGATCTCCGAAGGGATCACTGCTTCTGTTCCGAAGGCGAGGGCGAATGGTGTTTCGCCGGTTGAGTTTGGGGTCATCGTTCGATAGGACCACAAAACATCTGTTGGAATATTTATTCCACACATTATTTAATTTGTGTTTTGATGATTAAAGTTGCTAAACTACAAAACAACATCGAGGCGAAGCAAAACGGCGAAGCAGACGAAGACACAAAAATTGCAATCTGGACTGCATTAGCGCACGCTAAGGGACATATGTTAGCGCACGCTAACGAGGAGTCGGCTGCATTCCAGCCTAGTATCGAAGTAAGCTGCAGTAAAGTCAGCAGATGGATAGCGCACGCTACACTCTATTATTAGCGCACGCTACCCTCTTTTATTAACGCACGCTATCGAGCCATGTTACTGTTGTGGAAGATATTCAAACACAGAATGACGTATGCAATGAAGTCATCATTAGCGCACGCTACAAAGGATGATTAGCGCACGCTAAGATGTTTGAATCTAGTCAATCCGAACGTTGGGAAAAGCAGGTCAAAGTCAGCATATCAAACGGTCACTTTGACAATCCATGCAACGGATATATTGGATTAGCGCACGCTACAAAGGAAGTGGTAGCGCACGCTAACTGTTAAGGGCGAGCTCCGGATGAAATATAAAGTGATTAACGCACGCTACATGAAAGCCTTTACGTACGCTAGAGCAAAAATGTGCGATAGCGCACGCTAAGAAGGAAGGCTAGCGCACGCTAGCTAGTCAACTGGCAGCAACGGCTAGTAAGGAGGAAGAAGGCTATAAATACCAAGGAGTTGGTATTATTCCATACAACAACATTGAGCAAAGCATACATACGCGTTATATCATTGTAAACATTATAGTTGTTGTTCTTGAGCTTAATTAAGAGTGATTGAGTGTTATACACAAGATCATACACGAGCGATAAAAAGAAAAGATACGATTTGATTCGGTGTTATTAGGATCAAGGATCCGGCATTGTTAGAATCACAATCGCTATCTTAGTGAGGTTTATCTAGTACCGATAGAAAGCTAGAGTGGTTGATTCCTTATCCAATAGAAAAGGAAAAACGGTTTTACTCGGACCAATAGAAGACGAGCTTGTAACGGTAATCCCTCGACCGATAGAAGAGAGGCGTAGAGGTTTTGATCTTAAGCCTAAGGAAAAAGATACATCGAGAGAGGACGTAGGCTTCGTTAATAGCCGAACCTCTATAAATCCTCGTGTCCTTTATTTTCCGCAATTTATTTTCGCTTCCGCATAAAACGGCGCAAATATCCGATTTGGTACCCAACAATTGGTATCGGAGCGGTACTCCAATACGCGGCTTAACATCCGAGGAGAAAAGATCCAATGGCGTTTCAAATGGGTCCCGTCGAAGGCCTTGCTCTCAACCGACCACCATTTTTTGATGGCTCAAACTTCATGACGTGGAAGAAGAAGATGTCTATATTCATCCGAGCATATGACATCGAGCTTTGGAAGGTGATTTGTCTTGGTCCGAAAATTCCAACAAATTCCAACGGTACGCTCAAAACCTTGAAGAATTTGACGATTCCGATTGGAAAAACGACCACTACAATTGTAAGGCAACTCAACTTCTCTATTGTGCCTTAAATCTGGAAGAACACAACCGGATATCATCGTGTGATAGTGCCAAAGAAATCTGGAAAATGCTTGAGGTAACACACGAAGGTACGTCTCAAGTTAAAGAGACGAAGATAAATATGCTCCTTCACGATTATGAATTATTCCAAATGAAGGACGATGAATCCATCTCGATTATGCTCGACCGATTTTCGGTCATCACTAATGGATTAGCATGTTTTGTAAAACCACTTTCGAGTAGTGAGAAAGTAAAGAAAATTCTCCGATCACTACCTCGAGAATGGGACCAGTGCAGTTACGGCAATAATGGAATCCAAAGATTTAAATACTCGATTTTAGTGCTCTCGTTGGTTCTCTTATCAACTACGAGATTGTTCTAAAATCTCGGAATGCCAAACCAAAACCGAAGGAGAGGTCGATAGCCTTCAAGGCTAAAATGTCGAAGAAGAAAGAAGAAACCCGGTGGACGAAAGTGACGAAGAAATGGCATATTATGCCAAAAATATTAATAAGTTCCAACACTTATTAAACCGGAGAAAGAAGGACATTCAAGCGGGCGAACCTAAGAAATTCGACAACACTTGTCGATTATGTGGTAAACCAGGCCACTTTGCTAAGAACTGCCGAGTAAAGCAAAAGGAGGTTCTAATCGCAACATGGAGCGACGAAGATCCCGATGAAGATTTTCTTGAACAAAATAATCTCGCGCTCATGGCCCGGAGTTCATTCGACGATAGCGACGTCGAAAGCCAAGTAAGTAATTCTTACGACGAACTTTTGAAGCATTCGAATTATTACATACGGACTATCAAAATGCTTTAAATGAAATTAAATCCCTCAAGTCTAAATATAAAACTTTGGAAATTGAAAATTCCAAAATACTTGAAAAAGGGAAATTTTTCGAAATTGATCATTCAAATGCCTTGAAAATGAAAATATTTTGAAAAATGATCTTTTAAAAGTTCAAGATGAACTAAAAATTTTGACAAAGAAATTCTCGTGCGGCAACGATAAATTTGAACAAATGTTATGTGTTCAAAAATATACTCTAAATAAAGAGGGGTTAGGATTCAAATCACGTTCGAAAAATGAATCCGTCAATTTCAAAATACCCCGATGTGAAAAATGTTTGAAAATTGGGCATCACATTTCAAATTGCAAAAGCCCAAAACGGACGATAAAAATTAAAAAGATTTGGGTTCCTAAAGGAACAAACGTTTCAAACATCGTCTATGTTTCAAAAGAAAAACCAACTATCGGTTGGATCCCCAAAAATAAATTTTGACAAATGATATTTTACAAAGGGGGAGAAGGAAATAATATTTTCAGGGGGAGTTTATACCCTTACTAATGCATAAATTGGTATCATGCATATTTATATTTCATTTGGTATCCTTTATATTTTTTGATGAAAACAAAAAGGGGGAGAAAGATATGAATTGAGACAAAAATGATAAAAATGAGAAGGAGATGAAGAGGAGATAAAATGAGAAAAATCGAAGAAGTCGAAAAGAAAAGAAAAGCATACAAATAGGGGAGTTGAAAAATTTGAAAACGAAAAGCGACGGAGTTGAAAAATGAAGAAGTCGAAAAAGAAGAAAAAGAAAAGAAATGGAGAAACTAGCAAACGATCAAAGCCGAAAACTTTGATTCGTATAAATATAGATATTATTTTTACAGATTATCCAATTCAAGGGTTGTTTTGTAATCATCAAAAGGGGGAGATTGTTGGAATATTTATTCCACACATTATTTAATTTGTGTTTTGATGATTAAAGTTGCTAAACTACAAAACAACATCGAGGCGAAGCAAAACGGCGAAGGCATTTAAGACGCAAAAATTGCAACTGGATCGCATTAGCGCACGCTAAGGGACATATGTTAGCGCACGCTAACGAGGAGTCACCGCATTCCACCTAGTATCGAAGTAAGCCGCAGAAAGTCGCAGATGGATAGCGACGCTACACTCTATTATTAGCGCACGCTACCCTCTTTTATTAACGCACGCTATCGAGCCATGTTCTGTTGTGGAAGATATTCAAACACGTAATGACGTATGCAATGAAGTCATCATTAGCGCACGCTACAAAGGATGATTAACGACGCTAAGATGTTTGAATCTAGTCAATCCAACGTTGGGAAAAGCAGTCAATGTCGCATATCAAACGGTCACTTTGACAATCCATGCAACGGATATATTGGATTAGCGCACGCTACAAAGGAAGTGGTAGCGACGCTAATCGTAAGGCGTGAGCTACCGGATGAAATATAAAGTGATTAACGCACGCTACATGAAAGCCTTTACACGCTAGAGCAAAAATGTGCGATAGCGCACGCTAAGAAGGAAGGCTAGCGCACGCTAGCTAGTCATTGGCGAACGGCTAGTAAGGAGGAAGAAGGCTATAAATACCAAGGAGTTGGTATTATTCCATACAACAACATTGAGCAAAGCATACATACGCGTTATATCATTGTAAACATTATAGTTGTTGTTCTTGAGCTTAATTAAGAGTGATTGAGTGTTATACACAAGATCATACACGAGCGATAAAAAGAAAAGATACGATTTGATTCGGTGTTATTAGGATCAAGGATCCGGCATTGTTAGAATCACAATCGCTATCTTAGTGAGGTTTATCTAGTACCGATAGAAAGCTAGAGTGGTTGATTCCTTATCCAATAGAAAAGGAAAAACGGTTTTACTCGGACCAATAGAAGACGAGCTTGTAACGGTAATCCCTCGACCGATAGAAGAGAGGCGTAGAGGTTTTGATCTTAAGCCTAAGGAAAAAGATACATCGAGAGAGGACGTAGGCTTCGTTAATAGCCGAACCTCTATAAATCCTCGTGTCCTTTATTTTCCGCAATTTATTTTCGCTTCCGCATAAAACGGCGCAAATATCCGATTTGGTACCCAACAACATCTGGGAGCTCGCTCGCCCATCGTCCTTGTCTGGATTCGAGTTGTGCTTTGATCGTGTGTTTGAGGATTTTGTTTACAGCCTCTACCTGCCCGTTCGTCTGAGGGTGATAGGTAGCTGAGAACATCTTTTTTATTCCCCACTTCTCGCAGAATTGCATGACTTCCAAGTCGTCGAACTGCTTTCTGTTGTCGGAGATTATAACCTGGGGTAGATCGAATTGTCATATGATGTTCTTCCAAATGAACTTGATTACTTGTTATTAGCCGATCTTGTTGAGTGGTTCGGCCTCAGCCTATTTCGTGAAATAATCGACCCCCACGATGGCAAATTTACATCTCCCTGGCGCCGTCGGCAAGGCACCGATGAGATCGATGCCCCATTAGGCGAATGGCCATGGGTTGTACATAGAAGTGAGCTGTTCGGGGGAGATCTTGATGTTTGGGCCAATCACTTGACATCTGTGACACGATCGGGAGTAGGCGATCGCGTCTTTTTGTAGTGTAGGCCAGAAAATACCTTGCCTGGTTGTTTTGTGGATGAGAGCTCGCCCGCCAGCATGTTTTCCACAGATCCCATCATGGATCTCGGCTAACACGAGCCGGCCTTCCTCCGGCGTAATGCACTTGAGGAGAGGAAGGCTGAAAGCTCGCTTGTAAAGCCGGTCGTCCAATAGGGTGTATCTGGTTACACGGAGCTGAAGCTGGCGAGCTTTGATACGGTCGTCGGGGACCGTCCCATCCTTCAAGTATTTAATGAACGGAGTCATCTAGATCTCTTCGGCAATGGTAACAGTGGTAACCAGGCTTCTATCGATGACCGGTTTTGTTGATTTCGTGATTTGGATGTTAGAGAAATGGGCCGCCCCATCCGAAGATGCTAGTTTCGATAGGGCATCGGCCTGGGAGTTGTGCTCCCCCGGGACTTGTTCGATCATCACTTCTTCAAATTTCGTGCACATTTAGGCAAACAATTCTTGGTATTTGATCATCTGTTCGCCGCGCGCCTCATATTCTCCCTTGACTTGGTTCATGACCAAGAGGGAGTCCATGAAGATGTGGAGGCGACGAACGTCCAGGGCGAGGGCTAGATCGAGCCCGCCTACCAAGGCTTCGTACTCGGCTTCATTGTTGGTCGCACGAAATCCAAAACGCGCAGCATTTGTGAAACTTTGGCCGTCGGGGCTGATGAGGACAATCCCCGCCTCTGCTCGCGAGTTGGTTGCCGAGCTATCCACGTACAACTTCCAAGCAGGACGGCCGACCTGGGTCAGACTGGGAGGGAATGTTAATTCCACCACGAAGTTGGACAGAGCTTGGCCTTTGATCGCCGTGCGAGGAGCGTATGTGATACCGTATTGGGCGATCTCCAGTGACCACTTGAGGAGTCGCCCGTTGGTGTCTGGCCGGTGCAGAACTTGCCTTAAGGGGAGAGTCATCAGAACCTCCACTTGATGTTCGAAGAAGTAGGCCCTTAGCTTGCGAACACTCATGACTAGAGCGTAGGCGATCTTCTCCAGAGGCGTGTACCGCATTTCCGCGTCGTGGAGCGCTTGACTAAAATAGTAGATCGGCAAGTGGGCTTACCCCTCTGCTCGCACTAATACAGCACTCAGCGCGACCTCCGAGGCCACCAGGTAAAGGAATAGCTTTTCGTCGGGGATCGGCTTTGCCAAGATATGGGGGTTAGACAGATACTCCTTGATTTCGGCGAATGATATTTGACTCTCATTTGTCCACGCAAACTTCTTGTTCTTTATGGTCACGAAGAATGGCTTGCTTTTATCTCCAAGCTGGGAAATAAAACGGTTAAGGGCAGCTAGACAACCTGTCAGGCATTGCACCTGCTTGACATTCCGTGGCTCCTGCATGTCGAGGATCGCCTGGATCTTGGTGGGGTTTACCTCAATCCCTCTTTGGCTCATGATGTGCCCCAGGAATTTTCCGGAGCTTACCCCGAAGTTGCATTGCTCGGGGTTTAATTTCATGTTGAACTTCTCGAGGATGGCGAATGTCTCGGCAAGGTCATTGGGGTATCTTCCTTTTTGAGGCTTTTGACTACGTTGTCGTCAATGTAGACCTCCATGGTCTTGCCGATCTGGTTGGCGAACATCCCGTTGACTAGCCGTTGGTAGGTCGCCCCTGCATTCTTCAGACCGAACGGCATTCGGACCCAAAAGTACACGTCTTTTTCCGTGTGGAACGATGTGTGTTTTGTGTTTTTCTCCGCCATGGGGATCTGATGGTACCCAGCGAAGGCATCCATGAACGACATCATTTCACAGCCTGCTGTGCTATCGAACAAGTGGCCAATATGAGGCATCGGAAAGTGATATTTTGGACATGCCGCGTTGAGGTCGGTGAAGTCGATGCACAACCTCCAGGAGTTGCTCGGCTTTTTGACGAGCACCACATTGGATACCCACTGTGGCTCGTCTGTAGCTACTTCAATTAGTTTGTTATCGAGTATATTTTTGACTTCTATGTCGAGTGTTGCATATTTCTCAGGACCGAATTTCCTACATTTCTGGTGAACAGGTTTCCTTACCGGGTCGATCTTTAGATAGCGGCAGGTGTGTTCAGGACTTATGCGGACCATATCTTGATGCGACCAGGCAAAGACTCCGATGTTCTTATGTAGTAAACCAATCAGATCTTTCTTTAACACAAGACCGACGTTTGTGCCGATATGTACTTCCCACTCCGGGTGAGCCGTATCTATCGTTATACTTTCCAACTCTTCAACGGGGACGGTCACTTCTCGTTTGGAATTATTTTCGGACTCGATCCTTGGATCGATGTCGAGGCTTGGATCGAAACCGATCCTTGGCTCGATGTCGTTCGTCAATCGATGTGAGATGGCGTCCTCTGAGTCGGGTTGGTACGAGGTGCTTGGATCGTCGATCTCCATCGGTTGATTGTCGATCGCCTCAATGTTACAAATAGCATGGGAAGTATTGAAAGAAGTTATGACATAGGAGTAATTCAAGCATTTCTTAGCCATTAGTTGGTCTCCTTTTACAGTACCGACCGTCCCATCGGCAGTGGGTAATTTGATACGGTAAAAGAAAGAAGAGGCGACCGCCTCGAAGGTTTCTAGAAATAGATGACCTAGGAACCCATTATAGATGTTGGGCCTATCTATGATTACAAAATTTAGGTTTCTAGTTATCCTAACCTTGGGATCGTAATAACATGTTAGCTCGACGGAGAGCTTGATCCTTCCATAGGCTTGGACTGTGCTGTCGCCGAACCCTTGGAGCATTATGTCAAATGGCTTGATGAACTTGGTTAGGTTTCCAATCTGGTCGAGAGCGTATTTGGATATGATATTGCAAAAGCTCCCATTGTCAACCAGCACGCGGTCGACTATTTTCCCAAGGATACATGCAGAGATCACCAATGCATCCTCTTTGGGGCACTACATTCCCTCCCTATCCTTGTTGGAGAAGGTGATGAGCGCGTCTTTGGAGATGGTCGGCTCTGGGGGTACCACGACATGGACCCCGGCGAATGCCCTTAGTTCGGCCTTCCGCTTTCTATTCGACATGGTGGAAACCGGGGAAAGGCCCCCGAGGTTTCCACCTCCCGCCTGAAGCATATTGATCCGGCCGCCAGGATTGATCGGAGGGATTGATTCTTCAGAATACTCTGGCTCGTTCTGCTCGATCCTGGTGACCGGATTGGGAGGGATTCTGTCGTTCTGTCGGCGCTCGCGCCATCTGGTCCTCTCTTCTCAGGGCTCTGGCTTGGTAACCAAGTTATCCAATTTGCCTTCCTCAAACAGTCTCCAGTTGTCTGAGGAGGTCGCGGCACTGGCTGGTGTTGTGGTCGGGACTCTTGTGGCAGGCACAAAATTTGCTGCGGTCTAAATGACCATGGTCCCTTATCGGCTTCGGTTTCCTAAGCCACTCACGCCCCTTGATGGCATTGAAAATGTGGGCCGGAGATAGATTGAGGTTGTGGAGGAGGTGGACCTCCAGATCCTCAAAAGCTTTGAATTCACCGGGCGGCTTCGCGATCGCCTTTCTAGGCTTAGCGAACACCTTTCTTGGGATGGAAGTAGGCGCCGTCCCTTCCCCGGCAGATCCCTCGCCTAAGCGTAGGGTGAGCATCCTCTGCCTGGATAGAAAATCAGCGGCCCTGACGCGGAAGATCGCTTAGGTCGGGGGGATGTCTTTTGTAAGGTGCCTGAACATGGGCGAATGGCCATAGAATCCCCCTAGGACCGAGTAGAGAGCGAGCTCGTCACTAATAGGCTTGCTGGTGAGGACTACTTCATCCACCCGGTCGATGTAGTCTTCATCGGTCTCGTTCTTCCCCTGCCTGATTTTCATCATGCGGTGGGGGCCTTCGGGCCGAGCAAATTTGGCGGCGAAATACGACGTGAAGTCATTCGCCAGCTTCTCGAAATAGTTGATCGAGCGCGGCGGCAGTGAGATGTACCACCTATGGGCAAGATCGCCCAATGTCAATGGGAACATTCGGCATTTTGTCGCGTCCGATGCCCCACATCCAGTCATGTAAATCCGGAACTTGCTCAAATGGGTCTCAGGATCCGATTTCCCCTCATATAGAGGTGTTTGAGGAGAATCGATCTTCGGTTGAACTGGGGCGAGCTAGATCTGGGCCGCGAGTGGCTCACTTGGTCCAACGATCGATCTCTTGGCGCCTGCCCCAGTTTCTAGGAGCGCCTTCATTTCGTCGAGCTGGCGTTGCATGGCGGCCATCGCCGTAGCCTGACTGCTCGCTGATTGTCTCTCGGAGCGGAAGCCAAGGCGATCATGTACTGATCTCCTGGCCCCATTGTAACATCCCAATTCACAAATGGGACATTACACGCCGTAGAACCCCCGTGAGGTCTACCAGGCTAACTCGCGACACATGAACCACAATGATGACCCAAAAGGTGTATCCAAAAAGTAAATAAGGCCGTGGCCCCGGCCAAAACATTTTAACGGAGTACGTGAGACATAAGTTAAATACCAAATTGTTGCCCACGCAGGGGACTTAAACCATGTTTAAAAATAAACAATCTATCTCCAGTACTCAACACATACAATGACAAAACAGAAAAATGCAGACTCGAGCCACATCATCAAGCCAGCCCATCCTTTGCATGCATGTCCCGTGCTTGCTCCTCAGTCCTCCCGGTACCTGAAATGCATAAGACGCATTTCCCCCATTTAAGGGGTTAGCATTCGAATAGCTAGTGCAAGTACACAATTACACAACATTATATACATACACGATTCAACGCAAACCATTCATTAGGAAAAATCATTTTGAAAATCAATATTCCGGAATGTCACATTAACACCAAAACGGTATATCAACAAGTTTTCCACATCACAATTGTCCACGCTTGGTAACTCGCGACCGTACCCATTAGTATCGGTCCCCAGAGGTCCCGTCGGACCGTCCCCAGGTGAGAAACCACTTCCGCGGCCGTACCCATTAGTATCGGCCCCCAGAGGTCCCGTCGAACCGTCCCCAGGTGGAATAACATCAACGCACGCACCCAAGTCCACTTCCGTGGCCGTACCCATTAGTATCGGCCCCCAGAGGCCACATGCCATCCCCAGGTGGAAGAGCAACCAACACAATCGTTCAATAAACCAGTTTACATCATTCGCATCAAAACCGTACACACATAATGAAATATAATACATGTACTTGCCTTGGATAATACGACGCGAAGGAAACGACGAAGGAATATGATATGGTCCGAACAATCTTCTCAAATCCGACCCTAACACAATAATGGTATACAACCAATCTCAACATCATGAATACGAAGGAATTCACCCTAGTTCTACCCGTTGGGACAATTCATCGGACACCACGCGTGCATAAGGAAATGAAATCGGTCAACGGTGCAATAACGGGATTTCATCCCAACCAATAACAAGAAAACCAAGGGTCACGAGTATACTATCAAAATCTAACAACAACATCGGTAAATTCGGATTAAAACACAAGATCACCACCAAAACCTCCCCAAAATCATACTGGGGTCAAAGGAGTTCTTACCTCTTGAAGAATCAAGCACTCAAATCCAAAAACCACGTGTTAGATCCGCAATCCGAGCCACCCGATAGAAAAGAGATGAAGAAACTTACACCAATAAGTGATAGATGGAGGAAATCTCCCTCTCAAGCCTCTCTCTCTCGCACCGTTGAAGAAGGGAAGGAAAAAAATGAGCTGCAGCCGCTGAAAAGGACGCTGATATAGCGCTGACCGCATTGTGTGCCGCGGCTCAGCTGAACTGTGCCGCGGCACAGGGCCAAAAATCGCGCCTAGTGATCGGTTGACCGCTCGTTGTGCCGCGGCTCATTCGAAGTGTGCCGCAGCGCAGATTCGGCGTGTGCCGCGGCCTGCCCGGCCGCGGCACGCTGATCGGTTTGGCCGGCAAGTGCCACAGGGTGTGCTGCGGCCGGACAAGTGTGCCGCAGGAATCGACTGTGTGCCGCGGCGCACAATACTTGTGCCGCGGCACACGGTGCTTTGCTCGGACAATTTGGGTGATGTGTGTGCCGCGGCGCACAATCCTTGTGTCGCGGCCCACACCCCCCCTCGGGTCCCAAAATGACGAAAAATGATCCGGAAAGAGAATAAAAGCAATAGGGATCGATATTTGGGCAACAATAACATGAAATGGAAGTATGGAACCCAAAAACGATCTGAGGTACACAACCAAAGTCGAACAAGGAACAAATTCCCTAAGCTTCTAGGAAATTACAAAAACGGCCCAAACATCCGAAAAATCACGACACAACGTCGGATTAACAATCCGAAACTCACAACATGCTCTACTCAATCATACGAACTCATGGAAGTAAGAAAACGACGAAATCGAACGAGTTTAACGAGAATCGAATACACATGAGACAAAATATAACACAAGATGAAATTACGTAAAAACATTATCGAGACCCGTCTAAACCGAAAAACTCCAAGAACAAAATAGGTTCAGAATTACAAAACAGTGCCAAGCGAGTTGTCCGAAACGAATATGCACCAAAAATAGAAATTACTAAAAATAGAAAACGCGGATATTACATTATCTCCCCCTAAAAATAAGTTTCGTCCCGAAACTTACAACACGAATAACTCGGGGTATCCCGACCTCATACTCTCCTCCGTTTCCCACGTGGCTTCCTCGGATCCATGCCTCGACCACTGCACTTTGACCAGAGGAATGGTTTTGTGCCTGAGTTGCTTAACTCGACGCTCTAAGATCTGAATCGGCCTCTCCTCGAAGGTAATGTCGGACCCCAACTCGATCTCTTCAAAATCAATAATATGGCTAGGGTCCGATACGTACTTCCTAAGTTGGGAAACATGAAATACGTTATGCACGTGGCTCAGGGACGGCAGTAAGCCTAATCGATACGCAAGCTCTCCAACTCTATCTAAAATCTCAAACGGCCCGATATATCTCGGACTAAGTTTACCCTTCCGACCGAAGCGGTAAACTCCCCGAGTCGGCGACACCTTAAGCAAGACGTGATCTCCCACCTCAAACTCCAACGGTCGGCGACGTGTATCGGCATAAGACTTCTGCCGACTCTGGGCCGTCAACAATCTACCACGAATCAGGGTAATCTTCTCCCTCGTCTCAACTATCATGTCGGGCTCGGTACCGATTAGCTCGGACGTATCGTCCCAACACAACGGTGATCTGCACCTCCTTCCATACAATGCTTCGAATGGTGCCATTTTGATCGAGGCATGCCAACTATTGTTGTACATGAACTCGATCAACGGCAAGTGTGTCTCCCAATCATCCTTCCAATCTAAGGCACAGGCTCTCAACATATCCTCTAACGTCTGGATCGTCCGCTCCATTGTCCGTCGATCGAGGGTGGTAAGACGTACTGAGTCTCAACTCGGTCCCCAAAGCTCAATGAACGGCCTGCCAAAAATGTGATACAAAACGGCCATCACGATCTGAAACAATACTCTTAGGAGTCCCATGCAATCTCACGATCTCCGCAATAAACACTCGGGCCAGCCTCTCCGGTCCCCAAGTATCCTTAATACTCAGAAAGTGAGCTGATTTGGTTAGTCGATCAACAATAACCCAAATCATGTTCATTCCGGTCCGAGTCCTGGGCATCCCGGTAATGAAGTCCATAGAGATGTCTTCCAATTTCCATTCCGGAATGGGAAGTGGTCGTAGCAACCCCGCGGGTCGCTGATGCTCAATCTTAACCTGTTGACAGGTCAAACACTTCGCCACAAACTCGCTAACATCCGCCTTCCAATTACTCCACCAGTAGTTGCTCCTCACATCCTTGTACATTTTACTCGTACCAGGATGTATGGAGTAAGGTGCAGCATGAGCTTCACTCAAGATCTTCTGTCTCAGCTCAACAACACTCGGTACACAAAGTCTGCCGCAAAACCTTAAAACCCCATCATCGTGAACTACAAATCCAGGGGCTTTCCCTTTCCTCACATCCTCCCTCAGCTGGACTAAAAATAGATCATCATACTGTTTCGCCTTGATATTATCAGTCAAGGACGAAGTGATCTCCAACGCACATAACTGGCCCTGGACTCTCTGAACCCAAACCTCAATATTTTGGTAAATAAAATCTCGCTGGATCCTACTCTGTGGTGTAAGTACCTCTAACATCTGCAACGCTATCGGCTTACGGCTCAACGCATCAGCCACTACGTTAGCCTTACCCAGATGGTAAAGTATCTCGAGGTCGTAATCTTTAATTAGCTCCAACCACCTACGCTGTCTCATGTTTAACTCTTTCTGACTGAAGATATACTTCAAACTCTTGTGATCTGTAAAAATCTTACACGACGACCCATAGAGATAATGCCTCCAGATTTTTAAGGCGAACACGACCGCAGCTAACTCCAAATCGTGCGTAGGGTAATTCACCTCATAAGGTTTCAACTGGCGGGACGCATATGCAATCACTCTGTCTCTCTACATCAAAACACATCCTAGACCAAGGCCCGAAGCATCACTATACACTACGAAATCCTCGTTCCCCTGAGGTAATGCTAAAACGGGTGCGGTGGTCAAACGTCTCTTTAACTCGTCAAAGCTGTCCTGCCTGTCTGCAGTCCACTCGAACTTCTGAGTTTTACGGAGCAATCGAGTGAGTGGTCTAGCGATCTTAGAAAATCCCTCAACGAATCTACGGTAATAGCCGGCAAGACCCAGAAAACTCCTCACCTCCTTCACATTCTTAGGCGGCTCCCAAGCCATCACTGCCTCTATCTTCTGCGGATCTACCCGAACTCCCTTTGCTGAAATCACATGCCCGAGGAACATCACTTCCTCGAGCAAAACTCACACTTAGAGAACTTCGCGTACAACTGCTCATCCCTCAAGGTGTCTAATACAATCCGGAGATGTAGGGCATGCTCCTCCCGACTCCGAGAATAGATAAGAATATCGTCGATGAAAACGACTACGAATTTGTCCAAATACTCAATAAAAACTTTGTTCATTAACTGCATGAACACTGCTGGGGCGTTAGTTAGCCCGAAAGGCATAACCACAAACTCATAATGGCCATATCGTCCGAAAGGCGACTTTCGTATATCGATGTCGAATCCTCAATGGTAGTAACCCGATCGCATATCGATCTTCGAAAAGACCGTCGCCCCATGAATCTGATCAAACAAGTCGTCGATCCGGGGCAAAGTGTATTTAATTTTGATGGTCGACTTGTTTAATTCTCGATAATCGATGCATAAATGAACCGACCCATCCTTTAACTTAACAAAGAGAACGGCGCACCCCAAGGCGATGCGCTCGGTCGAATATACCCTTTATCTAACAATTCTCCCAACTGATTCTTCAACTCTAACATCTCCGACGGTGCCATACGGTACGGTGCTCGAGAAATAGGGGCTGCATTCGGCTCAAGATCGATAGGAAACTCCACCTCTCGCTGCGGTGGTAATCCCGGCAAGTCGTCTGGGAAAACATCGGGATACTCACAAACAACTGGAATTGACGACATGTCAATCCCACCATCCTCCGCCTGCAGAGCGTAACACCAATAGCCGACACAACCCTGGTTCAGAAGCTTCATCGCCTTTAAGGCGCTAATCACACTCCCCGATCTCCCCGGCTTTCGGCCGATGAGGGTATGCTCGGTGCCGTCCTCGGCTACTATCGAGATGGTACGAGTCCGATAGTTCATGATAGCACCATGACGCTCTAACCAATCGTCCCCGAGGATTAAATCCTCACCCTTAAGGTCTATAACAATGAGATCCGAGGGCCAATCTCGGCTGCCGATCCTCACGGGGCAATCCCTAACTTCCCGGTCCCCAACCATACGATCCCCGCTAGGCGTACCCACCACAAACGGTTCACACTCAAACAAGCAGTTAAATCCAATACGATTCACACAATCAGATGCAATAAAGGAATGGGTAGCACCCGAATCAAAAGCACTAAGCTGGATGAGTAAGGATCTGAGTGGTACCTGACGCCACCGGAATGTCTGCCTCCTCTGTGCGCCTCATCTGATACAACCGGGGGTGAACTGAACCCGAACTCGAGGCTGCACGGCGATCCGGCTGACCCCGACCCATACCACGACCCGAACCTTGCGGAACATGAGTGGGTGGAAAACTGTGATCCTTCTGATCGGTAGTGGTAGTCGGAACTCTAGCGGCACTGGTGGCCCTCTCACAATGAGCTGCCCGATGTCCGGTCTGTCCGCAAGTAAAGCAAGCAACTAACGGAAATGGGCAATCCTTCATAACGTGCTGGGCCGTTGCAATTAAAACAAACTCTCCCGAGTGCCACAGATCGACCGAACAGTTACCACAGGATCCACCGGCTGATGAAACGGCCTCTTCCACGGTGTAGGAGCGAACGAGACCTCGAAAATTGTCCACCTTTACTGGACGAGAACCCGCCGGTAGTCTTCGCTTCTTAGCTTCGAAACCGACTGATTCCGGGACGGCCATCTCGATCGCGCAGCGATCACGTATTCCTTCAAAGTGGCACACATGAGCGGTGCCATACTCTGCCTAATATGCGGCTTCATGCGCATATTGAAGTAACGGATTTTGTCAGCCTCCGTTCTCACTTGATCTCTCACGAAACCCAACTACTGATTGTAAGAAATGATGGCCTGAGAAATAGGCACATCCTGAGGTGTAGCGGTGAAGAATTCCACAATTCTGCGCTCCTTGACTGGCGGCGGACAATACTCTGCTTCCATAGCAGCCTTGAATTCCTCCCAAGTAGCTCGACGGTCTCTGGGCACAACGGCCTCCCACCATTCCGCCGCTTCCTTATCCAGGAGGTACTGGGCGATGTGTACCCTCCTGTCTTTAGGGCAAGCTACGGCATCAAAGGTCCTGGACAACTGAAAGAGCCAATTCTCCCAACCGAGGGAGTCAGAAGCTCTGGAGAAACGAGGAGGGTGCATCTTAGTCACCGTTTGAAGCCACTTACTAGCCTCCTCCTCCGGTGTCGGGGGCGGATTCTGGCGTCCGCCCTGAGCTATCTGAGCAAGCTGAGCTACTAACTGCTGAAGTACGGCAGTAGCCCCGGTGTCGGCATTATTACCCGGCGGCACTGAGTGAGAGGCTGAGTTCGCAGAGGACTGAGAAAGTGAGCCCTCTTCATTATCAGCACCCCGACCACGGCCTCGGCCGCGTCCCCTAGCTGGTCTACCACCACGACCTCTCAACATACTAGAGGAAGAATGAAAAGGACAAAATCAGAAAGATTCACAATTGACAAAGTTGGTATCACAATTCACAATCCCGAACAACGCAAGAAATGAATTACAGGAATATAAGAGTTCGAGGAGACTTACAGCCACGGGTCGCACGAAAAGACGGTATCCTGATGATATTAGGCTCAACGACTGACTCTAAATGACGCCACTAAAAGACCCAAAATTAACCGCCAAACTAGGTATTCAAAACCTAAGCTCTGATACCATAATTGTAACATCCCAATTCACAAATGGGACATTACACGCCGTAGAACCCCCGTGAGGTCTACCAGGCTAACTCGCGACACATGAACCACAATGATGACCCAAAAGGTGTATCCAAAAAGTAAATAAGGTCGTGGCCCCGGCCAAAATATTTTAACGGAGTACGTGAGACATAAGTTAAATACCAAATTGTTGCCCACGCAGGGGACTTAAACCATGTTTAAAAATAAACAATCTATCTCCAGTACTCAACACATGCAATGACAAAACAGAAAAATGCAGACTCGAGCCACATCGTCAAGCCAGCCCATCCTTTGCATGCATGTCCCGTGCTTGCTCCTCAGTCCTCCCGGTACCTGAAATGCATAAGACGCATTTCCCCCATTTAAGGGGTTAGCATTCGAATAGCTAGTGCAAGTACACAATTACACAACATTATATACATACACGATTCAACGCAAACCATTCATTAGGAAAAATCATTTTGAAAATCAATATTCCGGAATGTCACATTAACACCAAAACGGTATATCAACAAGTTTTCCACATCACAATTGTCCACGCTTGGTAACTCGCGACCGTACCCATTAGTATCGGTCCCCAGAGGTCCCTTCGGACCGTCCCCAGGTGAGAAACCACTTCCGCGGCCGTACCCATTAGTATCGGCCCCCAGAGGTCCCGTCGAACCGTCCCCAGGTGGAAGAACATCAACGCACGCACCCAAGTCCACTTCCGTGGCCGTACCCATTAGTATCGGCCCCCAGAGGCCACATTCCATCCCCAGGTGGAAGAGCAACCAACACAATCGTTCAATAAACCAGTTTACATCATTCGCATCAAAACCGTACACACATAATGAAATATAATACATGTACTTGCCTTGGATAATACGACGCGAAGGAAACGACGAAGGAATATGATATGGTCCGAACAATCTTCTCAAATCCTACCCTAACACAATAATGGTATACAACCAATCTCAACATCATGAATACGAAGGAATTCACCCTAGTTTTACCCGTTGGGACAATTCATCGGACACCACGCGTGCATAAGGAAATGAAATCGGTCAACGGTGCAATAACGGGATTTCATCCCAACCAATAACAAGAAAACCAAGGGTCACGAGTATACTATCAAAATCTAACAACAACATCGGTAAATTCGGATTAAAACACAAGATCACCACCAAACCCTCCCCAAAATTATACTGGGGTCAAAGGAGGTCTTACCTCTTGAAGAATCAAGCACTCAAATCCGAAAACCACGTGTTAGATCCGCAATCCGAGCCACCCGATCGAAAAGTGATGAAGAAACTTACACCAATAAGTGATAGATGGAGGAAATATCCCTCTCAAGCCTCTCTCTCTCGCACCGTTGAAGAAGGGAAGGAAAAAAATGAGCTGCAGCCGCTGAAAAGGACGCTGATATAGCGCTGACCGCATTGTGTGCCGCGGCACAGGGCCAAAAATCGCGCCCAGTGATCGGTTGACCGCTCGTTGTGCCGCGGCTCATTCGAAGTGTGCCGCGGCGCAGATTCGGCGTGTGTCGCGGCCCTGCCGGACTGTGCCGCGGCATGCGGTACAGTCGGTTTTGGCCGGCAAGTGCCACAGGGGTGTGCCGCGGCCCGGACAAGTGTGCCGCGGCACTGACTCGGATGTGTGCCGCGGCGCACAATCCGTGTGCCGCGGCACACTGATGCTTTGCTCGGACAATTTGGGTGATGTGTGTGCCGCGGCGCACAATCCTTGTGCCGCGGCCCACACCCCCCCTCGGGTCCCAAAATGACAAAAAATGATCCGGAAAGAGAATAAAAGCAATAGGGATCGATATTTGGGCAACAATAACACGAAATGGAAGTATGGAACCCAAAAACGATCTGAGGTACACAACCAAAGTCAAACAAGGAACAAATTCCCTAAGCTTCTAGGAAATTACAAAAATGGCCCAAACATCCGAAAAATCACGACACAACGTCGGATTAACAATCCGAAACTCACAACATGCTCTACTCAAGCATACAAACTCATGGAAGTAAGAAAACGACGAAATCGAACGAGTTTAACGAGAATCGAATACACATGAGACAAAATATAACACAAGATGAAATTACGTAAAAACATTATCGAGACCCGTCTAAACGGAAAAACTCCAAGAACAAAATAGGTTCAGAATTACAAAACAGTGCCAAGCGAGTTGTCCGAAACGAATATGCACCAAAAATAGAAATTACTAAAAATAGAAAACGCGGATATTACACCCATGGTAGGTGACGAGTTCTCCACCACCGGGCTCATTTCTTGGACGAGTGGGGGCCCGTTGGCCGACTTGTCTTCTGGGAGTCAGATTTGCCAAACTCCTGGTGACGGATTCGGACTCCGATGTCTCCCGGCTGGGGCCTGAATGCCCGGGTCTCCATGAGAGATCACTCCCTAGGCGGCTAAAGACGGAATCATCCCACCTTATGAGAGCCTTTTCCTGCAGCTCGGGGCTTTCCGACGATTTCTCGACGTATACCCCCTTAAGCTTCTGCTTGCCTGCTCGGCGAATGGCTGATGGAGTAATGGTGGGCGAGTCGCATGCCCTCCGTCGCTCCCTAAGGATGGCTATAGCCTCCTCGATCTATTCCGCAGTCTGGAACTGATCGAGTGAGAGGCTGGGGCCGTCCCTCGGGGGCGGGAGTGAGAGCCTAGCGTCGCCGCGGTTGCCTTCCGCCGTAGGTTGGGATTCGGTCTGGGCCGTGATGAGATGTCCGGCAGATCGGAGGGTGGCTCTTTTTGATGTCGTGGCGGACGTCATGTCTCTGAAGGTTTTTCTTTGTAGAACAGTGAGTGTTTCTTCAAGTATATGCCCCGGAGAACAGTGAGTGTTCTTCGAGACGGTCGGAATAAAAAATGAAGGTTAAGATGGAGCCACCCTTCCTCTAGCACCAATTGTTGTTACCCAAAATATTATCCGGAGATGATATTTCTGGAATGGTCGAGTAACAAACAAATGCGATAACACTTCCGTGGGAAAGTAAATAACACAAGATTTTCCGGGGTTGTTAGTCCCGGGCTTGAATGCTCTCGCGAGATGTTATTAATACAAATACTTTGGAGTACAAATATTAATGTTAGAGTGCAATTACAATGAGTGTAAGACTCTAGTTATCTTAGCTATAGAGCGTGAAGATTGCCGGAAGAACCAGATATGAAGCTCTGTGAGTTCTTGTTTTTTGATGTTCTGTATATGTGAATGAGTTTCACTGTCAATGGATTTCACTGTGTATGTGTATGTATTTGTCAAGTAAGTCCAACGTCCTTAGGCCACTGTTGGAGGCCTTCTATTTATAGGAGAAGAAGTTGCTAGGTCCTCCCCGGCGATCACGGGCGACCGCCGTTTTCTATATTAGAATAAGATGGGCGATCGTCCCATCATGTGGGACTATTTCCTTAATGTCTGAGGCTGCTGCTTGCATCCAGATGTGCGGGCCAATGAGAAGTCCGCACGCGTCCTGAGTCGCTATCTGGGGAGGACCCACTTTGTACCTTTCGGCGGGCTTGTCGGTAGGTGTGAAGGTGGTGACAGGATGCGGTCCAAAAGGCCTTATCTTGCGGCGCCATTTGTGGATCTGCATATGGGTCTTCGTCCGATATTCGGTCTTCAAAGACTCTGACAGGTGCCGGATTCATACGTGGCATGGGACGATCGTCTACAGTCGGACATTATAGGCGATCGCCAGATGCCAATAGACGGTCGCCTTGGACGTCGACCGCTGGACGTTTGCCCAGCATCTATCTTCTTTGGCTGGCTCTTGACCATTACGTCGATCTCCATCGCGGCGTATAAATCGCCACACAACAGATGTAGTTGTTTTTTTATGATGGGATTATGTAGTTGGATGATGTAGCTGGTTTCTGTGAATTGGTTTGTTGGCTTTTTTAATGGAAAATGCTAAATTTAAAATTTACATTTTTATTTTGTTAAAATGAAGGTGTTACCTTAGGTACTATATATATGTTGCAAATGTCTTTCATTGGTAACACCTGTAACACCTAGTGTGTTGCAATTGGTAATATAGGTGTTGCAATAGACTAAAAATTGCTGCACATTTGTGGTCCCACCCGTGGGCCCCACATATGGGACCACCAGCTGACCCCTCTAAGTGGGTCCCACCGGTGGGCCCGTCCTGTGGGACCCACAAAATGGCCCCCATATGTGAAACCCACAAAATGGCCCCCACATGTGGAACCCACTAAATTGGCTATATATTTTACAAAATTATAAAGTCTATAGCAACACGAATATGATGTTGTTGTAGGGTCCTTAAGATGTTGCTGTAGGGTCCTTCGGTAACAAATAATCCTATGTTAGCTTAGGATGATCCACATGTTGCCTTTGAGTCCAAAGGCTACTGCTCACAGAGCAACTTAGCTAAAATGACCTTTGCCCATTTTGGGTCTGTGGCAACAGAAAATTGGGTCTAAGGTAACATAGTTATGTGGTTGCCGAAGGCCATTTATGGCGGAGTGAATTAATTCATCTCACTAAGCAATGAGAGGAACAAAAGAGTATAAATAATACCTAGTCAATTCCGTGGATCACATTGTAACCCTGTGACAACAAATTATAGGGATCATTCTAGAACCTTTCCATTATGAATACTACCTATGTATAAACCCTTCAATCATATGTATCGATCAAGTTACAGGGTCATGGTAAAGTCAAACTCTTTATCAATTTCTATGTATACATTAGTGCAAATAAAAAACATTGAGCTCTCGTGCATCATATGTATTAGCTCTTTTGCTTTGACCAAAGACTTCTTATCTTATTTGCCACTAATAGCATATGCCACTCACTTGCTCACTTATAGGAAAAGAATCATGTCTTAGTATTCAGCCGAGACTACTACTTGCGGATTGAGTTTCACTTCAAGGTTGACCCCACCGATAGGTGATTGGATCGAACTACTATAATGATTAACTTAATGTCAAAGTTGTATCACCTACTACACCCTGAAGTCAATGGTTCAAGTATTTTTTTATCAAAAGGGTTTGACATTTTGACCATGTCGAGGAACATCTTCTACGACAGTTTATATCGAACCCATGTGCGGCTATGTTAATGTTCTCAAGTAAATGTATATTGTATTTTATTGACCTTGTTGCCATTTTTCGTGTTATGTATTCGACCTTATAGATCGGGATGTGATTGTTAGGTTGTCTATGCGACCTTGACGATCATTGTATGTTTGTCGAGTTTATTATCAAACCTTATCTCTCGAGGTTGTCTTGTGTTATAAAGTTTTTCACTTCGTGGACCTCAAATAAAAAGACACCTACGTTGCTTGTTTTGAAATTAGCCTGGTAAATTCTTACTAAAGGGTTTATGATGCAGTAACATCCATTCAATATCTCATGGGTGCTAAATTTTCTTTCATGTCGCCTTAGTCTTTGTAGATGAAGACTTGATATCTCGAGGATCACTCGACTAAGACATCAACAATTTCCTTGCAGTCGATACCACTTGTTGCGGAACTCATGCTTCCATGGCCATTGCTCCCACTCAAACTATTACCCCAAACCTGGGGCTCCGATACAACTTGTTGCGCAATTAAACTACTTTGCGGAAAGTTAAACTAATAGCTTAATTCTTGGGATCAGTAAAATGCGAAATAACAAGACACTATATAAGGGGTGAGGGAGTGGTCACCTAATACCCTAGGTGCCACCTCACCTCTATCCAATAAAAACCCCCCAACTCAAAACTACCCAATTCTACCCTAACACTACCCTAAGTGGAGGGAGTGGTCACCTATACTACCCAATTTTTTTTTTTTATATTTTTAATACATAAAATCACATACAATATTAAAATAAAAACATACCATTTCATTAAAAATAAAAACATTACATAATACTTAAAAAAAACATTACATAAAAACATACCATTTCATTAAAAATAAAAATATTACATAATACTTAAAAAAAACTACAACTTAAAAATTGAAACTACAACTTAAAAAAAAAAAACATTACATAATTTGAAATTAAAACAAGTTGAAACTACAACTTAAAAATTGCAAGCCCATCCGTGTTTGGCCGCAATTTCACGTTTTTGGTTAACAACGAATTCCAACATAGCGGGATTTTATAGGGAAAATTTTTTTCCCTTACCCGACTTAGCGGCGGCGGTGTTACCGATCGGGTAAGGGTACCCGATCCCCTTACCCGATCCCACTCCCTCCCCCCTAAAGAGAACCGAAAAATGAGAACAACAAACACACCAAACCATTTTAACAAGGTTCGCCCAAAATGAATACTTTCTCGGTGCCGCTGCTGCACGACTTTATATTTATAATAATCCTAAAAGACTGTTAACAATGAGAAAGAGAATATAAAAGTAGAAAGCTCTACTATTTTTTATAGGGGGAAATTACAGCCAACTACCCTATTAGATGGCATCTTTACACTTTAGTCCCTATTGTTTCATAAATTACAGCGGAGGACAAAAATCTGAATTGGTGTTGACTTCTATTAAAAAGACGAAAATGCCCCTCTATTTACTTGAATAAAACATTTCTTTTAAAATACATTTCATATTAAAGTGTTTGGCTAATACATTTCTTTTAAAATACATTTCATATTAAAATAGCTTATAAGTTATTAAAGTGTTTGGCTAATACATTTCTTTTAAAAAATATTCTTTTTTCAAAAAATAATTTTTTTTCGAAATATAGTTTTTTTTTCAGAAAATATATTTTTTTTCGCAAAAATATTTTATTTTATTTTTTTCCAGAAAATAATCTTATTTTTTCGAAAAAATAATATTTTTTCAAGAAATTAATTTTATTTCAAAAAAAAATATTATTTTGCCAAAAAATATTTTTTCCTCCAGAAAATATTTTTTTAATTTTTTTCGAAAAAATAGTTTTTTTTTTATTTTTTTTCCATAAAATAATTTTATTTTTTCGAAAAAATAATACTTTTTTCCAGAAAATAATTTAATTTCGAAAAAAATATTATTTTGCCAAAAAATACCTTTTTCTCCAGAAAATATTTTTTTAATTTTTTCGAAAAATATTTTTTTTATTTCTTTTTCCAGAAAATAGTTTTATTTTTCGAAAAAATAATATTTTTTCCAGAAAATAATATTTTTTCCAGAAAATAATTTTATTTCGAAAAAATATTATTTTGCCCAAAAATATTTTTTTCTCCAGAAAATATTTTTTAATTTTTCGAAAAAAATAAAAATTCCATAAAATAATATTTTTTTCGAAAAGATAATTTTTTCCCAGAAAATATTTTTTTTTTATTTTTTCGAAAAATAATATTTTTTTTTCAGAAAATACTTTCTTTTTTTGGAAAAAATATTTTTTTCTAGAAAGCTTGAAAATTTATTACACTGAAGTCCAAAAGTATTATATATATTACAATGAGGTCAGATGCCGTACGCGTGTGGCGAAAAATAAATGGGTAAACAAGAAAAGGAAAAATAAAAGGGCAAATTCTAATATCGATTTCTCTCCAGTGACATCATCTGAAAATTTGACTTTTGTCTTTCGTTGTAAATATAGTTTCTGGACAGTGCAAAGTTTGTCCTTCATTGTAATATCTGAAACAATAGGGACCAAACTGTAATTAGACCATCTAAAAAGGTAGTCAGATGTAAATCGTCCTTTTTTATAGAGAGCTCTTTCCAATTTTATTTTTGGTACAAATAAAAACCAATGCATAGGGAGATATATAGCTTTTAGCGTAAGATTCTTCTCATTCCCAAGCAACATGGGGTAGATGCTAAAAGGAGTAATATATTGTTGGAATATAAAACGCAGCGGAAGCTAGTTGGTGAAATTATTTAATGAAAAATTTTATAAACTAACCAACAGAAAAACCGGATCTATTTAGGTTTGTCAATTAATTAACTAAAGAGATTAATAAATAATTAAATAAACATACCTATGCATGGGAGTTGGTAATTTATACCTTTGACGTGAAGTGGTAGAAATTCCCTTTTGGTCGATTTGTCTCTTTTTCGTGTTCCTCTCCGATCTTCTTGTATTTCTACCTCAAGATCTTCTAAAGTGTATCCCGCCTACGTCCGGATGTCGTGTGGGCAACAATCTACCAGACTGCTTGGAGTGCTATATGGATCGGCCAAAATTTTCTTCTCAAGAAACTCACAATTTTTGTTCTCTCTATTTTTCTTGAATATTTTCAGTATTTTAGAAAAATATTTGTGTTATCTAAATTATGGAATTCAAGACACAAGTCAATATCCACAATTAAACACACAAGCAAAAATCGATTTTCTTGGGCAATTGGAAGTATGAAAATCGGCCAAGACATATGCTCCTTTTATAGGTGTTTTGGGCTACTCTAGTTACCTTAAGGAGGATATGATAAGGACTCCCAATAGATATCTTTTTTTCCAATATTAGGACTCTTTCTAATATTAAGACTCTATTAATATCAACTTAGTCCACTAATAAGTTAATATTGCACTTCCCACTAGAATCCCAAATTACGAAATTGGGCTCCTTTTTGAATTAATTATTTTCCGTGTTCAAAATGTTCCATGTCCATTAATTAATTTAAGCTATTGACAGCTTTTAATTAATTAATATATTATACATGAGTATACCACTCGACCTTTATTATTATATCAAAAAATTAATTCCACCTGCAGGGTTTAATATAATAATCCTTCCGAGTGCCTCAAGGGACATGATCAACCCGACTGGTCGGAACACGGTTTCTAGCTATAATATTAATTATCATATAAATAATAATATTGCCCAAAATATCAAGCATATTGAGTCAATCATTGTGGCTCTCACCCATGATAGATCAAAGCAATAAATATTAAATATATATAATTAAATATTAATCACTAGAATTAAGAAATAATAATTGTCCGAGATGTACGTTCTTCTTATAGTCAGTACCGAAGAATCTATCTCACCTCGATCCTGTTCAACGTATAACGAATACGCTAATATATGCTAATGGTCAAGACCAACCAATCTCAAGCATATACTACAACGTCTCGCATAACGGTCTCATATTATATAGGTTGTGAACTAAATATTACTATACGAGGAACCAATAATGTGATCTTCTGTGTGACTCGACACACCACATTATCTACAATATAAAGTAATTAGACAACATTTGCATAACCATAGCGTGAATAAATATGCAAAACATGTGATAAATGAATTAAATATTCTAACAAATAAAGACCGGGAAATTAGGTAATACAAGCATAAAGTATGCTTTGACGTATACAACCCTAACAATCTGCCACTTATACTCAAAGCATGCTTTTGAAGTATACTATCTAGACTATGTCTATCTATCTCCCACTTACACTCAAAGCAATGCTGCCATACATCTCAACCCCATTCCTTCCACATGAAAGAATCAACTAGGTTGTTTCCAGATGCAATCTTGAACAACACTACGTTCCCTCGTTTTACAACGTTATTTGCGACTGATATGTTTTCTTGCTCTATGGGCTCGTGGTTCCTCCGGGTTTATAAATGCACCTGTATTGCCATAATAAAATTGTAATACTTCTATGCAAACCAAGAACCACATCTAAGTCCAACAAAAACATATCTCGAGGTTGACTTAAGCTTAACTTTGTCTGACTGGAAATCTGTGTTAGTGTAATTCAAAGGACAAAGTGTATCCGATTGATAAGCATATGCTCCCTAGTCCTTTTCAGGTACTTGAGTATATGCTTGACAGCAATCCAATGTCCCGGTCTTGGGTTCGACTGATGTCTCGCCACCATGCCTATAGCATGACAGATATCAGGCCTAGTGCAAAGCATAGCATACATGAGGCTTCCCACTGCCGAAGCATAAGGGACCAACTTCATGTCATCTATCTCTTTCTGTGTCTTAGAACACATAGCCTTAAATAGCTGAATTCCATGTCTGTAATGTAAGAAACCTTTCTTGAAATTCTCCATGCTGAACCGCTTTAGCAACGTATCGATATAGAATGCTTGAGATAAGCACAACATCCTTTTCTTGCGATCTCGATAGATCGTAATACCAAGGATGTGCCCAGCTTCTCCCAAATCCTTCATATCGAGCTGCTCAGACAGCCATACTCTTACGTCTGATAATACCTTCGCATTGTTTCCAATTAGAAGTATATCATCTATGTACAGTACAAGAAACACCAGCACGTTTCCATCGCACTTTTTGTATACACAAACCTCACTAGGACACTGTTTAAAACCATACGATTGAATAACTTCATCAAATCGCATGTTCAAAGACCTTGATGCTTGCTTAAGACCATAAATGGCTCTCTTAAGCTTGCACACTAAGTGCTCCTCTGCTTCAGCAATGAATCCCTCAGGTTGGCGCATATAGATTTCCTTATCAAGACTCCCGTTCAAAAACGCAGTCTTGACATCCATCTGCCAAATCTCCATATCCAAATGCGCAGCTATAGCTAAGAGTATCCGGATCGATTTAAGCATGGCTACTGGTGAAAAGGTCTCATCGTAGTCGATGCCCTCCTTCTGAGTGTAACCTTTCGCAACAAGCCTTGCTTCGAAGGTTTCAACCTTCCCTTTCGATCCTATCTTACGCTTGTAGACCCACTTACTTCGAATGGGTTTTACCCCATTGGGTAGATCTACTAGCTCCCACACTTGGTTAGAATCCATAGATCCCATTTCGGATTCCATTGCTGTTTTACAGGATTCAGCATCCTTGTCTTGAACTGCCTTTTTGTACGTACATGGATCCATTTCATCCTGGTCCGGGGAATGGTCCGAAGACGCTGCCACGCTGATGAAACGTTCAGGTTGACGAACAACCTTCCCACTACGACGAGGCATGTCCTTGTTTTGCGTATCCACAATAGTGTCGATACGTGGTACACTAGGTGTTTGCACAATTGGTATTGTCGAAATCTCGCCCCTAAGTTCTTCTAGAATGACCCCACTCCTAGGCTTGTGGCTTATCACATAGTCCTCCTCTAAGAACCGGGCATTGGTGCTAACAATGACCTTCTGGTCTTTAGGACTGTAGAATAAGGCACCCTTCATTCCCTTCGGATATCCTACAAACACTCGTATTTCTGTACGAGATGCCAATTTATCAGCTTTCTTATTCAGCATATGTGCTGGTGAACCCCAAATCCGAACATGTCCTAGACTGGGCTTGCGCCCATTCCACAGTTCTGTGGGTGTTTTTGGAACTGATTTCGAAGGTACTAAGTTTAGAATGTACACCGATGTTTCCAAGGCGTATCCGCAAAACGAAATAGGCAAATCAAAATAACTCATCATTGACCTAACCATCTCTAATAAAGTACGATTCCTTCTTTCAGCAACACCATTTTGTTGTGGTGTACCAGGCGTTATGAGCTGGGAAGTAATCCCCTCATGTGTCAAGAAATCCAAAAACTCTCCACCAAGGTATTCACCATCACGATCAGATTGTAGTGACTTGATACTCTGCCCATGACATTTCTGCGTTTCAGCCTTGAATTCTTTGAACTTATTAAAAGATTCAGACTTACGCCGCATCAGATAGATGTATCTATATCTCGAATAATCATCTATAAATGTGATGAAGTATTCGAAACCGCCCTTAGCCTGTATGTTCATTGGACCACATACATTGGTATGAACCAATTCCAATACATTTTGTGCACGATTTTCTTTGCTTTGGAAAACCCTTTAAGTCATTTTACCTTCTAGACAGGATTCGCAGGTTGGAAATAACTCAACTTGGAGTGAATCCAATGGGCCATTGCTCACCAATATTTGAATCCTTCTAAGGTTCATATGACCCAATCGTAGATGCCAGAAATATGTTGGATTTATGCTGGAAGGTTCTTTTCTTTTATTAGGATTAGTCAAAGAATTAAGCAATTTATAATTATGGAAGGGAGCTGGTGCAGCATTGATGATATAAAGTTCTTCATTATAATTACTCCCGCAAATATATTCACCATTTCTTTTAATAATTGCATTATATTCAAAAGAAACTGAATATCCATCACGACGCAATTTAGAAACTGAAATCAAATTCATTCTAAAACCGGGTACTAATAATACATTATTTAGAACTAATGTTCTATCATCAACTTTTAGCTGCACGACTCCTACTACAACAGCCTTCAGCCTGGAATAATCACCCCAGCTTATTGTAATCTCATCCGCACTAAGTACCTTGGTTACTTGGAACCCCTGCGATTCATAACAAACATGATCAGTGGAGCCTGAATCTACTATCCACGAAGTGATAGAACAGGCAGCCAAACATGTTTTGACTACTAATGCATGAGACATACCTTTCTTAGGGCAGTCAATCTTGAAATGCCCTTTCAGACCGCAATAGAAGCACTTGCGCTTCGGATTTTTGTTCACCTCGGGCTGAGGAGCCTTTCACTGAGGAGCCTTGCCCTTAGCTTTGAAGATTGCCACTTGCTTCTGGCCAACCTACTTTTTCTTCTTTCCCCATTTGTTGTCATCAAAACCCTCATTGAATTTTGCCTAGCCGCCCAGTTCTGATGACCAAACATCTCAGTGAGATTTGTAATCATTTCCGCGGCTGAGCCCATCGTCTAATGCTGATGCTGCAATACATTTGTCAATGAAGCCAAAATGTAACAACGAGGAATCTCATCAAAATTTTTCCATTTCCGGAATTCAACCAACTCTTCAGGAGTGGCATCCGTTTCTGATTCCAAAGGGCTCTCCCCAGTTAAAACAAATTTATGCCCCTCGGCAGCCAAGACAATATCAAGATTTCTTTCCCAGTCGGCAAAGTTAGAGCCATAAAGTTTGTTTTCTTTGAGAATAACAGCTTGTGGATTGAAAGACATCTGAGGATAAAATTAAAAACACCATTCATCACATAATTCGACGCATAATATACTGAAAAACCTTAAAACACAATATATATGAAATCAACCAACACCTTGAAAAACCGTACATGCAAGCCACGATAGTGTGGATGTTTACACATACATTTTCAAGTAGATTTTAACGTCTTTAATTTTCTTATCTAGCCAAGATGCGTTTTGACAAGTAAAATTAATAGTCGGTTCCTCTTGGCCATGTATTAAATTAACATAGACTCCGATGCGAAGCTTATTAATTAATACACTTAAGTGAACACCATAATTTAACAAACCTTAGAATATCATTTAATGATAATAGTCCTACAGATGGAGAGGTCCTATTATAAAAAATAATATTCACCTTTTTGCTATCAAATTTGAAGTTTAAAACCACTGAGCCAATAATTAGCACATCCGATGTGGAGGAAGACTCCAATGTCAATGCGCATGCTAATTATTTCACAATTTAAACCAATTATGGAGGCCAATTTGATTTTGAAAAATCAATTTAAAATCACTTAGTTATTTTGAAAAATTTAAGTTTTTAATTTTCTCGTCCTAATATGCAAGGAAACATATCACACATACATCCATACATGCCATACATCAAAACAATAAAAACCAACAAATAAAAAATTGGATAATTAAATCCAATTATCATGGCTTTCATTCCTCGTTTTGAATAACAAGAAAATCTTTGGCTCGTTTGCTCCCACTGCTTCAAGCATCTCGCGGAAAAACAAATTGAACGACCCGAACAGGACAACTTGACCCACCGCCATTGCCCATTGCCGACCGGTGCCATTGCCCGACCATTGCCCGAGTGACCGATTGCCGATTGTTGGCCGGCAGAAGCATTCTTGGCGAGTGCTGATCGGCTCCCTGCTGGTCTCGGTCGGTTCGTCCAATCGGGACTCCTCTTCGCGTTGGACTTCTTTCTCTTTCGTACTTTGAGTGTTCCAATTCGATTACAATTTTATTCCAAATAAAATACATCGAATTTATATCAAATTACAAGAAAAATAAATCCTATTCTACCCGTGGATTTTCGCACGGGAAAAACTTATACATGCCTCAAAAATGGGCCAAATTACCAAAATGCATAAATAAATAAAAATATCACATAGCCATGATAATTGGATCATATTTTCCTGCAAGACAAATTCTAGCAAAATATTCCACAATCATACTACATGAATATTTAATTGCTAGCATATTAATCACCAAATTAATTAAATTGAACAGAACCTAAATACCGTCTCTGATGCCAATTGTTGGAATATAAAACGCAGCGGAAGCTAGTTGGTGAAATTATTTAATGAAAAGTTTTATAAACTAACCAACAGAAAAACCGGATTTATTTAGGCTTGTCAATTAATTAACTAAACAGATTAATAAATAATTAAATAAACATATCTATGCATGGGAGTTGGTAATTTATACCTTTGACGCGAAGTGGTAGAAATTCCCTTTTGGTCGATTTGTCTCCTCTTCGTGTTCCTCTCCGATCTTCTTGCATTTCTACCTTAAGATCTCCTAGAGTATATCCCGCCTACGTCCGGATGTCGTGTGGGCAACAATCTACCGGACTGCTTGGAGTGTTATATGGATCGGCCAAAATTTTCTTCTCAAGAAACTCACAATTTTTGTTCTCTCTATTTTTCTTGAATATTTTCAGTATTTTAGAAAAATATTTGTGTTATCTAAATTATGGAATTTAAGACACAAGTCAATATCCACAATTAAACACACAAGCAAAAATCGATTTTCTTGGGCAATTGGAAGTATTAAAATCGGCCAAGACATATGCTCCTTTTATAGGTGTTTTGGGCTACTCTAGGGATCTTAAGGAGGATATGGTAAGAACTGCCAATAGGATCTTCCAAAACCGTCATAAAAAATATACATTTACATCGGTTCTTCCAAAACCGTCATAAAACATTCACATTTTACATCGGTTCTTTTTAAAACCGATGTAAAAATATTTACATTGTACATCGGTTTTGATACGAACCGATGTAAAATGTCTTAAATTTACATCGGTTCTTTTCAAAACCGATGTAAAATGTCTTAAATTTACATCGGTTTTAAAAAGAACCGATGTAAAATGTCTTATGTTTTATGGAAGGTTTGGCACCTCGACCCCAACCCGAATCCTTCAAGGCCCAACCCGAAACCCACTCGGACCCGACCCGACCGAACCGCACTTTGAAATAACAATATATTTCACTTTGTCACCATAATGATTCGAACCCTCGACCTTGGGGTTGGGAGTCAAGTCCCAACCACTAGGCTATAGTTATTTGTTTGAACACTTTATATTTATATTATATTTAAATACATTTTGGTATCTACCTTTTAAATAAAAATAAAAAAATAATTTTATTCTTTTTGTATTATTTTGGAAAAAATGATTTTTTAGATTGTTTTTATTTTTCATTTATTTTATATTTTAAAGAATCATCGTAAATAAAAATACATATTTTTAAGAAAAGGATTTTATGACGGTTTTAGAAGAATCGATGTAAAGTTTTTCCCTTTTTATTATTTACATGGGTTATTCTAAAATTGATGAAAAGTATTAATTTTACATTGTTTTTGGAATAACTAATGTAAATTAACCTAATTTTAATTTTTACATCGATTATTCAAAATCAATGTAAAATTACTATTTTATACATCGGTTTTGGATTATCAATTTTATTCTTTTTGTATTATTTCGAAAAAATGATTTTTTATTTTTATTTTTTATTTTTCATTTCTTTTATATTTTAAAGAATCATCATAAATAAAAATACATGTTTTTAAAAAAAGAATTTTATGACCGTTTTAGAGAAACCGATGTAAAATTTACCATTTTTATTTTTTATTCCAAAACCGATGTAAAAAGTATTAATTACATCGATTTTAGAATAACTCGTGTAAATTTATCGTATTTTTAATTTTTACATCAGTTATTCTATAACCGATGTAAAATTAATACTTTATTTCATATCGAATTTGGAATAACTTATGTAATTTACAATATTTAAAATTTTACATCGGTTGTTTGTATAACTGATGTAAAAGAATAATAATTTTACATCGGTTATTTGAACAACAGATGTAAAAATAGTAATTTTAGTTTTTACATCGGTTGATTTAACAACCGATGTAAATATATAAATTTTACATCGGTTATTTGAACAATCGATGTAAAAATATAATAATTTTACATCGGTTATTATAACAACCGATGTAAAAATAGTAATTTTAATTTTTAGATCCGTTATTTGGACAACCGATGTAAATATATAAATTTTACATCGGTTATTTGAACAATCGATGTAAAAATATAATAATTTTACATCGATTATTTGTACAACCGATGTAAAAATAGTAATTTTAGTTTTTACATCGGTTATTTGAACAACCGATGTAAAGTATAATAATTCTACATCAGTTATTTGAACAACCGATGTAAAAATATAATAATTTTAATTTTTACATCGGTTATTTGGACAACCGATGTAAATATATAATTTTTTACATCGGTTATTTTAACAACCGATGTAAAATATAGTAATTTTAGTTTTTACATCGGTTATTTGGACAACCGATGTAAATATATAATAATTTTACATCGGTTATTTGAACAACCGATGTAAATTGACCAAAATTTTATTTTTTACATAGGTTTTATTTGATAACCGATGTAAATTGACCGTATTTTTAATTTTTACATCGGTTTTCGTTAAACCGATGTAAATTGAGCGTCGTAAAAAGTATATTTTGTAGCAGTGATTATATCGAAAAATTAATTTTACCTGCAGGGTTTAATATAATAATCCTTTCGAGTGCCTCAAGGGACATGATCAACCCGACTGGTCGGGACACGGTTTCTAGCTGTAATATTAATTTTCATATAAATAATAATATTGCCCAAAATATCGAGCATATTGAGTCAATCATTGTGGCTCTCACCCATGATAAATTAAAGCAATAAATATTAAATATATATAATTAAATATAAATCACTAGAATTAAGAAATAATAATTGTCCGAGATGTACGTTCTTCTTATAGTCAGTACAGAAGAATCTATCTCATCTCGATCCTGTTCAACCTATAACGAATACGCTAATATTTGCTAATGGTCAAGACCAACCAATCTCAAGCATATACTACAACGTCTCGCATAACGGTCTCATGTTATATAGGTTGTGAGCTAAATATTACTATACGAGGAACCAATAATGTGATCTTCTGTTTGACTCGACACACCACATTATCTACAATATAAAGTAATTAGACAACATTTGCATAACTTTTGAAGTATACTATCTAGACTATGTCTATCTATCTCCCACTTACACTCAAAGCATGCTTTTGAAGTATACTATCTAGACTATGTCTATCTATCTCCCACTTACACTCAAAGCAATGCTGCCATACATCTCAACCCCATTCCTTCCACATGAAAGTATCAACTAGGTTGTTTCCAGATGCAATCTTGAACAACACTACGTTCCCTCGTTTTACAACATTATTTGCGACTGATATGTTTTCTTGCTCTAAGGGCTCGTGGTTCCTCCGGGTTTATAAATGCACCTGTATTGCCATAATAAAATTGTAATACTTCTATGCAAACCAAGAACCACATCTAAGTCCAACAAAAACATATCTCGAGGTTGACTTAAGCTTAACTTTGTCTGACTGGAAATCTGAATTAGTGTAATCCAAAGGACAAAGTGTATCTGATTGATATACAAGCATATGCTCCCTAGTCCTTTTCAGATACTTGAGTATATGCTTGATAGCAATCCAATGTCCCGGTCCTGGGTTCGACTGATGTCCCGCCACCATGCCTACAGCATGACAGATATCAGGCCTAGTGCAAAGCATAGCATACGTGAGGCTTCCCACTGCCGAAGCATAAGGGACCAACTTCATGTCATCTATCTCTTTCTGTGTCTTAGAACACATAGCCTTAAATAGCTGAATTCCATGTCTGTAATGTAAGAAACCTTTCTTGAAATTCTCCATGCTGAACCGCTTTAGCACCGTATCGATATAGAATGCCTGAGATAAGCACAACATCCTTTTCTTGCGATCTCGAAAGATCCTAATACCAAGGATGTGCCCAGCTTCTCCCAAATCCTTCATATCGAGCTACTCAGACAGCCATACTCTTACGTCTGATAATACCTTCGCACTGTTTCCAATTAGAAGTATATCATCTACGTACAGTATAAGGAACACCAGCACGTTTCCATCGCACTTTTTGTATACACAAACCTCACTAGGACACTCTTCAAAACTATATGATTGAATGACTTCATCAAATCGCATGTTCCAAGACCTTGATGCTTGGTTAAGACCATAAATGGCTCTCTTAAGCTTGCACACTAAGTGCTCCTCTCCTTCAGCAATGAATCCCTCAGGTTGGCGCATATAGATTTCCTTATCAAGACTCCCGTTCAAAAACGCAATCTTGACATCCATCTGCCAAATCTCCATATCCAAATGCGCAGGTATAGCTAAGAGTATCCGGATCGATTTAAGCATGGCTACTGGCGAAAAGGTCTCATCGTAGTCGATGCCCTCCTTCTGAGTGTAACCTTTCGCAACAAGCCTTGCTTCGAAGGTTTTAACCTTCCCTTTCGATCCTCTCTTATGCTTGTAGACCCACTTACTTCCAATGGGTTTTACCCTATTGGGTATCTCTACTAGCTCCCACACTTGGTTAGAATCCATAGATCCCATTTTGGATTCCATTGATGTTTTTCAGGATTCAACATCCTTGTCTTGAACTGCCTTTTTGTACGTACATGGATCTGTTTCATCCTGGTCCGGGGAGTGGTCCGAAGATGCTGCCACGCTGATGAAACGTTCAGGTTGACGAACAACCCTCCCACTACGATGAGGCATGTCCTTGGTTTGCGTATCCACAATAGTGTCGATACGTGGTACACTAGGTGTTTGCACAATTGGTATTGTCGAAATCTCGCCCCTAAGTTCTTCTAGAATGACCTCACTCCTAGGCTTGTGTCTTATCACATAGTCCTTCTCTAAGAACCGGGCATTGGTGCTAACAATGACCTTCTGGTCTTTAGGACTGTAGAATAAGGCACCCTTCATTCCCTTTGGATATCCTACAAACACTCGTACTCCTGTACGAGATGCCAATTTATCAGCTTTCTTATTCAGCACATGTGCCAGTGAACCCCAAATCCGAACATCTCCTAAACTGGGCTTGCGCCCATTCCACAGTTCTCTGGGTGTTTTTGGAACTGATTTCGAAGGCACTAAATTTAGAATGTACGCCGCTGTTTCCAAGGCGTATTCCCAAAACAAAATAGGCAAATCAGAATAACTCATCATTGACCTAACCATCTCTAATAAAGTACGACTCCTCCGTTCAGCAACACCATTTTTTTGTGGTGTACCAGACGCTATGAGCTGGGAAGTAATCCCCTCATGTGCCAAGAAATCCAAAAACTCTCCACTAAGGTATTCGCCACCACGATCAGATCATAGTGACTTGATACTCTGCTCATGACGCTTCTCCGTTTCAGCCTTGAATTCTTCGAACTTATCAAAAGATTCAGACTTACGCCGCATCAAATAGATGTATCTATATCTCGAATAATCATCTATACACGTGATGAAGTATTCGAAACCACCCTTAGCCTGGATGTTCATTGGACCACATACATCGGTATGAACCAATTCCAATACATTTTGTGCACGATTTTCTTTGCTTTGGAAAACCCTTTAAGTCATTTTACCTTCTAGACAGGATTCGCAGGTTGGAAATAACTCAACTTAGAGCGAATCCAATGCGCCATCACTCACCAATATTTGAATCCTTCTAAGGTTAATATGACCCAATCGTAGATGCCACAAATATGTTGGATTTATGCTCGAAGGTTCTTTTCTTTTATTAGGATTAGTCAAAGAATTAAGCAATTTATAATTATGCAAGGGAGCTGGTGCAATATTGATCATATAAAGTTCTTCATTATAAGTACTCCCGCAAATATATTCACCATTTCTTTTAATAATTGCATTATATTCAAAAGAAACTGAATATCCATCACGACGCAATTTAGAAACCGAAATCAAATTCATTCTAAAATCGGGTACTAATAATATATTATTTAGAACTAATGTCCTATCATCAACTTTTAGCTGCACGACTCCCACTACAACAGCCTTCAGCCTGGAAGAGTCACCCCAGCTTATTGTAATCTCATCCACACTAAGTACCTTGGTTACTTGGAACCCTTGCGATTCATAACAAACATGATCAGTGGAGCCTGAATCTACTATCCACGAAGTGATAGAATAGGCACCCAAACATGTTTTGACTACTACTGCATGAGACATATCTTTCTTAAGGCAGTCACTCTTGAAATGCCCTTTCAGACCGCAATTGAAGCACTTGCCCTTTGGCTTTTTGTTCGCCTCGGGCTGAGGAGCCTTACCCTTAGCTTTGAAGGTTGCCACTTGCTTCTGGGCAACCTGCTTTTTCTTCTTTCCCCATTTGTTGTCTTCAAAACCCTCATTTCATTTTGCCTAGCCACCCAGTTCTGATGACCAAACATCTCAGTGAGATTTTTAATCATTTCCGCGGCTGAGCCCATCGTCTGATGCTGATGCTGCAATACATTTGTCAATGAAGCCAAAATGTAACAATGAGCCATCTTATCAGACTTTTTCCATTTCCGGAATTCAGCCAACTCTTCAGGAGTGGCATCCGTTTCTGATTCCAAAGGGCTCTCCTCAGTTAAAACAAATTTATGCCCCTCGGCAGTTAAGACAATATCAAGATTTCTTTCCCAGTCAGCAAAGTTAGAGCCATCAAGTTTGTTTTGTTTGAGAATAACAGCTAGTGGATTGAAAGACATCTGAGGATAAAATTAAAAACACCATTCATCACATAATTCGACGCATAATATATTGAAAAACCTTAAAACACAATATATATGAAATCAATCAACACCTTGAAAAACCGTACATGCAAGCCACAATAGTGTGGATGTTTACACATACATTTTCAAGTAGATTTTAACGTCTTTAATTTTACTCTAGCCAAGATGCGTTTTGACAAGTAAAATTAATAGTCGGTTCCTCTTGGCCATGTATTAAATTAACATAGACTCCGATGGGAAGCTTATTAATTAATACACTTAAGTGAACACCATAATTTAACAAACCTTAGAATATCATTTAATGATAATAGTCCTACAGATGGAGATGTCCTATCATAAAAAATAATATTCACCTTTTTGCTATCAAATTTGAAGTTTAAAACCACTGAGCCAATAATTAGCACATCCGATGTGGAGGAAGACTCTAATGTCAATGCGCATACTAATTATTTCACAATTTAAACCAATTATGGAGGCCAATTTGATTTTGAAAAATAAATTTAAAATCACTTAGTTATTTTGAAAAATTGAAGTTTTTAATTTTCTCGTCCTAATATGCAAGGAAACATATCACACATACATCCATACATGCCATACATCAAAACAATAAAAACCAACAAATAAAAAATTGGATAATTAAATCCAATTATCATGTCTTTTATTCCTCGTTTTGAATAACAAGAAAATCTTTGGCTCGTTTGCTCCCACTGCTTCAAGCATCGCGCGGAAAAACAAATTGAACGAACCGAACCGGATAACTTGACCCGCTGCCCGCTGCCCGAACTGCCCGACCTGTAGGTCACAAGTCGTCCAGGAATAAGTCTAGAGGGTGTAACACCCCCAATATATTCGGGAATATTACAGCGCCGTAAATCCTTTACATAAGGATTTACAAGGCTGAAGAATTTAACAAGTATAAAAAGTTACTGACGAATGGAAATAACGGAATTTCAGTACATCAATTCTGACCAAATACAGAAATAGTACAATTTGTTCAACAGAACTCAATATTACATCACCAATTCAAAATATCACAAACGACTTCGTACTCGAGTACTTATTGAAATAACGAATAAACGAAAGATACATAAACCCGGTCGGGACATCACTCTGCACCCCCGTCATCATACAATTCCAGTGGTTGTTTCCCTGCTCTCCTGGATCCTGAACACAAACAAAATGTTCACCCCCGAAGGGGTTAGCACAACGATGCTAGTACAAGTACCACAACATATTATTCATATCTCACGGTGAATAATAACAACATAAACGACAAAATACCAACGAGTCTTCTCCTACGAGAAACTCAAACATAACATACACAACTGATAATCACAACATGATATCAATACATACACATGGTAATTCCATCGATCCAGCGTTCACTGCCTAGAACCCACGATGATCCCGTCAGACCAACCCGTGGTGGAAAAACCCGTCCGATGATCCGGTATGCGCTAGCATAGATCCCCCGATGATCCCGTCGGACCAACACGAGGTGGACACACGATAACGACATACATGCACGACAATATGTATAACAACAATACATAAAACAATTAAGGTACTTGCCTCGATTTGAAGACAATAACAATACTTCCACGAAAATGAACACTCGAAGATCGTCCTCCTCAATCAATCACGTAACGAGACCAAACCTTAACAAAAGAAATGATATAGAGTTTATCTCACGTCGTATGAATGTTTAACAATTCGCTTAACGGTCAAAAGTTCATAAAGCGCAATGCAGGAGCTTAGCGCACGTTAAGTACTTCGGTGTAGCGTGCGTTACGCCCGCCCGATAGCGCACGCAAACAACAAAGCCTAGCGTACGCTAACGACGCATGGTCGATTTCACCGACTAGTCAATCGACTTCGTCGATGGTCTAGCGACGTTACGTACCAAACGTAGCGCACGCTAACTAGTGCTCGATAGCGCACGTTAAAGCGCATAACATAGCGTGCGCTATCTACGCATGGCGCTTCTGCTGAGCAAGAATCGTTTCTTGCCATGAACGAAACAATGAAATCCTTCGTGATAATTCATGTTACTTCCATGAATACCAAGTTCTTACTCTTATGAATAATCTCCAGTATTATATCAACTTCAAGATGCAAATATATGCATAATCATCATGACACCATAATCCATCTTGATTACAATTCTCATGCAAAGTTGGTGATCTCCGGTTGATGTATTAGATTCTACTATCATTATACATATTCAGACTTCATCTTGAGGTGAACTAACAATTCCGACTTATACGAAAGAATATTTCCTAAGATGATTCTCCCTTTAAGTTCTTATAACATATTTTCCAAATCATGATCACAAAGATAACATAAATCATACGGATTGTTAACTTCCGAATATATCTCTCATCATTTGAAGTACTAGGATTCCAACTTCAAGGTTCCAACAATAATATCTTAATTGTAGACATCCCAATCTTCTAAACATGATGTTGTTGAAATAATTCACTAATGAAATTCAATATCCTGTTAACATGATCATCATATCCATTGTAAATCCGAATCTAAGACTGGTGATAGGTTGAACATACCTTAATATGCCGAAATCACAGAACCACAAGGTGTAATCCGACTCCGGTTGGTTACGTGCCCCTCCAAGGTGTCACTTCTCTTCAAGGATCACTTCACAAGTGATACTCAATCGTTCTATGATCACTCATACATGTTCTAAGTGTTTAGAAGGTAGATTATTGCTCTCTGGACTCTCAAAGATGAAGTATAGACGAAGGAAATGAAAGCTCAAGCGGTTCTTTGTCCCATTTATAATTTCGCATTATTGATAAGTTAGCGCACGCTACTAAGTATCCCTTAGCGTGCGCTAATAATGGTTGACTTCAGATTTTGTCCGGGTGCGTCGGCGGGAATCTTATCCGGACCCATGTCCCGGGCGCACGAGCCACCGCCTCGCCAATAATTGAGTCCTTAGCGCACGTTACTACTACCCGTGTAGCGTACGCTAATAGTGGCCCGATAGCGCGCGTTAAGATACATTCTTAGCGTGCGCTATCACTAGGTTGTTTGAGCAATTTTGCATGTTTCTATACTTATGTACAATGATATCAATGCACGAAATATCATACTCCAATAATCAAAATCACCAATCCGAAATAATACATGGTTGAATACGGATGAAATACACCGTAATAAATCCGGATATTACATACTCTCCTACTAAAAGGAGTTTCGTCCGAAACTCAAGATGAAAATAACTCGGGATATCTAAACTTCATATCGCCTTCCGTTTCCCAAGTGGCTTCTTCCGTTCCATGACGTGACCACCGAACTTTGACTAAAACGATTGACTTGTTCCTCGGTTGCTTAACTCGACTCTCGAGTATCTTGATTAGTCTTTCTTCAAACGTCCCATCTGCTCGACTTCGATCTCGCGAAATTGATGATATGGTGGGATCTGGTATATATCTCCAGAATCGGGATACGTGGAACACGTTATGAACATGGTACAATGACGGCGGTAATGCTAATCAGAGGCCAACTCCCCAACTCTCTCGAGGATCTCAAATGGTCCGATATATCTCGGACTCGGCTTACCTTTCCCTACAAACGAAAGATTCCCGGGTAGGAGAAACCTTCAAAAGTACGTGATCTCCGATCAACTCCAATGGCGGCGGCGTGCGTCCGCATAGGATTTCGCGACTGCAGGCGGTCAACGGCCTTTCACGAATCAAGGCTATCTTCTCTCGAGTGCTTTCGATCAACTCTGGTTCTGTTCGATCAAGTCCGATGAATCGTCCCAACATAAGGGCGATCTGCATCTCCTTCCGTATAATGCCTCAAACGGTGCCATCTTAATGGAAGCATGCCAATTATTGTTGTAAGTAAATTCAATCAATGGTAGATGAACTTCCCAATCGTTTGACCAATCTAAGGCACAGGCCCTTAGCATATCTTCCACCGTTTGTATAGTTCTCTCAGATTGTCCATCAGACTGCGGGTGATAAGTCAGATGAAGTTCAATTCGGTTCCCAAGGCCTTATGAATCGCCTTCCAAAAGTGAGACACAAAACGGCCGTCTCGATCGAAACAATGGTCTTCGGCGTACCATGTAATCGAACTATCTCTGAAATAAAGACTCGTGCCAACCTCTCTGGTCCCCACGTATCCTTAATGCCTAGAAAATGAGCCGATTTGGTTAAACGATCAACTATCACCCAAATCATGTTCATCCCCGTCCTGGTTTTCGGCATATTAGTGATGAAGTCCATTGATATGTCCTCCCACTTCCATTCAGGGATCGGGAGCGGCTTCAACATTCCAGCAGGCCGTTGATGTTCGATCTTAACCTGCTGACAAGTCAAGCATTTCGAAACATAGTCCGCTACGTCTTTCTTCATGTTGCCCCACCAGAAATTCTGCTTCAAGTCCTCATACATTTTACTGGTGCCCGGGTGGATAGAATAGGGCGAACTATGAGCTTCCTTCATAATCGTCTGTTTCAGAACATCAACATCGGGAACGCAGAGTCGGTCCTGAAATCTCAAAACTCCATCGTCATGAATTATGAATCCGGGGCCTTTCCTTTGATCACTTCGTCATGCAACCGAATCATCGAGGGTCATATGCTGTCTAGATTTGATTTCTTCGGTTAATGACGAAGTTATCTCCATCACGCAGATTGTCCTGGACTCTCTGTAACCACACTTCAATCCCTTCACGAATCATCTCTCGTTGAAGGTTAAGTTGGGAGGTCGGTGTCTCCAAGATTCGAATAGGGACGGGCTTGCGGCTAAGTGCATCGGCCACTACATTCGCTTTGCACGGATGATATAAAATCTCCAAGTCATAGTCCTTAATCGGTTCCAACCATCTTCTTTGCCGCATATTCAACTCTTTACATTGAATATGTACTTGAGGCTCTTATGATCCGTAAAGATTTGTGATGAGTCCGTCTGAGATAATGCCTCCAAATCTTCAAGGCAAAAACCACTTCTTTGCTAGTTCCAAATCATGTGTCGGGTAATTCACTTCATAAGGTTTCGATTGTCGCGATGCATAAGCGATCACCTTGTTATTCTGCATCAACACGCACCCAAGTCCTTGGTTCGAAGCATCACCGTAAACTATGAATCCTCGGTTCTCTGTGGAAGTGATAGAATCGGTGCCGTCGTCAATCTCTTCTTCAATTCATCAAAGCTAATCGACATAATTCATTCCACTCAAACTTTTGAGTTTTGAAGGAGTCGAGTAAGTGGGCGGAAATTTTAGAAAACCCTTCCACGAATCGACGATAGTATCGGCAAGTCCTAAGAAGCTTCGGACCTCTTTCACGTTCTTTGGAGGCTTCCAATCCAATATTGCCTCGATCTTCCGAGGATCCACTCGGACTCCTTTAGCCGACACCACATGGCCGAGGAACATTACTTCCTTTAGCGAGAATTCACACTTAGAAAGTTTGGCGTACAATTGTTCGTTCCTCAAAAGTCCCAATACAATCCGCAAATGCCGTGCATGTTCTTAGGACTCTTAGAATACACGAGAATGTCATCGATAAACACGACCACAAATTTATCCAAAAATTCAATGAACACACGGTTCATCAATTGCATAAATCTGCAGGTGCGTTAGTGAGACCAAACGGCATCACCACAAACTCATAATGCCCGAGTTAACGAATGCGGATTTGAACATCGATTCCTTAATCCTCGGTGATGATATCCCGATCTCGATCAATTTTAGAAAATACCGTTGCCCCTTGCAACTGGTCAAATAGATCATCAATCCGTGGCAACGGATACTTGTTTTTAATCGTCATCTTGTTCGGCTCTCGATAGTCAATATACGATCGGAGCGATCCATCCTTCTTTCGGACAAAAGAATCGGCGCTCCTGTGGTGAAACGCTTGGTGAATATAGCCCTTGTCCAGTAACTCCTCCAGCTGCTTCTTCAGTTCGTACATCTCAGTAGGTGCCATACGATACGGCGCCTTAGAAATTGGTGTCGCTCCAGGTTCCAGTTCAATAGTAAATTCCACATCCCTTCGTGGAGGTAGTCCAGGTAACTCGTCAGGAAACACATCTGGAAATTCGTTCACAACAGGAATGGATGAAAGTTCCACAATTTCTTCTTCTTTCTTCATTGCGTAGCACCAGTACCCGGTACAGCCTTGTTTCAACAATTTGACACCTTTCATCGCCTTGATCAACTTTCCTGAGCTTCCCGGTTTCCATCCCTCAAACAGAATCTCGGAACCATCGTCAGCGATCAGCGAGATATTCCTCCTTCGGTAGTTCACAATTGCTCCATATCGATTAAGCCAATCGTCTCCGAGTATTAGGTCATCTCCTTGCATTTCTATCATGATCGATTTGAGAGCCACTCTCGCCTCCAAATGATACAGGGAAATTTCTAGTTTCTAAATTTCCGACAATCCTCTCTCCACTCGGTAAACCAACAACATAAGGTTCACAAGCATGAAAACCGGAAATATTCAAACGATTTACACAAGACAAAGATATGAAAGAATGTGTAGCTCCTGTATCGAATAAAACGCTAACTGGCTGGGAAAGGATCGGGACAAGTGCACGATGCGGCAATGCGGCATCACGATCGTCTGTCCTCCTCATCTCGCATGCACGTGGGAGCAGATCCGGCACTCGATGTCCCCTTTCGGTCCCATTGTCCTCTGCCTCGCCCGCGGCCAAATTCCGAGGCATCCGAACACTTTGCTGCGTCTGTGGAATACCGGCCTCCTACGGGTCGTTGTGGTGCACGGGCTCTAAAGACTTTGCGGCCTCTTCACAAAACACCGCCCGATGTCCCTCTCGTCCACAGTCAAAACAAGTCACGGCGGGAAGGGGCAATTAGTCGATAGTGCCCGTCTGCGCGATTAAAGCATTTCTGGTAACATCGGTAATAGTTGATGTCGCCCGAAATTCTTTCCGCTCCTAGCCGGGTGCGGAGGTTTCTTAAAAGAGTGAAAAGATGACTGGGCCTTACGGGGCCCATTTGTTTTGTGCTCGTGAAAGTACCAGAGACTTCTGTTTCTTGTTTTCCAAATTTCTCCATGGCTTCCTTGATCTCATATGCCAACGCCTTATCTTGGTATTGGCGGAGTGTGGTACATTCGAATCCGGACATGTACCTCTGAACTTGGTTTCATTCTCATATCGAAATGAATCATCATTTACGCATCATTACGACCGGATGTCGAACAAATGCCATTTCTTTGGTTAAACGTCTTGATCGCACGGGATACGGGCACATCGGAAAGGCCGAGCAGAGAAAAACTCTCGAACTTTGGCTTCCCTCACGGGACGAGGGCAATCGGGCTTCCATCATCAATCTAAACTCTGTCAATCGGCATCATGGTCTACGGGCCGGATGGCTTCCCACCATTCGGACGCTTCCCTATCGAGAAAATATTGAGCGATAGAGGCTCTCGGTCGTCAGGCGATTAATTCGGCAAAAATCTTCTCCGGCTCCTTTAACCAATGATCCCGGTGGGAGTCTCGGAAATACCGTCGAATTTGGGTGGTTGCATCTTCGCCACTTCTTGCGACCACCGGTCACCTCGATTTCCCATATCTGGGATCCCTTGCTTTGTCCCTCTCCTGCTTGTAGCCCAACCGCCACTTGCATTCGGTCCACGACACAGGCGGCCCAGTCATCTGGTTCACCACTTGACGAAGGATCTCTGCAAAGCGGATCTGGTTCATTATTAATAGACTGCTGCGGCTACTTTGAGCTATGGCGGCCTTTGGTTAGAAGGCGACGTTTCCCTTTCGGCATTTCTCCGTCCGCGTCCACGACCGCGACCACGTCCACGTCCGCCTCTCAACATACTGTAAGCATAAATACTCAATATACAGGAAACAACATCGTTCTAATATTCGAGTATAAAGAGATACAATATGCAAAGAACGAGATAGAGTTTAGGAACTTACAACCACTGTTCGCATGAAGACGTAGGCAGTGCAGTGATGTCATTCACGGCCGGTTATCCCAAAAGACATAAATGACCCCTATTTTAACCCAACGGCCAAGATATCCATAATCTTAGCTCCGATACCATATTCTGTAACACCCCCAATATATTCGGGAATATTACAGCGCCGTAAATCCTTTACATAAGGATTTACAAGGCTGAAGAATTTAACAAGTATAAAAATTCTTGTGAATGGAAATAACGGAATTTGGTACATCAATTCGACCAAATACGAAATAGTACAATTTGTTCAACGAACTCAATATTACATCACCAATTCAAAATATCACAAACGACTGCGTACTCGTGTACTTATTGTAATAACGAATAAGCGAAAGATACATAAACCGGTCGGGACATCACTCTGCACCCCGTCATCATACAATTCCGGTGGTTGTTTCCTGCTCTCTGGATCTGAACACAAACAAAATGTTCACCCCCGAAGGGGTTAGCACAACGATGCTAGTACAAGTACCACAACATATTATTCATATCTCACGGTGAATAATAACAACATAAACGACAAAATACCAACGAGTCTTCTCCTACGAGAAACTCAAACATAACATACACAACTGATAATCACAACATGATATCAATACATACACATGGTAATTCCATCGATCCAGCGTTCCTTTGCCTAGAACCCACGATGATCGTCGGACCAACCCGTGGTGGAAAAACCCGTCCGATGATCCGGTATGCGCTAGCATAGATCCCGATGATCCCGTCGGACCAACACGAGGTGGACACACGATAACGACATACATGCACGACAATATGTATAACAACAATACATAAAACAATTAAGGTACTTGCCTCGATTTGAAGACAATAACAATACTTCCACGAAAATGAACACTCGAAGATCGTCCTCCTCAATCAATCACGTAACGAGACCAAACCTTAACAAAAGAAATGATATAGAGTTTATCTCACGTCGTATGAATGTTTAACAATTAAGCAACGGTCAAAAGTTCATAAGCGCAATGCCGAGGAGCTTAGCGCACGTTAAGTACTTCGTGTAGCGTGCGTTACGTGCCCGATAGCGCACGCAAACAACAAAGCCTAGCGCACGCTAACGACGCATGGTCGGTACTTCAGCGACCGGTCAACTGACTCGTCGATGGTCTAGCGTCGTTACGTACCAAACGTAGCGCCGCGCTAACTAGTGCTCGATAAGCGCCGTTAAAGCGCATAACATAGCGTGCGCTATCTTCGCATGGCGGTTTCTTTGGCGAGCGATGGCTTATTCTTGCCATGAACGAAACAATGAAATCCTTCGTGATAATTCATGTTACTTCCATGAATACCAAGTTCTTACTCTTATGAATAATCTCCAGTATTATATCAACTTCAAGATGCAAATATATGAATAATCATCATGACACCATAATCCATCTTGATTACAATTCTCATGCAAAGTTGGTGATCTCGGTTGATGTATTAGATTCTACTATCATTATACATATTCAGACTTCATCTTGAGGTGAACTAACAATTCCGACTTATACGAAAGAATATTTCCTAAGATGATTCTCCCTTTAAGTTCTTATAACATATTTTCCAAATCATGATCACAAAGATAACATAAATCATACGGATTGTTAACTTCCGAATATATCTCTCATCATTTGAAGTACTAGGATTCCAACTTCAAGGTTCCAACAATAATATCTTAATTGTAGACATCCCAATCTTCTAAACATGATGTTGTTGAAATAATTCACTAATGAAATTCAATATCCTGTTAACATGATCATCATATCCATTGTAAATCCGAATCTAAGACTGGTGATAGGTTGAACATACCTTAATATGCCGAAATCACTGAACCACAAGGTGTAATCCGACTCCGGTTGGTTACGTGCCCCTCCAAGGTGTCACTTCTCTTCAAGGATCACTTCACAAGTGATACTCAATCGTTCTATGATCACTCATACATGTTCTAAGTGTTTAGAAGGTAGATTATTGCTCTCTGGACTCTCAAAGATGAAGTATAGACGAAGGAAATGAAAGCTCAAGCGGTTCTTTGTCCCATTTATAATTTACGCATTATTGATAAGTTAGCGCACGCTACTAAGTATCCCTTAGCGTGCGCTAATAATGGTTGACTTCAGATTTTGTCCGGGTGCGTCGGCGGGAATCTTATCCGGACCCATGTCCCATTGGGCGCACGAGCACCGCCCGCTCAATAATTGAGTCCTTAGCGCACGTTACTACTACCTGTGTAGCGTACGCTAATAGTGGCCCGATAGCGCGCGTTAAGATACATTCTTAGCGTGCGCTATCACTAGGTTGTTTGAGCAATTTTGCATGTTTCTATACTTATGTACAATGATATCAATGCACGAAATATCATACTCCAATAATCAAAATCACCAATCCGAAATAATACATGGTTGAATACAGATGAAATACACTGTAATAAATCCGGATATTACAGAGGGGGGGTGAATAGACTTATTGAAACTCTTAAACTCTTTTTCTCAAAGAGTAAGTTTCTTCAGCTGATAGGTAAACAAATGACTTGGAGTCATTTGTTCTTAATACGTGCGGAAGTCAGCTGATGACGAATACAAAACAACTAATGAAACACTTAACAATGAATGCAGCAGTTAAAGTATGATTCTATAAAACAGTAAAGTACGCAGGCAATTATAGTGGTCTCAGAGGTGGGGTAATCCTCTACTAATCCACTTTTCTCCAAACCAGTTGGAGATGAATTCACTATAATTTTCAACCAGTGATAAATATTACAGTGATTCAACCAAACTACAACAGCTTCCAACCAGTGGAAATCCGTGCCGTTGTAACACACTTGACTGCCTTGCACCTCTTGATCCTCGATCCTTGGATGCCTTTACAGTCTCGAACTTCAACCAGTGAAGTAACCCGAACTCATGATTTAAGACACGAGTTTTTGTCTTCTCCAACTAAAAGCTTCTTCAAGTATGAACTTTTAAGAACTGCCCTTTTCACGATGCTGTAATTCGTTTTAGATTGCTAGAATGCTTTGATCGCTTGAAAGTATGTTCGCACCGGTAGTAGCTCAACTTCAAATCTTCGGATATATATAGGTGTTGATCCTTGAGAATTTCTTCATAGCCATTGCAAATCTGTAACAAATCAGTCCGTTGGAGGGAGACTTCTTTGTTTATTCTTTTCAGAACGTTGTAAGGCTGGATTCCCATATTTTAATCTATCTTCCGACCGTTGTGAAGACCTTGCATGTGAGGCGCCGAATCTTTTAAATATAATAAGATTAAAGTCTTCAAGGTGGGTCTGGATGAATCATTTAATTCATATCCTTGCGGGAATCTCTCCAATTTGTCTCTTCACGTTGCATGTGACTTTCCGTAATACTTGACTTTTCAACGCATGCTGACGTGGACTTGGAGTACTTGGCTGATTTCGAGTAGGCTGATGTAAGGTTAACTTCTCTGCGATTACGGACCTCTCGATGATCATTTGTTGGGAACTACTTTGATCGGTGACATTGTCTGAGGTTACTTGACTGTAGTCTGGTCAAATATCTCTGATAATTTTTTGTTGACCAGATCTTCTCTGACTTAACTCGGCTGTACCTCTCTGATGAACTTAGCTGTTCTTCTGTACTTAGCCAATTTTTAGCCTAACTTATTTTTGGCCTATAGAAGATACTCATTTGGTTCTTCTTTACATTTTGCCAAGTTTTACACTTAACATAATTTGGCCTATGGAAGATACTCATTTGGTTCTTCCTTACATTTTACCAAGTAATAAGTATTTGAATTTATATTAATGACATCATCAAAATCTAACAAGTATACCTAACAAATTCCCCCTATTTTGATGATGGCAAAACTTTAAGGAAATATTCAAATGAACAAGTCTGCACTTGAGTGCAAGACACAAACTAAAATCAGTCGTATTTTTGAGACAACTAGAAATTGTCATTCAAAAGACTGTTATAAAATTTTTCTGACTTGATTACAAATACATGTCTGAATTTTACAAGGGAATTTTACAAGTACAGAAATAAATAAAAATCATTACAAGTACAAAATAAGTGAAAGTCATCTGCCTTGGCCTCTGCCTCTTCGAATAGGCTGTTTGGCAGGCCTGAAAGGTTTAGCTCCGATTGGTCTTGTCTTGATAGGTGCAAGACCATACTTCCTCTTTACAACAAGAGCTGCAAAGTCTTGCTCTTCTTGAGATGAAAACTTAATCTCAAGACACAGCTTCTTGATTTTTCTCTGGAGTGTAAGTTCATTCAAAGCATTTCCTTTCTCCAAGGTGGGAGGTTCTTTGGCTCTGAACTGAGGGATCATGGGATAAGCGTTGTATTTCTTAGCATGTTTCTTCAGAATAGTCCAGAGTTGTGGATGAGCTTCTTCCATGAAGTTGATGAAGATCTGCTGTGGAGTGAGATTATCATCCTGGAGTATTTCCCAGATGTAGTAGTCTCTCATGAATTTTTTCCTTGCAGATCCCCACATGGGTAGAGATTCTTCTAGTATAAATTCTTCAACGTACTACAAATCCTTGCCTTCCCATTCTAGAGTAGGCTCAAATCCTCCTCTAGTCCTTCTCTTCTTGCTTGCAGGCTGATCAGCCTGTTCTTCTGGTTCTGCTCCTCCCTTCCTTTTAGCTGAGGATGTCCCAGCAGTGATCATCTGGACATCCTGCCTGTTCTTCGTTCTAAGCTCCTCCCTTATCTCTCCTTGAATGCTGCCTTCCCCCTGTATCAACCAAGATGGCCAGCTGCTGCTCCATCCTGTGCATCCAGTCAGACATGCCAAATGGCATTCTGTTGTTTGTAGGGGGAGGAGGTTGAGGGCCTTCACGCTGCAGCAAAGTATCAATCTTGGCATCGATGGGTTGGAGGTCAGGAGTGACCTGAGATGCAAGCAACTCTCCAATGGTATCCTTCACTATCTGCCTTATCAGCTCGGTCATCGCAGGTGAGATCTGCGATGGTGGAGAGTGCTCGCCTGAGCCTTCTGCAAATAATCCACTAGACTGCAGGCTCCTATCTGCAGCTGGCACTCCAGATGGGGTCTTTTCAGGTGTCCCTGATCTAGAGTCCTCAGCCAACTTTGCGTCCAGGCTAGTATACCGGGCAGGCGCCCCAGCCTTGTCTGCAGCCTCTACTTCTGGCTCTCTCTCCAGCTCTTTTTCTTTCTCTTCTTCTTCCTTTTCTATTTCCTTCTCTTGTTCTTCCTCCTTTTCTTCTTCATCAACATTATCTTTTCTTTTTCAGCTCCCTGATCTCCTCCTTCATCCTTATCATCATCATCATCATCATCCTTTTTCTCATCCTTTTTATTTTCTCCTTCATCATCCTCATGTTCTACCTCTTCCCCTTATTCTTTTTCTTCAATTAACTCCTCTGTTTTCTCCACTTCTTCTGTTTGTTTTTCAACTAAAATATTTTCTCCTTCTTTTCTCTCTTCCTGCTCCTCTTCTTCGTCATCTATAACAATGATCTCCTCATATTCTCCATTCACTTCTTCAATACTAATTTCTTTTTCTTCTTCCTCCTCATCTTCTTTCCCAAATGAACCATCAAAAATACTGTACATAATAGAAATGATGAATTGGTCCATGTTGGTTTTGAAATTTGACATGAACCAATTCTCCTGGAGGATCAAAACTATGTCTGATACTTTACAAAAGTGTATCAGTACATCCTCTATGGCTTGGGGATATTCCCAACCACTGGTTTCAATATAAGTTTGAAGTTTAGCAAATGAAAGTGATTTGAAAAATTTCCACTCTTCAAAAATATTAACAAAATAGTGTTTTAAAGCTTGTGGTATAACAAGCTGTAATTGTTCTATGGACGGGTTGAAAACATTGTTGTCCAGCAGGTTAAAGGTGTAATTTGCTTCAGGGATTGAGATGATTAAACCTGCTTCTTCCTCCTCTGGAATGTATGCCGGAGTGAGGACAAGGACGATCTGAGTTTCCAGGCTGCCTGGAGTAGGCTGGTCTTCCCGGTGGGTAGGCGACCTGGCTGTAGGACTGGCATAATGATCTGGCTGCTCGTCCTGGGTAAATTGCAGTCGCCTGGGCCTCTTGGGAGAGGGTTCTGGAGATGACTTCATGATGTATGGCTCTCCAGGGGTTGGTCCCCTTCTTTTGAATTGGATAGCTATTGGTGTGTTGTCTGACTCGGAGTCTGACTCGGCTGCAGTTGGGTTGATGTCTGCAGGTCGGTCAGACTCGCCTGATGAATAATATCTGGGGTAGGTCCTTGAGTCAGGAAACTCCTTTAACATTTGAGCTGCTCTTCTGTTGTTTCCTAACCTCCTCAGAGTCTCTTGGTCTAGATGACCAAGTCTCTTGTTGATGTGGAAGGGGTCAGTACATCCCTTCGCCACACCAATCTTCTCAAGGATCCAACTCAGCTGCGTTCCAAACGCCAGCTTGGATCTGAATCTCTTCTCATTAGCAAGCCATTCGGCTTTGTTGACCTCGCGAACAAGCTGCCTAAAGATATAGTCAGCCCAATCAATTTCCTCGTCTTGAATCAGTGCTCCCAGCACTGTGAATTTCGCCGATGATAGTTGGTCGTAACTGCCGGCCATACCCATAATGATTTTGTTGGTTATATCCAACGCATATCAGTAGACCTTTTTAATCTCGCTCCTTTTGGCGGTGAGCTTCAGCTTCTCCGGCTGATTGCCCGCCTTGATCTTCATCCAGGTGCCGGCTGCTTTCTACTTTAGGGCTTCGACGGCTATGCCACGGTGTTTCATACCAAAAACTGTACGAATCGACTCTGGCGATATGTCGACTTACACCCCGCCAACAGTGCTCCTAATTCCTGCCTGAATCAAATGGGCTTCGCGGTAGAACGCGATAACATCCTCCTTGTACAAATGTTGAGGACTGATATCCAGAAATAGGTAGATCCCATTTAGCTTCATCGAGCGAATCAGGTCAAGCACGTCGTAATTTTCCAGATTTGCTTCCAAAAGGCCTTTGAAATCAACGACCAGAGAAAAGATAATCTAGTCTTTGACCTCCTTCATGTTAACGCCTTCGAAATAGGATTCCATTTCTGCAAACAAGAGATTTTCAGTGTATTTGGAGTTCAAAAGATTTTTGCTCTGTAAATCTAGGGTTTGAAAGATTGGTAATCGTAAAGGTAAAGTGAAGGGTTTCCGTCCTTATAAAGAAGATGAAAAGACGTATGGATTAAATTATTATTTATTTTGAATCGGTGGTACGCCTTTTGAGATTCTTTTTAAATTTCAAATTCGAAACGGTGGTCCAAGTTTAGATTTTAAAATTTGACGGTTGGTTTTAATTGGCCACCGTGGAGGTCGATTTATCAAGTGATTGCCACGTGTAATTAAATGCCACTTGCGAACCAAAAATTAATATAATATTATTATACATATAGCAGATAATAATACAATATTCAGAAGTCGGTTGAGTTTAGAAAACTTAGGTGATCATTGTTATTGATCGCTTTGCATCTGGTGAGTTGACTCCTTTAACTTCTACTTTGAGATTACGATCGCCTAGGTTTCTTTGTCCGTCCTTCATCCTTTTATGCGCATCGGCTAAGTGCGATTCCTCTAATCGGTGGTCATCCTTCCTCTCATATGCTTCAGCTTGCTTTTTCTTCAGTACTAGATTCCCAATCTAGAAGACCAAGTTCTATGCTCAACTCCAAAAACCTTTCTTCTGGCAAAGGTTTGGTGAAGATGTCAGCTATTTGGTAGTCTGTGCTGACTCTTTCAACTCTAACTCTCTTATTAAGCACGTGGTCTCTGATGAAGTGGTGCTTAACATCTATGTGCTTGGTCCTCGAATGCAAAACCGGATTGTTGGTTATTGCAATAGCACTATTGTTGTCACACCAGATAGGGACTTCATTGGCAATGATATTATAATCCCTCAGCTGTTGTCTGATTCATAAGATCTAGGCACAACAGCTACCTGCAGCTAGGTATTCTGACTCTGGTGGAGATAGAGTTAGAAACTTGCTTCTTGCTAAACCAGGATATCAGTCTGGTTCCTAGGAATTGGCACGTTCCACTAGTGCTTTTCCTATTGATTTTGCATCCTGCGAAATCTGCATCTGAATATCCTGACAGCTCGAAGTTGTCATCCTTGGGATACCATAGTCCAACGTTGACTGTAGACTTAAGGTATTTGATTATCCTCTTTGCTGAATCTAGGTGTGACTGCTTAGGCTTAAACTGGAATCGCGCACAAACTCCTACGGCATAGGATATGTCAGGCCTGCTTGCGGTGAGGTATAGCAATGATCCAATGAGTCCTCTGTAGTGGGTTGAGTCCACTGATATGACTCCCTCATCTGCATCTAAGTGAGTGCTTATGCTCATAGGGATTCTTGTTGGCTTGGCTGAATCCATTCCAAATCTCTTGATTAGATCTCTGGTATATTTAGCTTGGTTGATGAAAATTCCATTCTCCATCTGCTTAACTTGTAATCCGAGAAAGAAGTTAAGCTTTCCCATCATAATCATCTCAAATTCTCCTAGCATGAGGTTGGAGAATTTCTCACATAGCTTTGGATTGGTTGAGCCGAATATGATGTCATCCACATATATCTGGACTATCAATATGTGGCCTTCGTGCTCCACTCTAAACAGGGTCTTGTCCACCTTTCCTTTGCAAAAACCATTCTTCTCAAGAAACACAGACAGTGTTTCATACCATGCTCTTGGTGCTTGCGTAAGTCCATAGAGAGCCTTCAACAGCTTGTAGACTTTGTCTCCTTTGACAAAACCTGGGGGTTGCTCTACATATACTTCTTCTTCTAAGATGCCATTTAGAAAAGCACTCTTTACATCCATCTGATAGACTTCAAAATCTTTGAATGCAGCATATGCGAGGAATAGTCTGATGGCCTCTAATCTTGCAACAGGTGCATAGGTTTCATCAAAATCTATTCCTTCACACTGTGCATAACCTTTTGCAACAAGTCTGGCTTTATTCCTAACAACAGCTCCGTCTTCATCACTCTTGTTTTCGTACACCCATTTGGTGCCAATAACCTTCTTGTGATCTGGTCTGTCTGTTAGTTCCCAAACTTTGTTTCTTTCCATCTTCTCCAGTTCTTCTTGCATGGCATTTATCCAAGAATAATCTTCCAAAGCTTGTTCTGTTGACTTGGGTTCTATCTGTGACATGAAGCATGAGAACATAGCCATTCCTGCGGGTAGAGTTGACTGTCTTGTCCTAACTCCATCAGTCAGCTTCCCGATGATTTGCTGGATTGGAGGGTCTTTGAGCCACTTGGGGATATCGTCTTCCTGCAGTGCATTCCCCTGTTGAATTGCTCTGGTGGATTTCTGCATCAGCTGGGTTCTGTTCTCCTTGGTCTGCAGCTGGATCAGCTACCGTCTTGTCATCTGCAGGTTGGGTCTGATCTGCAGATGAGTCTTTATCAGATACAGCTGGGTCCTCATCAGCGGCAACTGGATCAGGTAGGTTTGGTGATCCTGTCTGATCTGCAGTTGGGTCTTGGCGGCTACGATTGGATCTTGATGCAGTGCAGGTGAGGCCACCATTCCAGTGTCATGTACAATGACTTCTTCAAGGGTTGCTGATTTGAGCTTGTTCTCAATTAGCTCAACTTGCTTCCTGTACTCAACAGTAGATTCATCAAATACAACATGGGGTGTTTCCTCCACAACTAAGGTTCTTTTATTAAAAACTCTATATGCCTTGCTTCTTTGTGAGTATCCCATAGAGAGACCATCATCAATTTTAGCATCAAAGGCATTTAGTTGTGTTTTACCATTGTGGATGAAACACTTACAACCAAAAACGTGAAAGTAAGCAACAGTAGGAGTTCTATTATTCAAACTTCATAGGGAGTTTTGCCATGTCTCCCTACTATCATACTCCTGCTCTGAATATGGCAAGCTGTGTTGTGACTTGACCCGAGAACCTCTTGGGCGAGTGCCTTACGCAATCATGGACCTTGCTGCTTCCTTCAGGGTTCTGTTTCTTCTTTCAGCAATGCCATTCTGCTGGGGAGTCCTGGCTGCAGAGAGCTCATGCTGGATCCCATTCTGATCGATGTAATCAGTGATCGCCTTGTTGAGAAATTCTCCTCCTCTATCTGATCTGATCTTGATGATGGATAGGGATTTCTCATTCTGGATCCTTTTCAGCAGCTCAAGTAGCTTGGTCAAGGTTTCACTTTTCTTATACAGAAAGATAATCCAAGTGTACCTTGAATAATCATCTACTACAACAAGTGCATGCTTTCGGCCGCTTAGAGTCCTTGGCTTGATGGGACCAAATAGATCCATATGGAGTAGATCTAAGATCCTTGTTGTGAAGGTTGTAGGCTGGACTGGCTTGAATGATGCTCTCGTCTGCTTCCCTTTCTGACATGCATCACAAAGAGCTTTCTTCTTGAATGCTTCATCTGGAAGTCCTCTGACCAGCTTCTGAGAACTAATCTTGTTGATGGCTTTGATGTTCAGGTGACATAATCTTTTGTGCCACAACCATCCATTCTCAGCTACTGTCTTAGATAGAAAACATGAGTTAGGTGTTCCTGTGTTCCAATCTATCATGTAGACATCTCTCCTTCTGAATCCTTGTAGCTTCACCTCACCAGATAGGATATCTATCACCATGCATTTCCAGATGGTGAAGACTACTAGATTCTTCTCATCGCAAAACTGGCTTATGCTCAGGAGATTATACTTGAGCCCTTTGACATAGTGAACTTTGGATATCATAATATTTCCTCGGTGCAGCTCTCCAAAGCCCTTTGTTTGTCCTCTAGAGCTATCTCCAAAGGTTACATCTGGACCCTTTTCTTTGGTGTATTTGGACAGCATCTTCTTGTTCCCGGTCATGTGCCTTGAGCATCCAGAATCTACAAACCATTCTTCACCTCCAAAGTTTAAGTTTGTGGAGATGTGGTTGTAGTCCTTCCACCTTTTCTGCAATCAGACAAGCAGAGATTTAGGTACCCAAATCTGTGTGGGTCCTCTAGGGTTAGCTGGTTGCCTGGAGAATTGATTTCTCCTTGGATTGTGAAAATTGTTATTATTATTACCCTTATAGGGTGTGTGAGGTCGAGGTCTGAATCTCCTGTTGGGATTGTATACCAGATATTCCTCAAAATATTGATAGTGTGGGCCATTTATAAACCTTGGCTAGGACCATTTATTAAATCATTGAGGTCTCAACACTTGTTCATTTTGGAAATTAGGATAACCTTGAGGTTTCCATCTGCCCCTCCCATTTTGAAATCTGTTTTAAGGAGTTGTTGATAATAGTGGGCATGTTGTCTGGGCTGCTGCTTCTGCCTGGGCCATTGCCTAGTCACTTGTCTAGGTGGCTGCCTTGTGAACCCTGGCTGCAGCCTAGACTTGTGACTTGGTTGTTGCCTATTTTTAAATATCGGTTTGTGTGTAGGCTTAGCAGTCGAGACAATTGTTTCTCCCTTGACGAAAGTAGTTTTGGAACTAGAGGGAGTGTGAGGATCATATCCAAGGCCTGATCTGGAATATAGTGGCCTTTTATTAGTACACAATTCTTCCAGAGTTGAAGACGCCTTCAGGGAGGTTATTTCCTGCGCCTGAGTCTTATTTGCCTGAGTCAGCTTAGTAAATTAGGCTTTGACATGAGCAAGTGCAGCTGATTTTTCTTTAAGTAAAACAGTTAGTCTATTTATATCAGCTGTATTGACCTCAGCCTGGTTTTGTAAGTTAGCTACATTTATCTCAACTGTATTCAGTTCTAGGCTGAGTTTTTCAAAATCATTTTTCAGCTGCCTATTCTCATCTTGCAGCTGAGTCTTCTCTGCTGATACAGATAGGTATGCAGATTTTAGTGTTTCAAAATCTTTAAATAGCTGATTTACAGATTCGTGAAGATCCATATCTTGTGACATGGCTGAACTATTATTTGAACAAGAGGGTTTTGATGTTACCTCTTCATCAGCTAGGTTGGCCATCAGGCAATCATACTCTTCATCATCATCTGAGAAGAATCCACTGCTTGATTCTACATGCTCTTGATCTTCTCCGATGAGGGCCTTCCTTCTGTCTTCTTTTCTGCCCACCTCCTTCTTGCTCTCGTCCTTCTTAAGATTAGGACAGTCGATTTAGATGTGTCCTGTCTTGTGACAATTGTAGCACTCCACCTTCCAGCTTCCGGCTTTCTGGTTCCTTCTGGGATTCTCCTTATAATTTTTCTTGTATTTGGAGTAGTTTTTCCGGAAGTTGCTGAACCTTTGCATTATGAATGCCATTTCTTCCTCAAAATCTAATGGATTTGGAGGCTTTACATCAGATAGGCTCTTGGCGGGGGACTTGGCTGCAAAGGCTATTCCCTTCTCTGCAGTTTGTCAAGAGTTTGATATAGCACATCTCTGGCCCGGTTATCAAGATTGGCCAGCTTTCTTTCTTCAGGAGTCAGCTCTGTCCTCTTCTTTGGGATCTTCTCTAGCTTCCCTGCTGCGATCTCCTCTGCAGTGTTGTCCTTCTCGAAGATGAATGGACCGTCCTCTATGATGCACCACATGTCATCATGGATTGAAGATAAGTGTGCCTGCATCCTTATCTTCCAAAGATCATACTCATCAACTGAAAACATAGGTAGTCTAGAATGCATGTGTTCCATTATAAAATGAGAGTACAGATATATCTCTGATATAGATCTGGTTCGTGAAACAAATGAACCAACCTCTCCGATACCACTTGTAGGTCACAAGTTGTCTAGGAATAAGTCTAGAGGGGGGTGAATAGACTTATTGAAACTCTTAAACTCTTTTTCTCAAAGAGTAAGTTTCTTCAGCTGATAGGTAAACAAATGACTTGGAGTCGTTTGTTCTTAATACATGCGGAAGTCAGCTGATGATGAATACAAAACAACTAATGAAACACTTAACAATGAATGCAGCAGTTAAAGTATGATGCTATAAAACAGTAAAGTACGCAGGCAATTATAGTGGTCTCAGAGGTGGGGTAATCCTCTACTAATCCACTTTTCTCCAAACCAGTTGGAGATGAATTCACTATAATTTTCAACCAGTGATAAATATTACAGTGATTCAACCAAACTACAACAGCTTCCAACGGTGGAAATTCGTCTTTGTTGTAACACATATCGCCTTGCACCTCTTGATCCTCGATCCTTGGATGCCTTCTGATCTCGGACTTCAACCAGTGAAGTACCCCGAACTCAGGATTTAAGACACGAGTTTTTGTCTTCTCCAACTAAGAGCTTCTTCAAGTATGAACTTTTTAGAACTGCTCTTTTCACGATGCTGTATTTCGTTTTAGATTGCTAGAATGCTTTGATCGCTTGAAAGTATGTTCGCACCAGTAGTAGCTCAACTTCAAATCTTCGGATATATATAGGTGTTGATTCTTGAGCATTTCTTCATAGCCGTTGCAAATCTGTAACAAATCAGTTCGTTGGAGGGAGACTTCTTTGTTTATTCTTTTCTGAATGTTGCAAGGCTGGATTCCATATTTTAATCTATCTTCCGACCGTTGTGAAGACTCTGCATGTGAGGCGCCGAATCCTTTGAATATAATACGATTAAAGTCTTCAAGGTGGGTATGGATGAATTATTTAATTCATATCCTTGCGGGAATCTCTCCAATTTGTCTCTTCACGTTGCATGTGACTTTCCGTAATACTTGACTTTTCAACGCATGCTAACGTGGACTTGGAGTACTTGGCTAATTTCGAGTAGGCTGATGTAAGGTTAACTTCTCTGTAGTTCTGGACCTCTCTAATGATCACTGTTGGGAACTCGCCTGATCAGCTGACCTGTCTGAGGTTACTTGACTGCAGTCTGGTCAAATATCTCTGATAATTTTTTGTTGACCAGATCTTCTCTGACTTAACTCGGCTGTACCTCTCTGATGAACTTAGCTGTTCTTCTGTACTTAGCCGATTTTTAGCCTAACTTATTATTGGCCTATAGAAGATACTCATTTGGTTCTTCTTTACATTTTGCCAAGTTTTACACTTAACATAATTTGTCCTATGGAAGATACTCATTTGGTTCTTCCTTACATTTTGCCAAGTAATAAGTATTTGAATTTATATTAATGACATCATCAAAATCTAACAAGTATACCTAAACGACCGGCTGCCCAAGCTGACCGAGCTGCCCGACTGCCCAGCTGGCCACGGCCGAGAGCAGCTGCTGGCCGAGTACTGATCGGCTCCCTGCTGGTCTCGATTGGTTCGTTCGATCGGGACTCCTCTTCGCGCTGTACTTCTTTCTCTTTCGTACTTTGAGTGTTCCAATTCGATTATAATTTTATTCGAAATAAAATACATCGAATTTATATCAAATTACAAGAAAAATAAATTTTATTCTACCCGTGGATTTTCTCACGGGAAAAACTTATACATGCCTCAAAAACGGGCCAAATTACCAAAACGCATAAATAAATAAAAACATCACATAGCCATGATAATTGGATCATATTTTCCTGCAAGACAAATTCTAGCAAAATATTCCACAATCATACTACATGAATATTTAATTGCTAGCAAATTAATCACCAAATTAATTAAATTGAATAGAACCTAAAGACCGTCTCTGATGCCAATTGTTGGAATATAAAATGCAGCGGAAGCTAGTTGGTGAAATTATTTAATGAAAAGTTTTATAAAATAACCAACAGAAAAACCAGATCTATTTAGGCTTGTCAACTAATTAACTAAACAGATTAATAAACAATTAAATAAACATATCTACGCATTGGAGTTGGTAATTTATACCTTTGACGTGAAGTGGTAGAAATTCCCTTTTGGTCGATTTGTCTCCTCTTCGTGTTCCTCTCCGATCTTTTTGTATTTCTATCTCAAGATCTTCTAGAGTATATCCCGCCTACGTCCGGATGTCGTGTGGGCAACAATCTACCGGACTGCTTGGAGTGCTATATGGATCGGCCGAAACTTTCTTCTCAAGAAACTCACGATTTTTGTTCTCTCTATTTTTCTTGAATATTTTCAGTATTTTAGAAAAATATTTGTGTTATGTAAATTATGGAATCCAAGACACAAGTCAAGATCCATGATTAAACACACAAGCAAAAATCGATTTTCTTGGGCAATTGGAAGTATGAAAATCGGCCAAGACATATGCTCCTTTTATAGGTGTTTTGGGCTACTCTAGGGACCTTAAGGAGGATATGGTAAGGACTCCCAATAGATATCTTCTTTCCAATATCAGGACTCTTCTTAATATTAAGACTCTATTAATATCAACTTAGTCCACTAGTAAGTTAATATTGCACTTCCTACCAAAATCCCAAATTACGAAATTGGGCTCCTTTTTGAATTAATTATTTCCCGTGTTTAGGATATTCCATGTCCATTAATTAATTTAAGCTACTGACAGCTTTTAATTAATTAATATATTATACATGAGTATACCATTCGACCTTTATTATTATATCGGAAAATTAATTCCACCTGCATGGTTTAATATAATAATCCTTTCGAGTGCCTCAAGGGACATGATTAAACCGATTGGTCGGGACACGATTTCTAGCTATAATATTAATTATCATATAAATAATAATATTGTCCAAAATATCGAGCATATTAAGTCAATCATTGTGGCTCTCACCCATGATAAATCAAAGCAATAAATATTAAATATATAATTAAATATTAATCACTATAATTAAGAAATAATAATTGTCCGAGATGTACGTTCTTCTTATAGTCAGTACAGAAGAATCTATCTCACCTCGATCATGTTCAACGTATAAAGAATACGCTAATATAATGGTCAAGACCAACCCATCTCAAGTATATACTACAACCTCTCACATAACGGTCTAATGTTATATAGGTTGTGAACTAAATATTACTATATAAGGAACCAATAATGTGATCTTTTGTGTGACTCGACACACCACATTATCTACAATATAAAGTAATTAGACAATATTTGCATAACCATAGCGTGAATAAATATGCAAAATATGTGATAAATGAATTAAATATTCTCATAGATAAAGACCGGGAAATTAGGTAATACAAGCATAAAGTATGCTTTGACGTATACAACCCTAACATATATGTCTTTAACCATGAGTTTCTTCTTAATGATACGCGATATGGGATAAAAGGACTTTGTTCGTATTTCCCAATCTTCAACTCAATTATTCTCCAAACTCTATAAATTAAACAAATTTTCTCCATCTCGCAACACAAATGGGATTATAGACCTAGTAGTCATAGTCGTAAATGATGGATACTAGGCACTGTGCATATCATTCCGTGCAATGCTATAGCTAATGCGTTAAGTATCCCACTTGGGGAGTACGTTTGCAAGAATGAAACTCAAAGGAATTGATGAGGGACCGCACAAGAGGTGAAGCATGTGGTTTTATTCGATATAGAGCGAAGAACCTTACCAGTGCTTGACATGCGAATCCTCTTGAAAGACAGGGGTGCCTTTGGGAACATGGATAGGTGGTGCGTGGCTATTGTCAGCTCGTGCCGTAAGGTATTGGGTTAAGTCTAGCAACGAGCTCAACCCTCCTGTTTAGTTGTTGTAACACCCCCGTGATTTACGGAGATATTATAGCACCGTAGATTCTTTTTGGAGAACCTACCAGGCTTAGACCAACATAGAACTCATTAAAATAAAAAAACACAACATTCACTTTATTAAAAACAAACTGATTTCAACACGACATACATTACAAAACCAAACAATGCATCGTCCTGTAGGATCACAACTGATACAACAGCTCACAGCTGATACAACAACATCATCAACAATAAAAAACGACACAATATACATCACATGACAGTACCCGCGCGCATACAAAACCAAAATACCACACTGACCACGACAAGACGTCCACATACTCATCACAATACATGATATCAATGGTGCCCACCAAGCTCGTGTCTGCCCTGTGCTGGCCCACCCACTGGACCTGTACCTGAATACACAACAAGTATATCCACCCCGAAGGGGTCAACAAGAAGCCGGTGCAAGTACACCGATTCCATAATATGTACAACAAGTGAATGAACAACAGAAATTATAGTGCCATCATATTTTTCCGGAATATAATATCATAATCATCATCACAAAACAACCTCCCGAGCTGTACTGGCCCTGTACCTCACGCGAGATACACACCACAGAGAGTCCTCACCAGGCCCTCTCTGGTTGTACAACCCCACCGGATCCGTAGGAAACACAGCCCAACGAATCCCAAGGGACCCTCATTGGTTTTTACTCGGTTCACACACGCTCAGAAACCACATGGCACAAACCATTTTTTCACAAAACTTATGTTTACACATATTCACACGAAGTACATTAAACGTAATCAAAATACTTGCCTCAATTTGAACGACACAAGAAACAACGAACGGGAGAACGTACGGTCCGAAATCTTTCAACGATTCGATCCTAGTACAACAAAATACCGAATCAAACACAAGACCACGTAAACAGAAGGATTTCCTTCAAATTCTACTCTTAGGGACAAACTAGCGAACACTACGAAGGCGGAGTTGTTTATACCCCATTTAATGGATGAAAACTCGAAACAAAATCTGTAGACTTCAAGGAAAACAAGGGATTATGACTGCATAATCATAATATAACACAAATTAAGGCTAAAATGGACTAGGAGGACGAGATCTTAACAAAACCCCAAAATGTGAAGAATTAGGGTTCTCGTGAATCTTACCTTGAATCGAGTGATGAAAGTTGATAAGATGTTGTTAACTTGATGCTAGAAACTCAAAAACGTAGTGGGATGATAAAATCCGGCCATAATCCACTCTATCCTAGGCTGGAGATCGCCTACATACTGGAGAAGAAGGGAGAAGTGGAGAAAATGACGAATTCTAGAACATGCAGCCCATATATATATTGGGCGCGATTAGCGCGCGCTACGACTGAAGTTTAGCGTGTGCTATCGGCTGAAAGGCGGTGCACTGTTGGTTGGAAGGCGGTCCAGAACCATCTGTTTGACTCTAATAGCGTGTCCTACCCATAAGTTAGCGTGGCGTTATCCATCTTCACTAGCACGCGCTAGCTCTAGAAATAGCATGCGCTACCTGCTAGCACCTGCAGTCCACAAACGTTCTGCCCTCTATGTCCTACCGACATAGCGCATGTTACCTCACTATTAACGTGCACTAGCACGTCGCAATAGCGTACGCTAGTCCACCATTAGCGTACGCTGGTCCACCATTAGCGTAACGAACATGCCTTCATTTATTCCACTTAGACGGTCGACGAGAGACCGTCATCCCTCCACTCATTATTCGGCTGCTGAGTATGTTTTACTCACCGACGAGGGAGAGCCCGAATATTTCGAGGAGGCTATGGAGGATGATAACAAGAAGGAGTGGATGGATGCCATGCAATACGAGATGAGTTCGTTGCATGAGAACAATACGTACGAGTTGGTGAAGTTGCCGAAGGGCAATAGAGCTTTGAGAAATAAAAGGGTGTATAAGGTGAAGTTGGAGGAGCATACTTCATTGCCCCGATACAAAGATAGACTCGTAGTCAAGGGATTTACTCAATAGAAAGGCATTGATTTTGATGAGATTTTTTATCCAGTTGTGAAGATAGGATCGATTCGATTGGTCCTTGGTACAGCGGCTAGTCTTGACCTTGAGATTGAGCAAGTGGATGTCAAGACGGCATTTCTTCATGGAGACCTCGATAAAGAGATATATATGAAGTAACCTGAAGGGTATCAGGTTAAGGAAAAAGATAATTATGTTTGTAGACTCCGTAAGAGTCTATACAGCTTGAAGAAAACACCACGGCAATGGTATAAAAAGTTCGAGTCGGTTATGGGGGAGCAAAGCTACCGGAAGACGACCCTGGACCATTGCGTGTTTTTCAAGAAATTTGGAGATGATAATTTTATCATCCTATTGCTTTATGTGGATGACATATTGATCATTGGCAATAATGCCGAAAGGATTGCCAATTTGAAGAAAGAGTTGAATAAGTCTTTTGCCATGAAAGACTTGAGGCCCGCTAAGCAGATTCTAGGGATAAAAATCACTCGAGCGGCCCGGAAATTGCACATGTCACAGGAGAAATACATTGAGAAGGTGCTTAAGCGGTTTAACATGGATAAATCTAAAGTTGTTAGTTTGCCTCTTACTAACAATTTTAAATTGACGAGTAAGGATTGCCCTACGACGAAGGAAGAAACTGAGGAAATGGATAGAGTTCCTTATGCCTCTGCGGTCGGGAGTTTGATGTATGTCATGGTATGTACGAGGCCCGACATTTCTCATGCCGTGGGAATGGTGAGCCATTTTCTATCGAATCCGGGAAAGAAGCATTGGGAAGCCGTAAAGTGGATATTTAGATATTTACGGGGTACTTCCAAATTGGGGATCACATTTGGAAATGGGAAAGCTATGCTTGTTGGATATTCCAATTCTGATATGGCAGGTAACGAAGATAACCGAAAATCCACATCCAGTTATTTGATGACCTTCGCAGGGGGAGCTGTGTCATGGCAATCGAGATTCAAAACTGTGTTGCCTTGTTAACAACGGAGGCCGAGTATATTGCGGTGGTGGAAGCGTGTAAAGAGCTCTTATGGTTAAAAATATTTTTACAAGAGCTGGGCTTCCGACAACGATGCTACGTGGTTCTTTGTGATAGTCAGAGTGCGATTCATTTGGCGAAGAACGCGACCTTTCACAAACGAACAAAATATATTGATGTTAGATATTATTGGATTCGAGATGCATTAGAGGACGGTCTATTTGAACTTGATAAAGTTCACACCGATGATAATGGTTCCGATATGTTAACTAAGGCGTTGAATAGAGAGAAGGTTGAGATATGTTGCTCGATCGCCGGGATGGCGAATTCTTCCTATATTCCAGAAAGGGGGAGATTTGTAGGCATTATTTTTGGAATATAGGTCCATAACAGGGAGGGCCGCGGCACACTTCTCCTGCGCCGCGGCACACAATTTTGAGCTTAAAAACGGGAATGCGTCTGGACTCCGGGCCGCGGCATAAGCCTTCCGGGCCGCGGACCCCTGGAACTTCATCTCGGCCATTTCTTTGAGTGTGCCGCGGCACACATTGTCCGGGCCACGGCACACAAAGTCAACAGGGCCGGGATGTTCTTTTTAGCAGGATTTTGCTGCGGTTTTCATCATTCAAATCCCAATTTTTGAGAGCACAATAAAGAGAGAGAGATACAAGAGAGAAGAGAAAAGAGAGATATACTTGTTCGATTTTCCGGAGTTGTATCGATCGGATCGTCGTGATATTTTGACAAGAGCTTGGTAACGATTGGGCAAATCTTTTCACCGGAGTAGATCGAGATTTTTGAGTCCGGAAGTTCGGGTATTTTGTTAGCTTTTTGTGTAAGCTATTTAAGGTGTTTTTCTTTCTCGATCTTGTTGTTGCGTATTCCAAATACTTGAAGATTATTTATTACCAAGTATTTGAAGATTATCGTTGTATACCTCTAGTTTGTACTAGGGATGAATCGTGTATTGTGAATTGGTGATAGTAGATTTAAGCGGCTTCGGTCCCGTGGTTTTTACTCTCGTCTTGAGGGGTTTTCCACGCTGAAAATTGTGTCTCGTTGTTTATTGTTTTTGATATCATTTGTATTGTTTGTCGAGTTGTATTTGATTTACTCTACTCGTTGGTAACCTCAAAGTTACAATTGAGATTGGGAAAGTTGTCAAACGAGTTTCCGCGTTTTCGTTATGACGTCTTTGTGTCGTTTTTCCCAACACTTATGTACCCTCTCTTCCACCTATGCACAAGTGGGTTACTGATCTGCAATATCTAAATAACAAGAGATTAATCTGCAGAAGGATTTAAAATACAGGGAGCAATGTAAAGGTAATTGTATTCCTTGATTCCACAGTACAAGTCTAAGCCATATATATATAGGAGTCCCTAGCTAATCTACAGCCTATAATTTTGGATCTAGCCTAACAATATTATATTCACACTTATCAAATATATACTTGCCTAATTTGATGAGATACACACGTGATATACTTATTTGCAAATATATGAATATCTGCTATTACTAACAGACCCCCGCAGTCGAAGCGGGAGGAGGACGGATGCTGAGACTGGAGCGAAAATCATCAAAGAGTATACGCGGAAGCCCTTTCGTGAAAATATCCGCCACCTGGAATCTTGAAGGAAGATGGAGTACCCCGACTTGTCCTTTTTCAACTTTCTCACGAACAAATAAAATATCCATTTCAATATGCTTGGTACGTTGGTGTTGGACAGGATTTCCGGACAGATAAATAGCACTTATATTATCACAATATACAATAGTGGCTTTTGTAATCGGAACATGCAACTCCAATAAGAGATTCCGTAACCAACAAGATTCGTAGATGACATTAGCAACGCCACTATACTCGGCCTCGGCACTAGAGCGAGACAGGGTAGGTTGTCGTTTAGACGACCAAGAAATCAAATTGTCTCCCAAGAAGACACAATAGCCGGATGTGGATCGTCGAGTGTCAGGGCATCCACCCCAATCGGCATCAGTATAAGAAGTGAGAGAAGAGAACGAGGAACGAGATAAATGAAGTCCCAAGTGAAGAGTCCCTCAAATATAACGTAGTATTCGTTTCAAGGCCGACATATGAGTGTCCCGCGGATCATGCATATGAAGACAGATTTGTTGAACAACATATGATATGTCGGGTCTAGTGAATGTGAGATATTGTAATGCCCCTGCAAGACTTCGATATAAAGATGGGTTCTCATAAGGAACACCACTGAGACTGCCAAGCTTGGCCTTAGTGTCAACTGGTGTCGCAGAAGGCTTACAAGAAGACATTCCGGCCCTCTCAAGTATATCCTCGGCATATTTTTGCTGGCTTAAAAATAACCTGCCATCATAATGAGGAACCGCTATGCCCAAAAAATAATTTAAAGGACCAAGATCCTTCATTGCGAATTCAGATGCAATAGTGGTCATGATGGACTGTCTTAGAGAATCAGACGAGGAGACCAATATAATGTCATCCACATAAAGTAAGATATATGCAATATCTCGACCCTGACCAAAAATAAATAGAGACTGATCTGATTTGCTATGAGTGAAAACCCATAGTAGAGACATAATCAGCAAATCGGCGGTACCAAGCTCGGGGTGCCTGTTTTAAACCATACAGAGCTTTCTTGAGTAAACAGACAAAATCTGGGTGAGTAGTGTCCCGAAAACCTATCGGCTGATGCATATAAACAGTTTCCTGCAACGTGCCATGTAAAAAGGCATTTTTAACATCCAGCTAATGAATGGACCATGCCTTAGAGAGGGCAAGACTGAGGACAGTGCGGATGGTAGCCGGTTTAACAACCGGACTAAATGTTTCCGTGCAATCAACACCAACTTGTTGAGACCTGCCATCACCAACAAGGCGAGCCTTATACCGCTCAAAAGAACCATCAGATTTCTTTTTGTGAGAAAATATCCACATACATCTAATCAAATTCACATTAGGGGGACGGGGTACTAAATCCCAAGTCTTATTTTTAATTAAAGCATCAAATTCATCTATCATGGCCATTTTCCAATTAGGGTCGGACAACGCCGCTTTAGGATTTAATGGAATAGGTGACAGAGAAACTGATGAGAGAAGATTAAAATGGACTTTGGGTTTAGAAATACCATGCATGCTCCCAGTGACAATGGTTTGGGATTTGACAGGAGTTGCAGGAGAAACGTGAGATGAGAGAGGTGGAATGGGTTGTGGTGGAGGAACAGATGGGTTCAGCGGGCCAGAATTGCTTGACAAGGGAGTAGTGTGGGCCGGAGTAGTAGTGGGCTGGTGAGACTGAACCTGGGCCAGTGGGGCTGCAAGTGACTCCGAAGGTGTATCCTGGACTAAATTTGGACCAAGTGAAGGAGTAGATTGTAGGGTGTGGGCCTGTTGAAGCACCAATGGGCTTAAATCATCATTGAGAATATTATAGTCCCTTGGAAACTTATCAGTGACCAATGATTTGGCAAATGGGAATTGTTTTTCATCAAAAATAACATGTCTTGATAGTATGATTTTATGTGTAGTAAGGTCATAACATTTATATCCTCAGTGGTTTTGGAGGATATCCCAAGAAAACACATGGATTTGAGCGGACATGTAATTTATTAATGGTGGATGAGGGAATAAGGGGAAAGCATAGACACCCAAAAACTCGTAGATGTTCGTATGATGGGATTCGATCATAAAGAAGTTGAGTAGGGGATAAATTTTGCAACTTTTTATGAGGAATAATATTTAGTAGATAAGTTGCCATGGCTAATGCATGATGCCAAAAATTAGCCGGCATAGAAGAATGAGCAAGAAGTGTTCGCACCAAATTATTGATAGTGCGAATGGTGTGTTCGGCTTTCCCATTTTGTGAGGAGGTGTGAGGGCATGAAAAATGGAAAACCATCCCATTATTTAGACAGAAGGAGTGAAAATTTAAATTGTCAAATTCCCTGCCATTGTCACACTGAAAGCATTTAATAGATCGTTCGAACTGAGTTTTAATCAAACGACTAAATGAGAGAAATAAAGGAAAAACTTGTGACTTGTTACTTAATGGAAATGTCCAAAGAAAATCAGTGAAATCATCAATGAACAAGACATAATATTTGTGACCCGAAGAACTAAGGACGGGAGACGTCCACAAGTCACTATGAATGATATCAAACGGCCAAAAAGTAGTCGAAGTAGAAGCATAAAATGGTAATTTAACTTGTTTTCCAAGCACACAAGAAGAACAAATACCATTAAAAGAAGAATTTCGACAAGTAATTAATCTAGAATTGCAAATGGAGCTAAAGACAGGTGATCTGGGATGACCTAAACGGTCATGCCATAAACGAGGACATAAAGTAGCAAAACTGGAGGGAGCGGAAGCGGAGGAGCTGGAGTTGGTGGTGATGGGATACAAGTCACCGGTGCTATCACATCTCAGAATGGGTATCCCGGTCCGGATATCCTTCACAGAAAAACCAAATGCATCAAATTCAACAGTTACGTTATTATCGGTTGTAAATCGACCAACAGATACTAAATTCTTAATTATATTGGGGGCATGAAGGACATTAGACAATCACTATGCCATAAATGGCCTGCAGCAACACCCAAAAAAGTGTGCTCAAAGGGGTAAAAAGTGTTGCTGAAAGCAAAAAAACATGCTACGGTAACACTTTTTCGAAATTTGGTGGTGTTACAAAAACGGCCGCTACCATAGGGGTCTATGCCAACACTTTTTAACTTTATGCTAACACAGGGAAAATGTGTTGCTACAGACCCCAATGCCTACACTTTTTACCTCTGTAGCAACACCAATAAATGTGTTACTGTAGACCAATGGCAACACTCATATCTCTGTAGCAACACCCATAAACGTGTTACTGTAGACCAATGGCAACACCACTAATCCCTACTGTAACACCAGCTGCTGAAACACATTTCTGTTTTGACAACACCCTTTTCCATTATTGTAACATTTATTTTGTGAACACTTTTTTGTTCTGGTAATAGTTTAAACCATAATAAAACCATTCAAATAAACATAATCAAATAACCTGTCAAAGTTTTACATAAGCAAGGCTTTTCAAGCCATCCAAATAAACTACGACATCATCATCATTCGACATAAATAAATCAGTCAAAAGCTAACTTCAGTACCACCTCATTAATGTAACACCCCAATTCGCAAATGGGACATTACACGCCGTAGAACCCTCGTGAGGTCTACCAGGCTAACACATGACACATAACCCACAATGTAATTCCAAACAATGCTCTCAAAAGTAAATAAGGCCGTGGCCTCGGCCAAAACAATTTTAACGGAGTACATGAACATAAAATAAATACCAATCCGTTGCCCACGCAGGGGACTTAAACCAAGTTTAAAAGTAGACAGTTTAATTCCAGTACTCGACAAATGCAATGACAAAACATAAAATTACAGACTCGAGCCACATCATCAAGCCAGCCCATCCTTTACGTGCGTGTCCCGTGCCTGCTCCTCAGCTCTCCGGTACTGAAATGCATAAGACGCATTTCCCCATTTAAGGGGTTAGCATTCGAATAGCTAGTGCAAGTACACAATTACACAACATTATATACAAAATACGGTTTTTAGCACAATCATCTCAATCGAAATCATTTGCCATATATATATATATATATTAGGAATACTACATTGGCAATCAAATCAGTTCCAATCATCACGATATCACAAAATCACAATGGTATCCGTGGCGTACCCCTTAGTATCGACCCCGGACATCCCGTCGAACACTCCGGGTGGGATACCACTTCATGGCCGTACCCCTTAGTATCGACCCCGGACATCCGTCGGACACTCCGGTGGAAGTTCAATCACACACGCACCCAAGTTCCCTTCGCGGCCGTACCCCTTAGTATCGACCCCGGACATCCGTCGGACACTCGGTGGAAGGAACACAACTCACGCACCCGAAAATCACAATTCATCATTCATTTCGAAAATCACAACATACATAACGAAATGTAATACATGTACTTGCCTTGAAAGAAACGAAACGAAGGAAACGACGAAGGAATAGGTTTCGGTCCGAACAATCTTCCCAAATCCGTTCCTAACACAATAACGGTATACACAAGTCTCAATAATGCGGAAAGGTAAGAATTAATCCTAATTCTACCCCTTGGAACGATTTGTCGGAAAATACGAAGTCCACGATGGCTATAATCTAACAATGAAGAAATTACTAGGTTAAATCCATTAAACTATACTGGAAACAAGGGATTTACGACTACAAAATCGTAATCTAACAAGCCGTCCAAGCCAAAACGGGTTAAAAGGAAGAATTATGCCAAAAATCCCGAAATCCCCAAAAAAAACTAGGGTTCATCGATGTATACCTCGATTCGGACGGATGGAGGATGATTATGATGATGATAAACCTTGCTTGGGACGCAAAAATCGATCTTTAGAAGGTTCCTACGGATTGCACCGGATGAATCGCTTGAAATCGCCCAAAGGAAACTCACGTCGCGAGAAAGAAAGAAAAGGAGTGAAATAAGTCGACCGGAAATAAGTCAGGAATTAAAAGACCTGACGGCGAGTTACGTACGTTAACGCCTATTGTTAACGTACGTTATGAAGGTTACGTACGTAACCCCTCTCAGGTTAACGTACGTAATGAACAATCTGGACAATTTCTGCGAAACCATAACGTACGTTACCAATGGGGTATAACGTACGTTATGATACCTATATAACGTACGTAAAGGAGCATGCATAACGTACGTTATGCATGCAGCAGTTCAGCACTGCTAATCACTTAGCTCAGCACAGTCGATACAACGACGAAACGCAACACAAGGATAGAATCAAAAGTATAAACATGGGGTATCCAAAACAACGAAGCTGATTTTTGAAAGAAAATATAATCCCGATCACTAGAGAGTCTCAAATGAAGCAAATGAAGCGAAATTCCCCAAACTTATGAAAATTACAAAAACGGCCCAAGAGCCCGAAAAATCACGATGCAACGTCGGATTAACAAACCGAAAATTTCAACACGACCAATTCAACCATACAAACTTATACAAATCCAGAAACAACGGAAACGAACAAGTTTTACGAGAATCGAACGTACATACGACAAGATATAAATTAAGATGAAATTATGCAAAAACATCCTCGAAACTCATCCAGACGGAAAAACTCCAAGAACAAAATAGATTCAGAATTCCAAAACAGTACTAAGCGAGTTGTCCGAAACGAACATACACCAAAAATAGAAATTACCAAAAATAGAAAACACGGATATTACATTATCTCCCCCTAAAAATAAGTTTCGTCCCGAAACTTACAACGCAACAACTCGGGGTATCTCGACCGCATACTCTCTTCCGTCTCCCATGTGGCTTCCTCGGATCCATGTCTCGACCATTGAACTTTAACCAGAGGAATGGTTTTATGACGAAGTTGCTTCACCCGACGCTCTAAAATCTGAATCGGCCTCTCCTCAAAGGTAATGTCGGGTCCCAATTCGATCTCTCCAAAATCAAGATTATGGCTAGGGTCCGATACGTACTTCCAAAGCTGGGAAACATGAAATACGTTATGAACGTGACTCAAGGACGGCGGCAAACCCAACCGATAGGCAAGCTCTCCCACTCTCTCTAAAATTTCAAACGGCCCAATATATCTCGGACTAAGTTTACCCTTCCTACCAAGCGGTAAACTCCCCGTGTCGGCGACACCTTAAGCAAAACATGATCTCCCACCTCAAACTCCAACGGCCGGCGACGCGTGTCGGCATAAGACTTTTGCCGACTCTAGGCCGTCAACAATCTATCACGAATCAGAGTAATCTTCTCCCTCGTCTGAACTACCATATCGGGCTCGGTACCAATCAGCTCGGACGCATCGTCCCAACACAACGGCGATCTGCACCTCCTCCCATACAATGCCTCAAATGGTGCCATTTTGATCGAGGCGTGCCAACTATTGTTGTACGTAAACTCGATCAATGGCAAGTGCGACTCCCAATCATCCTTCCAATCTAGGGCACAGGCTATCAACATATCCTCCAACGTCTGGATCGTCCGCTCTGACTGCCCGTCAGTCTGAGGGTGGTAAGACGTACTGAGTCTCAACTCAGTCCCCAAAGCTCGATGAACAGCCTGCCAAAAATGTGATACAAACCGGCCATCACGATCCGAAACAATACTCTTAGGAGTCCCATGTAATCTCACGATCTCTGCAATAAACACTCGTGCGGTCTCTCTGGACCCCAAGTGTCCTTAATACTCAGAAATGAGCTGATTTGGTCAGTCGATCGACAATAACCCAAATCATGTTCATTCCAGTCGAGTCCTAGGCATACCGGTAATGAAATCCATAGAAATATCCTCCCATTTCCACTCCGGGATGGGAAGTGGTCGCAAAAACCCCGCGGGTCGCCGATGCTCGATCTTAACTGCCGACAGTCAAACATCTCGACACGAACTCGCTAACGTCTGTCTTCAAATTACTCCACCGGCAGTTACTCCTCACGTCCTTGTACATTTTACTCGTACAGGATGTATGGAGTAAGGCGTGGTATGAGCTTCGCTCAAGATCTTGTCTCGGCTCAATAACATTCGGTACACATAATGCACGCGAAATCTCGTAACGCCATCATCACGAATCACAAATCCAGGGCTTTCCCCTTCCTCACATCCTCCCTCAACTGGACCAAACACGGATCATCATACTGTTTCGCCTTAATATCATCAGTCAAGGACGAAGTGATCTCTAACGCACAAAGCTGGCCCTGAACTCTCTGAACCCAAACCTCAATATTCTGACAGATGAAATCTCGCTGGATCCTACTCTGTGGTGTAAGTACCTCTAACATTTGTAAAGCCATCGGTTTTCGGCTCAATGCATCAGCCACTACGTTGGCCTTACCCGGATGGTAAAGTATCTCGAGGTCGTAATCTTTAATTAGCTCTAACCACCTACGCTGCCTCATATTCAACTCTTTCTGGCTGAAGATGTACTTCAGACTCTTGTGGTCCGTAAAAATCTTACACAACGACCCATAGAGATAATGCCTCCATATCTTTAAGGCAAAAACGACCGCAGCTAACTCCAAATCGTGCGTGGGATAATTTACCTCATAAGGTTTCAATTGGCGGGACGCATAAGCAATCACTCTGTCTCTCTGCATCAAAACACATCCAAGCCCAAGGCCCGAAGCATCACTATACACTACGAAATCCTCGTTCCCCTGAGGCAATGCTAAAACGGGTGCGGTAGTCAAACGTCTCTTTAACTCGTCAAAACTGTCACCGTCTGCTGCATCCACTCGAACTTCCGAGCTCGGAGCAACCGAGTGAGTGGTCTAGCGATCTTAGAAAATCCTCAACGAATCTACGGTAATAGCCGGCAAGACCCAAAACTCCTCACCTCCTTCACATTCTTAGGCGGCTCCCAAGCCATCACCGCCTCTATCTTCGCGGATCTACCCGAACTCCCTCTGCTGAAATCACATGCCCGAGGAACGTCACTTCCTCGAGCCAAAACTCACACTTAGAGAACTTCGCGTACAACCGCTCGGCCCTCAAAGTGTCTAATACAATCCGGAGATGTAAGGCGTGCTCCTCCCGACTCCGTGAATAGATAAGAATATCGTCGATAAAAACGACTACGAATTTGTCCAGATACTCAATAAAAACTTTGTTCATCAACCGCATGAACACTGCTGGGGCATTAGTTAGCGAAGGCATAACCACAAACTCGTAATGGCCATATCTCGTCCGAAAGGCGGCTTTCGGAATATCGACGTCCCGAATCCTCAATGGTAGTAGCCCGATCGCAAATCAATCTTGAAAAGACTGCCGCCCCTGAAGCCGATCAAACAAATCGTCAATCCTGGGCAAAGGGTATTTATTTTTGATGGTTAGCTTGTTTAATTCTCGATAGTCGATGCATAAACGAAGCGATCCATCCTTCTTCTTGACAAAAAGTACAGGCGCACCCCAAGGCGATGCGCTCGGTCGAATATACCCTTTATCTAACAACTCTCCCAACTGATTCTTCAACTCTAGCATCTCCGACGGTGCCATACGGTACGGTGCTCGAGAAATAGGGGCCGCGTTCGGCTCAAGGTCAATAGGAAACTCCACCTCTCGATGTGGTGGTAATCCCGGCAAGTCCTCCGGAAATACATCGGGGTACTCGCTAACAACTGGAATCGACGATATGTCAACCCCACCATCTTCCGCCTGCAGAGCGAAACACCAGTAGCCGACACAACCTTGGTTCAAAAGTTTCATCGCCTTCAAGGCGCTAATCACACTCCCCGATCTACCCGGCTTACAACTGACTAGAGTATGCTCGGTGCCGTCCTCGGCAACTATCGAGATGGTACGAGTCCGATAGTTCATGATAGCACCGTGACGATCTAACCAATCGTCCCCGAGGATCAAATCCTCACCCTTAAGGTCTATAACAATGAGATTCGAGGGCCAATCCCGACTCCCGATCCTCACTGGGCAATCCCTAACTTCCCGGTCCCCAACCATACGATCTCCACTGGGTGTACCCACTACAAACGGCTCACACTCAAACAAGCAGTCAAAACCAATACGACTCACACAATCCGAAGCAATAAAGGAATGGGTAGCACCCGAATCAAAAAGTACTGAAACTGGATGAGTAAGGATCTGAGTGGTACCTGACGCCACCTGAACGTCTGTCTCCTCTGACGCCTCATCCGATACAACCGGTGAATCAACCCGAACTCGGCCAGACGGTGATCCGGTGACCCGACCCCTACCACGGCCCGAACCTGCGGAACATGAGTAATCGGAATGCCGTGCTCCCTCCTATCGGCGGTTGTAGTCGGGACTCTAGCGGCCCCGTGGCCCTCTCACAATGGGCCCGATGCGATGCCTCGCCCAAGTAAAACAAATAATCGGAGGAAAAGGGCAATCCTTCATCAAATGCTCATATTGGTTGCGATTAAAACAAACCACCGCCACGGAAAGCAATTTGGATCGAACGATTACCCCGAGATCCCGGCCGGTGAAACGGTCTCTTCCGTGCGTAGGAACGAGCGAGACCTCGAAATCGACCACCTTCTGCCGAGAACCCGCGGTGGTCTTCGCTTCTTAGCTTCCGAAACCGACTCGATTCCGGATACCATCTCGATCGCGAGCGCGATCCTCGATATTCCTTCAAGGTGGCACACATGAGCGGTGCCATACTCCGCACGATATGCGGTTTCATGCGCATATTGAAGTAACGGATTTTATCGGCCTCCGTCCTCACTGGTCTCTCACAAAACCCAACCTTGATTGTAGGAAATAATGGCTCGAGAAATCGGCACATCCCGAGGTGTAGCGGTGAAAAACTCCACAATCTGCGCTCCTTAGCGGCGGTGGACAATATTCTGTCTCCATAGCAGACCTGAACTCATCCCAAGTGGCCCGACGATCTCTCGGGCGCAACGGCCTCCCACCACTCCGCAGCCTTCCTTATCCAGAGGTACTGGGCAATATGTACCCTCTGTCTTGGGACAAGCTACGGCATCAAAGGCCCCTGGACGGTGAAAGAGCCAATTCTCCCAACCGAGGAGTCAAGATCCGGAGAAACGAGGAGGGTGCATCTTAGACACCGTCGGAGCCACTTACTAGCTTCCTCTTCGGGTGTCGGGGCGGATTCTCGCGTCCACCCCGAGCTATCCGAGCAAGCCGGTCTACTAGTCTTGAAGTACGGCAGATAGCCCGCGTCGGCATTATTACCCGGCACCGAGTGAGAGGCCGAGTCTGCAGAGGGCGAGAAAGTGAGCCCTCTTCATTATCGCACCCGACCACGGCCTCGGCCGCGTCCCTAGCCGTCCACGACCTCTCAACATCTCAAGAAAATACGAAAAGAACAAGATCGGAAAAAATTCACAATTTACAAGGTTGGTAATCATAATCCTCAATTCGAACAACGCAAGAAAACGAATACGAGAATAAAGAGTTTGAGAAGACTTACGACCACGGGTCGCACGAAAAGACGGTAGCATGATGATATTAGGCTCAACGATCGACTCTAATGACGCAACTAATGGACCCAAAATTAACCGACAACTAGGTATTCAAAACCTAAGCTCGATACCATAAATGTAACACCCCAATTCGCAAATGGGACATTACACGCCGTAGAACCTCGTGAGGTCTACCAGCTAACACATGACACATAACCCACAATGTAATTCCAAACAATGCTCTCAAAAGTAAATAAGGCCGTGGCCTCGCCAAAACAATTTTAACGGAGTACATGAACATAAAATAAATACCAATCCGTTGCCCACGCAGGACTTAAACCAAGTTTAAAAGTAGGCAGTTTAATTCCAATTCGACAAATGCAATGACAAAACATAAAATTACAGACTGAGCCACATCATCAAGCCAACCCATCCTTTACGTGCGTGTCCGTGCTGCTCCTCGGCTCTCCGGTACAGAAATGCATAAGACGCATTTCCCCATTTAAGGGTTAGCATTCGAATAGCTAGTGCAAGTACACAATTACACAACATTATATACAAAATACGGTTTTTAGCACAATCATCTCAATCAAATCATTTGCCATATATATATATATAGGAATACTACATTGGCAATCAAATCAGTTCAATCATCACGATATCACAAAATCACAATCTGGTATCCCGTGGCCATACCCCTTAGTATCGACCCCGGACATTCCGTCGAACACTCGGGTGGGATACCACTTCGGCCGTACCCCTTAGTATCGACCCCGGACATCCCGTCGGACACTCCGGTGGAAGTTCAATCACACACGCACCCAAGTTCCCTTCGCGGCCGTACCCCTTAGTATCGACCCCCAGACATCCCGTCGGACACTCCGGGTGGAAGGAACACAACTCACGCACCCGAAAATCACAATTCATCATTCATTTCGAAAATCACAACATACATAACGAAATGTAATACATGTACTTGCCTTGAAAGAAACGAAAGCGAAGGAAGCAGCGAAGGAATAGGTTTCGGTCCGAACAATCTTCCCAAATCCGTTCCTAACACAATAACGGTATACACAAGTCTCAATAATGCGGAAAGGTAAGAATTAATCCTAATTCTACCCCTTGGAACGATTTGTCGGAAAATACGAAGTCCACGATGGCTATAATCTAACAATGAAGAAATTACTAGGTTAAATCCATTAAACTATACTGGAAACAAGGAATTTACGACTACAAAATCGTAATCTAACAAGCCGTCGAAGCCAAAACGGGTTAAAAGGAAGAATTATGCCAAAAATCCCGAAATCCCCAAAAAAAACTAGGGTTCATCGATGTATACCTCGATTCGGACGGATGGAGGATGATTATGATAATGATAAACCTTGCTTGGGACGCAAAAATCGATCTTTAGAAGGTTCCTACGGATTGCACCGGATGAATCGTTTGAAATCGCCCAAAGGAAACTCACGTCGCGAGAAAGAAAGAAAAGGAGTGAAATAAGTCGACCGGAAATAAGTCAGGAATTAAAAGACCTGACGGCGAGTTACGTACGTTAACGCCTATTGTTAACGTACGTTATGAAGGTTACGACGTAACCCTCTCGGGTTAACGTAACGAACAATGCGGACAATTTCTGCGAAACCATAACGTCACGTTACCAATGGGGTATATAACGACGTTATGATACCTATATAACGCACGTAAAGGAGCATGCATAACGACGTTATGCATGCAAAGATCGCTAATCACTTAGCTTCAAGACAATGATACAACGACGGCGAAACGCAACACAAGGATAGAATCAAAAGTATAAACATGGGGTATCCAAAACAACGAAGCTGATTTTTGAAAGAAAATATAATCCCGATCACTAGAGAGTCTCAAATGAAGCAAATGAAGCGAAATTCCCCAAACTTATGAAAATTACAAAAACGGCCCAAGAGCCCGAAAAATCACGATGCAACGTCGGATTAACAAACCGAAAATTTCAACACGACCAATTCAACCATACAAACTTATACAAATCAAGAAACAACGGAAACGAACAAGTTTTACGAGAATCGAACGTACATACGACAAGATATAAATTAAGATGAAATTATGCAAAAACATCCTCGAAACTCATCCAGACGGAAAAACTCCAAGAACAAAATAGATTCAGAATTCCAAAACAGTACTAAGCGAGTTGTCCGAAACGAACATACACCAAAAATAGAAATTACCAAAAATAGAAAACACGGATATTACAATTAATACCATCACAATCCGAAAACAATGCGAAAGATAACGTAAATACTAAGAAAGACTTAAATCCGGATTCTGCCCGCCAAATTTTTTCATCATCTCTCGAACTTTTTGGTCAAGTTTCCCATCCATCTCTTGTTGAAGTTGAGCCCGAATCTTTGCAGTTAAGTCTGACATTCACTGATCTGGAACGGACGTTGCACATGATGTTGAAGAAGACTTTGACTTCGATTCCTTCTTCTGAATAAGCCTCTCAATTAGCCAAGATGGGGTTGTGTTCCTTGCCACCATGAACCAATTTATTAGCAGCCTCAACACCTTCCTTTTCTAGAGCTTTCTTAACATCAGCCTATAAAAAGAACGGAAAGTAGAAGAAAAACGTGTTAAAAGAAGTCTAGAAGTTAATAACTGAAGAGCGTACGCCTCAATAGTTACTTCTTCAATTGGCTTCAGATCTATCACCTCAATAGTCACTTCTTCAATTGGCTCTAGCTTTTGACCCTTTTCAGATTTATACCTGATTAAGTATAGAAGTCACCAAAAAAGTTGTAAAGTTGAATGACACGGGAATTAATTTTGCGAACAGCTGAAAGATTAGTTATAAAGTTATGTTACATTACATGGTTGCCTAAACAGCCTTAATGGAATTTCCAAACTTCCAGTTTCATAAAAAAAATACCTTAGGAGGTTCATGTTTGTTCACTTACTTCCAGACATGTTTCACAACTATGAAATTTTAGCCAATACCTCCCCGAGAAAAACTTAAGACAAGTAAAGGTATATATAATGTAGAAGTGTCAGTAAGAACATTACTCAACTTATTCATGTAGCCAATACCTTCCCGAGAAAAACTCAAGACAAGTAAAGGTATATATAATGTGGAAGTGTCAGTAAGAACATTACTCAACTTATTCATGTACACAGTGTGCAGTATTATACCACGACAAATATATTCAACTAAGGAACAAGCATATCCACTCAAGCCTCAAGAACCAACCATATTCATTCAAGTCATATAACATGCACTCATTTAATACTCCTCTTTGACTTTTGTGAACACATCATAAATCTTCCAACACTATGCCAAGGAGAAATCAGTCATGTAACGCATTGCTCTGCCGAACAAAGTTTAAAGGTTGTAATTTCGCTCTTCCACACAAGTCTATAACCAACATAATAAAAGAAATGAGAGGACAGCAGAAGGAATAGGAAAGCATAAGACGCTACCAAACGAAGAACTCACATCACTTTAGGAGGTGAGACAGAAAGCTCAAATTTTTCACGCCTCATATTCTCAATTAAGATACCTGTTGTTAAAAGACAAGTTAAAAGGCAAAATTACAAATGAAGGAATGCCAAGACAAAAAGATATTCAACTGCACAGATAAGGAGTTCTGCAATATTACATGATAGCATTCGAAGGTAAAGAAAAGAAATACATTTAGAAGTATATCTGACAAAAGAACTCACCCAACTGAAGTTCTCCCCTTCCTTGAACTTCATAAGAGTCTGACATACCAGGGAGCACATTTATTGCAAGATTTCTTTCAGCTTCAGCCATTAGCCGATCCCCGATTTGTCTTCCTGTCAGCTATATTTATTTGACATATAATAGAAGATTTCACCATTCGGATGAACCCATGGTCTAAGAGCATACGAGAAAAATAATGCTTTTTAACCAGAAAGTATCCATCACAAGCAATAAAAGAGAGCACACAAGAATACTTTTTAACCAAAATATATATTATGATAAATAAATTCAAACAAAGTATATCCAAGTTTTTTTTTTATCAATGATTAATTACTTATGTGTTAGCTGATGATGCGACAAATTGCAAGTGCCTAGACATAATTTCCAGTCATGGGAAATAACAAATTAAATCTGACGATAATTAAAAGATAGAACACGTCATACTCGTTAAATCTAGAAAGAAAATAGTTTCGTTTACAGCAAGAACGGTTTTTGCTCCATAATTCTCCTCCAATGGAATCTTTGATTTGAATGCCTAACAACCACCGACAGCCGAAAAAATTAAATCGACGGCGTTGACAGCTAATGCAAGTACCGGACGACAAAGGTTTCGACAGGATATGCTATTAACTACGATGTTGTCCCCAACATTATATGATCTGTTTTTCTTTTTATTTTTTGGTAATAAGACATAACTAGAAAAATGTAAGTATATCTGATGTGGATGCTAGGATCGAAATAGAAAGGTCACTCAGCTGATTGTGGCTGCAATTTCTTTTTGAGAATATTAGACAGCGGTGTAATTGCTGCTCGCCCTTGTTCTACGCACTGAAAATAGTCGTCAACTGGCATCACACCATGTGTAAGAGATGTTATAATCCCATTATCCTTCAGGGAGTACGGATTGAACTGAGCTGGGGAAAGCTTAATATACAAATGCCTTCATTTTCTGTTCTTCTATCTTGCTGGGGTCCAATATAATCTGTCCGGTTTCTGTCAGACAGCAAGATATGGCGACTGCAAGGTATTTTAAAGGGATTCCAGCATCTACAAGAGCGGCACAAGCAGCATGTATAGAACATGGCAGAAGAGAGCCATCATCATGAACGACCTGAACTATAATTGATGTTGTGGTGTTCGGATGAACATTTAAAAGGCAGATATTTTGTAATGTTCTCTTCAGTATCATCTCAAACTCCTTCTCAGGTTTCCCACTCTGCCCAGTTTTTGGTTTCCAAATGACTTCAATACAAGCTTTCTCTGGGTTCTAATTCTTCTTTGTCCCGGCCTTAGGTCCATAAACAGCAGCAATCACCCTGGTTTCCCCATGAGAACAACTAGCAGAACCATGGGCGCGACTGATAACGTTGCGGGAATAGTCTATCAGCCTCAACTGGTTTGCTCGACGCCCACCTTCTCGTTCAGCCGCCATTACTGCAATCACACGGGTTTTCCTCTCTCTAATATACTTCAAAATTAACCAAAGATTCGAAGAAAACAAAAAATCTAAAGTATATTCAAGTTACGAAATAATAATTCAAAATAGACGCACTGACGCGCGCGCACACACATACACACACACACACCTGAACTACGATTTTGTGAGTGACTCTTTACTCAGCATCAACGAGCTGTTATCCCGTCTTTTACCAGGATACGTATCCCATTTACTGGTTGGCAATGCACCCAAAAGAGATGAATTACCAGAAATCCATTTGTGTTCCACAATACTAGCAGCTGCTCCATTAAGTTATTGCTTTTGAAATAAAGATTCAACTTAAAATTCATAGACTAACAGAGTAGTAAATTAACATTCTTCGACTACTTGACATAAATATACGAATCTCGATACGATCTAGATAGTGATCAGACAATCAAATCATACTGCACACGATGAATCTAACAAAATTTCTAGATTCAGTGCCTAAACAATAGGTATACATCAGCATGATCCATAAAGCTAATAGCAAACCGTATAATCTTTTCGAGGAGAAATACTTATTCCGTTACCTCAAAACTAACAGGTCGAAATCCCCAGGTAATTTGCGACAAATCTCCGCTTCAGTAAATTCCAGAAGCAAAACCCTCGTATAAGTAATCCTCGACCTTTCGCATCTGCAAATCGAACAAAACAGAAGCTCGCTACAGAGGAATACAAATTCACTAAAAATAATCACAGATAACGCTTGCTATTACCGTACTACGTGACGAAGTCAAACAGAAATCTACGTTTACACACACCAATTCAAACACAACTGCCGCGATGACGCCCTTCCTCTTGCCGCTGCTGGGCCGATCGGAGACCTTGGCTCCTTTTCCTCCGATCGACGGTGGAGAACCGCTGGAAGAAAAAAAAATTCTCGCGGTCGGGCAGAGATGGAGTGAGAGAGAGTGAGATGAGTTCAACGGCGAATTGATATTATATCCCCCTATCATTTTGACTGGGTATGTTTGTTTGGTTTATCATTTTGACCAGAATTTCATTTTTATCCCTATATTTTTTATTATTTTAATTTGACCCCAATCAATTCTAATATTTTTCAAATCTGGTCCCATAAGCCTTTAAATTAAATCAAGTCTTATCATTTATACTAATTTTTATGTTAGTTTTATAAAATATATGTTTTCTTATGAGAATTTAATATTTATATATACTCCTATTTAAATTGTAGGATCGAGAACCAAGGGCTAGATAGGATCTATTCATAAGCATCAAGCATTTTTCATTCAAGTCATCTTAATTTCAGCTTTGAAGTTCCGCAAATATTTTACAAAATGTTAGTTTCGTAACGAGTTTAAATCTTTACAGGTTTTCCTTATTTTAAAAATATATTCATAAAATACTATTAGAAAGGCCGTTACAATTTTTACAGGTTTTTCCTTCTTTTTCGCCTATTTTTTCTTCCCTTGTAACGCTTTTTTTAAAGATCAACGGCAACACCTAATTTGGTGTTACCATAGATACTATGGCAACACCGGTTACTATCAGCTGTAACGATAAAAAAAAGTGTTAGCGTAGATAAATTTTAAGGCATCTATGCTAACACTTTTGCTTGTAACGTCGAAATAAATGTTGCTGAAGGCCATTTGTGGCGTAGTGAATTTTAACGGGGGGAGAGGTGAGGGAAGGCAGTGTTGTCCATAACCTTTAATGGGAATAGCATGACCATTACCAACAATGATAGATTTGTTATGATTGCTTAAATCAAAATAAGATGAGAGCATACCTTGAGAAGCCGCCATGTGTGATGTAGCACCAGTGTCCATATAAAGGCGATCATCTGGAACATTCAACGACATGGTATGCATTGCCGCCTCAATATCAGTGGGCATGTAAGAAGCGGAATCAGACATTGGATAGGTGTGGGCTGCATAAGCTTGAGCTGTGTGGGTTGAATAAGGTTGGGCCGGCCTCTGTCTCAAAACTCCACGGGCATTAGACGGACGGGGAGATGGTACTGTTGGGTAGGGGCATGGAGGAGGTGCAGCAATGTAACCAGGTGGAGGAGGTGTCCATCCAGCAGAGTAATTCCACCATGGGGGTGGGGGATGCCACGCCCTAGGTTGACCTTGCTGTTGTTGATACCCACGACCACGACCACGACCTTCCTGATTTTTACCCCTATTGTCATTGTTACTGCCACCATGATTCTTCCGACCCTTGCCATTATTTTGACGAGGCTGCCCACTATTGACGAAATTCGAAGAATTAATAGAAGCCCCATGGTTTGTAGCCACCAATACAGTGCTGGACAGATTTGCCGCCATAGCCGCCTGCTTCGCTTTCCTTGTCTCCTCCAAAATCAGCTTCGACCGAGCTTCATAAAAAGGAGGGAGGGGGCTGCTTTGTTGTAGGAGAGTGGCTACCCCATCATAGCTCTCGGACAACCCCGCAATCAATTGAAGCACCATTCGGTTGTTGGAAACTGGAGCCCCAACGTTAGCCAATTGATCTGCCAAGACTTTGAGTTCTTTTCAATAAGAGGAGACATTTGGGAAATCGTCTAAGCGAACCTGCGAGAATTGATTCTCCAAATACACATCCCGAGAGTTTTTGTTGTCATGAAAAATGTTCGCTAAACGCTCCCACTGTTGTTGAGCAGTGGCATTCGGTGCAAGAATGGTGGTCATCAAATCGTTAGAGATTGTGCCGTAGATCCACTGGAGAACTAGGGCATCAAGACGGGACCAAAGAACATCATCCTTTGCAGGTGCCTTGGCCTTTGCAACGACAGTTGCATCGTCAGACGTCTCGGTTACCGTGACCGTTTCATGAGAAGAAGGAATGATATGATCGATGACCAAAAAGGCGCGGCAGTGGATGCGAAATAGTTCGGCCCATGACGAGTACTGTCCATTCTCCATCTCAAGAACAAGAGGGATGAAGTTCTTGATGTTAGTAACAATAAGCACTGGGTGGAACTTGTATTGATCGGCCATGGAAAGAAGAAGAAGAAAAGAAGAAGAAACTCACAGTGGAGGAGAGGGAGAAAAAGAAAAAAAAAAAAAAGAAAAAAAAGGCTCACGGATCGTTCACACTCTCCGATACCATAAAGGTAATTGTATTCCTTGATTCCACAGTACAAGTCTAAGCCATATATATATAGGAGTCCCTAGCTAATCTACAGCCTATAATTTTGGATCTAGCCTAACAATATTATATTCACACTTATCAAATATATACTTGCCTAATTTGACGAGATACACACGTGATATACTTATTTGCAAATATATGAATATTTGCTATTACTAACACAATGATGAACTTATTTAAAATTATACAAAATGTAAAAATGACTATTTCAGAAATCCACAACGTATAAACCTACTAAATTTACACCAGGGTAAAAAATCTATTTTTGAGGAACATAACAGGCGGTTATATTTTTCATCACACCTTTTGAATTCATATAAATACAATTCCTTGATTGAAATTTAAGGAATCTATAAATTATCATATTGTTGCATATTTTCCCTTTTAATTCAGCATTAAACACTTTATGTTTGAGAACAGTATTCTAAAGCATTATGTGTCTAGAATCTTTCAATTTATTGTGCTGCCATTGAAAGAAGGAGAGTGATCGTACATGGCAAATTAGTCTTATTGATAAACTCGGTTTAGCGATTTATTATTTGAATCACCAGCGCCCGTAAATACGTATAGTTTTCCCGACACTTTCTCATGGAAATTCAAGCAATAAAGTGCGCAATTTTTTTATACCTAAAATTGCTATAATTCTAATTAAATTTTGATAATACTTGCCATTCAGGATCTTACATTTGAAGAACCTGTAATTAGATTAATAATTTTGGAAGAGTTTTAGAAATCATATAATACAAATGTGACCAATATATGATAAATCTTCTTACAACAACAACAACATCTAAGCCTTAGTCCCAAAATGATTTGGGGTCGGCTAACATGAATCAAACTTTGAAACCGTCAATAATCGTTACATAAATAACATAAAAGGAAAAAAGAGGGAAAAAGTAGAGAAAAGCGAAATAAAAAAGAGAATGAATGAAAAAAAAAAAAGAAAAAAGAAAAAAAAAAAAGAAAAAAAAGATAACATGAAATAAAAGAAAATAGGAATTAAAAAAAAAAATCGACTCCATCCACCATCCGTATTCTTTCCCGCCACATTTGCTCTCCATCGCCATACTTTCTCCAATTCCAAGAAACCGCATATCATTTTCAATCATCTTTATCCAAGTTTTCTTGCCTTCCTCTACCTTTCACAACATTACTGCTTCCCCAACTTTCTAGCCTCCTCACTGCATCAATAGTCTTCTTCTCACACGACCAAACCATCGTAATCGATTCTCCATCATCTGTCTTCTATAGACGTAACTCTTACCTTCTCTCCGATCACCTCATTTCGAGCCGATCCTTTTTGTATGACCACACATCCATCGTAAGATACGCATCTCCGCCACATTCATCTTTTGAACGTGACAATCGCTTTTACACCCCAACACTCGGTGCCATATAACAAGCAGCCTAATTGCCGTGCGGTAAAATTTACCCTTTAATCTATGAGGCATGCAGGATCACATAAAACCCCGTGGCACTCTTCCACTTCAACCACCCCGCTTTATTCTCATGAGCCACATCGCCATCTAGCTCTCCATCCTTTTGGATAATAGATCCAAGATACCGAAAGAAAGTGGATCCATGAACAACTTTCCCATCAAATGTGATCATCCCCGCCTCTCTATCATCAAGTTTCGCTAAACCAACACTCCATATATTCGGGCCTTACTCGCTCACCCTAAAGCCTCGAGCTTCCAAAGTATCCTCCAAAGTTCCAATTTACATTGCACTCCAACCTTCGTTTCATCAATCAACACAATATCATCTGCGAACATCATATACCACGAACGTCATTTTGAATTTCTCTTGTCAATTCGCCCATGACTATGGCAAAGAGAAAAGGACTAAGAGCAGATCCTTGATGCACCCCAATCGTAATAAGGAATTCTTCCGTCCTCCCAACATTAGTACGTACACTTGTACTAGCTCCTCATACATGTCCTTTATAATGTCAATATATTTCCGCGATACACCCTTCTTTGCTAAGGCCCACCAAAGTACTTCTCTTGGTACTTTATCATACGCCTTCTCTAAATCAATAAAAACCATATGCAGATCTTTCTTTTATCTCGATAATGTTCCATCAATCACGGATAAGATAAATTGCTTCCATGGTCGATCTTCCAGGCATAAATCCAAACCGATTTTTGTTATATTCACACATTTCCCGATCCTTTGTTCAATCACTCGTTCCACAACTTCATGGTATGACTCATTAGTTTAATTCCGATAATTAGAACAATCTTGAACATCACATTTGTTCTTATACAAAGGGACGAGAATACTTTTCCTCCATGCCGACGGCATCTTATTGCTTCTCCAAATCTTATTGAAAAGCATAGTTACCCATTCGATCCTCTCTCCCCAAACACCTCCAAACTTCAATAGGTATACCATCCGGTCCTTCTCGCTTTTTGACCCCATCTTCTTCAATGCAATTGTCACTTCACCCTTTGGATTCTTCTCTTAAACTCTCGGTTAACCATACTTGAGGGGATGTTTAAATTCCCAATATCTTGTTCTTGATGGCCATTGAATAGGGTATCAAAGTATGACCTCCATCTCTCTTTATCTCTTTATCTTGAACCAAAACTTTTTGGTCAAGTATCTTTACACATTTAACTTTTCCAATATCTCGCGTCTTCTTCTCTCTCATTCGAGCAAGTTTATAGATATCTTTTCCCCTTCTTTAGTATCTAATCTTGCATATAATTCTTGATTGACCTTTGATCGGGCATTTCGCACCGCCTTTTAGCTTCATTTCGAGCTTTCTTGTACTTCTCATAATTCTCATCGCTCGAGCATTTACCCAAGACCTTATAACATTCACGTTTGGTCTTTATCGCTTGCTTAACTTCATCATTCCACCAAGATGTGTCCTTACTTGATGGTCTTTCCTTTAGATTCTCCTAGGACTTCTTTTGCAACTTCCTTTATGTTGTGTTCCAACAAGTTCCACATCGAATCTATATTCATCTCCGTGCAATCGGACCAAATACCACTATCGCAATCTTAGCCACAAAAGTATGTCGACTCTCCCTTGGAGCTTCCACCACTTAATTCGAGGTCAACTTGTGGTCTTCTCTTTCTTAAGTGCCTCTTACCTCGAAAGTCAAGCACCACAACCCTATCTTTGTGTTGCGGCACTCTCCGGGGTATTACCTTGCAATTAGTAAAACTTTTCCTCCAAACATTCCTTACTAAAAAGAAATCAATCGACTTGCATTACCTCCGTTTCTATATGTCACCAAATGAGAGTCCCTTTTCTCGAACCAAGTGTTCATAATACCCAAGTCATGAGCTAATGCGAAATCCAATATATCATTTCTGCTTCATTCCTGTCCCCAAAACCAAAGCCACCATGAATGCTCTCAAAGCCATCTCTGCTAACACCGACATGCCCATTGAGGTCACCACCAATGATCAATTTCTCACCCATAGGAATTCGTTCGACAACCTCTTCCAAATCTTCCCAAAATTCTTGTTTGATCGATGCATCCAATCCTACTTGTGGTGCATAAGCACTTATGATAGTTAGAAACTCATCCCTATCACAAGCTTAATACTCATTATTCTATCGCTCTTTCTTGACACTTCCACCACATCATCAATGAATTCTTTATCAATGACGATACCCACTCCATTTCTACTTCTATCCTTTCCAGTACCAAAGCTTGTAACCCCAAGGAGCTAACACTCTTGCCTTCTCGCCAACCCACTTAGTCTCTTGTAGACACATTATGTGAATTCTCCTCCTTTTCATAACCTCCCCACTTCGCCGATCTCCCCACAAAGAGCCAACGTTCCAAGTTCCAAACCGCACCTTACTACCCTTACTAGCCGCAAGAACTAACTTCTCTGTTTGTCCCGTCCACGCTGCAAGGATTCTTGCACATTTGACACCACACCCATACTTCGAGGTGGCGCGCGCTCCGGGTGACGACCTAGCAACCCTTGCATATTTTCCACTACACCCGGCCTGAAGTGTAGCGCATCCTTGCTCATTTGACACCACCCTCGGATGTAAAGGTGGCGCGCGCTCTGGCGACAGACTAGCAACCCTCGCATACTTATCACCGCACCGGCCTATGAAATGCAGCGCCGCTTCGAGGAGACGCCCCAACGATTTTCAATGTTTGATTCATGTCCATGGAATGTGACGAGTTTTACGCTGGCTGCCACTAACCTACCGCAACCCTCCTCTTTTATCCGGGCTTGGGACCGGCAATGGATGTCAAGAAGACACCCACAGGCAGAGTTATGATAAATCTTCTTACAAAAAAAAATTATTTTGTAGGTTGATGAAATTAACAACATCAGTATCTCATTATAAATCTTCTGATCTATATTACTGATATCCTAAACATGTTTTTCCATGATTCTTATAATTTGAAAATAATTTTTTCATGTTTCAGCTTGTTTGCCTATTTAAGGTTGATGAAGTTGCCAATCTTCTTTGTCTATATAAGAACGAAACAATTATTAGTCGCAGCGGTAAATAGAAGTATCATGGCAAGAGAATTTTTATGTTTGTTTCTATGTACGTGCCTTTTTGGTGGTGTTGTGCATGCTGAGAGTAATATTACTAAATCAATCGCAGAGGGAGATGTAAGTCATCCTGCAATAGTCAGATAATTATTTTTCATTAAAAACCATTCATAAATGATGATTAATGCTTGAATTTATGCACTATGTAGGACAAGGATTGGTGTGTGGTACAAGCAACTGCAACTCCCCTTGACAAGTTGCAAGGTTTTATAGATTATGCTTGTGGAGTGATAGATTGTGGACCAATCCAACCCGATGGCGTGTGTTTTCGGCCCAATCACATAGTAAATCATGCATCATTTGCGCTTGATCGATTATATCGAGTTACTAATTTTTGCAATACGGATATTGGTGTTATCACAACCGAAGATCCTTGTAATCATCTTTTCTCTTTAAAAGTGTCCTAGTTATACCTTGTTTTCGCTGTCGGGATTCCACTTTTGGGTCTTATTAGAATTGGCACCCGTCATTATCTTTTATAACCAGTTCGAACACATTGCATTAGTTGATTGACAGTTGTAAAGAGTCAAAAATAGGTCAATTAATAAGCCATTCACCTGAAATATTTGATGGTATATTAACGAAATGTGGTCGAACCAAGTAAAAAAAGATGAAGGTGGCAACTTTGATGAGGTCTAAAAGTGGCTGCTAACATTAAAATCATTGTGTGTGTTCGTGTGTGTGCGCGAGAGAGAGCGCACGCTTCGTTACATTGTTAATGAGCTTGTTATGTAACTCAGTTTTGTTTCTCTTTGTGCAGCTTACTATGATTGCCAATATCCATGAGTGGCAATGAGATACTTCAACAAGGGAAGAATTACGGAAATTTCAACATCTAATAAGATGAAATTCTTCGACTAAAAAAAAGGGGATGTAACCCCTAATTATTTCCTTTACAATGTACCCAAAATAAGACTTTATAAAGTTCTACATATTTTCAAAATAAATATTTTTACTTATTTGTGATGGAGCATATGTCTGAATATTATCAATAATAGCTCTTTTACATTTCTCTCAATTTCACATACTCGATGAGTTAACTTTTGGAACGAAGTCTTACGAATATATATAGCAAATTTGTCATTAAGTTGAGTAATAAGATGAGTGACTGCCTTTGGATCAGTGCCCGTGACGACAAGAATGTCATCAACATATACCAGAACCAGAAGAATTTTGCCACAAGCATTGTTATAAAACAAAGAATTATCTGATATGGAACATGTGAAATGCCAGGCAAGAAGAAGAGTATGTTTAAGTTTGTCAAACCATAAATGGCTTTGTTTAGTTGACAAACATATGAAGGGTGATCAGCATTGATGAACCCTGCTGGGTGAGGCATAAATACCTTTTTCTTGTAATTCTCCATTGAGAAAGGCATTGTTCACATCAATCTGTTGAGTAACCCAGCCTTGACTCACAGCTAATGTAAACACCACCCTGATGGTGGATGCTTTAACTACAGGACTATCTCTGTGAAATCCACACCAGGTATCTGTTGGAAACCCTTGTTGAAATCGTTAATGATTTTAATTTTATTTTATAAAATTAAATATCATAGGATGGATCTACGTTCCGAGTAGATGATCGTGGTATATTCACTTTCTCTAAACCGATTCCCGGTGAGTGAGAAATAGTGAATTAAAGTTTGTCACTTAATTGTGAATTAACAAGGGATGGAATCCCACATTGAATAATGAACCATCATTATTCTAGTATATAAGGAGTTACCTTTATGCATGTAATAATTAATGGCACATGTTTATGGGCTTAAAGCCCACACGCGCGCGCTGTCGCCGCATGCCCGCCTCGGCCGCGGCCGCGAGCCGCGTGCTGTGGCCTTGATCTTGATCTTGATCTTGATCTTGGTCTTTGGGCTGGGTCTTTGGGCCTGTTCGTGGGCTTGGCCGGGGCTAGCTTAAAGAATTTTTTTTGGACAAGCTGAACAACGTAGTTGGGCTCGTATGTGCACATAAGGATGTCCAGGTGTTGTTGCCCAAAATATTTATCCGAAGATTAATACTGCTGGAAGACGGACAACAAACAAATGCGGGAGCACTTCCGAGAGATGATAAATAAAACAAGGTTTGCCGGGTTTGTTAGGCCCGGGCTTGAATGCTCTCGCGAGATGTTATTAATACAAATATTCGTGGATACAAGTATTAATTAGAGAAATCTAAATACAATGAGTGTAAAAAGACTCTGTTAATCCGGCTCTTGAGCGAAGCTCGGTGTTCTTCGTCCCTGCCGATCGTCTTCTTGTATGAGAGAGGCCGGGAGAAGAAGTACCGAAAGATAGATGTTGCCAAGAGTTGGATGTTTGCCAAGTGCAAGTGATTTGCTTCTGTATTGAGTGTTTGAATCGTGAGATTGCCCAGAGAGTTTACAAATGCAGGGGGCTTCGTTTATATAGGGGCAGCCGGGTCCTGTCCTTTAGCTGCCGATCGCCTGCCGGCCATTTTAATATTCTGCCGATCGTCTGCCGGCCAATACTTTAATGGGGCGATCTCCTGGGCTGTCAGGCTAAAGTCCAAGGAAGATGCTGGCTGTCCGAATAAAGTCCAATGCAGTGGCTGGCGCCAGCTGGGCGGTCCAATAAGGAGCCATCACGTGTCCGGAGTCAGTCAACATGTGGCCCTACCGACAAGCTTTCGGCGGCCTGTCGGCTGGTGGAGGGAATCTGTCAGGCTTTTTGTGGTCAATGGCCCGGGATTCGCGGATCTTGTCCCGGTCTTTGCACATGGTGCCAGTCTTGAGGCTCGGCCTTCGCCGACTGGATGTCCGTCGGTGGTGATCGACATGAGCGGTCATCCCTGGATGGTCTTCGGAGTTCGTCATCGGCCAGTGGACGGAGGTCGCCAGGGGTCGGTCGCCAAGGGTAGGTCGCCAGGTGCCGAGAGACGGTCGATCGCCAAGGGTCGGTCGCCGAGTACTGAGAGGCGATCGCCTTGATGTCGATCGCTTGGCACCGGGATTCGCCCTGGGCTTTTCGGTTGGCCAGTTTAGCATGTCCACTGGGCTAAGGCTCGGTCGCCTGGTCGCCGATCGGCAGGCTTGCCTTGGTCGCTCGGCAGTGACTCGGTCGCTCGACCCCGGAGGCGATCGCCGGTCGGAAGGTGTTAAATCTTGACACAACAATTGCCCCCCAGCTTGCTCCTATGTTGAAGACATGGGGCGAGGTGGTTCTTGCCGGTGATCGTGTATGGATGAGGACCAGGCGTCGAGCCGACTTAGGACTCGGACTTGGGCTTAATCATGGTCGATTGGCTTAGCTATCTTTCGGTCTTGTACCTGCAAAAAACAACATTGGCCGATCCCCCATGGAAACTTGGTGATTTCGCTTGCTTGAGGAATCGTGCACAGTCGCGGAGATCGATGGACCGACCCCATGACCGTGTCTTGGTGCACAAAGACAATGAGTGCCTCGTGGCTCACTTTATTATGAGGGTCCTCTGTTAGGCTGCGCCTCGCCTTGTTTTTAAACGAAAGGCGTGCGGTCTCGGTCTAGAGGAGTCCTTGCGCGGCAGGCGTCGGATGAATCAACTCCACGCCGCGGCTTGTTAGCTCTGCTTCCACCTCGGCCACCATGGAGATGGCCGACCTCGGCGGTGTACGTTGAGACGGGGTTTGTGGAATGAGTCCACCGATTAATGTTGGAGGGCCCTCGACTACGCCGGCCTCGTATTTAAACGAAGGCGGGCGATCTCGGCAAAGGACCTTGCATGACCGGCGGCCGGTTCCATCGATCGCCAGGCCATGGCTTTATGATGTGCGGTGGGCGATCTTATGCCTTAGTCCGTCATGTTATATCTTTGGATGTAGATGGCGATCGTGTCCACCGCTGATGATGTTGCGATCGGCGGAAGATCGCGATCGTCGCTCGGCCGATCGCTTTATTCGTAGGTCGAACTTGGCGATCGGGCGGCGGCTAGTCACTCATGTTAGAATGGATCAGGCGGGGATCGAGTCCTCCGGCTCTGGGGTAGTAGCGATCGGGTGGGAGGCTGGAGGTCGTCGCGCGGGTGCCGATCGTTCTACTCTAGGCAAGAAGAAGCCTTTGCACAGACAGAAATCTGCGGCTCACGGCCGGAAGGCTGCGTAGGTCGTCGGTAGGGTCTTCGTGAGATGCTGAACATAGGCGAGAAGCCACGAAAACCTCTTAGGACCGCGTAGAGGGCGGTCTCATCGCTACGGGCTCGCCGTTGAGGATGATCATGTCAACCCGGTCGATGTAGTCCGAGTCGGACTCTGTTCTCCTTGCACGATCCGCCACATGCGATGGGGACCTTCGGCCGAGCGGCCCCGGTGGCGAAGTATTCCGTGAAGACGTGCGCCACTCGTTAAAGGAGCCTATGGACCGAGGTGGCAATGAGGTGTACCACCGGTGGGCGAGGTCGTCTAGTGTCGAGGGAACATTCGGCACTGGTCGCGTCGGATGCCCCACACCGGTCATGTAGATGTTGAACTTGTGCGGGTGTGCACGGGGTCCGATCGCCCTTGGTACACGGGTGTCTTAGGAGGGGCGATCGTGTCTGCCGCACCGGGCGAGCTCGATGTCGATCGCGGCGGCTCGCTCGGCGGGCGATCGCTCGTGGCGCTTGCCCGGATTGCGGGAGCACCTTCATGTCGTCAATCGGCGTTGCATTGCAGCGATCGCCGCGGCTCGGGCTTGCGGATCGGCTTTGGGAGCGGGGCCGAGGCGATCGTGTCGACCTCCGGACCCCACTGCGGCCGACCTCGGGAATCGCGGCGGGAGCCGGGCGGGCTGGATCGTCTTGTGGGAGCCGGGTAGGCCGAGCTCCCGTGACGGATACCAACTCCGTCGCCTCGTAGGCAGGCCGGACGCCCTTCGCCGCAGTCGGGTCGGCGCCAGGCGATCGAGACGAGGCGTGCCCCCGCCGAGCGCCTCTTCTTGCGGGCGAGCCTCTGGCGCTTGCTCGGCCGGTAGTGCCTTGAGCTTCCGCTTGAACTTCGGCGGGAGACCGAGGGCGGCGGCGAGAGGCGCGTCGAGTGCACTCCGTCGTTCTGAAGGGCGGCTATGGCCTCTTCGATCTGTTCATTGGTTGGGCGGATCGAGCGAGAGGCTTCGGGCGCCGTCCGGGACGGATCGAGCGTCTCGACGCGGCGGCTACCTTCCACCATCGGTTGCGGCTCGGGCCCAGGGGGCAGAAGTCAGGGCCGCCGGCGGCTTTCTTCGGCGGATGCGAAGACATGATTTGAAGGATTTCTTTTGAAGTGCGGTGAGTGTCACTTCAAGTATACGCCCGAGAACAGTGAGTGTTCTTGGGACGGTAGGTGTAAAAATTTGAGGTTGGATCCCCTTCTTCTAGCGCCAATTGTTGTTGCCCAAAATATTTATCCGAAGATTAATACTTTGGAAGACGGACAACAAACAAATGCGGGAGCACTTCCGAGATGATAAATAAAACAAGGTTTGCCGGGTTTGTTAGGCCGGGCTTGAATGCTCGCGAGATGTTATTAATACAAATATTCGTGGATACAAGTATTAATTAGAGAAATCTAAATACAATGAGTGTAAAAGACTCGTTAATCCGGCTCTTGAGCGAAGCTCGGTGTTCTTCGTCCTCCGATCGTCTTCTTGTATGAGAGAGGCCGGGAGAAGAAGTACCGAAAGATAGATGTTGCCAAGAGTTGGATGTTTGCCAAGTGCAAGTGATTTGCTTCGTATTGAGTGTTTGAATCGTGAGATTGCCCAGAGAGTTTACAAATGCGGGGGCTTCGTTTATATAGGGGCAGCGGGTCCTGTCCTTTAGTCGCCGATCGCTGCCGGCCATTTTAATATTCTCGCCGATCGTCACGGCCAATACTTTAATGGGGCGATCTCTGGTGCCAAAGCTAAAGTCCAAGGAAGATCTTGTTGTCCGAATAAAGTCCAATGCGATGGCCGCGCCACTGGCGGTCCAATAAGGAGCCATCACGTGTCCGGAGTCGGGCAACATGTGGCCCTACCGACAAGCTTTGGCGGCTGTCGGCTGGTGGAGGGAATCTGTCAGGCTTTTTGTGGTCAATGGCCCGGGATTCGCGGATCTTGTCCCGGTCTTTGCACATGGTGCCAGTCTTGAGGCTCGGCCTTCGCCGACTGGATGTCCGTCGGTGGTGATCGACATGAGCGGTCGTCCCTGGATGGTCTTCGGAGTTCGTCATCGGCCAGTGGACGGAGGTCGCCAGGGGTCGGTCGCCAAGGGTAGGTCGCCAGGTGCCGAGAGACGGTCGATCGCCAAGGGTCGGTCGCCGAGTACTGAGAGGCGATCGCCTTGATGTCGATCGCTTGGCACCGGGATTCGCCCTGGGCTTTTCGGTTGGCCAGTTTAGCATGTCCACTGGGCTAAGGCTCGGTCGCCTGGTCGCCGATCGGCAGGCTTGCCTTGGTCGCTCGGCAGTGACTCGGTCGCTCGACCCCGGAGGCGATCGCCGGTCGGAAGGTGTTAAATCTTGACACAACACCAGGTACATCCGTCAAATGGTTAAGGAACTGATTATAGTCCAGATGCATCCGGACTGTTCAAACTTAGCCAAAAACGGGCAGTAACCTCCAGGTTTTATGAGGAGGTGTTAAGGCTGCCTGTTCAAATTCAAAACTGGCAGTAACAACTGCCTTGAATTGTGTAACTCCTATGTTCAATGCAGGCATGAATACCTGCATTATAACAGCCTTAAGGGCTGTGTTTAAACCCTCCTGCAGTGTGAATGGCCTATAAATAGGCATACATTCCTTTGCTTCAGATATACGAAAATTTTGCAATACTCAAGCATACATCATACACTTCGTCTCTGCATTCATATCATAAGTCAAAGCTCTGTCCTAACCTCGTTTCAGTTCGCCGGAGCTCAGAGGTTTGTGGTGCTACTACCTTCGAGACGTAGCCGTTTTATCTTTGGGGACGACATGCCTAAACCGAGGGTACTACCGGGGCGTTTCTCGTCTTGCGCTTGCTGTAAATTTCTATGTTACAAACTTGCTGGGCAAAAATTAAATTACAACTGGAAAGACAAAACTATCGGCTCGACGGTGTTCAACACAAATGCTTCAACGATGTCAACAACAACTGGTTGGGTTTTTAACAACCCATTTCTGACTATCGGTGGGTCCACCTCGAGTGGCACCGTTGGTTCCACTTTTAGTGGTACCGTGGGATCCATGTTAGGATCTAGTGTTGGAGCCTACGGGTTGAACACGAGTGGTTCCTTTTTTGGAACAACCTCGGGGCCTAGGATGATGCCTACCGCCGAGAAGCCGCAAAAATTTGGTGGTGCCGACTTTAAAAGGTGGCAACAAAAGATGTTGTTCTATTTAACAACATTGGGGTTTGCTATCTTCCTTAAGGAAGATGCGCCACCGGCGCCAAGTGCTCAAGAGACTAGTTTTACAGTCCGAGTTGCCTATGACAACTGTCACAATGGAGACTATCTTTGTAAAAGCTTTATTCTGAATTCTTTAGAAGATAGTTTGTACAATGTTTATTCTGTTGTAAACACATCAAAACAGATGTGGGAAGCACTTGAAAAGAAGTACCGTAGTGATGATGCAGGTACAAAGAAATTTGTAGTCGCCAAATATTTGGACTACAAGATGGTTGACTCAAAACCAATCATGGAACAAGTGCAAGAGTTCCAACTCATCGTTCATGATGTCAATGCCGAGGGAATGGTCCTACCAGATGCTTTCACTGTTGCAACTGTGATCGAAAAGTTGCCCCCGAGTTGGAAAGACTTCAAGAGCTATCTCAAACACAAAAGAAAGGAGATGACTCTTGAAGACTTGATTGTGAAACTGCGCATCAAGTCAGACGTGCGCAAAAATGACCACAAACCAAAAGGCCTGATAGATGTTAAGGCCAATCTGTTGGAGCCTGGCGGTCCCTCCAATAAAAGAGCTCGCCCAAGTGTCAAAAACAAGAGCAAAGGGAAGCAACCAGTCCAGAAGTTTGATGGTGATTGCTTCAACTGTGGCAAACATGGGCATACGGCGAAACACTGTCGAAATCCGAAGGCCAACAAGAAGAAGAAACATGTTGTCAACATCGCCGAGACTAACGGCGGATGGAAAGAGGATGACCTTGATGTTGTGGTCACCGAAGAAGTCAACCACGTTGAGAACCAAGGTGGTTGGTACGTCGACACCGGTGCGACTGCCCACGTTGGTGCCGATAGGAGCCAGTTTAAGAACTATCAAGCTGTTGAGGGGAGGAAGCTTAACATGGGGAATCCAGCTTCATCTGAAATTATCGGAGTTGGAGAAGTGGACCTCAAACTTACGTCCGGACAGACACTCACCTTGAAGAATGTGCTTCATGTTCCGGATATGAGGAAGAATTTGATCTCAGGCTCTATACTAGTTAAAAAGGAGTTTAAACTAATGTTTGAGTCAGATAGAATCATCATAAAAAAGTTTGATAGGTTTCTTGGTAAGGGTTACCTCACGGAGGGACTCTTTAAACTTAATGCTTTGGCTAAACGCCATGTAACCAAGTCCAGTAATGCTAATGAAAATGCTACTGCTTCCTCTTACTTGACTGAGTGTTCTGATTTATGGCATTGTAAATTAGGTCATGTGAATCTAAATGCTATAAAAAGATTAGTAAACTTAGATTTACTAAAATTAAATGAAGTCAATACTCAAAACAAATGTGAGATTTATGTTGAAGCAAAAATGACGAAACTTCCGTTTCATTCGGTAAAACGAAACACATAACCCCTTGAATTAATTCACACAGATGTGTGTGATTTAAAGTTTGTGCAAACTAGAGGTGGTAAGAAGTACTTTATCACTTTTATCGATGACTGCACAAGATATTGTTATCTTTATCTTTTGAGAAGTAAATATGAGGCTATTGAAGCTTTTAAGAACTTCAAGAATGAAGCCGAAAATCAATTAGGCTGCCGTATCAAGATGGTTCGAAGCAATAGAGGTGGCGAATATGTAGCCCTGTTTGAGGAATTATGCAACGAAAGCGGTATAATTCATCAAACAACAGCTCCATAAGCACCACAATCTAATGGCGTTGCTGAATGTAAGAATCGAACACTTAAAGATATGATGAATGCCTTATTGATTAGTTCAGGGTTGCCCCAGAATATGTGGGGGGAAGTTGTCTTTACAGCCAACTACATATTGAACAAGATTCCACGGAAAGGTAAGGATATTACCCCTTTTGAGTTGTGGAAAGGTAGAAAACCTTCATACAAATATCTCAAAGTGTGGGGGTGTTTGGCTAAGGTTGAGTTACCTCTACCTAAACAAGTTAAAATCGGACCTAAGACGGTCGATTGTATCTTTATTGGGTATGCACTGAACAGTAGTGCCTATCGGTTTGTTATCCACAAGTCAGAAGTTCCTGAAATGACTGTGGGAACAACAATTGAATCAAGGAATGCTGTATTCTTTGAAAACATATATCCTTGTAAGGATAATGATAAAGTTGAGAACAATTCTAACAATAGAGTTGAAGATGAAGGAACAAGTTCAAAACCTGTGGATGTAGATCCAAAGTCACGTAAGCGATTGAGATCTAATCTGGAAGATGTAGAACCGAGACGTGGTAGTAGGGTTAGGACACCAAAGACATTTGGACCTGACTACATAGCATTCATGTTGGATGAAGAACCAACGTCGATCAAAGTAGCTTATGCCAGACCAGACGGGTTGCTCTGGAAAGAAGCTGTTTAGAGTGAAATTGACTCAATTTTACAAAACCAAACTTGGGTTTTGGTTGATTTACCTGAAGGTTGTAAGCCCTTAGGATGCAAATGGATCCTTAAAAGAAAGTACAAGGCTAATGGGTCAATTGACAAGTATAAAGATCGTTTAGTAGTCAAAGGTTTCAAACAGAAGGAAGGGTACGATTTTTTTGATACCTATTCACCTGTAATGAGAATTACATCTATTCGAGTGCTTCTCGCGATTGCTGCTTTGCAAGATCTAGAGATTCATCAAATGGATGTTAAGACTGCTTTTCTGAATGGTAATCTGGATGAAGAGATCTATATGGAACAACCTGAAGGGTTTGTAGTACCTGGACAAGAGAAAAAGGTATGCAAACTGGTTAAGTCTCTATATGGATTGAAACAAGCTCCACTACAGTGGCACTTGAAGTTTGATAATGTAATGTTATCAAATGGTTTTAAAATAAACGAGTGTGATAAATGTGTTTATATTAAGAACACTAATAACGGTTATGTTATTGTGTGTCTTTATATAGACGACATGTTAATCATGGGTAACAATATACAAGTGATTAACGATACTAAGAACATGTTAAAAAGAAATTTTGACATGAAAGACATGGGGCTGGCCGATCTGATTCTTGGAATGAAAATTTTAAGAAAATCAGATGGAATCACCTTGACACAATCTCACTATGCCGAGAGAGTTCTCAAGAAGTTCAATGCTTTTGATAGCTTGCCGGCTAAGACCCCAATAGATTTAAATGATCACTTGAGCAAAAATTGAGGGGAGCCCATTGCACAAGAAGAATATGCACGAGTCATTGGGTGTTTAATGTATCTCACAAATTGCACTCGACCTGATTTAGCTTGCGCTGTGAACAAATTAAGTCGTTACATGAGCAATCCAAGCAAAGAGCATTGGAAAGCTCTCGTTAGAGTTTTGAGATACTTAAAGTATACTCAAAACCTTGGGCTACACAATTCGAGATACCCCCCGGTACTTGAAGGGTAATGTGATGCGAATTGGATATCCGATACGAAAAGTTCATTTTCTACAAGTGGTTACGTGTTTACCATTGGGGGTGGAACTGTCTCGTGGAAATCCGCGAAACAAACGTGTATAACCCGATCCACCATGGAATCGGAATTCATAGCTTTGGACAAAGATGGTGAAGAAGCCGAATGGCTCAGAAACTTTCTAGAAGATATTCCATGTTGGTCAAAGCCAGTACAAGCGGTGATGATACACTGCGATAGCCAAGCTGCTATTGGTAGGGCAAGAAGTAACGTGTATAATGGAAAGTTTTGACATATTCGTCGACGTCATAATACCATGAGACATTTGATCAAAAGTGGGGTTATTGATCGGTCAAAAACTTATCCTAAAAATAGGAGTTCTTGAGTCGCTCGCAAATATATATGAGGTAGAAGTAGTTTGTGGTAAGTTCTACCAAGGTCTTTTCTCTCGAGGATTGCTCAGCAGGGCTTCGTATAATATTTTGTATAGATTGCAAGAAGTAAATACTAAAATATACTAAAATATATTTTTTTGGTTTTTAAATTAACTAAATTAAAATGCACTATTTTTAATTTAAACTATTTTTAATAAGACTATTTTTAATAAGACTATTTTTATACTAGACTATTTATATTAAGACTATTTATACTAGACTATTTATACTAGACTGTTTTTAACTAGTGAAAATGAATAGAATTAAAATGAGTTGGGAATTTATAAAATTTAGGGGATTACGGTTCATTAAATTAGGTATTTAATTAAGTATCAGAATTGATTTATACGGATATAAAAGAAAAAACAAATGTTTATCGAGTAATCAACTTTTCACCTCTGTACTTTCGTATTCAAAGATGTCTTAATCACTTTCGCTTTTTAAGATGTTGATAACAAGATTAACACTTAATAGATTGAAAAGATGTGTTTCCAATACACTTAATAATCAATCAAGGAGGTTTCACTAGTAGAAATAGGATATGATCAATCTCTATTTAAACCAATTAGTCCTTTCATTTCTCTAACTTGACTATTTTTAGGATAAACGATCGTTCATCGAGTAATAAACTTTTCACCTCATAACTTTCGTATTCAAAGGTGTCTTAACCACTTTCGCAATCTTAAGATGTTGATAACAAGATTAACATTTGATAGATTGAAAAGATATGTTTCCAATTCACTCAACAATCAATCAAGAAGGTTTCATTAGTAAAAATAGGATATGATCAATCTCTATTTAAACCAATTAGTCCTAAAAATAGTTTAAATCAATCAAATACTCAATATATAACCTAATACAAATCCCCCTTGCCCTAGGAAGAAAGATTAGCTACTCATTGGTTTATACATACTAAAATTATAATAGAAATAATTGATATATATAATATATATAGAAACTTTTAATTACTAGAACTTAATGACAATAGATAAAACTTACTTGAATATGATGTATCAAAGTGCAAGAAATATACTTCAAATTATAACTTCAAACTTGTTCAAAGGTTACAAGCTTACAAAAATTGAAAGTAATACACTAAGTAAAATACTAAGTGCTTATTGATCAAGCACTTTTCAATTACAAACTAAATGAAAGAAAAACTTCAAACCAAAAATGAAATACAAACTAAAATTGAGAGTTCTAAGGAAAATATATTGCTAAAAGAAAGGAGTATTTCTTAGCAAGAAGATGGGTATTTTTTCTTCATGAGTGAAGGTGTCCTTTTATAGGTGATTTTCAAGAATACAATTGATTATTTAATTCAAAATATCTATTGTAGTATCTTGATTAATTCTTTGTTCACACTTCACCTATGTCTTTGAATTTTCAGATTTTTGACCAAAAAAATATCTTGTGGTTGAGTTCACAAGTTGGTCAAAAGTGGACTATTTTTGCATGACATCTGTTGAAAAACGGCGCTGAAAAACAGCCCAGTTTGCCCCGTGTTGTGCGCCGTTTCGTGGTGACTCGGTCTCTTCCGGAATACGCGCGAGGACACGGTGCTAAATGCCGGTCTTGTGTTAAACGGTCCAAGACACGGCCCTTGTTGCGCCGTATGTGAAACGACCTACATAACACGGTCCTTTTTGCGCCGTGTTGTATGGTCGTTTTGCCTTGAAAAATTCCCTCGTTGGATTTTATCTTGTTTTCCGTCCTTTTTGATGCTTCATGTCCGTAATCTGTAAAATAACCATTTTTAGCTCATGTTTGGACATATCTGTAAAATATGTATTTTTAATCACAAATCAGTACGATTATGTCCGGAAAAAGGAATATTTTGTTTATGAATTTTAGATCAATTATGCACTAATCAAATACCCCACACTTAAATTCTTGCTAGTCCCGAGCAAGACTCTATATTATTCACAAATAAAAAAAAATAAAAAAAAATAAGACAAAAAATAAGAAAATTAATACACACATAAATTAAAAATAATTATATATAAAGATAAAAGGAGATCAAAATGTCATTAATACACAACAACCAGCTTTATACAGTAGATAGAAATGAATCAAGATTCAAAATAAATCTACTAATGATTTTGAAGTTAAAACACGGTTTTTATTTTTGTAATTCCAAAATGCAAGGTTTTCCTCCAAAAAGGTTGATTATTTCTTTCCCACTCGTGACTTCACACGACTCCCTTTAATGGTTGCTCTCGATCACTCATTTATTTTTCGACTCAATATGAAGAAGAATTTCATTGGCGTCATCAAATATTGTGATTTTTCACGAAATTGAGTGTATTGGAATTCAGCCGCTAATTAATTCAAGTCTGTTCATAAACTACATCCCTTAGTGATAGCTTTCACACCGTTATTTGCTAACGTGTAGCTCTTTTCACCAACACAATTTCTATCTTTTTTTTTAAAAGGTGATAGCTTTCACACCGTTATTTGCTAACGTGTAGCTCTTTTCACCAATTTTTCTTGTGAGACGGCAGCTACGCACCAATAATGGTTAGTCCTTTATTTTTCGCAAAATTTTAAGACCCCCAAAATTAGGCAGTTGTTGCTGCTCAACACTTCTCCTTTTTGTCATATTTTTTTTTAGGTGATAGCTTTCACACCGTTATTTGCTAACGTGTAGCTCTTTTCACCAATGACTCTTTTTTTTTTAGGGAATAGTATTTTTGCAGAAAATTATTTATTAGTTAAGCATGAAAAATCAAAAACTCCACAAATTAAGTAAATTTCAGTTCTATTTTTCATCAACCGACTGATTCTTCTTTTCTCAAGGTAACGAATGACTCGATTTTATATGATAACTACAAGGTTTGGAAAGAGAGATTAAGGCTAAAAAATTTTGGAATATACAATTTTTTTACCGGTTAAAATAATTTTAGAAGCTTGTATATAGCTAATTTATTGGTGTTTATGGCCAGATCTAGAAATCTCACAAATCAAAATAATAAATATATATATATATATATATAAATAAAATAATAATAATTAAGGCAAATCACCAAAATAATCAAAACCAACACACCAAAATAATTAAAACATACCACCCCCAAACTTGAAAAAGAAACTGTCCTCAGTTTTTAAAAAAAAAAAAAATTAAAAGCAAGAGAAAAAAATACTCCCTGTTATGAAAATTGATGCTTGAGCTATGCCTTTTTGGATCTGCATGAAAAAATATACGAGGCAAACAACAACAACAACAAAAATATACCCGAAAATATAACACAATTTTTAAGATGCGCTTCAGGAAAGTCCGAAGAGTCGCCTTACGCTGCCATCAATGCTTTTATTAAAAACAAAAAAAAAATACGGCAATAAAAATAACAATACATAAATCGCGAATAGATGCGCATCAAGAGATCAAAAGAAACTCCTTAAGCTGCCATCATTTAGCACGATTTTTACACACGACAGAAAGTAAAAATAACAAGAGGTCTGATATGGGGTATCAAAGGGAGAGGAATGAATCCACTTTTCGTTTTCTCACGGTGAGATCTTCCATCCAGACAATATTAGCTAGAGCTGGATCTGGTTGAGGAACAAATTCAGTGAGTTTTTTGATTAGCTCTTCTGGTGTTGTTGCAACGACTATGATTCGTTTAGCACTCTCGGAAATAAAACCTTTTTCAGCAGAGTAGTCGATGAAAGATAGTAAACCATCAAAGAAACCATTGACATTAAGCGAGACTATTGGTTTTGATGAATATTTAGTAGCTCTGGTAACCACATGAAAAAGTTCCTCAAGGGTGCCAAAACCACCGGAAGGGTGATAAAGGCGCTTAATTATTTATCATGTGAGTTATGCGATCTTGCATATTCTGAGATCTAAACTCATCTCCAATAGTTGCCCGGTGATTTTACTTTCGGCCAGAGGTTTTGGAATTATTCCCAACACTCTTACTCCTTCCATATAGGCGTAAGGCACTCGTCCCATTAATCCTAGACTTCCTCCTCCATAAACTACATGAATGCATTTTTCTCCTAAAGTACGACCCAAGTTGTGGGCTGTTTCAGTAAAGCATGCATCTTTTCCATAACTAGCTCCACCAAAAATGCAGACTGAGTTAAATCTTTTTGTGGAAGATGATGATTCCATTTTTGAAAAGAAATTTATTTGAGAGAAAAAGGAAAAAAAGTACAAGTTTGAGGGATGAATAAAAGAAACAATCACAATGTTTATTTATAGAAGAAAAATGAGGAAAAATTGTTTAACAAGTTTGTGATTGCGTTGATTGCGCTTCAACTACTCAATAGAATAATGAATGCATTTATCGCGTATCATATTTTTTATTCAGAAAATCTCACCATACGATAAAAATAAAAGATACTCAATAGTAGTTGTGATTGTGGCTCACATCTTCCTCTGATTTTACGTTCAGAAACGGCTTAAACGCCTTCTATGAGTCGGGGAGAAGCTTCCCATCTAATTTTCTTACAAATTAGCAAACAGGGTCTTTTAACGTCAGATTCCCAAGACGTTGTTCATATTCTGGTTTGAATTTATTCCACAAACATCGAATTCCGTAATGTACGAGTCCACTAGGATGCGTGTCAAGAGAAATTTCGATATTATCTAAATTCTCTTTATTCAGACCATCCTTAATGAACTGAATTTTATCTTCTCTGTTTATAGATGGAATTCCTAAAGATCGACATTTTAAATTACAGTTCCATCTAGCACATTTATAGCAAAAGGCTATTATCTTTGCTCGTCGTTTCTTTGCATATGAACTTTTTCCAAGCCCTGGTAAAAATCTAGTCGGTGTTTCTGTGAATTCACCTGCTATTCTTACTTTGGCTTCAATTATGAACCTAATATCAAAAGGTATGCTTTTATTCATAAGCAACCTCATCCTTTCAATTCTTGCTTTGTAGATTTTTAAAATTACTTTTTTGCTTAGAAAGGGAAATCTTTTTTCAATATTATTCAAAGTTTCATCCATGACAAAAAAATTAAAATGAAAAATGATAAAATATCTACAAATATCAGTTGTTGTGGGAAACTGAAAAATCCGACTTTGATAGTCACGGAGTACCGTTATCCGCCACTTGACCGGACAGAAGAATAAAAGATGCAGAAATAAAGAAAGATAAAATAACAAGATATAAAGAAAAATATACAAAAAAATATATATATAGTTGGCCTAAAACAATCCTCGGCAACGACGCCAAAATTTGATCGGTCAAAAATTTATCCTAAAAATAGGAGTTTTTGAGTCGCTCGCAAATATATACGAGGTAGAAGTAGTTTGTGGTAAGTTCTACCAAGGTCTTTTCTCTCGAGGATTGCTCATCAGGGCTTCGTAAAATATTTTGTATAGATTGCAAGAAGTAAATACTAAAATATACTAAAATATATTTTTTTGGTTTTTAAATTAACTAACTTAAAATGCATTATTTTTAATTTAAACTATTTTTAATAAGACTATTTTTAATAAGACTATTTTTATACTAGACTATTTATATTAAGACTATATACTAGACTATTTATACTAGACTATTTTTAACTAGTGAAAATGAATAGAATTAAAATGAGTTGGGAATTTATAAAATTTAGGGGATTACGAGTTCATTAAATTAGGTATTTAATTAAGTATCAGAATTGATTTATACGGATATAAAAGAAAAAACGAATGTTTATCGAGTAATCAACTTTTCACCGCTGTACTTTCATATTCAAATATGTCTTAATCACTTTCGCTATTTTAAGATGTTGATAATAAGATTAACACTTGATAGATTGAAAAGATGTGTTTCCAATACACTTAATAATCAATCAAGGAGGTTTCACTAGTAGAAATAGGATATGATCAATCTCTATTTAAACCAATTAGTCCTTCCATTTCTCTAACTTGACTATTTTTAGGATAAACGATCGTTCATCGAGTAATCAACTTTTCACCTCATAACTTTCGTATTCAAATGTGTCTTAACCACATTCGCAATCTTAAGATGTTGATAACAAGATTAACATTTGATAGATTGAAAAGATATGTTTCCAATTCACTCAACAATCAATCAAGAAGGTTTCATTAGTAAAAATAGGATATGATCAATCTCTATTTAAACCAATTAGTCCTAAAAATAGTTTAAATCAATCAAATACTCAATATATAACCTAATAGAAATCCCCCTTCCCATAGGAAGAAAGATTAGCTACTCATTGGTTTATACATACTAAAATTATAATAGAAATAATTGATATATATAATATATATAGAAACTTTTAATTACTAGAACTTAATGATAATAGATAAAACTTACTTGAATATGATGTATCAAAGTGCAAGAAATATACTTCAAATTATAACTTCAAACTTGTTCAAAGGTTACAAGCTTACAAAAATTGAAAGTAAAACACTAAGTAAAATACTAAGTGCTTATTGATCAAGCACTTTTCAATTACAAACTAATTGAAAGAAAAACTTCAAACCAAAAATGAAATACAAACTAAAATTGAGAGTTTTAAGGAAAATATATTGCTAAAAGAAAGGAGTATTTCTTAGCAAGAAGATGGGTATTTTTTCTTCATGAGTGAAGGTGTCCTTTTATAGGTGATTTTCAAGAATACAGTTGATTATTTAATTCAAAATATCTATTGTAGTATCTTGATTAATTCTTTATTCACACTTCACCTATGTCTTTGAATTTTCAGATTTTTGACCAAAAAAATATCTTGTGGTTGAGTTCACAAGTTGGTCAAAAGTGGACTATTTTTGCATGGCATCTGTTGAAAAACGGCACTGAAAAACGGCCCAGTTTGCCCCGTGTTGTGCGCCGTTTTGTGGTGACTCGGTCTCTTCCGGAATACGCGGGAGGACACGACACTAAATGCCGGCCGTGTGTTAAACGGTCCAAGACACGACCCTTGTTGCGCCGTATGTGAAACGGCCTACATAACACGGTCCTTTTTGCGCCGTGTTGTATGGTCGTTTTGTCTTGAAAAATTCCCGTCGTTGGACTTTATCTTGTTTTCCGTCCTTTTTGATGCTTCATGTCCGTAATATGTAAAATAACCATTTTAGCTCATGTTTGGACATATCTGTAAAATATGTATTTTTAATCACAAATCAGTACGATTATGTCTGGAAAAAGGAATATTTTGTATATGAATTTTAGATAAATTATGCACTAATCAGTTATCTCTATTGACTATGTGAGGTCATTGGATAATCTAGCGGATCCGCTAACCAAAGGGTTAAACCGTGATCAAATGAATAAATTGCTAGAGGGAATGGGTTTAAAATCCACAAATTGAGAATTATCATAATGGTAACCCAACCAAAATGACTGGAGATCCCAAGAACTTGGTTCAATGGGAGAACTAAGCTATGAGAGTTCGTGTGAAACACTCATCTAATTTTATTCCCTATAGAGCAATTGAGTGTTGAAAGCTTGCCTAGTGGTGAGGTTAGTCTATGATTTTTAATGATTCCTAAAGACCTCGAGGAGGTTGAGTATGGCAAGATACTCAGTAAAGAATCACCTATATAAGTGAGAAGTGGGGGTCGCTTCATGAAATACACTTATGAATCCAAAGCGGTGTCCAAGGCCCGCAAAGGACACAAAACGTGAAAACGGATGAGGTTGAGGTGTTCAAGTGTTAGCACCATTGTCTCGGTGCACGCCGTGAGGGAATAGTTCAAAGCATCAAGCCACTAATCTACCTGTGTATCTGATAATGTTAACTATAGAAGGTTCAAAGTCACGAACTACCTATCCTTACACTTTAACGCCTCTTGAGGACTGAGCTTGAGTCTGCATATTGCATTTGGGCTATTTTCACTCGTGTGGGGGATTTTTGAAATTGTTAATGATTTTAATTTTATTTTGTAAAATTAAATATCATATGATCGATCTACGTTCCGAGTAGATGATCGTGGTATATTCACTTTCTCTAAACCGATTCCCGGTGAGTGAGAAATAGTGAATTAAAATTTGTCACTTAATTGTGAATTAACAAGGGATGGAATCCCACATTGAATAATGAACAATCATTATTCTAGTATATAAGGAGTTACCTTTATGCATGTAATAATTAATGGCACATGTGTATGGGCTTAAAGCCCACACGCGCGCATACGCGCGCGCCGCCGCCGCCGCCCGCCCGCCTCGACTCGGCCGCGAGCCGCGTGCCGCGTGCCGTGGAACGTGGGCCTTGGCCTTGGCCTTGATCTTGATCTTGATCTTGGATCTTGTATCTTGACAATTGGTCTTTGGGCTGGTCTTTGGGCCTGTTCGTGGGCTTGGCCGTGAGCTAGGCCGTGGGCTAAGCTCGTATGTGCACATAAGGATGTCCAGGTACATCCGTCAAATGGTTAAAGAACTGATTATAGTCCAGATGCATCCGGACTGTTCAAACTTAGCCAAAAACGGGCAGTAACCTCCCAGGTGTTATGAGGAGGTGTTAAGGCTGCCTGTTTAAATTCAAAACGGGCAGTAACCACTGCCTTGAATTGTGTAACTCCTGTGTTCAATGCAGGCATGAATGCCTGCATTATGACTGTAACACCCCGATATATTCGGAATAATTACAGCGCCGTAAACCCTTTAGATAAGGATTTACAAGGCTAATTTTAAAAGAAGTGTAAAAACAATTCAATTGAACAACTGAAGTTCAAATACAGATTTGATTCAACCGATCAAATAAGTTAACTTATACAACCATATCGAATGACCTTATTAAAACAGACGTACTCGAGTACTAAACGAACCAAGAAGACAAATCACATAACAATAACATCAATCACATCACTGAGCCATTTCATCATCCTGTCGGTGCTGTGGTTGCCTTCCCGCTCCTCGGCTACCTGAACATCAAAACAATGTCCACCCCCGAAGGGGTTAGCGAAACAATGCTAGTACAAGTATCATCATACAATAAATCATCAATGCATCATGAAACATGCAAAACGGACTTCCGCCACCGGAATCCAGCGATGCGAATCCTTACGATTCCATCAACACAATACAAGGTAATCCAGCGATCCAGCGCCCTCAGCATAGATCCCCATGATGATCCCGTCGGACCAACGCATGGTGGAAAACCCGTCCAACGATCCGCCCCGGCGATAGATCCCCATGATGATCCCGTCGGACCAACGCATGGTGGACATTCGATCCAGCGCCCTCAGCATAGATCCTCATGATCCCCTCGGATCATTTATACCATAAATCAATCAACTATGCATACACATATGCATTTCAGTATGTTCATCAATACGAACAAATATCAACGAATATCACGAGAATTTTCAGAAATACATTTCATATTCAACAATATGAACAAAACCACAAGCATGATCAAAGTTTCAATATAAATCGAACTCGACATATGATACTTGCCTCGAAAATGGCAAGGACGAAACACTTCAATGATCTCGACACACTCGAAGGCCGCCTCCTTCGATCAACGTAACCAGCCCGAACCTTAACAAAAGGAATGATATACAAATCATCTCAAGTCGAACGATGGCCTAACAATTCGGTCTATGGCCGAAAAGCTCAAAACAAACAATCTGCCTGGACTGCTTAGCGTGCGCTACGTATTCTACGTAACGTGCGCTAAGCCGGCCTGTTAGCGTATGCTATCGTGTAAGACTAGCGTGCGCTAGCCACGAACTGACAGTTTGAATCGGCTGATACATAACGCACGCTACGTACGTATAGTGCGTTAACTGAACCCCGATAGCGCACGTTAACTCACACATGTTAGCGTGCGCTAATCCTGCATGGCAGAATACTGCTAACGGAAAAACTGGGTTGAAAGGTGGTGAATTCATGAACTTCTATGGTGATAATACAAATTACCCTCGGGCATATCATGCTAATAAGGTTTGTGGAAGTTCTATGATCATGAGATACAAATATACTAATTGCCTCAACATCATAACTCATCCAAGATCTTTAAGAAAACACTCTAAGTTCCGTTCGTCCTACGTTCCAAAACGCATGATTCCAATGTGTAAAACGTAACAATCTAGGTAATATGCAATTACTGATCATAAATTGATTTGAAATGCTTAGGAGTCCAAATACTAAGATGGTTCAAAGGTTCATACGGTAAATAGTGCCGATACGTCAAAAGTATCCTACTAGCATGTGATGACCGATTATAACGAATTAACTGGCTATAAAAACATGATCAAACGTCCCTAAGAACCTTACTAACATCGGTGAAGAATCACCTACCTCAAAGTAGTGAAGAACACGGAGGAAATCGAAGCAATCCAACACCGAAGGCTTGAACACCAATCTCCAACGAGGTACGATCTTCAATCACGAGCTAGGATGTTGATATGAAGTGTTTAGGGTGAGGGAAGTTATGTTCTAAGTGTAAGAATTCGGGTCATGGGAGAAGAAAGAACTAAAATCACGAATAGGATGCTGTCCTATTTATAATAAATGGCTATTAGCGCGCGCTAGACTCTGCTCGTAGCGTGCGCTAACGGCTCACTGACTTAACTGTACTCAGCACTTAGCGTGCGCTACACATATACCTGTAGCGTGCGCTAAGGCGTTGACTCGACTTTTCCCGAAAGCCGTCCAGGTACATCCCGACACGATCCGGCGAGGTCCCGGCAGATCTCACCTACCGCACGTCCCAATCAAATTGACCACGCATAGCGTGCGCTAATGACCCTCAGTAGCGTGCGCTATGAATCCACGTTAGCGCACGCTAAACATAGCCGATAGCGTGCGCTACATGCGCAGATTTACAATCTTTAAATCACAACCACGAAATTAAACGCTCGACAACAACGGATTATGAAATACGAAGAATAGTACTCAGACAAAAGTACAATCATTACAATATCACAAGTTCCAATTACATAACAGAAATTTCGGGTATTACATCCTTCCCTCCTAAAAAGAAGTTTCGTCCCGAAACTTAAGATGAAAACAACTCCGGATATCTAGTCTTCATACCGTCCTCCGTTTCCCAAGTGGCCTCTTCGACTCCATGTCGTGACCATTGTACTTTAACCAAGTGTATTGGTTTATTTCTCAATTGTTTGATCCGGCTCTCAAGTATTTTGATTGGTTTCTCTTCGAAGGTGCCATCATTGGCTATTTCGATCTCGTCGAAATCAATGACGTGACTGGGGTCCGGTACATACTTCCGCAATTGGGATACGTGAAACACATTGTGAACGTGACTCAGTGATGACGGTAAGGCCAACCTGTATGCTAAATCTCCAACTCTCTCGAGGATCTCGAATGGTCCGATATATCTTGGACTAAGCTTGCCTCTCCTCCCGAAACGGAAAATCCCTCGTGTAGGAGACACCTTCAATAGTACATGGTCCCCAGCGTCGAACTCTAGAGGGCGACGACGTACATCTGCATAAGACTTCTGTCGACTCTGGGCAGTCAACAATCTCTCTCGAATCAAAGCTATCTTCTCTTGAGTCTGAATAATCAATTCTGGTTCCGTCCTGATCATATCCGAAGAATCATCCCAACATAGGGGTGATCGGCATCTTCTCCCGTACAACGCTTCAAATGGTGCCATCTTAATTGAAGCATGCCAACTATTATTATAGGTGAACTCGATCAAGGGCAAGTGAACTTCCCAATCGGTTGACCAATCTAATGCACAAGCTCTAAGCATGTCCTCTACTGTCTGTATAGTCCTTTCAAACTGACCGTCCGTTTAGGGGTGATAAGCTGTGCTAAAGTTGAGCTCAGTCCCCAAAGCCTTGTGAACTGCTTTCCAGAAGTGCGACACGAAGCGACCATCTTGATCCGAAATAATGGTCCTCGGCGTCCCATGCAATCTGACTATCTCCGCAATAAATACTCGTGCCAACCTCTCGGGTCCCCATGTATCTCTAATTCCTAGGAAATGAGCCGACTTGGTTAGTCGATCAACTATAACCCAAATCATGTTCATTCCCGTTCTAGTCCTTGGCATACTGGTGATGAAATCCATCGAGATGTCCTCCCACTTCCATTCAGGGATCGGAAGCGGCTTTAACATTCCGGCAGGTCGTTGATGTTCAATCTCAACTTGCTGACAAGTCAAACACTTCGAAACGTACTCCGCTACGTCCTTCTTCATATTCCCCAACCAGAAGTTTTGCTTTAAATCCTTATACATCTTACTACTGCCTGGGTGAATAGAATAGGGCGCGCTATGAGCTTCCTTCAAAATTGTACGTCTCAAATCATCATCCTCGGGAACGCAAAGTCGGCTCTGAAATCTCAGAACTCCATCGTCTTGTATCACGAATCCTGGGGCTTTTCCTTTCTTTACTTCGTCACATAATCGAAGAATCAGAGAATTGTTCAATTGTTTAGACTTGATTTCTTCGACTAGTGATGAAGTCAGTTCCATCACATAAAGTTTCCCTTGGATTCCTGGTGCCCATAGTTCAATCCCCTCGCGGATCAGTTCTCGTTGAATACCGATTTGGGACGTAAGTGCTTCCAACACTCGAAGAGAAACAGGTTTTCGGCTCAAGGCATCGGCTACTACGTTTGCTTTCCCCGGATGATAGAGAATCTCCAAGTCGTAATCCTTGATCAATTCCAGCCACCTTCTCTGCCTCATGTTTAATTCTTTCTGACTGAAAATGTACTTGAGGCTCTTATGATCTGTAAAGATCTGACAATGAGTGCCATACAAATAATGTCGCCAAATTTTCAAGGCAAAGACCACAGCTGCTAGCTCCAGATCATGAGTAGGGTAATTAATCTCGTACGGTTTCAATTGCCGAGAGGCATAAGCAATCACTTTATCCTTCTGCATCAACACACAACCCAAACCCTGATTTGAAGCGTCGCTGTATACCATGAATCCATCAGTTCCCTCTGGCAGCGCTAATATAGGTGCTGTCGTCAGCCTCCTCTTAAGTTCGTCAAAACCAGCCTGGCACTTCTCATTCCACATGAACTTTTGAGTTTTCTGTAACAGCTGGGTGAGCGGACGAGCAATTTTGGAAAATCCCTCTACAAAGCGGCGATAATATCCAGCAAGTCCTAAGAAGCTTCGGACTTCTTTCACGTTTTTAGGAGCTTCCCAATCCAAGATTGCTTCGACCTTCTTCGGGTCCACCTGAACTCCGTCGGCTGATATCACATGCCCAAGGAAGGTTACCTCCTTAAGCCAGAACTCGCATTTTGAAAATTTTGCATACAGCTGTTCCTTCCTCAAGGTGCTCAAAACCACACGTAAATGTTCAGCATGTTCCTCTGCGTCCCTCGAATATATCAGGATGTCGTCAATGAAGACGACCACAAATTTATCCAAGTATTCCAAGAATACCCGATTCATCAATTGCATGAATACCGCAGGAGCATTGGTAAGTCCAAACGGCATTACTACAAATTCATAATGCCCGTACCGGGATCTGAAAGCAGATTTCGGTATATCCGATTCCTTAATTCTCAACTGGTGGTATCCTGATCGCAAGTCAATCTTCGAGAATACTCTTGCCCCTTGCAGTTGATCAAACAAGTCGTCGATCCGAGGTATAGGATACTTATTCTTGATCGTCATCTTGTTGAGCTCCCTCTAATCAATACACAGTCGGAGGGATCCGTCTTTCTTCCGAACAAAGAGAACGGGCGCTCCCCAAGGAGAAACGCTAGGTTGGATATAGCCCTTCTGTGACAATTCCTCCAGTTGCTTATTGAGTTCATACATCTCGGTTGGCGCCATGCGGTATGGTGCTCTGGAAATAGGAGCTGCTCCAGGCTCTAATTCGATAGTGAATTCCACTTCTCTCTGCGGAGGTAATCCAGGTAGTTCGTCAGGAAATACATCTGAGAACTCATTCACAACTGAAATATACGAGAGCTCTACTCCTTCCTCTTTCCTCATGGCATAGCACCAAAGTCCCTGACATCCCTGTTTCAGTAATTTCACGGCTTTCATTGCCTTGATCAATTTTCCAGAGCTTCCTGGTCTCCATCCCCGGAATAAGTGCTCAGATCCGTCATCAGCAATGATGGAAATGACTCTCTCTCGGTAATTCAGAACAGCTCCATAACGGTTGAGCCAATCATCTCCGAGAATTAAATCGTCACCGTAGATGTCGACTACAATGAGATTCGATGGCCACTCTCTTCCTTCTATAGATACTGGGAAATCCCTAGCTTCTAGGGTTCCCACAATTTTCTCTCCGCTCGGTAATCCCACAACATAAGGTTCACAATTATACAAGCACGAAATTTTCAAACGATTAACACAGTTCAAAGATATAAAAGAATGCGTAGCTCCCGAATCGAACAAGACACTAACTGGTTGCAAAAGGATCTGAATCGTACCTGATGCAACAGCTGTGTTCTGATCATCAGATTTCCTCATTTCGTACAGGCGCGGAGGAACGGACCCAGCACTGGATGTCTCTCTCTTCCCAGCGTTCTGCTGCTGAAATCCACTCTGCTGCGTCTGGTTCACACTCGTCTCCCTCGGGACTGGAGCTGGAGTGCGAGTACCAAAAGATCGGGTCGCATTTCCACAAAATGTTGCGCGATGTCCTTCCTGTCCACACTCGAAACAGGTCACAGCAGGCGCGAAACAATCACGTCGAACATGTCCCGTTTTGCCACAGTTGTAACACTTCTTTCCTGCGTCTGAAACAGTTGGTGCTGCCCGGAACTTCTTTCCACTTCGAGAAGGATGCGGAGGTCTCCTGGATGAATGAAAAGAGGACTGACCCCTGCGAGGTCCGCTACTCTTATCCTCCGTGAAGTTGCCAGACACCTTCTATTTCTTTGCTTCCGTCGCTTTCTCTACTGCTGCCTCCTTCATATCATAGGCCAACGCCTTGTCCTGATACTGTCGCTGTAATACCCGAGATTTCTGTTATGTAATTGGAACTTGTGATATTGTAATGATTGTACTTTTGTCTGAGTACTATTCTCCGTATTTCATAATCCATTGTTGTCGAGCGTATAATTTCGTATATGTGATTTAAAGGTTGAAATTCTGTGCATGTAGCGCACGCTACAGGCTGCGTGTAGCGTACGCTAACAGGGATTCATAGCGCACGCTACAGGGGATCATTAGCGCACGCTATGCGTGGTCAGATTGATTGAGACGTGCGGTAGGTGAGATCTGGCCGGGGGACCCCTGTCGGATCGTGTCGGATGTACCTGGACGGCTTTCGGGAAAAGGCCGAGTCAACGCCTTAGCGCACGCTACAGGCATATGCGTAGCGCACGCTAAGTGCCGAGTACAGTTTAGACTGTGAGCCGTTAGCGCACGCTACGAACAGGGTCTAGCGCGCGCTAATAGCCATTTATTATAAATAGGATAGCATCCTATTCGTGATTTCAGTTCTTTCTCCTCCCATAGCCCGAACTCTTACACCTAGAACATAACTCCCTTAGTCCTAAACACTTCGAATCAACCTCCTAGTTCGAGATTGAAGATCGTATATCATTGGAGATTGGTGTTCAAGCCTTCGGTGTTGGATTGCTTCATTTTCCTTCGTGTTCTTCGCTAATTTGAGGTAGGTGATTCTTCACCAAGGATTAGTAATGTTCCTAAGGAAGTTTGAATCATGTTTGGATATCAAGTATTTCGTTATAATCGGTCATCACATGTTAGAAGGATACTTATGACGTATCGGCACTATATATCGAATGAACCTTTGAACCCTCTTATTATAAGGACTCCTAAGCATGTTCAAATTGATTTATGATCAGTAATCGGATATTACCCAGTTGATACGTTGTACACGTTGGAATCATGTGTTTTGGAACGTAAGACGATCGGAACTTAGATTATTTCTTGAAGATCGTAGATGGATTATGATATTGAGATGACTATCCGTATATTTGTATTTCATAATCATAAAACTTCCACAAACCTTAGTAGCATGATATGCCCGAGGATAACTTGTATCATCACGGTAGAATTCATGAGTTCTTCACCATTCAACCCAGTTTTCGGTTTGCAGTATTCTGCCATGCAAGATTAGCGCACGCTAACATGTGTGAGTTAACGTGCGCTATCGAAGTTTGGTTAACGCCGCAACGTCGTGGCGTATGTTATGAGACCGGTAAGTCAGCGCGATCCGTGGCTAGCGCACGCTAGTCTTATACGATAGCGTACGCTAATGATCCGGATTAGCGCCGTTACGTAAAGTACGTAGCGCGCGCTAAGCAATCCAGATGACTTGTTTATTTTGAGCTTTTCGGCCGTAGGTCGAATTGTTAAACCATTGTTCGACTTGAGATGATTTGTATATCATTCCTTTTGTTAAGGTTCGAGCTTGTTACGTTGATCGAAGGAGGCGACCTTCGAGTGGGTTGAGATCATTGAAGTATATCGTTCTTGCCATCTTCGAGGCAAGTATCGTGATATGTTAATATTGGTATTTTGGAGCATGCGTATGGTTATTCATGATGTTGAACATGATATTTATTTCGTTGATTTGCCATGGTATTCGTTATATAGTGTTTATATGTTCATGTTGATGAACATAATGATTTGGCATATGTGTATGCATGAGTTGTGTTTGTATACGTTGTACGATCTATCCGAGGGCTGGATCGGATGTCCACCTCGTGTTGGTCCGCGGGATCATCTTGGGATCTAGCCGAGGGCGCTGGATCATTGGGGGTTATTTCCACCTCGTGTTGGTCCGACGGGATCATCTTGGGATCTATCTTGAGGGCCTGGATCATTGGAATACCCATCTGTGTAATGGAATCTTGTAGATTCGCATTGTCGGATTCCGGTAGCGGAAGTCCGTGTGGTGTATCTTGTCATGTATTGTTGATGCATATTCGAATTGTTTAATATGATACTTGTACTAGCATCGTTTTGCTAACCCCTTCGGGGGTGGACATTTGTTTTGATGTTCAGGTAGCCGAGGAGAGCGGAAGCTTGACCGAGCGTGACGGCGAAGGGGTTGATGATGTTTGTGGTTATTGGTGATTTGTTTTCTTGGTTTGATTTATGTACTCGAGTACGCGTGTCTTATTGATATTAATTCGATATGGTTGTATTAATTACTCGTTGAACCAGTTGTACGTTTTCACAAACTTGAATTTCCGTAGTGTTGATGTCTTAGATTTACTTTCCTTTTTAATTAGCCTTGTAAATCCTTACTTAAAGGGTTTACGGCGCTGTGATTATTCCGAATATCTCGGGGTGTTACAGATTATGGTATCGGAGCTAAGATTCATGGATATCTTGGCAGTTGGGTTTTATTTGGGTCTGTTTACGTTATTTGATTTACGGGTCGTTTGTAACATCACTGTTCACCGAAGTCGTCATGTGGACCGTGGTTGTAAGTCTCTTAATCTCTTATACTACCGTTTTACTTAATTACTGTCTTGTGAGTATTGACGGACTTTATTTCAAAAATTTTGTTCTGGATATTGAAAAATTGCGTTTACAGTATGTTGAGAGGAGGACGTGGACGCGACGCGGTCGTGGACGCGGACGTGGTAACATGAGACATGAGGATTCCGCAACTACCCCGAAATATCGGCTAGTCGAACCGATTCCCATTCGGAGGCGGCAAGGATCGGCGAATGATGACGCAAATCCTAACATGCGGGAGTGCTTCAACAGTGGTGGCGCAGATAAACCGATTCGCTCAGTCGTTGATCGCATGCAACGGCGATGGGGCGGCACCACGAGGATAACCGGGAGACAGATGGCTTCTTTGAAGTGGTTAAATTGCACCCGCCAAAATTTGACGGATCTGTTGAGGCACTTACTTGGGATCACGCTCAAGGAGTTGGAGAAGATATTCGCGGGTCTTAAGCGTCCCGAGGACCGGAAGGTTCCCATTGCCCAGTATTTTCTGACTGGGGAGGCCTTTGATTGGTGGGAAGCTATTCGACCCGAGAATCATAATGCGGATTGGACGGAATTTAAACTAATGATGGAAGCACAGTATTGTCCTCGTCCAGTTAGAGAGGCAAAGATCCGAGAGTTTTTCTCACCACGAGTTCGGAGGCATCTCGTGAGATGTAATTAAAACTTTCAATCATCGGTGACTTGTGTGCGACACTTGGTGAACGGAGCGAAAAGATTTTTCATTTTGATATGCGGATGAAGCGGAGGTTCAGCGGTACATGTCGGATTCGAGTGTACTACGTTGCGGCAGTATCAAGACAAAGCGGCCTACGACATGAAAGAGGCGGCGGTGGAGAAATCGGTAGAGGCAAAGAAACGAAGGTGGCCGTGACTGCGAGAAAACAAGAGTGGTGGGGCCCGCAAGGGCAGACTTCCTTTTATTCGGCTAGAAACCTCCACATCCTTCTAAAGGCGGAAAGAAGTTAGGACAACATCGTGATTTCGGACGCATCAAGGAAATGCTACAATTGTGGTCGAGCAGGGCATATTCGACGTGATTGCCCCGCATCTTACGTGACTTGTTATGATTGTGGGCAAGAAGGGCACCGTGCGGCCTTCGTGGAGCCGCTAATAGATCTTTCGGTACGGCACTCCGGCACGTTCCTAAGGATATAAGTGAACCGAGACACAAAGAGTGGATTTCAAGCAAAGCGTTGGGAAGAGAGAGACATCCATCTTTGGGTCCGTTCCTCCGCGCTGTCTGAAATGAGGAGATCGGCGATCGAACACCTGCTGTTGCATCGTGCGATTCAGATCCTTTTGCAACCAGTTAGTGTTTTATTTGATTCCGGAGCTACACATTCTTTTGTATCATTGAACTGTGTAAATCGTTTAAAAATCTCGTGCTTAATTGATTGTGAACCGTATGTTGTGGGATTGTCGAGTGGAGAGAAAATTGTGGGAACCCTAGAGGCTAGAGATTTTCCAGTATCTATAGGAGGGAGAGATTGGCCGTCGAATCTCATTGTTGTTGACATCTACGGTGACGATTTAATTCTCGGAGACGATTGGCTCCACCGTTATGGAGCCATCCTGAATTACCGAGAGAGAGTCATTTCTATCATTGCTGATGACGGGTCTGAACACTTATTCCGAGGATGGAGACCGGGAAGTTCGGGAAAATTAATCAAAGCAATGAAAGCAGTAAAATTGCTGAAACAGGGATGTCATGGACTTTGGTGTTATGCTATGAGGAAAGAGGAAGGAGTAGAGCTCTCGTCTATTTCAGTTGTGAATGAGTTCTCAGATGTATTTCCTGACGAACTACTGTGGTTACCTCCGCAAATAGAAGTGGAATTCACCATCGAATTAGAGCTGGAGCAGCCCCTATTTCCAGGGCACCATACCGCATGGCGCCAACCGAGATGTATGAACTCAAGAAGCAACTGGAGGAATTGTTACAGAAGGGCTATATTCAACCTAGCGTTTCTCCTTGGGGAGCGCCCGTTCTCTTTGTCCGGAAGAAAGACGGATCCCTCCGACTGTGTATTGATTACAGGGAGCTTAACAAGATGACGATCAAGAATAAGTATCCTATACCTCGGATCGACGTCTTGTTTGATCAACTGCAAGGGGCAAGGGCATTCTCGAAGATTGACTTGCGATCAGGATACCATCAGTTGAGAATTAAGGAATCGGATATACCGAAATCTGCTTTCAGATCCCGGTACGGGCATTATGAATTTGTAGTGATGCCATTTGGACTTACCAATGCTCCTGCGGTATTCATGCAATTGATGAATCGGGTATTCTTGGAGTACTTGGATAAATTTGTGGTCGTTTTCATTGACGACATCTTGATGTATTCGAGGGACGCAGAGGAACATGCTGAACATTTACGTGTGGTTTTGAGCATCTTGAGAAAGGAACAGCTGTATGCTAAGCTTTCTAAATGCGAATTTTGGCTTAAGGAAGTAACCTTCCTTGGGCATGTGATATCATCCAACGGAGTATAGGTGGACCCGAAGAAAGTCGAAGCAATCTTGGAGTGGGAAGCCCCTAAAAACGTGAAAGAAGTCCGAAGCTTCTTAGGACTTAGTGGATATTATCGCCGCTTTGTAGAGGGATTTTCCAAAATTGCTCGTCCGCTCACTCAGCTGTTACAAAAAACTCAAAAGTTCACGTGGAATGAGAAATGTCAGGCTGGTTTTGATGAACTTAAGAGGAGACTTACGACAGCACCTATATTAGCACTGCCAGAGGGAACTGATGGATTCATGGTATACAGCGATGCTTCAAATCAGGGTTTGGGTTGTGTGTTGATGCAGAAGGATAAAGTGATTGCTTATGCTTCTCGGCAATTGAAACCGTACGAAGTTAATTATCCGACTCATGATCTGGAGCTAGCAGCTGTGGTCTTTGCCTTGAAAATCTGGCGACATTATTTGTACGACACTCATTGTCAGATCTTTACAGATCATAAGAGCCTCAAATACATTTTCAGTCAGAAAGAATTAAACATGAGGCAGAGAAGGTGGCTGGAATTGATCAAGGATTACGACTTGGAGATTCTCTATCATCCGGGGAAAGCAAATGTAGTAGCCGATGCTTTGAGCCGAAAACCCGTTTCTCTTCGAGTGTTGGAAGCACTTACATCCCAAACCAGTATTCAACGGGAACTGATCCGCGAGGAGATTGTAGTATGGGCACCAGGAATCCAAGGACAACTTTATGTGATGGAACTGACTTCATCACTAGTCGAGGGGATCAAGTCTAAGCAGTTGGACGATTCTCTGATCCTTCGATTATGTGATGAAGTAAAGAAAGGAAAAGCCCCAGGATTCGTGATACAAGATGATGGAGTTCTGAGATTTCAGAGTCGACTTTGCGTTCCCGAGGATGATGATTTGAGACTGACTATTCTGAGAGAAGCTCATAGCGTGCCCTATTCTATTCACCCGGGCAGCAGTAAAATGTATAAGGATCTAAAACAAAATTTCTGGTGGGGGAATATGAAGAAGGACGTAGCAGAGTACGTTTCGAAGTGCTTGACTTGTCAGCAAGTTAAGATTGAACATCAGCGACCTGCCGGAATGTTAAGGCCGCTTCCGATCCCTGAATGGAAGTGGGAGGACATCTCGATGGATTTCATCACCAGTATGCCAAGGACTAGAACGGGAATGAACATGATTTGGGTTATAGTTGATCGACTAACCAAGTCGGCTCATTTCCTAGGGATCAAAGATACATGGGGACCCGAGAGATTGGCGCGAGTATTTATTGCAGAGATAGTCAGATTGCATGGGACGCCGAAGACCATTATTTCGGATCGAGATGGCCGTTTCGTGTCGCATTTCTGGAAAGCAGTTCACAGGGCTTTGGGGACTGAGCTCAACTTTAGCACAGCTTATCATCCCCAAACGGACGGTCAGTCCGAAAGGACTATTCAGACAGTAGAGGACATGCTTAGAGCTTGTGCATTAGATTGGTCGACTGATTGGGAAGTTCACTTGCCCTTGATCGAGTTCACCTATAATAACAGTTGGCATGCTTCTATTAAGATGGCACCATTTGAAGCTTTGTACGGGAGAAGATGCCGATCACCCCTATGTTGGGATGATTCTTCGGATTTGATCGGGACGGAACCAGAATTAATTATTCAAACTCAAGAGAAGATAGCTTTGATTCGAGAGAGACTGTTGACTGCCGCAGTCGGCGAAGTCTTATGCCGATGTACGTCGTCGTCCTCTAGAGTTCGACGCTGGGGACCACGTACTATTGAAGGTGTCTCCTACACGAGGGATTTTCCGTTTTGGGAGAAGAGGCAAGCTTAGTCCGAGATATATCGGACCATTCGAGATCCTCGAGAGAGTTGGGGATTTAGCATACCGGTTGGCCTTACCGCCATCGCTGAGTCATGTTCACAATGTGTTTCACGTATCCCAACTACGGAAGTATGTACCGGACCCCAGTCACGTCATTGATTTCGACGAGATCGAGATAGCTAATGATGGCACCTTCGAAGAGAGACCAATCAAGATACTTGAGAGCCGGATCAAACAATTGAGGAATAAACCAATACATTTGGTTAAAGTACCATGGTCAGGACATGGAGTCGAAGAGGCCACTTGGGAAATGGAGGACGGTATGAAGGTTAAATATCCGGAGTTGTTTTCATCCTAAGTTTCGGGACGAAACTTCTTTTTAGGGAGGAAGGATGTAATACCCGAGATTTCTGTTATGTAATTGGAACTTGTGATATTGTAATGATTGTACTTTTGTCTGAGTACTATTCTCCGTATTTCATAATCCATTGTTGTCGAGCGTATAATTTCGTATATGTGATTTAAAGGTTGAAATTCTGTGCATGTAGCGCACGCTACAGGCTGCGTGTAGCGTACACTAACAGGGATTCATAGCGCACGCTACAGGGGATCATTAGCGCACGCTATGCGTGGTCAGATTGATTGAGACGTGCGGTAGGTGAGATCTGGCTGGGGGACCCCTGTCGGATCGTGTCGGATGTACCTGGACGGCTTTCGGGAAAAGACCGAGTCAACGCCTTAGCGCACGCTACAGGCATATGCGTAGCGCACGCTAAGTGCCGAGTCTGATTTAGGCGTGAGCCGTTAGCGCACGCTCTGACAGGTCTAGCGCGCGCTAATAGCCATTTATTATAAATAGGACAACATCCTATTCGTGATTTCAGTTCTTTCTCCTCCCATAGCCCGAACTCTTACACCTAGAACATAACTCCCTTAGTCCTAAACACTTCGAATCAACCTCCTAGTTCGAGATTGAAGATCGTATATCATTGGAGATTGGTGTTCAAGCCTTCGGTGTTGGATTGCTTCATTTTCCTCCGTGTTCTTCGCTAATTTGAGGTAGGTGATTCTTCACCAAGGATTAGTAATGTTCCTAAGGAAGTTTGAATCATGTTTGGATAGCAAGTATTTCGTTATAATCGGTCATCACATGTTAGAAGGATACTTTTGACGTATCGGCACTATATATCGAATGAACCTTTGAACCCTCTTATTATAAGGACTCCTAAGCATGTTCAAATTGATTTATGATCGATGTCGGATATTACCCAGTTGATACGTTGTACACATTGGAATCATGTGTTTTGGAACGTAAGACGATCGGAACTTAGATTATTTCTTGAAGATCGTAGATGGATTATGATATTGAGATGACTATCCGTATATTTGTATTTCATAATCATAAAACTTCCACAAACCTTAGTAGCATGATATGCCCGAGGATAACTTGTATCATCACGGTAGAATTCATGAGTTCTTCACCATTCAACCCAGTTTTCGGTTTGCAGTATTCTGCCATGCAAGATTAGCGCACGCTAACATGTGTGAGTTAACGTGCGCTATCGAGGTTCGGTTAACGCCGCAAGCGTCGTAGCGTCGTTATGAGACGGCCGAGTCGATCCCGATCCGTGGCTAGCGACGCTAGTCTTATACGATAGCGTCGCTAACGATCCGGATTAGCGCACGTTACGTAAAGTACGTGGCGAGCGCTAAGCAATCCAGGCGACTTGTTTATTTTGAGATTTTGGCCGTAGGCAATTGTTAAACCATTGTTCGACTTGAGATGATTTGTATATCATTCCTTTTGTTAAGGTTCGAGCTTGTTACGTTGATCGAAGGAGGCGACCTTGAGTGGGTTGAGATCATTGAAGTATATCGTTCTTGCCATCTTCGAGGCAAGTATCGTGATATGTTAATATTGGTATTTTTGGAGCATGCGTATGGTTATTCATGATGTTGAACATGATATTTATTTCGTTGATTTGCCATGGTATTCGTTATATAGTGTTTATATGTTCATGTTGATGAACATAATGATTTGGCATATGTGTATGCATGAGTTGTGTTTGTATACGTTGTACGATCTATCTTGAGGGCGCTGGATCGGATGTCCACCTCGTGTTGGTCCGACGGGATCATCTTGGGATCTAGTGAGAAGCTGGATCATTGGACGGGTTATTTCCACCTCGTGTTGGTCCGACGGATCATCTTGGGATCTATCTTTGAGGCTGGATCATTGGAATACCCATCTTTGTGTAATGGAATCTTGTAGATTCGCATTGTCGGATTCCGTAGCGGAAGTCCGTGTGGTGTATCTTGTCATGTATTGTTGATGCATATTCGAATTGTTTAATATGATACTTGTACTAGCATCGTTTTGCTAACCCCTTGAGGTGGACATTTGTTTTGATGTTCGGGTAGCCGAGGAGCAGGAAGCGACCACGATGCAAGCGTGACGACGAAGGGGTTGATGATGTTTGTGGTTATTGGTGATTTGTTTTCTTGGTTTGATTTACGTACTCGAGCACGCGTGTCTTATTGATATTAATTCGATATGGTTGTATTAATTACTCGTTGAACCCGGTTATGCGTTTTCACAAACTTGAATTTCCGTAGTGTTGATGTCTTAGATTTACTTTCCTTTTTAATTAGCCTTGTAAATCCTTACTTAAAGGGTTTACGGCGCTGTGATTATTCCGAATATCTCGGGGTGTTACAGTCGCAAGGTGGTACATTCAAATCCGGACATATACTGCTGAATTTCCGGCTTCATTCGCATGTCAAAATGAAAAATCTTCTCCGCCTCGGTCCTGACCAAGTGGCGCACATAAGTCAGCTGGTGATTAAAAGTCTTAATCACGTCCGTCTGAATACTTCGAATTTTGCGGTGAGAAAAACTCCCGAACTCGGGCTTCTCTAATCGGGCGAGGACAATCTGCGCCTCCATCATCAATTTGAATTCCGTCCGGTCAACATTGTGCTCCTCCGGCCGAATGGCCTCCCACGATCGAAAGCCTCCCGGCCAAAAGATCTTGGGCGGCCGGAACCTTCCTATCGTTGGGACAGTTAATCCCTGCAAAAATCTTTTCTAATTCCTTCATCCAATGATCCAACGAAAGCGTCTCAGCGGAACCGTCAAATTTCGGAGGATGCAATTTGACCACCTCGGTAAGCCATTTATCTCCCCGATTATCCGCGTTATGCTGCTGTCCCATCGCCGTCTGCATGCGATCCACAACTTGAGCAAACTGGTTTATCTGGGCAACCACCTGCTGAAGCACTCCCGGCACGTTAGGATCTGCATTATTATTTGCCGACCCCTGTTGTCCCCCGGAATGGGAATCCGTTCGACTAGCGGCTATCTCTGGGGTAGATACCGACTCTTCTTGCCTCGCATTTCCACGTCCGCGTCCACGACCGCGTCCGCGTCCACGACCTCCTCTCAACATACTGTAAACATAAATACTCAATATCCAGGACAAACTTTCTCAAGGTACATCCATCAATGTTCACAAGACATGAATTAAATAAAACAGTAGTATTCGAGATTAGGAGACTTACAACCACAGTCCACACGACGATGCTGGCTCAGCAGTGATGTTACGAACGATCAATAATCAAATAACGCAAACAGACCCAACTAACCCGACTGCCAAGATATCCATGAATCTTAGCTCCGATACCATATTCTGTAACACCCCGATATATTCGGAATAATTACAGCGCCGTAAACCCTTTAGATAAGGATTTACAAGGCTAATTTTAAAAGAAGTGTAAAAACAATTCAATTGAACAACTGAAGTTCAAATACAGATTTGATTCAACCGATCAAATAAGTTAACTTATACAACCATATCGAATGACCTTATTAAAACAGACGTACTCGAGTACTAAACGAACCAAGAAGACAAATCACATAACAATAACATCAATCACATCACTGAGCCATTTCATCATCCTGTCGGTAGTGTGGTTGCCTTCCCGCTCCTCGGCTACCTGAACATCAAAACAATGTCCACCCCCGAAGGGGTTAGCAAAACAATGCTAGTACAAGTATCATCATACAATAAATCACCAATGCATCATGAAACATGCAACACGGACTTCCGCCACCGGAATCCAACGATGCGAATCCTCACGATTCCATCAACACAATACAAGGTAATCCAGCGATCCAGCGCCCTCAGCATAGATCTCCATGATGATCCCGTCGGACCAACGCATGGTGGAAAACCCGTCCAACGATCCAGCGCCCTCAGCATAGATCCCCATGATGATCCCGTCGGACCAACGCATGGTGGACATTCGATCCAGCGCCCTCAGCATAGATCCTCATGATCCCCTCGGATCATTTATACCATAAATCAATCAACTATGCATACACATATGCATTTCAGTATGTTCATCAATACGAACAAATATCAACGAATATCACGAGAATTTTCAGAAATACATTTCATATTCAACAATATGAACAAAACCACAAGCATGATCAAAGTTTCAATATAAATCGAACTCGACATATGATACTTGCCTCGAAAATGGCAAGGACGAAACACTTCAATGATCTCGACACACTCGAAGGCCGCCTCCTTCGATCAACGTAACCAGCCCGAACCTTAACAAAAGGAATGATATACAAATCATCTCAAGTCGAACGATGGCCTAACAATTCGGTCTACGGCCGAAAAGCTCAAAACAAACAATCTGCCTGGACTGCTTAGCGTGCGCTACGTATTCTACGTAACGTGCGCTAAGCCGGCCTGTTAGCGTACGCTATCGTGTAAGACTAGCGTGCGCTAGCCACGAACTGACAGTTTGAATCGGCTGATACATAACGCACGCTACGTACGTATAGTGCGTTAACTGAACCCCGATAGCGCACGTTAACTCACACATGTTAGCGTGCGCTAATCCTGCATGGCAGAATACTGCTAACGGAAAAACTGGGTTGAAAGGTGGTGAATTCATGAACTTCTATGGTGATAATACAAATTACCCTCGGGCATATCATGCTAATAAGGTTTGTGGAAGTTCTATGATCATGAGATACAAATATACTAATTGCCTCAACATCATAACTCATCCAAGATCTTTAAGAAAACACTCTAAGTTCCGTTCGTCCTACGTTCCAAAACGCATGATTCCATGTGTAAAACGTAACAATCTTGGTAATATGCGATTACTGATCATAAATTGATTTGAAACGCTTAGGAGTCCAAATACTAAGATGGTTCAAAGGTTCATACGGTAAATAGTGCCGATACGTCAAAAGTATCCTACTAGCATGTGATGACCGATTATAACGAATTAACTGGCTATAAAAATATGATCAAATGTCCTTAAGAACCTTACTAACATCGGTGAAGAATCACCTACCTCAAAGTAGTGAAGAACACGGAGGAAATCGAAGCAATCCAACACCGAAGGCTTGAACACCAATCTCCAACGAGGTACGATCTTCAATCACGAGCTAGGATGTTGATATGAAGTGTTTAGAGTGAGGGAAGTTATGTTCTAAGTGTAATAATTCGGGTCATGGGAGAAGAAAGAATTGAAATCACGAATAGGATGCTGTCCTATTTATAATAAATGGCTATTAGCGCGCGCTAGACTCTGCTCGTAGCGTGCGCTAACGGCTCACTGACTTAACTGTACTCAGCACTTAGCGTGCGCTACGCATATACCTGTAGCGTGCGCTAAGGCGTTGACTCGGCTTTTCCCGAAAGCCATCCAGGTACATCCCGACACGATCCGACAGGGGTCCCCCGGCCAGATCTCACCTACCGCACGTCCCAATCAAATTGACCACGCATAGCGTGCGCTAATGACCCTCAGTAGCGTGCGCTATGAATCCACGTTAGCGCACGCTAAACATAGCCGATAGCGTGCGCTACATGCGCAGATTTACAATCTTTAAATCACAACCACGAAATTAAACGCTCGACAACAACGGATTATGAAATACGAAGAATAGTACTCAGACAAAAGTACAATCATTACAATATCACAAGTTCCAATTACATAACAGAAATTTCGGGTATTACAATGACAGCCTTAAGGGTTGTGTTTAAACCCTCCTGCAGTGTGAATGGCCTATAAATAGGCATACATTAATTTTCTTCAGATATACGAAAATTTTGCAATACTCAAGCATACATCATACACTTCGTCTCTGTATTCATATCATAAGTCAGAGCTCTGTCCTAACCTCGTTTCAGTTCGCCGGAGCTCAGAGGTTTGTGGTGCTACTACCTCCGAGACGTAGCCGTTTTATCTTCCGGGATGACACGCCTAAACCGAGAGCACTACCGGGGCATTTCTCGTCTTGCGGAAAGAGGCCTTCCTCGACTCGGCTTTACCCTACGGTTTTATTTATTGTTTATTAGTTATTTTCATTTATTTTTTGTTCTTATTTCGAGTTGTAACTCTGTTCGAGTTTTGTAATTTTCATTTCGTTCGAGTTTGTAATTCCTGGTTTTCGAGTTGTAATTTTGTCTTTCTAGTTGTAATTTAATTTTCGCCCAGCAAGTTTGTAACACAGAAATTTACAACAACCCTTAGCTACCAACCTGGCTGGCTTTAAGCCTTTCAACTGTACCATCTGGTTTGTACTTAGTCTTGAACAACCACTGTTGTTGGCCAAAGGCATGTCAGGACTATGAGGGACTAGAGTCCAAGTGTGATTGGACCTTAATGCATCAAATTCTGCTTGCATAGCCTTATACTAAGGTGGACTTGCCAAAGCAGCAGCAGTGCTAGTGGGTTCTGTGGTGGTTGGGTTTTTCAAGGGAAAATGATTCGACACATGACTCAAATCAACTCACTTGATTCGAGTCCTTGAGCCTTTTTGGAACTTAAACAAGTTTTGCAAGAGACGGAGGGAGATGACTCTAGTCATCTTTGAGACATGACTCGAGTCGAATCAAACTGAACAATAATGAAAGAGTCAGTGGGCAATGACTCTAGTCGACATGTGAAATGACTCGAGTCAACTCTAACTGTGCAAGATTTCAAGGACAAGGAACAATGACTCGAGTCAACTGGAAACATGACTCGAGCCAACATGCAAAAAATGAAGCATTTGACTTGGAATTTATCCGAAACAACATGAAATCAACTAGAATGAAGTACTCAATTAAACCAATAAGAACCAATTATAAAGAGTGCAAATGAGACTTAAATGCCCGATTCTAACAAATTGGAACAACAACCACAAAACCAACGGAAAGAAGATCACAAGGTACGATACCAAAATGAAATGACAAGTGATTCACAAGGATCTATGTCAACAAGTCCATCTCATCTAATATGGAGATGGTGGATCAACCAATCAATTAGGCTATCTAGGATTTCTTTCAACAACAAGTATGAAGGGTGGATTATATGGTCAACCATCCGTTAACAAATAAGTTTCACCACATTGTTACATTTATCGATTCCCTTTATTAACATGTAATATCATGCTATGCATCATGTGAGCATGTGACGTGCTATGCAATGAATGTGATTACAACATAAATCATGGATCAACAATTACTTTCATCAACTTAAAACGCGAAAAAATCACCCGTATTTTTAATCTGGATCGACTTAATGGCTGGTGATGTGTGTTGCTACCCAAAATATTATCCGGAGATAGATATTGCTGGAATGGATGGGATAGCAAACAAATGCAAGAGCACTTCCGTGAGAAAGATAAATAACACAAGATTTGCCGGGGTTGTTAGTCCCGGGCTTGAATGCTCTCGCGAGATATTATTAATACCGATATTCGGGGATACAAGTACTAATGTAAGAATACAATTACAATGAGTGTAAAGTTTCTTGTTATCTTAGCTAGTGAGCGTGTAGATTGCCGGAAGAACCAGATTTGATGCTCTGTGAGTTCTTGTAACAAAGGTGATGAACAGTCGCGGCGGTGAGAGATCGACCGCCTCTCACGGCGAGTATTTAGCTGGATGCTTGGGCTTCTGGGCTTATGAATCCCTTGGAATCTATCTAGTGGAGACTTGCTGCTTCTGCCGATCGTCTTCTGGACGAGAGATTTGGGGAGAGAAGTCCTGAGATGGATTCCGGTGAGATAGCCGGGAGCTTGATGATATGTATGTTCTTCAGTGTTTCCGTGAATGTATCGGAATGTGAGAGAATGTGAACTGTAGGTTCAGTCAATTTCCAACCGTAGTGGATGAGTTCCGAACCTTTTTCCAGTAGGAGGAGGTTCTCTATTTATAGGGCTTGGATATGCCGGGCGATCGCCTTCTCTGCAATATAATAATCGGGCGATCGTCTTTTAGCACATGGGCCTGTCCCCTCAAAGTCTGCAGGAGTTGCCGGCAACAATCAGGCGGTCCAATGGGGAGCTTACACGCGTCCTGAGTTGCTGACACGGGTGGTCCTACTGACAACTTTCGGCGCGCATGCTGGTAGGTGAGGTAGGTGGCAGGCTGTGGTCAAAGGTCTTGTCTGTCAGCAAAAGATCTCGTCTGCTGCGAAGATCTTGTCAGTGTCTTTGGGGGAAAAGCACGTGGGTGCTTTTCTGAGATCCAGTCCTTGATGACTTTGGCGGACGATCGTCTCAACTCGGGGCGTAGGTCGATTGTCCTTAGCCGGTCACTGGAGTAGATCGCCAGCTGCCAAAGGGCGATCGCCTTGGGAGTCGATCACTAGGTATCTGATGGTGGTTTGATATCTTCGACTTGGCGAGCTAGTCATGGTTTGACTGGAGTTGACTTGGTCGCTCGGCCTTGTAGTCGATCGCCTGTCGGGATGAATAAATCGTGACACAACAATTGCCCCCCAGCTCGCTCATACGTTGGAAACGTGGGGTGAGGTGGCTTTCTTGGCGATCGCTGACCTTTTGACGAGCGACTTCGTGTTTTACTGAACTGGCGATCGTCTTTGAGCTGACATACTCTGGGTTCGGACGACCTGGTTGGCCGCTGAACTGCGCGGGAAAAAGCAACGGGCGTTGAAAAGTCTCCGCGCACGTGTCGGGCTTCTATTGGAGGACACCAACGGTCATTAATGACTCCTCAGCTGACGCGTCCTCGAAAAGACGCGTACGCGGGCCTCGAGGGGGTCAACTAGCGCGTCGTTTGAGATCCGACCCCTGAGGTTTTCCCTTATTGCAATCGGGTCCCTGCCTTCTCCTATAAAAGGGGCGCGGGGCTGCAGCTCCACTTACGTGTACATTTCGGAGAAAGAAGGACTTGCTGCCGAATTTTCTGAAGATCTTAGCGCCGATCGTCGATCGATTTCACTTTAGGGTAAGAAAAATCCTTTTCTTCTTTTCTATCTCTGAAAATGGCCGGAACCTCATCATCGTTTGGAGCGGGAACTAGCTCTGCCGCCGGGACATCGGCTGCCCGGGGAGAAACTTCTTCCGTCTTCCACCTGGAGACGGCGGCTGAAGCTATTCGAGCCGGAATCGACCCGGCTGAAGTTGAGGCTTTGTTCAATGAGGCCGATGTTGCTAGGGAGTCGGCCGAGGAGAGAGACGATCGCAGATCGAGAGAGATCCGCGATCGTGGCTTACCGGGAGCAACATAGTGATTTTGGTGCCTATAGGGCCTTTCTTGAAATAATGGAGAGGTTAGCGGTCCTACTCCGAGATTCGACTTAGGGATATTCGGTCGCTTATCCCTATGTGCTTCCCAAGCGGTCGCAGATCGTGCCGGCAATGATCGTTGTGGTCGCTCGGCCAACACGAGCTCGACGGCCAGAGAGATCCGCCGTCTGGAGGACAAGATTCCATGTTCCTTCGATGTGGACATGTTCGCGCCCGCGGAGAATGAACGAGCCGACCACCTCCGATGGGTATGGTCGCAGTGAGTGAGGCCGTTATGGAGGCCGGCTACGCTCCTCTCGTCCCTTGCGGTCTCCCATCCGTTGCCGCTTGGAATGTGGCGCCACTTCACCGACGCCGAACGCCCGGCTCCAAATCATCTCGCACTCTCACCCTATTCGGCGGTCACCGCTGTACCGCCTCCGTCGCCGTTGGAGATGAATCATTTGTTTAAGCGGCTCACAGAGGGTTGGTCGGCGGTTACCATATTCAAGGCCGATCTGGTCGGGTGATTCATGGAGTCCCAAATAAGATACGGGGCGATCAGACGAAGTGGTTCTGGGTCGCCGGCAAGTGGAGAGCTTCGGCGAGCGACAATCCCACGGGCGAACTGGAGATCCCCACTGAATTTCGGGAGAGGAATCCCGGTAAGGGTTTAGACTCTCCCTTCGTTTGGATGCGTTTTGGACTGATCTAATTTGATTTCTGTTTTGCAGGCTTTCATATTCCGGCGATCGAGGAGCTGCCTTTCGACTTTCTCGTTGTTTGGGAGCGAATTAGGAGCTTGTCGGACGACGACCTAGACGCCACTCGGATCAACAAGGAGAGTCGCTGGTTGTCGGCTCGATTATTCCGCTTCCCGAGACATCTCGCGGTGCCAGGTATGAGCTTCTGCGATCTTCACTTTCTAGGCGATCGCCTTACTTGAGAAAAGTGTCTGACCGTTAGTCGATCATCTTTAACTGCAGAGGTTCGTTTCCCTTGCTTTTTGGAGCCTCCGGCGGAGATCGCTATGTCGAACCCAGGAGTCCTAGGCCGTCTTCGCCATAAGAGGTCGACTCGGGTTCCACCCGTTGCATTGCCTATAGTTCCGGAGGGGGAGCCTCGCGTGGAGCCGGAGCCTCGCGTGGAGCAGGTCGTGGTTGAGGAGGAAATTCAGGAGGAGGGGCTTCGGGCGAATCGCAAGAGGCCGAGGCCGGAAGAAACTTCGTTTCCTGCCTCGGGCGATGAAGTGCCGATCGCCGCTCCTCCGATCACCATCGTTGCTCCGGAGGGCGAGTCGCCCTCTGCGGATTTTCTGCGGGAGACGGCGATCACGGATGCTGAGACCCCTCGAGGGAAACCGTTTTTCGGTCGGGATCCTGAGAAGGCTGAGAGGTATATAGTATTTCTGTGTTGAAAATTGCATCTGTATAGGAGTTGTATTAACTTTAGTTGTTTTGATGCAGGGTCCGTCGCGCAGATACGTCTTGTCCACCGATGGTCGTGGATTTCCTGGCGAGCCGATCTCCTCGCCATTCCTGCGACATTCCTCCATATGTTAGCAAGGCTGCTTCTGCTTTGCCGAAGGCGTGGACAACTGATCTGGATGCGATCGCTCGGCAGCGATCGTCGAGTTCGATGCATGCTGTTGTCGCCCTTTCTCTTCAGACGGCGACCATGGCCGTCCAGGCTGCTCAGGAGTTTGAGGGGCGGCCCTCCACTATTCGCCTTCAGGAGGATCTCGAGGCGGCTCGGAAAGAGAACGCCGAGTTTGCTGACAAGATCGCGGCGATGGAGAAGGACTCCCTGGAGGCGGCCAAGCGGGCGAGCCATGAGCTTGAGCTGGAGAAGAAGGAGACGGAGAAATATCGCATGGCGGTTGACCGGTTCCGGGACCAGATGCAGGACGCCGTCCAGGCGAGGAACGTTGCTGAAGAGGAGGCCGATCGCCAGAAGGTGACGATCGCTCGGCTGACCAGCGAGCTGACGGAGGCGAAGGAGAAGGTTGCTGCGACGGAGGCCGAGCTCCAGGGATCGCAAAAGGCGATGGCCGAGCTGAGAGGAGAGGTCGAGGCAACCAAGGCCGATCCCTTCCAAAACTTGGAGTATGTCAGCGAGTTCGCCTAATATTTGGCGTTCGCCGACTCGATCCGAGCGGCTAAGAAGGGAAGCTTGGAGGTCGGTCCTCTAGCTGAGAAGTTCAAGTCATATGCATTGGAGCATCCTCTCTATTCGGCTTTCTCCTTGCCGATCTTGGACCTGGCGGACATCGGCGTGGATTTGAGCTGGTATCCGTCTCCAGACAGTCTTGCTCATCCCGATGCTCCGGAAGATGAGGGGACCGCGCCGAATGCTGATGGCGAAGGCCAGGCAGGGGCCTGAGGCGCTTCCTTTTTTACGCTTTTAGCTTACTTTCTTTGTAGTTTGTAGCTTTCTTTTGTAGCACTTAGGCCTTCGGGCGATCATGTACTCCGATTTTTCAAGTAATGAAATGAGCATTTGTCTTTCTGACTTATCACTTGAATGAGTGGTTATTTTTAAGTCTTTGTTTGACTTTGTACAAATGTGTGAGGAGAGATCGTTGCGAGGGTAGTTCCAAATGAATTGATAAATTCATAAAGATAACTTTTTACAACAAATTCGATCGCTGCACTACATCTGAAAAAATGACGATCTCCGTATGTGGTTGAATAGCGACGATCGTCATGTAGGTAGTCCGCACTCTTATTGCCCCTTGTTTTTATTCACTTAGTGGAAGGAAGGGGATGAAAATAATTCCTTGAGTGAGCGGTCTTCAACTTTGTCGAGTCCTCGGGGACGGTCGTCCTTCTTGAGGAACCGTGCACGATCGCAGAGTTCGATGGACCGACTCCTTGATCATGTCTTGATACGCGAAGACATTGAGTGTCTCGTGACTCACTTTATTATGAGGGTCCTCTGTTAGGATGCGCCTCGCCTCGTATTTAAACGAAGGGCGTGCGGTCTCGGTCTAGAGGAGTCCTTGCGCGGGGCAGCGTCGGATGAATCAACTCCGCACCCGCGGCTAGTTAGCTCTGCTTCCACCTCGGCCAGCCATGGAGATGGCCGACCTCGACGGTGTACGTTGAGACGGGGGTTGTGGCACGTCGCATTGTCCGGGTTCACCATGTTAGATGATGAACCTTTGAGGGCGAGCGATCGTGTCCACCGACACTTTGAGGGCCCTCAGACTACGCCGGCCTCGTATTTAAACGAAGGGCGGGCGATCTTGGCCTAAAGGGACCTTGCATGGCCTAAGCAGTCGGTTCCATCGACCACCAGGACCATGGCTGCACTCTTCCACCTTGGATCGTTATGTAGATGCCGACCTTCGACGGTGTACGTTGTGCGGGGGAGGCGATCTCGTGCCTTAGTTCATCATGTTAGACGGTGAACTGTAGATGGCGATCGAGTCCTCCGGTTTCTAAATAAGGAGGGAGATCGGGGTGACTTCCGTTGTCTCCTCTCGATTGAAGCATGCAGGGACGGTCGCCGAGGTTGATACAGGGGTCGGCTCATATGAGCTTTCCAGCCTGTTTTGTGTTCGACTCGGACGATCGTCTATAGAGATTGGTAGGGGCTTCGGCTAAACCAATAAGCTGTCCAACTTGCCCTCCTCGAACAATCTCCAGAGCTGTTTGAGGAGGTCGCGGCATTTGTTGGTGCTGTGGCCGGGACTCTTGTGGTAGGCACAATATTGATTGTTGTCCAGGTGACCGTGGTCCCTTATCGCCTTTGGCTTTTTGAGCTCTTCGTGCCCCTTGATGGCATAGAAAATATGTGCGGAGTTACATTGAACGTATGGAGGAGATGGGCTTCCATGTCCTCGAAAGCCTTGAGATCTCCGGGTGTCTTGGCGATCGCCTTCTTTGCTTTGGCGATCGCTATCTTCTGGGAAAGAGGTGGCGTTTCCTCGTCTAAGCGGAGGGTGAGTAGCCTTTGCCTGGCCAGGAAGTTGGCAGCTTTAGCGCGGAAGGTCGCGTAAGTTGGGGGAATATCCTTGGAGAGATGTCTGAACATGGGAGAGTGACCGTGGAATCCCCCCATGACCGAATAGAGAGCGAGCTCCTCACTGACGAGTTCGCCGGTGAGGATGATTTCGTCTACCCGGTCGATGTAATCTGCGTCAGTTTCGTCCTTCCCCTGCTTGATTTTTATCATGCGGTGGGGGCCTTCTGGTCTGGCGACCTTGCTGGCGAAGTATGACGTGAAGTCATTCGCCAGTTTCTTAAAAGAGGTGACCGATCGTGGTGGTAGTGAGACGTACCACTTATGGGCCAGCTCGCCCAATGTCAGCGGGAAGATCCGGCACTTGGTTGCATCAGATGCCCCAAACCCAGTCATGTAAATTCGGAATTTACTCAGGTGGGTTTCGGGGTCCGATCTCCCCTTATACAGAGGTGTTTTGGGAGGAGCGATCGTTGGTTGTATGGGGGCAAGCTCGATGTGGACCGCGAGTGGCTCGGTCGGCCCGGCGATCTTCTTGCTGGTGCTTGCCCGGTGTCCAAGAGTGCTCTCATCTCGCCGAGCCGACGTTGCATGGCGGCCATCGCCGTGGCTTTGACCGCTAGCGGCTCGCGCTGAGCGGAGCCGAGGCGATCCAAGATCGATCCCACAGCGATCGGGCGGAGTCGATGGCCGACTGCGTTCGGTGTGAGGCGGGTAGTCAAGTCTGGTGACGGATTCGGATTCCGTCTTTTCAAGGTTGGAGATGAATGCCGGCCGCCCGGATGGGTCGCGTCCCAAACGATTGAATATAGATCCGTCCGGTCGCGCGAGAGCCTTTCCTCGCGTGGGGCTTTGACGATCGCTCGTTCAAGAGCCCGGCTGAATTTCCGTTTTCCCATGCGGCGGATGATCGAGGGTGTTATTGCAGGCGACGCACGTGCTCTCCGTCGCTCCTCCAGATGGCCATAGCCTCCTCGATCTGTTCCTTGGTTTGGAATCGATCAAGTGAGAGGTTGGGGCCACCTCTTGGATGCGGGATCGAGAGTCTCGCGTTGCTGCGCTTCCTGTCGTTGGTGAGGGTTCGGATTGAGCCGGATATGGTGTCCGGCGGTTCGGAGCAGCTTTCTTCGATGGACCGGCGGATGTCATGATTCTGAAGGTTTTCTTTGAAGTGCAGTGAGTGTCACTTCAAGTATATGCCCCGAGAACAGTGAGTGTTCTTCGGGACGGTAGAAATAAAAGTTTGAGGGTTAGATCCCCTTCCTCTAGCGCCATTTGTTGCTACCCAAAATATTATCCGGAGATAGATATTGCTGGAATGGATGGGATAGCAAACAAATGCAAGAGCACTTCCGTGAGAAAGATAAATAACACAAGATTTGCCGGGGTTGTTAGTCCCGGGCTTGAATGCTCTCGCGAGATATTATTAATACCGATATTCGGGGATACAAGTACTAATGTAAGAATACAATTACAATGAGTGTAAAGTTTCTTGTTATCTTAGCTAGTGAGCGTGTAGATTGCCGGAAGAACCAGATTTGATGCTCTGTGAGTTCTTGTAACAAAGGTGATGAACAGTCGCGGCGGTGAGAGATCGACCGCCTCTCACGGCGAGTATTTAGCTGGATGCTTGGGCTTCTGGGCTTATGAATCCCTTGGAATCATCTAGTGGAGACTTGCTGCTTACGATCGTCTTACGGACGAGAGATTTGGGGAGAGAAGTCTGAGATGGATTAGGTGAGATAGCCAGGAGCTTGATGATATGTATGTTCTTCAGTGTTTCCGTGAATGTATCGGAATGTGAGAGAATGTGAACTGTAGGTTCAGTCAATTTCCAACCGTAGTGGATGAGTTCTGAACCTTTTTCCAGTAGGAGGAGGTTCTCTATTTATAGGGCTTGGATATGCCGGGCGATCGCCTTCTCTGCAATATAATAATCGGGCGATCGTCTTTTAGCACATGGGCCTGTCCCCTCAAAGTCTGCAGGAGTTCTTTGGCGATCAGCATGCGGTCCAATGGGGAGCTTACACGCGTCCTGAGTTGCTGACACGGGTGGTCCTACTGACAACTTTCGGCGCGCATGCTGGTAGGTGAGGTAGGTGGCAGGCTGTGGTCAAAGGTCTTGTCTGTCAGCAAAAGATCTCGTCTGCTGCGAAGATCTTGTCAGCGTCTTTGGGGGAAAAGCACGTGGGTGCTTTTCTGAGATCCAGTCCTTGATGACTTTGGCGGACGATCGTCTCAACTCGGGGCGTAGGTCGATTGTCCTTAGCCGGTGACTGGAGTAGATCGCCAGCTGCCAAAGGGCGATCGCCTTGGGAGTCGATCGCTAGGTATCTGATGGTGGTTTGATATCTTCGACTTGGCGAGCTAGTCATGGTTTGACTGGAGTTGACTTGGTCGCTCGGCCTTGTAGTCGATCGCCTGTCGGGATGAATAAATCGTGACACAACAATGTGTGTGTCTATTGTGCAATGATGGAATTACGTTGCAACCAAGTTAATAATTAGCAGCTAGCGGAAATCGGCTGCTTCTATATGGAACATCTATGCAAGCGACGAAATAATCTGGTACGTAACGAGAATAGTGCACCTCCTTTGATAGTGCGTAAAAATCTTCTTAAAGATAAAAGGGATGTCATGTTGTGCTGTTAAGGTTGTTGGGATTAGTCACGGTAACTATGGGATCTCTGCACAATGCTACTTTTCTGTCGTACGTCTTGGCCAGGGCCGGTCCTGAGATTTCGTTGGCCCTAGGCGAATTCTGATAAATAGGCCCTCTTATCTAACATAATAAACGTTAAAATTTTTTTGAAGCAAAATGGGATAATGTCTGATAGCGCCATTAAAACTCATGGCGCAAAATCCTCATTAATACATTGAAATAAATAACAAAGACTACAAAAACTTAAGGTATATAAAACCAAACCCAAGTGAAAATACAACAAAGATTCCTAACGTTCCAAGAATCGGTTTCTTCGAGCATTTTGAGATGCAAAATCAATAATCACATTATCATCAATTTTCTCCAACATATCCTTCTCAATTAATAAAGTTGCCAAACCATTCAGTATCTCTTGTGACATTGATGACCTTAAGTAGGTTTTAATCAACTTCAATTTTGAAAAACTTCTTTCTGCTGATGCTACAGTCACTAGCACCGTCAGTAAAACTCTATAAGCAATTGCTACACTAATTTTTTTGAAAACAAATTTATCAAGAGTTTTGTATTGTGATTTTGTAAACTCTATATCTAGTTTTCTTTTTTTTTTTTTTTTTTCAGCACCAGATTTGTATTTTTTAGGACACATCTTGATCGAAGACAACAACACTAGCAAATTAACAAATAGCAATTAGCAAACCAAACAAAACGAGTTTGGAATTAAAAATCAGAACAACAAATAGCAATTAGCAAACCAAACAAAACAAGCTAGGAATTAAAAATCATAACAAAACACCTGTTTGCTGCCCTGGGATGGTTTACGGCGGCGGGCGGCTGCAGATGGCTCCTTGGCCTCGCGGCGGCGGCAGATGGTTGGCTCCTCGCGGCGGCGCCATAATTTGTTTGCTGTTGTTTGCTTAGGTCGCGAGCCCCGCGGCTGTTGTCACTGATGTAGTGATGTACTAATGTTTGTTGTTGGAGTTGGGAACAGTGGTCGCACTTCGCAGGCTCGCAGTATTGATGTACTCTTAAGGTTGTTTGCTGTTGATGTACTAATGTTTGTTGTTTCCTTAAGGTTGTTTGTTGTAGTGTTGTTTACAATTACAAACGTTTCCTCTACTTCCTTGCGGGCTGTTAGTTGGGCTAAGGAAAAAAAAAAGAAAAATTTTGTGTGGGTTGGGCTGCTCATGGGCTGGACTATGACAATATAAAAAAAATTAGGCCCTTTTTACTCTGGGCCCTGAGCCGGCGCACTCATGGCCTACCCCCAGGGCCGGCCCTGGTCTTGGCGCAAACCACCGTTAGGTTTCAAAAAAATGAATGTGGATGCAACTGATCTGTTTAAAGACCACAATTCTTGTGGTTTTGGTGCAATTTTTAAGGTCGGTCTGATAATGGTGGGTTTATGGCTGCTGCTACATGAAGGAATTTTAACAACTGTTAATTTAGATAATAAAAATGCCGTTGTGAATTTAAATTTTTTATTTAAATTAACGACTTTGAGTGTTGAAGAGGAGCAATTAAACAAACATACTAAATATGATGGACTTAGTTAATTATTGAAAACAAAAAAATATATATAATAGAATATATTTTATTTAATCTCTTAGAATTGTTAACTCTATAAAAATCAAATATCAAAATATCATATAAATACATGAAATATTTTTTTTCCATACTTTTTGCTTTTTACTACTCTCTTAAATATCCTTCAGATGTGATGGGTTAGTTATATGCATTTTTATAATACATGAATTAATTCAATATTGCAAATATCGTACATATTTTGAAAAAGTCAAACTAATTTTTCCATATAGTTGTGATATATTTATCTTAAAACTCGGCATAATTTGAATGATAAATGATCCGCTTTGCAAAAACACATAAATTTTCTTGTGTTTAGGAGCTGGAAAAGCTTGTATAATATTCTTTTAAAGAGGAATGTTGGAAAAATGGACTTATAAGTAGGGCTGTAAATGGACCGAACTATACCGAACTATGGTACGTTTGAGTATATGTTTGAAAATGTCGAACTTTAGGTTCGAACACATTTGAAAGTGTCGAATCTTAGAATTTAACGTTTGCGTATACGTTTGAACACTTCGAATCGAGCCGAACTTTTGCGAATCGAGCAGAACTGTTTGACTAAACGTTTCAAATTTTTTACGAGTGACTGAATTAAATGGATGAGAGTTGTTGAGAAGTGAAAAAATGAGATAAATGATGATAAATTTGTATATTTATCAGATTTTCAACATAAGTTTATATCATATCTAAGGCACGAACCAAAAATATTGCACGGAGCATCCACAAATTGGACTAGGGTTGTGTTTTTACTTAAATGGACTAATAGAATTACTTGGGCTGGGGCAGAGTTATTTTTAAAGGACCTCTGCTACAGTAATCGAGCCGAGCCGAACCGTTTGGTCCGGTTTGCGAACCCCAAATATTAGAGTGTGGCTCTAAGTTTGAGGGGCCGAATCGAGCCTCAGATGGAGCTTTTTTTAGCCGAATATTTCGAACCGGATCGAGCTTTCAGGTTCGTTTACAACCCTACTTATAAGGGCTTTTAAAAGTTCGATTTGAAGCGTCATTTTGAGTGAACTGGACAATGAAACGACGTTGAGATTTGTTTGGAAAATGTAGTGCTCCGCAAGAGCTTTCCAAAACATATAAAAAATACTCAAAATTGTGGAGGGATGAATAAGCATTAATATTCCAAAGTTAACTCCTTGAAAATTGGTGTGGGACTTTGTCCAACATTGGGAAGTAGCAGAAATAATATTGTGTATATAAGGCTATATGCACAAAAGTGGAGACATGAGTGGATGTGTGACTGGATGGTCCTCGCGCGCACACACACACACACGCGCGCGCCGCTGCCGCCGGCCAGCTCGGGTCGGCTCGGCCCTTCGGGTCGAAGGGCGATTTGTCTCGAAGTTATCTTTTTACTGCAATTTTATTTGTCAAACCGCCCATTAAATTAATCCGAAATTGGAATTAGTATTCGGATAAGTACCGAAATTAATTATTAATAATCAGATAATATTACGATAAGTATTATGATACTAATCCTAGTTATTGGAGAGTTCTTCCGGCACACTTCTCTCTCGCGTCCTTCTTATAAAAACAGACGTGAGGGGTCTGATTTTATTCACTACTCTTAAGCTTCGAAATTCTCCAGTTCCAGAAAAATTATTTTCGGTCCTCTCGTTCTTGTGTGGTGATAGTGCGCGTTTGTTCTAGTTTGCTGAGGGTGCAGTGGTTCTTCAATCAGTGCATCGATGTGTTGTTTTATCCTGGGTAGCAGACGCTACACAGTATGGTGAGGGCGAATTTTCTTTAAGGAGACAGATCTTCTCGACTCAACATCGACATACTTCATATCCTTCTTTTAGTTCGATTCTGTCCAAAATTAACATTTCTTTTGCAGGATTATATTTTAACTTGTTTGTTAAATTTGTTTATTCAAGTAAATATTTCCAACAATCTCAAAGCAAATTTATTTTTTGGTTTTACTTGATTAAACAAGAATTAAGAAATTAATAAGATGGATGCTTCGAACTCTAAAAGCACCCTTCTGTCTACGGATGCGTCTACGGACGGTTCTGGAGGTGCTCCACAGAACAATGATTCGAGTCCAGTGAAGACTTCTGGTTCGGTTTCAATCGACCATGTTGTTTCGGTTCCGGTGAACCATGTTGAGAAACTGGAAAAATTCAACGACACGACAAAGATGGCAATAGAAGATGATGTTCTATCTGACCACTCTAGGCCTGTCCCGGTTCCTCAAATAGGAGGCGCCAAAGTATGATGATGACAGTGACCAACAAACCTTGATGGCTATTGATGCGTGGAAAACTTCTGACTATTTATGTCGGAATTATGTGATGAATGGCCTTGCTGATTCGCTACACAATGTGTATAGCACTGCTAAATCATCTAAGGCATTATGGGATTCTTTGGACCACACATATAAGATCGAGGATGCTGGTGCCAGGAAGTGGATCGTTGGGCAGTTCTTGGATTTTAATATGGTGGACTCTAAAATTGTGGTCAGTTAGGTGCAAGAACTACAGGTGATCACTCATGATGCTGAAGGAATGATCATTAGTGAATCCTTCCAAGTGGCTACTGTGATCGAAAAGCTGCCTTCAACTTGGAAAGATTTCAAAAACTATCTCAAGCACAAGCGCATGGAGATGAGTATGGAGAATCTAATTCTTAGACTTCAAATTGAAGAAAATAATAAAGGGTCGGAAAAGAAGGTCACTTTTTGTAACACCCCCAGAATTCGACCGGGAATATCACATGCCGTAGACCCTTTTCACAAGAATCTATCAAGCTAAACTCCAAAAGATTTCTCGATGATTGACCGACCGAGGTCAATATAATTACCAAATAGACCGACTAGGTCATTAGACAATTCAAAGACCAACATAGTCCATAATTCCACAACAATAATAATCTTGAATACAGAAAGGAATGACGACTCAATTTGATAAATGAAAAAAACTACACCCGTGCAAGGGTGACTACTCGACCAAAAAAGAAATACTGACCAAAATGAAACAAAAGAAAGGACTCTGACTCTTGTGTGATTAGCATCATTGTCCTCCATCTCCTTCCAAGCCAATCCCGTGACTGCTCACGAGCTGCAAAACCTGAGCGCATAACAGGCACCCACCCCCCAAAACTCGGGGGTTAGCAAACTGAAATTTTGCTAGTGCAAGTACATAATATATAAGATATACAAAAAATATCAACACAAAACTCAACAGCCGTGAAGCCTTAACGTGCTCCACACATTAACACAACCAGCATAGAATAGTATTCACTTACACAAGGTGAAAGATATTCACACAGTCAAATTTTGTTTACGGAACATAGCACCAATGAAACTTTAAACGAGCTCAATGAGTAAAAAGATCTAGTTCGAAAACCCCTTTCTTTAAAAGGAATGTATTTGATAAAATAGTTTGAAAACGTTATTATTGACTTGGGCCATTTTAGAGTTTTGAAAATCGAATAGAAATACTTTTAGAAAATAATTTTAAAATTTCTCGGGTCCTTGACCCAGCATGTGGAAAACAGTTTTACAAGAAAAATATTTCAATGTTATTTGGGGTCCTGGGCCCAATTTATAGAACACTATTACAAGTGTATCATTGTCTCACTGGGTTCTCGACCCAATCCAAAGAATATCACCACAAGATCAATTATCTCAACATCTCACGGGGTCCTCGACCCAATTCACAGAATATCATCACAGCACAATCAATGACACAACATCTCATTCGACAAATCCTGCTCAAGACCCTTGATTAATTAACCCTCGGAGATCTCGTCAAATATTCTTGGTTAATTAACCCTGATACCAACGTTTGAAACAAGTTTAAACAAACTTTCAGAAATACGAATCGCAGTCTATATCGAGACCAATATTTTAAAATGAGTTGAAAGAACTTTAATTTCGAAAATCATTCGGTAACGGGGTCTTAGATGTCACTCGAATATCCGTTACCAATAAGCCTGCCAGGTGCCTCCACTGCACACCTGTGCACCGGCGTTCACTCCACTATGTTGGCCGCCCCTTGAACATATCACCGCGCCGGCGTTCACTCCCGCAAGAGCCACCTCTTGAACACGCATCAGGTAAACATCGGCGTTCACCAACCATATGGAGCCGCTCATTGCAGCGTACACCAGGCCGGAGTACTCGCCCCACCCTCAAAGGCTCCCGGATACGATGTCTCTCACAACAAGTATTCACGTTGTTTCAAACATCAAGCACACAGTCAATCATTACAATAATTATCAAATCAGTACACCAATTCACACAATTTATCCGTCAGTCCATAACCACACAGATAAGCAACACCACGCACGTTATCAATCAAAACTCAACACAATAAGCCTTTAGGCACAACCAACCAACGCCGCACATATATCCCTATATTGTAACTCAACCGAATATATATACCCTACTATATTATCTATATAAATAGAGTTCATACTTTAATCCAAGTTAAGTACGTCAACTAGTATTAGTATGAATCATTCAACATTCACCGACATATGTATACACACACACACACACACACACACACACACATATATATATATATATATATATATATATATCAAGGTATATATATATATATATCCGTATAAAAATAATACATACACTTCGGCAACAATGATTTCATGTAGTTATAATTCGTATATCAAGGTACTTGCCATGGTAATCTATCGTGAATACTCCGAAGAATACGGCCGATCGGTAAAACTCCGGATCTCCGATGGAAACGATGATCGGAAGGGTTAAACACCAGCTCTACGTAGGGAGTTCGACCCTAATATTCTATCATCAATAAAACAATCCATCACACGAGGAAAAACCTCATAAAATGGCCGACTTTCCCTCTGCGGCATTTTCCCAGACACCTTGAAGGCGTCAGTTAAGAACTCAATTAAACGACGAATCGGTAATGATAAAACCGTGAAAAAATAATGAAATTGATAGAATACAACTTAATCTTCGATTATCCATCACTAATCTAAGTTAATATGACTTAAACAGACGAAATCAATCGAAATCCCTAAATTTCCCAAAATTAAGATTTTAGGAGAACTTATCTCGTTTATAGTTCGATAAATACAATAATTTCAAGGGCTGGAAATATCAAAACAAAAACCGATTTATTTAAGTATATCACTCAGTTACAAGATACATAAAATTTCATCGAAAAATAGCTTTCATGTTAAAAGATATACATATTCAAAGTAGGCAACTCGATCAACTTCAAAAGAAATGTTGCTGGAAAAGACTGAAAAATAGCATGGCTGACTCGCTAGAAAGTGGTTCATATTATCCAAGTATTCTGACTCAATACGTACGTTCCAAATAACATTTATACTTATATGTACTTTATTTACAAAACACTCGAGTTGTATTTGTAAAATAACTTATCGATTGTGGGATAATCGAGTTGAAAGAGGGCAACCCAGTCTGGAATTCACAGACTCTGGGGAATTCCTTCAAACATCACCGAACGTCTCCTCGAGTAGGCTGCTCAGATTCATTGGGTGTTTGAGCGTTTTTGAGCTTATTAAAATCTTAAGATTAGGATATAAAAAGACTTGACGGAATAGGAGTACGTTTTCTGCAGGTATTGATAAACGGTATTCGAAAAACGTAGCGATATGGCCGCACTTTATGGTTTCAAATTCCGCTAGTCAGTCAAAAATCGTGTGGAGCAAAAGTCTGCCGTCCACTTTCGGGGCCTACCTGCTGACCTGTCCAGCACGCTGTTGGGCCCGCCCGGCATTGACGTGCGATTCGCGCGCGCGGTCTTCCATCGGCGCTCTTCACCCGACAGTCTCTACTAATTCGATCATAACTTCTTCGTTCTGACTCCGATTGGCTCACCGTTTGAACCGTTGGAATGCTAGCTCAATTATTTATAATAATGTTAATTTTGAGAATTTTCGAACATTCTAAAAATTCGTAGTGATTTTTCAAAGTTTATACTTGTCCGCGACACTTCTAAGAAAATGTCCAATTTTATTATTATTTACACTCTCGGTGCTTATCTCTTATTTTAAATGGTCCAAGACCACAACTTTATCTCAAATATATCCAAATAAATTCACAAGCTCATATATAGTCCAGATAATTTTCTCTAATTTTTGTTGAATAATTTATCGGAGAATACAACGTTTGCCACCGTCACATTCTAACTAATAATTATTCGATGATATTAGAAAATACTACCGGACACCTTACTCTCGTATACCAAATGTCACATCTATTACTGAAAAAAATCACATCATCAATCTTCTAACAAAATCAACGATAAAATATTATTCTAAAATTCAGGATATTACTTTTGTCATGGCCAAGGCTAATGTCGTGAAAATAGGACATGCTTCCAATAAGGGCAACAATGGAATATTATCCAGGTTGACGCCTAAAGGAGGAATTTCAAAGAAGAAAGAGAAGTTCCTCGGAAAATGCTTCAACTGTGAGAAGATGGGTCATAGGGCAACTGACTGCAGGCTACCAGAGAAACCAAAAAGAAAAGATGGCAAAGCAGTGCATGTGATTATAGACGAGGTGGCAAACATCGATTTATGTGTTGTGATTCTGAAGTAAACTTGGTTAGTTCAAATACCAAGGAGTGGTGGGTCAATATTGGAGCAACTAGACATATTTGTGCCAACACTACCATGCTCTCCTCCTTGGGAGAAACAGATGCCGGTGAAAAGCTGTTCATGGGAATTCCGAAATTTCAACTATCTTGGGTGAAGGCACGGTGATCTTGAAGATGATGTATGGAAATAAAATGACTCTTAAACGTGTGTTGTATGTGCTTGATATTCGCAAGAACCTTATTTCTAGTTCCTTGTTGATTAAGCATGTCTTTAGATTAGTTTTTGAGTCAGATGCAGTTGTTTTGTCTAAGAGTGGTATGTTTGTAGCCAAGGGTTATGGGAGTGATAGGTTGTTCAAACTCAATGTCATGACCGTGAAACAAAATATTAAGAGTAAAGTACACTTTGTGTACTCGTAGTTTGACTGTCAGACTACTTGCAATACTGACTTTCAGAAACTACCACTTGCTACTGAACTTCTAACTTTTTTACAACGTGTGTACTATCGTCAAATCTGGTTAACTCCGTTAATATTTTGAAGGGCATTTCAGTCTTTTGTTATCATCTTCTTCTTCAAACCATTCCCACCATTATTGAAGTTTGTGATGAATTAAATTAGAATATCTCATTCATTTCTTAACGTAATCAAGAATTTCAAGTTGCAAAACAATCATCTTCTTCTCTACAATTTGATATTGATCCCTATTAATATTTTAATTTACTGAAAGAAATTTAAATGGACATAACTAAAAAACTATACATTAATTGAAATTTTTTAAATATACAAATTCTTGAAAGTAAATCTTTGATAGTTGTAATTGATATCCTACAGTAGAGGAGAAAGAGGCGGGTTTAATGCAATTTAAATGAGTATATTTCGTTATGAAATGGATGATATTTTTGAGTTTCAAGTTCTAACAAATATTGACAATGGTGGAAATGAGTTTCTAGAAGAGAATAATTGCAAAAAGATGAATTTACCCTTGTCCAGAAAGACAAAGTTACACGGATTTGACGGACGTACACAAACTCTAAAAAGTTAGGAAGTTCAATATAGCAAGTGGTAGTTTTTGAAATTTAGTATTGCAAGTGGTCTGACAGTCAAACTACGAGCACACAAAGTGCACTTTACTCAAATATTAATGAAATAAAGAACTTCCTGCTTACTTGCTTGAATCTCCTAATTTATGGCATGCTAGATTAGGACACGTTAATTTCGATACAATAAGAAGACTAATTGCATTGAAACACATACCAAAATTTAAAATAGATTTAAAACACAAGTGTGAAACTTGTGTCGAGACAAAATTAACTCGATATCATTCCGACATGTGGAAAGAAACACCAAATCTGTGGAGCTCATACATAGTGTCCTATGTGATTTGCAATTTGCTCAAACTAGAGGTGGAAACAAATATTTTATTACTATCGTGGATGATAGTACTAAATATTGCTATGTATATTTGCTTAAAAGCAAAGATGAAGCTATAGAAAAATTCATTCTTTATAAAACAGAAGTTGAGAATAAATTGAACAGAAAGATAAAAACGATAAGGAGTGATCGTGGAGGTGAATATGTTGAACCATTTGGTGAATTATGTGTTCGCTATATTTTTAACCAATCCGCAAGTGTATAGAGTAAATGTAGAAAGCGGCGAACAAGGTCCTATTCCACAAAGACTAAATATTCGTATTATTTTGAGTACTAGATTATAATATTTCCGGTTTTATCTAGACAATCGAAAGGTGAATGGATGATTAACAAAATAAAATAAAATGATGACAATTAATGAAAATATCTGAATTAAAGAGAATTTCAAGAGTTTAGAAAGATAGATTTCAAGGCTAGGTTTCTGTTGATCACTAAGTTTAGTCGGAATTGATGTCGAAGGGTTCTAAGTGCGTCTTCAAAATGATAATCACAACAATATTCTAAAGACTCTCTCGAGATACATTAAAACGTAGATTAAACAACCTATAACAACGTCTCCGTCTATTATAAATTATCTAATTCCAAAATGTTCATAAGATCAAACATCATCATAGCTCATCACCGATTTCTCAATCTCGTAATTTACTACGTCAAAAACTCGAAACCTATTAATGCCCTCTTCTCTCGAATTATGAGCAATTAAGTTAAACATGTAAAAACAATGATCAAGTGTTCTAACATGAATTAAAACCAAGCATTTGATAAAGAAATCATACTAGATATATATATATATATAATCAATCCCTCAAAAACAACATGAATCAACGTACTCCCATGCCCGGAATCTACAAGTTTAGCCGGACATGGTAATGAAATAAATCTCAATAAATATCATGTTCATCATGTTCATGCTAAATAAAACAAAAAATAAGTAAAAGAGAGGGAGAAGATAAAACTCGGATGGTGTCTTGAGTGGATGTAGGATCAAGCCTTCAAAATGTTCTTGAAGTGTTCTTCCAAAAACTCCCTTCAAATCCCTTCTTTTGGTTGGAAAAGCCCTCAAATCTTTTGTTATTCTCTCTCCAATCTCTCCAATATTCAGAATGTGTCCTTTCCTCCATGTTTTCCAGCCTTTTTATCAACCCAAAAACCCACTTTATCTTCATCAAATGTTGCAAAAATGTCAAAAAGTGATTTTTCCACCGAAAAGTGACACGGCCCGTGTCATACTGCTCTAAAAACAACAATTGGCGCTGGGTAATGAACCCGACCGTGTCAGTTGAAATGGCCGAGCAAGTGACACGGCCCGTGTTAAATGACACGGCCGTGTCTGTGTTGGTCCGTTTTGACTCCTTTTTTTCTTCTTTTTCGGCTCAATCTTTTGTTTCCGTATTGCTTGATATGTATTGGGGGTTGAGACTTCGTTCTTCCTTGATTAATGTCCATAAAATACCTATAAAATTAATAAAACATACCCAAACGTGATCGATTCCAATAAACACAATATGAACACAAACGGCATAATTTTACACATTTTAGGATCTTAAAATCTAGAAAAGCTTTGCAAAAATATGGGTAAAAATGAATGTTATCAAAATCCCCCAAACTTGAACATTGATCGTCCCGAGCAATACACTTCAAAATAACCAATCTTAATGGAACTCGTCCCTCAACACACCTCAAAGGATCATTTTTAAAATTCATCAATATGCCTCAAGAAATAAATAAGTCGAGTTCTATAAAGTATTCAAATCTCTGGGGTGCTTCCTTAATATCATAGCTAATACTTGAAGAATACGAACCTCATCGGTCAAGTGTATTCTCTCACTCTCAAAGTGTATAATGGGATACGTGACGCTCAAAACTCATTCATTGAAATAAAAATCCCATAGGCTTGCCAATCGTCTACATCTCTACCACTCGTTGTGCATGCAAATTTGGTGAATCAAAAAGGACTTTATTGGTTGTAATGTAGGATTTTTGGTCGGGGTAGGATAAGTATGGATTAAAGTAACTTGACTTGAGCAAATTAGAACATCATCTCAATAATCACTTCGCTCAATTAGAAGCTCAAAGTTTTGTTTCCCCAGGAATTTGCTTCTTTCAAAGTGTATTCTCTCACTCTCAAAGTGTATAATAGGATACGTGACGCTCAAAACTCAATCATTGAAATAAGAATCCCCATAGGCTTGCCAATCGTCTACATCTCTACCACTAGTTGTGCATGCAAATTTGGTGAATCAAAAAGGACTTTATTGGTTGTAATGTAGGCTTTTTGGTCGGGGTAGGATAAGTATGGATTAAAACGACTTGACTTGAGCAAATTAGAACACCATCTCAATAATCACTTCGCTCAATTAGAAGCTCAAAATTTTGTTTCCCCAGGAATTTACTTCCTTCAACCCCTTGATTTTAATATAATCACAATAAGCGCTTTTTGAAAGTGAAAATCACAACCTTATTCCACCTTATCGCTCCATTTATTTTATTTTCTCCTTATCGCTCCATTTAACCATTATTTTTTTTCTCCTATTTTTTTTGTGGTGGATAACATCATCATTATAATCACACCATTCTTCCTTCAAATTTATTTTGATAAATCATCGCCATTGGACCAACAATCTTCCCAATCGCCCCCACACACCTTTTCATTCTTTTACCAATTTGTTCTAATACGCTCAAGTATAGAGACAAAAGTTTATTATGGAACGGAAAGCTTATAATGTGGCTAACAAGAAATGGGCTTTAAACTCAATTGGGCTAACTAGGGAATTAATAATTGTCGGGTTGGCAAAAAGGTTTGAAGGGCTAACGAATAAAATCGCATAAAATCACTTTCACTAATTTGCACGCACGCTTGTAGTTTCGAATAAGATACCAAGGCAAGTTCTAGAGTCTTAAAACATGAATGGTACACTCAATAATGAAACTTGCATATTTAATGATGCAAGAAAGCTCAAAAGTTCACAAGTTAGAATTGTTCATATTTCTAAGGTATTAAACTATTTATTCAATTTCACACCCTTTTGATTATTCTATAATTTTATCTCTTGAAATTATCCTAGATCTGCATATGAAAATAACAAAGTATATCAGAGGCATCCAAGACAAGAGTTCATTCATTCGAGTTTCATCTAAGTTCATGATACTCAAAACACACCGAGTTCAAAACAAAAACAAAACACACCAAAATAAAAAATAAAAAAAAAATCACACCAAAAACACAAATAAAAATCACACCAAAATCCAAAAGTCAAAATAAAAACAAACAAACAATATAAGTATTTCTTGACCCAATATCTTCCCCCAATCTTGAATTAAAGAGTATACACACGAAGGGAGTATAGTATTAAAATAATAAAAAACTTTGGGTCAAGAAACACTTACAACCGGTCCTACTGATTGGGCGGAGGGAAATGGCCTTTTTGGACATGCCATTCATGCATTTGTCGTAATAAGGTCAGTGTTGTGCGGCGATTTATACGCCTCGAAGGCGATCGATAACAAGGCCGAGCGACCGAGTACACAACCAAACATGCTACGGCGAACTTGCCTAAGCGAAGATAATAGTCCACCTTCGAGTATCTAGCGATCGACTCCCAAGGCGATCACCTTTTGGCACCTAGCGATCGAATCTGGTGTCCGACCTAGGACGACCGTCCCGTGCCACAAACAAGACCTTTGTCCGTCAAAGTCTACGAAGACTGGATCTCAAAGCGGCGCCCATGTGCAGATCCGCAAAAGGCGCCGTAGAACATGGATCGTTGACCACAGCTGTTGGGAAAACAAGAACCCTGTATCAAGCAGTGGGATATTCAATCCTGTATCGGGTGTGTTGATAAGAGGTTTTGACATATATGCCAATCCTCAATACAGTAAGGAAACTGTATCGAAGAATTAAGGCATCAACCTGTATTGAAGACCTGTCTCGAATCCAGCATATAGTGAAACCCTTCAGTACAGCAAAGAAGTCTTATAAAGACCAAGTATGGAAACTCTCTCGAATCACCAAAACAGTTATCTTCCATACAGCTCTCAATAGTACAAAGAAGGAATCTTCAGAAGTCAAGTCCCGTTGAATAAAGAAGTATTTAAATACTCAAGGATAAAGTATTTAAATACTGTCAGTCAACAGATCTTCAAATCCCGCTAAATCCGGATCGTGCTTTTAATTTCGTTGGAACGGAATCTTGCTCAACGGATACATCTCAACGGATATATATTTCAGAGACTATATATATATCTCATGAAGGCATTGAAGATCAGTTAACCAAAAACCGAAATCAATCAAAGATATCAAAGTCATCAGAGCAAAATATATCTCCAAGCTTACTGCAACTCAGATAAAAGAGATATACAGTGCTCATCATCTTGAACAACACTTCATCAGCTAGAAGCTCATAAAGTCAAAGTTGTTGTTCATACTCTGTTCTATACTTTGAACAAACCCAGATCAGCCCTGTGTGGACTGAGGAAGACGAAGCTTCATAACTCTGTGTGAAGAAGTGAGTCAAGCTTTAGCTCCAACCAGTCTGTGTGAACGGTTGAAGCTAAGATCTTTATATCAATCTGTGTGAACGATATATTGATTGTATACTGTTATAATTACGTAGTTGTGTACGTAGTAATTATAATAAACATTTTGCTCCTGTGGAGGACCAGTGGACGTAGAGGGGTTTACCTCGAACCACTTTAAATACTGTGTTATTTACCTTCAGTTTTTACTGTTTTATTTACTGTGATTATTTAAGTATACACTGCACACCGAGTTGCTGTATCCACAGCAACTTACTGTATCTAAGACTTCCACTACGCACTCAGATTTAAAATCAGTACAGCATGTTGTTTAAACTACTTCCCAAGCTGTATCCAGTATACTTAGTGGCCAACAACAGCCTGTCACCACCTTATCACCTACCGACAGACCCGCCGAAAGGTACAAGGTGGGACCTCCCCGGACAGCGACTCAAGACGCGTGCAGGCTTCTCATTAGTCTGCACAGCTGGCTGCCAGCAGCAGCCACGGACTTTAAGGAGACCAACCCATGTGCTCAAAGACGATCGCCCGCTTATTATAATACAGCAGAGGCGATCGCCCGAAATGTCCCAGTGCAATAAATAGAGAACCTCCAGCAACTGGAGAAAGCTTTTTCCTCTCAGTCTTTCTCATTTCGGAACCACATTCAGAAAAACGTTCACATACGTTCATCTACGAAGAATACATACACACTCTCAGACTCTTGGCTTCCTCTCTGGAATCTATCTCTGGATTTCTCTCTCATCACCTCTCAACCAGAAGACTGTCGGCAGAGGCAAGAACTCCTTACGGTACAGGTTCAAAGAGACTCGCAAGCCCAGGAGCTCAGACATACAGCTAATACACACCGTGAGAGACCATCGATTTCTCACGGTCGTCACAGCACATCAACGTTGTTACAAGAACTCACAGAGCATCATATCTGGTTCTTCCGGCAATCTTCACGCTGAGTAGCTAAGATAACTAGGGTCTTTACACTCATTGTAATTGTAGTCTAACATTAATATTTGTACTCGAAAGTATTTGTATTAATAATATCTCGCGAGAGCATTCAAGCCCGGGACTAACAACCCCGGCAAATCTTGTGTTATTTACTTTTCCCACGGAAGTGCTCTCGCACTTTGTTTGCTACTCGACCATTCCAGCAATATCTATCTCTGGATAATATTTTGGGTAGCAACAATTGGCGCTAGAAGGAGGGGCACGTCTTAACCTTCATTTTTGTTCCTACCGTCCCGAAGAACACTCACTGTTCTCGGGGCATATACTTGAAGTGACACTCAATGCTCTTCAAAGAAAACCTTCAGAATCATGACGTCCGGCACTACATCAAAGAGAGCCACTCTCCGAACTGCCGCACATCATATCCTGGCTCGATCCGAGCCCCAGCCGACGGCAGAGGGAAGCCGCGGCGACGCGAGACTCTCGATCCCGCACCTGAGGGGTGGCCCCAGCCTCTCGCTCGACCAGTTCCAAACCGCGGAACAGATCTAGGAGGCTATGGCCATCCTAAATGAGCAATGGAGAGCATGCGCGGTGCCCGCAATAACTCCCTCAGCCATCCGCCGCGTGGGCAAACGGAAGTTCAAAGGGTTACTGGGCAAGCGATCGTCAGAAAGCCCCGATTCGCGAGAAAAGGCTCTCTCAAGGCCGGATGGTTCCGTATTCAGTTGCTTGGGAAGCGATCCATCATGGTGACCGGGGCATTCTGGCCCCAACCACGAGACGACGGAATATGAGTCCGTCACAAGGAGTTCGGCCTACCCAACTCCCAGCCGAATACAGATCAGCCGTCTGGCTCCCGCTCTGAACTCCAGGGGGTTAGTACTTGATCGCCTCGGCTCCCGCTCCGAGTGCCTAGCCGCGAGTAGCCAGGCCGCAGCGATGGCCGCTATGCAACGCCAGCTCGACGAGATGAAAGCACTCTTGGATATTGGGTCAAGCACCAGTAGAAAGATCATCGGACCAACCGAGCCACTCGTGGTCCACATCGAGCTTGCCCCCGTGCAACCAAGGATCGCTCCTCCCAAAACACCTCTGTACGAAGGGAGATCGGACCCCGAGACCCACCTAATCAAGTTCCAGATTTACATGACCAGGTGTGGGGCATCAGACGCGACCAAGTGCTGAATCTTCCCGTTAACATTGGGCGAGCTAGCCCACAGGTGGTACGTCTCGCTCCCACCGCGATCGATCATATCCTTTGAGAAACTGGCGAGTGACTTCACGTCATACTTCGCCGCCAAGGTCTCCAGACCAGAAGGCCCCCACCACATGATGAAAATCAGACAGGGGGAAGACGAATCCAACACAGATTATATTGACCGGGTGGATGAGATCGTCCTCACCGGCGAGCCCATCAGTGACGAGCTCGCTCTCTACTCAGTCTTGGGGGGATTCTACGGCCATTCGCCCATATTTAGACATCTGACGAAGGACATCCCCCCAACCTACGCGATCTTCCGCGCTAAGGCTGTCGACTTTCTGGCTAGGCAAAGGCTACTCACCCTCCGCCTAGGCGAGGGGACTCCATCTCCTGTCCGAAAGACGGCGATCGCCAAAACCAAAAAGGCGGTCGCCAAGCCACCCGGCGATCTCAAGGCCTTCGAGGATGTGGAAGCCCGTCTCCTCCACAAGTTCAACCGAACTTTGGCCCACATTTTTTACGCCATCAAGGGGCGCGAACCGCTAAACAAGCCAAAGGCAATAAGGGACCGCAGTCATCTGGACCACAATCAATATTGTGCCTACCACAAGAGTCCCGACCACAACACCAACCAATGCCGCGACCTCCTCAGACAACTCTAGAGATTGTTCGAAGAAGGTAAGTTGGACAGCTTATTGGCTTAGCCGGAGCCCCACCAATCTCCCAACACGATGGCCCGAGTCGAATGCGAACAGGCCAGAAAGCTCATACGAGCTGACCCCTCGATCAACCTCGGCGACTGGATCTGCATACTTCAATCAAGAGAAGGAACTTCGGAAGTCTCTCCCCGATTTCCCGCCTCATCAAACCAAAGGCTATTGCCTGAGCAAATGCTTCGAAAAATAGAATGACTCGCTCGCCCTCTAAAGTTCGTCATCAGCATGATGGACCCAGGCAGCGACCGCCTCCCCTAGCACAACGTATACCGTTTATGATCATCATCTGACTTGATGGTCCGAGGTAGAAAAGTGCCACCATGGTCGCGAAAATCGATTACACCGATGATCCGTCCATGAAAGGTTCATTTGGGCTTCGATCGCTCGCCCTTCGTTTAAATACGAGGCGGGCGTAGCCGAAGAACTCTCCAAAAACAAATCAGAGGATTACTCGCTCGCCCTCTAAAGTTCGTCATCAACATGAAGAACCTAGGCAGGCGATCTCCTCCCCTTACACAACGTATACCGTCGAGGATCGTCATCTGACTTGATGGTCCGAGGTAGAAGAGTGTCGACATGGTTGTGGAGGAAGATGGAACCGTTCTCTGTGCCCGTGCAAGGTCCCTTTGGGCCACGATCGCCCGCCCTTTGTTTAAATACGAGGCCGACGTAGTCTGAGGGCCCTCTAAAACAGATCTGTGGACACGTTCGCCTGCCCTCAAAGGTCCATCACTTAACATGGTGGGTCCTTCCCGGACAATGCGACGCGTCCCTCCCCCCATCTCAACGTATACCGTCGAGGGTCGCTATCTTAATGGCGGCCCGAGGTAGAAAAGAGCTAACAAGCCGCGGATGTGGAGTCGATTAATCCGACGATGCCCCGCACAAGGAATCCTCCAGACCAAGACCCCACGCCCTTCGTTTAAATACGAGGCGAGGCGCAACCTACAGAGGACCCTCCCAATTAAGTGAGTCGCGAGAACTTAGCCATCAGACGGGATGTCGCTCGCGCATAAGACACGGTCATAGAGGTTGGTCCATCGAACTCCGCGATCGTGCACGGTTCCTCAAGACCGGGATGGACAACCTTCCTCGAGGAATCTGCAAAATTGAAGACCGCTCACTCAACAATTTATTTTCGTCCCCTTACTTTCACTAAGTGAACAAAACAAGGGGGAAGGGCGGAGCTATTATATGACGATTGTCCCTATTCAATTACATACGGAGATCGGTATTTTTCAGATGTATGTGCAGCGATCGAATTTGTTGTAAAAGTTATCTATATGAATTTATCAATTCACTTGGAGCTATACACGCAACAATCTCTCCTCACACATTTGTACAAAGTCATACAAAGACTCAGAAAAGCAATAATTCAAGTAATAAATCGAAGAAACAAACATTCATTTCATTACTTGAAGTATCAAAGTACATACACGGTCGCCCGAAGGCCTAAGCACTACAAAGGAAATCTATAAAAATTACAAGACAAAAAGCTAGAACATTAAGGACGTAAAGCCTCAGGCCCCTGCCTGGCCTTCGCCTTCAACCACTGGATCGGCCCGCGACCCTTTATCATCTTCCGGAGCTGCCTCCCCGTCCTCCACAGCGTCTGGATGAACAAGGTTTTTCGGATTCGGATACTAGCTCAGGTCTACGCCGATTGCCGCGAGATCCAAGATCAGCACGGAGAAAGCAGGATGGGGAGGATGCTCCAACGCATATGCCTTGAAGTTTTCGGCTACAGGGCCGACCTACAACCCTCCCTTCTTAGCAGCACGAAGCGAGTTAGCAAACGCCATGTAATAGGCAAACTCGCTGACAAACTCCACGTTGAGAAAGGGATCGGCCTCGGTCGCCTCCAGCCTCCCTTTCAGCTCCGCTATCGCCTGTTGCGCACCTTGAAGCTCGGCCTCCTTAGCGGCCGTCTCTCCCATCGACGCCGACAGTTCGCTAGTCAGCCGAGCGACAGTCACCTTCAGTTGATCGGCCTCCTTCTCAGCGGCTGCATGCAACCGACGGGTATCTGTCATCTGGTCCCGAAATTGGTCGATCGTCGCCCGATCTCGCTCATAATTCTCTCTCGCCAGCTCAAATTCATGACTTGCCCGCTTATCTGCATCCAGGGGGTCCTTCCCCATAGCCACGATCCTGTACGCAAACTCGGCATTCTGTTGCCGAGCGGCCTCGAGGTCTGCCTGGAGACAGGAAGTAGAAGGACGCCCTTCGAATTCTTGCACAGCCTGGGCATCCATCGTAGCCGCCTGGAGAGAGAGAGAGCAAAAGCAGCCTGCATTGTATTCCCGGATCGCTGGCGAGCGATCGCATCTAAGTTGGTTGTCCAAGCCTTTGGCAAAGCAGAAACGGCCTGGTTGACGTATAACGGGACATCGCAGGCCTGGTGAGGAGATTGGCTCGCCAGAAAATCCAATACCAGCGGCGCGCAGGCTGGGTTAGTGCTACGGATCCTACATCAAACAACAAAAAGTTAGCACATCTCCCACTCAAGTAAACGAAACTCAGCAAACAAGCGAATTCTACCTATCGGCCCTCTCAGGGTCGCGACCAAAGTACAGTTTCCCGCGAGGGTCTCGGCCTCGGCAATCGCCATCTCTTGCAAGAAAGCTGCAGAAGACGTAGGCTCACCCGTCGGGGGGACCGCAGAGAGCGGAGGCGCGGCGATCGGCACCCCACCAGCAGGGGCAAAGACTGGAGATTCCTCCGATCTCTTCCGCTTGCGGTTCGACCGGAGCCCCTCCTCCCGAACCTCTTCCTCCGCTGCGACTGACTCTATGATAGGCCTCACCTCCGGAATAATAGGCAGCGCCACCGGAGGAACTCGAGATGACTTCTTCTGGCGAAGACGGCTCAAAACTCTAGGATTCGACATGGCTATCTCCGGTGGAGGCTCCAAAAAACGAGGGAAGCGGACCTCTGCAATGAGAGACAATCAAACAAAAGTTAGACATATTCCTCAGAAAGGACGATCGCCAAGCAAAAGGAGATCGTAGAAATTCATACTTGGGACCAAGAGATATCTCAGGAAACGGAATAGCCGAGCAGACAGCCAACGGCTATCTTTGTTAATCTAGAGAGTGTCTAAGTCGTCGTCCGTAAGACTTCGTATCCTCTCCCAGACAACCAGAAAATCGAAGGATAGCTCGTCGACCGCCGGAATATGGAAACCTGCAAAAAGAAGACCAATACAGATCAGTTCAGAATATGTCCGAACAAAGGGAGAGTCAAAACCCTTACCCGTATTCCTCTCCCGAAAGCTAGTGGGGATATCCAGCTCACCCGTAGGGTTATCGCTTGCCGATGCCTTCCACGCACCGCCGACCCAGAACCACTTCGCCGGATCGCCCCGCACCTTGTTCGGGACCCCTAGGATCACCCGAACGGACCGGCCTTGAATATGATAGCCTCCGACCGACCCCTTCTGAGCCGTCAACTTGAACAGGTAGTTCATCTCCAATGGCGAAAGAAGGCGGTACAGTCGGTGACCGCCGAACAAGGTGAGAGCACAGATGATCTGGAGCCAGGCATTCGGCGTTAACTAAAGCGGCGCCACGTTCCAAGCAGCCAGCAAATGGGAAACAGCGAATGACAGAGGGAACCGCAGCCCGACCTCTATAATCGCCTCATTTACGGCGACCATACCCTCCGGGGGTTGGTCGGCTCGCTCATTCTCCACGGGCGAGAAACGATCCACATCTGAAGGGACATGATACCTCGTCCTCCAGACGGCCAGGTCCTTCCTGGTCACCGAGCTCCTTATCTGGCCGAGGGACCACGGAGAACACTGCGCAACCCGAAACTGCGACCGCTTAGCAGATTAGTAGGGATGAGCGATCGAGTACACCCGGTAATCGAATTTAGGAGACGGACCGGACAACCTCTACATGATGGCAGCAAAGGCCAAATAGGCCTGGCCAAAACCATTATGCTGCTCCCAGTACGCCCGCACCGCCAAATCCTTCTCCATCTGCGAGCGTCTTTGCTCAACCACCGCCTCCCTAGCAACGTCGGCTTCATTGAATAGCGCCTCGACTTTCGTGGGATCAATACCGGCACGGATGGCCTCGGCGGCCATTTCCATATGGAATTCTGCGGAGGATCCTCCCCGGGCGGTTGAAGTCCCGGCGGCAGAGGTAGTGCCCATTCCGTACGAAGAATATGTTCCAGACATTTTCGAAAAGAAGAGGAGACAAGGAGTGTTTTCTTACCAAGGATTGAATCGATCGACGATCGGCAGTCAAATCTTTAGAAAAATTCTTTGGTAATATTCTTCTTCTCCGATAAAAGCGCGTAAGGGTCTTAACACTGCAACCCGGCGCCTTTTTATAGGAGATGGCAGGGACTTCCATGCAGTTAAGGAGAATCTCAGGGGTCGGAGTGCAACCGTCGCAATTAATGCCTCCCTTGAAACCCGCGACGCGTCGCTTCAAGGACACGCCAGACGAGGAGTCATAACTAACCGTCGGTCTCCCCTATAGGAACCCGGCACGTGCCCTGGAGACTTTTCCTCGACCGCTGTCGTTTCCTGCTCATTTCAGCGACCGTCCAGGTTGACCAAGTTCAAAACTAATTCGCTCAAAGATGACCGCGAGTTCCGCATAATGCAGAATCACTCGTAAAAGTTAAGCGATCGCCAGTAGAACCAACTCACCTCACGTTTCCAACATCGGAGCGAGCTGGTGGGCAATTGTTGTGCGGCGATTTATATGCCTCGAAGGCGATCGATAACAAGGCCGAGCGACCGAGTCCACAACCAAACATGCTATGGCGAACTTGCCTAAACGAAGATAACAGTCCACCTTCGAGTATCTAGCGATTGACTCCTAAGGCGATCGCCTTTTGGCACCTAGAGATCGACTTTGGTGCCCGACCTAGGACGACCGTCCCGTGCCACGAACAAGACCTTCGTCCGTCAAAGTCTACGAAGACTGGATCTTAAAGCGGCGCCCATGTGCAGATCCGCAAAAGGCGCCGCAGAACATGGATCGTTGACCACAGCCTGTCACCACCTTATCACCTACCGACAGACCCGCCGAAAGGTACAAGATGGGACCTCCCCGGACAGCCACTCAAGACGCATGCAGGCTTGTCATTGGTCCGCACAGCTGGCTGCCAGCAGCAGCCACGGACTTTAAGGAGACCAACCCATGTGCTCAAAGACGATCGCCTGCTTATTATAATACAACAGAGGTGATCGCCCGGCATCTCCCAGTGCTATAAATAGATAACCTCCAGCAACTGGAGAAAGCTTCTTCCTCTCAGTCTTTCTCAGTTCGAAACCACATTCAGAAAAACGTTCATATACATTCATCTCCGAAGAATACATACACACTCTCAGACTCTTGGCTTCCTCTCTGGAATCTATCTCTGTATTTCTCTCTCATCACCTCTCAACTAGAAGACGGTCGACAGAGGCAAGAACTCCTTACAGTACAGGTTCAAAGAGACTCGCAAGCCCAAGAGCTCAGACATACAGCTAATACACACCGTGAGAGATCGTCGATTTCTCACGGTCGTCAAAGCACATCAACGTTGTTACAAGAACTCACAGAGCATCATATCTGGTTCTTCCAGCAATCTTCACGCTCAGTAGCTAAGATAACTAGGGTCTTTACACTCATTGTAATTGTACTCTAACATTAATATATGTACTCCAAAGTATTTGTATTTATAATATCTCGCGAGAGCATTCAAGCCCGGGACTAACAACCCCGACAAATCTTGTGTTATTTACTTTCCCCACGGAAGTGCTCTCGCACTTTGTTTTCTACTCGACCCTTCCAGAAATATCTATCTCCGGATAATATTTTGGGTAGCAACAGTCAGCATCTCATCTGTTTTCTGGTGGATCTCATCTTGTTTCTGTTGGGTCTCCTCTCGAAAATCCTCGAACTCCTCTCTAAGCGCTGATCGAGATGTGGCATGTCTTGATTCGGCCTGTCTCGATGACTCGGACCGGTTCCTCTCTCTCTCTCTTCTTCCTCTTCCTCGCCTTCCGGGCCTCTCTCATAAGCATCCTCTTCCTCCATTCTTTCCGTTCTATCTTCTTCTTGCATTCTCTTCGCTCTATCCTCATTTTCTGTATGCCGAGGTCGAATATTTCGAGCAAAGTGGCTATCACCAGGAGAGATTAATCCAGCTGCTACCTGGGCCAATTTATACGCCTCCGTGGCCATTTGTAAGTTTCCTAAATCCCGAATACTATCAATCGTCGTTAGAGGTGTATTCGGGAGGAGGAAATGATCGCTGTCATTCTGGAGGAATATAACATGCGAGTCGTAATCCAGGATATTCATCAATCTCATGACTTGCAAAGATATGAGCATATTTCCTGGAAGGGGAGTTCGGTTGTCCAGTGATATTTCAAGATGAAGTGCGATAGGGGTAATTAAACCCCCTATCCAAATCTCCCATCTCGGTTTAGTAGCAACATCCTCAAGATGATCCATTAATATAGCCCCGGTTGCTGGATCCATCCCGTCGAGCATGTGAGATAGAGCATACAACTCTCGCTGGGTGATCGGCCCTGTTTCTTTCCAACCGAAGATAGTGCTCGCAATTACTTTGTGTAGATAGCGGAAGATAGGATTGCAAATAGAGGATCCCTTGGCCGACTTTGGGATGTAAGGACGTGCCTCACTCCCCGGGTACTCTACCATTGCCCGCCGATATGTTTCACACTCGAACTGATTTATTCGGTATTCTCCGTACCTTTGAGTGTCGTACATGGCATCCAATTCGCCGGAAGATAGTTTTTCCTTTCTGTTGTTTAGACGGAATTCCAAAGTGATCGGCTCATGACTGATCGGGTATCTTTTAACCATACGCGTGATAAGGAATTCCAGTATGAGGCATCGGTAGGTGGGCCAATGTTGTATCATCATCGTCTCCCACCTTATTCTTTCCAGCAGCTTCATGACATCGTCTTTTATTCCCATGGCCATCATGCATTCCTCGTCCGGCCATCTAGTGGGAAGCATTTTTTTTATGCCCCAACATCTCCCACCGTGCTAGGCGGCTCGGCGGAAGTTCAATTCTATAAGTCTCGGGCGTCTCAACAACCCCTTGAGCCGGTATTCTTTCCGGTTGCTCTATTTCCGTTGTGGGTCTTCCTCGTCCACGGTGAGCCGCACCACGTCCCTATTGGGCATTTCCCCGTCCTCGATCTCTGGCCATTTCTCTGCAAGAAATTCATCCATTATCATTTGTTTCAAAACAATTTCAAGGTCAAAATTTTTTTTGATGATATATGCTCCCCCAAACTTATTATCAATTGCACATTTACCCCAAAATAATCGTTTTTTCATCCAAACTAACTTCATGTGAAATTAAACATACTAAGCTTCTTGAAAAAAATGATTTCCAACATGTTCAACATCTCTTTCATAACAAGAATTTCCAACATGTAATTCAATTTCCCAACATATAATTCCAGCATGTCATTCCATCACCCAACACATCAATCGTAATGAAAAAAATTCCCCAAAAAATTCGACTCAAGAACCCTAAATTGATCAAGAATTCATAATTCACACAATCTTAATGTAATGAAGAATTAAACCATTCAAAATCGTAGAACATACCTTGAATTCGGAGTACAAAGATGAAGAAAATTGAAAAAAATTGAGACCCACGAGAGGGATGATTTCGTCTGATTATTAATGTTTTGAAGCTCTTAGATTGTGGATTAATGATCAGGGCCTTGTTATTATGCTTGATTTAGTACAATTTATCTTTTATTTTGATGAATTTTAAGGGTATGGGAGATAGGGTTTAGGATTGGGGAAGATGGGGAGAAAATAAATTTTGGGGAAGAAGGTGAATAGTAGCAGTCGGCCGTGTCGTGTTTTTATTGTTAGGCATATTTTTATACGCTTATTTATCATTATTCTCTATCTATTTTGTGTCTAAACCTGCATAAATGAGCCTTTAATACACTATTCTTTTATGTTTAGCAGGAAATTGGAGTCCGGAAGCTCGAACGATGAAAAACGGGCGAAAACGGCAATTTTTGGCCTGGGGCCGCGGCACGAATAAAGTGAGCCGCGGCACACGAAGGCAACCAGCAAGCACCGAGCATGTCATCGTGAGCCGGAACAAGGATGCCGAGCCGCGACCAGAGGAAAATAAGCGCCCAGGTATAGGCGCTGAACATGGTGAGCCGCGGCACAGATTAAGTGAGTCGCGGCCCACGGGGCGGTTTTGATAGAATTGGCCGCAGTTCTGGGCCGTTTTTGGAGCTGTTTTCGACCCAATACCCGGACGCGTTTTGGAGGCCAGTGAGAGTTATAAATAAGGGCTTAAGGTCTGAAAAAGAGAGGGAGGATCGAGTGGAAGAAGATCATCGCGGAATCAAGAAGAAGCAGAAACACCAAGGAGTAGAGAGCAGAAGCCACAAGAATGGAGGAATCCAAGTTCTTCATCTGCGTTTGATATCGATGCTTTCTTTCATTATTTCTGTACTTTTATTCTTTAGCATGTCAGGCTAAAACCCTGTTCTAGAATTTTGATGAAACCGAGGTTTTGACGAATTTACCTTTGATTATCTATATAATTCCCCTTTCTGTTGAGTTTTCCCAATTGTTTTTAATGCTTTCAATTGTGTGGCCTATAATTGAATTGTTTTAATTACGCAACTCGAATCGGGAGAGGATAGTTGGTGAGGAAATATTGGTGAGAACCGTTTTATCTTGTGAGATAGGAATATACTCATAGGAACTACGTGGCCTTTCTGAAGATTTCGTGCTTTTTGCCTATTGTCGAATTAATTCACCTAGGGATAGAGTGTATTATTCTCCTTAGAAAAATCTACTGACCTCGGGAGAGGCGGTATAGTACTTTAGCAACCTTCGCCTTCAATAAATTGGGAAATCATTAACTTTAGATAATCGAGAGTAAATTCAGATAAACCGAGGTGGATTCACAATCCTAGATTAATTTCTTATTTGATTTTCTTTCTTCGAGCGATCGTTTTTACTATTTATTCTTTATTAATTTTCTTTAATTATTACTTGCATCCCAAATTTCGATAGTTCAAATAAAATTAGAATACGCATACATCGGTAGTTGGTAAGTCAGTCCTCGCGGAAACGATATCTTACTCATCATTTTATTACTTGTCTACGATAACGTGCACTTGGGTTCACCGAAATCTAGCAACAAGTTTTTGGCGCCGTTGCCGGGGACTGATTACTTTACTAATATCTATTTCAGTATTTCTAGTCTTAGTTTGAACATTTTTTTTATTTTTGTGTAATTTTATTTATTTGTTTTTCCTTGCAGGAATTTCCGGTTAGTGCATGAGAAAATTCGGTAATGAAGGCCTACTACCTTTGGATACCGAACTTAAGCGCACTCTTCGGAGAAGCAAGAAGGAGAAACGTGAGCTACTGACAACAGTCACCATGGCCGATAATACTAAAAATCACGGAAGAGATAATCTTGTGCAGCAAGCTCAACCGGCATTGGCACTTCGAGATTATGCAATGCCACAAATAAATGCGAACTTTTCGGGGATTCGGCGTCCAACCATCCAAGCGAACAACTTCGAAATCAAGCCGGCTATTATTCAGATGGTACAAGCAAGCCAGTTTTGTGGACTGGCAAATGATGACCCCAACACTCACATCGCGTCGTTTCTCGAGATTTGTGACACTTTCAAAAATAACGGTGTCACCGATGATGCTATTCGTCTACGGCTTTTCCCTTTCTCTTTGAGGGACAAAGCCAAATTTTGGTTGAATTCTCTACCGCCGGGCTCTATCACAACTTGGGCAGAATTAGCGCAAGCCTTCCTGGCTAAATTCTTTCCACCATCGAAGACATCGAGATTAAGTAACGAAATTACTACTTTTGGGCAATTCGATATGGAGTCGCTTCACGAAGCTTGGGAGCGATACAAGGATTTACTGAGGAGATGCCCACATCATGGCTTACCGGATTGGCTCCAAATTCAAACATTTTATAACGGATTGAGTGCTTCTACACGCACTCTTGTTGATGCAGCCGCTGGAGTAGCGCTGATGGGAAAAACGATGGCCGAAGCCCACTCTCTATTGGAAGCGATGGCTGCAAATGCTTATCAGTGTCCTTCTGAACGAGTAATCCCGAAGCAAGTTATGGAAATCTCCAATAATGATCTGATCTCTACATTATCAGCACAAGTCGCAGCACTGACTCAGCAACTTCAAGCCTTTTCACATGCTCCTTCCCCCGTTACCACTGAATCGTGTAATTGGTGCAACGGATCTCATCCTACCGCATAATGCCAAGTTGGAAATCCTTTCAAGCAACATCCGATGGAGCAAGCTCAGTTCGTGGGGAACGGGAATCGGTAGAACAATCCGTACTCCAACACTTATAATCCGGGGTGGCGTAATCACCCTAACTTTTCATGGAAGAACGGACAAAACTTAAACCAACCTCAGTTTGCTCAACACCAACAGCAACCCCCTCCTGCTCCAAAAATCTCTCTAGAGGAAGCGATTGCGAAATTAGCAGCAAATACGAGTCAGTTCATGACCCGTACGGAAGCAACCTTACAAAACCATTCCGCTTCTATTCGCAACTTGGAAGTCCAATTGGGCCAGATAGTAAATGTGTCAACAGCCCGCCCGGAGGGTACCTTACCAAGTACGGCCGAGACAAACCCCAGAGAGAGTATTAATGCCATTAGTTTGAGAAGCGGGAAGGAATTGTGCGACCAGCCCGAGAGGAACAATAAGAGAAGTGAGGGTGAGGAGAAGAAAAGTTTGGCGACTGAGGAATCACAAAATTCGAGACCCTCGATACTATTTCCTGACAATCCGAAGGCATATGTGCCACCCGTCCTGTTTCCACAGCGTTTGCAAAAGCAGAAATTGGACAAACAATTTTCCAAGTTTCTCGACGTTTTCAAGAAACTACATATAAATATTCCATTTGATGATGCCTTGGAACAAATGCCGAGCTACTTGAAGTTTATGAAGGAAATCCTATCTAACAAAAGGAAGCTCGAGGAATATGAAATGGTGGTACTGACTGAAGAGTGCAGCGCGATTCTACAGAAAAAGCTCCCGCCAAAATTGAAGGATCCAGGAAGCTTCAATATACCGTGCACCGTAGGAAATCTCTCTTTTGATAGAGCGTTGTGTGATCTCGGCGCCAGCATTAATCTGATGCCCCTTTCCATATTTAAGAAGCTAGGCATTGGCGAAGCCAAGCCGGCGACAATCTCGCTGCAATTAGCTGACCGATCAATCAAGTACCCGAGGGGGGTTATAGAAGATGTATTAGTCAAGGTAGATAAATTCATTTTTCCTGCCGATTTTATTGTGCTCGATATGGAGGAGGATCAAGACATCCCAATTATTTTGGGAAGACCATTCTTAGCTACCGGCCGAACTCTTATTGACGTGGAAAAAGGGAAACTCACTCTGTGAGTTCAAGATGAGCAAGTCACTTTCCAAGTGTTTAAATCCTTTCCGTGTCCAGGTAGTGTTGAGAAGTGTTCGCAAATTGAAAGTGTAGATACCTTTGCGAAGGACACACACCGGAAGAGTTGTCGGTCGAAAAAGTCAGAATCCGTTTTAGTTGCCCCGACGCCTAATAAGAATGAAGAGCAAGTCGCATATCTTAGGCATTTGAATATGTTGTCTTCAACATCCGTTCATCCACAATCGGAAAATTCTCATTCTGTCCTAAGTTCGCCCATGGAGTTGAAAATTAAGCCGGATGTCAAACGGGTGCCAAGTCATGTGCAAAATGGGTGTTTCGGAAAGTTGTTTTTGTTAAAATCTTTTCACAAAGAACATTGGGTGTCCAAACCGAAAATCGGATTGTTAAAGACCAATGGTCAAAAATTTAAAACACATATTAACGGTTCGATGGACGGTGCGGAGTCCAAATGGTCTTTGAGAAATGGGAATTGATTTTCAAAAAGTCCGGCTGAAGACTATAAACTTAGCGCTTCTCGGGAGGCAACCCGAGTATTAGTTGTGGATTTTTGTTTTTCAGTATTTTCTTGCATTTTGGATCTTTATTTTTCGTCATTTTAGCTTGAATATGCTTATCTCTCACGCTCTTGATGTTTTATTTCGAAAATTCTGTGCAGAAATTATCCCAGGGGAAAATTCACCATTGGGCCGCGGCACAAGGAGAGTGAGCCGCGGCACACACAAGTCGAAAAAAAATGAGGCTAAACTCCCTGTACTCTGTGCTGCGGCACGACCTTACTGAGCCGCGGCACACTCGATCCATGAGCCGTGGCATATATGCGCTGAGCCGCGGCACACCAGATGCACCAGATATACCCAGGGACCTGTACTACGAGCCGCGGCACGGACCAAATGAGCCGCGGCACACTAACATGCTGAGCCGCAGCACCCGTATGCTGAGCCGCGGCACATGGCGATGGAACAAAGAAGCCTGAACAGGCTGTACTCTGGGCCGCGGCTCACTTAAGCAGTGCCGCGGCCTCCGTTCAGAAGTTCAACAGCCCAGGTATCCTTCTTATACTCGATCGGCCGGCACCCAGGTAACTTCTTTTCCTTTCTTCGCACAGCGGTCGGCCGAAAACCTTCTCAACTTTTGTTCTTCTTGCATCCTTCAATCAAAGCAAGGTAATTTTCAATTCCTAATCTTTGTTGCTACATGGGTTGAAGCAAGGTGGTGTGCTTCATTCAATATTGATTATGTTGTGAGTTTTTCTTTTTCAAAGTTCTATCAAGGTTGAAGTGGGAATATGAAGTTTTTGGTTGATTATTGATTGTATTCCTTGATTATGAATGAATTGTGGATGCTATTTGTCATTCGACATGACTATCTAATTGTGTTGTTGTTTTTGGAGAATTGGATTAAACCATTATACTTCTTGTCCTTCATTGAAATTCACGCATTCAAGGTTTTCGATGAAATGCATAAATGAAAATTGTTTTAAGCCAACGTTTTGAAGCTATGTGCAACGAATTTGTTTATGGACTTAGATCGTACCCCAACCCTTACGACAAGTTTAAACTTGAAAGATCAATTTTAATATTCTCTCACGGCGGTGCTAGCTCGTTAAACTCATTATTCACGTTTTGCATATCTTTAGTCAAGTGGGGTCGTTTTCCTTATAGCTTACGTAATTTCCGGTGTTTATCTTTTCAGGAACTCGCCATGGCTAGAAAGAGAAAGGTTAGCACAAGGGCTAGGATGCAATCGTCCCCCACATGAGGGGAAACTTCACAAAGCCGAGCCGAGTTGGAGTCGCACCAATTCTCCGACCCGAAAATTCATAAAATATTCAATGAAAAGATCCGTCCTTGACCTTTGATTCCGGAGTGGGGATTCACTCCATCCCCCCAGGACGGGGAGCTTCTGACGATGATAGACGAGATAGGGTGGGCCCGTTTCGCTGCACCCCCTGAGCCGGCAGTGATCTCCATTGTACAGGAGTTTTATGCTAGCGCTCTGCTGAAGCATATCCGAGCAGGGCAGATGATACCGCAGTCAGATACTCAGACTCAGGTCGTCGTCCAAGGCATTACAGTGGATTTTTCGGTGGCTGCTATTCGGAGATTATTCGAGCTGCCTGTGGTGGAAGATACAGCGTTTACGCGAGCTATGAGTGGCCTCACGAGGGAGGCCCTGCTCGAGACACTCACACAGACCGGCTCTGTTTGGGAGACGCGTGACCCGTGTTCCTCGGCCTTCTACTTTAAGAGCTCGCGCCTCAGTCGGCTCGGGCGAGCCTGGTTGTATTTCATCTGCGCTCATGTAGATCCTACCTCGCAGCTTCGCTCGGTTTTACTCTATCATGCCCGTACACTATATGTCATCACTTCCGGGCTTAGGTTCGATGTGGCCCCTCTTCTGGTCCGATCTATTCTTCTATGCATTCAAGGAGGGGCCAAGACGGGGCTGAAGCACCCCTCTCTCATCTGCGCTCTATGCCGCCCGTCGGGCATGACTTGGTCGGATGATGAGCCGATGCTGGCCCCCCAGGGTCCGATTGATCATCGCATCATTTCTCACTCTGACCAGTGGGGAGGAGCGCCGGCACACGCTCGTGGGCGAGGATTTATTCTTGATGAGGCACACGAGCAGTCCCTCGAGCCTCTTGTTCTGACGCATGGGCAGGCAGAGTCCAGCCCGCCGCCCGACAGAGAGCACTTGCAGGCGATGTTCGACAGCCTGAGAGAGGAGATGAGGAGAGAGAGTCACTTGGCTGCTTGGAGATAGGAGTTGAGGAGAGAGAGAGAGATCCATCTGGGTGCCCTAAGAGAGGAGATGCGGATGGAGAGAGAGAGCATCCTCACAGCCGTCCGAGATGAGATGAGAGAGGAGGCCTGCCGGGCCAACCGACGTGAGATGAGGCGCTTGGCAGCGAGGGATGCTTACCACCAGGACTACCTTACTGCATGGACGAGCCATATTATGCACCTGGACGGGCCTTTCGTCCCACCAGTTCAGCCATCCACGCCACCCTCCTCGCCGGACGACGCCGACACCAGTTCATGAGCGGACAGTATGGGAGTACTTGACCTTTTCTTTTATTGCATATTACATTTTGTGTACATTGAGGTCAATGTACGTCCTAAGTTTGGGGGGGGGGTTTACTTTCTGTTGCTTTACTTATTCGTTTGCATTTTTCGTTATGGTTATTTTTGACGCTAGCCTTGCTTGTCGTGTTTTTATTTGCATTCGTGAATTTTTCGTGTTTCTTTTTGTGTAAAAATGATGTTACGATACTGATTTCTCTCTGAAGAAACGGTTGAGTTTTAGTCGAGTTGTAGTCAGCGATATCTGTTTCTGTTGAGTATTCATTTTGGTCCGAAATTTTTTCGTTTTTTTTGTAGAAATCTTAGCAGATAAAAAAGGAGACATATGTGTTTTCAAATCGCCATTTATAAGTTTGGTTACACTTTTCGCGTAGCTAGTCGTCCATTAACATGAGTCGTGTTGGCACTTTAATTGAGTTTAGAGTCGGACAGTTTTTCCCAAAAAGTTGAGATATTATTTGTTCTATGATGGGAAGTCTAGTAACCGGGGGTATTCACGTGACCCGTTGTTTACTCTCACGTAAAATGACAACCCTGATTAGACTAGTGGTTTAGAGATTTCGCATGTGCCAATGATGGGGAGCCTAGTAATCGGGGGTATTCGCGTGACCCGTTGTTTACTCTCACGTAAAACAGCGACCTTGAATCGGACATGCGGGAATAGCTATTCGAGTTGTTTCTCCGCTGTGGAGGGGAACTTAGTAACTAGAAGCATCCATGTTCCCCATGAGTGTCTTTTACGTCAAACGGTTCCCCAATACATGAGAATAGAATTCCACCCTAGGATTATCCCGATGAAACATTCCGAGATCCGAACCTAGTGGTTAACTCGAATCATTTTATTGATCATATATAAGGGAATACTGTCCGAGGGTTATTTTTTATGATGAAACTCTTGAAATTTTTGGCACTAGACTGTGGGACTGGGCGAGTTGGCTCGGTTATTTTAACCCTTCATATTGGCGGTCGGTTAAATTCACACTTGTTAATCTTTGAGCTTGATTTTATTCATGAACGATTGATTAGCACTGAAAATGGTTACTTGGTGGAATCAGTGTCCTGGATGTGTGACACGCTTTTAGTGTAACTATCGCAAGTGCACGATATCATATCAAGTAGTAAAGTGGACTTTTTGAGTCCGGTTTATCGATCCCACAAGGAAGTTATGTTATAATTTGAATTATACACTATTAGTCTATTTTTATAGATACTTAAGATGAGTGAAACACACAATTAAAAAGTTTGGTTTAATAATTGCAAAGAAATTGCAATAATAGTTCTAATATTATAAGGAAATAAAAAGATAGCAATAATAATAGATTGATTATCGATAAAATGAAATAGTTGGGATTACAAACTTAGTTCGTCATTAGTTATAAAAGATGTATTGGAGATCATAAGATGAATTTACTTATTATGTTGTGTAGATTCGATTTTCCTTAAAAAGACAGTTTCTCTTTCGAACTATAAACGCCCTTACATATTGAATCAATCCACTATATTTCTATGTTGATTGGCTTCAATACATAGCATTAAAATTTGTGAAAATAACTCAATGAATCATCTAAGGACTAGGGGTATATTTCTATCCCCTAGAACAACTTAGAGTGAAGATCATTTGATCTAATCAAACATATTTTCTTTCGAAACATATGAAGACCATAAATATCTTCATTAATTGGCCAAATAAATAAAGATTGTTAAAACAATGAAAATCACACACAATAATAAGTAATTCATAATATATCTTTATACAAACATAAATAACATGACTAACCTTGTTTATAATCCCAACTTAAGAAACTTAGCCCATAAAGGGTTTATTACACATATTACAAGCTTTGGTCGTCATTCTTAGTTGAATCAAGAGAAAGAATTGATCCTAACTCCCTTAGTAGATAAAGGAGATAGAAGCAATAAACTCTCTGAACAACATATACTACACCACACTTACAAAGATCACTCAAGAACACATGTGTGTTCTTCACACAAAAAGAAAAGTTTACAAAAAAATGGAAAATTATATGATGAATGGTGAATGATGAAGGATCTAAGGGGTCTATTTATACACCTAAAGTCATCTAATAGCTCCAAAACTCCAGCATTATTACATTATATCGGATCAATGCCAGCCATCCCCTCAATAATACACAAAAAGTATAAAAAATTAGACAAATCATAGCAATCTGTCAAGAGTTACCCAGTAACATTCGGGAGTTACAGCCGTAACTAAGGTGACTTACGGCCGTAACTCCTGAATGTTACGGCCGTAACGTGGCTTCGTAAATTTGCTCATTTGAAGCTTTGGTAGTTACGTTTTTAGCCCAGAATTCCTCAGACTTTGCGTTTTTGCCCCAGATCTTCTTCGGATGATAACTTTTGATATATAACCCTGATTTTGAATCCGGAAAGACTGCCGAATTCGTCTCGGAAAGACCTACAACATGAATATATCAAAATTCAATAAAGAGAATATTTATTAAACATGTTGTTTCTTGAGTAATTCAGTTATTTAATCCGATCATCATCCGATAAAAATAAAATTATTAAAACTAATAAATTAAAAGCAAAAAACGAGTAAACTAGATCAATTATGGGTGAATTTTATCGATACAAATCATGGATAAGTGTACAAAACTGACACTTATCAATGTGACTCACTATTACGATACTTGTATTATTCTTTGAGATTTTCAAGGTAGTATTGATTAAGTTGAGCACTATGGAGTTGCACGATCATTCACGATATTCTTTTGTTTGAAATTGATTATTTTTGCTTGAGGACAAGCAAAGGCTCAAGTTTGGGGGTATTTGTTAGGCATATTTTTATACGCTTATTTATCATTATTCTCTATCCATTTTGTGTCTAAACCTGCATAAATGAGCCTTTAATGCACTATTCTTTTATGTTTAGCAGGAAATTGGAGTCCGAAAGCTCGAACAATGAAAAACGGGCGAAAACGGCAATGTTTGGCCTGGGGCCGCGGCACGAATAAAGTGAGCCGCGGCACACGAAGGCAACGAGCAAGCACCGAGCACGCTGTACTGTGAGCCATGGCACAAGGATGTTGAGCTGCGGCCCAGGAGGAAAAATAAGCGCCCAGGTATAGGCACTGAACATGGTGAGCCGCGGCACAGATTAGTGGTAGATCTTCAAGGATAAGAGCCTTTCTCGTTGCTAAAAACGGACATTCAAGGATAAGTGGTAGATCTTCATCTTCTTCCATGTCTAGAACGACAAAATCCGTTGGAAATATAAATTTGTCGACCTTTACGAGCACGTCTTCAACAATCTCCTTGGGGTGTGTTGTGGATCGATTCGCCAATTGTAATATTATCGTTGTGGCTTTCATTTCCTCGACACCTAATTTCCTGAAAATAGATAAAGGCATAAGGTTAATCGAAGCACCTAAATGACACAAAGATTTATCGAATGAAACTTTCCTAATGGTGCATGGAACTGTAAAGCTTTCGGGGTCCTTAAGCTTTTGAGGTAATGTGCGTTGGATAATAGTGCTACATTCCTCGGTTAGTTTAACCGTCTCATGCTCTTTCATCCTTCTTTTTCTTGACATCACATCCTTCAAGAATTTTGCATAATTAGGCATTTGTTCCAAAGCATCTGCAAAAGGAATATTGATGTTAATTTTCTTGGAGATGTCTAAAAATTTTGCAAATTGTGCATCTAACTTTTTCTTCTTAAAACGTTGAGGAAAAGGGAGTGGAACTTTAGAAGTAGAAGTAGATTTAGAAGATATTTTAGGCTTCTCAGCCCCCTTAGATGCATCATGCTTCACTTCTTCCTCTCCAATTTCGATTTGATCCTCTTTGGCTCCCTCGCTTCGTTGGACCGTTGGCATCTTTGGCCCTTTATAATTCGTTCCGCTTCTTAAGGTGATAGCTTTTGGGATTCGGTGCCATAAACGAAGGCCCAGCGGAAGTGGTAAAACAAAAATTAATTCGATCTGAATCCCTACGAGGATCGATCGAGCTACGTATATACGAATATTAAAACGAAATACAAGAGATATAAGAGATTCACCCTTGTAGTCCGTTGATTAAATGGATTCCTTCTCTTGAGCTATTCCCCAAGCTTGAAATGAAATCCCTACGATCCAATGCGCTCCAAGCACTTGAATGATCCAACACCGAAAAGACAACGTCTCTACTTGTCACGCGCCGGAGAAATGACCACAATGACTAAACCTCGTTATCCTCCAAGGATACGGCTAGAACAAGGTTATAGAAGCTTTTCAAAAACAAGATTACAACACTCTAAGTGTTTAATCTATGATCTCTCTATCAATCTCTCAAAATATTTCTCTAAGAAATGTTTGAAGAAAATGAAGAACACAATGAGAAAACTTTTTCTCTCTCTCAAAAACAAACTCACGGCTGGAATGTGTTACTCAAGAGTGAGGAGAATGTAACAAGCAAATAGCAACAACGAATTTAATACGGAAATCCATTATCAAAATGTTCCCGAGAAGTTTTAGAATTTCGAACTCAAGTAAGAGATATTTGAAAAGGAACACATCATCTCGGGGATTTTTAAAACAGAAATTCTTTTGGACCTCGAGTCCCAATTTACAAAACCTTTTCGAAAACATTAGGGCCTTAGCCCGATTCTCGTTTCAAAGCCATCATTATATTCTTCTTACAAATCCCACAAAATCAACTATCCCTTATTTTAATAGATATCAAATCTTTAAGGTCATTAGTCTTCACACACCAAAGCAAGACTAAGACTAAAGGTAAGAGATCAAAAGTGGGGCGGCCTCTAGAAGGAATCGGACGAGTTTGGTTCGTTTTGGACTCCCGTGAGTCCAAACAGATAAACTCCGATTCTATTCTGATGTATTTATATCAATTAATTAATCCAATTAATTAATCATATCAAATATATAATAACATAATTAATTTCTCCAAGAAATAATTATATTCATGAATTAAATTAATCACCTAGTAATTTATTTAATTTATTAGGCCGTAAATTAATTTATCCAGTAAATCAATTTAGACATCCAATGTCCTAATAAATTAGATATCCAATATCTAATATTTATAATGAGAGAATAAGCTCGATTCATTCCATCGTCAATCCTATTGCGCGACTCGGTAGGTCCGTCTCAGTCAGCAATGGGTGGAACCAAAGAGTAGTAGTACCACCTAGCCAGCCTGGCGGCCTACACTGTACCCCAACTGAGAACAAAAGATTGTGATCATTCAAGAACCATTCTATCGTGAATACCAGTATACGTATAAACCCTTCTTTCAAATGTCCTGATCAAGTTATAGGGTCACGGTCAGTCAAACCCTATCTGTACTTGACGCTCTGCATGCGTTAATGCAAATCAAGATCATCGAGCTCTGGTGTATCCAATACAACTAGCTCCAATGCTTTGGCCAAAGACTTATGATCTCATCTGCCAATAACCGCATATGACATATAACCCGCTCACTAACGGGAGAGAATTCTATCTTGGTATTCAGTATGACCTGCTACTTGCCCGTCAAGATGCACGTCGAGGTTGACCCCCATCTTCTGGTTTATAGGGTCGAAGTACTCTAATGAAAATCTTGACGTCACAAGCACATCCCTACTAAATCCTCAAGTCGAAGGTTCACGAATACCTATCACAACCTTTCGATTCCGTCATTGACTGTCCCGGAGTGAAATCCATATGATGAATCGAGGGTGAGTCGGTTCGAGTATACTAATCTAATTAGCATACCTATAACGTGTGCTCCCACTGACCATTAGTGTTCGACAGGCACTCTCCATGTCAAAGAACACGTCATACAAGTCTTCATATAAACTTAACGCCCAGTCAAGTTTCATCGACTTGTGAACGATTCAGTATTTGAGCTATAAACCTTTCTAGTGCCGACCCCCTTATCCAATATGGAGTGGAACGTTTGGTCTCAAATAAATGGACTAGTTTCTATATGTATATTTACGAGTTAAGAATGCCAGTAACTACTAGTAAAAAAAGAAACATTCATTTGCCTTATGATAATGCTTCACATAATTACAAGTACAATGCCCTCACTCAACATCCTCTGAGTGGCATTCGAGGGCATATTCCTAACAATCTCCCACTTGCACTCAATGCCACACACTATGGTATCTAATACCCATGTTCTCCAGATGAAGCTCTAAGCTAATCTGAGAAAGTGTCTTGGTCAGTGGATCAGCGACGTAGTCGGCTGACTCAACTCTATGCAGCGCAATGTATCTCTTTGCGAACGAATTCTCTTACGAGATGATACTCTCTCTCAATATGTTTTGTACTATTATGAAACCTCGGCTCCTAGGCCTGTGCTACCACTCTGGCAGCGCAGCACAAGGTGTCATGTGAAGTTTACCCAGTAACTTCTTAATTCTTCCTTTGGAGGCCTCCGAGGCCTCTTTATACTCAGCATAATAGGTGGAACCAACAGTCGCGCTATACTTGGCACTATGCCAAGATACTGCTCCTCCATTAAGAGTGAATGTAGCCAGAAGTAGACATAGAATCGTCTTTCTGTCCTTGGAAGTCCAATACAGTGAATCCCATCACATTCACTTCTCCACCGCCATATATAAGAACTAGATATCCAGTCCTTCTAAAGTACTTGAGAACGTTCTTTACGGCAGTCTAATGTTCCTGAACTGGGTTATCCCGAAACCTACTTACCACACTCCCATCATGTGCAATGTAGGGTCTCGTACACAATAAAGTATATATAAGGCTACCCAAATTCTGAAGCATATGATATATTACTCATTTCCTTTCGTTGTTCCTCACCCAGCGGACACATCTTCGAGGAGAGTTTTATTCCATGTCACATCGGTAGGAACCCTCTTTTAGAGTAATCCATCTTAAATCGCTTTAAGATTTTATCTATATAGAGGGATTGGGAAAAACTTATCATTCTCTTCGATCTATCATAGTAGAGTCGAATCACAAGAATATAGGTTTCTTCTCCCAAGTCTTTCATGGAAAAATTACTCGAAAGCCAAGCTTTCATAGAACTGAGCATTCCCACATCATTTCCTATCAGGAAAATGTCATCTACATATAGTACTAAGAATGTGATCTTGCTCCCACTAACCCTTTTGTATACACAAGTCTCCTCTTCATTTTGCACGAAGTCAAACTCTTTGACTGTCTCGTCAAAATGAAGGTTCCAACTACATGAAGACTGCTACAGTCCATTTCATAGAGTCTACATCCACCATTGCTAGGTCAATGGTCATGGGTCGGTCTCTTGTTTATCACCTGGAATCTCGTGGAAACCCAGTTCCTCCAAGTGCATAAAACTATACCTCTCAGGTAATTGAGACACCCTACTAGACCTACAAGGTGGTTGTACTTGTGTTACAGAAGGTTCGGTTCCAATTTCTTGCACAGGTGTCTCCTGAGGAGTTTTATTGTATTCTTCCAAAGAAATATTTCTACCTGCTCCGCCTTCCTGAATGAACTCATCTTCCAGGAAGTGTGCATAGAAAGCAACAACGATCTTTCGATCTTAGGGCATGTAGAATAGATAACGCATCGCCTCAGATGGGAATCCAATGAAATGTCTCCTCACGGACCTCGCTTCCATTTTGTCCACCTTAGTCTCCTTGACATAGGCGGGACATCCCCAAATCCTAATGTGATTAAGACTTGGTTTCCTGCCCTCTCACATCTCATGTGGAGTTTTAGGAACAGATTTGGAAGGACATCTGTTCAAGATATATGCAGCAGTCAGGAGTGTATACCCCCATAGGTAAATCGGTAAGTCAGTATAGCCTAGCATGGAACGGACCATGTCCAACAAGGTCTGGTTTCTTCTTTATAACACACCATTTAACTGAGGAGTGCCTCGAGGTGTTAGTTGTGATACTATTCCATGTTCCTTCAAGAACTTGTCAAACTCCGTACTCATATCCTCGCCACCTCGGTCCAACCGATGTGCTTTGATATGATTTCCAGTTTGTTTCTCGACTAGGGCCTTAAATTCCTGGAATTTCTCAAAGGCCTCGGATTTACGTTTCATTAAGTATACATAACCATACCTAGTATGATCATCTGTAAACGTAATAAAATATTGACATCCATCACGTGCTACTTCCAAAGCACCACAAACATCGGTATGGATTAATCCCAGTTTATAAGCGGCTCTTTCAAAAGTCCCTGTGAAGGGGGACTTAGTCATTTTGCCTTTAAGGCAAGATTCACAAGGAGGAAAAAGATTCGATCCCAATGGACCCATAAGTCCATCTTTTTCCATTTTGTGAACTTAGTCTGACCAACATGACCAAGTCTAAGATGCCATTTCAAAACTTGATTGGTTTTATCCCTGCCACGCTTCCAAGTCATAGTATTCACAACGACTTTGTTACTGAGGAGTAGATGATACAATCCATTTAACTGTAATATCTGGAATTTCTACTACTGTTGTTTGATATTATTTTATCCGAGTTATGTTGCACAGCGTGGAATCTGTACAGTATCGATAAAATAAATGAAGGACTAAGACATCCGTATTGGTATTATTACCGCACTTGGTTGACAGTTGTATTGGAAGACATTGTGTGTCGGGCTTATCATATGAGAATATTGTTGGAAGAAGTATACGTATTCAGTATGCCGTATGTTCGTATATAGTATGTTGAGACGTTGGACAAGAGTAGATGAAAATGGCTAATTGTAACATTATTAGCGCATGCTAATATACATGCCTAGCGCACGCTATCGTGCTGGTTTAGCGCATGCTAGAAGGAAAAGATAGTACAGACCAGATCAGAAGGAATCTATGTGTGAACCCGGTCACTTTTGGCGCATGTGCCGACGAGGTAAATGGATGTTTGTTGAGAAGAGTTTGCACACGCTAATGCATATTGTTAGCGCACGCTAACATCAGATCGGTCCAAAGGGAATCTTATCCTAGTCAGAGCTGTCGGCGTGTGGACCTGTCTTTGGAGCATACAGACAAACAAGTCAACTATGAGTAGCGCACACTACGATCGGGCTCTAGTGTACGCTAGATAGAGGAAATTACGTACGCTATTTAATGGACATTGCGTACGTAACTCATTGTATGCAGTAAGGCAGTAGCCTCTAGACTTCGATAGCTCATGCTAACAAAGAGAGTTAACGCATGCTAAATGTGTAACGTTCGTTAATTTTAGATGTTAGCGTACGTTAATAATGTAAAGTGTATACATATGAGTAGTTGGATGTTATTCCTCATGTCGTCCATTCTCTCCTTGAAACCGATAGAGAGAGTTCTTAGAGATATGTTTGAAGTTCCAAACACTGGATTATGGTGGAGTTAATCATCCATAACAATATTAAGCTTGGAATCGATTGGAAATGGATTCAAACTTGAGATCCAATCCATTCCTTCAAAAAGGTAATTACTCTTCATCTTTAGATTTCGTTTTGGATTGAATGTTGATGTTCTTGAGTTGATGATTATTACATAAACAAGTTGACAAGCATGATTATGAGATGGATTACTGGAGTATGATGATATTAATATGATTCGTGTGGTTTGAATTGTGTAGTTCGTTTTCTTGAGATAAGTTGGTTAATCCTTCTTCTCCTTTGCGGATGTTGATATCATTGTTGATGATTAATCTCTATAATGTTAGATTATGGAAGTGTTGATTAAGGTTCTTGGTGTTCATGATGTTGATATTTGAGGAAGAAGATGATATGTGAATATATGAATTGGATGAAGAGTTGGATGATTACCTATATGTTAAAGGATATCGGATTTCTTTGTTTTGATAGCTATGAACATGGTTTAGAATCACTTAGTGTTCTTGATAATCGCCATATGTTGATCAGTATCTGAAAAACATACATCTGTACAACATTAGAGCACGCTAAGCTTACTGTCTAGCGCATGCTAACGGGAGCGACTTAGCGCACGCTACATTAAGTGATTAACGTGTGCTAAGTAGGCGGACAATGCAATATTTTTGTGTTATGGTTGTGAATTCGTAATGGTTTGAGTTGGATTGATCAGCCTAGTGGTTAATCGAGATATTGTTGAGCTGTTGGGTTTGTGAATTGGTTTTATTGATTGTTGATCGTTATCGAACTTGTTGTTTATCGATTATTGTAATAGGTTGAGATTATTGATCGGTGATTAGAACAATGCTTTGCGGTCGTATTCGAGAACGTTCGTGAATTGCATTGATCAGGGCCGGGGGACTTGTAGATGACGGCAATGGAATTGGTAACGGCTTCATCGGTATCGAGGCAAGTTATTACTTGTTCAATTTATAATATTTAATGGATGGTTTCCGTTTCATTCGTTTATAATTCGTATAATCGTAATCACAGGAGATTTGGGATTATAATTTGTATTCGAGTTTTTGGGAATTAAATTATAATGTATATGATTTACAATTGTTGTTAGTATACTTGGTATCGAGGATACATTGTGGTATAGATGAAGATATGAGTTATCTACCGTCCGTGACATTCTGGACCATCGAATACTGAGGATAATGGTTGGTAATGATTTAGACATTTCGATCGCCCTCGAAGGACTCGGGGCAAGTACTCTAATCATTTTTGTCATTTGTGTCGATCATGTTGTGATACATGCGTGTATCATTGTTGTCATGCATTGTGTATCATTGTTATATGAATTTGTGCATTGTTGTTGTATGTCCACCTCGGGTTGGTCCGACGGGATCATCGGGGGATATATGCTAGCGTGCGCTGGATCATCAGACAAGTTTTTCCACCACGGTTGGTCTGACGGGGTCATCGTGGGATCTAGCATCTAGGCAGTGAACGCTGGATCATCGGATTACCTATGTGTTGTTATTGTGCTTATGTATAGTATGGGTTTGCCATAAGTATATAGTGTTGTTATTGATGTGAGCATATTGACATTGTCATATGAGTATGCATTTGTAGGTCTTGTGTTAGGACCATGTTCGTATGTTGTATTGATCTGATCTCGGATTAGATCGACGTGATTCGTCGTGGCATTGCATATCCTGAAGTATGTTCCGTATTTCCCTTGGTATATGTCTTTGATGGATAATCGGTTTTATTGTTGAGATTTTATAATGATACCCGATGGATTGGGTTTGACAGAGTTAGTGAATTTCGTAACACTGAGTTATGATAATGTTTTTAGAACCTTGGGCATTGTTGAGATATAGTACAGATATTTTGGTATTAGCTTATTGTGTTGTTGAAAGAATACGACATGTGAACTTTTGTATTTATTATCAAGAACAAAAAATAAGTAAAAGAGAGGGAGAAGATAAAACTCGGATGGTGTCTTGAGTGGATGTAGGATCAAGCCTTCAAAATGTTCTTGAAGTGTTCTTCCAAAAACTCCCTTCAAATCCCTTCTTTTTGTTGGAAAAGCCCTCAAATCTTTTGTTATTCTCTCTCCAATCTCTCCAATATTCAGAATGTGTCCTTTCCTCCATGTTTTCCAGCCTTTTTATCAACCCCAAAACCCACTTTATCTTCATCAAATCTTGCAAAAATGTCAAAAAGTGATTTTTCCACCGAAAAGTGACACGGCCCGTGTCATACTGCTCTAAAAACAACAATTGGCGCTGGGCAATGAACCCGACCGTGTCAGTTGAAACGGCCGAGCAAGTGACACGGCCCATGTTAAATGACACGGCCGTGTCTGTGTTGGTCCGTTTTGACTCCTTTTTTTCTTCTTTTTTGGCTCGATCTTTTGTTTTCGTATTGCTTGATATGTATTGGGGGTTGAGACTTCGTTCTTCCTTGATTAATGTCCATAAAATACCTATAAAATTAATAAAACGTACCCAAACGTGATCGATTCCAATAAACACAATATGAACACAAACGACATAATTCTACACATTTTAGGATCTTAAAATCTAGAAAAGCTTTGCAAAAATATTTGTAAAAATGAATGTTATCAAAATCCCCCAAACTTGAACGTTGATCGTCCCAAGCAATACAGTTCAAAATAACTTAATGGAACTCGTACCTCAACACACCTCAAAGGATCATTTTTAAAATTCATCAATATGCCACAAGAAATAAATAAGTCGAGTTCTATAAAGTATTCAAATCTCTGGGGTGCTTCCTTAACATCATAGCTAATACTTGAAGAATACGAACCTCACCGGTCAAGTGTATTCTCTCACTCTCAAAGTGTATAATGGAATACGTGACGCTCAAAACTCATTCATTGAAATAAAAATCCGATAGGCTTGCCAATCGTCTACATCTCTACCACTCGTTGTGCATGCAAATTTGGTGAATCAAAAAGGACTTTATTGGTTGTAATGTAGGATTTTTGGTCGGGGTAGGATAAGTATGGATTAAAGTAACTTGACTTGAGCAAATTAGAACATCATCTCAATAATCACTTCGCTCAATTAGAAGCTCAAAATTTTGTTTCCCCAAGAATTTGCTTCTTTCAAAGTGTATTCTCTCACTCTCAAAGTGTATAATAGGATACGTGACGCTCAAAACTCATTCATTGAAATAAGAATTCCCATAGGCTTGCCAATCGTCTACGTCTCTACCACTAGTTGTGCATGCAAATTTGGTGAATCAAAAAGGACTTTATTGGTTGTAATGTAGGCTTTTTGGTCGGGGTAGGATAAGTATGGATTAAAACGACTTGACTTGAGCAAATTAGAACACCATCTCAATAATCACTTCGCTCAATTAGAAGCTCAAAATTTTGTTTCCCCAGGAATTTACTTCCTTCAACCCCTTGATTTTAATATAATCACAATAAGCGCTTTTTGAAAGTGAAAATCACAACCTTATTCCACCTTATCGCTCCATTTATTTTATTTTCTCCTTATCGCTCCATTTAACCATTATTTTTTTTCTCCTAATTTTTTTTTGTGGTGGATAATATCATCATTATAATCACACTATTCTTATTTCAAATTTATTTTGATAAATCATCGCCATTGGACCAACAATCTTCCCAATCGCCCCCACACACCTTTTCATTCTTTTACCAATTTGTTATAATACGCTCAAGTATAGAGACAAAAGTTTATTATGGAACGGAAAGCTTATAATGTGGCTAAAAAGAAATGGGCTTTAAGCTCAATTGGGCTAACTAGGGAATTAATAATTGTCGAGTTGGCAAAAAGGTTTGAAGGGCTAACGAATAAAATCGCCTAAAATCACTTTCACTAATTTGCACGCACGCTTGTAGTTTCGAATAAGATACCAAGGCAAGTTCTAGAGTCTTAAAACATGAATGGTACACTCGATAATGAAACTTGCATATTTAATGATGCACGAAAGCTCAAAAGCTCACAAGTTAGAATTGTTCATATTTCTAAGGTATTGAACTATTTATTCAATTTCACACCCTTTTGATTATTCTATAATTTTTCCTCTTGAAATTATCCTCGATTTGCATATGAAAATAACAAAGTATATTAGAGGCATCCAAGACAAGAGTTCATTCATTCGAGTTTCATCTAAGTTCATGATACTCAAAACACACCGAGTTCAAAACAAAAACAAAACACACCAAAATAAAAAATAAAAAAAAATCACACCAAAAACACAAATAAAAATCACACCAAAATCCAAAAGTCAAAATAAAAACAAACAAACAATATAAGTATTTCTTGACCCAATATCTTCCCCCAATCTTGAATTAAAGAGTATACACACGAAGGGAGTATAGTATTAAAATAATAAAAAACTTTGGGTCAAGAAACACTTACAACCGGTCCTACTGATTGGGCGGAGGGAAATGGCCTTGTTGGACATGCCATTCATGCATTTGTCGTAATAAGGTCAGTGTTGTGCGGCGATTTATACGCCTCGAAGGCGATCGATAACAAGGCCGAGCGACCGAGTACACAACCAAACATGCTACGGCGAACTTGCCTAAGCGAAGATAATAGTCCACCTTCGAGTATCTAGCGATCGACTCCCAAGGCGATCACCTTTTGGCACCTAGCGATCGACTCTGGTGCCCGACCTAGGACGACCGTCCCGTGCCACAAACAATACCTTCGTCCGTCAAAGTCTACGAAGACTGGATCTCAAAGCGGTGCCCATGTGCAGATCCGCAAAAGGCGCCTTAGAACATGGATCGTTGACCACAACTTTTGTTGCGATATTTCTTACACGCAAGTGCATGTTATTTCTTACAAGTAATAAAGTGATGAGTGAGTATCGTTCCCACGAGGACTGAATCACTAACTACCGATTTTTATGTATTCCAGTTTTATTCGAACAATCGAATTTGGGTTTTGCAATTAATTACTAAAAGAATTATTAAAAGACTAAACAGTAGAAAACGATAGCTTGAAGAAAAGAAATCAAATGATGAATAAGTCTAGGATTCTGAATCCACCTCGGTTTATCCGAATATACTCTCGATTATCCGTAGTAAATGATTTTCCCAATTTATTGAAGGCGGAGATTGCTAATATATTCAATCGCCTCTGCCGAGGTCAATAGATTTATCTAAAGGCGAATAACGCACTCTATCCCTAGGTGAATTAATTCGTCAATAGGCAAAAAGCATAAAATCTCCAAAAGGCCACGTAGTTCCTATGAGTATATTTCTATCTCACAGAATAAAACGGTCCTCACCAATAGTTCCTCACCAATTCTCCTCTCCCGATTCGAATTGAATGATTAAATCAATACAACTATTGGCCAGATAATTGCAAGCATTAAACACGATTGGAAAAACTCAACAAGAAGGTAATTAATTAGATAATCTCAAGCAAATCCATCAAAACGTAGGTTTCATCAAAATCCTAGATTAGGGTTTTAGCCTGACATACTAATAATTGAAAATACAGAATAAATGAATGAAAGCATTAAAATCAAACGCAGGTGAAGCTCGGATTCCTCCGTTCTTCGGCTTCCGCCCTCTGCCCTTGAAGTCTTCTGCTTCTCTTCCTCTTCTGCCGTCTCCTCTCTGATTCCTTAATTCCCAAGATCCCGAAAGATAAAAGATGATTAATTAGGGTCTTAAACCCTTATTTATAGCTTTTCACATCCTCCAAATCGCGTCCGTGTGAGTAGGTCGAGAACTGGCTTTGAAACAGCCCAAATCCGCGCAGAGTACACCAACACCGCCCCGTGTGCCGCGGCTCACTTAATCTGTGCCGCGGCACACAGCACTCAGCGGGATGCCTGGGTGCTGTTTATTTCTTCTGTGCCGCGGCTCACTAAATTTGTGCCGCGGCACAGAGTACAGTTTACTCGGCACTCTGCTAGTCTCCTACGTGTGCCGCGGCTCAGCACATGGGTGCCGCGGCTCATGACCAAAAGCTATTTGTTTCGCTTTTTTAAATCGTTTGACTTAGGACTCCGATTTCGTGCAAAACATATAAAAATAATGCATTAAAAGCTCATTTATGCTGATTTAGGCTCAAGATAGATATAAATTAATGATATAAAAGTGCATAAAAATACGCCTAACAAATACCCCCAAACTTGAGCCTTTGCTTGACCTCAAGCAAAAATTATCAATTTTAGACAAAATGTATCGTGACTAATCATGCAAGTCCATAGTGCTCAACTTAATCAATACTACCCTGAAAATCTCGAAGAATAGTACAAGTATCGTAATAGCGAGTGACATCCAGGACACTGATTCCACTAAGTAACCAATTTCAGTCCTAATCAATCATTTATGAAGAAAATCAAGCTCAAAGATTAACAGGCGTGAATTTAATCAACCGCCAATATGAAGGGTTAAAAATAAACAAGCTAATACACCCAATCCCACAGTCTAGTGGCAAAAATTTCAAGAGTTTCATAAAAAAATAACCTTCGGACAGTATTCCCTTATATATGCTCAATAAGATGATTCGAGTTGACCACTAGGTTCGGATATCGGAATGTTTCATCGGGATAATCCTAGGGTGGAATTTCCATTCTCGTGTATTGGGGGAACCGTTTGACATAAAAGACACTCATGGGGCACATGGATGCTTCTAGTTACTAAGTTCCCTTTCATAGCGGAGAAACAACTCGAATAGCTATTTCTGCATGTCCGATTCAAGGTTGCTGTTTTACGCGAGAGTAGACAACGGGTCACGTGAATACCCCCGGTTACTAGGCTCCCCATCATCGGCACATGCGAAATCTCTAAACCACTAGTCTAATCCGGGTTGTCGTTTTACGCGAGAGTAAACAACGGGTCACGTGAATATCCCCGGTTACTAGACTTCCCATCATAGAACAACTAATATCTCGACTTTTTGGAAAAACTGTCCGACTCTAAACTCAATTTAAGTGCCAACACGACTCATGTTACTGGATGACTAGCCAACCGAAAAGTATAACCAAACGTATAGACGGTGATTTGAAAACACGTATGTCTCCTTTCTTATCTGCTAAAATTTCTACAAAAACGATAAAATTTCGGACCTAAATGAATACTCAACAGAAACAGATATCGCTGACTACAACTCGACCAAGGGTCAACCGTTTCTTCCAAGAGACATCAGTATCGTAACATCAGTTTTACACACGGAAGCACGACAAATTCACGAAAAATTCACGTTTTTGAACAAAACCATCAACAGCATGCAAGGACAATAAAGCAATCGCAATTTATACCCAAGTAAATCAATTCCACTACACATAAAATATTCAACAATCAAACTCGTGTGAAAATAAAAGAGATAAGGAAAAGGGAAACTTATTCCAAATGTCTTCTTGAAAACCAGCACATGTCTGAGTAGAAACGTCGGTCAATCCATACTTCAAATAACGCTCAGCATCACGAGGGACCCCCAAAGTTAGTCTCTAGTCATGAGATACCAATAAACATTAAATCAAGAAAGACTAGAATATGAAGAATAATAACTCATTTGGGGTTAAAATATTAGAGAGATAAGGGCCAACAAGAATACGAATCCAAAAGAAATAACAAAACAAAGAAAAAATTAATAACTAGAAATCAAATAAAAATAACTAACTAGAAAGCAATTAAAAATGATGGGTTGCCTCCCATCAAGCGCTCTATCTTACGTCTTGAGCACGATGTGGCAAAAAGAGTTTAACGTGGCTTTTTTCTAGGGAGATTTCCAAATGCCCCCTTCTTGCAATCTATAAGCCTATTATTCCATAGCGGAGGCTTTGGTTCATGCCTGGTTGCCAAAAATAATGAGTAAGAATAATTATGTGGACAACCAAAAAATGATGGAAGAATATAATAATTGTAAGGCACGAAAAAATAAGCAGAGTTCGAATGGATAAATAATAAAGACTTATCATGAACAACCTCATTAGAACTCAAGGAATCAGCCTCAACAAAATCAGAAGTAATGGGGTCAATCTCTCCCATTATGGATTTAGGAAAGATTATGCGCGGCACCGTTAATAAAATTCTTGGCACAAAAGTGTTCACCTTATTAGTCGAAGTTTGATGACAATTTAATGAAATTTCTTTGGAAACGTCATCAATGGTAACTTCTTCTACAGGCTCATCACACTTTATGTAATTATCAGGTGCTGGGGGATCAACCCTAAAACTCAACATGTCGTTCTTCTCAACCTCCCCCTCAACTTCACTACTAAATATATGAGCTGGAAAATAACCGTAGTGAACTTCAAGACCACGACGTGCACATTCTAGCTCAAAAAGGGTACTATCAGGATTTTTAAGAGTGTCTACACATTGTTCAAGCATGGTCTTTTGTTTCGGGGGAGGTCAATTGACCTATTTGGCAAATTATTAAGAACATCGAAATTTATGAAATGCCAAGGGCCACGATACTCAAAGGAAAACATAATGAAGAAATAAAAATATAGAGACTAAAAAATAAAAACTTCAAATTAAAATTAGAGTCGCTTGGTATTGATATTAGCGAAAAAATCAGTCCCCGGCAACGGCGCCAAAAACTTGTTGCGATATTTCTTACACGCAAGTGCACGTTATCGTTTACAAGTAATAAAGTGATGAGTGAGTATCGTTCCCACGAGGACTGAATCACTAACTACCGATTTTTATGTATTCCAGTTTTATTCGAACAATCGAATTTGGGTTTTGCAATTAATTACTAAAAGAATTATTAAAAGACTAAACAGTAGAAAACGATAGCTTGAAGAAAAGAAATCAAATGATGAATAAGTCTAGGATTCTGAATCCACCTCGGTTTATCCGAATTTACTCTCGATTATCCGTAGTAAATGATTTTCCCAATTTATTGAAGGCGGAGATTGCTAATATATTCTACCGCCTCTCCCGAGGTCAATAGATTTATCTAAAGGCGAATAACGCACTCTATCCCTAGGTGAATTAATTCGTCAATAGGCAAAAAGCATAAAATCTCCAAAAGGCCACGTAGTTCCTATGAGTATATTCCTATCTCACAGAATAAAACGGTCCTCACCAATAGTTCCTCACTAATTCTCCTCTCCCGATTCGAATTGAATGATTAAATCAATACAACTATTGGCCAGATAATTGCAAGCATTAAACACGATTGGGAAAACTCAACAAGAAGGTAATTAATTAGATAATCTCAAGCAAATCCGTCAAAACGTAGGTTTCATTAAAATCCTAGATTAGGGTTTTAGCCTGACATACTAATAATTGAAAATACAGAATAAATGAATGAAAGCATTAAAATCAAACGCAGATGAAGCTCGGATTCCTCCGTTCTTCGGCTTCCGCCCTCTGCCCTTGAAGTCTTCTGCTTCTCTCCCTTTTCTGCCGTCTCCTCTCTGATTCCTTAATTCCCAAGATCCCAAAAGATAAAAGATGATTAATTAGGGTCTTAAACCCTTATTTATAGCTTTTCACATCCTCCAAATCGCGTCCGTATGAGTAGGTCGAGAACTGGCTTTGAAACGGCCCAAATCCGCGCGGAGTACACCAACACCGCCCCGTGTGCCGCGGCTCACTTAATCTGTGGCACGGCACACGGCACTCAGCGGGATGCCTGGGCGCTGTTTATTTCTTCTGTGCCGCGGCTCACTAAATCTGTGCCGCGGCACAGAGTATAGTTTACTCAGCACTCTGCTAGTCTCCTACGTGTGCCGCGGCTCAGCACATGGGTGCCGCGGCTCATGACCAAAAACTGCTTTATTTTTGCCGTTTTTAAATCGTTTGGCTTAGGACTCGATTCGTGCAAAACATATAAAAATAATGCATTAAAAGCTCATTTATGCTGATTTAGGCTCAAGATGGATATAAACTAATGATATAAAAGCGCATAAAAATACGCCTAACAGTTGTTGGGAAAACAAGAACCCTGTATCGAAACAGCTGGGATATTCAATCCCTGTATCGAATTGTGTTGATAAGAGGTTTTGACATATATGCCAATCCTCAATACAGTAAGGAAACTGTATCGAAGAATTAAGGCATCAACCTGTATTGAAGACCTGTCTCAAATCCAGCATATAGTGAAACCCTCCAGTACAGCAAAGAAGTCTTATAAAGACCAAGTATGGAAACTCTCTCGAATCACCAAAACAGTTATCTTCCATACAACTCTCAACAGGACAAAGAATAAATCTTCAAAAGTCAAGTCCCGTTGAATAAAGAAGTATTTAAATACTCAAGGATAAAGTATTTAAATACTGTCACTCAACAGATCTTCAAATCCCGCTAAATCCGGATCGTGCTTTTAATTTCGTTGGAACAGAATCTTGCTCAACGGATACATCTCAACGGATATATATTTCAGAGACTATATATATCTCATGAAGGCATTGAAGATCAGTTAACCAAAAACCGAAATCAATCAAAGATATCAAAGTCATCAGAGCAAAATATATCTCCAAGCTTACTGCAACCCAGATAAAAGAGATATACAGTGCTCATCATCTTGAACAACACTTCATCAACTAGAAGCTCATAAATTCAAAGTTGTTGTACATACTCTGTTCTATACTTTGAACAAACCCAGATCAGCCCTGTGTGGACTGAGGAAGACGAAGCTTCAGAACTCTATGTGAAGAAGTCAGTCAATCTTTAGCTCAAACCAATCTGTGTGAACGGTTGAAGCTAAGATCTTTATATCAATCTGTGTGAACGATATATTGATTGTATACTGTTATAATTACGTAGTTGTGTACGTAGTAATTATAATAAACATTTTACTCCTGTGTGGAGGACCAGTGGACATAGAGGGGTTTACCTCGAACCACTTTAAATACTGTATTATTTACCTTCAGTTTTTACTGTTTTATTTACTGTGATTATTTAAGTATACACTGCACACCGAGTTACTGTATCCACAGCAACTTACTGTATCTAAGACTTCCACTATGCACTCAGATTTAAAATCAGTACAGCTTGTTGTTTAAACTACTTCCCAAGCTGTATCCAGTATACTTAGTGGCCAACAAAAGCCTGTCACCACCTTATCACCTACCGACAGACCCACCGAAAGGTACAAGGTGGGACCTCCCCGGACAGCGACTCAAGATGCGTGCAGGCTTCTCATTGGTCTGCACAGCTGGCTGCCAGCAGCAGCCACGGACTTTAAGGAGACCAACCCATGTGCTCAAAGACGATCGCCCGCTTATTATAATACAGTAGAGGCGATCGCCCGACATGTCCCAATGCAATAAATAGAGAACCTACAGCAACTGGAGAAAGCTTTTTCTCTCAGTCTTTCTCAGTTCGGAACCACATTCAGAAAAACGTTCACATACGTTCATCTACGAAGAATACATACACACTCTCAGACTCTTGGCTTCCTCTCTGGAATCTATCTCTGGATTTCTCTCTCATCACCTCTCAACCAGAAGACTGTCGGCAGAGGCAAGAACTCCTTACGGTACAGGTTCAAAGAGACTCGCAAGCCCAGGAGCTCAGACATACAGCTAATACACACCGTGAGAGACCGTCGATTTCTCACGGTCGTCACAGCACATCAACGTTGTTACAAGAACTCACAGAGCATCATATCTGGTTCTTCCGGCAATCTTCACGCTCAGTAGCTAAGATAACTAGGGTCTTTACACTCATTGTAATTGTAGTCTAACATTAATATTTGTACTCCAAAGTATTTGTATTAATATTATCTCGCGAGAGCATTCAAGCCCGGGACTAACAACCCCGACAAATCTTGTGTTATTTACTTTCCCCACGGAAGTGCTCTCGCACTTTGTTTGCTACTCGACCATTCCAGCAATATCTATCTCCGGATAATATTTTGGGTAGCAACAATTGGCGCTAGAAGGAGGGGCACGTCTTAACCTTCACTTTTATTCCTACCGTCCCGAAGAACACTCAGTGTTCTCGGGGCATATACTTGAAGTGACACTCAATGCTCTTCAAAGAAAACCTTCAGAATCATGACGTCCGGCACTACATCAAAGAGAGCCACTCTCCGAACTGCCGGACATCATATCCTGGCTCGATCCGAGCCCCAGCCGACGGCAGAGGGAATCCGTGGCGACGCGAGACTCTCGATCCCGCACCTGAGGGGTGGCCCCAGCCTCTCGCTCGACCAGTTCCAAATTGCGGAACAGATCGAGGAGGCTATGGACATCCTAAAGGAGCAATGGAGAGCATGCGCGGTGCCCGCAATAACTCCCTCAGCCATCCGTCGCGTGGGCAAATGGAAGTTCAAAGGGTTACTGGGCAAGCGATCGTCAGAAAGCCCCGATTCGCGAGAAAAGGCTCTATCAAGGCCGGACGGTTCCGTATTCAGTTGCTTGGGAAGCGATCCATCATGGTGACCGGGGCATTCTGGCCCCAACCACGAGACGACGGAATATGAGTCCGTCACAAGGAGTTCGGCCTACCCAACTCCCAGCCGAATACAGATCAGCCGTCTGGCTCCCACTCTGAACCCCAGGGGGTTAGTACTTGATCGCCTCGGCTCCCGCTCCGAGTGCCTAGCCGCGAGCAGCCAGGCCGCGGCGATGGCCGCTATGCAACGCCAGCTCGACGAGATGAAAGCACTCTTGGATATTGGGTCAAGCACCAGTAGAAAGATCATCGGACCAACCGAGCCACTCGCGGTCCACATCGAGCTTGCCCCCGTGCAACCAAGTATCGCTCCTCCCAAAACACCTCTGTACGAAGGGAGATCGGACCCCGAGACCCACCTAAGCAAGTTCCGGATTTACATGACCGGGTGTGGGGCATCAGATGCGACCAAGTGCCGAATCTTCCCATTAACATTGGGCGAGCTGTCCCACAGGTGGTACGTCTCGCTCCCACCGCGATCGATCATATCCTTTGAGAAACTGGCGAGTGACTTCACGTCATACTTCGCCGCCAAGGTCTCCAGACCAGAAGGCCCCCACCACATGATGAAAATCAGACAGGGGGAAGACGAATCCGACACAGATTATATTGACCGGGTTGATGAGATCGTCCTCACCGGCGAGCCCATCAGTGACGAGCTCGCTCTCTACTCGGTCTTGGGGGGATTCTACGGCCATTCCCCAATGTTTAGACATCTGACGAAGGACATCCCCCCAACCTACGCGATCTTCCGCGCTAAGGCTATCGACTTTCTGGCCAGGCAAAGGCTACTCACCCTCCGCCTAGGCGAGGGGACACCACCTGTTGTCCGAAAGACGGCGATCGCCAAAACCAAAAAGGCGGTCGCCAAGCCACCCGGCGATCTCAAGGCCTTCGAGGATGTGGAAGCCCGTCTCCTCCACAAGTTCAACCGAACTCTGGCCCACATTTTTTACGCCATCAAGGGGCGCGAACCGCTAAACAAGCCAAAGGTAATAAGGGACCGCAGTCATCTGGACCACAATCAATATTGTGCCTACCACAAGAGTCCCGGCCACAACACCAACCAATGCCGCGACCTCCTCAGACAACTCTGGAGATTGTTCGAAGAAGGCAAGTTGGACAGCTTATTGGCTTAGCCGGAGCCCCACCAATCTCCCAACACGATTGCCCGAGTCGCACGCGAACAGGCCGGAAAGCTCATACGAGCTGACCCCTCGATCAACCTCGGTGACCCGATCTGCATACTTCAATCAAGAGAAGGGAACTTCGGAAGTCTCTCCCCGATTTCCCGCCTCATCAAACCAAAGGCTACTGCCTGAGCAAATGCTTCGAAAAATAGGATGACTCGCTCGCCCTCTAAAGTTCGTCATCAGCATGATGGACCCAGGCAGCGACCGCCTCCCCTAGCACAATGTATACCGTTTAGGATCATCACCTGACATGATGGTCCGAGGTAGAAAAGTGCCACCATGGTCGCGAAAATCGATTACACCGATGATCCGTCCATGCAAGGTTCATTTGGGCTTCGATCGCTCGCCCTTCATTTAAATACGAGGCGAGCGTAGCCGAAGGACTCTCCAAAAACAAATCAGAGGATTACTCGCTCGCCCTCTAAAGTTCGTCATCAACATGAAGAACCTAGGCAGGCGATCTCCTCCCCTTACACAACGTATACCGTCGAGGATCGTCATCTGACTTGATGGTCCGAGGTAGAAGAGTGTCGACATGGTTGTGGAGGACGATGGAACCTTTCTCTGTGCCCGTGCAAGGTCCCTTTGGGCCACGATCGCCCACCCTTTGTTTAAATACGAGGCTGGCGTAGTCTAAGGGCCCTCCAAAACAGATCTGTGGACACGTTTGCCTTCCCTCAAAGGTCCATCACTTAACATGGTGGGTCCTTCCCGGACAATGCGACGCGTCCCTCCCCCCGTCTCAACGTATACCGTCGAGGGTCGCTATCTTAATGGCGGCTCGAGGTAGGAAAGATCTAACAAGCCGCGTATGTGGAGTCGATTAATCCGACGATGCCCCGCACAAGGAATCCTCCAGACCAAGACCCCACGCCCTTCGTTTAAATACGAGGCGAGGCGCAGCCTACAGAGGACCCTCCCAATTAAGTGAGTCGCGAGAACTTAGCCATCAGACGGAATGTCGCTCGTGCATAAGACACGGTCGTGGAGGTTGGTCCATCGAACTCCGCGATCGTGCACGGTTCCTCAAGACCGGGATGGACAGCCTTCCTCGAGGAATCTGCAAAATTGAAGACCGCTCACTCAACAATTTATTTTCGTCCCCTTACTTTCACTAAGTGAACAAAAACAAGGGGGAAGGGTGGAGCTATTATATGACGATCGTCCCTATTCAATTACATACGGAGATCGGTATTTTTCAGATGTATGTGCAGCGATCGAATTTGTTGTAAAAGTTATCTATATGAATTTATCAATTCACTTGGAGCTATACACGCAACAATCTCTCCTCACACATTTGTACAAAGTCATACAAAGACTCGGAAAAGCAATCATTCAAGTAATAAATCGAAGAAACAAACATTCATTTCATTACTTGAACTATCAAAGTACATACACGGTCGCCCGAAGGCCTAAGCACTACAAAGGAAATCTATAAAAATTACAAGACAAAAAGCTAGAACATTAAGGACGTAAAGCCTCAGGCCCCTGCCTGGCCTTCGCCTTCAACCACTGGATCGGCCCGCGACCCTTCACCAGCTTCCGGAGCTGCCTCCCCGTCCTCCGCAGCGTCTGGATGAACAAGGTTTTCTGGAGTCGGATACTAGCTCAGGTCTACATCGATTGCTGCGAGATCCAAGATCAGCACGGAGAAAGCAGGATGGAGAGGATGATCCAACGCATACGCCTTGATGTTTTCGGCTACAGGGCCGACCTACAACCCTCCCTTCTTAGCAGCACGGAGCGAGTCACCAAACACCATGTAATAGGAAAACTCATTGACAAACTCCACGTTGAGAAAGGGATCGGCCTCGGTCGCCTCCAGCCTCCCTTTCAGCTCTGCTATCGCCTGTTGCGCACCTTGAAGCTCGGCCTCCTTAGCGGCCGTCTCTCCCATCGATGCCGCCAGTTCGCTAGTCAGCCGAGCGACAGTCACCTTCAGTTGATCGGCCTCCTTCTCAGCGGCTGCATGCAACCGACGGGTATCTGTCATCTGGTCCCGAAATTGGTCGACCGTCGCCCGAGCTCGCTCATAATTCTCTCTCGCCAGCTCAAATTCATGACTTGCCCGCTTATCTGCATCCAGGGAGTCCTTCTACATAGCCACGATCCTGTCCGCAAACTCGGCATTCTATTGCCGAGTGGCCTCGAGGTCTGCCTGGAGACAGGAATAGAAGGACGCCCTTCGAATTCTTGCACAGCCTGGGCATCCATCGTAGCCGCCTGGAGAGAGAGAGCAAAAGCAGCCTGCATTGGATTCCCAGATCGCTGGCGAGCGATCGCATCTAAGTTAGTTGTCCAGGCCTTCGGCAAAGCAGAAACGGCCTGGTTGATGTATAACGGGACATCGCAGGACTGGCGAGGAGATCGGCTCGCTAGAAAATCCAATACCAGCGGCGGGCAGGCTGGGTTAGTGCTACGGATCCTACATCAAACAACAAAAAGTTAGCACATCTCCCACTCAAGTAAACGAAACTCAGCAAACAAGCGAAGTCTACCTATCGGCCCTCTCAGGGTCGCGACCAAAGTACAGTTTCCCGCGAGGGGTCTCGGCCTCGGCAATCTCCATCTCTCGCAAGAAATCTGCAGAAGGCGTAGGCTCACCCGTCGGGGGGACCGCGGAGAGCGGAGGCGCGGCGATCAGCACCTCACCAGCAGGGGCAAAGACTGGAGATTCCTCCGATCTCTTCCGCTTGCGGTTCGACCGGAGCCCCTCCTCCCGAACCTCTTCCTCCGCTGCGACTGACTCTATGATAGGCCTCACCTCTGGAATAAGAGGCAGCGCCACCGGAGGAACTCGAGATGACTTCTTCTGGCGAAGACGGCTCAAAACTCCAGGATTCGACATGGATATCTCCGGTGGAGGCTCCAAAAAGCGAGGGAAGCAGACCTCTGCAATGAGAGACAATCAAACAAAAGTTAGACATATTCCTTAGAAAGGACGATCGCCAAGCAAAAGGAGATCGTAGAAATTCATACCTGGGACCAAGAGATATCTCAGGAAACGGAATAGCCGAGCAGACAGCCAACGGCTATCTTTGTTAATCCAGAGAGCGTCTAAGTCGTCGTCCGTAAGACTTCGTATCCTCTCCCAGACAACCAGAAAATCGAAGGATAGCTCATCGACCGCCGGAATATGGAAACCTGCAAAAAGAAGACCAAATCAGATCAGTTCAGAATATGTCCGAACAAAGGGAGAGTCAAAACCCTTACCCGTATTCCTCTCCCGAAAGCTAGTGGGGATATCCAGCTCACCCGTAGGGTTATCGCTCGCTGATGCCTTCCACGCACCGCCGACCCAGAACCACTTCGCCGGATCGCCCCGCACCTTGTTCGGGACACCTAGAATCACCCGAACGGACCGGCCTTGAATATGATAGCCTCCGACCGACCCTTTCTGAGCCGTCAACTTGAACAGGTAGTTCATCTCCAATGGCGAAAGAAGGCGTTACATTCAGTGACCGCCGAACAAGGTGAGAGCACAGATGATCTGGAGCCAGGCATTCGGCGTTAACTGAAGCGGCGCCGTTCCAAGCAGCCAGCAAATGGGAAACAGCGAACGACAGAGGGAACCGCAGCCCGGCCTCTATAATCGCCTCATTTACGCCGAACATACCCTCCGGGGGTTGGTCGGCTCGCTCATTCTCCGCGGGCGCGAAAAGATCCACATCTGAAGGGACATGATACCTCGTCCTCCAAACGGCCAGGTCCTTCCTGGTCGCCGAGCTCCTTATCTGGCCGAGGGACCACGGAGAACACTGCGCAACCTGAAACTGCGACCGCTTAGCAGATTGGTAGGGATGAGCGATCGAGTACTCCCGGTAATTGAATTTAGGAGACGGACCGGACAACCTCTACATGATGGCAGCAAAGGCCAAATAGGCCTGGCCAAAACCATTATGCTGCTCCCAGTACGCCCGCACCGCCAAATCCTTCTCCATCTGCGAGCGTCTTTGCTCAACCACCGCCTCCCTGGCAACGTCGGCTTCATTGAATAGAGCCTCGACTTACGCGGGATCAATATCGGCACGGATGGCCTCGGAGGCCGTTTCCATATGGAATTCTGCGGAGGATCCTCCCCGGGCGGTCGAAGTCCCGACGGCAGAGGTAGTGCCCATTCCGTACGAAGAGTATGTTCCAGACATTTTCGAAAAGAAGAGGAGAAAAGGAGTGTTTTCTTACCAAGGATTGAATCGATCGACGATCGGCAGTCAAATCTTCAGAAAAATTCTTTGGTAATATTCTTCTTCTCCGATAAAAGTGCGTAAGGGTCTTAACACTGCAACCCGGCGCCTTTTTATAGGAGATGGCAGGGACTGCCATGCAGTTAAGGAGAATCTCAGGGGTCGGAGTGCAACCGCGCAATTAATGCCTCCCTTGAAACCCGCGATGCGTCGTTTCAAGGACACGCCAGACGAGGAGTCATAACTAACCGTCGGTCTCCCCTATAGGAACTCGACACGTGCCTTGGAGACTTTTCCTCGACCGCTGTCGTTTCCCGCTCATTTCAGCGACCGACCAGGTCGACCAAGTTCAAAACTAATCCGCTCAAAGACGACCGCGAGTTCCGCATAATGCAGAATCACTCGTCAAAGTTAAGCGATCGCCAGTTGAACCAACTCACCTCACGTTTCCAACATCGGAGCGAGCTGGTGGGCAATTTTTGTGCGGCGATTTATACGCCTCGAAGGCGATCGATAACAAGGCCAAGCAACCGAGTCCACAACTAAACATGCTATGGCGAACTTGCCTAAACAAAGATAACAGTCCACCTTCGAGTATCTAGCTATTGACTCCTAAGGCGATCGCCTTTTGGCACCTAGCGATCGACTCTGGTGCCCGACCTAGGACGACCGTCCCGTGCCACGAACAAGACCTTCGTCCGTCAAAGTCTACGAAGACTGGATCTTAAAGCGGCACCCATGTGCAGATCCGCAAAAGGCGCCGCAGAATATGGATCGTTGACCAAAGCCTGTCACCACCTTATCACCTACCGACAGACCCGCCGAAACGTACAAGGTGGGACCTCCCCGGACAGCGACTCAAGACGCGTGCAGGCTTCTCATTGGTCCGCACAGCTGGCTGCCAGCAGCAGCCACGGACTTTAAGGAGACCAACCCATGTGCTCAAAGACGATCGCCCGCTTATTATAATACAGCAGAGGTGATCGCCCGGCATCTCCCAGTGCTATAAATAGATAACCTCCAGTAACTGGAGAAAGCTTATTCCTCTTAGTCTTTCTCAGCTCGGAACCACATTCAGAAAAACGTTCATATACATTCATCTCCGAAGAATACATACACACTCTCAGACTCTTGGCTTCCTCTCTGGAATCTATCTCTGGATTTCTCTCTCATCACCTCTCAACTAGAAGACTGTCGGCAGAGTCAAGAACTCCTTACATTACAGGTTCAAAGAGACTCGCAAGCCCAGGAGCTCAGACATACAGCTAATACACACCATGAGAGACCGTCGATTTCTCACGGTCGTCAAAGCACATCAACGTTGTTACAAGAACTCACAGAGCATCATATCTGGTTCTTCCAGCAATCTTCACGCTCAGTAGCTAAGATAACTAGGGTCTTTACACTCATTTTAATTGTACTCTAACATTAATATATGTACTCCAAAGTATTTGTATTAATAATATCTCGCGAGAGCATTCAAGCCCGGGACTAACAACCCCGGCAAATCTTGTGTTATTTACTTTCCCCACGGAAGTGCTCTCGCACTTTGTTTTCTACTCGACCATTCCAGCAATATCTATCTCCGGATAATATTTTGGGTAGCAACAGTCAGCATCTCATCTGTTTTTTGGTGGATCGCATCTTGTTTCTGTCGGGTCTCCTCTCGAAAAGCCTCGAACTCCTCTCTAAGCGCTGATCGAGATGTGGCATGTCTTGATTCGGCCTGTCTCGATGACTCGGACCGGTTCCTATCTCTCTCTCTCTCTCTCTCTTCTTCCTCTTCCTCGCCTTCCGGGCCTCTCTTATAAGCATCCTCTTCCTCCATTCTTTCCTCTCTATCTTCTTCTTGCATTCTATCGGCTCTATCCTAATTTTCTGTATGCCGAGGTCGAATATTTCGATCAAAGTGGCTATCACCAGGAGAGATTAATCCAGCTGCTACCTGGGCCAATTTATACGCCTCCGTGGCCATTTGTAAGTTTCCTAAATCCCGAATACTATCAATCGTCGTTAGAGGTATATTCGGGAGGAGGAAATTATCGCTGTCATTCTGGAGGAATATAACATGCGAGTCGTAATCCAGGATATTCATCAATCTCATGACTTGCAAAGATAGGAGCATATTTCCTAGAAGGGGAGTTCGGTTGTCCAGTGATATATCAAGATGAAGTGCGATAGGGGTAATTAAACCCCCTATCCAAATCTCCCATCTCGGTTTAGTAGCAACATCCTCAATATGATCCATTAATATAGCCCCGGTTGCTGGATCCATCCCGTCGAGCATGTGAGATAGAGCATACAACTCTCGCTGGGTGATCGGCCCTGTTTCTTTCCAACCGAAGATAGTGCTCGCAATTACTTTGTGTAGATAGCGGAGGATAGGATTGCAAATAGAGGATCCCTTGGCCGACTTTGGGATGTAAGGACGTGCCTCACTCCCCGGGTATTCTACCATTGCCCACCAATATGTTTCACACTCGAACTGATTTATTCGGTATTCTTCGTACCTTTGAGTGTCGTACATGGCATCCAATTCGCCGGAAGATAGTTTTTCGTTTCTGTTGTTTAGACGGAATTCCAAAGTGATCGGCTCATGAGTGATCGGGTATCTTTTAACCATACGCGTGCTAAGGAATTCCAATATGAGGCATCAGTAGGTGGGCCAATGTTGTATCATCATCGTCTCCCACCTTATTCTTTCCAACAGCTTCATGACATCGTCTTTTATTCCCATGGCCATCATGCATTCCTCGTCTGGCCATCTAGTGGGAAGCATTTTTTTTATGCCCCAACATCTCCCACCGTGCTAGGCGGCTCGGCGGAATTTCAATTCCATAAGTCTCGGGCGTCTCAACAACCCCTTGAGCTGGTATTCTTTCCGGTTGCTCTATTTCCGTTGTGGGTCTTCCTCGTCCACGGTGAGCCGCACCACGTCCCTGTTGGACATTTCCGTGTCCTTGATCTCTGGCCATTTCTCTGCAAGAAATTCATCCATTATCATTTGTTTCAAAACAATTTCAAGGTCAAATTTTTTTGTGATCATATAAGCTCCCCCAAACTTATTATCAATTGCACATTTACCCCAAAATAATCGTTTTTTCATCCAAACTAACTTCATGTGAAATTAAACATACTAAGCTTCTTGAAAAAAATGATTTCCAACATGTTCAACATCACTTTCATAACAAGAATTTTCAGCATGTAATTCAATTTCCCAACATATAATTCCAGCATGTCATTCCATCACCCAACACATCAATCGTAATGAAAAAAATTCCCCAAAAAATTCGACTCAAGAACCCTAACTTGATCAAGAATTCATAATTCACACAATCTTAATGTACTGAAGAATTAAACCATTCAAAATCGTAGAACATACCTTGAATTCGGAGTACAAAGATGAAGAAAATTGAAAAAAATTGCGACCCACGAGAGGGATGATTTTGTCTGATTATTAATGTTTTGAAGCTCTTAGATTGTGGATTAATGATCAGGGCCTTGTTATTATGCTTGATTTAGTACAATTTATCTTTTATTTTGATGAATTTTAAGGGTATGGGGTATAGGGTTTAGGATTGGGGAAGATGGGGAGAAAATAAATTTTGGGGAAGAAGGTGAATAGTAGCAGTCGGCCGTGTCGTGTTTTTATTGTTAGGCGTATTTTTATACGCTTATTTATCATTATTCTCTATCCATTTTATGTCTAAACCTGCATAAATGAGCCTTTAATGCACTATTATTTTATGTTTAGCAGGAAATTGGAGTCCGGAAGCTCGAACGATGAAAAACGCGCGAAAATGGCAATTTTTGGCCTGGGGCCGCGGCACGAATAAAGTGAGCCGCGGCACACGAAGGCAACCAGCAAGCACCGAGCGCGCTGTACTGTGAGCCGCGGCACAAGGATGCTGAGCCGCGGACCAGGAGGAAAAATAAGCGCCCAGGTATAGGCGCTGAACATGGTGAGCCGCGGCACAGATTAAGTGAGTTGCGGCCCACGGGGCGGTTTTGATAGAATTGGCCGTAGTTCTAGGCCGTTTTTGGAGCTGTTTTCGACCCAATACCCGGACGCGTTTTGGAGGCCAGTGAGAGTTATAAATAAGGGCTTAAGGTCTGAAAAAGAGAGGGAGGATCGAGTGGAAGAAGATCATCGCGGAATCAAGAAGAAGCAGAAACACCAAGGAGCAGAGAGCAGAAGCCACAAGAACGGAGGAATCCAAGTTCTTCATCTGCGTTTGATATCGATGCTTTCTTTCATTATTTCTGTATTTTTATTTTTTAGCATGTCAGGCTAAAACCCTGTTCTAGAATTTTGATGAAACCGAGGTTTTGACGAATTTACCTTTGATTATCTATATAATTCCCCTTTCTGTTGAGTTTTCGCAATTGTTTTTAATGCTTTCAATTGTGTGGCCTATAATTGAATTGTTTTAATTACGCAACTCGAATTGGGAGAGGATAGTTGGTGAGGAAATATTGGTGAGAACCGTTTTATCTTGTGAGATAGGAATATACTCATAGGAACTACGTGGCCTTTCTGAAGATTCCGTGCTTTTTGCCTATTGTCGAATTAATTCACCTAGGGATAGAGTGTATTATTCGCCTTAGAAAAATCTACTGACCTCGGGAGAGGCGGTAGAGTACTTTAGCAACCTTCGCCTTCAATAAATTGGGAAATCATTAACTTTAGATAATCGAAAGTAAATTCAGATAAACCGATGTGGATTCACAATCCTAGATTAATTTCTTATTTGATTTTCCTTCTTCGAGCGATCGTTTTTACTATTTATTCTTTATTAATTTTCTTTAATTATTACTTGCATCCCAAATTTCGATAGTTCAAATAAAATTAGAATACGCATAAATCGGTAGTTGGTAAGTCAGTCCTCGTGGGAACGATATCCTACTCATCATTTTATTACTTGTCTACGATAACGTGCACTTGGGTTCACCGAAATCTAGCAATAAGTTTTTGGCGCCGTTGCCGGGGACTGATTACTTTACTAATATCGATTTCAGTATTTCTAGTCTTAGTTTGAACATTTTTTTTTTGTGTAATTTTATTTATTTGTTTTTCCTTGCAGGAATTTCCGGTTAGTGCATGAGAAAATTCGGTAATGAAGGCCTACTACCTTTGGATACCGAACTCAAGCGCACTCTTCGGAGAAGCAAGAAGGAGAAACGTGAGCTACCGACAACGGGCACCATGGCCGATAATACCGAAAATCACGGAGGAGATAATCTTGTGCAGCAAGCTCAACTGGCATTGGCACTTCGAGATTATGCAATGCCACAAATAAATGCGAACTTTTCGGGGATTCGGCGTCCAACCATCCAAGCGAACAACTTCGAAATCAAGCCGGCTATTATTCAGATGGTACAAGCAAGCCAGTTTTGTGGACTGGCAAATGATGACCCCAACGCTCACATCGCGTCGTTTCTCGAGATTTGTGACACTTTCAAAAATAACGGTGTCACCGATGATGCTATTCGTCTACGGCTTTTCCCTTTCTCTTTGAGGGACAAAGCCAAATTTTGGTTGAATTCTCTACCGCCGGGCTCTATCACAACTTGGGCGGAATTAGCACAAGCCTTCCCAGCTAAATTCTTTCCACCATCGAAGACAGCGAGATTAAGGAACGAAATTACTACTTTTGGGCAATTCGATATGGAGTCGCTTCACGAATCTTGGGAGCGATACAAGGATTTACTGAGGAGATGCCCACATCATGGCTTACCGGATTGGCTCCAAATTTAAACATTTTATAACGGATTGAGTGCTTCTACATGCACTCTTGTTGATGCAGCCGCTGGAGGAGCGCTGATGGGAAAAACGATGGCCGAAGCCCACTCTCTATTGGAAGCGATGGCTGCAAATGCTTATCAGTGTCCTTCTGAACGAGTAATCCCGAAGCAAGTTATGGAAATCTCCAATAATGATCCGATCTCTACATTATCAGCACAAGTCGCAGCACTGACTCAGCAACTTCAAGCCTTTTCACATGCTCCTTCCCCCGTTACCACTGAATCGTGCAATTGGTGCAACGGATCTCATCCTAGCGCAGAATGCCAAGTTAGAAATCCTTTCAAGCAACATCCGATGGAGCAAGCTCAGTTCGTGGGGAACGGGAATCGGCAGAACAATCCGTACTCCAACACTTATAATCCGGGGTGGCGTAATCACCCTAACTTTTCATGGAAGAACGGACAAAACTTAAACCAACCTCAGTTTGCTCAACACCAACAGCAACCTCCTCCTGCTCCAAAAATCTCTCTATAGGAAGTGATTGCAAAATTAGCAGCAAATACGAGTCAGTTCATGACCCGTACGGAAGCAACCTTACAAAACCATTCCGCTTCTATTCACAACTTGGAAGTCCAATTGGGCCACATAGCAAATGTGTTAACAGCCCGCCCGGAGGGTACCTTTCCAAGTACAGCCGAGACAAACCCCAGAGAGAGTATTAATGCCATTAGTTTGAGAAGCGGGAAGGAATTGTGCGACCAGCCGAAGAGGAACAATAAGAGAAGTGAGGGTGAGGAGAAGAAAAGTTTGGCGACTGAGGAATCACAAAATTCGAGACCCTCGATACTGTTTCCTGACAATCTGAAGGCATATGTGCCACCCGTCCCGTTTCCACAGCGTTTGCAAAAGCAGAAATTGGACAAACAATTTTCCAAGTGTCTCGATGTTTTCAAGAAACTACATATAAATATTCCATTTGCTGATGCCTTGGAACAAATGCCGAGCTTCGTGAAGTTTATGAAGGAAATCCTATCTAACAAAAGGAAGCTCGAGGAATATGAAATGGTGGCACTGACTGAAGAGTGCAGCGCGATTCTACAGAAAAAGCTCCCTCCAAAATTGAAGGATCCAGGAAGCTTCAATATACCGTGCACCGTAGGAAACCTCTATTTTGATAGAGCGTTGTGTGATCTCGGCGCCAGCATTAATCTAATGCCCCTTTCCATATTTAAGAAGCTAGGCATTGGGGAAGCCAAGCCGGCGACAATCTCGCTGCAATTAGCTGACCGATCTATCAAGTACCCGAGGGGGGTTATAGAAGATGTTTTAGTCAAGGTAGATAAATTCAGTTTTCCTGCCGATTTTATTATGCTCGATATGGAGGAGGATCAAGACATCCCAATTATTTTGGGAAGACAATTCTTAGCTACCGGCCGAACTCTCATTGACGTGGAAAAAGGGAAACTCACTCTGTGAGTTCAAGATGAGCAAGTCACTTTCCAAGTGTTTAAATCCTTTCCGTGTCCAAGTAGTGTTGAGAAGAGTTCGCAAATTGAAAGTGTAGATACCTTTGCGAAGGACACACACCGGAAGAGTTGTCGGTCGAAAAAGTCAGAATCCGTTTTAGCTGCCCCGACGCCTAATAAGAATGAAGAGCAAGTCGCATATCTTAGGCATTTGAATATGTTGTCTTCAACATCCGTTCATCCACAATCGGAAAATTCTCATTCTGTCCTAAGTTCGCCCATGGAGTTGAAAATTAAGCCGGATGTCAAACGGGTGCCAAGTCATGTGCAAAATGGGTGTTTCGGAAAGTTGTTTTTGTTAAAATCTTTTCACAAAGAACATTGGGTGTCCAAACCGAAAATCGGATTGTTAAAGACCAATGGTCAAAAATTTAAAACACATATTAACGGTTCGATGGATGGGGCGGAGTCCAAATGGTCTTTGAGAAATGGGAATTGATTTTCAAAAAGTCCGGCTGAAGACTATAAACTTAGCGCTTCTCGGGAGGCAACCCGAGTATTAGTTGTGGATTTTTGTTTTTCAGTATTTTCTTGCATTTTGGATCTTTATTTTTCGTCATTTTAGCTTGAATATGCTTCTCTCTCACGCTCTTGATGTTTTATTTCGAAAATTATGTGCAGAAATTATCCCAGGGGAAAATTCAGCATTGGGCCGCGGCACAAGGAGAGTGAGCCGCGGCAGACACAAGTTGAAAAAAAAATGAGGCTAAACTCCCTGTACTCTGTGCCACGGCACGACCTTACTGAGCCGCGGCACACTCGATCCCTGAGCCGCGGCATATATGCGCTGAGCCGCGGCACACCAGATGCACCAGATATGCCCAGGGACCTGTACTACGAGCCGTGGCACGGACCAAATGAGCCGCGGCACACTAACATGCTGAGCCGCGGCACATGGTGATGGAACAAAGAAGCACGAGCAGAGTACTGCAGGCCGCGGCTCACTTAAGCGGCTGCGGCCCCGTTCGAAGTTGATAGCCTGGTATCCTTCTTATACTCGATCGGCCGGCACCCAGGTAACTTCTTTTCCTTTCTTCGCACAGCGATCGGCCGAAAACCTTCTCAACTTTTGTTCTTCTTGCATCCTTCAATCAAAGCAAGGTAATTTTCAATTCCTAATCTTTATTGCTACATGGGTTGAAGCAAGGTGGTGTGCTTCATTCAATATTGATTATGTTGTGAGTTTTTCTTTTTCAAAGTTCTATCAAGGTTGAAGTGGGAATATGAAGTTTTTGGTTGATTATTGATTGTATTCCTTGATTATGAATGAATTGTGGATGCTATTTGTCATTCGACATGACTATCGAATTGTGTTGTTGTTTTTGGAGAATTGGATTAAACCATTATACTTCTTGTCCTTCATTGAAATTCACGCAGTCAAGGTGTTCGATGAAATGCATAAATGAAAATTGTTTTAAGCCAACGTTTTGAAGCTATGTGCAATGAATTTGTTTATGGACTTAGATCGTACCCCAACCCTTACGACAAGTTTAAACTTGAAAGATCAGTTTTAATAATCTCTCACGGCGGTGCTAGCTCGTTAAACTCTTTATTCACGTTTTGCATATCTTTAGTCAAGTGGTGTCGTTTTCCTTATAGCTTACGTAATTTCCGGTGTTTATCTTTTCAGGAACTCGCCATGGCTAGAAAGAGAAAGGTTAGCACAAGGGCTAGGATGAAATCGTCCCCCACACGAGGGGAAACTTCACAAAGCCGAGCCGAGTTGGAGTCGCACCAATTCTCCGACCCGGAAATTCATAAAATATTCAATGAAAAGATCTGTCCTTGACCTTTGATTCCGGAGCGGGGATTCACTCCATCCCCCCAGGACGGGGAGCTTCTGACGATGATAGACGAGGTGGGGTGGGCCCGTTTCGCTGCACCCCCTGAGCCGACAGTGATCTCCATTGTACAGGAGTTTTATGCTAGCGCTCTGCTGAAGCATATCCGAGCAGGGCAGATGATACCGCAGTCAGATACTCGGACTCAGGTCGTCGTCCGAGGCATTACAGTGGATTTTTCGGTGGCTGCTATTCGGAGATTATTCGAGCTGCCTGTGGTGGACGATACAGCGTTTACGCGAGCTATGAGTGGCCTCACGAGGGAGGCCCTGCTCGAGACACTCACACATCCCGGCTCCGTCTGGTAGACGCGCGACCCGTGTTCCTCGGCCTTCTACTTTAAGAGCTCACGCCTCAGTCGGCTCGGGCGAGCCTGGTTGTATTTCATCTGCGCTCATGTAGATCCTACCTCGCAGATTCACTCGGTTTTACTCTATCGTGCCCGTACACTATATGTCATCACTTCCGGGCTTAGGTTCGATGTGGCCCCTCTTCTGGTCCGATCTATTCTTCTATGCATTCAAGGAGGGGCCAAGACGGGGCTGAAGCACCCCTCTCTCATCTGCGCTCTATGCCGCCAGTCGGGCATGACTTGGTCGGATGATGAGCCGATGCTGTCCCCCCAGGGTCCGATTGATCATCGCATCATTTCTCACTTCGACCAGTGTGGAGGAGCGCCGGCACACGCTCGGGGGCGAGGATTTATTCTTGATGAGGCACACGAGCAGTCCCTCGAGCCTCTTATTCTGACGCATGGGCAGGCAGAGTCCAGCCCGCCGCCCGACAAAGAGCACTTGCACGCGATGTTCGACAGCCTGAGAGAGGAGATGAGGAGAGAGAGAAAGTCACTTGGCTGCTTGGAGAGAGGAGATGAGGAGAGAGAGAGATAGAGAGCCATCTGGCTGCCCTAAGAGAGGAGATGCGGATGGAGAGAGAGAGCATCCTCACAGCCATCCGAGATGATATGAGAGAGGAGGCCTGCCGGGCCAACCGACGTGAGATGAGGCACTTGGCAGCGAGGGATGCTTACCACCAGGACTACCTTACTGCATGGACGAGCCATATTATGCACCTGGACGGGCCTTTCGTCCCACCAGTTCGGCCAGCCACGCCACCCTCCTCGCCGGACGACGCCGGCACCAGTTCATGAGCGGACATTAGGGGAGTACTTGACCTTTTCTTTTATTGCATATTACATTTTCTGTACATTGAGGTCAATGTACGTCCTAAGTTTGGGGGGGGGGTTTACTTTCTGTTGCTTTACTTATTTGTTTGCATTTTTCGTTATGGTTATTTTTGATGATAGCCTTGCTTGTCGTGTTTTTATTTGCATTCGTGAATTTTTCGTGCTTCTTTTTGTGTAAAACTGATGTTACGATACTGATTTCTCTCTGAAGAAACGGTTGAGTTTTAGTCGAGTTGTAGTCAGCGATATCTATTTCTGTTGAGTATTCATTTTGGTCCGAAATTTTTTCGTTTTTTTTTTGTAGAAATCTTAGCAGATAAAAAAGGAGACATACGTGTTTTCAAATCGCCATCTATATGTTTGGTTACATTTTTCGCGTAGCTAGTCGTCCAGTAACATGAGTCGTGTTGGCACTTTAATTGAGTTTAGAGTCGGACAGTTTTTCCCAAAAAGTTGAGATATTATTTGTTCTATGATGGGAGGTCTAGTAACCGGGGGTATTCACGTGACCCGTTGTTTACTCTCACGTAAAACGACAACCCTGATTAGACTAGTGGTTTAGAGATTTCGCATGTGCCAATGATGGGGAGCCTAGTAACCGGGGGTATTCGCGTGACCCGTTGTTTACTCTCGCGTAAAACAGCGACCTTGAATCGGACATGCGGGAATAGCTATTCGAGTTGTTTCTCCGCTGTGGAGGGGAACTTAGTAACTAGAAGCATCCATGTGCCCCATGAGTGTCTTTTACGTCAAACGGTTCCCCAATACATGAGAATAGAATTCCACCCTAGGATTATCCCGATGAAACATTCCGAGATCCGAACCTAGTGGTTAACTCGAATCATTTTATTGATCATATATAAGGGAATACTGTCCGAGGGTTATTTTTGATGATGAAACTCTTGAAATTTTTGGCACTAGACTGTGGGACTGGGCGAGTTGGCTCGGTTATTTTAACCCTTCATATTGGCGGTCAGTTAAATTCACGCTTGTTAATCTTTGAGCTTGATTTTATTCATGAACGATTGATTAGCACTAAAAATGGTTACTTGGTGGAATCAGTGTCCTGGATGTGACTCACTATTACGATACTTGTATTATTCTTTGAGATTTTCAGGGTAGTATTGATTAAGTTGAGCACTATGGAGTTGCACGATCATTCACGATATTCTTTTGTTTGAAATTGATTCTTTTTGCTTGAGGACAAGCAAAGGCTCAAGTTTGGGGGTATTTGTTAGGCGTATTTTTATACGCTTATTTATCATTATTCTCTATCCATTTTGTGTCTAAACCTGCATAAATGAGCCTTTAATACACTATTCTTTTATGTTTAGCAGGAAATTGGAGTCCGGAAGCTCGAACGATGAAAAATGGGCGAAAACGGCAATTTTTGGCCTGGGGCCGCGGCACGAATAAAGTGAGCCGCGACACACGAAGGCAACCAGCAAGCACCGAGCACGCTGTACTGTGAGCCACGGCACAAGGATGTTGAGCCGCGGCCCAAGAGGAAAAATAAGCGCCCAGGTATAGGCGCTGAACATGGTGAGCCGCGGCACAGATTAGTGGTAGATCTTCAAGGATAAGAGCCTTTCTCGTTGCTAAAAACGGACATCCAAGGATAAGTGGTAGATCTTCATCTTCTTCCATGTCGAGAACGACAAAATCCATTGGAAATATAAATTTGTCGACCTTTACGAGCACGTCTTCAACAATCCCCTTGGGGTGTGTTATGGATCGATTCGCCAATTGTAATATTATCGTTGTGGCTTTCATTTCCTTGACACCTAATTTCCTGAAAATAGATAAAGGCATAAGGTTAATCGAAGCACCTAAATCACACAAATATTTATCGAATGAAACTTTTCTAATGGTGCATGGAACTGTAAAGCTTTCGGGGTCCTTAAGCTTTTGAGGTAATGTGCGTTGGATAATAGCGCTACATTCCTCGGTTAGTTTAACCGTCTCATGCTCTTCCATCCTTCTTTTTCTTGACATCACATCCTTCAAGAATTTTGCATAATTAGGCATTTGTTCCAAAGCATCTGCAAACGGAATATTGATGTTAATTTTCTTGGAGATGTCTAAAAATTTTGCAAATTGTGCATCTAACTTTTTCTTCTTAAAACGTTGAGGAAAAGGGAGTGGAACTTTAGAAGTAGAAGTAGAGTTAGAATATATTTTAGGCTTCTCAGCCCCCTTAGATGTGTCATGCTTCACTTCTTCCTCTCCAATTTCGATTTGATCCTCTTTGGCTCCCTCGCTTCGTTGGACCGTTGGCATCTTTGGCCCTTTATAATTCGTTCCGCTTCTTAAGGTGATAGCTTTTGGGATTCGGTGCCTTAAACGAAGGCCCAGCGGAAGCGGTAAAACGAAAATTAATTCGATTTGAATCCCTACGAGGATCTATCGATCTACGTATATACGGATATTAAAACGAAATACAAGAGATATAAGAGATTCACCCTTATAGTCCGTTGATTAAATGGATTCCTTCTCTTGAGCTATTCCCCAAGCTTGAAATGAAATCCCTACGAGCCAATGCGCTCCAAGCACTTGAATGATCCAACGCCAAAAATACAACGTCTCTACTTGTCACGCGCCGGAGAAATGACCAGAATGACTAAACCTCATTATCCTCCAAGGATACGGCTAGAACAAGGTTATAGAAGCTTTTCAAAAACAAGATTACAACACTCTAAGTGTTTAATCTATGATCTCTCTCTATCAATCTCTCAAAATATTTCTCTAAGAAATGTTTGAAGAAAACGAGGAACACAATGAGAAAACTTTTTCTCTCTCTCAAAAACAAACTCATGGCTGGAATGTGTTACTCAAGAGTGAGGAGTAGTCATCATTATATTCTTCTTACAAATCCCACAAAATCAACTATCCCTTATTTTAAGAGATATCAAATCTCTAAGGTCATTAGTCTTCACACACCAAAGCAAGACTAAGACTAAAGGTAAGAGATCAAAAGTGGGGCGGCCTCTAGAAGGAATCGGACGAGTTTGGTTCGTTTCGGACTCCCGTGAGTCCAAACAGATAAACTCCGATTCTGTTCTGATGTATTTATATCAATTAATTAATCATATCAAATATATAATAACATAATTAATTTCTCCAAGAAATAATTATATTCATGAATTAAATTAATCACCTAGTAATTTATTTAATTCATTAGGCCGTAAATTAATTTATCCAATAAATCAATTTAGACATCCAATGTCCTAATAAATCAGATATCCAATATCTAATATTTATAATGAGAGAATAAGCTCGATTCATTCCATCGTCAATCTTATTGCGCGACTCGGTAGGTCCGTCTCAGTCAGCAATGGGTGGAACCAAAGTGTAGTAGTACCACCTAGCCAGCCTGGCGGCCTACACTGTACCCTAACTGAGAACGAAAGATTGTGATCATTCAAGAACCATTATATCGTGAATACCAGTATACGTATAAACCCTTCTTTCAAATGTCCTGATCAAGTTATAGGGTCACGGTCAGTCAAACCCTATCTGTACTTGACGCTCTGCATGCGTTAATGCAAATCGAGATCATCGAGCTCTGGTGTATCCAATACAACTAGCTCTAATGCTTTGGCCAAAGACTTATGATCTCATCTGCCAATAACCGCATATGACATATAACCCGCTCACTAACGGGAGAGAATTCTATCTTGGTATTCAGTATGACCTGCTACTTGACCGTCAAGATGCACGTCGAGGTTGACCCCCATCTTCTGGTTTATAGGGTCGAACTACTCTAATGAAAATCTTGACGTCACAAGCACATCCCTACTAAATCCTCAAGTCAAAGGTTCACGAATACCTATCACAACCTTTCGATTACGTCATTGACTGTCCCGGAGTGAAATCCATATGATGAATCGAGGGTGAGTCGGTTCGAGTATACTAATCCAATTAGCATACCTATAACGTGTGCTCCCACTGACCATTAGTGTTCGACAGGCACTCTCCATGTCAAAGAACATGTCATACAAGTCTTCATATAAACTTAACGCCCAATCAAGTTTCATCGACTTGCGAACGATTAAGTATTTGAGCTATAAACCTTTCCAGTGCCGACCCCATTATCCAATATAGAGTGGAACGTTTTGCTCTCAAATACATGGACTAGTTTCTATATGTATATTTACGAGTTAAGAATGCCAGTAAATACTAGTAAAAAAAGAAACATTCATTTGCCTTATGATAATGCCTTACATAATTACAAGAACAATGCCCTCACTCAACATCCTCTGAGTGGCATTCGAGGGCATACTCCTAACAATCTCCCACTTTCACTCAATGCCACACACTATGGTATCTAATACCCATGTTCTCCAGATGAAGCTCTAAGCTAATCTGAGAAAGTGGCTTGGTCAGTGGATCAGCGACGTAGTCGGCTGACTCAACTCTATGCAGCGCAATGTATCTCTTTGCGAACGAATTCTCTTACGAGATGATACTCTCTCTCAATATGTTTTGTACTATTATGAAACCTCGGCTCCTAGGCCTGTGCTACCACTCTGGTAGCGCAGCACAAGGTGTCATGTGAAGTTTACCCAGTAACTTCTTAATTCTTCCTTTGGAGGCCTCCGAGGCCGCTTTATACTCAGCCTAATAGGTGGAACCAACAGTCGCGCTATACTTGGCACTATGCCAAGATACTGCTCCTCCATTAAGAGTAAATGTAGCCAGAAGTAGACATAGAATCGTCTTTCTGTCCTTGGAAGTCCAATACAGTGAATCCCATCACATTCACTTCTCCACCGCCATATATAAGAACTAGATCTCTAGTCCTTCTAAAGTACTTGAGAACGTTCTTTACGGCAGTCTAATGTTTCTGAACTGGGTTATCCCGAAACCTACTTACCACACTCCCAGCATGTGCAATGTAAGGTCTCGTACACAATAAAGTATATATAAGGCTACCCAAATTCTGAAGCATATGATATATTACTCATTTCCTTTCATTGTTCCTCACCCAGCGGACACATCTTCGAGGAGAGTTTTATTCCATGTCACATCGGTAGGAACCCTCTTTTAGAGTAATCCATCTTAAATCGCTTTAAGATTTTATCTATATAGAGTGATTGGGAAAAAATTATCATTCTGTTCGATCTATCCTAGTAGAGTCGAATCACAAGAATATAGGTTTCTTCTCCCAAGTCTTTCATGGAGAAATTACTCGAAAGCCAAGCTTTCATAGAACTGAGCATTCCCACATCATCTCCTATCAGGAAAATGTCATCTACATATAGTACTAAGAATGTGATCTTGCTCCCACTAACCCTCTTGTATACACAAGTCTCCTCTTCATTTTGCACGAAGTCAAACTCTTTAACTGTCTCGTCAAAACGAAGGTTCCAACTACATGAAGACTGCTACAATACATTTCATAGAGTCTACATCCACCATTGCTAGGTCAATGGTCATGGGTCGGTCTCTTGTTTATCACCTGGAACCTCGTGGAAACCCAGTTCCTCCAAGTGCATAAAACTATACCTCTCAGGTAATTGAGACACCCTACTAGACCTACAAGATGGTTGTACTTGTGTTACAGAAGGTTCGGTTCCAAGTTCTTGCACAGGTGTCTCCTGAGGAGTTTTATTGTATTCTTCCAAAGAAATATTTCTACCTGCTCCGCCTTCCTGAATGAACTCATCTTCCAGGAAGTGTGCATAGAAAGCAACAACGATCTTTCGATCTTAGGGCATGTAGAATAGATAACGCATCGCCTCAGATGGGAATCCAATGAAATGTCTCCTCACGGACCTCGCTTCCATTTTGTCCACCTTAGTCTCCTTGACATAGGCGGGACATCCCCAAATCCTAATGTGATTAAGACTTGGTTTCCTGCCCTCTCACATCTCATGTGGAGTTTTAGGAACAGATTTGGAAGGACATCTGTTCAAGATATATGCAGCAGTCAGGAGTGTATACCCCCATAGGTAAATCGGTAAGTCAGTATAGCCTAGGATGGAACGGACCATGTCCAACAAGGTCTGGTTTCTTCTTTATAACACACCATTTAACTGAGGAGTGCCTCGAGGTGTTAGTTGTGATACTATTCCATGTTCCTTCAGGAACTTGTCAAACTCCGTACTCGTATCCTCGCCACCTCGGTCCAACCGAAGTGCTTTGATATGATTTCCAGTTTGTTTCTCGACTAGGGCCTTAAATTCCTGGAATTTCTCAAAGGCCTCGGATTTACGTTTCATTAAGTATACATAACCATACCTAGTATGATCATCTGTAAACGTAATGAAATATTGACATCCATCACGTGCTGCTTCCAAAGCACCACAAACATCGGTATGGATTAATTCCAGTTTATCAGCGGCTCTTTCAAAAGTCCCTGTGAAGGGGGACTTAGTCATTTTGCCTTTAAGGCAAGATTCACAAGTAGGAAAAGGATTCGATCCCAATGGACCCATAAGTCCATCTTTTTCCATTTTGTGAACTTAGTCTGACCAACATGACCAAGTCTAAGATGCCATTTCAAAACTTAATTGGTTTTATCCCTGCCACGCTTCCAAGTCATACTATTCACAACGACCTTGTTACTGAGGAGTAGATGATACAATCCATTTAACTGTAATATCTGGAATTTCTACTACTGTTGTTTGATATTATTTTATCCGAGTTATGTTGTACAGCGTGGAATCTGTACAGTATCGATAAAATAAATGAAGGACTAAGACATCCGTATTGGTATTATTACCGCACTTGGTTGACAGTTGTATTGGAAGACATTGTGTGTCGGGCTTATCATATGAGAATATTGTTGGAAGGAGTATACGTATTCAGTATGCCGTATGTTCGTATATAGTATGTTGAGACGTTGGACAAGAGTAGCTGAAAATGGCTAATTGTAACATTATTAGCGCACGCTAATATACATGCCTAGCGCACGCTATCGTGCTGGTTTAGCGCATGCTAGAAGGAAAAGATAGTACAGACCAGATCAGAAGGAATCTATGTGTGGACCCGGTCACTTTCGGCGCATGTGCCGACGAGGTCAATGGATGTTTGTTGAGAAGGGTTTGCACACGCTAATGCATAATGTTAGCGTACGCTAACATCAGATCGGTCCAAAGGGAATATTATCCTAGTCAGAGCTGTCGGCGTGTAGACCCGTCTTTGGAGCATACAGACAAACAAGTCAACTATGAGTAGCGCACACTACGATCGGGCTCTAGCGTACGCTAGATAGAGGAAATTACATACGCTATTTAATGGACATTGCGTACGTAACTCATTGTATGCAGTAAGGCAATAGCCTCTAGACTTCGATAGCTCATGCTAAAAAAGAGAGTTAGCGCATGCTAAACGTGTAACGTTCGTTAATTTTAGATGTTAGCGTACGTTAATAATGTAAAGTGTATACATATGAGTAGTTGGATGTTATTACTCATGTCGTCCATTCTCTCCTTGCAACCGATAGAGAGAGTTCTTAGAGATATGTTTGAAGTTCCAAACACTGGATTATGGTGGAGTTAATCATCCATAACAATATTAAGCTTGGGATCGATTGGAAATGGATTCAAACTTGAGATCCAATCCATTCCTTCAAAAAGGTAATTACTCTTCATCTTTGGATTTCGTTTTGGATTGAATGTTGATGTTCTTGAGTTGATGATTATTACATAAACAAGTTGACAAGCATGATTATGAGATGGATTACTGGAGTATGATGATATTAATATGATTCGTGTGGTTTGAATTGTGTAGTTCGTTTTCTTGAGATAAGTTGGTTAATCCTTCTTCTCCTTTGCGGATGTTGATATCATTGTTGATGATTAATCTCTATAATGTTAGATTATGGAAGTGTTGATTAAGGTTCTTGGTGTTCATGATGTTGATATTTGAGGAAGAAGATGATATGTGAATATATGAATTGGATGAAGAGTTGGATGATTACCTATATGTTAAAGGATATCGGATTTCATTGTTTTGATAGCTATGAACATGGTTTAGAATCACTTAGTGTTCTTGATAATCGCCATATGTTGATCAGTATCTGAAAAACATGCATCTATACAGCATTAGCACATGCTAAGCTTACTGTCTAGCGCATGCTAACGGGCGCGACTTAGCGCACGCTACATTAAGTGATTAACGTGCGCTAAGTAGGCAGACAGTGCAGTATTTTTGTGTTGTGGTTGTGAATTCGTACTGGTTTGAGTTGGATTGATCAGCCTAGTGGTTAATCGAGATATTGTTGAGCTATTGGGTTTGTGAATTGGTTTTATTGATTGTTGATCGTTATCGAACTTGTTGTTTATCGATTATTGTAATAGGTTGAGATTATTGATCGGTGATTAGAACAATGCTTTGCGGTCGTATTCGAGAACGTTCGTGAATTGCATTGATCAGGGCCGAGGGACTTGTAGATGACGGCAATGGAATTGGTAACAGCTTCATCGGTATCGAGGCAAGTTATTACTTGTTCAATTTATAATATTTAATGGATGGTTTCCGTTTCATTCTTTTATAATTCGTATAATCGTAATCACAGGAGATTTGGGATTATAAGCTGTATTCGAGGTTTTGGGAATTAAATTATAATGTATATGATTTACAATTGTTGTTAGTATACTTGGTATCGAGGATACATTGTGGTATAGATGAAGATATGAGTTATCTACCGTCCGTGACATTCTGGACCATCGAATACTGAGGATAATGGTTGGTAATGATTTAGACATTTCGATCGCCCTCGAAGGACTCGGGGCAAGTACTCTAATCATTTTTGTCATTTGTGTCGATCATGTTGTGATACATGCGTGTATCATTGTTGTCATGCATTGTGTATCATTGTTATATGAATTTGTGCATTGTTGTTGTATGTCCACCTCGGGTTGGTCCGACGGGATCATCGGGGGATATATGCTAGCGTGCGCTGGATCATCGGACAAGTTTTTCCACCACGGTTGGTCTGACGGGGTCATCGTGGGATCTAGCATCTAGGCAGTGAACGCTGGATCATCGGATTACCTATGTGTTGTTATTGTGCATATGTATATTATGGGTTTGCCATAAGTATATAGTGTTGTTATTGATGTGAGCATATTGACACTGTCATATGAGTATGCATTTGTAGGTCTTGTGTTAGGACCATGTTCGTATATTGTATTGATCTGATCTCGGATTAGATCGACGTGATTCGTCGTGGCATTACATATCCTGAAGTATGTTCCGTATTTCCCTTGGTATATGTCTTTGATGGATAATTGGTTTTATTGTTGAGATTTTAGAATGATACCCGATGGATTGGGTTTGACAGAGTTAGTGAATTTCGTAACACTGAGTTATGATAATGTTTTTAGAACCTTGGGCATTGTTGAGATATAGTACAGATATTTTGGTATTAGCTTATTGTGTTGTTGAAAGAATACGACATGTGAACTTTTGTATTTATTATCACGAACAAAAAATAAGTAAAAGAGAGGGAGAAGATAAAACTCGGATGGTGTCTTGAGTGGATGTAGGATCAAGCCTTCAAAATGTTCTTGAAGTGTTCTTCCAAAAACTCCCTTCAAATCCCTTCTTTTGGTTGGAAAAGCCCTCAAATCTTTTGTTATTCTCTCTCCAATCTCTCCAATATTCAGAATGTGTCCTTTCCTCCATGTTTTCCAGCCTTTTTATCAACCCAAAAACCCACTTTATCTTCATCAAATCTTGCAAAAATGTCAAAAAGTGATTTTTCCACCGAAAAGTGACACGACTCGTGTCATACTGCTCTAAAAACAACAATTGGCGCTGGGTAATGAACCCGACCGTGTCAGTTGAAACGGCCGAGCAAGTGACACGGTCCGTGTTAAATGACACGGCCGTGTCTGTGTTGGTCCGTTTTGACTCCTTTTTTTTCTTCTTTTTCAACTCGATCTTTTGTTTCCGTATTGCTTGATATGTATTGGGGGTTGAGACTTCGTTCTTCCTTGATTAATGTCCATAAAATACCTATAAAATTAATAAAACGTACCCAAACGTGATCGATTCCAATAAACACAATATGAACACAAACGACATAATTCTACACATTTTAGGATCTTAAAATCTGGAAAAGCTTTGCAAAAATATGTGTAAAAATGAATGTTATCAAAATCCCCCAAACTTGAACGTTGATCGTCCCGAGCAATACACTTCAAAATAACCACTCTTAAGGGAACTCGTCCCTCAACACACCTCAAAGGATCATTTTTAAAATTCATCAATATGCCTCAAGAAATAAATAAGTCGAGTTCTATAAAGTATTCAAATCTCTGGGGTGCTTCCTTAACATCATAGCTAATACTTGAAGACTACGAACCTCACCGGTCAAGTGTATTCTCTCACTCTCAAAGTGTATAATGGGATACGTGACGCTCAAAACTCATTCATTGAAATAAAAATCCTATAGGCTTGCCAATCGTCTACATCTCTACCACTCGTTGTGCATGCAAATTTGGTGAATCAAAAAGGACTTTATTGGTTGTAATATAGGATTTTTGGTCGGGGTAGGATAAGTATGGATTAATGTAACTTGACTTGAGAAAATTAGAACATCATCTCAATAATCACTTCGCTCAATTAGAAGCTCAAAATTTTGTTTCCCCAGGAATTTGCTTCTTTCAAAGTGTATTCTCTCACTCTCAAAGTGTATAATAGGATACGTGACGCTCAAAACTCATTCATTGAAATAAGAATCCCCATAGGCTTGCCAATCGTCTACATCTCTACCACTAGTTGTGCATGCAAATTTGGTGAATCAAAAAGGACTTTATTTGTTGTAATGTAGGCTTTTTGGTCGGGGTAGGATAAGTATGGATTAAAACGACTTGACTTGAGCAAATTAGAACACCATCTCAATAATCACTTCGCTCAATTAGAAGCTCAAAATTTTGTTTCCCCAGGAATTTACTTCCCTCAACCCCTTGATTTTAATATAATCACAATAAGCGCTTTTTGAAAGTGAAAATCACAACCTTATTCCACCTTATCGCTCCATTTATTTTATTTTCTCCTTATCGCTCCATTTAACCATTATTTTTTTTCTCCTGATTTTTTTTGTGGTGGATAACATCATCATTATAATCACACCATTCTTCTTTCAAATTTATTTTGATAAATCATCGCCATTGGACCAACAATCTTCCCAATCGCCCCCACACACCTTTTCATTCTTTTACCAATTTGTTCTAATACGCTCAAGTATAGAGACAAAAGTTTATTATGGAACAGAAAGCTTATAATGTGGCTAACAAGAAATGGGCTTTAAGCTCAATTGGGCTAACTAGGGAATTAATAATTGTCGGGTTGGCAAAAAAGTTTGAACGGCTAACGAATAAAATCGCCTAAAATCACTTTCACTAATTTGCACGCACGCTTGTAGTTTTGAATAAGATACCAAGGCAACTTCTAGAGTCTTAAAACATGAATGGTACACTCGATAATGAAATTTGCATATTTAATGATGCACGAAAGCTCAAAAGCTCACAAGTTAGAATTGTTCATATTTCTAAGGTATTAAACTATTTATTCAATTTCACACCCTTTTGATTTTTCTATAATTTTTCCTCTTGAAATTATCCTCGATTTGCATATGAAAATAACAAAGTATATCAGAGGCATCCAAGACAAGAGTACATTCATTCGAGTTTCATCTAAGTTCATGATACTCAAAACACACCGAGTTCAAAACAAAAACAAAACACACCAAAATAAAAAATAAAAAAAAATCACACCAAAAACACAAATAAAAATCACACCAAAATCCAAAAGTCAAAATAAAAACAAACAAACAATATAAGTATTTCTTGACCCAATATCTTCCCCCAATCTTGAATTAAAGAGTATACACACGAAGGGAGTATAGTATTAAAATAATAAAAAACTTTGGGTCAAGAAACACTTACAACCGGTCCTACTGATTGGGCGGAGGGAAATGGCCTTGTTGGACATGCCATTCATGCATTTTTCGTAATAAGGTCAGTGTTGTGCGGCGATTTATACGCCTCGAAGGCGATCGATAACAAGGCCGAGCGACCGAGTACACAACCAAACATGCTACGGCGAACTTGCCTAAGCGAAGATAATAGTCCACCTTCGAGTATCTAGCGATCGACTCCCAAGGCGATCACCTTTTGGCACCTAGCGATCGACTCTGGTGCCCGACCTAGGACGACCGTCCCGTGCCACAAACAAGACCTTCGTCCGTCAAAGTCTACGAAGACTGGATCTCAAAGCGGCGCCCATGTGCAGATCCGCAAAAGGCGCCGTAGAACATGGATCGTTGACCACAGCTGTTGGGAAAACAAGAACCCTGTATCGAAACAGCTGGGATATTCAATCCCTGTATCGAATTGTGTTGATAAGAGGTTTTGACATATATGCCAATCCTCAATACAGTAAGGAAACTGTATCGAAGAATTAAGGCATCAACTTGTATTGAAGACCTGTCTCAAATCCAGCATATAGTGAAACCCTTCAGTACAGCAAAGAAGTCTTATAAAGACCAAGTATGGAAACTCTCTCGAATCACCAAAACAGTTATCTTCCATACAGCTCTCAACAGGACAAAGAAGAAATCTTCAGAAGTCAAGTCCCGTTGAATAAAGACGTATTTAAATACTCAAGGATAAAGTATTTAAATACTGTCAGTCAACAGATCTTCAAATCCCGCTAAATCCGGATCGTGCTTTTAATTTCGTTGGAACGGAATCTTGATCAATGGATACATCTCAACGGATATATATTTCAGAGACTATATATATCTCATGAAGGCATTGAAGATCAGTTAACCAAAAACCGAAATCAATCAAAGATATCAAAGTCATCAAAGCAAAATATATCTCCAAGCTTACTGCAACTCAGATAAAAGAGATATACAGTGCTCATCATCTTGAACAACACTTCATCAGCTAGAAGCTCATAAAGTCAAAGTTGTTGTTCATACTCTGTTCTATACTTTGAACAAACCTGCATCGATCTGTGGACTGAGGAAGACGAAGCTTCAGAACTCTGTGTGAAGAAGTCAGTCAAGCTTTAGCTCAAACCAATATGTGTGAACGGTTGAAGCTAAGATCTTTATATCAATCTGTGTGAACGATATATTGATTGTATACTGTTATAATTACGTAGTTGTGTACGTAGTAATTATAATAAACATTTTACTCCTTTGTGGAGGACCAGTGGACGTAGAGGGGTTTACCTCGAACCACTTTAAATATTGTGTTATTTACCTTCAGTTTTTACTGTTTTATTTACTGTGATTATTTAAGTATACACTACACACCGAGTTGCTGTATCCACAGCAACTTACTGTATCTAAGACTTCCACTATGCACTCAGATTTAAAATCAGTACAGCTTGTTGTTTAAACTACTTCCCAAGCTGTATCCAGTATACTTAGTGGCCAACAACAGCCTGTCACCACCTTATCACCTACCGACAGACCCGCCGAAAGGTACAAGGTGGGACCTCCCCAGACAGAAACTCAAGACGCGTGCAGGCTTCTCATTGGTCTGCACAGCTGGCTGCCAGCAGCAGCCACGGACTTTAAGGAGACCAACCCATGTGCTCAAAGACGATCGCCCGCTTATTATAATACAGCAGAGGCGATCGCCCGACATGTCCCAGTGCAATAAATAGAGAACCTACAGCAACTGGAGAAAGCTTTTTCCTCTCAGTCTTTCTCAGTTCGGAACCACATTCAGAAAAACGTTCACATACGTTCATCTACGAAGAATACATACACACTCTCAGACTCTTGGCTTCCTCTCTGGAATCTATCTCTGGATTTCTCTCTCATCACCTCTCAACCAGAAGACTGTCGGCAGAGGCAAGAACTCCTTACGGTACAGGTTCAAAGAGACTCGCAAGACCAGGAGGTCAGACATACAGCTAATACACACCGTGAGAGACCGTCGATTTCTCACGGTCGTCACAGCACATCAACGTTGTTACAAGAACTCACAGAGCATCATATCTGGTTCTTCCGGCAATCTTCACGCTCAGTAGCTAAGATAACTAGGGTCTTTTCACTCATTGTAATTGTAGTCTAACATTAATATTTGTACTCCAAAGTATTTGTATTAAGAATATCTCGCGAGAGCATTCAAGCCCGAGACTAACAACCCCGGCAAATCTTGTGTTATTTACTTTCCCCACGGAAGTGCTCTCGCACTTTGTTTGCTACTCGACCATTCCAGCAATATCTATCTCCAGATAATATTTTGGGTAGCAAAAATTGGCGCTAGAAGGAGGGGCACGTCTTAACCTTCATTTTTATTCCTACCGTCCCGAAGAACACTCACTGTTCTCGGGGCATATACTTAAAGTGACACTCAATGCTCTTCAAAGAAAACCTTCAGAATCATGACGTCCGGCACTACATCAAAGAGAGCCACTCTCCGAACTGCCGGACATCATGTCCCGGCTCGATCCGAGCCCCATCCGACGGCAGAGGGAAGCCGCGGCGATGCGAGACTCTCGATCCCGCACCTCAGGGGTGGCCCCAGCCTATTGCTCGACCAGTTCCAAACCGCGGAACAGATCGAGGAGGCTATGGCCATCCTAAAGGAGCAATGGAGAGCATGCGCGGTGCCCGCAATAACTCCCTCAGCCATCCGCCACGTGGGCAAATGGAAGTTCAAAGGGTTACTGGGCAAGCGATCGTCAGAAAGCCCCGATTCGCGAGAAAAGGCTCTCTCAAGGCCGGACGGTTCCGTATTCAGTTGCTTGGGAAGCGATCCATGATGGTGACCGGGGCATTCTGGCCCCAACCACGAGACGACAAAATATGAGTCCGTCACAAGGAGTTCGGCCTACCCAACTCCCGGCCGAATACAGATCAGCCGTCTGGCTCCCGCTCTGAACCCCAGGGGGTTAGTACTTGATCACCTCGGCTCCCGCTCCGAGTGCCTAGCCGCGAGCAGCCAGGCCGCGGCGATGGCCGCTATGCAACGCCAGCTCGACGAGATGAAAGCACTCTTGGATATTGGGTCAAGCACCAGTAGAAAGATCATCGGACCAACCGAGCCACTCGCGGTCCACATCGAGCTTGCCCCCGTGCAACCAAGGATCGCTCCTCCCAAAACACCTCTGTACGAAGGGAGATCGGACCCCGAGACCCACCTAAGCAAGTTCCAGATTTACATGACCGGGTGTGGGGCATCAGACGCGACCAAGTGCCGAATCTTCCCGTTAACATTGGGCGAGTTGGCCCACAGGTGGTACGTCTCGCTCCCACCGCGATCGATCATATCCTTTGAGAAACTGGCGAGTGACTTCACGTCATACTTCGCCGCCAAGGTCTCCAGACCAGAAGGCCCCCACCACATGATGAAAATCAGACAGGGGGAAGACGAATCCGACACAGATTATATTAACCGGGTGGATGAGATCGTCCTCACCGGCGAGCCCATCAGTGACGAGCTCGCTCTCTACTCGGTCTTGGGGGGATTCTACGGCCATTCTCCCATGTTTAGACATCTGACGAAGGACATCCCCCCAACCTACGCGATCTTCCGCGCTAAGGCTGTCGACTTTCTGGCCAGGCAAAGGCTACTCACCCTCCGCCTAGGCGAGGGGACGCCACCTCCTTTCCGAAAGACGGCAATCGCCAAAACCAAAAAGGCGGTCACCAAGCCACCCGGCGATCTCAAGGCCTTCGAGGATGTGGAAGCCCGTCTCCTCCACAAGTTAAACCGAACTCTGGCCCACATTTTTTACGCAATCAATGGGCGCGAACCTCTAAACAAGCCAAAGGCAATAAGGGACCGCAGTCATCTGGACCACAATCGATATTGTGCCTACCACAAGAGTCCCGGCCACAACACCAACCAATGCCGCGACCTCCTCAGACAACTCTGGAGATTGTTCGAAGAAGGCAAGTTGGACAGCTTATTGGCTTAGCCGGAGCCCCACCAATCTCCCAACACGATGGCCCGAGTCGAACGCGAACAGGCCGAAAAGCTCATACGAGCTGACCCCTCGATCAACCTCGGCGACCGGATCTGCATACTTCAATCAAGAGAAGGGAACTTCGGAAGTCTCTCCCCGATTTCCCGCCTCATCAAACCAAAGGCTACTGCCTGAGCAAATGCTTCGAAAAATAGGATGACTCGCTCGCCCTCTAAAGTCCGTCATCAGCATGATGGACTCAGGCAGCGACCGCCTCCCCTAGCACAACGTATACCGTTTAGGATCATCATCTGACATGATGGTCCGAGGTAGAAAAGTGCCACCATGGTCGCGAAAATCGATTACACCGATGATCCATCCATGTAAGGTTCATTTGGGCTTCGATCGCTCGCCCTTCGTTTAAATACGAGACGGGCGTAGCCGAAGGACTCTCCAAAAACAAATCAGAGGATTACTCGCTCGCCCTCTAAAGTTCGTCATCAACATGAAGAACCTAGGCAGGCGATCTCCTCCCCTTACACAACGTATACCGTCGAGGATCGTCATCTGACTTGATGGTCCGAGGTATAAGAGTGTCGACATGGTTGTGGAGGACGATGGAACCGTTCTCTGTGCCCGTGCAAGGTCCCTTTGGGCCACGATTGCCCGCCCTTTGTTTAAATACGAGGCCGGCGTAGTCTGAGGGCCCTCCAAAACAGATCTGTGGACATGTTCGCCTGCCCTCAAAGGTCCATCACTTAACATGGTGGGTCCTTCCCGGACAATGCGACGCGTCCCTCCCCCCGTCTTAACGTATACCGTCGAGGGTCGCTATCTTAATGGCGGACCGAGGTAGAAAAGAGCTAACAAGCCGCGTATATCAATCTGTGTGAACGATATATTGATTGTATACTGTTATAATTACGTAGTTGTGTACGTAGTAATTATAATAAACATTTTACTCCTTTGTGCAGGACCAGTGGACGTAGAGGGGTTTACCTCGAACCACTTTAAATATTGTGTTATTTACCTTCAATTTTTACTGTTTTATTTACTGTGATTATTTAAGTATACACTACACACCGAGTTGCTGTATCCACAGCAACTTACTGTATCTAAGACTTCCACTATGCACTCAGATTTAAAATCAGTACAGCTTGTTGTTTAAACTACTTCCCAAGCTGTATCCAGTATACTTAGTGGCCAACAACAGCCTGTCACCACCTTATCACCTACCGACAGACCCGGCGAAAGGTACAAGGTGGGAACTCCCCGGACAGCGACTCAAGACGCGTGCAGGATTCTCATTGGTCCGCACAGCTGGCTGCCAGCAGCAGCCACGGACTTTAAGGAGACCAACCCATGTGCTCAAAGACGATCGCCCGCTTATTATAATACAGCACAGGTGATCGCACGGCATCTCCCAGTGCTATAAATAGATAACCTCCAGCAACTAGAGAAAGCTTCTTCCTCTCAGTCTTTCTCAGTTCGGAACCACATTCAGAAAAACGTTCATATACATTCATCTCCGAAGAATACATACACACTCTCAGACTCTTGGCTTCCTCTCTGGAATCTATCTCTGGATTTCTATCTCATCACCTCTCAACTAGAAGACGGTCGGCAGAGGCAAGAACTCCTTACAGTACAGGTTCAAAGAGACTCGCAAGCCCAGGAGCTCAGACATACAGTTAATACACACCGTGAGAGACCGTCGATTTCTCACGGTCGTCAAAGCACATCAACGTTGTTACAAGAACTCACAGAGCATCATATCTGGTTCTTCCAGCAATCTTCACGCTCAGTAGCTAAGATAACTAGGGTCTTTACACTCATTGTAATTGTACTCTAACATTAATATATGTACTCCAAAGTATTTGTATTAATAATATCTCGCGAGAGCATTCAAGCCCGAGACTAACAACCCCGGAAAATCTTATGTTATTTACTTTCCCCACGGAAGTGCTCTCGCACTTTGTTTTCTACTCGACCATTCCAGCAATATCTATCTCCGGATAATATTTTGGGTAGCAACAGTCAGCATCTCATCTATTTTCTGGTGGATCTCATCTTGTTTCTGTCGGGTCTCCTCTCGAAAAGCCTCGAACTCCTCTTTAAGTGCTGATCGAGATGTGGCATGTCTTGATTTGGCCTGTCTCGATGACTCGGACCGGTTCCTCTCTCTCACTCTCTTCTTCCTCTTCCTCGCCTTCCGGGCCTCTCTCATAAGCATCCTCTTCCTCCATTCTTTCCGCTCTATCTTCTTCTTGCATTCTCTCGGCTCTATCCTCATTTTCTGTATGCCGAGGTCGAATATTTCGAGCAAAGTGGCTATCACCAGGAGAGATTAATCCAGCTGCTACCTGGGCCAATTTATACGCCTCCGTGGCCATTTGTAAGTTTCCTAAATCTCGAATACTATCAATCGTCGTTAGAGGTGTATTCGGGAGGAGGAAATGATCGCTGTCATTCTGGAGGAATATAACATGCGAGTCGTAATCCAGGATATTCATCAATGTCATGACTTGCAAAGATAGGAGCATATTTCCTGGAAGGGGAGTTCGGTTGTCCAGTGATATATCAAGATGAAGTGCGATAGGGGTAATTAAACCCCCTATCCAAATCTCCCATCTCGGTTTAGTAGCAACATCCTCAAGATGATCCATTAATATAGCCCCGGTTGCTGGATCCATCCCGTCGAGCATGTCAGATAGAGAATACAACTCTCGCTGGGTGATCGGCCCTGTTTCTTTCCAACCGAAGATAGTGCTCGCAATTACTTTGTGTAGATAGTAGAGGATAGGATTGCAAATAGAGGATCCCTTGGCCGACTTTGGGATGTAAGGACGTGCCTCACTCCCCGGGTACTCTACCATTGCCCGCCAATATGTTTCACACTCGAACTGATTTATTCGGTATTCTCCGTACCTTTGAGTGTCGTACATGGCATCTAATTCGTCGGAAGATAGTTTTTCGTTTCTGTTGTTTAGATGGAATTCCAAAGTGATCGGCTCATGAGTATCTTTTAACCATACGCGTGCTAAGGAATTCCAGTATGAGGCATCGGTAGGTGAGCCAATGTTGTATCATCATCGTCTCCCACCTTATTCTTTCCAGCAGCTTCATGACATCGTCTTTTATTCCCATGGCCATCATGCATTCCTCGTCCGGCCATCTAGTGGGAAGCATTTTTTTTATGCCCCAACATCTCCCACCGTGCTAGGCGGCTCGGTGAAAGTTCAATTCCATAAGTCTCGGGCGTCTCAACAACCCCTTGAGCCGGTATTCTTTCCGGTTGCTCTATTTCCGTTGTGGGTCTTCCTCGTCCACGTTGAGCCGCACCACGTCCCTGTTGGGCATTTCCCCGTCCTCGATCTCTGGCCATTTCTCTGCAATAAATTCATCCATTATCATTTGTTTCAAAACAATTTCAAGGTCAAAATTTTTTTTGATGATATATGCTCCCCCAAACTTATTATCAATTGCACATTTACCCCAAAATAATCGTTTTTTCATCCAAACTAACTTCATGTGAAATTAAACATACTAAGCTTCTTGAAAAAAATGATTTCCAAAATGTTCAACATCTCTTTCATAACAAGAATTTCCAACATGTAATTCAATTTCCCAACATATAATTCCAGCATGTCATTCCATCACCCAACACATCAATCGTAATGAAAAAAATTCCCCAAAAAATTCGACTCAAGAACCCTAAATTGATCAAGAATTCATAATTCACACAATCTTAATGTAATGAAGAATTAAACCATTCAAAATCGTAGAACATACCTTGAATTTGGAGTACAAAGATGAAGAAAATTGAAAAAAATTGAGACCCGCGAGAGGGATGATTTCGTGTGATTATTAATGTTTTGAAGCTCTTAGATTGTGGATTAATGATCAGGGCCTTGTTATTATGCTTGATTTAGTACAATTTATCTTTTATTTTGATGAATTTTAAGGGTATGGGAGATAGGGTTTAGGATTGGGGAAGAAGGGGAGAAAATAAATTTTGGGGAAGAAGGTGAATAGTAGCAGTCGACCGTGTCGTGTTTTTATTGTTAGGCGTATTTTTATACGCTTATTTATCATTATTCTCTATCCATTTTGTGTATAAACCTGCATAAATGAGCCTTTAATGCAATATTCTTTTATGTTTAGTAGGAAATTGGAGTCCGGAAGCTCGAACGATGAAAAACGGGCGAAAACGGCAATTTTTGGCCTGGGGCCGCGGCACGAATAAAGTGAGCCGCGGCACACGAAGGCAACCAGCAAGCACCGAGCGCGTTGTACTGTGAGCCGCGGCACAAGAATGCTGAGCCGCGGACCAGGAGGAAAAATAAGCGCCCAGGTATAGGCGCTGAACATGGTGAGCCGCGGCACAGATTAAGTGAGTCGCGGCCCACGGGGCGGTTTTGATAGAATTGGCCGCAGTTCTGGGCCGTTTTTGGAGCTGTTTTCGACCCAATATACGGACGCGTTTTGGAGGCCAGTGAGAGTTATAAATAAGGGCTTAAGGTCTGAAAAAGAGAGGGAGGATCGAGTGGAAGAAGATCATCGCTGAATCAAGAAGAAGTAGAAACACCAAGAAGCAGAGAGCAGAAGCCACAAGAACGGAGGAATCCAAGTTCTTCATCTGCGTTTGATATCGATGCTTTCTTTCATTATTTCTGTATTTTTATTCTTTAGCATGTCAGGCTAAAACCCTGTTCTAGGATTTTGATGAAACCGAGGTTTTGACGAATTTACCTTTGATTATCTATATAATTCCCCTTTATGTTGAGTTTTCCCAATTGTTTTTAATGCTTTCAATTGTGTGGCCTATAATTGAATTGTTTTAATTACGCAGCTCGAATAGGGAGAGGATAGTTGGTGAGGAAATATTGGTGAGAACCGTTTTATCTTGTGAGATAGGAATATACTCATAGGAACTACGTGGCCTTTCTGAAGATTCTGTGCTTTTTGCCTATTGTCGAATTAATTCACCTAGGGATAGAGTGTATTATTCGCCTTAGAAAAATCTACTGACCTCGGGAGAGGCGGTAGAGTACTTTAGCAACCTTCGCCTTCAATAAATTGGGAAATCATTAACTTTAGATAATCGAGAGTAAATTCAGATAAACCAAGGTGGATTCACAATCCTAGATTAATTTCTTATTTGATTTTCTTTCTTTGAGCGATCGTTTTTTCAATTTATTCTTTATTAATTTTCTTTAATTATTACTTGCATCCCAAATTTCGATAGTTCAAATAAAATTAGAATACGCATAAATCGGTAGTTGGTAAGTCAGTCCTCGTGGGAACGATATCTTACTCATCATTTTATTACTTGTCTACGATAACGTGCACTTGGGTTCACCGAAATCTAGCAACAAGTTTTTGGTGCCATTGCCGGGGACTGATTACTTTACTAATATCGATTTCAGTATTTCTAGTCTTAGTTTGAACATTTTTTTTTATTTTTGTGTAATTTTATTTATTTGTTTTTCCTTGCAGGAATTTCCGGTTAGTGCATGAGAAAATTAGGTAATGAAGGCCTACTATCTTTGGATACCGAACTCAAGCGCACTCTTCGGAGAAGCAAGAAGGAGAAACGTGAGCTACCGACAACATTCACCATGGCCGATAATACCGAAAATCACGGAGGAGATAATCTTGTGCAGCAAGATCAACCGGCATTAGCACTTCGAGATTATGCAATGCCACAAATAAATGCGAACTTTTCGGGGATTCGGCGTACAACCATCCAATCGAACAACTTCGAAATCAGGCCGGCTATTATTCAGATGGTACAAGCAAGCCAGTTTTGTGGACTGGCAAACGATGACCCCAACGCTCACATCGCGTCGTTTCTCGAGATTTGTGACACTTTAAAAAATAACGGTGTCACTGATGATGCTATTCGTCTACGACTTTTCCCTTTCTCTTTGAGGGACAAAGCCAAATTTTGGTTGAATTCTCTACCGCCGGGCTCTATCACAACTTGGGCGGAATTAGCGCAAGCCTTCCTGGCTAAATTCTTTCCACCATCGAAGACAGCGAGATTAAGGAACGAAATTACTACTTTTGGGCAATTCGATATGGAGTCACTTCACGAAGCTTGGGAGCGATACAAGGATTTACTGAGTAGATGCCCACATCATGGCTTACCGGATTGGCTCCAAATTCTAACATTTTATAACGGATTGAGTGCTTCTACACGCACTCTTGTTGATGCAGCCGCTGGAGGAGCGCTGATGGGAAAAACGATGGCCGGAGCCCACTCTCTATTGGAAGCGATGGCTGCAAATGCTTATCAGTGTCCTTCTGAACGAGTAATCCCGAAGCAAGTTATGGAAATCTCCAATAATGATCCGATCTCTACATTATCAGCACAAGTCGCAGCACTGACTCAGCAACTTCAAGCCTTTTCACATGCTCCTTCCCCCATTACCACTGAATCGTGCAATTGGTGCAACGGATCTCATCCTAGCGCAGAATGCCAAGTTGTAAATCCTTTCGAGCTACATCCGATGGAGCAAGCTCAGTTCGTGGGGAACGGGAATCGGCAGAACAATCCGTACTCCAACACTTATAATCCGGGGTGGCATAATCACCCTAACTTTTCATGGAAGAACGGACAAAACTTAAACCAACCTCAGTTTGCTCAACACCAACAGCAACCCCCTCCTGCTCCAAAAATCTCTCTAGAGGAAGCGATTGCGAAATTAGCGGCAAATACGAGTCAGTTCATGACCCGTACGGAAGCAACCTTACAAAACCATTCCGCTTCTATTCGCAACTTGGAAGTCCAATTGGGCCAGATAGCAAATGTGTTAACAGCCCGCCCGGAGGGTACCTTGCCAAGTACGGCCGAGACAAACCCCAGAGAGAGTATTAATGCCATTAGTTTGAGAAGCGGGAAGGAATTGTGCGACAAGCCCGAGAGCAACAATAAGAGAAGTGAGGGTGAGGAGAAGAAAAGTTTGGCGACTGAGGAATCACAAAATTCGAGACCCTCGATACTGTTTCCTGACAATCCAAAGGCATATGTGCCACCCGTCCCGTTTCCACAGCGTTTGCAAAAGCAGAAATTGGACAAACAATTTTCCAAGTTTCTCGACGTTTTTAAGAAACTACATATAAATATTCCATTTGCTGATGCCTTGGAACAAATGCCAAGCGACGTGAAGTTTATGAAGGAAATCCTATCTAACAAAAGGAAGCTCGAGGAATATGAAATGGTGGCACTGACTGAAGAGTGCAGCGCGATTCTACAGAAAAAGCTCCCGCCAAAATTGAAGGATCTAGGAAGCTTCAATATACCGTGCACCGTAGGAAACCTCTCTTTTGATAGAGCGTTGTGTGATCTCGGCGCCAGCATTAATCTGATGCCCCTTTCCATATTTAAGAAGCTAGGCATTAGGGAAGCCAAGCCGGCGACAATCTCGCTGCAATTAGCTGACCGATCTATCAAGTACCCGAGGGGGGTTATAGAAGATGTTTCAGTCAAGGTAGATAAATTCATTTTTCCTGCCGATTTTATTGTGCTCGATATGGAGGAGAATCAAGACATCCCAATTATTTTGGGAAGACCATTCTTAGCTACCAGCCGAACTCTCATTGACGTGGAAAAAGGGAAACTCACTCTGTGAGTTCAAGATGAGCAAGTCACTTTCCAAGTGTTTAAATCCTTTCCGTGTCCAAGTAGTGTTGAGAAGAGTTCGCAAATTGAAAGTGTAGATTCCTTTGCGAAGGACACACACCGGAAGAGTTGTCGGTCGAAAAAGTCAGAATCCGTTTTAGCTGCCCCGACGCCTAATAAGAATGAAGAGCAAGTCGCATATCTTAGGCATTTGAATATGTTGTCTTCAACATCCGTTCATCCACAATCGGAAAATTCTCATTCTGTCCTAAGTTCGCCCATGGAGTTGAAAATTAAGCTGGATGTCAAACGGGTGCCAAGTCATGTGCAAAATGGGTGTTTCGGAAAGTTATTTTTGTTAAAATCTTTTCACAAAGAACATTGGGTTTCCAAACCGAAAATCGGATTGTTAAAGACCAATGGTCAAAAATTTAAAACACATATTAACGGTTCGATGGACGGGGCGGAGTCCAAATGGTCTTTGAGAAATGGGAATTGATTTTCAAAAAGTCCGGCTGAAGACTATAAACTTAGCGCTTCTCGGGAGGCAACCCAAGTATTAGTTGTGGATTTTTGTTTTTCAGTATTTTCTTGCATTTTGGATCTTTATTTTTTGTCATTTTAGCTTGAATATGCTTATCTCTCACGCTCTTGATGTTTTATTTCGAAAATTCTATGCAGAAATTATCCCAGGGGAAAATTCAGCATTGGGCCGCGGCACAAGGAGAGTGAGCCGCGGCACACACAAGTCGAAAAAAAATGAGGCTAAACTCCCTATACTCTGTGCCGCGGCACGACCTTACTGAGCCGCGGCACACTCGATCCCTGATCCGCGGCATATATGCGCTGAGCCGCGGCACACCAGATGCACCAGATATGCCCAGGGACTTGTACTACGAGCCGCGGCACGGACCAAATGAGCCGCGACACACTAACATGCTGAGCCGCAGCACCCGTATGCTGAGCCGCGGCACATGGCGATGGAACAAAGAAGCCTGAACAGGCTGTACTCTGGGCTGCGGCTCACTTAAGCAGTGTCGCGGCCCCCGTTCAGAAGTTCAACAGTCCAGGTATCCTTCTTATACTCGATCGGCCGGCACCCAGGTAACTTCTTTTCCTTTCTTCGCACAGCGATCGGCCGAAAACCTTCTCAACTTTTGTTCTTCTTGCATCCTTAAATCAAAGCAAGGTAATTTTCAATTCCTAATCTTTATTGCTACATGGGTTGAAGCAAGGTGGTGTGCTTCATTCAATATTGATTATGTTGTGAGTTTTTCTTTTTCAAAGTTCTATCAAGGTTGAAGTGGGAATATGAAGTTTTTGGTTGATTATTGATTCTATTCCTTGATTATGAATGAATTGTGGATGCTATTTGTCATTCGACATGACTATCGAATTGTGTTGCTGTTTTTGGAGAATTGGATTAAACCATTATACTTCTTGTCCTTCATTGAAATTCACGCAGTCAAGGTGTTCGATGAAATGCATAAATGAAAATTGTTTTAAGCCAACGTTTTGAAGCTATGTGCAACGAATTTGTTTATGGACTTAGATCGTACCTCAACCCTTACGACAAGTTTAAACTTGAAAGATCAATTTTAATATTCTCTCACGGCGGTGCTAGCTAGTTAAACTCTTTATTCATGTTTTGCATATCTTTAGTCAAGTGGTGTCGTTTTCCTTATAGCTTACGTAATTTCCGGTGTTTATCTTTTCAGGAACTCACCATGGTTAGAAAGAGAAAGGTTAGCACAAGGGCTGGGATGCAATCGTCCCCCACACGAGGGGAAACTTCACAAAGCCGAGCCGAGTTGGAGTCGCACCAATTCTCCGACCCGGAAATTCATAAAATATTCAATGAAAAGATCTGTCCTTGACCTTTGATTCCGGAGCGGGGATTCACTCCATCCCCCCAGGACGGGGAGCTTCTGGTGATGATAGACGAGATGGGGTGGGCCCGTTTCGCTGCACCCCCTGAGCCGGCAGTGATCTCCATTGTACAGGAGTTTTATGCTAGCGCTCTGCTGAAGCATATCCGAGCAGGGCAGATGATACCGTAGTCAGATACTCGGACTCAGGTCGTCGTCCGAGGCATTACAGTGGATTTTTCGGTGGCTGCTATTCGGAGATTATTCGAGCTGCCTGTGGTGGACGATACAGCATTTACGCGAGCTATGAGTGGCCTCACGAGGGAGGCCCTGCTCGAGACACTCACACAGCCCTGCTCCGTCTGGGAGACGCGCGACCCGTGTTCCTCGGCCTTCTACTTTAAGAGCTCGCACCTCAGTCGGATCGGGCGAGCCTGGTTGTATTTCATCTGCGCTCATGTAGATCCTACCTCGCAGTTTCGCTCGGTTTTACTCTATCGTGCCCGTACACTATATGTCATCACTTCCGGGCTTAGGTTCGATGTGGCCCCTCTTCTGGTCCGATCTATTCTTCTATGCATTCAAGGAGGGGCCAAGACGGGGCTGAAGCACCCCTCTCTCATCTGCGCTCTATGCCGCCAGTCGGGCATGACTTGGTCGGATGATGAGCCGATGCTGGCCCCCCAGGGTCCGGTTGATCATCACATCATTTCTCACTTCGACCAGTGGGGAGGAGCGCCGGCACACGCTCGGGGGTGAGGATTTATTCTTGATGAGGCACACGAGCAGTCCCTCGAGCCTCTTCTTCTGACGCATGGGCAGGCAGAGTCCAGCCCGCCGCCCGACAGAGAGCACTTGCAGGCGATGTTCGACAGCCTGAGAGAGGAGATGAGGAGAGAGAGAGAGTCACTTTGCTGCTTGGAGAGAGGAGATGAGGAGAGAGAGAGAGAGAGCCATATGGCTGCCCTAAGAGAGGAGATGCGGATGGAGAGAGAGAGCATCCTCACAGCCGTCCGAGATGAGATGAGAGAGGAGGCCTGCCGGGCCAACCGACGTGAGATGAGGCGCTTGGCAGCGAGGGATGCTTACCACCAGGACTACCTTACTGTATGGACGAGCCATATTATGCACCTGGACGGGCCTTTTGTCCCACTAGTTCGGCCAGCCACGCCACCCTCCTCGTCGGACGACGCCGGCACGAGTTCATGAGCGGACAGTAGGGGAGTACTTAACCTTTTCTTTTATTGCATATTACATTTTGTGTACATTGAGGTCAATGTATGTCCTAAGTTTGGGGGGGGGGGGGTTTACTTTCTGTTGCTTTACTTATTCGTTTGCATTTTTCGTTATGGTTATTTTTGACGCTAGCCTTGCTTGTCGTGTTTTTATTTGCATTCGTGAATTTTTCGTGCTTCTTTTTGTGTAAAACTGATGTTACGATACTGATTTCTCTCTGAAGAAACGGTTGAGTTTTAGTCGAGTTGTAGTCAGTGATATCTGTTTCTGTTGAGTATTCAATTTGGTCCGAAATTTTTTCGTTTTTTTTTTGTAGAAATCTTAGCAGATAAAAAAGGAGACATACGTGTTTTCAAATTGCAATCTATATGTTTGGTTACACTTTTCGCATAGCTAGTCGTCCAGTAACATGAGTCGTGTTGGCACTTTAATTGAGTTTAGAGTCGGACAGTTTTTCCCAAAAAGTTGAGATATTATTTGTTCTATGATGGGAAGTCTAGTAACCGGGGGTATTCACGTGACCCGTTGTTTACTCTCACGTAAAATGACAACCCTGATTAGATTAGTGGTTTAGAGATTTCGCATGTGCCAATGATGGGGAGCCTAGTAACCGGGGGTATTCGCGTGACCCGTTGTTTACTCTCGCGTAAAACAGCGACCTTGAATCGGACATGCGGGAATAGCTATTCGAGTTGTTTCTCCGCTGTGGAGGGGAACTTAGTAACTAGAAGCATCCATGTGCCCCATGAGTGTCTTTTACGTCAAACGGTTCCCCAATACATGAGAATAGAATTCCACCCTAGGATTATCCGGATGAAACATTCCGAGATCCGAACTTAGTGGTTAACTCGAATCATTTTATTGATCATATATAAGGGAATACTGTCCGAGGGTTATTTTTGATGATGAAACTCTTGAAATTTTTGGCACTAGACTGTGGGACTGGGCGAGTTGGCTCGGTTATTTTAACCCTTCATATTGGCGGTCGGTTAAATTCACGCTTGTTAATCTTTGAGCTTGATTTTATTCATGAACGATTGATTAGCACTGAAAATGGTTACTTGGTGGAATCAATGTCCTGGATGTGACTCACTATTACGATACTTATATTATTTTTTGAGATTTTCAGGGTAGTATTGATTAAGTTGAGCACTATGGAGTTGCACGATCATTCACGATATTCTTTTGTTTGAAATTGATTCTTTTTGCTTGAGGACAAGCAAAGGCTCAAGTTTGGGGGTATTTGTTAGGCGTAACTTTATACGCTTATTTATCATTATTCTCTATCCATTTTGTGTCTAAACCTGCATAAATGAGCCTTTAATGCACTATTCTTTTATGTTTAGCAGGAAATTGGAGTCCGGAAGCTCGAACGATGAAAAACGGGCGAAAAGGGCAATTTTTGGCCTGGGGCCGCGGCACGAATAAAGTGAGCCGCGGCACACGAAGGCAACCAGCAAGCACCGAGCACGCTGTACTGTGAGCTACGGCACAAGGATGTTGAGCCGCGGCCCAGGAGGAAAAATAAGTGCCCAGGTATAGGCGCTGAACATGGTGAGCCGCGGCACAGGTTAGTGGTAGATCTTCAAGGATAAGAGCCTTTCTCGTTGCTAAAAACGGACATCCAAGGATAAGTGGTAGATCTTCATATTCTTCCATGTCGAGAACGACAAAATCCGTTGGAAATATAAATTTGTCGACCTTTACGAGCACGTCTTCAACAATCCCCTTGGGGTGTGTTATGGATCGATTCACCAATTGTAATATTATCGTTGTGGCTTTCATTTCCTCGACACCTAATTTCCTGAAAATAAATAAAGGCATAAGGTTAATCGAAGCACCTAAATCACACAAAGATTTATCGAATGAAACTTTTCTAATGGTGCATGGAACTGTAAAGCTTTCGGGGTCCTTAATCTTTTGAGGTAATGTGTGTTGGATAATAGCGCTACATTCCTAGGTTAGTTTAACCGTCTCATGCTCTTCCATCCTTCTTTTTCTTGACATCACATCCTTCAAGAATTTTGCATAATTAGGCATTTGTTCCAAACCATCTGCGAAAGGAATATTGATGTTAATTTTCTTGGAGATGTCTAAAAATTTTGCAAATTGTGCATCTAACTTTTTCTTCTTAAAACGTTGAGGAAAAGGGAGTGGAACTTTAGAAGTAGAAGTAGAGTTAGAAGATATTTTAGGCTTCTCAGCCCCCTTAGATGCGTCATGCTTCACTTCTTCCTCTCCAATTTCGATTTGATCCTCTTTGGCTCCCTCGCTTCGTTGGACCGTTGGCATCTTTGGCCCTTTATAATTCGTTCTGCTTCTTAAGGTGATAGCTTTTGGGATTCGGTGCCTTAAACGAAGGCCCAGCGGAAGCGGTAAAATGAAAATTAATTCGATCTGAATCCCTACGAGGATCGATCGAGCTACGTATATACGAATATTAAAACGAAATACAAGAGATATAAGAGATTCACCCTTGTAGTCCGTTGATTAAATGAATTCCTTCTCTTGAGCTATTCCCCAAGCTTGAAATGAAATCCCTACGATCCAATGCGCTCCAAGCACTTGAATGATCTAACGCCGAAAAGACAACGTCTCTACTTGTCACGCGCCGGAGAAACGACCAGAATGACTAAACCTCATTATCCTCCAAGGATACGGCTAGAACAAGGTTATAGAAGCTTTTCAAAAACAAGATTACAACACTCTAAGTGTTTAATCTATGATCTCTCTATCAATCTCTCAAAATATTTCTCTAAGAAATGTTTGAAGAAAATGAAGAACACAATGAGAAAACCTTTTCTCTCTCTCAAAAACAAACTCACGGCTGGAATGTGTTACTCAAGAGTGAGGAGTAGTCATCATTATATTCTTCTTACAAATCCCACAAAATCAACTATCCCTTATTTTAAGAGATATCAAATCTATAAGGTCATTAGTCTTCACACACCAAAGCAAGACTAAGACTAAAGGTAAGAGATCAAAAGTGGGGCGGCCTCTAGAAGGAATCGGACGAGTTTGGTTCGTTTCGGACTCCCGTGAGTCCAAACAGATAAACTCCGATTCTGTTCTGATGTATTTATATCAATTAATTAATCCAATTAATGAATCATATCAAATATATAATAACATAATGACATAATTAATCCTATTGCGCGACTCGGTAGGTCCGTCTCAGTCAGCAATGGGTGGAACCAAAGAGTAGTAGTACCACCTAGCCAGCCTGGCGGCCTACACTGTACCCCAACTGAGAACGAAAGATTGTGATCATTCAAGAACCATTCTATCATGAATACCAGTATACGTATAAACCCTTATTTCAAATGTCCTCATCAAGTTATAGGGTCACGGTCAGTCAAACCCTATCTGTACTTGACGCTCTGCATGCGTTAATGCAAATTGAGATCATCGAGCTCTGGTGTATCCAATACAACTAGCTCCAATGCTTTGGCCAAATACTTATGATCTCATCTGCCAATAACCGCATATGACATATAACCCGCTCACTAACGGGAGAGAATTCTATCTTGGTATTCAGTATGACCTGCTACTTGCCCGTTAAGATGCACGTCGAGGTTGACCCCCATCTTCTGGTTTATAGGGTCGAACTACTCTAATGAAAATATTGACGTCACAAGCACATCCCTACTAAATCCTCAAGTCGAAGGTTCACGAATACCTATCACAACCTTTCGATTCCATCATTGACTGTCCCGGAGTGAAATCCATATGATGAATCGAGGGTGAGTCGGTTCGAGTATACTAATCCAATTAGCATACCTATAACGTGTACTCCCAATGACCATTAGTGTTCAACAGGCACTCTCCATGTCAAAGAACACGTCATACAAGTCTTCATATAAACTTAACGCCCAGTCAAGTTTCATCGACTTGCGAACGATTAAGTATTTGAGCTATAAACCTTTCCAGTGCCGACCCCCTTATCCAATATGGAGTGGAACGTTTTGCTCTCAAATACATGGACTAGTTTCTATATGTATATTTACGAGTTAAGAATTCCAGTAACTACTAGTAAAAAAAAGAAACATTCATTTGCCTTATGATAATGCTTTACATAATTACAATTACAATGCCCTCACTCAACATCCTCTGAGTGTCATTCGAGGGCATACTCCTAACAATCTCCCACTTGCACTCAATGCCACACACTATGCCAAGATATTGCTACTCACCCTAATAGGTGGAACCAACAGTCACGCTATACTTGGCACTATGCCAAGATATTGCTCCTCCATTAAGAGTAAATGTAGCCAGAAGTAGACATAGAATCGTCTTTCTGTCCTTGGAAGTCCAATACAGTGAATCCCATCACATTCACTTCTCCACCGCCATATATAAGAACTAGATCTCTAGTCCTTCTTAAGTACTTGAGAATGTTCTTTACGGCAGTCTAATGTTCCTGAACTAGGTTATCCCGAAACCTACTTACCACACTCCCAGCATGTGCAATGTAAGGTCTCGTACACAATAAAGTATATATAAGGCTAGCCAAATTCTGAAGCATATGATATATTACTCATTTCCTTTCGTTGTTCCTCACCCAGCGGACACATCTTCGAGGAGAGTTTTATTCCATGTCACATCGGTAGGAACCCTCTTTTAGAGTAATCCATCTTAAATCGCTTTAAGATTTTATCTATATAGAGGGATTGGGAAAAACTTATCATTCTCTTCGATCTATCCTAGTAGAGTCGAATCACAAGAATATAGGTTTCTTCTCCCAAGTCTTTCATGGAGAAATTACTCGAAAGCCAAGCTTTCATAGAACTGAGCATTCCCACATCATTTCCTATCAGGAAAATGTCATCTACATATAGTACTAAGAATGTGATCTTGCTCCCACTAACCCTTTTGTATACACAAGTCTCCTCTTCATTTTGCACGAAGTCAAACTCTTTGACTGTCTCGTCAAAATGAAGGTTCCAACTACATGAAGACTGCTACAGTCCATTTCATAGAGTCTATATCCACCATTGATAGGTCAATGGTCATGGGTCGGTCTCTTGTTTATCACCTGGAACCTCGTGGAAACCCAGTTCCGCCAAGTGCATAAAACTATACCTCTCAGGTAATTGAGACACCCTACTAGACCTACAAGGTGGTTGTACTTGTGTTACAGAAGGTTCGGTTCCAATTTCTTGCACAGGTGTCTCCTGAGGAGTTTTATTGTATTCTTCCAAAGAAATATTTCTACATGCTCCACCTTCCTGAATGAACTCATCTTCCAGGAAGTGTGTATAGAAAGCAACAACGATCTTTCGATCTTAGGGCATGTAGAATAGATAACGCATCGCCTCAGATGGGAATCCAATGAAATGTCTCCTCACGGACCTCGCTTCCATTTTGTCCACCTTAGTCTCCTTGACATAGGCGGGACATCCCCAAATCCTAATGTGATTAAGACTTGGTTTCCTGCCCTCTCACATCTCATGTGGAGTTTTAGGAACAGATTTGGAAGGACATCTGTTCAAGATATATGCAGCAGTCAGGAGTGTATACCCCCACAGGTAAATCGGTAAGTCAGTATAGCCTAGCATGGAACGGACCATGTCCAACAAGGTCTGGTTTCTTCTTTATAACACACCATTTAACTGAGGAGTGCCTCGAGGTGTTAGTTGTGATACTATTCCATGTTCCTTCAGGAACTTGTCAAACTCCGTACTCATATCCTCGCCACCTCGGTCCAACCGAAGTGCTTTGATATGATTTCCAGTTTGTTTCTAGACTAGGGCCTTAAATTCCTGGAATTTCTCAAAGGCCTCGGATTTACGTTTCATTAAGTATACATAACCATACCTAGTATGATCATCTGTAAACGTAATGAAATATTGACATCCATCACGTGCTGCTTCCAAAGCACCACAAACGTCGGTATGGATTAATCCCAGTTTATCAGCGGCTCTTTCAAAAGTCCCTGTGAAGGGGGACTTAGTCATTTTGCCTTTAAGGCAAGATTCACAAGTAGGAAAAGGATTCGATCACAATGGACCCATAAGTCCATCTTTTTCCATTTTGTGAACTTAGTCTGACCAACATGACCAAGTCTAAGATGCCATTTCAAAACTTGATTGGTTTTATCCCTGCCACGCTTCCAAGTCATAGTATTCACAACGACTTTGTTACTGAGGAGTAGATGATACAATCCATTTAACTGTAATATCTGGAATTTCTACTACTGTTGTTTGATATTATTTTATCCGAGTTATGTTGTACAGCGTGGAATCTGTACAGTATCGATAAAATAAATGAAGGACTAAGACATCCGTATTGGTATTATTACCGCACTTGGTTGACAGTTGTATTGGAAGACATTGTGTGTCGGACTTATCATATGAGAATATTGTTGGAAGGAGTATACGCATTCAGTATGTCGTATGTTCGTATATAGTATGTTGAGACGTTGGACAAGAGTAGCTGAAAATGGCTAATTGTAACATTATTAGCGCACGCTAATATACATGCCTAGCGCACGCTATCGTGCTGGTTTAGCGCACGCTAGAAGGAAAAGATAGTACAGACCAGATCAGAAGGAATCTATGTGTGGACCCGGTCACTTTCGGCGCATGTGCCGACGAGGTCAATGGATGTTTATTGAGAAGGGTTTACACACGCTAATGCATATTGTTAGCGCACGCTAACATCAGATCGGTCCAAAGGGAGTCTTATCCTAGTCAGAGCTGTCGGCGTGTGGACCCGTCTTTGGAGCATACAGACAAACAAGTCAACTATGAGTAGCGCACACTACGATCGGGATCTAGCGTACGCTAGATAGAGGAAATTACGTACGCTATTTAATGGACATTGCGTACGTAACTCATTGTATGCAGTAAGGCAGTAGCCTCTAGACTTCGATAGCTCATGCTAACAAAGAGAGTTAGTGCATGCTAAACGTGTAACGTTCGTTAATTTTAGATGTTAGCGTACGTTAATAATGTAAAGTGTATACATATGAGTAGTTGGATGTTATTCCTCATGTCGTCCATTCACTCCTTACAACCGATAGAGAGAGTTCTTAGAGATATGTTTGAAGTTCCAAACACTGGATTATGGTTGAGTTAATCATCCATAACAATATTAAGCTTGGAATCGATTGGAAATGGATTCAAACTTGAGATCCAATCCATTCCTTCAAAAAGGTAATTACTCTTCATCTTTGGATTTCGTTTTGGATTGAATGTTGATATTCTTGAGTTGATGATTATTACATAAACAAGTTGACAAGCATGATTATGAGATGGATTACTGGAGTATGATGATATTAATATGATTCGTGTGGTTTGAATTGTGTAGTTCGTTTTCTTGAGATAAGTTGGTTAATCCTTCTTCTCCTTTGCGGATGTTGATATCATTGTTGATGGTTAATCTCTATAATGTTATATTATGGAAGTGTTGATTAAGGTTCTTGGTGTTCATGATGTTGATATTTGAGGAAGAAGATGATATGTGAATATATGAATTGGATGAAGAGTTGGATGATCACCTATATGTTAAAGGATATCGGATTTCATTGTTTTGATAGCTATGAACATGGTTTAGAATCACTTAGTGTTCTTGATAATCGCCATATGTTGATCAGTATCTGAAAAACATGCATCTGTACAGCATTAGCGCACGCTAAGCTTACTGTCTAGCGCATGCTAACGAGAGCGACTTAGCGCACGCTACATTAAGTGATTAACGTGCGCTAAGTAGGCAGACAGTGCAGTATTTTTGTGTTGTGGTTGTGAATTCGTACTGGTTTGAGTTGGATTGATCAGCCTAGTGCTTAATCGAGATATTGTTGAGCTGTTGGGTTTGTGAATTGGTTTTATTGATTGTTGATCGTTATCGAACTTGTTGTTTATCGATTATTGTAATAGGTTGAGATTATTGATCGGTGATTAGAACAATGCTTTGCGGTCGTATTCGAGAACGTTCGTGAATTGCATTGATCAGGGCCGAGGGACTTGTAGATGACGGCAATGTAATTGGTAACGGCTTCATCGGTATCGAGGCAAGTTATTACTTGTTCAATTTATAATATTTAATGGATGGTTTCCGTTTCATTCGTTTATAATTCGTATAATCGTAATCACAGGAGATTTGGGATTATAAGTTGTATTCGAGTTTTTGGGAATTAAATTATAATGTATATGATTTACAATTGTTGTTAGTATACTTGGTATCGAGGATACATTATGGTATAGATGAAGATATGAGTTATCTACCGTCCGTGACATTCTGGACCATCGAATACTGAGGATAATGGTTGGTAATGATTTAGACATTTCGATCGCCCTCAAAGGACTCGGGGCAAGTACTCTAATCATTTTTGTCATTTGTGTCGATCATGTTGTGATACATGCGTGTATCATTGTTGTCATGCATTGTGTATCATTGTTATATGAATTTGTGCATTGTTGTTGTATGTCCACCTCGGGTTGGTCCGACGGGATCATCGGGGGATATATGCTAGCGTGCGCTGGATCATCGGACAAGTTTTTCCACCACGGTTGGTTTGACGGGGTCATCGTGGGATCTAGCATCTAGGCAGTGAACGCTGGATCATCGGATTACCTATGTGTTGTTATTGTGCATATGTATATTATGGGTTTGCCATAAGTATATAGTGTTGTTATTGATGTGAGCATATTGACGTTGTCATATGAGTATGCATTTGTAGGTCTTGTGTTAGGACCATGTTCGTATGTTGTATTGATCTGATCTCGGATTAGATCGACGTGATTCGTCGTGGCATTTCATATCCTGAAGTATGTTCCGTATTTCCCTTGGTATATGTCTTTGATGGATAATCGGTTTTATTGTTGAGATTTGATAATGATACCCGATGGATTGGGTTTGACAGAGTTAGTGAATTTCGTAACACGGAGTTATGATAATATTTTTAGAACCTTGGGCATTATTGAGATATAGTACAAATATTTTGGTATTAGCTTATTGTGTTGTTGAAAGAATACGACATGTGAACTTTTGTATTTATTATCACGAGTTGGTAAAGTTATGGCGGTAAGATTACATTGGTCATATTCTTACTCAGTATTTCATTGGTATGTAATTATTGACGTGATGTGATGGTTATCATTGTTGGGTATTATGGCTGACCCCACCGTGGGATTTCTTTTTAAGTTCTTGGATTATCAAGCTCGTAGCGGTTGTGGAGAGATGAGCTTCCGGGAGGATACTGACTAGGGTATGCAATTGTGTATTGAGTTTCCTGATCATTTGTTGTAATTCTGCTGCTAGAGTATTTTAATTGTTTGTTTTTTTCGCTGCGCGAGTATTTTAAATGGGCTTTTGGTATCTGGTAACTTAGGTTACTTTGGCAATCGTTGTCTAAACTATTTTATCGGTACGTGTAAGCGATATCTTAACGTATGTTTTTAAACTGTTGAGTCTTGGCATTTCGGGCCTTGTGGTTTCAAATGAGATTTTACGACGGTCTGATTAACGATTTTTATAAAGTCTTCGAATGTTTTTAAAATACAGTTCCGTCGTTAGCCTCTTGGGCGTTTGTAAATGTCTGCGAAAAATTCCTTTAGCCTTGTGGGTTCAATCTCGGGGTGGCGCTGTAATATTCCCGGATGGCTCTGGGGTGTTACAGAATATGGTAACAGAGCTTAGGTTGTGAAAACCTAGGCAGTCGGGTCGAGTTGGGTCGTGCTTTTATCGTGTCATTCGAGTTGTCGGTTGACAAGTGTCTGAGCTCTGAGTTTTTATTGTTCACTCAGGCTTGTGCGTTATGTGATTTACCGGTGTGGTACTGGGGTTGTTGTAACTTTTCCAAATGGTATTAACGTGTTTCTTCAGATAAACTGTGTTGTGTTCTCGAGTTTAACTGAGTTTGCAAAATGTGTGTTTTTAAAATATCTGTGTCGAGTATTTTCTTGAGTCGAGACATGTGCCAGTATCACGGGTAATTGTCGACTTCACGATCTGTAAGTATTTGGATTTTTTTGAATTGCATTGAGATTTATTGCCGTTCTATTTTGATATGCTTTGAGATTCAGCAGGATATTATGCGCTACAGTATAAGGTGACAAAGTTGGGACAGGATTTATGATCTTGAGAAGTTATGATTTTGAAAATCAATATGTCGGTTAAATTTTGGAAATGGAGTTGTGCATTTGGGAGGAATGTTGGGAATGGTTGAGAAGAACATGTAGTCATTTTAATTCATTTTGAGATATATGAAATGTTTTTGAGCATTTGAAAATGATACTTTTTGAAATAAATGTTTTACAGATGTTTTACCGTAAATGATTTTTGGGCCGAGACCCAATCGATTTTGAAATAGTTTTATAACTCAGGACTTGGGGTCCGAAAAAGAGTTCCCTACTTTTTAAACTTCTTGTAATGCGGAACGAGATACGGGCTGAGACCCTAATATTTCAAAAGGCTTTTCTGTTTTCTTAAACTCCCGAGATTTGTAAAACACTTTATCAATCGTTTATCTACTTTATTACTACCTTTCGGGGTTTTGATTTATTTGTTCAAATGAAACCTATCGGGAAGTCTTTTGCTGTGTTGATTTGTTTCAATGCTCTGGCATAGCATATTTGAGGTGATCCAGGATGGATTAATGATTGACGTTGCGAGTCATATGTGGAAAAGGAGTTTTTAGTCGGAGTTTATTTATTGAAAGTTTGGAACTCTATCGTGTGGTTTTCCGATGGAATATCAGTGGATATTGGTGACGAACCGAATTCGTATACAAGAGTATGGATGTGGTCAATCATCTGCATAGTTTTTATTTTAAAACTTTGAAATCGTGAGGATTCGAAGGAAACTGTTACCGAATACTTGGCATTAGCGAGCCAGTTTAACTTTTAGAAAATTTATTCCGTGGTCTTACGAAAATTTATGTTTTGAGCTTTGAAATTTTTTGAATGAACTTTCGAAAATTTGTCTTCTTGACAAAACTATATGATTTCAAACTGGTTTCGAAAATGTGACTGATATACATAAGCATTTAGTGCATGGTGCATATCATGATGAAGTTATGAGTGTGGTTCATAAACTGGATATCATATCGATGGTACGGGGAAAAGAGATTCGAACTTTAGTATGGTAGTTTGGTTATCCAGAGATGATCGATAGATTTATCGGATAAGAGAAATATGCTGCATGTTGTAGATTCGTGCACAGGATGTAATTTTGGAACTTTGGATTTTGTGAAACCATGTGCTATGTGATTCCATTGGTATGGTAGTATCGCGACTCTACCATAGTGATTTTGAATGATTTCTTTGTAAGTGTAGATTTGGGGATGGTAACCCCATGCTGGTTGTTTTGGATATTGAGTGGTCGTTCCCACTCCATGTATGATTGGATATGTTCGTCGGTTGGTGATTGGTTGTTCGTATGCCGAGGAGTATGTTCACCAGTCGGGTATGTTTATTGAGATCCACTGCATGTGATTGGTGTGTCGTTTTGATAACTTTATTCGTTCGTATATCTGTTTCTGTGGTTTTGTGTTGATCGTGTTGGAGCTTACCGTGTGAAGGTATTCTCAATTTTTGTTGATCTTTCGTTGGTAATATTGGAGTTTATCATGATGATGATATTCTAGGCTGTGTTTTGGCCTTTGGGTTGGTCGTATTAGAGTTTATCATGTCGATGATATTCTCGGTTAATTTATTGGTTGATCATTGCTAGTGACCATTTGAGCGTTCAGATTTTGTGTCGATATTTCAGGATTTGTTGCTATTGTGTTAGGCAGTTGTTTCACAGATGTATCGTGCATTATTGATTTTTAGCAGATTGGGACTTGATTGTGTAATCAGGCAGACACGATTTGACACGGATAGATTATTTCATCCGAAGATAATATATTTTGTTGAGACTTATGGAATTGTGATTGTAAGTATCTCAGGAGATCGTTGAATTTGCACATATGTAAGTATGTTATTTTGGTTATTCGTTAATGATGATGATTGATCATTGTTTTGATGGTTTCAGAATATTTTGATTGAACGATTTGTTTGTTTTTCTATGACGGATTGCAATTTCAAGGACGAAACTTATTTTAAGTGGTGTAGTATGTAATATCTGGAATTTCTACTACTGTTGTTTAATATTATTTTATCCGAGTTATGTTGTACAGCGTGGAATCTGTACAGTATGGATAAAATAAATGAAGGACTAAGACATCTGTATTGGGATTATTACCGCACTTGGTTGACAGTTGTATTGGAAGACATTGTGTGTCGGGCTTATCGTATGAGAATATTGTTGGAAGGAGTATACATATTCAGTATGCCGTATTTTCGTATATAGTATGTTGAGACGTTGGACAAGAGTTGCTGAAAATGGCTAAGTGTAACAGTATTAGCGCACGCTAATATACATGCTTAGCGCACGCTATCGTGCTGGTTTAGCGCACTCTAGAAGGAAAAGATAGTACAGACCAGATCAGAAGGAATCTATGTGTGGACCCGGTCCCTTTCGGCGCATGTGCCGACGAGGTCAATGGATGTTTGTTGAGAGGGGTTTGCGCACGCTAATGCATATTGTTAGCGCACGCTAACATCAGATCGGTCCAAAGGGAATCTTATCCTAGTCAGAACTGTCGGCGTGTGGACCCGTCTTCGGAGCATACAGACAAGCAACTCAACTATGAGTAGCGCACGCAACGATCGGGCTCTAGCGTACGCTAGATAGAGGAAATTACGTACGCTATTTAATGGACATTGCGTACGTAACTCATTGTATGTGTAATATCCGGATTTATTATTGAGTATTTCATTTATATTTGAGCCATGTATTATTCGGAATTGTGATATCGATAATTGGAGTATGATATTTCCTATATTTGTATCCTTGTACATGAGTATAACAACATGTAAATTTTCTCATGCGAACACGTGATAACGTACGCTAAGAATGTAGCTTAACGTACGTTATCGGCTAAAACTAGCTTACGCTACGAGTGAAGAATTGCGTGCGTTAGGCAGTCAGTTATTTAGCTAGGTGGTTAGCACATGCGCCATCCGGACATGGGTCTGGATAAGATTCCTGCGGGAGAACCTGGACAGTTTTGGAGTCAACGCTAATTAGCGTGCGCTAAGGATAGTAAGATAGCGTGCGCTAATCAGCTAACATGTAGAAACATTATATAAGGGACAGCACCCTCATTTCATTTGGTTTACGTTTCCTTCATTTGTTCTTCGTTCCTTGGAAGTCTAGAGAGCCTTCCCTACTTTTTAAACACATATAAACCCTCCTTACATGATCATTGAAGATTGGAGATTACTTACACTTGATCATTGAAGAAGAAACTCACTTTGGAGTGACACACAAGCAACTGGGGTTGAAGTCTACCAATTGTTTCAGTGTTTTCTTCATCTTAAGGTATGTTAATACTATCTCCTACCTTGGATTCGTGTTATTAAGGATATGAGGATTATGCTATCAAGATATTGAGTTCCATTGATGAATTATCCAAACAACATCATGTTTATAAATTGGAATGTTTATACTTAAGATATCATCGTTGGAAACATCATGACTAGCATCTTACCACGTCGAATGATGAGAGAAATATTCTAAGATTGATTATCCGTATTGATGACATTACCATATTGATCGTAGACGTAAAGTTGTTATCACTTTTGTTAAATGGACTTAGGAAAGAATCATAGAAGATTTGCATCCTTTCTTATAAGTTGGAATTGTTAGTTCATCTTCATGGTTAAATCGGGATGTAATGATGATATTGGAATCTAGTGCATCGACCTTAAGAACACCAAACTTCGCATGAGAATTGTAATCAAGATGGAATATGGTGTTGTGATGATTATACGTATCCTTGTATCTCGAAGATGTTTGAATCCATGAGATCATTTGTAATAGGATGGACGTAATATGCATGGAGATAGCGTATATTAAACACTGAGGATTTCGTAAGTTTCATCACAGTTAGAATAGTCGACTGCCCAGGGAAGAACTGTCATACATGTTTAGCGTGTGCTACGCTTTATAGTTAACGTGTGCTATCGGGCATAAGTTAACGTACGCTACGCTTGGAACGTAACGTGCGTTATATCACCAGACGAGTAAATCGACTGATCAGTGAGGTACTTACAGTGTATGGTTAGCGTACGCTAGACTTCGTATTATTACGTGCGCTAACAAGTAGCTTTAACGTACGCTACATAGGATACGTAGCGTGCGTTAAGCAAGCCGGCAGATTACGATTTATGAACTTCCGACTATTAATTAGATTGTTAACATTCGTGCGACGTGAGATGAATTCTATATTATTTCTTTTGTTTAAGGTTCGGGCTTGTTACGTGATTGATCGAAGGGGCGACCTTCGAGTGTTCCATTTTTCGTGGAAGTTTCATTCTTGTCATCAAATCGAGGCAAGTACCTTAATTAGAATTGTCCGATTTATGTCGGTTATGTTGTGATTGTACTGTGTACATGTGTTATGATTAATTGTCCACCATGTGTTGATTCGATGGGAATCATCATGGGAAATCTATAGTTGTGTGCGCTGGATCGTTGGATAGGTAGTTCCACCATGTTTTGGTCCGACGGAATCATCATGGGAATCTATAGCTGTGTGCGCTGGATCGTTGGAATACCATGAGTATGTTGAGACTGTTATAATGTGATATGTGTTGTTATTATTTTTCTCGCTGGAGAAATTTGTCATGATTATTGTTGATTAAATCATTGTTATATGATTATCGTACTTGTACTAGCATCGTTGTGCTAACCCCTTTAGGGGTGAACATTTGTGTATGTTCAAGATCTAGGAGAACAGGAAAACAACCACTAGAGCTGCATGACGACGAGGGTGCAGAGTGATATTCCGGCCGTGTTTCATTGTCTGTTGTTGTGTTATTTTTAATAAGTACTTGAGTACGACGTCGTTTCTGATGATTGGATTTTGGTGATGTATTAATATTTTTCCTTTGGATAATTGTGTTTTCGGTATGTTTTGTCATGAACTGTTGTATTCATTCCTATTACTTTAATATGTTGGTCCTTGTTGTTGTCTTTTCATTTCTTCAGCCTTCTAAATTCTTATGAAAAGGATTTACGGCGCTGTAATATTCCTAAATATATCGGGGGTGTTACAGAATATGGTATCGGAGCTAAGATTATGGATATCTTGGCCATTAGGTTAAAATAGGGATCATATATGTCTATTGAGGTAACCGGCCGCGAATAACATCACTGTACTGCCTACGTCTTCATGTGAGCGGTGGTTGTAAGTTCCTAAACTCTATCTCGTTCTTTACATGTTGTATCTCTTTATACTTGAACATTAGAATGATATTGTTTCCTATATATTGAGTATTTATGCTTACAGTATGTTGAGAGGTGGACGTGGACGTGGTCGCGGTCGCGGATGCGGACGAAGGAATGCCGAAAGAGAAGCTTCGCCTTCTAATTAGGCCAGCCACAACCCAGGCGAGCCACAGAGATCTATTAATAATGAACCGGAACCTGTTGTGCCCAAAATCCTTCGTCGGGTGGTGAACCAGATGACTCAGTTCGCCCAGGTCGTGGACCGAATGCAGGTGGCAGTAGGGTTACAATAGGGAGATCGACAACAAGGTATCCCAGACATGGAAAATTGAGGCGACTGATGGCTGCAAGAGGTGGCAAAGATGCAACCACCTAAATTCGACGGCTTTTCTGAGACTCCCACATGGGACCATTAGTTGAAGGAATTGGAGAAAATTTTGGCTGGAATTAATTGCCCAGACGACCGGAGAGCCTCTATTGCTCAGTACTTTCTGATAGGAGAAGCATCCGAGTGGTGGGAAGCCATGCGGCCTGTAGATCATGATGCTGACTGGACATAATTTAAATTGATGATGGAAGCTCAGTACTGCCCTCGTCCTGTGAGGGAAGCCAAAGTTCGGGAATTTTTCTCCGCATAGCCGTCAGACAAACACGTATCCCAGGCAATTAAGACGTTTAACCAGCAGCTGGCATTTGTTCGACATCTGGTCAGAACAGATGCAGAAATGATCCATTTTGATATGAGAATGAAACCAGAAATCTAGAGGTACATGTCCGGTTTTGAATATACCACTTTCCGTAAGTACCAGGATAAGGCGTTGGCGTATGAAATCAAGGAAGCAGCAATGGAGAACTTGGCAGAGTCCAAGAAGCAGAAAGTCTCCGGTAGTTTCACGAAGCACAAGAGTAGTGGCCCCCGCAAGGCCCAGTCATCCTTTCATTCTTTCAAGAAACCTCCGCACCCATCCAAAAGCGGAAGGAACTCCGGAGCAGTATCAGCCACGACGGATACAGCTAGGAAGTGCTTTTACTGTGGTCGCCCAGGCCACCTTTGGCGTGATTGTTTGCGTACTCCAGTTACATGTTTTGATTGCGGACAGGAAGGGCACCGTGCGACGTTTCGCAAGGATGCCACCAAGTTCAATGGAACCGGTACATCACAGACAGCTCAGAGAGAAGCCAGTATCCAACAGACGTAGCAGAGTGTTCAGATGCCTCAGAATTTTGGCCGCAGACGAGGCAGAGGACAGTGGGACCGAAAGAGTACATCGAGTCCCGGATCTGTTCCCCCACGTATGTACGAGATGAGGAGAACAGACGATCAGGATACTGCTGTCGCATCAGGTATTGTTCAGATCTTTTCCCAGCCAGTTAGTGTTTTATTCGATACAGGAGCTACGCATTTATTTATATCCTTGTCTTGTGTAAATAGTTTGAATATTTATGGTTTTCATAATTGTGAACCTTATGTTGTGGGTTTACCGAGCGGAGAGAGGATTGTTGGAAACCTAGAAACTAGAGATTTCCCTGTATCATTTGGAGGCAGAGAGTGGCTCTCAAATCTGATTATGATAGAAATGCAAGGAGACGACCTGATACTCGGAGATGATTGGCTTAATCGATATAGAGCTATTGTGAATTACCCAACGCATGATTTGGAGCTGGCAGCAGTAGTTTTCGCTTTAAAAATCTGGAGACATTACCTGTACGGGACTCACTGTCAGATCTTATGGATCACAAGCGTCTCAAATACATCTTCATTCAGAAAGAGTTGAACATGCGACAAAGGAGATGGCTGGAACTTATTAAGGACTATGACTTGGAGATTCTTTATCATCCAGGCAAAGCAAATGTAGTGGTCGATACACTTAGCCGCAAGCCTATTTCTATTCAGATGCTGGAGACTCTGACCTCCCAGCTCAGCATTCAACAAGATATGATTCGAGAAGGAATAGAAGTATGGTTGCAAAGAGTCCAAGGACAATTGTGTGTGATGGAAATAATGTAACACCCCAAACTAGGAGAGTATTACAGTGCCTTGGACCCCCGACTGGAACCCACTAGGCGAATGAAAATTAATGAATTAAGTGATATAATTGTAGTACCGAACCACAGTATACCAATATTCACTCCGATGAGGAGTTTTAAGTACAACACACCCAGGATAATACCGAATACATGTATATTTTATATGGAGATAAAATATACAACACTGAATGAAATGAATATCCAAATGGAAGTCTACAACGGAAATAAAATAAAGAAAACACGAGTGAATGAAAGGACTGGGGGCCCCTACTAGTATCACTGGGACTCCTCGCCGTCAACGTTCTCTTCCCGTGCCTTAGCCTTGCCATGACCTGAAAACAACAGCCTCCAACGGGGTCAGTTACACAGAACAACAATTCTCAAGAGTTGAATAAATACAATCATAATATAACTTAATTATAAAATGACGCTGAAGAGAGGCATCATAGTAGGCCCGTAATAGTATGTGCATGTGCACAAGATGAGTGTCCGGACACACCCGTCCTTGTACCTAATTAGTCTCACGGAGGTACATTACTGTGTCCACAGTCCAATGTATCGGTGAACCCAACACATGACCATCACGTACCTGACTAAAAATTCCACACATCCCCACCCGGCCACGCAATATGAACCCAAAAGGTCATATGGACAAGGAATGACCATGAAGAATAATAATGAATAACAATCCGACAAAATCAAGAATGACCGAGATGAATGATAGTGAAACGAATGATAGCTCAATGAAATGATTGGAACCGTCGTTCCTCATCAATGAAGTGATTAATTGACAATTACAAGTCCCAATACGGTTAATACATTATGAATGAATTATGATTATGAATGAACAACAACAAAAGGAATGAATATCCTTTTAACCGAGTAAGAATTAACTTACACAACCGGTGAAGAATGTCCTTCCTCGAACAAACGTCCTACAAAGAGATGTCGGTCGCTCGAACAACCTTGAATGACAATTACCAACAAACGCTCAATATACGTATCAAACACGATTATAACCAACTCGAATGTCGATACAACAATATCCAAACTCATTGAGGCATTCTAGCGAATACTTAGCAACATACATCCTTCGATATTATCCAAATCCCGAATATATCAAAACCAACTCAAGAATAAGTATTTCAAACCAACAAAGCAACTTCAATGATATCAATAATCCCATAGGAATCCACAATTCGAGTTAACGACAACATCTAATCGAAACCCCCCAAAAATATCAAAGTCAACCCCAAAATGTTCTTGAATCAAACCTCAACAATTCATGAAATCCGAAATATACACTGAATAATCCATAGGAAAACATTTATCCAAGGTAGATAATTCATATCTAACATATTCCAACAACAATACAAGCTTACACGAAGAAATCGTAAGGAAAAACCCAAAAATCCGAAATTCTGGATCCAAGAAGTTAATACCTTGATTTGATGCGATGGAGATGATGAAATGATGATTAATCAAAATGATAAGCTTGAAGATGATGATTAGTGGATTCAGCTCGAAGAAAACTCTCCAAATCGCCCGGAATTGCCCAAAACCGCCGAAGGAATGAAGTGGGATGAAGAAATGACGAAATGGACTGCACTGTCCAATATATAGCAAATCTCAGTTAGCGTGCACTAGATCCTGTGCGCAGCATGCGCTAACGGGAATACTGGGTAGTCCAGTACCCTCTGTTCGCAATGGTAGAGTGCGCTACTTACCTTTTGTAGCGTGCGCTACAACTGTATACTTAGCATGCGCTAACTCAAAATGTTAGCGTGCGCTAACAATTTACCTGATGCCCAGTACTGAAGTCCAGAACCTCCTGTTCTATAATCTGTTCGTGGTAGCGCGCGCTACACACAATACACAGCGTGCGCTACTGACACCGATTAGCGTATGCTAATAACTACTCGTAGTGTGCGCTAGGAATTATTCCAACTCAGTCCAGTAGCTACTGGACTCTGCCTGATCTGGCCTTAGCGCGCGCTACACCGACTGCATAGCGTGCGCTACTCCGACCTACTAGCGCGCGCTACGTACCATTCGTAGCGTGCGCTACTTACAACCCAACTGCAGTCCAGTGCCTTCTGGACTGCCTGCTTAAAACATACTAGCGTGCGCTAGTGTTGTGAGGTAGCGTGCGCTACCTGAACTCAATTAGCGCGCGCTACTCCTCACAAACAGCCCACTATGAAGATGACAATGATGATAAACACGGCACGATTCTCCAACTAGATTGATGATGAATGACGATTGATGCACGATACAATTACTCTGATCGGTGAATACAATAATTGAATATGAGTGACAAATGAGCATTAATGAGTGGAAATTACTGAGTGACAATTACTGAACGATAATTACTGAATGATAATGACTGAATTACAACCGGGTATTACATACACCCTCTTAAAAGAGTTTCATCCCTGAAACTAAGGGTGAAACAACTCGGGATGACTCTCCCGCATACTATCCTCGGTTTCCCAAGTAGCCTCTTCAACTCCATGTATAGACCAATGAATTGTTACTAAAGGAATCATCTTGTTTCTCAACTGTTTGATTCCCCGCTCTAAGACTCATATAGGATGCTCCTCGCATGAATTATCATCGGCAATCTCGATTTCATCGAACTGAAGTATGTGGCTCGGGTCGGCAACATACTTCTATAACTGAGATACGTGAAACACATTATGAATTCGGATCAACGCCGGAGGTAAGGCCAATCGATAAGCTAACTTGCCTACTCGATCTAAAATCTCAAACGGTCCAATGTATCTTGGACTCAACTTTCCCCTCTTCCCAAAACGGAAGATACCTCGACTCGGGGATACCTTGACCAAAACATGGTCACCTGTCTAGAACTCTAATAGTCGACGACGATTATCTGCATAAGATTTCTATCGACTCTGAGCGGTCAACAAACGACTCTTCATCAAAGCTACCTTCTCACGGCCGGCTATAAGCATATCGGGCTCGGTGCCGAGTGATTCTGATAAGTCATCCTAACACAAAGGAGATCGACAACGACAACCGTACAAGGCCTCGTAAGGTGCCATCTTAATCGAAGCATGCCAACTATTATTGTATGTGAACTCGATCAACGGTAGTTGGGATTCCCAATCATCTTTCCAATCGAGAAAACATTCCCTCAACATGTCCTCTTAAGTCTGAATAGTCCTCTCCGATTGTCCGTCGGACTGAGGATGAAAAGATGTACTGAGATTAAGCTGAGCTCCCATAGCACGATGAACTTATTTCCAAAAATGAGACATGAATCGTCCGTCACGATCGTAAACGATACTTTTAGGAGTACCATGCAGTCTCACTATCTCTTTTATGAACAACTGGGCCAGTCTCTCGGGACCCCACGTATCCTTAATCTCAAGGAAATGAGCTGATTTAGTTAAGCGGTCCACAATTACCCATATTGTATTCATGCCACGACGACTCGTCGGCAAACTCATGATGAAGTCCATTGAAATATCTTCCCACTTCCACTCTGGAATAGGGAGAGGTTTCAGCATACCCGCCGGTCGCTGATGTTCTATCTTGACTTGCTGACAGGTTAAGCATCTCGAAACAAATTCTGCGACTTCTTACTTCATATTACTCCACCAGTAATTTTGTTTCAAGTCTTTGTACATCTTGCTGGACCCCGGATGAACGGAATAAGGGGTAGCATGAGCTTCTCTCAAAATCGAGTTTTCCAACTCGTCATTCGCCGGTCCGCACAACCGATTCTTAAATCGCAAAAGTCCATCCTTATGGCCCACAAACCTAGGGGTTTTCCCCTCAGTCACATCATCTCGAATGCGTAACAAAAATGGGTCCGAACCCTGATTCTCACTGATCGCCTCCTCAAGTGGCGATGAAATCTCCAACGTATAAAGTTGCCCTTATACTCGTTGTAACCAGACCTCGATCTCGGGTCTCATAAATTCCTGTTGAAGTTCCTTCTGAATTGTTAATCGAGCAAGCATCTGCTCCTGAACGGACTTACGACTCAAGGCATCAACGACAACGTTCGCCTTGCCCGGGTGGTAAAGTATCTCAATATCATAATATTTGATTAATTCCAACCACCGTCTCTGTCGCATATTTAACTCCTTCTGAGTAAATATATACTTTAAACTCTTATGATCGGTGAATATCTGACAGGTAACTCCATAAAGATAATGACGCCAAATTTTCAATGCGAATACCACGGCTGCTAGCTCCAGGTCGTGGGTTGGATAATTAACCTCGTAAGGTCTCAATTGATGTGAAGCATAAGCAATAACTTTCCCATTCTGCATTAGTACACATCCGAGACCCTGTCCGAATGCATCACTATAAACCACAAATCCTTCCGTCCCTTGCGGTAAAGAAAGGACAGGTGCTGAAATTAACCGGCTCTTGAGTTCCTCAAAACTCTATTGACACGCGTCGGACCACATGTATTTATTATCTTTCCTTAAAAGGTTTGTCATGGGTTGAGCGATTTTAGAAAATCCTTCAACAAATCGCCGATAATAGCCAGCTAATCCGAGGAAACTTCGGATTTCCTTAACATTCTTCGTAGGTTGCCAATCTCGGATAGCCTCCGTCTTCTGAGGGTCGACACGAACTCTGTTTGATGAAATTACATGTCCGAGAAACATCACTTTAGACATCCAGAATTCACATTTGGAAAACTTCCCATAAAGTTGCTCTCGTCTCAACACGTCGAGCACCTGATGACGGTGAAACTCGTGCTCCTCCAGGTCACGAGAATAAATTAAAATGTCATCAACGAAGACAACCATGAACCTATCCAAATAGTCGATGAAAACCCTATTCATTAACTCCATGAATACTGCAGGTGCATTAGTTAACCCAAACGGCATTACCACAAACTCATAATGACCATAGCGTGTTCGGAACGCCGTCCTTGCGATATCCGACTCTCGAATTCGCAACTGATGATATCCAGATCTTAAGTCGATCTTGGAAAATACTGAAGCTCCATGAAGTTGATCCAAAAGATCATCGATACGGGGTAGAGGATACTTATTCTTGATCGCCACCCGGTTCAATTCCCGATAATCAATACACAAGCGGAACGAACCATCCTTCTTCTTGACAAATAGCACTGGTGCTCCCCACGGGGACGCACTCGGTCGAATATAACCCTTCTCGGTCAAATCCAGTAATTGATTCTTCAACTCCTGCATTTCGGTCGGGTCCATCCGGTACGGTGCCTTCGATATCGGGGACGTACCGGGCTCCAACTCAATCGTTAATTCCACATCTCTCTGTGGAGGCAAACTAGGCAGCTCATCTGGAAATACATCGGCATATTCTCTCACTATAGGAATATCTGTCAACATTACTGATGGTTTCTCGGTCTTGGTCATATATCACCAATAACCGACACACCCCTGACTGAGTAATCTTACTGCTTTCATCAAGTTGATGACTCTCCCAGAACAGCTGGGATTACCTCCCTGAAATACACATTTAACCCCATCGTCTGAAATGATAGTGACCATACGCTTACTGACACTAATGATGGCATTGTGACGATCCATCCAATCAATACCTAGAATGACGTCGTCTCTCGGTAAATCTACCACGATTAGTACTAGTAACCAATCACGGTCATGAAGCTGAATCGGACAATCCTTAATCTCATGATTCCCGATAATTCTTCTACCATCAGGTAGACCAATGACATAAGGCTCACAACTAGTAGCACTACCCAGACGTAGTCTACTCAAACATGACTCAGAAATGAATGAATGCGATGCACTAGTATCAAAAAGGGTACACATAGGTTGAGATAGAATATCGAGTGTACCTGAGATCATCCGAGCCTCTGGATCGTAGGTCTTCTTCATCTCATAAATTCGGGGCTTGTCGGCCCCCGAACCGGATGCTCCCGTCTGATAGCTCTTGGCTCTACCTTTATTTGCTCCTATCATCTTGAACGACGCGGACTGAGTGGCCTGATTCTGCACCGCTGAATGTCTCGGGTCCTGAGATGATGCCAGAGTAGGTTTAGAGTCTCTTCGGCAAAAACGGACCTTATGCACAGCAATCCCACAGTTATGGCACGTGACAGTCTGCCTCGGACACTTGGTGTTGAAATGACCCTGTTCTTCACAGTTGAAACAGGTGATGGCCGAACTGGCTGCTCGTGACTGAGATTACGCGGGTCTAGGCGCCGTAGGAGGTCACTCAGAAAAAGTAGAGCCCGCACGAGGTTTCTTGAAAGTGGCCTGACTGCCGTCAGACTGATTACGATTCTTTGACTTCTTGCCAGCATATGAAGGTTGCTGCTTAGCAATCTCCTTAGCAGTAAGATCATAAGTAAGAGCTTTCTCAATGAATTTGGCCAGAGTGGTGCAATTGTGATTAAGCAACTACATCCGCATACGAGGCTTCAACCTCTTGCTGAAATACTTGATCTTGTCCGCCTCAGAGTGAATAATGGATGAGGCGAAAGGATGTAGCTCCTGAAATTTCTCGGCGATGGCGAGAACATCATCGTCCGCTGAGAGGTCGGGAGTGAGTAATTCTGACAACTTGGCCTCCCTGAGTGGGGCCGGATAATACCTCTCCATCATGAGAGTCCTGAATTGATCCCATGTAGGAGATCCTTCGGTGGGCTTCAACGATAACCACCATGAATGTGCGCCCTTACCAAGATAGTAAGTTGCAACTGAAACTTTGTGTCCCTCAGGACAGTCCACCATAGCAAACAGTTTCTCAAAATGCTCAAGCCAGTGAATGATATCCGCCGGCTCAGATGAGCCCTTGAAGGTAGGTGGTCTTTGGCGAGAGATATCGCCAATGATACTGCTCACACCCCTCTCTTGCCTCTGAGGTGGTGGCGGAGGAGCCTGTTGATTTTGAGTCATTGAGTTATGCATCATCTCCATCAGTTGTGCCATCTGAGTCATTTGGGCCATCATGCCCTGCATAAAAGCGAGTGGATCAACCCGAACACCTTCTGACTGAGTTGTGTCCTGGGTACGACTCCTTGATAGTGAATGATTACGTCCAGGTGAATGAGTGGCAGCGTCACTGCTCGATGAATTAGCATTATTCCTCGCGTTCGCGCGTGTATTCACACGATCTCTCGTGTTTCGGCCCGCACCACGGCCTCTTCCCCCGCGTCCTCTGCCAGCTATTTCCATACTGAAGTGGATAGTCATATGATAATTATATATCTCGCATGAATATCACATTATGATTACTTTATGGAATGATGAAAATGAGCATACGCGCTCAAACAAAATGATTACATGAATGATCAACTAAAGTGATGTGATTATTTGATGAAATTCTTGAAATGATTATCTTGAACAAGTTAACAAGATTAATGATATGATCCTCAAGATCAACAACTGAATAATGAAATGAACTGAGTGATTAATGAATTAACATGATCGACTTGATCAAAAATGAAAATGATGAAAGAGGATTGTTGACTGTTGAATGATGAATGAGTGATTCTTATTGCCAGAAATTATACCATGGTGTCATAAATCTTATTGTTCTTTGGTCTGAGGGGCTCGGCTCTTGCACAGGTCACATGTGACACGAAAGTCCAATGATACTAGTCTGATGAATGATGATTTCAAATGAGACATGACTCGGAAGGTAGTATTCAAAACCACGCTCCGATACCAATTCTGTAACACCCCAAACTAGGCGAGTATTACAGTGCCGTGGACCCCCGACTAGGACCCACTAGGCGAATGAAAATTAATGAATTAAGTGATATAATTGTAGTACCGAACCACAGTATATCAATAATCACTCCGATGAGGAGTTTTAAGTACAACACACCCAGGATAATACCAAATACATGTATATTTTATATGGAGATAAAATATACAATATTGAATGAAATCAATATCCAAATGGAAGTCTGCAGCGGAAATAAAATAAAGAAAACACGAGTGAATGAAAGGACTGGGGGCCCCTACTAGTATCACTGGGACTCCTCGCCGTCAACGTTCTCTTCCCGTTCCTTAGCCTTGCCATGACCTGAAAACAACATCCCCCAACAGGGTCAATTACACAGAACAACAATCCTCAAGAGTTGAATAAATACAATCATGATATATCTTAATTATGAAATGATGCTGAAGAGAGGCATCATAGTACGCCCGTAATGGTATGTGCATGTGCACAAGACGAGTGTCCGGACAAACCCGTCCTTGTACCTAATTAGTCTCATGGAGGTACATTACCGTGTGCACAGTCCAATGTGTCGGTGAACCCAACACATGACCATTACGTGCCCGACTAAAAATTCCACACATCCCCACCCGGCCACGCAATATGATCCTAGAAGGTCATATGGGCAAGGAATGACCATGAATAATAATAATGAATAACAATCCAACAAAATCAAGAATGACTCACCGAGATGAATGATAGTGAAACGAATGATAGCTCAATGAAATGATTGGAACCGTCGTTCCTCTTGAATGAAGTGATTAATTGAAAATTACAAGTCCCAATACGGTTAAGACATTATCAATGAATTATGATTATGAATGAACAACAACAAAAGGAATGAATATCCTTTTAACCGAGTAAGAGTTAACTTACACAACCGGTGAAGAATGTCCTTCCTCGAACCAACGTCTCACAAAGAGATGTCGATCGCTCGAACAACCTTGAATGACAATTACCAACAAACGCTCAATATATGTATCAAACACGATTATAACCAACTCGAATGTCGATACAACAATATCCAAACTCATTAGCAAATACTTAGCAACATACATCCTTCGATAATATCCAAATCCCGAATATATCAAAACCAACTCCAAAATGAGTATTTCAAACCAACAAAACAACTTTAATGATATCAATAATCCCATAGGAATCTACAATTCCAGTTAACGACAACATCTAATCGAAAACCCCCAAAAATATCAAAGTCAACCCCAAAGTGTTCTTGAATCAAACCTCAACAATTCATGAAATCTGAAATATACACTGAATAATCCATAGGAAAACATTTATCCAAGGTAGATAATCCATATCTAACATATTCCAACAACAATCCAAGCTTACACGAAGAAATCGGAAGAAAAAACCCAAAAATCAGAAATTCTAGATCCAAGAAGTTAATACCTTGATTTGATGCGATGGAGATGATGAAATGATGATTAATCCGAATGATAAGCTTGAAGATTATGATTAGTGGATTCAGCTCGAACAAAACTCTCCAAATCGCCCGGAATGGCCCAAAACCGCCGAAGGAATGAAGTGGGATGAAGAAATGACGAAATTGACTGCACTGTCCAATATATAGCAAATCCCAGTTAGCGTGCGCTAGCTCCTGTGCGTAGCGTGCGCTAACGGGCGTACTGGGTAATCCAGTACCCTCTGTTCGCAACGGTAGCGTGCGCTACTTACCTTTTGTAGCGTGCGCTACAACTGTATACTTAGTGTGCGCTAACTCAAAATGTTAGCGTGCGCTAACAATTTACCTGATACCCAGTACTGAAGTCCAGAACCTCATATTCTCTAATCTGTTCTCGGTAGCGCCCGCTACACACAAAACACAGCGTGCGCTACTGACACCGATTAGTTTACACTAATAACTACTCGTAGCGTGCACTAGGAATTATTCCAACTCAGTCCAGTAGCTACTGGACACTGCCTGATCCGGCCTTAGAGCATGCTACACCGACTGCATAGCATGCGCTACTCCGACCTACTAGCGCACACTACGTACCATTCCTACCATGCGCTACTTACAACCCAACTGCAGTCCAGTGCCTTCTGGACTGCCTGGTTGAAACACACTAGCGTGCGCTAATGTTGTGAGGTAGCGTGCGCTACCTGAACTCAATTAGCGCGCGCTAAAGAGAGTTCATAGCGTGCGCTACTCCTCACACACATCCCACTATGAAGATGACAATGATGATAAAGACAGCACGATTCTCCAACTAGATTGATGATGAATGACGATTGATACACGATACAATTACTCTGAACGGTGAATACAATGATTGAATATGAGTGACAAATGAGCATTAATGAGTGAAAATTACAGAGTGACAATTACTGAATGATAATGACTGAATTACAACCGGGTATTACAAATAACTTCATCGTTAACCGAAGAAATCAAATCTCAGCAAATAAATGATCCTTTGATGAACTTCAGCACAGCTTATCACCCGTAAATAGATGGACAATCCGAGAGGACTATTCAAACAGTGGAAGATATGCTAAGGGCTTGTGCCTTGGATTGGTCAACTGACTGGGAAATTCATCTACCATTGATTGAATTTAGCTACAATAATAGTTGGCATGCTTCTATTAAGATGGCACCATTTGAGGCATTATACGGGAGAAGATGCAGATCGCCCCTATGTTGGGACGATTCATCATATTTGGTCGGAACGGAACCATAGTTGATCGTGCAAACTCGAGAGAAGATAGCTTTGATTCGCGAAAGGCTGTTGACCGCCCAGAGTCGACAGAAATTTTATGCAGATGTACGTCGTCGTCCATTAGAGTTCAGTATTGGAGATCACGTACTTTTAAAAGTTTCTCCTACTTGGGGAATCTTTCGTTTTGGGAGAAAAGGAAAGCTGAGTCCAAGATATATCGGACCATTCGAGATCCTCGAGAGAGTTGGAGAGTTGGCATACAGATTGGCATTACCGCCGTCACTAAGCCTTGTTCATAACGTGTTCCACGTATCCCAGTTACCGGAGATATATACCGGATGCTAGTCATGTCATTGATTTCGGCGAGATCGAAATCGCTCAGTATGGAACGTTTGAAGAAAGACCGGTCAGGATACTCGAGAGTCGAGTTAAGCAGTTGAGGAACAAATCAATCGCTTTGATCAAAGTTCAGTGGTCACGCTACAGAGTGGAAAAGCCACTTGGAAAACGGAAGATAGCATGAAGTCCAGATATCCAGAGTTATTTTCGTCTTGAGTTTCGGGACGAAACTCCTTTTTAGTAGGAGAGTATGTAATATCCGAATTTATTATTGAGTATTTCATTTGTATTTGAGCCATGTATTATTTGGAATTGTGATATCGATAATTGGAGTATGATATTTCCTATATTTATATCCTTATACATGAGTATAACAACATGTATATTTTCTCATGCGAACACGTGATAACGTACGCTAAGAATGTAGCTTAATGTACATTATCGGCTAAAACTAGCGTACGCTACGAATGAAGAATTGCGTGCATTAGGCAGTCAATTATTGAGCTAGGCGGCTAGCACATGCTCCAGCCGGACATGGGTCCGGATAAGATTCCTGCGGGCGAACCTGGACAGTTTTGGAGTCAACGCTAATTAGCATGCGCTAAGGATAGTGAGATAGCGTGCGCTAATCAGCTAACGTGCAGAAACATTATATAAGGGACAGCACCCTCATTTCATTCGGTTTACATGATCATTGAAGATTGGAGATTACTTACACTTGATCATTGAAGAAGAAACTCACTTTGGAGTGACACACAAGCAACCGGGGTTAAAGTCTACCTATTGTTTTAGTGTTTTCTTCATCTTAAGGTATGTTAATACTATCTCCTACCTTGGATTCGTGTTATTAAGGATATGAGGATTATGCTATCAAGATATTGAGTTCCATTGATGAATTATCCAAACAACATCATGTTTATAAATTGGAATATTAATACTTAAGATATCATCGTTGGAAACATCATGACTAGCATCTTACCACATCGAATGATGAGAGAAATATTCTGAGATTGATTATCCGTATTGATGACGTTACCATATTGATCGTAGACGTAAAGTTGTTATCACTTTTGTTAAATGGACTGAGGAAAGAATCATAGAAGATTTGCATCCTTTCTTATAAGATGGAATTGTTAGTTCATCTTCATGGTTAAATCGGGATGTAATGATAATATTGGAATCTAGTGCATCGACCTTAAGAACACCAAACTTCGCATGAGAATTGTAATCAAGATGGAATATGGTGTTGTGATGATTATACGTATCCTTGTATCTCGAAGATGTTTGAATCCGTGAGATCATTTGTAATAGGATGAACATAATATGCATGGAGATAATGTATATTAAACACTAAGCATTTCGTAAGTTTCATCACAGTTAGAACAGTCGACTGCCTACATGTTTAGCGTGCGCTAAGCTTTATAGTTAACGTGCGCTATCGGGCATAAGTTAACGTACGCTACGTTTGGAACGTAATGTGTGTTATATCATCACATGAGTAAATCGATTGATCAGTGAGGTACTGATAGTGTATGGTTAGCGTACGCTAGACTTCGTATTATTGCGTGCGCTAACAAGTAGCTTTAACGTATGCTACATAGGATACGTAGTGTGCGTTAAGCAAGCCGGCAGATTACGATTTATGAACTTCTAACTATTAGTTAGATTGTTAACATTCGTGCGACGTGAGATGAATTCTATATTATTTCTTTTATTTAAGGTTCGATCTTGTTACGTGATTGATCGAAGGGGCGACCTTCAAGTGTTCCATTTTTCGTGGAAGTTTCATTCTTGTCATCAAATCGAGGCAAGTACCTTAATTAGAATTATCCGATTTATGTCGGTTATGTTGTGATTGTACTGTGTACATGTGTTATGATTAATTGTCCACCATGTGTTGATCCGACGGGAATCATCATGGGAAATCTATAGCTGAGTGCGCTGGATCGTTGGATAGGTAGTTCCACCATGTTTTGGTCCGACGGGATCATCATGGGAATCTATAGTTGTGTGCGCTGGATTGTTGGAATACCATGAGTATGTTGAGACAGTTATAATGTGATATGTGTTGTTATTATTTTTCTCGCTGGAGACATTTGTCAGGATTATTGTTGATTAAATCATTGTTATATGATTATCGTACTTGTACTAGCATCGTTGTGCTAACCCCTTTAGGGGTGAACATTTGTGTATGTTCAGGATCCATGAGAATAAGAAAACAACCACTAGAGCTGCATGACGACGAGGGTGCAGAGTGATGTTCCGGTCGTGTTTCATTGTCTATTGTTGTGTTATTTTTAATAAGTACTCGAGTACGACGTCGTTTCTGATGATTTGGATAATTGTGTTTTCGGTATGTTTTGTCTAGAACTGTTGTATTCATTCCGGTTACTTTCATATGTTGGTCCTTGTTGTTGTCTTTTCATTTCTTCAGCCTTGTAAATTCTTATAAAAAGGATTTACGGCGCTGTAATATTCCTGAATATATCGGGGGTGTTACAATATGCAGTAAGGCAGTAGCCTCTGGACTTCGATAGCGCATGCTAACAAAGATATTTAGCGCACGCTAAACGTGTAAAGTACGTTAATTTTAGATGTTAGCGTACGTTAATAATGTACAGTGTATATATATGAGTAGTTGGCTGTTATTCCTCATTTCGTCCATTCTCTCCTTGCAACCGATAGAGAGAGTTCTTAGAGAGATGTTTGAAGTTCCAAACACTGGATTATGGTGGAGTTAATCATCCATGACAATATTAAGCTTGGAATCGATTGGAAATGGATTCAAACTTGAGATCGAATTCATTCCTTCAAAAAGGTAATTACTCTTCATCTTTGGATTTCGTTTTGGATTGAATGTTGATGTTCTTGAGTTGATGATTATTACATAAACAAGTTGACAATCATGATTATGACATGGATTACCAGAGTATGATGATATTAATATGATTCGTGTGGTTTGAATTGTGTAGTTCGGTTTCTTGAGATAAGTTGGTTAATCCTTCTTCTCCTTTGCGGAAGTTGATGTCATTATTGATGATTAATCTCTGTAATGTTAGATTAGGGAAGTGTTGATTAAGGGTCTTGGTGTTCATGATGTTGATATTTGAGGAAGAAGATGATATATGAATATATGAATTGGATTAAGAGTTGGATGATTACCTATATGTTAAAGGATATCGGATTTCATTGTTTTGATAGCTATGAACATAGTTTAGAATCCCTTAGTGTTCTTGATAATCACCACATGTTGATTAGTATCTGAAAAACATGCATCTGTACAGCATTAGCGCACGCTAAGCTTACTGTCAAGCGCATGCTAACGGGAGCGACTTAGCGCACACTACGTTAAGTGATGAACGTGTGCTAAGTAGGCAGACAGTGCAGTATTTTCGTGTTGTGGTTGTGAATTCGTACTGGTTTGAGTTGGATTGATCAGCCTAGTGGTTAATCGAGATGTTGTTGAGCCGTTGGGTTTGTGAATTACTTTTATTGATTGTTGATCGTTATCGAACTTGTTGTTTATCGATTATTGTAATAGGTTGAGATTATTGATCGGTGATTAGAACAATGCTTTGCGGTCGTATTCGAGAACGTTCGTGAATTGCATTGATCAGGGCCGAGGGACTTGTAGATGACGGCAATGGAATTGGTAACGGCTTCATCGGTATCGAGGCAAGTTATTACTTGTTCAGTTTATAATATTTAATGAATGGTTTCCGTTTCATTCGTTTATAATTCGAATAGCAATGGTTATAATCGTAATCACAGGAGATTTGGGATTATAAGTTGTATTCGAGTTTTTGGGAATTAAATTATAATGTATATGATTTACAATTGTTTTTAGTATACTTGGTATCGAGGATACATTGTGGTATAGATGAAGATATGAGTTATCTACCGTCCGTGACATTCTGGACCATCGAATACTGAGGATAATGGTTGGTAATGATTTAGACATTTCGATCGCCCTCGAAGGACTTGGGGCAAGTACTCTAATCATTTTTGTCATTTGTGTCGATCATGTTGTGATACATGCGTGTATCGTTGTTGTCATGCATTGTGTATCATTGTTATATGCATTTGTGCATTGTTGTTGTATGTCCACCTCGGGTTGGTCCGACGGGATCATCGGGGGATCTATGCTAGCGTGCGCTGGATCATCGGACAGGTTTTTCCACCACGGTTGGTCTGACGGGGTCATCGTGGGATCTAGGCAGTGAACGCTGGATCATCGGATTACCAATGTGTTGTTATTGTGCATATGTATATTATGGGTTTGCCATAAGTATATAGTTTTGTTATTGATGTGAGCATATTGACGTTGTCATATGAGTATGCATTTGTAGCTCTTGTGTTAGGACCATGTTCGTATGTTGTATTGATTTGATCTCGGATTAGATCGACGTGGTTCGTCGTGGCATTGCATATCCTGAGGTATGTTCCGTATTTCCCTTGGTATATGTCTTTGATGGACAATCAGTTTTACTGTTGAGATTTGATAATGATACCCTATGGATTGGGTTTGACAGAGTTAGTGAATTTCGTAACACTGAGTTATGATAATGTTTTGAGAACCTTGGGCATTGTTGAGATATAGTACAGATATTTTGGTATTAGCTTATTGTGTTGTTGAAAGAATACGAGATGTGAACTTTTGTATTTATTATCACGAGTTGGTAAAGTTATGGCGGTAAGATTACATTGGTCATATTCTTACTCAGTATTTCATTGGTATGTAATTATTGACGTGATGTGATGGTTATCATTGTTGGGTATTATGGCTGACCCAGTCGTGGGATTTCTTTTTAAGTTCTTGGATTATCAAGCTCGTAGAGGTCGTGGAGAGATGAGCTTCCCAGAGGATACTGACTAGGGTATGTAATTGTGTATTGAATTTCCTGATCATTTGTTTTAATTCCGCTGCTAGAGTATTTTAATTGTTTTTTTTCGCTGCGCGAGTATTTTAAATGGCCTTTTGGTATCTGGTAACTTATGTTACTTTGGCAATCGTTGTCTAAACTATTTTATCGGTACGTGTAAGCGATAGCTTAACGTATGTTTTTAAACTGTTGAGTCTTGGCATTTCGGGCCTTGTGGTTTCAAATGAGATTTTACGACGATTTGATTAACGAGTTTTATAAAGTCTTCGAATGTTTTTAAAAGACAGTACCGTCGTTATCCTCTTGGGCGTTTGTAAATGTTTGTGAAAATTTCCTTTAGCCTTGTGGGTTCAATCTCGGGGCCCACGGCGCTGTAATATTCCCAGATGGCTCTAGGGGTGTTACATTAACAATGTAGCAGTGCCCACGAGTTTATTTCCAAAATAAATTTTGCAGGAACCATCACCAATGAAAAATGAAAAGGCATTTCCGATCCATGACCGGAATGGATACAATTTTTTATGCCCGTTGGGCAAAATAAGTACATCTTCTAAAAACAAAGCCGGATTCTAAATCCAAAAAGAAGTGATCCTATGTCAGTTGCCTTGACACTATACCCGCTTCCGACAGTGACATCACTTCCCCAGCTCCAAGGTTCCTACTTTGTTCTAGATCTTGATTCACGGTATAAATATGAGAACTAGCACCAGAATCCAGTATCCAAGAAGTAGAAAATACAGTAGCAGAACAATTCGTTTCCAAAACTAAAAGTTTTTTACCTGAAGAGCCATGAAGAATCGGACAGTCTCTTGCCCAGTGGCCCAGCTCACCGCACTTGAGACATGCGTCCTTCTTCTTCTTGTTCTTAGGAACCATCGGGGCCTTGCGCTTACCCTTGAAGTCCTTGACTTGTGGTCCCGTCTGCTTCTTGGTCTTTTTCTTCTTGTTCTTAGACCTCCGAGGTCCATAAGAAATCACAAGGGCAGACTCCTTCATCTGCGGAGTCTTCATCTGAGACTGAGCGGTCACGAGTTTGTTCATTAGCCCAGCTAAGTTACTTGCAATCTCATTGCAGTTGAAGTTCAAAACAAACTGTGAGAAGGAATCAGGGAGAGACTGTAGGATAAGGTCGGTTTGAAAAGAAGTATCCATCTTAAAATCAAGAGCCTCCAATCTCTCGATCATGGATATCATTTTGAGGATGTAGTCCCCAACCTTCTCATCTTCCTTCATCCTTGCACCGAACAGTTGCTTGGATATCTCATATCTAGCAGTTCGACTGTGCTCACCATAAAGTTCGGTTAAGTGAGATAGAATCTGCCTAGCAGAAGTCATTTTCTCATGAGCTCTCTGAAGCTCATTAGACATAGAAGCCATCATGTAAGCACGGACTTTTACATCATCCTTAACCCACTTTTCGTGGTTTTCAATCTCTTCCTGATTGGCTCTTGTCCGAACCGGAATATCCATCTCCAAGACATATCCCAGTGCCTCTATACTGAGGACTATCATCAGATTGTGGAGCCAGTCCACAAAGTTAGGTCCGTTCAAGGTGTTCTTTTCGAGTAGAATTGCGAGTGGATTCATTGTCATATTGAGAGTTATGTCTACATTAAGTATGATAGATTAATTAGTGACTAGTTTAATTATGATCTGAGTATAGTATTAAGGTCTTTTCTATTCTTGTTACCCAGCTGCCACTATTTTTATCGGAATAACACACTCCCATGTGAAATCCGGAAATCGTCGCTCTACTTCATAGTGGTGATTTAGTTCTTTATAAATCTTAATAGAGGGCAACCGAACAGGTTTCTAGTCTATTAATTTTCATAAAGTGGTGTCCAACACTAACCCATCTAATGGATGATTCGATCTTCTTTTTCCCCCTGTTCACTCCCCTCAACCTATACGGTTTCTATGATTCGTGAACAAGTTAAGTTTATACCATCGACGCAAATCAGTTTCATAATTGAATCTTATTCGGCAACCTATCAGGTTTCTAGGGATAAAATTTGCTCCAACCGAAGGCATCCAATGCTCTCCCGGTAATTTATCCATCCTCCCCGAAGGACTACCCCGATAACTCGAAAGCATAGCATATCCGGTTTGGATTTCAATTTCCCGAAAGCTCGATGGAGGGAAGGAAAACCTTGAAACCTTGTAAACTTAATAATTTGTCGGGGGAGAATTTTCGCGATTAATGTTACACTTTGCACATTAATTCATTTAAGCACGTTTGTGGCGTTCATACAATATGAAACAACCATTCACAACCTAGTTGCTACAAACATGTGGTTCATGGACCGTTCCTAGAAAACAAAAACTCCATAATCTAATTATAAGTCTTCATCTTGAATCTTCGTCTTCTCGAAACGGATCTTCCTCCGGTATTCGTCATTACATATAAATTTTACATTGAAAATTGCATCCTAGATACAAATATTTCTAGTAAAATAAATATGCTCAAAACGGCCTTTACAACTCAATCGAATAAAACGAACAATTCAAAAACTAAGTCCACGAACCACATCCCCATTCAAAAGCATTCATCCAATAAATACTATATAAATAGAAAGTGTAGAGATACAGTGATCCAATCAATAATACGAACCGATCCAATTGATTCTTCCAAAATGAATTAATCCAATTAATTCAAACAACGGTCAATTTCAACTTGTTCCGGACAAGAAAATATTTCATTAAATTAATTCCCCTAAGAATAAAATTACCATAATTAAATCCTAGTCAAATTAAATCCAATTTAATTTGTGGGAAATTAATTATCGAACGAAATATAAAAAACAGAGTCGAAAAACATGGCCAGAGCACTACCCAGCAAGCTGCCCAGCAGGCTGCCGAGCAGCAGCGGCAGGGACCGAGACCATTGCCAGGCAGAGTCCGGCAGGATGCCGAGCATGCCCGGCACAGACTACCGATCGTGGCCGATCACGGGTCCAGATCGCGATCAGCTGCCTCGGACCGCGAGGCAGCGCCCGGCCAGCCCCAGACTGCTTGGTCCGATTATGTTTTCGGCTCGTTTTTCGCCCCGATTATAAAAATAACATTTTTATAATCTTTATATTACACTTTAAATCAGTTTTTCAAAAGAAAAATAGATTTACATTGTAACATAAAATCATGAAAAAATAACTTTTGGATGAACAATAGAAAATCAACGATTAATACGATATGATTCCAAATCATACACCATCTAATCAAGCATTCCAAATGCCAATATCGTATATACGATCGAAATACCAACGCGCCGATACCACTGCTGGGATTCGGTGCCTTAAAGGAAGGCCCAGTGGAAGCGGTAAAACGAAAATTAATTCGATCCGAATCCCTACGAGGATCGATCGAGCTACGTATATACGAATATTAAAACGAAATACAAGAGATATAAGAGACTCACCCTTGTAGTCCATTGAGTAAATGGATTCCTTCTATTGAGCTATTCCCCAAGCTTGAAATGAAATCCCTACGATCCAATGCGCTCAAAGCACTTGAATGATCCAACGCCGAAAAGACAACGTCTCTACTTGTCACGCGCCGGAGAAACGACCGGAATGTCTAAACCTCGTTATCCTCCAAGGATACGGCTAGAACAAGGTTATAGAAGCTTTTCAAAAACAAGATTACAACACTCTAAGTGTTTAATCTATGATCTCTCTATCAATCTCTCAAAATATTTCTCTAAGAAATGTTTGAAGAAAATGAAGAACACAATGAGAAAACTTTTTCTCTCTCTCAAAAACAAACTCACGGATGGAATGTGTTACTCAAGAGTGAGGAGTACTCATCATTATATTCTTCTTACAAATCCCACAAAATCAACTATTCCTTATTTTAAGAGATATCAAATCTCTAAGGTCATTAGTCTTCACACACCAAAGCAAGACTAAGACTAAAGGTAAGAGATCAAAAGTGGGGCGGCCTCTGGAAGGAATCGGATGAGTTTGGTTCGTTTCGGACTCCCGTGAGTCCAAACAGATAAACTCCGATTCCGTTCTGATGTATTTATATCAATTAATTAATCTAATTAATTAATCATATCAAATATATAATAACATAATTAATTTCTCCAAGAAATAATTATATTCATGAATTAAATTAATCACCCTCTAATTAATTTAATTCATTAGGCCGTAAATTAATTTATCCAATAAATCAATTTAGACATCCAATGTCCTAATAAATTAGATATCCAATATCTAATATTTACAATGAGAGAATAAGCTCGATTCATTCCATCGTCAATCCTATTGCGCGACTCGGTAGATCCATCTCAGTCAGCAATGGGAGGAACCAAAGAGTAGTAGCACCACCTAGCCAGCCTGGCGGCCACCACTGTACCCCAACTGAGAACGAATGATTGGGATTATTCAAGAATCATTCTGTCGTGAATACCAGTATACGTATAAACCCTTCTTTCAAATGTCCTGGTCAAGTTATAGGGTCACGGTTAGTCAAACTCTATCTGTACTTGATGCTATGCATGTGTTAATGTAAATCGAGATCATCGAGCTCTCGTGTATCCAATACAACTAGCTCCAATGCTTTGGCCAAAGACTTGTGATCTCATCTGCTAATAACCGTATAGGACATATAACCCGCTCACTAATGGGAGAAAGAATTCTATCTTGGTATTCAGTTGGACCTGCTATTTGCCCGTCAAGATGCACGTCGAGGTTGACCCCCACCTTCCGGTTTACAGGGTCGAACTACTCTAATGAAAATCTTGACGTCACAAGCACATCCCTACTAAATCCTCAAGTCGAAGGTTCACGAATACCTATCACAACCTTTCGATTCCGTCATTGACTGTCCCGGAGTGAGATCTGTGTGACGAATCGAGGGTGAGTCGGTTCGAGTATACTAATCTAATTAGCATACCTATAACGTGTGCTCCCACTAACCATTAGTGTTCGACAGGCACTCTCCATGTCAAAGAACACGTCATACAAGTCTTCACATAAACTTAACGCCCAGTCAAGTTTCATCGACTTGTGAACGATTAAGTATTTGAGCTATAAACCTTTCCAGTGCCGACCCCCTTATCTAATAAGGAGTGAACCGTTTTGCTCTCAAATACATAGACTTGTTTCTATATGTATATTTACGAGTTAGGAATGCCAGTAACTACCAGTACATAAAGAAACATTCATTTGCCTTATGATAATGATTTACATAATTACAAGTACAATGCCCTCACTTAAAATCCTCTGAGTGGCATTCGAGGGCATACTCTTAACAATAGCTTGACAAGATTCTTTTGGATTCACTTCGGTGTTGCTCAGAAATTGTCCCCGGTGATGTTGACTCCTGACAACTTTAGCCAATTGTCCAATTTGAGTTTCGAGATTTTTCATTTGGGCTCCCATGGTGGTAGCTAATTGAGTAACATGGCCTTCGATTTTGTCTAATTTTCCTCATCTCGACTAAATCGGCTTTTTGTTTCCATGATAAAGGTAGCTAGAATATTCTCGAGATTTGATGTTGGCTTTGCTTCTTCAATTATTTCACCATTCGACACTTTGAATCCGGCCGGTGGTTGCAAGGCATTCTTTTGATTAGCATAGCTAAAATTTTCATGATTTCGGTTGGAGGAATGGTAGAAACCCGGCGGTGGATTATTCCAGAAATTATTGTAATTCCGATTATTAATGTAATGTGCCTCCTCCAATGGGTCGGACGGTAGTGAACTTGAACTTCCTTCAGGAGCTATCTTCAATCACCTCCTTTTGTTAGAGCCCCCAACTGAGTAGTTAACATCATCATTTGCGCGGTTAGTGCCTTGATAGGATCCGCATCGGATATCTCAGCCACCCTTCTAACATTTGTGCTTTCCATCGGCCATTGATATCTATCATAGCCATTTCTTCTATCAATCCATAAGCTTCTTCAGCGCTCCTTGCTAGCAATGCCCCTCCCGCGGAAGCATCAATAAAATTTCTTGTTTCTCCCATAAGACCATTGTAAAAGAAACACATTTGTTGGTCTTCGGGGAAACCGTGTCGAGGGCATCGCATTATTAGATCTTTGAAATGTTCCCAAGATTCATATAACGGTTCGGAGTCCAGTTGATGAAATTGAGTAATCTCACTTTTTAGCTTCATTGTCTTTATACTTCCGGGAGCTAAAGTCCCAAGCCAATTTCTTGCCTTCTCACTCAAAGAGAATGGAAACAATCGTAAGCGTATTGCATCATCTGAGACTCCATTCATTTTGATAGTATTGCATATTTGCATGAAATGAGTGATATGGGCATGTGGATCCTCGACAGCAAATCCTCCAAATTGATTTTGTTGAACCATTGAAATTAAAGCGTGCTTCAACTCGAAATTTAGGGCATTGATTGGAACATGATTTCTCCAAAGTTTCGGTCCAGTTTTGGTCGGAATCCATCCCGAATTGATTGCACCCTAGTTGTTGGATTTTCAATCCTTTCGCCCTCGTTGTCTTGGATCATTGCATTCTCGTTCATGTTGTCCCTTCCCATGTTGTCTCCTGCTCTTTCCATGTCTTCAAAAAGATCCTTTCTTAGTTTCCTTGAGGTAGCACTTGTTCTTCGGGCAAATGCTTCTTCTTCCGGGATGAAAGTTTCTAAAGGCACTCGAGATAAACGGGTGTTCATGCACTCTCTGAGTAGGATTTTAAAGTGCACAACATGAGTTATGTAACAAATATAAAAAAATGTCTAAAGTAAGACTAGAAATACTTATCGTAATATCAACACTAATAAAAATATATTAGCCTCAGCAATGGCGCCAAAAACTTGTTCGCTATATTTTTAAACAATCCGTAAGTGTACGGAGTAAATGTAGAAAGCAGTGAGCAAGGTCGTATTCCACAAAGACTAAATATTCATATTGTGTTGAGTACTAGATTATAATATTTCTGGTTTTATCTAGACGATCGAAAGGTGAATGGATGATTAACAAAATAAGATAAAATGATGACAATTAATGAAAATATCCGAATTAAAGAGAATTTTAAGAGTTTAGAAAGCTAGATTCCAAGGCTAGGTTTCCGTTGATCACTAAGTTTAGTCGGGATTGATGTTGAAGGGTTCTAAGTGCGTCTTCAAAATGATAATCGCAACAATATTCTAAAGTCTCTCTCGAGATGCATTAAAATGTAGATTAAACAACCTATAACAACATCTCCATCTATTATAAATTATCTAACTCCAAAATATTCATAAGATTGAACATCATCATATCTCATCACCGATTTCTCAATCTCGTAACTTACTACATCAAAAACTCGAAACCTATTAATGCCCTCTTCTCTCGAATTATGAGCAATTAAGTTAAACATGTAAAAACATTGATCAAGTGTTCTAACATGAATTAAAATCAAACATTTGATAAAGAAATCACACTAGATATATATAATCATTGATCCCTCAAAAACAACATGAATCAACGTACTCCCATGCCTAGAATCTACAAGTTTAGCCGGACATGGTAATGAAAGAAATCTCAATAAATATCATGTTCATCATGTTCATGCTAAATAAAACAAAAATAAGTAAAAGATAGGGAGAAGATAAAACTCGGATGGTGTCTTGAGTGGATGTAGGATGAAGCCTTCAAAATGTTCTTGAAGTGTTCTTCCAAAAACTCCCTTCGAATCCCTTCTTTTGGTTGGAAAAGCCCTCAAAACTTTTGTTATTCTCTCTCCAATCTCTCCAATATTCAGAATGTGTCCTTTCCTCCATGTTTTCCAGCCTTTTTATCAACCCAAAAACCCACTTTTTCTTCATCAAATATTGCAAAAATGTCAAAAAGTAATTTTTCCACCGAAAAGTGACACGGCCCGTGTCAAATGACACGGACCGTGTCATACTGCTCTAAAAACAACAATTGGCGCTGGGCAATGAACCCGACCGTGTCAGTTGACACAGCGAAGCAAGTGACACGGCCCGTGTCAAATGACATGGTCGTGTCTGTGTTGGTCCGTTTTGACTCCTTTTTTTCTTCTTTTTTGGCTCGATCTTTTGTTTCCGCATTGCTTCATATGTTTTGGGGGTTGAGACTTCATTCTTGCTTGATTAATGTCTATAAATTACCTATAAAATCATTAAAATGTACCCAAACGTGATCGAGTCCAATAAACACAATATGAACTAATTCTACACATTTCAGGACCTTAAAATCCGGAAAAGCTTTGCAAAAATATGCGTAAAAATGAGTGTTATCATTATGTTCCCAACATGGCATTATTCCTGAAGTCACTGCCCCAAATGCACCACAATCTAATGGAGTGGCAGAACGGAAGAATCGCACTCTAAAAGAAATGATGAATGCGATGTTGCTAAACTCAAGACTATCATAAAATATGTGGGGGAAACTATCTTATCGGCTACTTATCTTTAAACAAGATAATTCGTAAGAATAAGGATAAACCCCTTATGAATTATGGAAGGGAGTCAAACCTTCCTACAGTTACATGAAAGCGTGGGGGTGTCTAGCAAAAGTACTTATACCTACACCGAAAAAAGTAAAGATAGGCCCAAAAATAGTTGACTGTATCTTCACTGGATATGCTCACAACAGCAATGACCGGCTGGCTGTAACACCCCAGAATATGACCGGGAATATCACACGCCGTAGACCCTTATCGCAAGGATCTACCAGGCTAAACTCCAAAAGACTACTCGATGATTGACCGACCGGGGTCAAAATTAAATAGAAAACAGACCGACAAGGTCATAAACCAATTCAGAAACTAACGACATTCATATTACAATGACCACAATAAACTTGAACATAGAAAAGAATGACAACTCAATTTAATAAATGATAACTACACCCATGCAAGGGTGGATACTCGAACGACAAAGAAATACCGACCAAAATGATACAAAAGAAAAGACTCTGACTCTGGTGTGATTAGCATCATCGTCTTCCATCTCCTTCCAAGCCAATCCCGTGACTGCTCCCGAGCTGCCAAAACCTGAGCGCATAACAGGCACCCACCCCCCGAAAACTCGGGGGTTAGCAAACTGGAATTTTGCTAGTGCAAGTACATAATATACAAGATATACGAACAGTAACAACATAAAATTCAACCGCCGTGAAGCCTTAACATAAACCATACATTCCCATAATCAATACAGAGTAACACTCGCATACACAAGGTGAAAGATAATCACACAGCCATATTCTCTTTACGAAACATAACATCAATAATGTTTTAATCAAGCCCAAGGAGTCAGGAATCCCTTTTGGAAAAGGAAAAAAAATGTTTTGATAAGGTAGTTTGCAAACGTTATTGTTGACTCGGGCCGTCTGGGGGTTTTTAAAATCGAACGGAAATACTTTTGGAAATAATTTCAAAAACTCTCGGACCCTTGACCCAACGTATGGAAAACGATTTCACAAAAACTAAGTCAACTTATTTGGGGTTCTCGACCCAATTTATAGAACACCGTCACAAACGAAATCATTACAACATCTCACAGGGTTCTCAACCCATTCCAAATAACATCATCATGAAATCAATCATCTCAACATTCCACAGGGTCCTCGACCCAAAACACAGAATAGCACCACAATACAATCAAAGGTACAAAACTCTCATTCGACATATCCCGCTCAAGACCCCGATTAATTAACCCTGAGATTTTCAAACCTCCATGGTTAACTAACCCCGATACCAACGCTTTAAAAACAATTTGAAACAAGCTTTCAAAAACATGAATTGCGGTCTCGTATCAAGACAAATATTAAAAAGTGAGTTGAAAGAATTTGAGATACGAACATCGTTCGATAACGGGTCTTAGCTAACACTCGAATACCCGTAACCAATAAGCTCGCCAGGCGCCTCCGCACACACTGTGCACCGGCGTTCACTCCACTATGTCGGCCGCTCCTTGAACATGTCACTGCGCCGGCGATCACTCCCGCAAGAGCCGCCCCTTGACACACGCATTATGTAACACCGGCGTTCACCACCCATATGGAGCCGCACATTGCAGCGTACACCAGGCCGGAGTACACCGCCCCGCCCTCAGAGGTTCCCGGATATGACGTTTCTCACAACAAGTATCCACATTGTTCAAACATCAAGCACACGGACAAACGTCACAACAATTTTCAACTCGGTACATCAAGTCACAATTTCTCCGCCAGTCCATATCCACACAAATAAACAATAACACGCACGTTATCAATCAAACTCAATCAACACCACGCATATATCTCTATGTTGCGACTCAACCGAATATATACACATTTATATATATAGATATATATATATATATATCCTTACTATATTATATGAGTAACTATAGTTCGTCCATCAATCCAAGTTGAGTACGTCAATTAATGTTAGAATTCAACACTCGTCGATCACCGACATAAACATATATATCAATATACGTATATACATACATATATTTAACATGTAACTATATATAAACACATATATATATACACATACGTATATATAGATCCACATAAACTCATACACTTCGACAACAATGATCTCACGCAGTTACAATTCGTATATCGAGGTACTTGCCTTGGTAATACGACGCGAAGGAGATGACGAAGGAATAGGTTTCGGTCCAAACAATCCTCTCAAATCCGACCCTAACACAATAATGATATACAATCAATCTCAAGATCATGAATACGAAGAAATTACTCCTAGTTCTACCCGTTGGGACAATTCATCGAACACCAAGAGTGCGTAGGGAATTGAAATCGGTTAACGGTGAATTAACGGAATTTCATCCCAACCAAAAACAAGAAAACCAAGGGTCACGAGAGTACTATCAAAATCTAACAACAACATCGGTTAATTCGGATTAAAACACAAGATCACCACCAAACCCTCCCCAAAAATCATACTAGGGTTAAAGGGGTTCTCACCTCTTGAAGATTCAAGCCCTATAATCCGAAGAACACGTGCTAGATCCACAATCCGAGCTACACGATCGAAGGAAGATGAAGAAAAACACACAATCAAAAGGGTAGATGGAGAAGAAATCCCCCTCTCAACCCTCTCTCTCTCTCGCACGGTTGGAGAAAAGGAGGAAATGAGCGAATCTTGCTGAAAACACACAGTTATAGCGCTGACCGCATTGTGTGCCGCGGCTCAGCTAATTCGTGCGCGGCACGGGGCAAGTGCGCCCGGTGGTGGTGACCGCTCGTTGTGCCGCGGCTCATTAGGAGTGTGCCGCGGCTCAAACTCGGCATGTGCCGCGGCACTGCCGGATCTGCCGGCACGCGTGCAGAGGTTTTAGCCGGCAGTGCCACACGGGTGTGCCGCGGCCGGACAAGTGTGCCGCGGCAGACTCACTGTGTGCCGCGGCGCACAATCCTTGTGCCGCGGCACACGGTACAGCCTGCTCGGCCAACAACTGGGTAGTATGTGTGCCGCGGCGCACAATCCTTGTGCCGCGGCTCATACCCCCCCTCGGGTCCCAAAATGACGAAAAAAGATCCGGAAAGAGAATAAAAGCAATAGGAATCGATATTTGGGCAACAATAACACGAAATGGAAGTACGGAACCCCAAAACGATATGAGGTACACAACCAAAGTCGAACAAGGAACAAATTCCCTAAACTTCTAGGAAATTACAAAAACGGCCCAAACATCCGAAAATCACGATACAACGTCGGATTAACAATCCGAAACTCACAACATGCTCTACTCAATCATACGAACTCATGGAAGTAAGAAAGTGACGAAATAGAACGAGTTTAACGAGAATCAAATACACATGAGACAAAAGATAACACAAGATGAAATTACGTAAAAACATCATCGAGACCCGTCTATGCGGAGAAACTCCAAGAACAAAATAGGTTCAGAATTCCAAAACAGTGTCAAGCGAGTTATCCGAAACCAATATACACTAAAATAGAAATTACTAAAAATAGAAGACGCGGATATTACATTCCACCCTCCTTAAAATAAGTTTCGTCCCGAAACTTAAAATAGAGAGCGGTGGAAAAATCAAGAAAATAACTACTTGCTCAGCCCCACATCATCATGAGAAATGCGCGAATGCGAGGTTCTAAAAATGTAAGTGAACACGATAAGTCGAGGTGGAGGAGTTTGAATTTCGAGACAATAACTCCAAGAGTTAAGAAAACCACAAGACGGCTCAGATGTCCTGAAACCATGTTTCAAGCTCGACCGACCGCATCCAAGTTCATAACACATCCGGAAGTGTCAATTGCACGCGTGGGAATAATAGTTCCGAACAAAATTTGCAAGAATTAAGTTCAGATAGGGGAAGACCACAATAATCCACGGGTTTTAACAAAACAGCTCCGAAATTCGTTCGGAGGACGGCAGGCTAGGTAGAACAAGATAGTTTAAAATCGTCGAGAGGATCATAATTGAATTACCAACAATGAAAAATCACACAATACCGAAAATACCAAGGAAGGTACGGGTAATACACTCCCCCACACTAAAAGATATTTCGATCCCAAACTTAGAACAACAAGAGTTGGAAACATAGAGCGATGAAATGAAGAACGATCAAAGTCACGATTGTTCAAAACAGCAACGATTAGGACATATTGCAAAATATTCATCCTCCCATGTTAGGCTCTTCAGAAGGAAACATAGGGTTTCGGGACATTCTCCAGTCACTTGCTCTGTCCGCCAATAGGGTAGCATTCCTTGCCAGTTCAGAAACTATCTCACAATGCTTCTCCCGATGACCTTCACACCCGCACCGGTAACAAGTCAAGAGTGGAAAGGGACAATTTACACGAACATGTCCCTGACGATTGCAGTTGAAGCACCCTCCCTTCTTACCGAGAGTCACCGATGCTGGCTTGGGATTCCAAGCGCTCACTCCTGATCGCGAAGACGACGCGTTCGAACGACGTGGGGGTTTGGGAGCCTTAGGCTCTTCGCCGACCAAAAATTTCCCAGATGTCCTCCGTCTCTTGGCTTCGCTCGAGGGCTCGACCACTGAGGAGATTTCATAGGATATCGATTGATCTAGATACTCCTTCACCGTAGCATGGATCGTGGTCGTACGAACCACCTTGCCGCTTCCATTTCCATCATCACGTCCACGTCCGCCGAGACTTGACATACTAATACGGATAACACCGATCAACAGTATTAGTTTATCAGTCGTACAATATACCACAATTATCAACCCGAGTTTTAGTTAGCATCCTTAGAATAACGGTACTATCGTAAAGCATAAAGTTTTATGAAGTCAATTTCGAGTTCCTCGACGAGGACGGTCATTATATGTATGCACTTAATGAAAACAAATTTTTGAAAAGAGGGCTAGTCACGTTGCGCCCAAGACTTGTAAACCTTGTCTTTTATTTCGGAAGAGGAAGTTTATATCACGACTATAAAAATTATTTTCGAGTGATGTATAAAAAAAAAGAAATTGAAAATAATTTCGTAACTAATTTGAAATATTTCAAGAATGTTGAGTCCCAAATACCACAATTTTGAAAATCTTTCCTCTTCTTCCAAAATGTTTATTTGAAAGAATTTTCCACCGAGATACGTGACCAATTAACATGACGATATTAAATCATGGCTTTACACAATGTTAGAAAATTTCAAAGCATCACTTTAAAATATTCGTGATACTACTGTGCCGTGGGTCCGTCTGGAACCCACTGTGCTAAAAATCATTTTAAAAAAAATGATCAAAATGCCAAAAAGGCCGAAGTCGGTAATATTCTCAAATACTCCCAAAAGTCATTTATAAAACATCAAATACCGTCATAAGAATACTATCAAAACATGCAAGACCAAAATGTCAAAACTCGGTTTGCAAGATACTAAAAGCCATCTTAAAATACTCATGCGGTGGATAAAATTGTCATTCGTAAATTCATTCTAATAAAGTACCGAAACAGATAAACATGTTCGACTTCCATGTAATATCCTAAAACGATAATATCACCGACAAGTTCCAATTCCTAGTTCACATTAAGCATATTAGCACAATGTAATCAAATACGTGTATAAGGGGACTTACGATCGGGAGGCTTACCATCACGGATTGCCGGAAGATGATGTCGGAACCACGATACTAATCACAACTCTGATGCGCGCGACTTACACAAGACATGGACTTGACCCAACGGCCTAGGTTTTTCGCAAACCGAAGCTCTGATACCATAAATGTAACACCCCAGAATATGACCGGGAATGTCACACGCCGTAGACCCTTATCGCAAGGATCTACCAGGCTAAACTCCAAAAGACTACTCGATGATTGACCGATCGGGGTCAAAATTAAATAGAAAACAGACCGACAAGGTCATAAACCAATTCAGAAACTAACGACATTCATATTACAATGACCACAATAAACTTGAACATAGAAAAGAATGACAACTCAATTTAATAAATGATAACTACACCCATGCAAGGGTGGATACTCGAACGACAAAGAAATACCGACCAAAATGATACAAAAGAAAAGACTCTGACTCTAGTGTGATTAGCATCGTCGTCTTCCATCTCCTTCCAAGCCAATCCCGTGACTGCTCCCGAGCTGCCAAAACCTGAGCGCATAATAGGCACCCACCCCCCGAAAACTCGGGGGTTAGCAAACTGGAATTTTGCTAGTGAAAGTACATAATATACAAGATATACGAACAGTAACAACATAAAATTCAACCGCCGTGAAGCCTTAACATAAACCATACATTCCCATAATCAATACAGAGTAACACTCGCATACACAAAGTGAAAGATAATCACATAGCCATATTCTCTTTACGAAACATAACATCAATAATGTTTTAATCAAGCCCAAGGAGTCAGGAAAATCCCTTTTGGAAAAGGAAAAAAAAATGTTTTGATAAGGTAGTTTGCAAACGTTATTGTTGACTCGGGCCGTCTGGGGGTTTTTAAAATCGAACGGGAATACTTTTGGAAATAATTTCAAAAACTCTCGGACCCTTGACCCAACGTATGGAAAACGATTTCACAAAAACTAAGTCAACTTATTTGGGGTTCTCGACCCAATTTATAGAACACCGTCACAAACGAAATCATTACAACATCTCACAGGGTTCTCAACCCATTCCAAATAACATCATCATGAAATCAATCATCTCAACATTCCACAGGGTCCTCGACCCAAAACACAGAATAGCACCACAATACAATCAAAGGTACAAAACTCTCATTCGACATATCCTGCACAAGACCCCCGATTAATTAACCCTCGGAGATTTCGTCAAACCTCCGTGGTTAACTAACCCTGATACCAACGCTTTAAAAACAATTTGAAACAAGCTTTCAAAAACATGAATTGCGGTCTGTATCAAGACAAATATTAAAAAGTGAGTTGAAAGAATTTGAGATACGAACATCGTTCGGTAACGGGGTCTTAGCTAACACTCGAATACCCGTAACCAATAAGCCTGCCAGGCGCCTCCACTGCACACCAGTGCACCGGCGTTCACTCCACTATGTCGGCCGCTCCTTGAACATGTCACTGCGCCGGCGATCACTCCCGCAAGAGCCGCCCCTTGACACACGCATTATGTAACACCGGCGTTCACCACCCATATGGAGCCGCACATTGCAGCGTACACCAGGCCGGAGTACACCGCCCCGCCCTCAGAGGTTCCCGGATATGACGTTTCTCACAACAAGTATCCACATTGTTCAAACATCAAGCACACGGACAAACGTCACAACAATTTTCAACTCGGTACATCAAGTCACAATTTCTCCGCCAGTCCATATCCACACAAATAAACAATAACACGCACGTTATCAATCAAACTCAATCAACACCGCGCATATATCTCTATGTTGCGACTCAACCGAATATATACACATTTATATATATAGATATATATATATATATCCTTACTATATTATATGAGTAACTATAGTTCGTCCATCAATCCAAGTTGAGTACGTCAATTAATGTTAGAATTCAACACTCGTCGATCACCGACATAAACATATATATCAATATACGTATATACATACATATATTTAACATGTAACTATATATAAACACACATATATATACACATACGTATATATACATCCACATAAACTCATACACTTCGACAACAATGATCTCACGCAGTTACAATTCGTATATCGAGGTACTTGCCTTGGTAATACGACGCGAAGGAGACGACGAAGGAATAGGTTTCGGTCCAAACAATCCTCTCAAATCCGACCCTAACACAATAATGATATACAATCAATCTCAAGATCATGAATACGAAGAAATTACTCCTAGTTCTACCCGTTGGGACAATTCATCGAACACCAAGAGTGCGTAGGGAATTGAAATCGGTTAACGGTGAATTAACGGAATTTCATCCCAACCAAAAACAAGAAAACCAAGGGTCACGAGAGTACTATCAAAATCTAACAACAACATCGGTTAATTCGGATTAAAACACAAGATCACCACCAAACCCTCCCCAAAAATCATACTAGGGTTAAAGGGGTTCTCACCTCTTGAAGATTCAAGCCCTATAATCCGAAGAACACGTGCTAGATCCACAATCCGTGCTACACGATCGAAGGAAGATGAAGAAAAACACACAATCAAAAGGGTAGATGGAGAAGAAATCCCCCTCTCAACCCTCTCTCTCTCTCGCACGGTTGGAGAAAAGGAGGAAATGAGCGAATCTTCTTTGAAAACACACGATTATAGCGGCGGCCGCATTGTGTGCCGCGGCTCGGCTAATGCATGCCGCAGTGGCTAAAAATTGCGCCCAGTGGTCGGCTGACAGCTCATTGTGCCGCGGCTCATTAGGAGTGTGCCGCGGCTCGGACTCGGCATGTGCCGCGGCCTTTGCCGGGCCGGGGCACGCGGTACAGGAGGTTTTAGCCGGCAGGTGCCACACGGGTGTGCCGCGGCCCGGACAAGTGTGCCGCGGCACTGACTCGGCTGTGTGCCGCGGCGCACAATCCTTGTGCCGCGGCACACGGTATAGCCTGCTCGGCCAACAACTGGGTAGTATGTGTGCCGCGGCGCACAATCCTTGTGCCGCGGCTCATACCCCCCTCGGGTCCCAAAATGACGAAAAAAGATCCGGAAAGAGAATAAAAGCAATAGGAATCGATATTTGGGCAACAATAACACGAAATGGAAGTACGGAACCCCAAAAGGATATGAGGTACACAACCAAAGTCGAACAAGGAACAAATTCCCTAAACTTCTAGGAAATTACAAAAACGGCCCAAACATCCGAAAATCACGATACAACGTCGGATTAACAATCCGAAACTCACAACATGCTCTACTCAATCATACGAACTCATGGAAGTAAGAAAGTGACGAAATCGAACGAGTTTAACGAGAATCAAATACACATGAGACAAAAGATAACACAAGATGAAATTACGTAAAAACATCATCGAGACCCGTCTAAGCGGAGAAACTCCAAGAACAAAATAGGTTCAGAATTCCAAAACAGTGTCAAGCGAGTTATCCGAAACCAATATACACTAAAATAGAAATTACTAAAAATAGAAAACTCGGATATTACACTGGCCCGGTCCTCTGCCGGACTGGCCCGCCCGCGGGCCTATAAAATCCGAGCTGGTTCGGGCTGAAAGCTGGGCCGGACCGGCCCACTGGCAACCTCTATATGCTGACATCAGCACACCACATCAGCAACGTCAGCATGGCACGTCAAAATTTTAGCATGCCACATCAGCAATTTTGACCACATCAGCATCAGATGTCTCTAAGGTATTAGGCCAGACAAAGTACACGTCTCTATGTCAAAAAAAAAAAAGGATCATCTAATCCCCTCCCCTCCCCTCTTTTGCTAATTCCCCACCTCTCTTGACAAAAAAGACCCAATGTCTTTTTTGTCCCTCCCACTTCTTTCACACACACACACACACACACACATATATATATATATATATATATATATATAAATACTTTGAATTTTTTCAGTTTTTGAATTTTTTCAATTTTTTACTGATATTTTTTCGATAATTTTTTTTACTATTTTATAATTTTTTTCTATACAATATATTTATATTTAAAAATAATATTTAGAAAATATGTTCCAACGGATCAGCCGTCCCTGAAACACTGCATTCTAAAACTCTAGATTCACCCGATCTAAGAATTTCAAGAAAATTTAGAGAAAACTTCAATTCATTGAACGTCTAAAATAAAGGCCGTATATATATATATATATATATATATACACACACATCAACATATAGCAATTGCATAATCATTTTGTACAAGTTTTTTTGAACTCCGATTATCCTGTACCACCAATTCCAATTTTATGGTGGAATAATGTGAGTGAAGATTGTAAAGAATGGCTGATCCATATGGAGAAAGGATACAATCTTGGTTAGATTTGATGACCAGATAATGTAATTGAATAATTTGTTTATCAATGTTGATCGTATTTTCCGTATTTATTATTTATTATATTGTGTCATAGTTATTTTTAATCATAAATAATATAAATATAAATAAATAAATAAATAAATAATAGAAATTTTTAATTTTGATAATAATAAAGTAAAATAAAAATTCAAAGAATAAAAAGAACAAATAAATAAAGAATATAAAAAAAGAAAAACAAAACAAAACTAAAGTGAAAAGGACTAAATATTTTTATATTATATTTTTGGTTTATCTTATTTTCTAACAATATATTTTAAAATAATATATAAAATATGAGAAACTATTAATTTTAATAATAACAAAAAAATAATATTCATGTTAAATATATTAAGATAAAATTGATAAAAAAGAAAAAATAACAAAAAGTAACTCAAAGGTCGGAAAAGGTAAAAAAAAGTGGAGGCGAGACGACGGGTGGGTGGGGTTGGGGGAAGAATAGCAGCGCTCAAAAAAAAATGTCCATAAATATCAAACAAGCCAAAGTACAAGCCTAAATCAGTCATTATCCATATTTTGCAATGACGACATTTTTAGAGAAAAATGCGGATAATTGTAGAGCAAAAATTGAGATAAACAAGATTCTATATACGTTTAACCAAGGACATTTTCTGCTGGGAAAACTTGTTTTGCCCTTTTACATATAGTAACATTCTTTTCTGCCCCAATTTTAGTAACAACTCTTTTGATACCCAAACTGTCGAAATTGACTTTTACTCGTATAAATTCGAGTCATTTGTTATAATTTCGAGTAACATATTTTCGAGTCAACTTCAAAAAACATACAATATTAAGGAAGGTTGACCATCGGGTAACACGTAAGAGAAATTCGTGTAACCCGAATTCGACTTACACAGTAAGGATCGACCGAATTCGGTTAAATCGGGTTACACGAGGATGTTCGGATTACACAACAATTCGGGTTACACACTCAAATCGGGTTACACGAATTTTTGAATTCGTGTTTGAATTTGGTCACTCGATTTTTTTTGATTTCGTGCAAAAAATATTAATAGCCGTATGACACGAATCTATTTACACGAGAATAATTCGTGTGACCCGAAATGATTCGTGTGACTCGAATTCGTGTTACACGAATTTTTGAATTTGTGTTTGAATTCGGTCACTCGATTTTTTTGAATTAGTTCTAAAAATATTAATAGTCGTATGACACGAATCTATTTACACGAGAATGATTCGTGTGACTCGTAAATAATTCGTGTGGTTATTCGAATATTAATCGGTAACCCGAACATAATTCGTGTGACTCGTATTCGTATTATTCGATATTCGAAAAATTCATAAATCAAGTATTACACGTATTGGCCAATTACCCGAGTAGAATCGGTTACACCACGAGTAACCCGAACATGATTCGGGTTACACGAATTCATGAATTACCCGAAAACGAGTTACTCGTATTACCTATTAGGTGAGTTTCAGAATAATAAATACCATGCTCAGCACGCCACAACATCCATTGAATTGAACTATTTCTCAGCAATATTTTCACCTTTTCTTTTCTGATATTATCTCACCGATATTTTTTCCTTTCTTCTCTGATTAATTATCTCACACCAGGAGCTCTCTCACATCGAAGAAGAAGGATTATTTCGACTGCAAAAAGTAAAAGGTATATTTGTAGCTCAATTTCCAATAATGTTTATACTTGAAATATCAAAAATACTCAAATACTATTTAAGTCTGTAAATTTTTAGTTAATAACCTAAATTTTTTATATTATTAGACAGATGAGTTTTTGGAAAAAAATTATCATTCGTTTTAATGGCAAGTGGCAAGATTTAGAATATCGCGGTGGAGAAGAACAAATATTGCATGTGCCCGTTGGTGTGAGCTATGCAACATTAGTAGATAATGTCCACTCTATTGTTGAAGCTGATAGAACAAAACATGTTTATGTTTTATTCTCAATTGATTGTGATGGGAAAAAAAGAAGAAAGATGAAGATAAAGAATGATTCTGATATAAATTACTTGTTCCAATTCATTGTTGAGCGTGTGATTTTTGTTAGTCTTCAGAATGCAACTAGCATTCCTCCAAAAGCTCTGATCGACATAAAAATACAAATGAGTGTCCTGGACCTTTAACGAATCATGCATACGAGATATTGATGAAGGCGGTCATAGCTGGATCGAACATGAACGTTCAATTCCTTAGTGATGGGGTGTTCAAGGTGACCTCTAACAGGAAAAATTATGTTGTGGACTTGAGAGAGCAAAAATGCAGTTGTATGATGTTCCAGCATGATATGATCTCGTGCAATCATGCTTTTGCAGCTATAAGGTACCTAAATCACGACCAAACTGTGTATATACATGATTACTATAAAGTGTCCACGCTTCGCCAAATGTGGGGACGGTCTGTGATTTCACTACCTCACCCAAGTGATTGGTTCATTCCTGCTAACATCAAGGTAAAAGTTTGTGAACCACCAGACAATCCGAGGCAGGCAGAGCGACCAAAAGAAAGGAGACACACATCAGGGATTGAGTCCTCGACTCATACCCGTAAAGTTCAAACATGCCTTAGATGTGGAGGCACATGGCACAATAGAAAGACTTGCACTGCAGTTATTCGCCAACTATTTGAGGATTTCACAAGGCAACCAACTCCGTCTAAAAAGGGACGTGCAAAAAAAGTGTAGTATATGTCATTCTGTTGACCACACTGCTCCAAAATGTCCAACTAAGCATCGTTTCGACCTAAATGAGCCCCCAATGTAAAATTAGTTATATTTATTTAAAGTTTTTACGTATGTTTCAAAATTCCAATTTGGTTAAGTTCAATTTGAACCAATTAAGTTCAATTTCAACCGATTAAATTCAATTTCAACCGATTAAGTTCAAATTTCAAATTGATTAAGTTAAAATTGAATCAATTAAGTTCAATTTGAACCGATTAAGTTCAATTTCAAATTGATTAAGTTCAATTTGAACCGATTAAGTTCAATTTCAAATTGATTAAGTTCAATTTCAAATTGATTAAGTTCAATTTCAAATTAGTTAAGTTCGATTTGAACCGATTAAGTTCAAATTTCAAATTGATTAAGTTAAAATTGAATAAATTAAGTTCAATTTGAACCGATTAAGTTTAATTTCAAATTGATTAAGTTCAATTTCAATTTGGTTAAGTTCAATTTGAACCGATTAAGTTCAATTTCAACCGATTAAGTTCAATTTGAATAGATTATGTTCAGTTTCACCCGATTAAGTTCAATTTCAAATTGGTTAAGTTCAATTTGAACCGATTAAGTTCAATTTCAAATTGGTTAAATTCAATTTGAACCGATTAAGTTCAATTTCAACCGATTAAGTTCAATTTCAACAGATTATATTCAATTTCAACCGATTAAGTTCAAATTTCAAATTGATTAAGTTAAAATTGAATCAATTAAGTTCAATTTGAACCGATTAAGTTCAATTTCAAATTGATTAAGTTCAATTTGAACCGATTAAGTTCAATTTCAATCGATTAAGTTCAAATTTCAAATTAATTAAGTTAAAATTGAATCAATTAAGTTCAATTTCAAATTGGAAAAGTTAAAATGGAATTAATTAAGTTCAATTTGAACCAATTAAGTTTAATTTCAACCGATTAAGTTCAATTTCAACCGATTAAGTTCAAATTTCAAATTGGTTAAGTTAAAATTGAATCAATTAAGTTCAATTTCAACCGATTAAGTTCAATTTCAAATGGGTTAAGTTCAATTTCAACCGATTAAGTTCAATTTGAACAGATTATGTTCAATTTCAACCGATTAAGTTCAAATTTCAAATTGATTAACTTAAAATTGAATCAATTAAGTTCAATTTCAACCGATTAAGTTCAATTTCAAATTGGTTAAGTTCAATTTCAACCGATTAAGTTCAATTTCAACTGATTAAGTTCAATTTGTACAGATTAAGTTTAAATTTCAAATTGATTAAGTTAAAATTGAATCAATTAAGTTCAATTTGAACCGATTAAGTTCAATTTGAACCGATTAAGTTCAATTTCAAATTGATTAAGTTAAAATGGAATCAATTAGGTTCAATTTGAACCGATTAAGTTTAATATCAACCGATTAAGTTCAATTTCAACCGATTAAGTTCAAATTTCAAATTGGTTAAGTTAAAATTGAATCAATTAAGTTCAATTTCAACCGATCAAGTTCAATTTCAAATTAGTTAAGTTCAATTTGAACCGATTACCGATTAAGTTTAATTTGAACCGATTAAGTTAAAATTGAATCAATTAAGTTCAATTTGAACCGATTAAGTTTAATTTCAACTGATTAAGTTCAATTTGAACAGATTATGTTCAATTTCAACCGATTAAGTTCAAATTTCAAATTGATTAAGTTAAAATTGAATCAATTAAGCTCAATTTCAACCGATTAAGTTCAATTTCAAATTGGTTAAGTTCAATTTCAACCGATTAAGTTCAATTTGAACAGATTATGTTCAATTTCAACCGATTAAGTTTAAATTTCAAATTGATTAAGTTAAAATTGAATCAATTAAGTTCAATTTGAACCGATTAAGTTCACTTTCAATTTGGTTAAGTTCAATTTCAACCGATTAAGTTCAATTTGAACAGATTATGTTCAATTTCAACCGATTAAGTTCAAATTTCAAATTGATTAAGTTAAAATTGAATCAATTAAGTTCAATTTGAACCGATTAAGTTCAATTTCAAATTGGTTAAGTTCAATTTCAAATTGATTAAGTTCAATTTGAACCGATTAAGTTAAAATTGAATCAATTAATTTCAATTTCAGTAGTATCACTAAAAGAAGATATCACACACTACAGTATCACTAAAAGAAGATATCACTAATCTCTATCATCCCACCATATAAATAAACTAGTGGGATCACACACTATAGTATCTACATCATCGCTAAACCTCCATATAGCTCGGGCCATACGTCCTCTAAATGCATAAATATCCGCCTCGGTCTTTCCATGAGAGAAAGAATGCTGAACGAGAGACCCTAAAGTCCGTATAGAATACGCACCACAAGAGGTCAAGTCATCCTGTACATAGCATAAATCCTTCCTCGCCGTAGCAACTCGAATGGGAGTAACCAGGGTGATATCAGGGCGGCGCTCGTAAAATTCAAAATGCTGTAGAATGGTAGGAATTGAGCGACATATGCCTGATGCATTCCGCGATCTCAACTTCCAATATGCATCGTGTTCCTGCGCCAGAGAATCATGCATGATGATGATACCCTCATCGAGTATAATGCGGAGAACAACCCAATGTCCGCTCGAGGACTCTGGAGACGTATTCCAGATGGTCAACACGTGGATTGTTCAAAAAGTACATTGTTAGCACAATAGTACATGAATAACTAATACAAATAAATAACAAAACGTGCAATAAATTATCACCTCACATAACTCCCACCAAGGGCGATGATCGCCCCAAAATGGTCTCAGACCGTAAACGTGGCTGATCAAGAAATCTAGATCATCATCGTTAATACTCAATGAACCTCCTCTCCTATTAGAGTTATTCCATACATTGATACACATAGCCTAATATAAAATAATTTTGTCAGTAACGAAGCACTCAATTAATTTGGAATAAATTTATTAATATTTTTTCATTACCAAGAAGCTCGTATGAACCGAAACTCTCTGAGCGGCCCAATCATTGAGCCATCGCACGCCAACAAATCCGGGATCAAACTGTAGGATCCCCATATATGCATCCAGATGCTGGATATCATTTAAATTTCAAATAATTTAAACATTTTCAATAACTACACTTTTCAATAAGAGATTACGTACATACAGATTGAAAGACTTACTTGTAATACCCGGTTGAGAATTCATTTATTTTCACTCAGTAACTGTCACTCAGAATTTTTTTTTCACTCAGTAATAACCATTCATCACTCATTTTCATTCAGTTGTAACCACCATTCGACGTATTTTGGGATCATATCAGTAGTTGTGGTCATTCATCGCTGTTTGAGATCGAGCAGAGATTATTGTCATCATCATCATCATCATGTTTTAAGTTCAGTTTGTGAGGTAGCGCACGCTACACATTCTGTCTATCGCGCGCTAATGGAGTGCATGTAACGCACGCTATGATTCAGTATTAGCGCACGCTAGTGCAAGTGAAACAGACAGTCCAGAAGGTACTGGGCTGATTTGAGAAATTCGTAATGCACGCTACGAGTGGTAAGTAGCGTACGCTAACTATGCTGGTAATGCACGGTAAGACTTCAGAGTAGCGCATGCTAACGCGCTCAGAGCAGAGGACAGTAGGTTCTGGACTCCAGGATTTTGGATATCAACTATCAGGTAGCGCACGCTAACATAAGGTTAACGTACGATAAGAAAGGCTGTTAGCGCACGCTACCAAAGGTACTTAGCGCATGCTAACGATTCAGTCAGGGGGTACTGGACTACCCTGTACACCCGTTAGCGCACGCTAATATCAGGAGATAGCGCGCGCTAAGCTGGGATAGTATAAATAGGACAGATCAGTCCAACCTTCGTCATTTCTTCATTTCTCATCCATTTCGGACGAGCTTGGGCGATTCGGAAAGGTCTCCTTGAGATGCAAACATCTATAAACATCTCCAAGCTTAGTGATTGGATTAATCATCACTTAATCAGTTTCTTCACTCCAAATCAAGGTAATTTTCATTGGATCTTGAATTTCGGGATTTGAAGGTTTTAGCCCCGATCGAATTAGCTTGCTTTTATGTTGGATTATGTTAGATATGGATTATCTATCTTGGATATTTGTATTCTTACGGATTCATTGGTATAATTTTCGGAATTTCGGAATCATTGAGGAATTGTTCAAGAACCCTTACGGGTTGACTTTGGAATTTTGGGGGTTTTCGACTAGATGTTGTTGAAATCTCGATTTAAGTATTCCTATTGTATTATTGATGGTATTCATGGAGTTTTGTTGGATTGAATCATTCATTGGAGATTGGTTTTCGATATTATTGGGTTTAGTTGTAAACAATGGGAGATTGTTTACAACGTGCTTGTATTAATGCCCCAATGAGTTTTGGGTAGTGTTGTATCGACTTTTGAATTGGTTATGATCATGTTTGATTCGTATATTAAGCGAATTGTTGGTATATGTGTTGTTCAAGGTTGTTCGAGTGGCCGACAATTTCATTAAGGACGTTGTTCGTGGAAGGACTTTCTCGCCTTCGGTTTGAGGCAAGTTTTATACTTGTACTAGTCAATGAGATTAATGTTATCATTTATGTGTATGAATGTGTTGTATCATTCCGAGACTTAGTCTCTTCATGAATTCATTGATATTAAGAGATCGTTCGATACGGTACCTTTCGGCAATTATGCCAAATGTTTATTATTGTTCGTTAACGGCCGATTCAAGGCATTATGATACTCATTATTAACGTCATTATCGATAGACGGTTCGCGGTATCTATGTATCGATTGTTGTTAATATTTATGTCAATTTAAGACATCGTTGAGATCATTGTTATTCCTGTTTGGATTGTCATTAAAACTGTACAGGCCGATTAAAGGCATTGGCTTATTCATTTCTCACCTTCGTCATCGGTAACCGATTAAAGGTGTCGAGGCATCCTTCATATCATTGTTATCGAATTGCCATTCTCAGGCAAATCGAAGTGTTCAATCATTCATCATATCGTTGTCATCGATTGGCCGTTCTCAGACAAATTGAAATGTTCAATCATTCACAATATCATTGTTATCGATTGATCGTTCTAAGGCAATCGAGGTATTCAATCATTCATCGTATCATTCACATCGATTGGCCATTATAAGGAAATCTAAGCGCTCAATCATTCATCAAATCATCCGCTGCATCATTGTTATCGGTTGGCCGTTCTAAGGCAATCGAGGTATTGAATTGGGACTGTCAAGGACGGTACTCATCCGTGAATCACTGTCGTCGTGTTGGCCGACTCAAGGCAGCACACTATCCCTAATTGTGATATGGCTTCGTGCTGTGGCTTCGGCCCTAATTGTGATACGGCTTCGTGCCGTGGCTTCGACCCTAATTGTGATACGGCTTCGTGCCGTGGCTTCGGCCCTAATTGTGATACGGCTTCGTGCCGTGGCTTCGGCCCTAATTGTGATACGGCTTCGTGCCGTGGGTTCGGCCCTAATTGTGATACGGCTTCGTGCCGTGGCTTCGGCCCTAATGGTGATACGGTTTCATGCTGTGGCTTCGGCCCTAATTGTGATACGGCTTCGTGCCGTGACTTCGGACCTAATGGTGATACGGTTTCGTGCCGTGGCTTCGGCCCTAATCGATATAGCTTCGGGCTGTTTTGGCCTCAGGTGATTGTAATTCTTGACAGCTTCGGCTGAGTGACTTTTAGGCCTTCGTGATTGTCTTGATAATTTCATTGGAGCCTTCGGACATTGTGATTCATATTTAATTCTGTTCTGACTTGGTTCATGTTGTGTAATTCATTGCGGTATTCTGTGATTATGATTCGCCGTTGGGCATTTATGTTCTAACCTGTCGAACAGGTGTTAACAGTATGTCGGGGGCATAGTGTTTCACGAATGCTCAGTTCTTACCTTGGTTTGTGAGCATCTCGTATTATTATCATCATTGTACCGTTTCATTCTGCCTTTGGATGCATATCATGTTATACATGTATTTGATGTTCATTATCTGGATGACTGACCCCGTGGGGGCGGAACATGTTTTCATGTTTTAGGTGCTTGCGAGGAGAGAGTTGAGACACAGGGGCATGACAATGGCGACGAGGCATTCGAGCGATACTAGTCCGAGTTGTTCATTGTTGGTCAGTCAGTTGGAGTGTACTCCCGTCTTGTCAGTTGTTGTTGTGTTGTATTACCCGAACAGATGTTCGTGGATGCTGTTGTATTTCATTTTGGCCATGTAGACCACTTTTGTCATTGAAATTCCTTATCGGAATATTGTGTCGGATGTCATGGTAGGGATTATGATTTTCCCTTGTTGTTAATTTAATGTATTTTGGTCATGTTCGCCTGGTGGACCTCCTGGCGTGGGGTCCACGGTGCTGTAATAACCCAATAGGATTTGGGGGTGTTACAGAATATGGTATCATAGCATTTGGGTTGTGAGATACCCTGATATGTGAGTTATGTGGCTCTATCGATATGGTAGTAGTGGGACTGTCAGTTTATGACAATCTAGTCAGTCGGGTTTTGTGAGTCGTAATATTTGTACGACTGCACGAGTCATTGATTCATCGAGTCGTCATCAGTGAAGACTAGTATCGTGAGACCTCGAAGCTTCGTATGATCTGTGTAAGGACTCGATTCTCTTTATGTTCATACATTCATCATGTCATTAATTAATCATGCTTTGTTGAAACCTATATGTGATATTAGTGTTATGGGTGATTCATGACTAATTGTTTTGGAGCACGTGTGACTTGTGTAAGTGTTAAGGATCAACTCATTCATCAGTTGATAATCCTCAACCATCTTTTTGATCTTGTCGATCATGTTAATTCATTCATCACTCAGTTAATTCATTCATCACCCAGTCAATATCATTACTCAGTTAATTCATTCACCACTCAGTTAATTCATTCATCACTCAGTCAATCTCATCACTCAGTTAATTCATTCGTCACTCAGTCAATCTCATTGTTCAGTTAATTCATTAATCATCCAGTCCATCTCATTGTTCAGTTGTTGATCTTATGGATCAAATTTTCAACCTTGTTAACTTGTTCAAGGTAATCATTTCAGGAATCCCATCAGGTAATCATGTTACCTCATTTGATCTTTCATACGATCTCATCATATTCCGACGTATTGTCGACAATCATTTCAGTGCATCATTAATGCATTCATTGTGTTATAGCGTGTATGCTCATTGTTATCATTCCGTCACGTAATCATAATGCGATATTCATGCGGGATCTATAATTATCATGTGGCTTTCCTTCTTCGGTATGGATAGAGCTGTTAGAGGACGCAGGGGAAGAGGCCGCGGTGCAGGCCGAAACCCGGGATCTCGTGTGAATGCCCGCGCTAATGCGAGGGATAACATGTGTTCATTAGTCAGCTATGCTACTCATTCACTATCAGATGATCATTCACTGTCAGGGAGCCGTACTCGAGAAGCAGCTCAATCGGAAGGTGATCGGGTGGACCCATTCATATTTATGCAGGGCATGATGGCCCAGATGACTACGATGACGCGGATGATGGAGACCATGTAGACCTCGATGGTTCGTGGCCCACCGCAACAGGGATTCCAGGTGCCGTTTCATGGACAGACTGGAGGAGTGAATCAGATTGTTGGCGATATCTCTCGTCAGAGGCCGCCTACTTTTGAGGGTTCGTCGGAACCAGCTGATATTGTTCATTGGCTTGAGCATGTTGATAAACTATTCGACATGGTTCAGTGTCCGGAAGAGAGTAAAGTGGCAGTAGCGGCTTATTACTAGAGTAAGGGTGATTATTCGTGGTGGCTTTCTGTGAAACCTGCCGATCGCGATTGTGGTTGGAGTGAGTTCAAGACTCTCATGTTAGAGAGGTATTATCCGGCTCCACTTCGTGAAGCCAAGTTGTCAGAGCTTTTGAACCCCGAATCCGTCGAGGACGAGGGTGTTATTGTCATTGCTGAGAAGTTTCAGGGACTACTTCAGTTTTCTTCATCAGTTATCCGTACCGAGGCGGATAAGATCAAATATTTTAGCAAGAGGCTAAATCCGCAGTTGAGAATGCAGTTGTTCAATCACAATTGTAATTCGCTTGGTGAGTTCATCGAGAAGGCTCTTGGAGCAGAGCTTTTGGTCAAGGAGCTTACTCAGAAACACCCTTCAGTTTCTTATGGTGAGAGGACTAGGATGTCGGTTCGTTCAGAGGGACATCGGGCTCCGACGTCCAAGAGGTCGTTTTCCAGTCGTCTTCGTGCTGAGAAGGCTTCTTCCTCTCAGACGACGAGTTCGACTGTTGTTTGCTTTAACTGTGATTCAGCAGGACACGTTAATACTCGGTGTACGGTACCAGCTATTGTCTGTTTTCTGTGTGGGAACCCGGGACACCTTCAGAAATACTGCAGGAGTTATAGTGCCGGTAGATCTCGAGAGGGCTCACAATCCTCTAGGGATTTTGTTAATCCAGTCCGTACTTCATTCAAGGGGTCCTATCAGGCTTCGAGAGCCCGAGGTAAGGACATTCATCACCGGTTTTGAGCAAGTTGATTCTTGCTCGGTAGTAGGATAATCATTCATTTCATTGTCGTTCATTCATTCATATAATTCAATTCATCATATACATCAATCATGTTGAGACTTGTCATTATGAAACTAATCATTCAATTCATGAGGAACAACGGTTCCAATCACTTCATTGAGACATCACTCATTACGTTATTAATTCACCTTGGCGAGTCATTCTTAATCCTTATTGGATTTCGATTCATTATCATTCATTGTGATCATTTTGTTCTTGTGACCTTCCGGTATCATATTGTGCGGTGAGTTCATATTGGGGTCTACCTTGAATCGTTGAGATAGAGGAGATCGATGATATGGAAGGATAACGATGTTGAGTACATTTGAGATGTAACCTTGTTTTTGGATGACTGTGTAACTCAATCCGTAGTAATGTATCGTGACTGTGGATCATTTATTCTTGATCTATTTTATTATGATCATATTTGAGAATCTTGAGATTTGGGTCAACTGTTGGGAGTTCGTTCCTTCGGTGTTGTACTCGAGGTTTCGTGATAATTTGGGAAATCGTTCACTGTGATTCGAGACGTCAAGTCTTGGGGACTTGGGCGTGCGATTGATTTGGTCCCGAGGACTATATGTGCATTATTGTTTTTAGATCATGATGTATAGTTCATATCCCGAGTTGTTTACCCTTAGTTTCGAGGACGAAACTCTTTTTAAGGGGGGGAGTATGTAATACCCGGTTGAGAATTCATTTATTTTCACTCAGTAACTGTCACTCAGAATTTTTTTTCACTCAGTAATAACCATTCATCACTCATTTTCATTCAGTTGTAACCACCATTCGGCGTATTTTGGGATCATATCAGTAGTTGTAGTCATTCATCGCTGTTTGAGACAGAGCAGAGATTATTGTCATCATCATCATCATGTTTTAAGTTCAGTTTGTGAGGTAGCACACACTACACATTCAGTCTAGCGCGCGCTAATAGAGTGCATGTAACGCACGCTATGATTCAGTATTAGCGCACGCTAGTGCAAGTGAAACAGACAGTCCAGAAGGTACTGGGCTGATTTGAGAAATTCGTAACGCACGCTACGAGTGGTACGTAGCGTACGCTAACTATGCTGGTAACGCACGCTAAGACTTCAGAGTAGCGCACGCTAACGCGCTCAGAGCAGAGGACAGTAGGTTCTGGACTCCAGGATTTTGGATATCAACTATCAGGTAGCGCACGCTAACATAACGTTAACGTACACTAAGAAAGGCTGTTAGCACACGCTACCAAAGGTACTTAGCGCACGCTAATGATTCAGTCAGGGGGTACTGGACTACCCGGTACACCCGTTAGCTCACGCTAATATCAGGAGATAGCGCGTGCTAAGCTGGGATAGTATAAATAGGACAGATCAGTCCAACCTTCGTCATTTCTTCATTTCTCATCCATTTCGGACGAGCTTGGGCGATTCGGAAAGGTCTCCTTGAGCTTCAAACATCTATAAACATCTCCAAGCTTAGTAATTGGATTAATCATCACTTAATTAGTTTCTTCACTCCAAATCAAGGTAATTTTCATTGGATCTTGAATTTCGGGATTTGAAGGTTTTAGCCCCGATCTCTTCGAATTAGCTTGCTTTTATGTTGGATTATGTTAGATATGGATTATCTATCTTGGATATTTGTATTCTTACGGATTCATTGGTGTAATTTTTGGAATTTCGAAATCATTGAGGAATTGTTCAAGAACCCTTACGGGTTGACTTTGGAATTTTGGGGGTTTTCGACTAGATGTTGTTGAAATCTCGATTTAAGTATTCCTATTGTATTATTGATGGTATTCATGGAGTTTTGTTGGATTGAATCATTCATTGGAGATTGGTTTTCGATATTATTAGGTTTAGTTGTAAACAATGGGAGATTGTTTACAACGTGCTTGTTTTAATGCCCCAATGAGTTTTGGGTAGTGTTGTATCGACTTTTGAATTGGTTATGATCATGTTTGATTCGTATATTAAGCGAATTGTTGGTATATGTGTTGTTCAAGGTTGTTCGAGCGGCCGACAATTTAATTAAGGACGTTGTTCGTGGAAGGACTTTCTCGCCTTCGGTTTGAGGCAAGTTTTATACTTGTACTAGTCAATGAGATTAATGTTATCATTTATGTGTATGAATGTGTTGTATCATTCCGAGACTTAGTCTCTTCATGAATTCATTGATATTAAGAGATCGTTCGATACGATACCTTTCGGCAATTATGCCAAATGTTTATTATTGTTCGTTAACGGCCGATTCAAGGCATTGTGATACTCATTATTAATGTCATTTTCGATAGCCGGTTCGCGGTATTGATGTATCGATTGTTGTTAATATTGATGTCAATTTAAGACATCGTTGAGATCATTGTTATTCCTGTTTGGATTGTCATTAAAACTGTACAGGCCGATTAAAGGCATTGGCTTATTCATTTCTCACCTTCGTCGTCGATAACCGATTAAAGGTGCCGAAGCATCCTTCATATCATTGTTATCGAATTGCCGTTCTCAGGCAAATCGAAGTGTTCAATCATTCATCATATCGTTGTCATCGATTGGCCGTTCTCAGACAAATCGAAATGTTCAATCATTCACAATATCATTGTTATCGATTGACCGTTCTAAGGCAATCGAGGTATTCAATCATTCATCGTATCATTCACATCGATTGGCCATTATAAGGAAATCGAAGCGCTCAATCATTCATTAAATCATCCGCTGCATCATTGTTATCGGTTGGCCGTTCTAAGGCAATCGAGGTATTAAATTGGGACTGTCAAGGACGGTACACATCCGTGAATCACTGTCGTCGTGTTGGCCGACTCAAGGCAGCACACTATCCCTAATTGTGATACGGCTTCGTGCCGTGGCTTCGGCCCTAATTGTGATACGGCTTCGTGCCGTGGCTTCGGCCCTAATTGTGATACGGCTTCGTGTCGTGGCTTCGGCCCTAATTGTGATACGGCTTCGTGCCGTGGCTTCGGCCCTAATTGTGATACGGCTTCGTGCCGTGGCTTCGGCCCTAATTGTGATACGGCTTCGTGCCGTGGCTTCGGCCCTAATGGTGATATGGTTTCATGACGTGGCTTCGGCCCTAATTGTGATACGGCTTCGTGTCGTGGCTTCGGCCCTAATGGTGATACGGTTTCGTGTCGTGGCTTCGGCCCTAATCGATACAGCTTCGGGCTGTTTTGGCCTCAGGTGATTGTAATTCTTGACAGCTTCGGCTGAGTGGATTTTAGGCCTTCGTGATTGTCTTGATAATTTCATTGGAGCCTTCGGACATTGTGATTCATATTTAATTCAGTTCTGGATTGGTTCATGTTATGTAATTCATTGCGGTATTCTGTGATTATGATTCGTCGTTGGGCATTTATGTTCTAACCTATCGAACAGGTGTTAACAGTATGTCGTGGGCATAGTGTTTCACGAATGCTCAGTTCTTACCTTGGTTTGTGAGCATCTCGTATTATTATCATCATTGTACCGTTTCATTCTGCCTTTGGATGCATATCATGTTATACATGTATTTGATGTTCATTATCTGGATGACTGACCCCGTGGGGGCGGAACATGTTTTCATGTTTTAGGTGCTTGCGAGGAGAGAGTTGAGACACAGGGGCATGACGATGGCGACGAGGCATTCGAGCGATACTAGTCCGAGTTGTTCATTGTTGGTCAGTCAGTTGGAGTGTACTCCAGTCTTGTCAGTTGTTGTTGTGTTGTATTAGCCGAACAGATGTTCGTGGATGATGTTGTATTTCATTTTGGCCATGTAGACCACTTTTGTCATTGAAATTCCTTATCGGAATATTGTGTCGGATGTCATGGTAGGGACTATGATTTTCCCTTGTTGTTAATTTAATGTATTTTGGTCATGTTCGCCTGGTGGACCTCCTGGCGTGGGGTCAACGGCACTGTAATAACCCAATAGGATAATAACCCAATAGGATTTGGGGGTGTTACATTACTTCTGCATCTATCAATCTGGATCCGTCCTGTAGCATCAAAAACCAGGAGGCACTAGCTCCACATGCAGCACAAACATTGACACTACAATTTACTTTTTGTTTAAGTACGGACAATTTTAGAAAATAATATTGAAATTACAATTTAACTCACCTCTCGCCGCTGTCCAACCACCTGCTATACGCGTCCTCATCCAAGTACTTCCTCTTCTGAACTACAGTGTTCGAGAAGGGGGAATGCGGTCTATATGACCTATACTGCAGTCTAGGCACATCACACGCATGATAAGGTCGGTTTGAAGAGAAGTATCCATCTTAAAACCAAGAGCCTCCAATCTCTCGATCATGGATATCATTTTGAGGACGTATTCCCCAACCTTCTCATCTTCCTTCATCCTTGCACCGAACAGTTGCTTGGATATCTCATATCTAGCAGTTCGACTGTGCTCACCATAAAGCTCGGTTAAGTGAGATAGAATCTGCCTAGCAGAAGTCATTTCTAATGAGCTCTCTAAAGCTCATTAAACATAAAAGCCATCATGTAAGCACGGACTTTTACATCATCTTTAACCCACTTTTCGTGGTTTTCAATCTCTTCCTGATTGGCTCTTGTCCGCACTGGAGGCGCCGGAATATCCGTCTCCAAGACATATCCCAGTGCCTCTATACTGAGGACTATCATCAGATTGCGGAGCTAATCCACAAAGTTAGGTCCGTTCAAGGTGTTTTTTTCGGGTAAAATTGCGAGTGGATTCATTGTCATATTGAGAGTTATGTCTGCATTAAGTATGATAGATTAATTAGTGACTAGTTTAATTATGATCTGAGTATAGAATTAAGATCTTTTCTATTCTTGTTACCCAACTCCCACTATTTTTATCGGAATAACACACTCCCATGTGAAATCCGAAAGTATCGTCGCTCTACTTCATAGTGGTGATTGAGTTCTTTATAAATCTTAATAGAGGGCAAGCGAACAGGTTTCTAGTCTATTAATTTTCATAAAGTGGTGTCCAACACCAACCCATCTAATGGATGATTCGATCTTCTTTTTCCACTTGTTCACTCCCCTCAACCTATACGGTTTCTATGGTTCGTGAACAAGTTAAGTTTATACCATCAACGCAAATCAGTTTCACAATTGAATCTTATCCGACAACCTATCAGGTTTCTAGGGATAAAATTTGGTCCAACTGAAGGCATCCAATGCACTCCCGGTAATTTATTCTCCCTCCCCGAATGACTACCCCGATAACTCGGAAGCATAGCACATCCGGTTTAGATTTCAATTTCCCGAAAGCTCGATGGAGGGAAGGAAAACCTTGAAACCATGTAAACTTAATAATTTGTCGGGGGAGAATTTTCGAGATTAATGTTACACTTTGCACATTAATTCATTTAAGCGCGTTTGTGGAATTCATACAATATGAAACAACCATTCACAACCTTGTTGCTACCAACATGTGGTTTATGGACCGTTCCTAGAAAACAAAAACTCCATAATCTAATTACAAGTCTTCGTCTTGAATCTTCGTCTTCTCGAAACGGATTTTCCTCCGGTATTCGTCATTACATATAAACTTTACATTGAAAATTGCATCCTAGATACAAATATATCTAGTAAAATAAATAGGCTCAAAACGGCCTTTACAACTCAATCGAATAAAACGAACAATTCAAAAACTAAGTCCACGAACCACATCCCTATTCAAAAGCATTCATCCAATAAATACTATATAAATAGAAAGCGTAGAGATACATTGATCCAATCAATAATACGAACCGATCCAATCGATTCATCCAAAATGAATTAATCCAATTAATTCAAACAACCGTCAATTTCAACTTGTTCCGGACGAGAAAATATTTCATTAAATTAATTCCCCTAGGAATAAAATTACCATAATTAAATCCTAGTTAAATTAAATCCAATTTAATTTGTGGGAAATTAATTATCGAACGAAATATAAAAAACGGAGTAGAAAAACATGGCCAGAGCACTGCCCAGCAGGCTGCCGAGCAGGACCGGCAGGGATCGAGACCATTGCCAGGCAGCGTCCGGCAGGCTGCCGAGTATGCCCGGCACAGACTGCCGAGCGTGGCCGATCACGGGTCCAGATCGTGATCTGCTGCCTCGGACCACGAGGCAGCGCCCGGCCAGCCCCAGGCTGCTTGGTCCGATTACGTTTTCGGTTCGTTTTTCGCCCCGATTCCAAAAATAACATTTTTATAATCTTTCTATTACACTTTAAATCAGTTTTTCAAAAGAAAAATAGATTTACATTGCAACATAAAATCATGAAAAAATAATTTTTGGATGAACAATAGATAATCAACGATTAATACGATTATGATTCCAAATCATACACCATCTAATCAAGCATTCCAAATACCAATATCGTATATACGATCGAAAGACCTATGCGCCAATACCACTATTGGGATTCGGTGTCTTAAACGAAGGCCCAGCGTAAGTGGTAAAACGAAAATTAATTCGATCCGAATCCCTACGAGGATCGATCGAGCTACGTATATACGAATATTAAAACGAAATACAAGAGATATAAGAGACTCACCCTTGTAGTCCGTTGATTAAATGGATTCCTTCTCTTGATCTATTCCCTAATCTTGAAATGAAATCCCTACGATCCAATGCGCTCCAAGCACTTGAATGATCCAACGCCGAAAAGACAACGTCTCTACTTGTCACGCGCCGGAGAAACGACCGGAATGACTAACCTCATTATCCTCCAAGGGTACGGCTACAACAAGGTTATAAAAGCTTTTCAAAAACAAGATTACAACACTCTAAGTATTTAATCTATGATCTCTCTATCAATCTCTCAAAGTATTTCTCTAAGAAATGTTTGAAGAATATGACGAAAACAATGAGAAAACTTTTTCTCTCTCTCAAAAACAAACTCACGGCTGGAATGTGTTACTCAAGAGTGAGGAGTAGTCATCATTATATTCTTCTTACAAAATCCCACAAAATCAACTATTCCTTATTTTAAGAGATATCAAATCTCTAAGGTCATTAGTAGGGCTGTAAACGGACCGAACCATACCGAACTATGGTACGTTTGAGTATACGTTTGAAAATGTCGAACTTTAGGTTCGAACACATTTGAAAGTGTCGAATCTTAGAATTTAACGTTAGCGTATACGTTTGAACACTTCGAATCGAGCCGAACTTTTGCGAATCGAGCAGAACTGTTTGACTAAACGTTTCAAATTTTTGACGAGTGACTGGATTAAATGGATGAGAGTTGTTGAGAAGTGAAAAAATGAGATAAATGATGATAAATTTGTATATTTATCAGATTTTCAACATAAGTTTACATCATATCTAAGGCACGAACCAAAAATATTGCAAGGAGCATCCACAAATTGGACTAGGATTGTGTTTTTACTTAAATGGACTAATAGAATTACTTGGGCTGGGGGAGAGTTATTTTTAAAGGACCTCTGCTACAGTAATCGAGCCAAGCCGAACTGTTTGGTTCGGTTTGCGAACCCCAAATATTAGAGTCTGGCTCTAAGTTTGAGGGGCCAAATCGAGCCTCAGATCGAGCTTTTTTTAGCCGAATATTTCGAACCGGATCGAGCTTTCAGGTTCATTTACAACCCTAGTCATTAGTCTTCACCCACCAAAGCAAGACTAAGACTAAAGGTAAGAGATCAAAAGTGGGGCGGCCTCTAGAAGGAATCGGACGAGTTTGGTTCGTTTTAGACTCCCGTGAGTCCAAACAGATAAACTCTGATTCCGTTCTGATGTATTTATATTAATTAATTAATCCGATTAATTAATCATATCAAATATATAATAACATAATTAATTTCTCCAAGAAATAATTATATTCATGAATTAAATCAATCACCCTGTAATTTATTTAATTCATTAGGCCGTAAATTAATTTATCCAATAAATCAATTTAGACATCCAATGTCCTAATAAATTAGATATCCAATATCTAATATTTATAATGAGAGAATAAAATCGATTCATTCCATCGTAAATCCTATTGCGCGATTCGGTAGATCCATCTCAGTCAGCAATAGGAGGAACCAAAGAGTAGTAGCACCACCTAGCCAGCCTGGCGGCCTACACTGTACCCCAACTGAGACGAATGGTTGGGATCATTCAAGAACCATTCTGTCGTGAATACCAGTATACGTATAAACCCTTCTTTTAAATGTCCTGATCAAGTTATAAGGTCATGGTCAGTCAAACTCTATCTGTACTTGACGTTATGCATGCGTTAATGCAAATCGAGATCATCGAGCTTTCGTGTATCCAATACAACTAGCTCCAATGCTTTGGCCAGAGATTTATGATCTCATCTGCCAATAACCGCATAGGACATATAACCCGCTCCCTAACGGGAGAAATAATTCTTTCTTGGTATTCAGTAGGACCTGCTACTTGCCCGTCAAGATGCACGTCGAGGTTGACCCCCACCTTCCGGTTTACAGGGTCGAACTACTCTAATGAAAATATTGACGTCACAAGCATATCCCTACTAAATCCTCAAGTCGAAGGTTCACGAATACATATCACAACCTTTCAATTCCGTCATTGACTGTCCCGGAGTGAAATCCGTGTGACGAATCGAGGGTCAGTCGGTTCGAGTATACTAATCCAATTAGCATACCTATAACGTGTGCTCCCACTAACCATTAGTATTCGACAGCCACTCTCCATGTCAAAGAACACGTCATACAAGTCTTCACATAAACTTAACGTCCAGTCAAGTTTCATCGACTTGCGAACGATTATGTATTTGAGCTGTAAACCTTTCCAGTGCCGGCCCCCTTATCTAATAAGGAGTGGAACGTTTTGCTCTCAAATACATGGACCAGTTTCAATATGTATATTTACGAGTTAGGATTGCCAGTAACTACCGGTAAATAAAGAAACATTCATTTGCCTTATGATAATGATTTACATAATTACAAGTACAATGCCCTCACTCAACATCCTCTGAGTGGCATTCGAGGGCATACTCCTAACAATAGCTTGACAAGATTCTTTTGGATTCACTTCGGTGTTGCTCGGAAATTGTCCCTGGTGGTGTTGACTCCTGACAACTTTAGCCAATTGTCCAATTTGAGTTTCGAGATTTTTCATTTGGGCTCCTATGGTGGTAGCTAATTGAGTAACATGGCCTTCGATTTTGTCTAATTTTTCCTCATCTCGACTAAATCGGCTTTTTGTTTCCATCATAAAGGTTGCTAGAATATTCTCGAGATTTGATGTTGGCTTTGCTTCTTCAATTATTTCACCATTCGACACTTTGAATCCGGCCGGTGGTTGCAAGGCATTCTTTTGATTAGCATAGCTAAAATTTTCATGATTTCGGTTGGAGGTATGGTAGAAACCCGGTGGTGGATTATTCTGGAAATTGTTGTAATTCCGATTATTAATGTAATGTGCCTCCTCCAATGGGTCGGACGGTAGTGAACTTGAACTTCCTTGAGGAGCTATCTTCGAATCACCTCCTTTTGTTAGAGCCCCCAACTGAGTAGTTAACATCGTCATTTACGCGGTTAGTGCCATGATAGGATCTGCATCGAAAATCTCAACCACCCTTCTAACATTTGCTCTTTCTATCGGTCATTGATAGCTATTCATAGCCATTTCTTCTATCAATCCATAAGCTTCTTCTGCGCTCCTTGCTAGCAATGCCCCTCCCGCGGAAGCATCAATAAAATTTCTTGTTTCTCCCACAAGACCATTGTAAAAGAAACACATTTGTTGGTCTTCAGGGAAATCGTGTCAAGGGCATCGCCTTAGTAGATCTTTGAAACGTTCCCAAGCTTCATATAATAGTTCGGAGTCTAGTTGATGAAATTGAGTAATCTCACTTTTTAGCTTCATTGTCTTTATACTTCCGGGAGCTAAGGTCCCAAGCCAATTTCTTGCCTTCTCTCTCAAAGAGAATGGAAACAATCGTAAGCGTATTGCATCATCTGAGACTCCATTCATTTTGATAGTATCGCATATTTGCATGAAATGAGTGATATGGTCATGTGGATCCTCGACAGCAAATCCTCCAAATTGATTTTGTTGAACCATTGAAATTAAAGCGGGCTTCAACTCGAAATTTAGGACATTGATTGGAACATGAGTGATTCCTCCAAAGTTTCGGTCCAGTTTTGGTCGGAATCCATCCCGAATTGATTGCACCCTAGTTGTTGGATTTTCAATCCTTCCGCACTCGTTGTATTGGATCATTGCATTCTCGTTCATGTTGTCCCTTCCCATGTTGTCTCCTGCTCTCTCCATGTCTTCAAAAAGATCCCTTCTTAGTTTCCTTGAGGTAGCACTTGTTCTTCGGGCAAATGCTTCTACTTTCGGGATGAAAGTTTCTAAAGGCACTCGAGATGAACAGGTGTTCATGCACTCCCTGAGTTGGATTTAAAAGTGCACAACATGAGTTATGTAACAAATATAAGAAAATGTCTAAAGTAAGACTAGAAATACTTATCGCAATATCAACACTAATAAAAATAAATTAGTCCCCAGCAACGGTGCCAAAAACTTGTTCGCTATATTTTTAAACAATCCGAAGTGTACTGAGTAAATGTAGAAAGCAGCGAGCAAGGTCGTATTCCACAAAGACTAAATATTTGTATTGTATTGAATACTAGATTATAATGTTTCCGGTTTTATCTAAACGATCGAAAGGTGAAAGGATGATTAACAAAATAAGATAAAATGATGACAATTAATGAAAATATCTGAATTAAAGAGAATTTCAAGAGTTTAGAAAGCTAGATTCCAATGCTAGGTTTCCGTTGATCACTAAGTTTAGTCGGGATTGATGTTGAAGGGTTCTATGTGCGTCTTCAAAATGATAATCGCAACAATATTCTAAAGTCTCTCTCGAGATGCATTAAAACATAGATTAAACAACCTATAACAACATCTCCATCTATTATAAATTATCTAACTCCAAAATATTTATAAGATTGAACATCATCATAGCTCAGTACCGATTTCTCAATCTCGCAACTTACTACGTCAAAAACTCGAAACCTATTAATGCCCTCTTCTCTCGAATTATGAGCAATTAAGTTAAACATGTAAAAACATTGATCATGTGTTCTAACATGAATTAAAAGCAAGCATTTGATAAAGAAATCATACTAGATATATATAATCATTAATCCTTAAAAAACAACATGAATCAACGTACTCCGATGTCCGAAATCTATAAGTTTAGCCGGACATGGTAATAAAAGAAATCTCAATAAATATCATGTTCATCATGTAACACCCTCAAGATATTCGAGGTATATTACAGCGCCGTGAATCCCTATATGGGACCCACCAGGCTGCATTGCATCATACTCATCGACTCACATAAACGACAGAACAATACCATGTCATAAAGACGCAAAACAGAATAATCCACCCGGTTCAACCGGTCAATATGACATCATCATCCAACACAACATAATAAGCAACAATACAATCCGAACGAACAAGAACCCTTAAGTACTCGAGTACAACTATTAGTTCAAAAACCACAAAAGATGAAAAGGTAAAAGACACTAAACGTCACTCGTGCACAATCATCACGCACGGCCATCATCCGTAATCGTCCAGCCCATTGCCTCGATGAACTCCGACACGAAATTCATAAAACGAATTTCCCCAAAACGGTACCCCAGAGGGGTTAGAAATTACTATAGTACAAGTAACCAGAAGAAAAACTAACATCTAACACATATAGTAAATGCAAGCAATAAAGAAAACCGTTCGAAAGTACTCATTTCCGGGAATGCCAATATCAAATCACATTTGTAAAATTCACCACAATTAACCGTCGATCCACACCTCCGTGGACCCCTACCGAGACCCCGTCGGATCTAACCCGTAGTGGTTAAAAGCAAAGCTCGTCGATCCACACCTCCGTGGACCCATACCGAGACCCCGTCGGATCTAACCCGTAGTGAGCATACACACACACACCATTTCTCATACAATACTACTATGTCAAGATTGTAAGTTCATAAGGATACTTGCCTCGATTAAATAGACGATGACACGAACGGAACGGAAGAATCAAGCACAACCGCGAGGAACCGACGAAAATGAACCTAACGATTCGAAGAGCACAATCACAACCACTTCTAAACGATTATGGAAATGGAATACACCCGGAAACCCGCCTACGATTCATGTATATTCGAATAAAAATAACAACGAGGGCGGACCACAACCAAACCCTCTCGATTTCACAAAGCTATGGAAATATACCATGAATCCGTAGGAAAACTAATGATATCAACAAGATTAATCACAATCATCGTGAATCCACCATCAAAACGGAACGAATCGGAAGAAAATCCCAAAACCCCCAAATTATCCAAAAGTAGGGTTCTAAGAGATTTACCGTGGATTAGGACGAAAGATTCGTGTTGTTGTTGATATAATACTCCAAGAACTCAAGAAGGATGATGGATGAGATGAGTGGAGGAAGAAATCGCCAAGAAAACGCCTCGGAATCGCCTTCGCGGAGAGAGGAAGAAATGAGGAATTATGATTATCTCGGTCAACTCCCTGGTTTATATAGCCAGGGAGTGTTAGCGCACGCTAAAACCTCAAGGTTAGCGTGCGCTAACGGGATAAGGTTCCAAACCCTACCGTTAGCGTCTCGCCCAAAGAGCTGGTGGCCGTTAGCGTGCGCTACTCGATACGTAGCGTGCGCTAATAACCTCTCGGTAGCGCGCTATCGACCAATAGCGTGCGCTACCCGAACATCAGCCGAGTCCAAGAGCCAAATGCCCAAAACTCACTCGACCCGTTAGCGTGCGCTACCATACAAGCGTAGCGTGCGCTAACTAGCATTCGATTGAGTTCATGAGTAAACCTGCCCAAGATCGATGCTACGCTAGCGCGCCATCGAACAACTTAACGTGCGCTAGTCTCCCGACATTAGCGTGCGCTAGACAAGATAGCGTGCGCTAATCTGATAGTCTAGAGGCCTGGGAGTTGAACTGCCACCCCCAGGGTTCACTCGCTAGCGCGCGCTACGAAGTAAACGTAGCGTGCGCTACAAAGAGACTTCTAGCGCGCGCTATGCAGACAAATTAGCGTGCGCTAGGTACAGAACATAAACGGTCCACTACACCAGAATACGAACGAAACATCAAACGGAACACCTCAAAACGCATCATAGCATAGAATAGATCCACGGCAACCCCGAAACGGCGGTTCCGCACATCAATTACGAGAATCAGGTCAAAAGATGACGGAAAAGTTACACTGAAGGATACACGAGGGTCACTACAATCGAGAATTACACTGGAAATACCATTACAAGGGAAAGAAAAATGCGGATATTACATTCTACCCCTCTAAAAATAAGTTTCGTCCCGAAACTTAAGAAACAAACAACTCGGGGTACCTAGCACGCATGCTATCCTCGGTTTCCCAAGTTGCCTCCTCGACACCGTGTCTCGACCACTGCACCTTGACCAAAGGTATGGTCTTATGCCTCAATCGTTTCTCACGGTGCCCCAAAATCCTCAAAGGGCGCTCTTCGAAAGTAACATCTTCGGCGACATCAATCTCACCATAATCGATGATGTGACTAGGATCCGGGACATATTTCCTCAACTGGGAAACATGAAAAACGCTATGAACATGACTCAAGGCTGGAGGTAACGCCAAACGGTATGCCAACCCACCTACTCGCTCGAGGATCTCAAAGGGGCCGATAAATCTCGGACTCAACTTCCCTTTCTTCCCGAAACGAAAGACTCCCTTCGTCGGCGACACCTTTAGCAAAACGTGGTCTCCCACTTCGAATTCCAAAGGTCGACGACGGACGTCGGCATACGACTTTTGTCGACTCTGGGCAGTCAACATCCGTTCCCGAATTAACTCTATCTTCCGCCTCGTCTCTAAAACGACATCCGGCTCGGTCCCGACCAAATCGGACGCCTCATTCCAACAAATCGGTGATCGACATCGCCGCCCGTAAAGTGCCTCATACGGTGCCATCCGAATCGACGCGTGCCAACTGTTGTTGTACGTGAATTCGATCAGCGGCAAATGTTCCTCCCAGTCACTACTCCAATCGAGAGCACAGGCACGCAACAAGTCCTCGAACGTCTGGATAGTGCGTTCCGATTGTCCATCTGACTGGGGATGAAAAGAGGTACTCAAATGCAACCGGGTACCCAACGCCTTATGCACCGCCTGCCAGAAGTGCGATACGAAACGGGCATCACGATCCGAAACAATAGACTTCGGAGTACCGTGAAGTCTCACAATCTGCGCGATAAACACACGAGCCAACTTCTCCGGGCCCCAAGTGTCCTTGATGCCCAGAAAATGTGCCGACTTGGTCAGACGATCAACAATCACCCATACCATATTCATGCCCGACCTCGATCTCGGCAAACTCGTAATGAAATCCATCGATATATCTTCCCATTTCCATTTCGGAACGGGAAGTGATCAGAATAACTCAAATGGCCGATGCTCGATTTTGACCTGTTGACAAGTCAAACATCTCGCTACAAACTGTGCAACCTCCTCCTTCATATCATTCCACCAAAAATTTCTTCTCAGATCCTTGTACATCTTACTCGAACCAGGATGAACGGAATAAGGCGTAGCATGGGCCTCCCGTAAAATACTCTGCCTCAACTCTGAGTCGTTCGGCACACAAAGCCGACTCTGGAATCTCAAAACACCATCCTCGTGAATCACAAATCCAGGATACTTTCCTTTAAGAACGTTCTCTCGGATTTGAGTAATCATCGGATCCTCTAACTGCTTCAGCTTAATTTCATCGATCAAAGACGACGAAATCTCTAAAGCACGAAGTTGCCCGACGGCTCCAGGCAATAAAACTTCAACATCTAACTCGATCAAAGCCCGCCGAAGCTCAGACTGAGACGTAAGGATCTCAAGCATTCGTAACGCAACCGGTTTCCGGCTCAAGGCGTCGGCCACGACGTTCGCCTTGCCCGGATGATAAAGGATTTCGAGGTCATAATCCTTAATCAACTCTAACCACCCCCTCTGCCTCATATTCAACTCCCGCTGAGTTAATATGTATTTCAGACTTTTATGATCGGTAAAAATCTGACATGCAGAGCCGAAAAGATAGTGACGCCAAATCTTGAGCGCAAAGACGACTGCCGCTAACTCCAAATCATGAGTAGGGTAGTTCAACTCATACGGCCTCAACTGTCTCGACGCATAGGCAATGGTCTTGCCGTGCTGCATCAATACGCACCCAAGACCCTGACCCGAAGCATCGCTATAAACGGCAAAACCCTCGTTGCCACATGGCAACGCCAAAACCGGGGCTGAAGTCAAACGCTTCTTGATTCCTCAAAACTCGATTGCCTCTCGTCATTCCAGACGAACTTCTCGGATTTCTGGAGCAACTGCGTAAGTGGCCGAGCCAGTTTCGAGAAACCCTCGACGAACCTACGGTAGTAGCCAGCCAAACCCAAGAAACTACGGAGCTCCTTCACATTCTTGGGCGGTGCCCAATCCAACACGGCCTCAATCTTCTGCGGATCCACACGAACCCCCTCGGCTGAAATCACGTGGCCCAAAAACATCACTTCCTTCAGCCAGAACTCACATTTCGAGAACTTTGCGTAGAGTTGCTCGGTCCTCAAAATGTCAAATACTACCCGCAAATGATGGGCATGCTATTCCTCATTCCTCTAATAAATATGAATATCACGATAAAGACGACGACGCACTTATCCAAATACTCGATAAAAACTTTGTTCATCAATCGCATGAACACCGCGCATTCGTTAACCCGAAAGGCATAACTACGAACTCATAATGTCCGTATCTCGTCCGAAAAGCTGTTTTCGGCACATCGGATTCTCTCACCCGGAGCTGATAGTACCCCGATTTCAAATCAATCTTCGAGAATACCGTAGCTCCCTGCAACTGGTCGAACAAGTCATCAATTCTCGGCAAAGGATACTTGTTCTTGATGGTCACCTTGTTTAGTTCGCGGTAGTCGATACACAAACGTAGTGAGCCATCCTTCTTCCGCACAAACAGGACCGGTGCGCCCCAAGGCGAGGCACTCGGTCGAACATACCCCGACACAAGAAGCTCGTTCAACTGCTTCTTCAACTCTGCCATCTCTGAAGGTGCCATGCGATACGGCGCCTTCGAAGTCGGAGCCGCGCCCGGCTCTAACTCTATAGCAAACTCAACCTCACGATCCGGTGGCAATCCCGGTAACTCGTCAGGAAATACATCCGGAAACTCATTAACGACTGGAATCGACAAAAGCTCGACTCCACCATCCTCCGCCTTCAAGGCATAGCACCAATAACCAGTACACCCCTTTCGCAGGAGACTCATCGCCTTCAAGGCATTAATGACGAATTTCTGATTTCCCCTCCTTCGCCCCGCGAATGAGTGCTCGGTGCCATCCTCGGCTAACATGGTGATGATCCTCGTGCGGTAGTTCATGATTGCGCCATGCCGCTCGAGCCAATCATCCCCGAGAATCAAATCCTCACCCTCAATATCCACAACAATAAGATTAGAGGGCCAAGTCCTCTCACAAATAAGTACAGAACAGTCTCGAACCTCCTGATCGCCAACGATCCTATCACCGCTAGGAAGCTTAACGATGAAGGGTTCACAAGGCATCAAACGGTCGAGACTCAAACGGCGCACACAATCCGAAGATATGAACGAATGCGTAGCACCGGAATCGAAAAGCACACTGACAGGATGAGAAAGAATATAAACGGTACCTGTCGCCACGGTAGCCGTTGGGTCATCGGCTTTCCGCATCTCATAGACACGCGGGTGAGCTGAGCCGACACTGGAAGCTCCCCCTTTAGAGGTCTGACCACGCCCTCTCCCCCGACTTGCACTCGGCGTGTATTGATGTGCAAACGATCCCTGGTTAACTCTTGGTTCCCTAGGCGCTGGAATGTAAGCCCGGGCTGCAAGAATTTTCTCCCTCTCCGCACAGAAGCAGCCTTGTGGCCCTACTGGCCACACTGATTACACGTCGCAAAGGACTCAAACAAGTACGACCGATGTGGCCTGACGACCACAATTGAAACACTTCACATCACGAAAAGGAGCACTGGTAGTTCCACGAGGACCCCCAGCGGAACGAGATGGACCACCGCCGGCGGGGAAGTTAGCAGATTGGGATCTCTGCTGACCCCCACTCTTGTGGCCCGAAAAGTTCCCTGCGGACTTCTGCTTCTTACTCTCGCGGGCCGCCTCACTCGCCGTCACAGACATATCATAAGCAAGGGCCCTGCTCTGGTAATCTTTCAATGTAGTGCATACGAGCCCCGACATATAGTCCCGAATCGGCAACTTCATCCGTCTGGAGAAATGGAAAATTTTGTCACTCTCCTCGACAACTTGGGTCTTCAGATAACCCAACTCCTTGTTAAAATCAGCAATAGCTTGAGCTACGGGGATATCCCGCGGTTGAGCATCATAAAAAGCATGTACCCGAGCCTGTCTGACTGGCCATGGGCAATATTCAGTCTCCATCAACTCTTGAAACTCAGCCCACGAAGCAGCATGGTCTTTGGGCCCAACGGCCTCCCACCAGTCCGTAGCGTCCCCTGTGAGAAAGTATTGAGAAATAGGGACTTTACGGTCCTCGGGACAGTTAGTGGCAACGAAGACCTTAGATATCTCCTTGATCCACCCTTCCCAGCCAATCGGGTCTGAAGCTCCCGAAAACTGAGGAGGATGCATCTTGATAACATCTTGGAGCCAACGATCCGCTCCGCCCCGATTAGCGTGGGCTTGATCCGGGTTCTGAACCGCCTGGGCTATCGCCGCCATTTGATTCACCATTTGCTGCATAACGGCCGCAATACCAAGATCGGCACGCTCCTGGGAAGAAGCATGGCTATGGCGGTCGCCGTCACGGCTCCCGAAGACTGTGACGTGGCCGCCCCACCGGCTGCCCCACGTCCCCGGCCGCGTCCACGACCACGACCGCGACCACAACCTCTTCCAGCATCCATACTGGAGTTAAATAAGTAGCAAAAGCCATACGAGGATCAGTACAAGAAAAGAACAATCACAAGTCGAGAATCAAGGGTACGATACAAGGAATTAATGAACAGAAGAAGGAAAACTTACGGACACTTGTAGTACCGGAATCATGGTAGCGTGACGATGATGTGCAAAACAAAACACCACAAGACCCAATAAACCGACAAGCCTAGGTATCCATAAACCTAGAGCTCTGATACCATTTTCTGTAACACCCTCAAGATATTCGAGGTATATTACAGCGCCGTGAATCCCTATATGGGACCCACCAGGCTGAATAGCATCATACTCATCGACTCACATAAATGACAGAACAATACCATGTCATAAAGACGCAAAACAGAATAATCCACCCGGTTCAACCGGTCAATATGACATCATCATCCAACACAACATAATAAGCAACAATACAATCCGAACGAACAAGAACCCTTAAGTACTCGAGTACAACTATTAGTTCAAAAACCACAAAAGATGAAAAGGTAAAAGACACTAAACGTCACTCGTGCACAATCATCACGCACGACCATCATCCGTGTACTGGTCCAGCGCCCGCTCGTCTCGATGAACCTGACCTGAAATTCATAAAACGAATTTCCCCAAAACGGGTCCCCAGAGGGGTTAGCAATTACGCTAGTACAAGTAACCAGATGAACAACTTACATCTTACACATATAGTAAATGCATGCAATAAAGAAAACCGTTCGAAAGTACTCATTTCCGGGAATGCCAATATCAAATCACATTTGTAAAATTCACCACAATTAACCGTCGATCCACACCTCCGTGGACCCCTACCGAGACCCCGTCGGATCTAACCCGTAGTGGTTAAAAGCAAAGCTCGTCGATCCACACCTCCGTGGACCCCTACCGAGACCCCGTCGGATCTAACCCGTAGTGAGCATACACACACACACCATTTCTCATACAATACTACTATGTCAAGATTGTAAGTTCATAAGGATACTTGCCTCGATTAAATAGACGATGACACAAACGGAACGGAAGAATCAAGCACAACCGCGAGGAACCGACGAAAATGAACCTAACGATTCGAAGAGCACAATCACAACCACTTCTAAATGATTATGGAAATGGAATACACCCGGAAACCCGCCTACGATTCATGTATATTCGAATAAAAATAACAACGAGGGCGGACCACAACCAAACCCTCTCGATTTCACAAAGCTATGGAAATATACCATGAATCCGTAGGAAAACTAATGATATCAACAAGATTAATCACAATCATCGTGAATCCACCATCAAAACGGAACGAATCGGAAGAAAATCCCAAAACCCCCAAATTATACAAAAGTAGGGTTCTAAGAGATTTACCGTGGATTAGGACGAAAGATTCGTGTTGATGTTGATATAATACTCCAAGAACTCAAGAAGGATGATGGATGAGATGAGTGGAGGAAGAAATTGCCAAGAAAACGCCTCGGAATCGCCTTCGCCGCAGAGAGAGGAAGAAATGAGGAATTATGATTATCTCGGTCAACTCCCTGGTTTATATAGCCAGGGAGTGTTAGCGCACGCTAAAACCTCAAGGTTAGCGTGCGCTAACGGGATAAGGTTCCAAACCCTACCGTTAGCGTCTCAGTCCAGTAGCCAGGTAATTGGCCGTTAGCGTGCGCTACTCGATACGTAGCGTGCGCTAATAACCTCTCGGTAGCGCGCGCTATCGACCAATAGCGTGCGCTACCTGAACATCAGCCGAGTCCAGTAGCCAAATGCCCAAAACTCACCTGACCCGTTAGCGTGCGCTACCATACAAGCGTAGCGTGCGCTAACTAGCATCTGATTGAGTTCAGTAGTAAACTGTCCAGTACTGGACAGTCACGCTAGCGCGCGCTACTGAACAACTTAACGTGCGCTAGTCTCCCGACATTAGCGTGCGCTAGACAAGATAGCGTGCGCTAATCTGATAGTCCAGAGGCCTGGGAGTTGAACTGCCACCCCCAGGGTTCACTCGCTAGCGCGCGCTACGAAGTAAACGTAGCGTGCGCTACAAAGAGACTTCTAGCGCGCGCTATGCAGACAAATTAGCGTGCGCTAGGTACAGAACATAAACGGTCCACTACACCAGAATACGAACAAAACATCAAACGGAACACCTCAAAACGCATCATAGCATAGAATAGATCCACGGCAACCCCGAAACGGCGGTTCCGCACATCAATTACGAGAATCAGGTCAAAAGATGACGGAAAAGTTACACTGAAGGATACACGAGGGTCACAACAATCGAGAATTACACTGGAAATACCATTACAAGGGAAAGAAAAATGCGGATATTACACATCATGTTCATGCTAAATAAAACAAAAATAAGTAAAAGATAAGGAGAAGATAAAACTCGGATGGTGTCTTGAGTGGATGTAGGATCAAGCCTTCAAAATATTCTTGAAGTGTTCTTCCAAAAACTCCCTTCAAATCCCTTCTTTTGGTTGGAAAAGCCCTCAAAAATTTTGTTATTCTCTCTCCAATCTCTCCAATATTCAGAATGTGTACTTTCCTCAATGTTTTCCAGCCTTTTTATCAACCCAAAAACCCACTTTTTCTTCATCAAATCTTGTAAAAGTGTCAAAAAGTAATTTTTCCACCGAAAAGTGACACGGCCCGTGTCAAATGACACGAACTGTGTCATACTGCTCTAAAAACAACAATTGGAGCTGGGCAATGAACCCGACCGTGTCAGTTGACACGGCCAAGCAAGTCACACGGCCCGTGTCAAATGACATGGCCGTGTCTGTGTTGGTCCGTTTTGACTCCTTTTTTTCTTCTTTTTCGGCTCGATCTTTTGTTTCCGCATTGCTTGATATGTATTGGGGGTTGAGACTTCGTTCTTGCTTGATTAATGTCCATAAAATACCTATAAAATCAATAAAACATACCCAAATATGATCGAGTCCAATAAACACAATATGAACTAATTCTACACATTTTAGGATCTTAAAATCCGAAAAAGCTTTGCAAAAATATGTGTAAAAATGAGTGTTATCATTATGTTCCCAACATGGCATTATTCCTGAGGTCACTGCCCCATATGCACCACAATCTAATGGAGTGGCAGAACGGAAGAATCGCACTCTAAAAGAAATGATGAATGCGATGTTGCTAAACTCGGGACTATCACAAAATATGTGGGGGAAACTATCTTATCGGCTACTTATATTTTAAACAAGATAATTCGTAAGAAGAAGGATAAACCCCTTGTGAATTATGGAAGGGAGTCAAACCTTCCTACAGTTACATGAAAGTGTGGGGGTGTCTAGCAAAAGTGCTTATACCTACACCGAAAAAAGTAAAGATAGGCCCAAAAATCGTTAACTGTATCTTCACTGGATATGCTCACAACAGCAATGCCCAGCTGGACTGGTCCTCTGCCGGACTGGCCCGCCCGCGGGCCTATAAAATTCGGGCTGGGTCGGGCTGAAAGCTGGGCCGGACCGGCCCACTGGCCACCTTTATATGCTGACATCAGCACGCCACATCAGCAACGTCAGCATGGCACATCAAAATGTCAGCATGCCACGTCAGCAATTTTGACCACATCAGCATCAGATGTCTCTAAGGTATTAGGCCGGACAAAGTACTGTCTCTATGTCAAAAAAAAAAGATCATCTAATCCCCCCCTTCTTTTGCTAATCCCCCACCTCTCTTGACAAAAAAGACCCAAATGTCTTTTTTGTGCCTCCCACTTCTTTAACACACACACACACACACACACACACACACACACATATATATATATATATATATATATATTACTGATATTTTTTCGATAATTTTTTTTACTATTTTATAATTTTTTTCTATACAATATATTTATATTTAAAAATAATATTTAGAGAATATGTTCCAACGGATCAGCCGTCCCTGAAACACCGCATTCTAAAACTCTAGATTCAACCGATCTTAGAATTTCAAAAAAATTTAGAGAAAACTTCAATTCATTGAACGTCTGAAATAAAGGCCTTACATGCATGTATATATATATATATATATATATATATATAGAAAACTTCAATTCATTGAACGTCTGAAATAAAGGCCTTACACGCATATATATATATATATATATATATATATATATATATATATATATATATATATATATATATATATACACACACAAACATCAACATATAGCAATTGCATAATCATTTTGTACAAGTTTTTTGGAACTCCGATTAACCTGCACCACCAATTCCAATTTTATGGTGGAATAATGTGAGTGAAGATTGTAAAGGATGGCTGATCCATATGGAGAAAGGATACAATCTTGGTTAGATTTGATGACTAGATAATGTAATTGACTATTTTATTTATCAATGTTGATCGTAATTTCTGTATTTATTATTTATTATATTGTGTCGTAGTTATTTTTAATCATAAATAATATAAATAAAAATAAATAAATAAATAAATAAATAATAGAAATTTTTAATTTTGATAATAATAAAGTAAAATAAAAATTCAAAGAAAAAAAGACCAAATAAATAAAGAATATAAAAAAAGAAAAACCAAACAAAACTAAAGTGCAAAGGACTAAATATTTTTATATTATATTTTTTTATCTTATTTTCTAACAATATATTTTAAAATAATATATAAAATTTGAGAAACTGTCAATTTTAATAATTACAAAAAAATAATATTCATGTTAAATATATTAAGAAAAAATTGAAAAAAAATAAAAAATAACAAAAAGTAATTCAAAGGTTAGAAAAGGAAAAAAAAAGTGGAGGGTGGAGAGACGGCGGGTGTCGGGGGGGGAGGGGGGGGGGGATAGCAGCCCTCAAAAAAAATGTCCATAAATATCAAACTAGCCAAAGTACAAGTCTAAATCAGTCATTATCCATATTTTGCAATAACGACATTTTTAGAGAAAAATGAGGATAATTGTAGAGCAAACACTGAGATAAACAAGATTCTTTATATTTTTAACTAAGGACATTTTCTGTTGGGAAAACTTGTTTTGCCTTTTTGCATATAATAACATTTTTTTCTGCCCCAATTTTAGTAACAACTCTTTTCATACCCAAATTGTCTAAATTGACTTTTACTCATATAAATTCGAGTCATTTGTTATAATTTCGAGTAACATATTTTCGAGTCAACTTCAAAAAACATACAATATTAAGGAATTTCTACTAATGTGGTTTAATATTATTTTATCCGAGTTATGTTGTACAGCGTGGAATCTGTAGAGTATGAATAAAATAAATGAAGGACTGAGACATCTGTATTGGTATAATTGTCGTACTTGGTCGACAATTGCAATTGAGGATATTGTGTATCATAGGAGAATATTATTGAATTGAGTATATGTATTCAGTATGTGAGTGTACGTATCCAATATGTCGAGACAGACGAGAAAAGTTGGAAATGGCTAAGTATGTAATATCCGGATTTTCAGTATAAATTTTTCGCGTTATTTTATCTGAGATATACTGTATAGTTTGGTATCTATACAGTATGGATAAAATAAATTGAGAACCGAGACAGTTATACTGGTGTGATTATCATTTTTGAATGACAGATATATTCAGGATATGTTGTATCAGGTTGAACTGATTCGGATATCAGGTATATCGTATGAGAATATTTTTGGATTCAGTATGTGTATTCAGTATGCCGTATGTTTGTATTTCGTACGTCGAGACGTCGGACAGGAACAGCTGGATTTTTGGCTAAGTATAAAAGCCATTACGAACGTTAAGCCTTGGAGCTTACGTACGTAAAATGTGTTAGCTTACGTACGTTATATAGTGTACATAACGTACGTAACAAGAGGAATCAGACAGTGGGGCCCGTGGTCGGCAGCTTTCGGCGCAGATGTGGACAGGTGAGTCAATGGATGGAGTTACGTACGTTATATAGGGTGTATTACGTACGTAATACGAGACTGTAGCAAGTCAACGTACGTATTACATACGCAACGGATTAAGTGTTACGTACGTTACGGGGCGGCTGACCGAGTCGTGGCCGAGATGACCTGGATGGCCGAGCATGGCCGGACGTGACTCGTTGGGATGGCCGAGCATGGTCGGCAGTGATTCGCATGGATGGCCGATCACGGTCGGTAGTGACTCGCAGGGATGGCTAGAATTGGCCGATAACGTACGTAAGGCAGTGGCCGGTTACGGCCGTAAGGGCCAGTTACGTACGTAAGCCAGCTGCCGGTTACGTACGTAAGTGTTCCGACAGAACTGGGCAGTGAGCAGGCCATGGCCGGTTACGTACGTAATGGCCCGGCAGGTCTCGGCCTATATAAGGCCTGGACCGGGTCACTTCGACATTTTCACTTTTTTCTTCGTTTTTTCGCGATTCCTTCAGCAAGAATTGATGGATTTGAGTAAGAACAACTTATGACAACATGTTTTGGAAGTTGGAATCATGGATTAACATCATCTTCCACCCGGATCGAAGGTAAGAACACCTAAACACTTGTTTTTGGATATTCTTGGAGTTTCTTGATGTTTTGGCCGATTTGATTCGTTTTGGTTCAGGTTATTGATGGAACATTGTTGTAAACTCGTAATCATTCAGTATTCTTGAAGTTTTGTGGAAAGAATTCGAGTATTTCTTTGAATAATTGATTGAATTGGACTATGCCTTCAAAGTGTTCGATGAAATGTCTCAATGAGTAGAACTTGGAAAATTCTACACGTTTTCGTATGAATGGTGATGGAAATGATATTGTTGTGATGATTCTTGGTAATTATGGGAATTTTGTTAAAGGAAGATAATGAATTGGTGGTCAAATGATTCGATTATGTTGTTATGATTATGGAATCGTAGTATTTTCGATGTTCTTGGTGGTTTGTTGCGATTCATGATGTTATGAGAAGTATATGTTGAAGGACATGATTATATATACCTTGAATTATGATTAAGGGTTGTTTAGATGTTAGAAAACATCGGGTTATGTTGTTTTATGGATTATGAACTTGAATTTGGATAATTCGTGTTCTTAAAGAACTCTTGAGTTACATGTTATGATTTTGGAAGGATTTCGGATAATTTTGGAATGTGATTATTCACGATAATAATCGGTAAATTGTTTTCTACGAATTTACAAGTATGAACAAGAAGGAGTTTTGTCTTCGTATTTGGAGTTGAAGTTGGAATCGAATATGTTATAAAATCCTTAATGTCGAGATGAATTGATCATTGATTTGATGAATACGTTTTAAGGTGTTGGTGTTTTAGATATGAATATGGAATATTCATATCTAGAACTAAGTTATGTGTTTTGGTACAATATTCGTATAGGAATACGAATATAATTTCGGATTTGATAAGTTTATGATTCACTTTTGAGTTTGAGAATTCATAGGTATTTAACAAGTGTTCAATTCGGATAATGGAATTATTTGAAACCTTTGGAATATGGTTATCTATGATGTTGAATTAATCGGATCGTCCGGATTGATGATGATAACCGGTAATTGGATTTTATTATGATTATACAAGGAGGAAACTTGTAGTTGTTTTTAAGATTGAATTTGGAATCGGTAATGTTAGACCCTTGTTGGTTTAAATAGATTATGGATATGATATTCGGATTGTGGAATCGTATTGTGGTTTTGAATTCGTGATCGATTGATTTGGTTGCTCGGATTTGTGTGTAATCGGGATTTTGTAGAACAGTTGTGTTTGTTGATTGGTTATTGATTGATATTTGTGATCATCGAGTTACGGCTTGTATTGTGGTTATGAGTTCGTATTGTTGAGTTGGATTATTTAGTTTTATGTATATGATCGGGATATCGTTGAACCGTTGAGTTTGTTGGTTGAGTATGTCGGTTATTGATTTTTATCGAATGTGTGTTAATCGGTTATTGCAATAGGTTGATATGTTTTGATCGTGGATTATGACCGTTGTGTTGCGGTTGAGGTCGAAGAGTTCGTATATTGCTTTGTTCGGGGCTGAAGAGCTCGTGGATGAAGGCAATGGATTTTGGTAAAGTCTTCGTGGTATCGGTATCGAGGCAAGTTTATACTTGTTCAGTTTATAATATTTGATGAATGGTTTCGTTTTCATTTCATTTATAATTCGTATAGCAATGTTGTTAGAAATGTAAGTTGTCGGGATAATGGTTTGTATATCGTGCTCTGGTTGTATTAAATCATAAGGTATATGATTTAATTGTGTTCAGGGAAGACGTGAGTTATCTTAGGTCAAGGATATAGAATATCGGATGTCGAGGATAGTTATCGTGATGACATAAATATCGGGATAAAGGTTTATTGGTATTGAATGGATGGTACCTTATTTGAGATTATTTGTATAACTGTGTATTCGTTCAGGGATGTTGTTCGTGGAAAGGATGTTGTCTTCGGCTTTGAGGTAATTTATGTATTGTTCAGTTATGAGATAATTATTATGTTGAGTTGTTGTATATGTTGTATGTTGAGGCTTCGTATATTGAGATTCATACTGGTTGTTCGTTGAGGGATGTTGATCCCAGGAATATTGTTGGTATTAATGGTCATGTTGATCGTCTCATTGGGGGATGTTGATGGATATGGTCCTCAGCTTTGAGGTAATCTAAGTATTTGTTCAGTCATGTGGATAATTAGTATGTTGAGTTGTTGTATATGTTGAGGTTTCGTGTAATGAGTTTCGTATCGGTTATTCGTTGAGGGATGTTGATCCCAGGACTGTTGTTTTGAGATCGTAGATCGTGTTGGTCATTCATTTGGGGATGATGATCCCAGGATTGATGTTTTGGATATTGATTAGTCGTGTCGACTTTTCATTGTCAGTCTGTTGTTGTTCACTTCGGTGAGTCTTTTGATCCTTATTGGATATGTATTTCTTTGAGTTTCGTTGTCATGTTGCATCTTGACATATCTGGAGTCATATCTGCGTGCCGATTGGTTATTGTGTAGGATTTTTAGCCGGGCACATGATGGTTATGTGTTGATATTTCCACATTGAACCGTGCACACGAGACGTAGTTCGTGAGGCTAATTAGGTACAAGACCACACGTGTATGTGATCAATACCCGGGGTGGCTTGTGCACGGACACATTTCCGGATCGGGCGTACTGTGACGTCCATCTTTTGAGCCATATTGTTGGGTCGTTCATAGTCCATGTATTATTGGATATGTTCGGCGGTTTGCGACTGGTTGTTCATACGCCCGAGGGGTATGTTCGATAGTCAGAGTTATTTCTTGAGATCCATTATTGTTGATCATTTGGAGTCTACCTTGTTGAGGGTATTCTCGGTTATTGTTGGTCCTTTGTTGATCATTTGGAGTCTACCTTGTTGAGGGTATTCTCGGTTATTGTTGGTCTTTTGTTGATCATTTGGAGTCTACCTTGTTGAGGGTATTCTCGGTTATAGTTGATCCTTTGTTGATCGTGTTTGTAGTTTACCTTGTTGAGGGTACTCTCAGTCATCGTTGATCCTTCGTTGGTCATATTGGAGCTATCATGTCGATGATATTCTCAGTGATGTATTGGTTGATCATTGTTATTGATCGTATGAGCATTCAGACTGTACGTCGATGTTTCGGGATTTGTATTCATTGTCATGTGGTAGTTGATCTACAGATATGTTGTGTACTGTTGGTTTATCCAGGTTGAGTTTTGATTGTGTAATCCGATGGATAGGATTTGGCACGGATGAATTATTTCATGATTATGAGTTATGATGATGTTTTGAGGATTGTTGGTATTTTTGAAATTCAATACAGATAATTGTTGTTAAGTTCATTTCGTCATTCGAGGATGCGAAATGTGGATTATGGTAAGGATTTGGATTATTATGGATTGGTAAGGTTATAGCGGTAAGATTACGTTGGTAGTATTCTTACAGTATTATTACATTGGTATGTAATTATTTATGATGATGTGATCGGTATCATTATTGAGTATTGTGGTGACCGTGCCGTGGGCTTTATTTTTAGGTACTCGGAGATCGAGCTAGTAGCGGTCGTGAAGGGATGAGCTTCCCGATGTGATCTTGCCGTGGCTTGTTTTCGGAGAATTGAGTATTTTTTCCTGGTTATTTATTTCTGCTGCAAATGTGTATTTTGAACTGTATTTATCCGCTGCGTGTGTATATCTCAAAATGGCTTTTCGGTATCTTTATCCGCTGCGTGTGTGTATTTTAAAAGGGCCTTTTTGGCATTTTGTGAACTTGAGTTATTTCGTTAAACCTTTTCCTAAACTATTTTATCGGTACGTTTAAGTGGTAGCTTAACGTACATTTTGAACTATCGAGATTTGGCACTTCGCCTTGTATTTTCAAACGGTATTTTATGACGGTATTTGAGAACTTTGTTTTTGAAAATATTTGAGTATTTAAAATATTACCGTCATCAGCCTTTCGGCGCTTTTGAATTGGTTTTGTAAACGGTTTTTAGCCTGGTGGGTTCCGGCACGGGACCCACGGCGCTGTAATATCCCGGATGGTTTTGGGGGTGTTACAGAAGATGGTATCGGAGCTTGGGTTTCGTGAAACCCAGGCGTGTGTGTTATGTGGTTCTACCGGTACGGTAGTAGCGTGGCTTTTGAAAATGAGTTTTTCTGACTTTTGAGTCGAATTGATTTTTGGAGTTTCCAAAATTTTCGTGATTCTTTTCAAACTGCTATTTGTGATATTGGTGTGTGTTGGTACCGTATTGAGACTTCGTATGGGAGTCGTGTGCTAGTATCACGGGAGATCATCGGCTTCACGCACCTGTAAGTATATTGGTTTGGTTATTTCGCTTGTGGCGACGCTTGATTGTTTTGTGATGAGTTGGAAAATTTTGGATTTATCTGTTGTTGGTGACTGGTTGCAAGTTTCGAGGACGAAACTTATTTTAAGGGGAGTAGTATGTAATACCCGGATTTTCAGTATAAATTTTTCGCGTTATTTTATCTGAGATATACTGTATAGTTTGGTATCTATACAGTATGGATAAAATAAATTGAGAACCGAGACAGTTATACTGGTGTGATTATCATTTTTGAATGACAGATATATTCAGGATATGTTGTATCAGGTTGAACTGATTCGGATATCAGGTATACCATATGAGAATATTTTTGGATTCAGTATGTGTATTGAGTATGCCGTATGTTTGTATTTCGTACGTCGAGACGTCGGACAGAAACAGTTGGATTTTTGGCTAAGTATAAAAGCCATTACGTACGTTAAGCCTTGGAGCTTACGTACGTAAAATGTGTTAGCTTACGTACGTTATATAGTGTACATAACGTACGTAACAAGAGGAATCGGACAGTGGGGCCCGTGGTCGGCAGCCTTTCGCGCAGATGTGGACAGTGAGTCAACGGATGGAGTTACGACGTTATATAGGTGTATTACGACGTAATACGAGTATAATATCGTAGCAAGTCAACGCACGTACACGACGCAACGGATTAAGTGTTACGACGTTACGGGCTACCGGCCGAGTCGTGGCCGAGATGACTGGATGGCCGAGCATGACCGGACGTGACTCGTTGGGATGGCCGAGCATGGTCGGCGGTGATTCGCATGGATGGCCGATCACGGTCGGCGTGACTCGCAGGATGGCTAGAATCGCCGATAACGCACGTAAGGCGTGCCGATTCTGGCCAGAAGGGCCGCCACGCACGTAAGCCACCGCCGTTACGCACGTAAGTGTTCCGATAGAATCGGGCGAGCGTGCCATGGCGATTACGCACGTAAGGCGCGGCCGTTACGCACGTAATGGCCCGGCAGTCTCGCCTATAAGGCTCGACCGGGTCACTTCGACATTTTCACTTTTTCTTCATTTTTCGCGATTCCTTCAAAGAAGAATTGATGGATTTGAGTAAGAACAACTTATGACAACATGTTTTGGAAGTTGGAATCATGGATTAACATCATCTTCCACCGGATCGAAGGTAAGAACACCTAAACACTTGTTTTTGGATATTCTTGGAGTTTCTTGATGTTTTGGCCGATTTGATTCGCTTTTGGTTCGATTATTGATGGAACTTTGTTGTAAACTCGTAATCATTCAAGATTCTTGAAGTTTTGTGGAAAGAATTCGAGTATTTCTTTGAATAATCGATTGAATTGGACTATGCCTTCAAAGTGTTCGATGAAATGTCTCAATGAGTAGAACTTGGAAAATTCTACACGTTTTCGTATGAATGGTGATGGAAATGATATTGTTGTGATGATTCTTGGTAATTATGGGAATTTTGTTAAAGGAAGATAATGAATTGGTGGTCAAATGATTCGATTATGTTGTTATGATTATGGAATCGTAGTATTCTCGATGTTCTTGGTGGTTTGTTGCGATTCATGATGTTATGAGAAGTATATGTTGAAGGACATGATTATATACACCTTGAATTATGATTAAGGGTTGTTTAGATGTTAGAAAATATCGGGTTATGTTGTTTTATGGATTATGAACGTGAATTTGGATAATTCGTGTTCTTAAAGAACTCTTGAGTTACATGTTATGATTTTGGAAGGATTTCGGATAATTTTGGAATGTGATTATTCACGATAATAATCGGTAAATTGTTTTCTACGAATTTACAAGTATGAACAAGAAGGAGTTTTGTCTTCGTATTTGGCGTTGAAGTTGGAATCGAATATGTTATAAAATCCTTAATGTCGAGATGAATTGATCATTGATTTGATGAATACGTTTTAAGGTGTTGGTGTTTTAGATATGAATATGGAATATTCATATCTAGAACTAAGTTATGTGTTTTGGTACAATATTCATATAGGAATACGAATATGATTTCGGATTTGATAAGTTTATGATTCACTTTTGAGTTTGAGAATTCATAGGTATTTAACAAGTGTTCAATTCGGATAATGGAATTATTTGAAACCTTTGGAATATGGTTATCTATGATGTTGAATTAATCGGATCGTCCGGATTGATGATGATAACCGGTAATTGGATTTTATTATGATTATACAAGGAGGAAACTTGTAGTTTTTTTAAGATTGAATTTGGAATCGGTAATGTTAGAACCTTGTTGGTTTAAATAGATTATGGATATGATATTCGGATTGTGGAATCGTATTGTGGTTTTGAAGTCGTGATCGATTGATTTGGTTGTTCGGATTTGTGTTTAATCGGGATTTTGTAGAACCGTTGTGTTTGTTGATTAGTTATTGATTGATATTTGTGATCATCGAGTTACGGCTTGTATTGTGGTTATGAGTTCGTAATTGTTGAGTTGGATTATTTGGTTTTATGTATATGATCGGGATATCGTTGAACCGTTGAGTTTGTTGGTTGAGTATGTCGGTTATTGATTTTTATCGAATGTGTGTTAATCGGTTATTGCAATAGGTTGATATGTTTTGATCGTGGATTATGACCGTTGTGTTGCGGTTGAGGTCGAAGAGTTCGTATATTGCTTTGTTCGGGGCTGAAGAGCTCGTGGATGAAGGCAATGGATTTTGGTAAAGTCTTCGTGGTATCGGTATCGAGGCAAGTTTATACTTGTTCAGTTTATAATATTTGATGAATGGTTTCGTTTTCATTTCATTTATAATTCGTATAGCAATGTTGTTAGAAATGTAAGTTGTCGGGATAATGGTTTGTATATCGTGCTCTGGTTGTATTAAATCATAAGGTATATGATTTAATTGTGTTCAGGGAAGACGTGAGTTATCTTTGGTCAAGGATATAGAATATCGGATGTCGAGGATAGTTATCGTGATGACATAAATATCGGGATAAAGGTTTATTGGTATTGAATGGATGGTACCTTATTTGAGATTATTTGTATAACTGTGCATTCGTTCAGGGATGTTGTTCGTGGAAAGGATGTTGTCTTCGGCTTTGAGGTAATTTATGTATTGTTCAGTTATGAGATAATTATTATGTTGAGTTGTTGTATATGTTGTATGTTGAGGCTTCGTATATTGAGATTCATACTGGTTGTTCGTTGAGGGATGTTGATCCCAGGAATATTGTTGGTATTAATGGTCATGTTGATCGTCTCATTGGGGGATGTTGATGTAACACCCCCAGATTTAACCGGAAATATTACAGCGCCATGGGCCCCGAGATGGAACCCACAAGGCTAAAAGAAATTTTCGCAAACATTTACAAATGCCCAAGAGGCTAACGACAGTATTGTCTATTGAAAATAATCAAAGATTTATAAAACTCATTTGAAATTGCAAGGCCAAACTGCCGACATTCAAAAGTTTAGAAAACGATTTCCAAAGTAACCTCAGTTACCAGATATCAAAAGAGCATTTCAAAATACTCACGCCGAGAAAAAAGACCAACCAAAATGATACTCTAGCAGCGGACTGCGAGAACCAAACAAGAAACTCAAAGCACACAACATGTCCTAGCCAGTATCCTCCGGGAAGCTCATCTCTTCACGACCGCTACAAGCTCGATACTCCAAGAACCTAAAAAGAAATCCCACGACGGGGTCAGCCATAACGTCCAACAATGATATCAATCACATCACATCAATAATACATACCAATGAGAATACAGAATAAGAATACGACCAACGTAATCTTACCGCCATAACTTTGCCTACTCAAGTAATTCTCAAACTATCATAACCAACTCACGATACGGAAATATACCATTTCTGACCAATACGATCCATCGCATAACATCATCAAATCCCAAGACGATAACCGATCGTCCATCAAGACGAATACCAAAGGAAATACGGAACATACCTCGAGATATGAAATGCCACGACAATCATACCAGTCTAATCCGAGATCAGATCAATGCTGTAACACCCCAAACTAGGCGGATATTACAGTGCCGTGAATCCCCGACTGGGACCCACCAGGCGAATGAAAAGGATGAATTACACAAGATAAATGTAGTACCGAACCACATTACAACAGTAATTACTCCGATGAGGAGTTTAATTACAACACACCAGGACAATACCGAATACTAGTGTATTTTATATGAAGATAAAATACACAACACTGAATGAAACGGAGTATCAAAAATGAAAATCTGCAGCGGAAAAAAAAGGACAATAATATGAATAACTGAAAGATCGGGGCCCCCTACTAGTATCACTAGGACTCCTCGACATCAACATGCTATTCCCGTGCGTTTGCCTTGCCATGACCTGAAAAACAAAATCCCCAAACGGGGTCAGTTACAAAGAACAACAATCCTCAAGAGTTGAAAATACACAATCATGATTATATCTGAAGTTATGAAATATCCTGTCGAAACATACGCAATCAAACATGCTATATGAATCAACTAATCGAGACGGCTCATATGAATGGCGCCACACTTCGTCCGGGATGAAAATGTTTCAGTGCACTAGCCACCAACGATAAAACACGCGTGGTCTTTTACCTATTCATTCTCAAGAGAAATCGACTCGAGTGAACTGTCAAATGTGAGGCCTCAAACCAACACACGAATATAATGTGCCCGACATGAAAATCCTACACATACCAACCGCACGCCAAGATGACCCGGAATGCCACAATATAACAAAAGTGACATCGAAAATGGATAATGACTCACCGAGATGGAATGGTAATGAAATAAATGACAGTTCAATGAAAAGATTGGAACCGCTGCTCCTTATGGTCAAAACGATTAATTGATAACAACAAGTTTTGATTATAATGATGAATGAGTTATGATTATGAATGAACAACAACAAAAGGTATGAATATCCTTTTAACCGAGTAAGAATTAACTTACTAAATACCGATGACAATTATCCTTCCACGAACAACGTCCTAAATGAAGTGTCGGTCGCACGAACAACCTTAATTCAATACAATTACCAACAATCCGATCAATACACGAATTAAACACGAATATAACGAATTCCAAACGTCGATACGACTAAACCAAGTCCAAAGAGACATTAAATCCAACACGTTGTATCCAACTCCGATTGTTTACAAACAAACTTCGATATACCAATATCAAAATTCCCCAAGAAGTGTTTCAAACCAACAAAACATCTCCAATACGATCAATAATCCGTTATGAATATCCAAAAATGTGATAATAACAACAATTAGTCGAAAATCCCCAATTCCAACTCGATTTACAAGGTGTTTTTGAATAATCCCTCAATAATCCAATGAATCCTTATACAAACTCATAATCATATACATATCCCTTCATATATCATGATTATAACGTCCAAAACATCCTATTTCAACACAAAATCGAAGTCCAAAGTGTTGAAGGAATTACCTCTTGATGATCCAAGTGCTTTAATCCGAAGAATACGCGTTAGATTGATTATCCGGGCTTCACGATCGAAAGGAGATGAAGAAAATCAAACACCCAAATGATTTGTGAAGGAAAAACCCTCCCTCAAGCCTTATCTCTCGGTTGAAGGTGAAGAAAATGCAGATAAATGGGCTGAAATTATGAAAAAATGAATTTATAGGGGGTTGATCGCTGCCGGACACGGCCGTGCCGATCGGCACGGTCGTGTCGCGCACCGGCCGGCCGGCCGACATGACTCGACCGTGTCACGCTTGACACGGTCGCGGCGCGGAGGGCCTCCCGACGATGACCCGTCCGACAGCGACTTCGGCATGACTCGGCCGTGCGGGCGACACGGTCGGGCGTGCTCAGCGATCGGTCAGCTTATCCGGAAGGGTTCGACTCGGCCGTGCCAGCGACACGGTCGGGTCCTCGAGGCGACACTTGGCACTTTCCGGACGAGTACGGCACGGGCCGTGTCGGACGACACGGCCGAGTTCGTTCGGCGATGATCGGCCAATGAGCGGTTGAGCTAAAGCGACCATAACTCTCTCGTGGACTCGATTGACTCACCGTTTGAACCATTGGAAAGCTAACTCGATGCTCTATAATATTGCAAGATTTAGAATTTTTGGAGTTACCAAAAATTAATGGTGATCTAACAAAGTCGAACTCATATGAGGAAAGTTGAAACGATGAACAATAACGATACTCAACTCGAAGTTTATACGAACGGTGAACACGGTGAATGAACATGATTGATGAATGATTATAATTGAGTGAAAATACACTGAGTGACAATTCTGATCGATAATTACTGAATGAAAATGAATGAATTACAACCGGGTATTACATACTCCCCCCCTTAAAAAGAGTTTCGTCCCCGAAACTAAGGGTCAAACAACTCGGGATAACTCTCCCGCGTACTATCCTCGGTTTCCCAAGTAGCCTCTTCGACTCCATGTCTGGACCACTGAATCTTGACCAAAGGAATCGACTTATTTCTCAACTGTTTGATTCGCCGCTCTAATACTCGTACAGGACGCTCCTCGTACGAATGATCATCTGCGATCCCGATTTCGTCGAATTGAAGTATGTGTCTTGGGTCGGCAACATACTTTCGCAACTGAGAGACATGAAACACATTATGAATTCGGCTCAAAGCCGGAGGTAAAGCCAATCGATAAGCTAACTCGCCTACTCGATCCAAAATTTCAAACGGTCCAATGAATCTCGAACTCAACTTCCCCCGTTTTCCGAAACGGGAAAAATACCTCGACTCGGGGATATCTTGACCAAAACATGGTCACCCGTCTTGAACTCTAGTGGTCGACGATGATTATCCGCATACGATTTCTGTCGACTCTGAGCTGTCAACATACGACTCTTGATCAAAGCTACCTTCTCCCGGGCGGCTATAAGCATATCGGGTTCGGTGCCGATTGATTCTGACAAGTCATCCCAACACAAGGGAGATCGACAACGACGACCGTACAAGGCCTCGTAAGGTGCCATCTTAATGGAGGCATGCCAACTATACTGTACGTGAACTCGATCAGTGGTAGTTGGGCTTCCCAATCGTCCTTCCAATCGAGGACGCATGCCCTCAACATGTCCTCTAATGTCTGAATAGTTCTCTCGATTGTCCGTCTGATGAGGATGAAAGGCAGGACTGAGATTAAGCTGAGTTCCCATAGCACGATGAACTGATTTCCAAAAATGGGATACTAATCGTCCGTAACGATCGGAAACGATACTCTTAGGAGTACCGTGCAGTCTCACTATCTCCTTGATGAACAACTGGGCCAGTCTCTTGGGACTCCACAAATCCTTGATCTCAAGGAAATGAGTTGATTTAGTTAAGCGGTCCGCGATCACTCAGATCGTATTTATGCCACGATGACTCGTCGGCAATTCGTGATGAATTCCATAGAAATGTCTTCCCACTTCCATTCTGGAATAGGGAGCGGTATCAGCATACTCGCCGGTCGCTGAGGTTCCATCTTGACTTGTTGACAGGTTAAGCATCTCGAAACAATTTCTGCGACTTCTCGCTTCATATTACTTCACCAGTAATTTTGTTTCAAGTCTTTGTACATCTTGCTGGACCCCAGATGAACAGAATAAGGGGTAGCATGAGCTTCTCTCAAAATAGAGTTTTTCAACTCGTCATTCGTCGGTACGCACAACCGGTTCTTAAACCTCAAAAGTCCATCCTCGTGGACCACGAATCCAGGGCTTTCCCCTGAGCCACATCTTCATGGATGCGCAACAATGGAGGGTCTGAACTCTGATTCTCTCTGATTACCTCCTCAAGTGACGATGAAATCTCTAACATACAAAGCTGTCCCTGAATTCGGGCTGCACTCGATCTCGGGTCTAAGGAATTCTATTGAAGCTCATTCTGAACTGTTAAACGAGCAAGCATTTGCTCCTGAACGGACTTATGACTCAAGGCGTCGGCGACAACGTTCGTCTTGCCCGGGTGGTAAAGGATATCGATATCAAAATCTTTGATTATTTCTAACCACCGCCTCTGTCGCATATTTAACTCCTTGTGAGTAAATATATCCTTCAACTCTTGTGATTGGTGAATAACTGAAAGGTGACGCCATAGAGGTAACGACGCCAAATCCCCAACGCGAAAACCACGGCTGCTAGCTCTAGGTCGTGGGTTGGATAATTGACCAACTATTCCGAGGAAACATCGGATTTACTTAATAACTTTCGGAGGTTGCTAATCTCGGATAGTCTCCGTCTTCTGAGGATCGACACGAACTCTGTCAGATGAAATTACATGCCCGAGAAAGTCACTTCGGACCTCCAGAACTCACATTTGGAAAACTTCCATAAAAATTGCTCACGTCTCAACACGTCGAGGACCTGAAGAAGATGAACCTCTTGTTCCTCTCGGCTAAGAGAATAAACCAAAATGTCTTCGATGAAGACAACAACAAACTGATCCAAAAAGTCGATGAAAACCCGATTCATTAACTCCCTGAATACCGCAGGTGCAATAGTTAGCCCGAACGGCATAACTACGAACTCATAATGACCATAGCGTGTACGAAACGCTGTCCCCGCGATATCCGACTCTCGAATCCGCAACTGGTGATATCCAGATCTTAAGTCGATCATGGAAAATACTGAAGCTCCTTGAGGTTGATCTAAAAGATCATCAATACGAGGTAAAGGATACCACTCTTGATCATTACCCTGTTCAACTTCTGCATTCTGGTCGGGGCCATCCGATACGGTGCCTTCGATAAAGGGAACGTACCGGCTCCAACTCACTCCTGAATTCCCTTACTCTATGTGAAGGCAACCAGATAACTCGTCTGGAAATACATCGTCAATCGATGACAATGATACCACGAATGATTGAACATTTCGATTGCCCTAGAATGGTCAATCGATAAAAAGAGATACCAATAATGATTGAACAACTCGATTGCCTTAGAAAGGTCAATCGATGAAGATGATACAATGAATGTTTGAATAACTCGATTGTCCTAGAAAGGCCAATCGATGAGAATGATACAAAGAATGATTGAATAACTCGATTGCCTTAGAAAGGCCAATCGATGAAAATGACGCAATGAATGATTGAATAACTCGATTGTCTTAGAAAGGACAATCGATGAAAATGAAACAATGAATGATTGAATGACTCGATTGCCTTAGAAAGGCCAATCGATGAGAATGATAAAAAGAATGATTGAATAACTCGATTGCCTTAGAAAGGCCAATCGATGAAAATGACGATGAATGATTGAATAACTCGATTGTCTTAGAAAGGACAATCGATGAAAATGAAACAATGAATGATTGAATGACTCGATTGCCTTAGAAAGGCCAATCGATGAAAATGAAACAATGAATGATTGAATGACTCGATTGCCTTAGAAAGGCCAATCGATGAAAATGAAACAATTAATGATTGAATAGTTCGACTGTGGAATTTCTCTGCTTCCGCCATAATAGAAATTCTACTGGAACAACGGGGATTACTTCCCTGAAGCACACATTCGACAACCAACGACGGAAAGATAGCGACCAAACGCTAACAAACACTGAGGATAGTATCAAGACGGTTAAACCAGCTAATACCGAAAATTACATCGTCCTAAGATAAGTTCACCACGATTAGATCCAACAACCAATCGCGGTCATTAAACTTAATTCGGTAAGATTCCGAAAATTCTTCCATCGTCAGGTAGACCGATGGTATGAGGTCCACAAGCAATAGGACTATCCCGAAATAAGTTTATTCAAGCATGATCCGAAAATGAATGAATGCGGTGTACCAGCATCAAAGGTACACACAAGTTGAAATAAAATCATGAGTATACCTGAGATCCTTCGGGTCACCGAATCGTCGATCCTCCTCATCATATGAACACAGGACTTGCGGTCCCGGACCGACACTCCCGTCCCGATAAATACGAGCTCCAACTCTATTTGCTTCCATTGTCTTAAGCAGCGATGACAAAGCGATCGATTCAAACGCTGGTTGCTTGGGGCTCGAGATACGCGGAGCGACTTGGAGTCCTTTCGGCAAAAACGGGCCTTATGCCCAAAATTCCCACAATTATAGCACGTGATAGACGGTTTCAGACACTCAGTGCTGAAATGACCCGGCGTTCCACAATTGAAACAGGTGATGACCGAACTGGCCGCTCGGGAATGAGATCCCGCACGATTATGCGCCGTATAAGGTCGCTCAGAAACGATAGGACTCACACGAGGCTTCTTGAAGGTTGACTGACCGCCTTCGGATAGATTACGCTTCGTTGATTTCCTGTTGACATATGCAGGTTGCTGCTCAGCAATTTCCTTAGCAACTGGCTCGTACGGGAGAGTTCGCTCGATTAATCCGGCCAGAATGGCGCAATGATGATTGAGCAACTGCACATGGGTCATCATGGCCTGCATAAAAGTGAGTGGATTAACCCGTACATCTTCTGATCGAACCGAGTCCTGGGCACGATTTCCCGGCAGCGAGTGATTATTTCTCGGGTTTCGGTTCGCACCGCGGCCTCTCCCCATGCATCCCTTGACAGTTCTCTCCATACTGGAGTAGGAAGGTCGCATAATGATTATATTTCCCGCATGATTAGCACGTTATGATTATGTCATGAGATGATGAAAATGAGTATACATGCTCTAACTTAATGATTATATGAATGATTTACTGAAGTTACATGATTATCTGATGAAATTCTTGAAATGATTATCTTGAATAACTTAACAAGATTGATAATATGATTATCCGTTGACAACTGAGTAATGAAATGAATTGAGTAATTAATGAGTTAACATGATCGTCCTGATTATTAACTGAGTAATGAAATGAATTAAGTGATTAATGAGTTAACATGATTGTCCTAATCACAATGAATGATGATGTTTGAGGATTGTTAATTGATGAATGATGAATGAATGACTATTGCCAGAAATTATACCATGGCGTTAGAAATATTACAGTTCTTCCGGTCTGATTGGCTCGGCACTTGCACAGGTCACACGTGACGCGAAAGTCCAATGATACTAGTCTGATGACGATGATTTCAAATAAGACATGACTCGGAAGGTAGTATTCAAAACCACTCTCCGATACCAACTCTGTAACACCCCAAACTAGGCGGATATTACAGTGCCGTGAATCCCCGACTGGGACCCACCAGGCGAATGAAAAGGATGAATTACACAAGATAAATGTAGTACCGAACCACATTACAACAGTAATTACTCCGATGAGGAGTTTAATTACAACACACCAGGACAATACCGAATACTAGTGTATTTTATATGAAGATAAAATACACAACACTGAATGAAACGGAGTATCAAAAATGAAAATCTGCAGCGGAAAAAAAAGGACAATAATATGAATAACTGAAAGATCGGGGCCCCTACTAGTATCACTAGGACTACTCGACATCAACATGCTATTCCCGTGCGTTTGCCTTGCCATGACCTGAAAAACAAAATCCCCAAACGGGTCGATTACAAAGAACAACAATCCTCAAGAGTTGAAAATACACAATCATGATTATATCCGAAGTTATGAAATATCCTGCCGAAACATACGCAATCAAACATGCTATATGAATCAACTAATCGATGCGGCTCAAAGGAATGGCGCCACACTACGTCCGGGATGAAAATGTGTGTGCACAAGCCACCAACGATCAAACACGCGTGGTCTTGTACCTAATCGGTCTCACGAGCAATCGACTCGAGTGCACAGTCCAATGTGAGGCCACCAACCAACACACGACTATAATGTGCCCGACATGAAAATCCTACACATACCAACCGCACGCCAAGATGACCCGGAATGCCACAATATAACAAAAGTGACATCGAAAATGAATAATGACTCACCGAGATGGAATGGTAATGAAATAAATGACAGTTCAATGAAAAGATTGGAACCGTCGTTCCTTATGACTGAAACGATTAATTGATAACAACAAGTTTTGATTATAATGATGAATGAGTTATGATTATGAATGAACAACAACAAAAGGTATGAATATCCTTTTAACCGAGTAAGAATTAACTTACTAAATACCGATGACAATTATCCTTCCACGAACCACGCCCTAAATGAAGTGTCGCACGAACAACCTTAATTCAATACAATTACCAACAATCCGATCAATACACGAATTAAACACGAATATAACGAATTCCAAACGTCGATACGACTAAACCAAGTCCAAAGAGACATTAAATCCAACACGTTGTATCCAACTCCGATTGTTTACAAACAAACTTCGATATACCAATATCAAAATTCCCCAAGAAGTGTTTCAAACCAACAAAACATCTCCAATACGATCAATAATCCGTTATGAATATCCAAAAAATGTGATAATAACAACAATTAGTCGAAAATCCCCAATTCCAACTCGATTTACAAGGTGTTTTGAATAATCCTCAATAATCCAATGAATCCTTATACAAACTCATAATCATATACATATCCCTTCATATATCATGATTATAACGTCCAAAACATCCTATTTCAACACAAAATCGAAGTCCAAAGTGTTGAAGGAATTACCTCTTGATGATCCAAGTGCTTTAATCCGAAGAATACGCGTTAGATTGATTATCCGGGCTTCACGATCGAAAGGAGATGAAGAAAATCAAACACCCAAATGATTTGTGAAGGAAAAACCCTCCCTCAAGCCTTATCTCTCGGTTGAAGGTGAAGAAAATGCGTAAAAATGGGTTGAAATGATGAAAATAATGATTTTATAGGGGTTGATGCTGCCGGACACGGCCCGTGCCGATCGGCACGGTCGTGTCAGCACCGGCCGACACTGGCGAAAGTGACTCGACCGTGTCTGCCCGACACGGTCGCGCGCGAGGGCCTCCCGACAGATGACCGTCCGACGGCGACTTCGGCATGACTCGGCCGTGCTGGGCGACACGGTCGGGCGTGCTCAGCGATCGATTCAGCTTATCCGGAAGGGTTCGACTCGGCCGTGCTGACGACAGTCGGGTCCCGAGGCGAACACTTCGGCACTTTCCGGACGAGTACGGCACGGGCCGTGTCGGACGACACGGCCGAAGTTCGTTCGGCGGTGATCGGCCAATGAGCGGTTGAGCTAAAACGACCATAACTCTCTCAGGACTCCGATTGACTCACCGTTTGAACCATTGGAAAGCTAACTCGATGCTCTATAATATTGCAAAGATTTAGAATTTTTGGAGTTACCAAAAATTAATGGTGATCTAACAAAGTCGAACTCATATGAGGAAAGTTGAAACGATGAACAATAACGATACTCAACTCGAAGTTTATACGAACGGTGAACACGGTGAATGAACATGATTGATGAATGATTATAATTGAGTGAAAATACACTGAGTGACAATTACAGACTGATAATTACTGAATGAAAATGAATGAATTACAACCGGGTATTACAAATGCAATACGGACAAGGTCCTAACACAAGACCTACAAATGCATACTCATATGACCACGTCAATATGATCACAACAATAACAATCATGTATACTCAAAGGAAATCCGACGATCCGGCGCCCTCAGCATAGATCCCTTTGTTGATCCTATCAGATCAACATAAGGTGGATAACTAACAATACTCATGTGAACAACAACACATGATAAAATCAATGATGCGAATTCACAAGATTCCATCAACACAATACTGGTAATCCAACGATCCAGCGCCCTCAGCATAGATCCCCATGATGATCCCGTCGAACCAACGCATGGTGGAAAACAACACCAACGATCCAGCGCCCTCAGCATAGATCCCCATGATGATCCCGTCGAACCAACGCATGGTGGACATCCGATCCAGCGCCCTCAGCATAGATCTCATGATCTCACAGGATCAACACAACGTATAATTCACATGATCTCACAGGATCAACACAACATAAACAATACAATTATGCATACACATATGCAACTCAATATGTTCATCAACATGAACAACATAACATGCACGACAACATGACAATTTACTAGGACGACTCCATGTTCAACAACATGAAAGAAAATGTACGAGACCAAAATAAATAACACTAAACCATAATCAATATGGAATACCTGCCCCGAGTCCTTTGGGAGCAACCTCGATGTCCAATCATCACCGATGATTATCCGCAACGCTCGACGATCCAAACGTATCATGAACCATAAATATTCGAATCCTAGTCTTTATCACAATGTAACCTCGATACTCGAACATACCAATAACTGAGATAAATCATATACATTATGATTTACCCCCTCCCAGAATCGAAAGAACGATATGCGATCCGAATATCCAGAGTTCACAATAATAATCATCGCTATATGCATTATAAACGAAATGAAACTGAAACCATTCATTAAACATTATAACTGAGCAAGTAATAACTTGCCTTGATACCGATACGACGATGATGAGGTCGTTACCAATTCCATTGTCATCATCTACAAGTTCCTCGGTCCCGACCAAAGCAATTCACGAACATCCTTGAACACGACCGCAGCATACGGTTATAGACACCGATCAATAAACTTGACCTAGTACAATAATCGATTAAACAACAATTCGATAATAATCAACCGCTAAAACCACTTCACAAACCCAACGGCTCAACAATATCTTAGTTAACCACAAGTCTGATCAAACCAACTAAAACGATCACGAATTCATAACCGAAACAGAATATATTACCCTGCCTGTTGACTTAGCGCACGTTAATCTTTTACTGTAGCGTGTGCTAAGTTGTTCCCGATAGCGTGCGCTAATAACGTGCAGTTACATGCATTTTGGATACCGATCAACATCTGGCGATTATCAAAGACTCAAGTGATTCTGAATCATGTTCATAGCTATCAAACAACGAAATCCAATATCCTTTAACATATAGGTAATCATCCGACTTTTAATTCAAGTCATATATTCATATTTCTTCTTTCTTAATATCAACAACCTAAACACCAAGAACTCATAATCATGCCATGTTCATCATCATATGAAGGAACCAACAACAACGACATCACAGATCCGAATTGAAGGAAGACATTATCCAACATATCTCTTTGAAGATAACAACTCATTCGAAACCATCTAATTCATATCAATATCTTCATATCAACAATAACATTATCATAATCCAGTAATCCAACTCATAATCCTACTTATGAACTTGTTTATATGATAATCATCAGCTCAAGAACATCATATACAATCCAAAACGAAATCTCAAAGTGAAGAGTAATTACCTTTTTGAAGGAATGGATTGATTTCCAAGGTTGAATCCATTTACAAGAATCACCAATGATTTCAAGCTTCAAATGTTGTTATGGATGATTAACTCCATCTTAATCCAGTGTTTGGAACCTCAAATATATCCCAACTCTCTCTCTCTCTCTCTCGGCTGAAAGAAGAAAGAATGACGAAATGCTTAATAACACCCTTCTGCCCCTTTTTATAATATTCATTATTAGCGTGCGCTAACATCTCATGTTTAGCGTGCGCTACCTCCTTAGCGTGCGCTAACTGACCTTGTTAGCGTGCGCTATCGAAGCCCAGAGGCTACTGTCTTGCTTCGTAAACTAACTTACGTACGTAATGCCCATGCATTAACGTACGTAAATCATCCTGCTTAGCGTACGCAAGTCATTTACCTTAGCGTGCGCTAATACCAGTTGACTTGCTACTATCTACCCCTACCACGACGATGCTCATGTCCCCACAAGACGAAATGCACAAATCAGGACAAGCTTCAGTGATGACCTATTTATAGTTAGCGTGCGCTAATCAACATGCATTAGTGTGCGCTAACACTACATTACAACATCCGTTGACTTATCAGAACGTGCGCCGAAAGTGGCCTGGTCCACGCGTAGATTCCTTCTGAGCTGATCTGCACTAGCGTACGCTAACCTATGAACGTAGCGTGCGCTAATCCTGCACGATAGCGTGCGCTATGCATGAATATCAGTGTGCGCTAATAACGCTATACTTGGCCATTTTCAGCTATCCTTGTCCAACATCTCGACATATCAAATACGAACATACGACATATACATTACTCAACACATTATATCCTCAAATACAATTGTCGACCAAATACGACAATTATACCAATATCGACATCTCGGTCCTTCATTTATTTTATCCCTACTGCATGCATTCCATGCTGTACAATATAACTCGGATAAAATAATATCAAACAATGATAGTAGAAATTTGGATATTACATTCTACACCTTAAAATAAGTTTCGTCCTCGAAACTTGCAATCCGTCATAGAAAACAACCGAATATCTTATTCAACCCAAAAATATCCCAAAACCATCACGACCGATCAATCATCATTATTCGAATAGCCAAACCGCATACTTACAAATACGCAGTCGACGATCTCCGGAGATACTAGCGGCCCGATCTCACATGCGGTCTCAATACGCTTACGATCACAATTCCCGATTCTCAACAAAATATATCATCTTCGGATGAAACAATCTGCCCGAATCAAATCCCGTCTGCTGATTACATAATCAAGTCCCAATCGATAAGACTAATAATACACAATACATCTCGCAAAACAAGCGCCCAAAACAATGACACGAATTCGAAACATCAACACAAAATCCGAGCGCTCGGATGATCACCAACAATGATCAACAATCAACCGAATTTATCATCGACCTGGTAAATTCCAATATGACCGACCAGAGGTCAAAACACAATCGAGAATATCATCAACGTGATAAACTCCAATATTACCAACGAATGATCAACGAAAATCGAGAATACCTTCACACGGTAAACTCCAACACGATCAACACAGAACCACAGAAACAGATATACGAAAAAGCAAAATTCTCAAAACGACACACCGATCACATACAGTGGATCTCAATAAACATATCCGACTGGCGAACATACCCCTCGGCATATGAACAACCGATCACAAACTGACGAACATACCCAATCATACACGGAGTGGAAACGACCACTCAATATCCAAAACCACCAGTATGGGGTCACCATCCCCAAATATACGCTTACAAGGAAATCATTCCAGAATCACTAAGGTAAAATCGCGCTACTACCATACCAATGGAATCACATAGCACATATGTTCCGGTTTCACAAAATCCCAAGTTTCCAAAATAATATTATGTGCATGAATCTACAACACGCAACATATTTCTCTTATCCGATAACTCAACCGATCATCACCGGATAATCAAACTAACATACCGAAGTTCGAATTCCTTTTCCATCGTACCATCAATATGATATGCACTATGCACTAAATGCGTATGTATATCAATCACATTTTCAAAACCAGTTTGAAATCACAAAGTCTCGTCAAGAATACAAATTTTCGAAAGTTCTTTCAAAAATTTCGAAACTAAAAACATAAATTTTGATAAGACCACAAAATCAATTTTCAAAAAAAAAAATTAACTTGGCTCGATGGTGCCAAGTATTCGATAACAGTTTCCTTCGAATCCACACGATTTCGAAGTTTTAAAAATGAAAAGTATGCAAATGCTCGACTATATCCATACTCCTGTATACCAATTCGGTTCGTCACCAATATCCACTGATACTCCATCGGAAAACCACACGATCGAGTTCCAAAATCTCAATATATAAATTCCGACTAAACTCCTTTTCCACACATGACTCGTATCGTCAACCATTTACCCTTCCTGGATCACCTCAAACATGATATGACAAAACGTTGAAACAAATCAACAAATCAAACAGGGCAAAAGACTTCCCGAGAAATTCCATTTGAACAAGTAAACCAAAGCCTCGAAAGGCGGAAATAACATAGGTAAACGATTGGTAAAGTGTTTTACAAGTCTCGGGAGTTTTAAGAAAACAGAAAAGCCGTTTGAAACATTAGGGTCTCAGCCCGTAACTCGTTCCGCATTACAAGAAGTTTTAAAAAGTAGAAAACTCTTTTTCGAACCCAAGTCCTGAGTTATAAAACCATTTCAAAATCAATTGGGTCTCGACCCAAAAATCATTTTCCGTAAAACATCCGTAAGACATTCATTTTGAAAAGTATCATTTTCAAATGATCAAAAGCAATTCATATATCTCAAAATGAATTAACATGTTATATGTTCTTCTCAACCATGCACAATATTTCTCCCAAATGCACAATTTTGTTCCAAAATCTAACCAACATACTGATTCTCAAAATTTTAACTCCTCAAGATCATCAATCCTGTCCCAACTCTGTCACCTCATACTATAACATATAATATTCTGCTGAATCTCAAAGCATATCAACTACAGAACGGCAAAAAATCTCAATGCAATTCAAAAATCCAAATACTTACAGATCGTGAAGCCGACGATTCCCCGTGATACTGGCACATGTCTCGACTCAAGAAAATACTCGACACAGATATTTTCAAAACACATGTTTGCCAAATCGGTTCGACTCAAGAACACAATACATCTCATTCCAGAGAATCTCATTAACACCATTTGGAAAGTTATAACAAGCCCAGTACGATACTGACAAATCCGATAACGCACAAGCCTGAGTGAACAGCAAAGACTCACGGCTCTAATATTTGTCAATCGACAACTCGAATGACGCAACAAAAACACGACCCAACTCGACCCAAATGCCTAGGTTTTCTCAACCGAAGCTCTGATACCATATTCTGTAACACCCCCAGATTTAACCGGAAATATTACAGCGCCGTGGGCCCCGAGATGGAACCCACAAGGCTAAAAGAAATTTTCGCAAACATTTACAAATGCCCAAGAGGCTAACGACAGTATTGTCTATTGAAAATAATCAAAGATTTATAAAACTCATTTGAAATCGCAAGGCCAAACTGCCGACATTCAAAAGTTTAGAAAACGATTTCCAAAGTAACCTCGGTTACGGATATCAAAAGAGCATTTCAAAATACTCACGCGAGGAAAAAGACCAACCAAAAAGATACTCTAGCAAAGACTACGAGAACCAAACAAGAAACTCAAAGCACACAACATGTCCTAGCCAAGATCCTCAGGGAAGCTCATCTCTTCACGACCGCTACAAGCTCGATACTCCAAGAACCTAAAAAGAAATCCCACGACGGGGTCAGCCATATTGTCCAACAATGATATCAATCACATCACATCAATAATACATACCAATGAGAATACAGAATAAGAATACGACCAACGTAATCTTACCGCCATAACTTTGCCTACTCAAGTAATTCTCAAACTATCATAACCAACTCACGATACGGAAATATACCATTTCTGACCAATACGATCCATCGCATAACATCATCAAATCCCAAGACGATAACCGATCGTCCATCAAGACGAATACCAAAGGAAATACGGAACATACCTCGAGATATGAAATGCCACGACAATCATACCAGTCTAATCCGAGATCAGATCAATGCAATACGGACAAGGTCCTAACACAAGACCTACAAATGCATACTCATATGACCACGTCAATATGATCACAACAATAACAATCATGTATACTCAAAGGAAATCTGACGATCCGGCGCCCTCAGCATAGATCCCTTTGTTGATCCTATCAGATCAACATAAGGTGGATAACTAACAATACTCATGTGAACAACAACAACACATGATAAAATCAATGATGCGAATTCACAAGATTCCATCAACACAATACTGGTAATCCAACGATCCAGCGCCCTCAGCATAGATCCCCATGATGATCCCGTCGAACCAACGCATGGTGGAAAACCTGTCCAACGATCCAGCGCCCTCAGCATAGATCCCCATGATGATCCCGTCGAACCAATGCATGGTGGACATCCGATCCAGCGCCCTCAGCATAGATCTCATGATCTCACAGGATCAACACAACGTATAATTCACATGATCTCACAGGATCAACACAACATAAACAATACAATTATGCATACACATATGCAACTCAATATGTTCATCAACATGAACAACATAACATGCACGACAACATGACAATTTACTAGGACGACTCCATGTTCAACAACATGAAAGAAAATGTACGAGACCAAAATAAATAACACTAAACCATAATCAATATGGAATACCTGCCCCGAGTCCTTCGGGAGCAACCTCGATGTCCAATCATCACCGATGATTATCCGCAACGCTCGACGATCCAAACGTATCATGAACCATAAATATTCGAATCCTAGTCTTTATCACAATGTAACCTCGATACTCGAACATACCAATAACTGAGATAAATCATATACATTATGATTTACCCCCTCCCAGAATCGAAAGAACGATATGCGATCCGAATATCCAAAGTTCACAATAATAATCATCGCTATATGCATTATAAACGAAATGAAACTGAAACCATTCATTAAACATTATAACTGAGCAAGTAATAACTTGCCTTGATACCGATACGACGATGATGAGGTCGTTACCAATTCCATTGTCATCATCTACAAGTTCCTCGGTCCCGACCAAAGCAATTCACGAACATCCTTGAACACGACCGCAGCATACGGTTATAGACACCGATCAATAAACTTGACCTAGTACAATAATCGATTAAACAACAATTCGATAATAATCAACCGCTAAAACCACTTCACAAACCCAACGGATCAACAATATCTTAGTTATCCACAAGTCTGATCAAACCACCTAAACCGATCACGAATTCATAACCGAAACAGAATATATTACCTGCTGTTGACTTAGCGCACGTTAATCTTTTACTGTAGCGTGTGCTAAGTTGTTCCCGATAGCGTGCGCTAGCCAGTAGGCTTAGCGTGCGCTAATAACGTGCAGTTACATGCATTCCGGATACCGATCAACATCTGGCGATTATCAAAGACTCAAGTGATTACGAATCATGTTCATAGCTATCAAACAACGAAATCCAATATCCTTTAACATATAGGTAATCATCCGACTTTTAATTCAAGTCATATATTCATATTTCTTCTTTCTTAATATCAACAACCTAAACACCAAGAACTCATAATCATGCCATGTTCATCATCATATGAAGGAACCAACAACAACGACATCACAGATCCGAATTGAAGGAAGACATTATCCAACATATCTCTTTGAAGATAACAACTCATTCGAAACCATCTAATTCATATCAATATCTTCATATCAACAATAACATTATCATAATCCTAATCCAACTCATAATCCTACTTATGAACTTGTTTATATGATAATCATCACCAAGAACATCATATACAATCCAAAACGAAATCTCAAAGTGAAGAGTAATTACCTTTTTGAAGGAATGGATTGATTTCCAAGGTTGAATCCATTTACAAGAATCACCAATGATTTCAAGCTTCAAATGTTGTTATGGATGATTAACTCCATCTTAATCCAGTGTTTGGAACCTCAAATATATCCCAACTCTCTCTCTCTCTCTCTCGGCTGAAAGAAGAAAGAATGACGAAATGCTTAATAACACCCTTCTGCCCCTTTTTATAATATTCATTATTAGCGTGCGCTAACAACTCATGTTTAGCGTGCGCTACATCCTTAGCGTGCGCTAACTGACCTTGTTAGCGTGCGCTATCGAAGCCCAGAGGCTACTGTCTTGCTTCGTAAACTAACTTACGTACGTAATGCCCATGCATTAACGTACGTAAATCATCCTGCTTAGAGTACGCAAGTCATTTACCTTAGCGTGCGCTAATACCAGTTGACTTGCTACAGTCTACACCTACCACGAAGATGCTCATGACCCCACAAGTCGAAATCAACTAATAAAGCCAAGATTCCCTGTTGACCGATATATAGTTAGCGTTCGCTAATCAACATGCATTAGCGTGCGCTAACACTACATTACAACATCCGTTGACTTATCAGAACGTGCGCCGAAAGTGGCCTGGTCCACGCGTAGATTCCTTCGGTGATCCGCACTAGCGTACGCTAACCTATGAACGTAGCGTGCGCTAATCTCGCACGATAGCGTGCGCTATGCATGAATATCGGTGTGCGCTAATAACGCTATACTTGGCCATTTTCAGCTATCCTTGTCCAACATCTCGACATATCAAATACGAACATACGACATATACATTACTCAACACATTATATCTCAAATACAATTGTCGACCAAATACGACAATTATACCAATACTCACATCTCAGTCCTTCATTTATTTTATCCCTACTGTACAGATTCCATGCTGTACAATATAACTCGGATAAAATAATATCAAACAACAGTAGTAGAAATTTCGGATATTACATTCTACACAACTTAAAATAAGTTTCGTCCTCGAAACTTGCAATCCGTCATAGAAAACAACCGAACATACTGTTCAACCCAAAAATATCCCAAAACCATCACGACACTGATCAATCATCATTATTCTGAATAGCCAAAACCGCATACTTACAAATACGCAGGTCGACGATCTCGGAGATACTAGCGGCGATCTCAGCATGCGGTCTCAATACGCTACGATCACAATTCCACGATTCTCAACAAAATATATCATCTTCGGATGAAACAATGCCCGAATCAAATCCCGTCCGCACTGATTACATAATCAAGTCCCAATCGATAAGACTAATAATACACAATACATCGCAAAACAAGCGCCCAAAACAATGACACGAATTCAAACATCAACACAAAATCCGAACGCTCGGATGATCACCAACAATGATCAACAATCAACCGAATTTATCATCGACACGGTAAATTCCAATATGACCACTGCAGGTCAAAACACAATCGAGAATATCATCAACGTGATAAACTCCAATATTACCAACGAATGATCAACGAAAATCGAGAATACCTTCACACGGTAAACTCCAACACGATCAACACGGAACCACGTAAAGCGGATATACAAAAAGCAAAATTCTCAAAACGACACACCGATCACATACGGTGGATCTCAATAAACATATCCGATGGCGAACATACCCTCGGCATATGAACAACCGATCACAAACCGACGAACATACCTAATCATACACGGAGTGAAAGCGACCACTCAATATCCAAACCACCGGATGGGGTCACCATCCCCAAATCTACGCTTACAAGGAAATCATTCCGAATCACTAAGGTAAAATCGCTACTACCATACCAATGGAATCACATAGCACATATGTTCCGGTTTCACAAAATCCCAAGTTTCCAAAATAATATTATGTGCATGAATCTACAACACGCAACATATTTCTCTTATCCGATAACTCAACCGATCATCACCGGATAATCAAACTAACATACCGAAGTTCGAATTCCTTTTCCATCGTACCATCAATATGATATGCACTATGCACTAAATGCGTATGTATATCAATCACATTTTCAAAACCTTTGAAATCACAAAGTCTCGTCAAGAATACAAATTTTGAAAGTTCTTTCAAAATTTGAAACTAAAAACATAAATTTTGATACGACCACAAAATCAATTTTCAAAAAAAAAATTAACTTGGCTCGATGGTGCCAAGTATTCGATATCATTTCCTTCGAATCCACACGATTTGAAGTTTTAAAAATGAAAAGTATGCAAATGCTCGACTATATCCATACTCCCGTATACCAATTCGGTTCGTCACCAATATCCACCGATATTCCATCGAAAACCACACGATCGAGTTCCAAAATCTCAATATATAAATTCGATTAAACTCCTTTTCCACACATGACTCGTATCGTCAACCATTTACCCTTCTGGATCACCTCAAACATGATATGACAAAACATTGAAACAAATCAACAAATCAAACAGGCGAAAGACTTCGAGAAATTCCATTTGAACAAGTAAACCAAAGCCTCGAAAGGCGGAAATAACATAGGTAAACGATTGGTAAAGTGTTTTACAAGTCTCGGGAGTTTTAAGAAAACAGAAAAGCCGTTTGAAACATTAGGGTCTCAGCCCGTAACTCGTTCCGCATTACAAGAAGTTTTAAAAAGTAGAAAACTCTTTTTGAACCCAAGTCTGAGTTATAAAACCATTTCAAAATCAATTGGGTCTCGACCCAAAAATCATTTTCCGTAAAACATCCGTAAGACATTCATTTTGAAAAGTATCATTTTCAAATGATCAAAAGCAATTCATATATCTCAAAATGAATTAACATGTTATATGTTCTTCTCAACCATGCACAATATTTCTCCCAAATGCACAATTTTGTTCCAAAATCTAACCAACATACTGATTCTCAAAATTTTAACTCCTCAAGATCATCAATCCTGTCCCAACTCTGTCACCTCATACTATAACATATAATATTCTGCTGAATCTCAAAGCATATCAACTACAGAACGGCAAAAAATCTCAATGCAATTCAAAAATCCAAATACTTACAGATCGTGAAGCCGACGATTCCCCGTGATACTGGCACATGTCTCGACTCAAGAAAATACTCGACACAGATATTTTCAAAACACACGTTTGCCAAATCGGTTCGACTCAAGAACACAATACATCTCATTCCAGAGAATCTCATTAACACCATTTGGAAAGTTATAACAAGCCCAGTACGATACTGGCAAATCCGATAACGCACAAGCCTGAGTGAACAGCAAAGACTCACGGCTCTAATATTTGTCAATCGACAACTTGAATGACGCAACAAAAACACGACCCAACTCGACCCAAATGCCTAGGTTTTCTCAACCTAAGGTCTGATACCATATTCTGTAACACCCCCAGATTTAACCGGAAATATTACAGCGTCGTGGGCCCCGAGATGGAACCCAATAGGCTAAAAGAAATTTTCGCAAACATTTACTATTGCCCAAGAGGCTAACGACATTGTCTATTGAAAATAATCAAAGATTTATAAAACTCATTTGAAATCGCAAGGCCAAATGCCGACATTCAAAAGTTTAGAAAACGATTTCCAAAGTAACCTCGGTTACGGATATCAAAAGAGCATTTCAAAATACTCACGCCGAGGAAAAGACCAACCAAAAAGATACTCTAGCAGCGGACTACGAGAACCAAACAAGAAACTCAAAGCACACAACATGTCCTAGCCGGTATCCTCCGGGAAGCTCATCTCTTCACGACCGCTACAAGCTCGATACTCCAAGAACCTAAAAAGAAATCCCACGACGGGGTCGGCCATAACGTCCAACAATGATATCAATCACATCACATCAATAATACATACCAATGAGAATACAGAATAAGAATACGACCAACGTAATCTTACCGCCATAACTTTGCCTACTCAAGTAATTCTCAAACTATCATAACCAACTCACGATACGGAAATATACCATTTCTGACCAATACGATCCATCGCATAACATCATCAAATCCCAAGACGATAACCGATCGTCCATCAAGACGAATACCAAAGGAAATACGGAACATACCTCGAGATATGAAATGCCACGACAATCATACCCGATTAATCCGAGATCGGATCAATGCAATACGGACAAGGTCCTAACCCAAGACCTACCACTGCATACTCATATGACCACGTCACTATGATCACACCAACAACCATCATGTATACTCAAAGGAAATCCGACGATCCGGCGCCTCGGATAGATCCCTTTGTTGATCCTATCGATCAACATAAGGTGGATAACTAACAATACTCATGTGAACAACAACACATGATAAAATCAATGATGCGAATTCACAAGATTCCATCAACACAATACTGGTAATCCAACGATCCAGCGCCCTCAGCATAGATCCCCATGATGATCCCGTCGAACCAACGCATGGTGGAAAACCTGTCCAACGATCCAGCGCCCTCAGCATAGATCCCCATGATGATCCCGTCGAACCAACGCATGGTGGACATCCGATCTGGCCCTCAGATAGATCTCATGATCTCACAGGATCAACACAACGTATAATTCACATGATCTCACAGGATCAACACAACATAAACAATACAATTATGCATACACATATGCAACTCAATATGTTCATCAACATGAACAACATAACATGCACGACAACATGACAATTTACTAGGGCGACTCCATGTTCAACAACATGAAAGAAAATGTACGAGACCAAAATAAATAACACTAAACTATAATCAATATGGAATACCGCCCGAGTCGCCGGGAGCAACCTCGATGTCCAATCATCACCGATGATTATCCGCAACGCTCGACGATCCAAACGTATCATGAACCATAAATATTCGAATCCTAGTCTTTATCACAATGTAACCTCGATACTCGAACATACTAATAAGCGAGATAAATCATATACATTATGATTTACCCTCCAGAATCGAAAGAACGATATGCGATCCGAATATCCAAAGTTCACAATAATAATCATCGCTATATGCATTATAAACGAAATGAAATGAAACCATTCATTAAACATTATAACCGAGCAAGTAATAACTTGCCTTGATACCGATCTGACGATGATGAGGTCGTTACCAATTCCATTGTCATCATCTACAAGTTCCTCGGTCCCGACCAAAGCAATTCACGAACATCCTTGAACACGACCACAAAGATACGGTTATAGACACCGATCAATAAACTTGACCTAGTACAATAATCGATTAAACAACAATTCGATAATAATCAAACGCAAAAAACACTTCACAAACCCAACGGCTCAACAATATCTTAGTTAACCACAAGTCCGATCAAACCAACTAAAGCGATCACGAATTCATAACCGAAAGCAGAATATATTACCTGCTGTTGACTTAGCGCACGTTAATCTTTTACTGTAGCGTGTGCTAAGTTGTTCCCGATAGCGTGCGCTAGCCAGTAGGCCTAGCGTGCGCTAATAACGTGCAGTTACATGCATTTCGGATACCGATCAACATCTGGCGATTATCAAAGACTCAAGTGATTCTGAATCATGTTCATAGCTATCAAACAACGAAATCCAATATCCTTTAACATATAGGTAATCATCCGACTTTTAATTCAAGTCATATATTCATATTTCTTCTTTCTTAATATCAACAACCTAAACACCAAGAACTCATAATCATGCCATGTTCATCATCATATGAAGGAACCAACAACAACGACATCACAGATCCGAATTGAAGGAAGACATTATCCAACATATCTCTTTGAAAATAACAACTCATTCGAAACCATCTAATTCATATCAATATCTTCATATCAACAATAACATTATCATAATCCAGTAATCCAACTCATAATCCTACTTATGAACTTGTTTATATGATAATCATCAGCTCAAGAACATCATATACAATCCAAAACGAAATCTCAAAGTGAAGAGTAATTACCTTTTTGAAGGAATGGATTGATTTCCAAGGTTGAATCCATTTACAAGAATCACCAATGATTTCAAGCTTCAAATGTTGTTATGGATGATTAACTCCATCTTAATCCAGTGTTTAGAACCTCAAATATATCCCAACTCTCTCTCTCTCTCTCTCTCGGCTGAAAGAAGAAAGAATGACGAAATGCTTAATAACACCCTTCTGCCCCTTTTTATAATATTCATTATTAGCGTGCGCTAACATCTCATGTTTAGCGTGCGCTACCTCCTTAGCGTGCGCTAACTGACCTTGTTAGCGTGCGCTATCGAAGCCCAGAGGCTACTGTCTTGCTTCGTAAACTAACTTACGTACGTAATGCCCATGCATTAACGTACGTAAATCATCCTGCTTAGAGTACGCAAGTCATTTACCTTAGCGTGCGCTAATACCAGTTGACTTGCTACAGTCTACACCTACCACGAAGATGCTCATGACCCCACAAGTCGAAATCAACTAATAAAGCCAAGATTCCCTGTTGACCGATATATAGTTAGCGTGCGCTAATCAACATGCATTAGCGTGCGCTAACACTACATTACAACATCCGTTGACTTATCAGAACGTGCGCCGAAAGTGGCCTGGTCCACGCGTACATTCCTTCTGAGCTGATCTGCACTAGCGTACGCTAACCTATGAACGTAGCGTGCGCTAATCCTGCACGATAGCGTGCGCTATGCATGAATATCAGTGTGCGCTAATAACGCTATACTTGGCCATTTTCAGCTATCCTTGTCCAACATCTCGACATATCAAATACGAACATACGACATATACATTACTCAACACATTATATCCTCAAATACAATTGTCGACCAAATACGACAATTATACCAATCTCGACATCTCGGTCCTTCATTTATTTTATCCCTACATGCTGATTCCATCTTTGTACAATATAACTCGGATAAAATAATATCAAACAATGATAGTAGAAATTTGGATATTACATTCTACACCCCTTAAAATAAGTTTCGTCCTCGAAACTTGCAATCCGTCATAGAAAACAACCGAACATCTTGTTCAACCCAAAAATATCCCAAAACCATCACGACCGATCAATCATCATTATTCGAATAGCCAAAACCGCATACTTACAAATACGCAGTCGACGATCTCGAGATACTAGCGGCCGATCTCACATGCAGTCTCAATACGCTTACGATCACAATTCACGATTCTCAACAAAATATATCATCTTCGGATGAAACAATCTGCCCGAATCAAATCCCGTCTGCCTGATTACATAATCAAGTCCCAATTCTGATAAGACTAATAATACACAATACATCTGCAAAACAACTGCCCAAAACAATGACATGAATTCCAAAACATCAACACAAAATCCGAACGCTCAGATGATCACCAACAATGATCAACAATCAACCGAATTTATCATCGACCTGGTAAATTCCAATATGACCGACCAGAGGTCAAAACACAATCGAGAATATCATCAACGTGATAAACTCCAATATTACCAACGAATGATCAACGAAAATCGAGAATACCTTCACACGGTAAACTCCAACACGATCAACACAGAACCACAGAAACAGATATACAAAAAAGCAAAATTCTCAAAACGACACACCGATCACATACAGTGGATCTCAATAAACATATCCGACTGGCGAACATACCCCTCGGCATATGAACAACCGATCACAAACTGACGAACATACCCAATCATACACGGAGTGGAAACGACCACTCAATATCCAAAACCACCAGTATGGGGTCACCATCCCCAAATCTACGCTTACAAGGAAATCATTCCAGAATCACTAAGGTAAAATCGCGCTACTACCATACCAATGGAATCACATAGCACATATGTTCCGGTTTCACAAAATCCCAAGTTTCCAAAATAATATTATGTGCATGAATCTACAACACGCAACATATTTCTCTTATCCGATAACTCAACCGATCATCACCGGATAATCAAACTAACATACCGAAGTTCGAATTCCTTTTCCATCGTACCATCAATATGATATGCACTATGCACTAAATGCGTATGTATATCAATCACATTTTCAAAACCAGTTTGAAATCACAAAGTCTCGTCAAGAATACAAATTTTCGAAAGTTCTTTCAAAAATTTCGAAACTAAAAACATAAATTTTGATAAGACCACAAAATCAATTTTCAAAAAAAATTAACTTGGCTCGATGGTGCCAAGTATTCGATAACAGTTTCCTTCGAATCCACACGATTTCGAAGTTTTAAAAATGAAAAGTATGCAAATGCTCGACTATATCCATACTCCTGTATACCAATTCGGTTCGTCACCAATATCCACTGATATTCCATCGGAAAACCACACGATCGAGTTCCAAAATCTCAATATATAAATTCCGATTAAACTCCTTTTCCACACATGACTCGTATCGTCAACCATTTACCCTTCCTGGATCACCTCAAACATGATATGACAAAACGTTGAAACAAATCAACAAATCAAACAGGGCGAAAGACTTCCCGAGAAATTCCATTTGAACAAGTAAACCAAAGCCTCGAAAGGCGGAAATAACATAGGTAAACGATTGGTAAAGTGTTTTACAAGTCTCGGGAGTTTTAAGAAAATAGAAAAGCCGTTTGAAACATTAGGGTCTCAGCCCGTAACTCGTTCCGCATTACAAGAAGTTTTAAAAAGTAGAAAACTCTTTTTCGAACCCAAGTCCTGAGTTATAAAACCATTTCAAAATCAATTGGGTCTCGACCCAAAAATCATTTTCCGTAAAACATCCGTAAGACATTCATTTTGAAAAGTATCATTTTCAAATGATCAAAAGCAATTCATATATCTCAAAATGAATTAACATGTTATATGTTCTTCTCAACCATGCACAATATTTCTCCCAAATGCACAATTTTGTTCCAAAATCTAACCAACATACTGATTCTCAAAATTTTAACTCCTCAAGATCATCAATCCTGTCCCAACTCTGTCACCTCATACTATAACATATAATATTCTGCTGAATCTCAAAGCATATCAACTACAGAACGGCAAAAAATCTCAATGCAATTCAAAAATCCAAATACTTACAGATCGTGAAGCCGACGATTCCCCGTGATACTGGCACATGTCTCGACTCAAGAAAATACTCGACACAGATATTTTCAAAACACACGTTTGCCAAATCGGTTCGACTCAAGAACACAATACATCTCATTCCAGAGAATCTCATTAACACCATTTGGAAAGTTATAACAAGCCCGATGCGATCTTGGCAAATCCGATAACGCACAAGCTTTGAGTGAACAAAGAAAGACTCACGGCTCTAATATTTGTCAATCGACAACTCGAATGACGCAACAAAAACACGACCCAATGGACCCAAATGCCTAGGTTTTCTCAACCTAAGCTCGATACCATATTCGTAACACCCCGCATTTAACCGGAAATATTACAGCTCCGTGGGCCCCGAGATGGAACCCACAAGGCTAAAAGAAATTTTCGCAAACATTTACAAATGCCCAAGAGGCTAACGATGATTGTCTATTGAAAATAATCAAAGATTTATAAAACTCATTTGAAATCGCAAGGCCAACCGCCGACATTCAAAAGTTTAGAAAACGATTTCCAAAGTAACCTCAGTTACCAGATATCAAAAGAGCATTTCAAAATACTCACGCCGAGGAAAAAGACCAACCAAAAAGATACTCTAGCAGCGGACTACGAGAACCAAACAAGAAACTCAAAGCACACAACATGTCCTAGCCAGTATCCTCCGGGAAGCTCATCTCTTCACGACCGCTACAAGCTCGATACTCCAAGAACCTAAAAAGAAATCCCACGACGGGGTCAGCCATAACGTCCAACAATGATATCAATCACATCACATCAATAATACATACCAATGAGAATACAGAATAAGAATACGACCAACGTAATCTTACCGCCATAACTTTGCCTACTCAAGTAATTCTCAAACTATCATAACCAACTCACGATACGGAAATATACCATTTCTGACCAATACGATCCATCGCATAACATCATCAAATCCCAAGACGATAACCGATCGTCCATCAAGACGAATACCAAAGGAAATACGGAACATACCTCGAGATATGAAATGCCACGACAATCATACCAGTCTAATCCGAGATCAGATCAATGCAATACGGACAAGGTCCTAACACAAGACCTACAAATGCATACTCATATGACCACGTCAATATGATCACAACAATAACAATCATGTATACTCAAAGGAAATCCGACGATCCAGCGCCCTCAGCATAGATCCCTTTGTTGATCCTATCAGATCAACATAAGGTGGATAACTAACAATACTCATGTGAACAACAACACATGATAAAATCAATGATGCGAATTCACAAGATTCCATCAACACAATACTGGTAATCCAACGATCCAGCGCCCTCAGCATAGATCCCCATGATGATCCCGTCGAACCAACGCATGGTGGAAAACCTATCCAACGATCCAGCGCCCTCAGCATAGATCCCCATGATGATCCCGTCGAACCAACTCATGGTGGACATCCGATCCAGCGCCCTCAGCATAGATCTCATGATCTCACAGGATCAACACAACGTATAATTCACATGATCTCACAGGATCAACACAACATAAACAATACAATTATGCATAGACATATGCAACTCAATATGGTCATCAACATCAACAACATAACATGCACGACAACATGACAATTTACTAGGACGACTCCATGTTCAACAACATGAAAGAAAATGTACGAGACCAAAATAAATAACACTAAACCATAATCAATATGGAATACCTGCCCCGAGTCCTTCGGGAGCAACCTCGATGTCCAATCATCACCGATGATTATCCGCAACGCTCGACGATCCAAACGTATCATGAACCATAAATATTCGAATCCTCGTCTTTATCACAATGTAACCTCGATACTCGAACATACCAATAACCGAGATAAATCATATACATTATGATTTACCCCCTCCCAGAATCTAAAGAACGATATGCGATCCGAATATCCAGAGTTCACAATAATAATCATCGCTATATGCATTATAAACGAAATGAAACTGAAACCATTCATTAAACATTATAACTGAGCAAGTAATAACTTGCCTTGATACCGATACGACGATGATGAGGTCGTTACCAATTCCATTGTCATCATCTACAAGTTCCTCGGTCCCGACCAAAGCAATTCACGAACATCCTTGAACACGACCGCAGCATACGGTTATAGACACCGATCAATAAACTTGACCTAGTACAATAATCGATTAAACAACAATTCGATAATAATCAACCGCTAAAACCACTTCACAAACCCAACGGCTCAACAATATCTTAGTTAACCACAAGTCTGATCAAACCAACTAAAACGATCACGAATTCATAACCGAAACAGAATATATTACCCTGCCTGTTGACTTAGCGCACGTTAATCTTTTACTGTAGCGTGTGCTAAGTTGTTCCCGATAGCGTGCGCTAGCCAGTAGGCTTAGCGTGCGCTAATAACGTGCAGTTACATGCATTTCGGATACCGATCAACATCTGGCGATTATCAAAGACTCAAGTGATTCTGAATCATGTTCATAGCTATCAAACAACGAAATCCAATATCCTTTAACATATAGGTAATCATCCGACTTTTAATTCAAGTCATATATTCATATTTCCTCTTTCTTAATATCAACAACCTAAACACCAAGAACTCATAATCATGCCATGTTCATCATCATATGAAGGAACCAACAACAACGACATCACAAATCCGAATTGAAGGAAGACATTATCCAACATATCTCTTTGAAGATAACAACTCATTCGAAACCATCTAATTCATATCAATATCTTCATATCAACAATAACATTATCATAATCCGGTAATCCAACTCATAATCCTACTTATGAACTTGTTTATATGATAATCATCAGCTCAAGAACATCATATACAATCCAAAACGAAATCTCAAAGTGAAGAGTAATTACCTTTTTGAAGGAATGGATTGATTTCCAAGGTTGAATCCATTTACAAGAATCACCAATGATTTCAAGCTTCAAATGTTGTTATGGATGATTAACTCCATCTTAATCCAGTGTTTGGAACCTCAAATATATCCCAACTCTCTCTCTCTCTCTCTCTTGGCTGAAAGAAGAAAGAATGACGAAATGCTTAATAACACCCTTCTGCCCCTTTTTATAATATTCATTATTAGCGTGCGCTAACATCTCATGTTTAGCGTGCGCTACCTTCTTAGCGTGCGCTAACTGACCTTGTTAGCGTGCGCTATCGAAGCCCAGAGGCTACTGTCTTGCTTCGTAAACTAACTTACGTACGTAATGCCCATGCATTAACGTACGTAAATCATCCTGCTTAGAGTACGCAAGTCATTTACCTTAGCGTGCGCTAATACCACTTGACTTGCTACAGTCTACACCTACCACGAAGATGCTCATGACCCCACAAGTCGAAATCAACTAATAAAGCCAAGATTCCCTGTTGACCGATATATAGTTAGCGTGCGCTAATCAACATGCATTAGCGTGCGCTAACACTACATTACAACATCCGTTGACTTATCAGAACGTGCGCTTAAAGTGGCCTGGTCCACGCGTAGATTCCTTCTGAGCTGATCTGCACTAGCGTACGCTAACCTATGAACGTAGCGTGCGCTAATCCTGCACGATAGCGTGCGCTATGCATGAATATCACCATTTTCAGCTATCCTTGTCCAACATCTCGACATATCAAATACGAACATACGACATATACATTACTCAACACATTATATCCTCAAATACAATTGTCGACCAAATACGACAATTATACCAATACTGACATCTCAGTCCTTCATTTATTTTATCCCTACTGTACAGATTCCATGCTGTACAATATAACTCGGATAAAATAATATCAAACAACAGTAGTAGAAATTTCGGATATTACAGTTGATGGATATGGTCCTCGGCTTTGAGGTAATCTAAGTATTTGTTCAGTCATGTGGATAATTAGTATGTTGAGTTGTTGTATATGTTGAGGTTTCGTGTAATGAGTTTCGTATCGGTTATTCGTTGAGGGATGTTGATCCCAGGACTGTTGTTTTGAGATCGTAGATCGTGTTGGTCATTCATTTGGGGATGATGATCCCAGGATTGATGTTTTGGATATTGATTAGTCGTGTCGACTTTTCATTGTCAGTTTGTTGTTGTTCACTTCGGTGAGTCTTTTGATCTTTATTGGATATGTATTTCTTTGAGTTTCGTTGTCAGGTTGCATCTTGACATATCTGGAGTCATATCTGCGTGCCGATTGGTTATTGTGTAGGATTTTTAGCCGGGCACATGATGGTTATGTGTTGATATTTCCACATTGAACCGTGCACACGAGACGTAGTTCGTGAGGCTAATTAGGTACAAGACCACACGTGTATGTGATCAATACCCGGGGTGGCTTGTGCACGGACACATTTCCGGATCGGGCGTACTGTGACGTCCATCTTTTGAGCCATATTGTTGGGTCGTTCGTAGTCCATGTATTATTGGATATGTTCGGCGGTTTGCGACTGGTTGTTCATACGCCCGAGGGGTATGTTCGCCAGTCAGAGTTATTTCTTGAGATCCATTATTGTTGATCATTTGGAGTCTACCTTGTTGAGGGTATTCTCGGTTATTGTTGGTCCTTTGTTGATCATTTGGAGTCTACCTTGTTGAGGGTATTCTCGGTTATTGTTGGTCTTTTGTTGATCATTTGGAGTCTACTTTGTTGAGGGTATTCTCGGTTATAGTTGATCTTTTGTTAATCGTGTTTGTAGTTTACCTTGTTGAGGGTACTCTCAGTCATCGTTGATCCTTCGTTGGTCATATTGGAGCTATCATGTCGATGATATTCTCAGTGATGTATTGGTTGATCATTGTTATTGATCGTATGAGCATTCAGACTGTACGTCGATGTTTCGGGATTTGTATTCATTGTCATGTGGTAGTTGATCTACAGATATGTTGTGTACTGTTGGTTTATCTAGGTTGAGTTTTGATTGTGTAATCCGATGGATAGGATTTGGCACGGATGAATTATTTCATGATTATGAGTTATGATGATGTTTTGAGGATTGTTGGTATTTTTGAAATTCAATACAGATAATTGTTGTTAAGTTCATTTCGTCATTCGAGGATGCGAAATGTGGATTATGGTAAGGATTTGGATTATTATGGATTGGTAAGGTTATAGCGGTAAGATTACGTTGGTAGTATTCTTACAGTATTATTACATTGGTATGTAATTATTTATGATGATGTGATCGGTATCATTATTGAGTATTGTGGCTGACCCCGTCGTGGGCTTTATTTTTAGGTACTCGGAGATCGAGCTAGTAGCGGTCGTGAAGGGATGAGCTTCCCGATGTGATACTGGCTGTGGCTTGTTTTCGGAGAATTGAGTATTCTTTTCCGGTTATTTATTTCTGCTGCAAATGTGTATTTTGAACTGTATTTATCCGCTGCGTGTGTATATCTCAAAATGGCTTTTCGGTATCTTTATCCGCTGCGTGTGTGTATTTTAAAAGGGCCTTTTTGGCATTTTGTGAACTTGAGTTATTTCGTTTAACCTTTTCCTAAACTATTTTATCGGTACGTTTAAGTGGTAGCTTAACGTACATTTTGAACTATCGAGATTTGGCACTTCGCCTTGTATTTTCAAACGGTATTTTATGACGGTATTTGAGAACTTTGTTTTTGAAAATATTTGAGTATTTAAAATATTACCGTCATCAGCCTTTCGGCGCTTTTGAATTGGTTTTGTAAACGGTTTTTAGCCTGGTGGGTTCCAGACGGACCCAGACCCACGTATAATATCCGGATGGTTTTGGGGGTGTTACAGAAGATGGTATCGGAGCTTGGGTTTCGTGAAACCCAGGCGTGTGTGTTATGTGGCTCTACCGGTACGTTAGTAGCGTGGCTTTTGAAAATGAGTTTTTCTGACTTTTGAATCGAATCGATTTTTGGAGTTTCCAAAATTTTCGTGATTCTTTTCAAACTGCTATTTGTGATATTGGTGTGTGTTGGTACCGTATTGAGACTTTGTATGGGAGTCGTGTGCTAGTATCACGGGAGATCATCGGCTTCACGCACCTGTAAGTATATTGGTTTGGTTATTTCGCTTGTGGCGACGCTTGATTGTTTTGTGATGAGTTGGAAAATTTTGGATTTATCTGTTGTTGGTGACTGGTTGCAAGTTTCGAGGACGAAACTTATTTTAAGGGGAGTAGTATGTAATACCCGGATTTTCAGTATAAATTTTTCGCGTTATTTTATCTGAGATATACTGTATAGTTTGGTATCTATACAGTATGGATAAAATAAATTGAGAACCGAGACAGTTATACTGGTGTGATTATCATTTTTGAATGACAGATATATTCAGGATATGTTGTATCAGGTTGAACTGATTCGGATATCAGGTATACCGTATGAGAATATTTTTGGATTCAGTATGTGTATTCAGTATGCCGTATGTTTGTATTTCGTACGTCGAGACGGCGGACAGGAACAGTTGGATTTTTGGCTAAGTATAAAAGCCATTATGTACGTTAAGCCTTGGAGCTTACGTACGTAAAATGTGTTAGCTTACGTACGTTATATAGTGTACATAACGTACGTAACAAGAGGAATCGGACAGTGGGGCCCGTGGTCGGCAGCTTTCGGCGCAGATGTGGACAGGTGAGTCAACAGATGGAGTTACGTACGTTATATAGGGTGTATTACGTACGTAATACGAGTATAATACTGTAGCAAGTCAACGTACGTATTACGTACGCAACGGATTAAGTGTTACGTACGTTACGGGGCGGCTGGCCGAGTCGTGGCTGAGATGACCTCGATGGCCGAGCATGGTCGGACGTGACTCGTTGGGATGGCCGAGCATGGTCGGCAGTGATTCGCATGGATGGCCGATCACGGTCGGCAGTGACTCGCAGGGATGGCTAGAATTGGCCGATAACGTACGTAAGGCAGTGGCCGGTTACGGCCGTAAGGGCCAGTTACGTACGTAAGCCAGCTGCCGGTTACGTACGTAAGTGTTCCGATAGAACTGGGCAGTGAGCAGGCCATGGCCGGTTACGTACGTAAGGCAGTGGCCGGTTACGTACGTAATGGCCCGGCAGGTCTCGGCCTATATAAGGCCTGGACCGGGTCACTTCGACATTTTCACTTTTTTCTTCATTTTTTCGCGATTCCTTCAGCAAGAATTGATGGATTTGAGTAAGAACAACTTATGACAACATGTTTTGGAAGTTGGAATCATGGATTAACATCATCTTCCACCCGGATCGAAGGTAAGAACACCTAAACACTTGTTTTTGGATATTCTTGGAGTTTCTTGATGTTTTGGCCGATTTGATTCGTTTTGGTTCAGATTATTGATGGAACTTTGTTGTAAACTCGTAATCATTCAGTATTCTTGAAGTTTTGTGGAAAGAATTCGAGTATTTCTTTGAATAATCGATTGAATTGGACTATGCCTTCAAAGTGTTCGATGAAATGTCTCAATGAGTAGAACTTGGAAAATTCTACACGTTTTCGTATGAATGGTGATGGAAATGATATTGTTGTGATGATTCTTGGTAATTATGGGAATTTTGTTAAAGGAAGATAATGAATTGGTGGTCAAATGATTCGATTATGTTGTTATGATTATGGAATCGTAGTATTCTCGATGTTCTTGGTGGTTTGTTGCGATTCATGATGTTATGAGAAGTATATGTTGAAGGACATGATTATATACACCTTGAATTATGATTAAGGGTTGTTTAGATGTTAGAAAATATCGGGTTATGTTGTTTTATGGATTATGAACGTGAATTTGGATAATTCGTGTTCTTAAAGAACTCTTGAGTTACATGTTATGATTTTGGAAGGATTTCGGATAATTTTGGAATGTGATTATTCACGATAATAATCGGTAAATTGTTTTCTACGAATTTACAAGTATGAACAAGAAGGAGTTTTGTCTTCGTATTTGGAGTTGAAGTTGGAATCGAATATGTTATAAAATCCTTAATGTCGAGATGAATTGATCATTGATTTGATGAATACGTTTTAAGGTGTTGGTGTTTTAGATATGAATATGGAATATTCATATCTAGAACTAAGTTATGTGTTTTGGTACAATATTCATATAGGAATACGAATATGATTTCGGATTTGATAAGTTTATGATTCACTTTTGAGTTTGAGAATTCATAGGTATTTAACAAGTGTTCAATTCGGATAATGGAATTATTTGAAACCTTTGGAATATGGTTATCTATGATGTTGAATTAATCGGATCGTCCGGATTGATGATGATAACCGGTAATTGGATTTTATTATGATTATACAAGGAGGAAACTTGTAGTTGTTTTTAAGATTGAATTTGGAATCGGTAATGTTAGACCCTTGTTGGTTTAAATAGATTATGGATATGATATTTGGATTGTGGAATCGTATTGTGGTTTTGAATTCGTGATCGATTGATTTGGTTGTTCGGATTTGTGTTTAATCGGGATTTTGTAGAACCGTTGTGTTTGTTGATTGGTTATTGATTGATATTTGTGATCATCGAGTTACGGCTTGTATTGTGGTTATGAGTTCGTATTTGTTGAGTTGGATTATTTGGTTTTATGTATATGATCGGGATATCGTTGAACCGTTGAGTTTGTTGGTTGAGTATGTCGGTTATTGATTTTTATCGAATGTGTGTTAATCAGTTATTGCAATAGGTTGATATGTTTTGATCGTGGATTATGACCGTTGTGTTGCGGTTGAGGTCGAAGAGTTCGTATATTGCTTTGTTCGGGGCTGAAGAGCTCGTGGATGAAGGCAATGGATTTTGGTAAAGTCTTCGTGGTATCGGTATCGAGGCAAGTTTATACTTGTTCAGTTTATAATATTTGATGAATGGTTTCGTTTTCATTTCATTTATAATTCGTATAGCAATGTTGTTAGAAATGTAAGTTGTCGGGATAATGGTTTGTATATCGTGTATACGGTTGTATTAAATCATAAGGTATATGATTTAACTGTGTTCAGAGAAGACGTGAGTTATCTTTGGTCAAGGATATAGAATATCGGATGTCGAGGATAGTTATCGTGATGACATAAATATCGGGATAAAGGTTTATTGGTATTGAATGGATGGTACCTTATTTGAGATTATTTGTATAACTGTGTATTCGTTCAGGGATGTTGTTCGTGGAAAGGATGTTGTCTTCGGCTTTGAGGTAATTTATGTATTGTTCAGTTATGAGATAATTATTATGTTGAGTTGTTGTATATGTTGTATGTTGAGGCTTCGTATATTGAGATTCATACTGGTTGTTCGTTGAGGGATGTTGATCCCAGGAATCTTGTTGGTATTAATGGTCATGTTGATCGTCTCATTGGGGGATGTTGATGGATATGGTCCTCGGCTTTGAGGTAATCTAAGTATTTGTTCAGTCATGTGGATAATTAGTATGTTGAGTTGTTGTATATGTTGAGGTTTCGTGTAATGAGTTTCGTATCGGTTATTCGTTGAGGGATGTTGATCCCAGGACTGTTGTTTTGAGATCGTAGATCGTGTTGGTCATTCATTTGGGGATGATGATCCCAGGATTGATGTTTTGGATATTGATTAGTCATGTCGACTTTTCATTGTCAGTCTGTTGTTGTTCACTTCGGTGAGTCTTTTGATCCTTATTGGATATGTATTTCTTTGAGTTTCGTTGTCATGTTGCATCGTGACATATCTGGAGTCATATCTGCGTGCCGATTGGTTATTGTGTAGGATTTTTACCCGGGCACATGATGGTTATGTGTTGATATTTCCACATTGAACCGTGCACACGAGACGTAGTTCGTGAGGCTAATTAGGTACAAGACCACACGTGTATGTGATCAATACCCGGGGTGGCTTGTGCACGGACACATTTCCGGATCGGGCGTACTGTGACGTCCATCTTTTGAGCCATATTGTTGGGTCGTTCATAGTCCATGTATGATTGGATATGTTCGGCGGTTTGCGACTGGTTGTTCATACGCCCGAGGGGTATGTTCGACAGTCAGAGTTATTTCTTGAGATCCATTATTGGTTGATCATTTGGAGTCTACCTTGATGAGGGTATTCTCGGTTATTGTTGGTCCTTTGTTGATCATTTGGAGTCTACCTTTTTGAGGGTATTCTCGGTTATTGTTGGTCTTTTGTTGATCATTTGGAGTCTACCTTGTTGAGGGTATTCTCGGTTATAGTTGATCCTTTGTTGATCGTGTTTGTAGTTTACCTTTTTGAGGGTACTCTCAGTCATCGTTGATCCTTCGTTGGTCATATTGGAGCTATCATGTCGATGATATTCTCAGTGATGTATTGGTTGATCATTGTTATTGATCGTATGAGCATTCAGACTGTACGTCGATGTTTCGGGATTTGTATTCATTGTCATGTGGTAGTTGATCTACAGATATGTTGTGTACTGTTGGTTTATCCAGGTTGAGTTTTGATTGTGTAATCCGATGGATAGGATTTGGCACGGATGAATTATTTCATGATTATGAGTTATGATGATGTTTTGAGGATTGTTGGTATTTTTGAAATTCAATACAGATAATTGTTGTTAAGTTCATTTCGCCATTCGAGGATGCGAAATGTGGATTATGGTAAGGATTTGGATTATTATGGATTGGTAAGGTTATAGCGGTAAGATTACGTTGGTAGTATTCTTACAGTATTATTACATTGGTATGTAATTATTTATGATGATGTGATCGGTATCATTATTGAGTATTGTGGCTGACCCCGTCGTGGGCTTTATTTTTAGGTACTCGGAGATCGAGCTAGTAGCGGTTGTGAAGGGATGAGCTGTAATATCCGCAATTTTCGATTTTCGGTAAATTTCTTTTTTTCGGCGGAAGTCCGTTTTGACGACTCGCTCATGACCGTTTCGTCATTCCGAGAATGATTAATTCTGCACTTTTTGTCATCCGAGCTCGTTTCGGTGTCGTTTTGTTGAGTTCCGTGCTTTTTAGCGGTTTTTCCGCACTTGAGTTCGATTCTTGCGAATCTCGTCCAAATCATTGTTTCGACTTTCTCGTAAGTTCATTTAATGTTATTATTCATGTTGCAAGCTTCGGTTTGGTTATTCGATCACGTATCGTGATTTTGGGGCGTTTTGGGCCATTTTCGTAATTTCCCAAAGTTTGGGGTAATTACTTTCCGTTGTCGAATTTCGAGCCTTCGGGTAGTCGGAATCGTGTGTTCTATTAGTGCTCGGATTCGTCTTTTCGAGTACTTCGTAACCGTATCTTCGATTCGTACTCAGGTTCGGGTTTGGTCGTTCGGGCCGTCGGAGTTGGTCGGCGAGTCATGGTCGGGCATGCTCGGGCCGGGCCACTGGCCGAGTAACGTCGCGGTAGTGACGGCGATTATGTACGTAAGGCGGTTACGTCGTAAGGCCACGGCGTGCGTCGTAACGTTCGGCATTTTCGAGCGGGGTATTCGCCATACGTAAGCCATAGCCGATTCGTCGTAACGTGCGATCGGCTATTTAAGGCACAGCGGCGTTTTCTTGACCATTTTCTCATTCTTTTCTTCCGTCTGTAATTTGTGGGTGTGTGAATCTTCTAGAGATGTTGTTGGACAATGAATCCATGAAGTTTTGAGGTTCATATCATCAATCATCCGTCCTATAACATCCTCCGATCTACCGACCGGGTCGATTTCCTAGAAATCTAGTTTTGGGGAAATTGGGTGTTTTGGTTGTTTTCATCCGTTTAATCCGATTTAACTTAGGATTATGATGTATTGATGAATATTTAGATGTATTATATCATTTCCTTTATTATTCCATGGTTGGATCGTATCGATTCGTTGTTTCAGTCGAGTTCTTGACCGACGCCTTGAAGGTGTCCGGTAAAATGTCTTAGAGGGGTTTTCGGGCGTTCTACGATTATTCTTCCTCATATGATCGATGATTTATTGATTGTATGATGTTAGGGTCGTGTTTCTTACGAAGAAACCGTGTTGAACCCTTTCGTTCGTCGTCGTCTTCCGTTTCGATAGCATTGGGCGTTTCGAAGCTTTCCGGTTGAGCCGTGTTCGTCGGGATACTTGCGTGCCGATTTTGAGGCAAGTACCTTGCCCATACTATTCTTGTTTTGTGAATATGATAATTGGTGATCGTCTTTATATATTTGTTTGATTGTTTAAAACGAGTTTTCAAAAGATTTGGTTAGCCTTGTTAAAGGCCCTCTTTCAAAATCGTGTGTGTTTTGTGATTGGTGTGTTTCTCGAACGAGTATGTGAATCTTATGGACATGTTTGGTGTTGATGATACACTTGGTATTTGCGTGTGGACGTATATTGTTTCATTTCGGTGCATTGTGGTTGACGTGTTGTTTTACTAAGTGTTTGATGCCTCTGGGTGAATTGTTTGGATATCCTCGGTGTGATATGTTACTCGTGCTTGAGTTTGATTCGCTAGCCAGCTCGGGAGGGTCCTTCGAGGCCTCGAGTGGGATTCGTGGCTTCGTCCCGGTCCTAGGCGACGTGTGGTGCTTGTGTTATTTTGTGATATGTTATTTGTGCATGATTGATTCGCTAGCCAGCTCGGGAGGGTCCTTCGAGGCCTCGAGTGGGATTCGTGGCTTCGTCCCGGTCCTAGGTGACGTGTGGCGCTTGAGTATTTCGCTAGCCAGCTCGGGAGGGTCCGACGGGATCACGGAGTGGGATTTGTGGCTTCGTCCCGGTCCTAGGTGATGTGAGTACGTGTTTTGTGAATGTGTTTGCTCACCTCGGGAGGGTTCGACGGGACCACGGAGGGAATTCCAATGGCTTCGACCTGGGTTCACGAGTGAAACTTCACCGCTACGTGTATATATTTTGTGATTGTTTTTCGCTCACCTCGGGAGGGTCCGATGGGATCACGGAGGGAGTCCAATGGTATAGCCCTGGATTCACGAGTGCGGTTGCTTATGTTTTGTGAATGTGTTTGCTCACCTCGGGAGGGTTCGACGGGGCCACAGAGGGAATTCCATTGGCTTCGACCTGGATTCACGAGTGAAACTTCACGGGTGCGTGTGTATTTTATGTCCGTCGAGGACACATGACGTGGGTTTTTAACCTTGTGTATTATGGTTGGTTTTATTTGCGAAAACAAAACCTTTGGGCTGTGACCCTGTTGATTTTTGGAAAGCGAAGGATTCGGTAATCCTAAATTGTTTCCTATTAAAACTCTCGATGGCATTTCAAATTGTTTTATAAATTGCTTCCCTTGAATTGTGATCTTTCGGTTTTAGAATGTTTTACCCAAACTCTTGCCTCGGGAAGTACTTTTCATTATGTTTGGATCTTTGAGGATTCCTGGTTATTGTTATTCGTGGAATGTGAATTGTATGGCTCGTATTTTTGCACTTGTACTTGCACTAGCAAAACAGTGGAGTTTTGCTAACCCCCGAGTATTCGGGGGGTGGATGTCTATTTTTGCATTCAGGTTTTGGAGCATGGCACAGGGTCAGCACGAAGGATGATGAAAGATGAACGATACTAATCACACGAGGATCCGTATGATGTTATTGGTTTAGTTGCATTTCTTTTCTGCTGCAGTATTCTTTCCCCGTTGTACGGGAGTATGTTGTATTCGACCCCTGCGTGGGCATGTATTGTAATTGAGTTGTATGTATTTATTGAAAGGCCAAATCGGTCTACTGAGTCTTTTTAGCCTTAAAGGCATTGTCGAGTTGTTCGTTTGTTGTTACCAGCCTGGTAGATCCTTGAGGAAAGGTTCTACGGCGTGTAATATCCCTGAGCGGATTGGGGGTGTTACAGAATGGTATCAGAGCTTAGGTTGTGGAAACCTAGGCTGTCGGGTCAGTGGTGTCTATTGAGTTTTTGTCTCGTCGGATTTTATCTGACTGAGTCGTGTCGCGATGCGTCGTCTGATTGGTTGGTCATGATTAGTATCGTGGGCAATCATCATCTTCGTGCGACCTGTGGATGTAAGTCTCCCTTCTTTGTGTTGTGCCTCGTGTGACACGAGCTATTTTTTGATTATGAGTTAATTGACGGAATCCTCTTATGGATTTTGATTTCGTGATACGTGATTATTTGACTCCCATTTTTCGTTCATATGAGGAGTAGTGTTGCTGTCTTGTGCATGTTTGACTTTATTTCTTTTATCCGCTGCGTGAGTTCTTTTGTAATGGCTTTCGGTATTTTACCGACTGAGTTTTATTTCGAAAACCGATTTCCTTAACCGAGTTTTTGGCATTATGGACTTGATCATTTTGGCGAAATTCTTACGACGGTATTTAGTACTTTGTAAATGGCTTTTGTAAGATTTTGAAATATTACCGTCATCAGCCTTTTTAGCATTTTTGTAAATGGTTTTATCCTGGTGGGTTCCGGCACGGGACCCACGGCGCTATATAGTTTTGTGTAATTACCTGAAATTTTTGGGCATTCTAGTCCATTGAATTATCTTTGAAAACCTTGAGTATCTTAGAAAATAAAATTCGAGACGTACTTTTAAATGGATTGTATTTTCAAGGCGCCTACTGGTGCAACTATCTGTTTCAAAATTCTTCTACCTTGAGGACCAAAATATATATTTTTTTTCTTTCTTTCCAGTAATTTTGGAAATGCTTTGGTTAGACCTGAGGGTCGAATATTTTTGAAAGTCTTTCACTAAGAGAAGGTGTCCTCATTTTTGTTCAAACGCAAGACGATTCAAAGTCTCGATAACAATGTTTGCACTACTTTTTGTAAAGTGATACTCAAGATCAACCGGTGTTTTTCTAAATTAATTCAAAAGGTGGTTTTCATTTTTTTTAAAATCTATCAATTCCCGTTTGCGTTTGGGAATGTATGTATGATGTTTGCTTTGTCGTTATGATGTTGCTCCCGAGTTTGATCGAATTGGTGGCATGAAAGTCGAGGCGTTGCCACGCATTTGTTGTACTATCCCTCTGTGAGAGGTGTGAACTGGTATTTACTAATTTTCGCCTCGTGGTGATTTGCGTGTTGTCGCACGAGTGTGAGCTGTTGAAGCTTGGATTTTCGTGCGTTTATGCACATGAGTGTTTGTTTCATGATGTTTGTGATTGTGTGTTGGCTATCGTTCGGGACGTTGTAATCGTCGAACGATGCCGTTGTTGTGGTGATTTTTGTATGCGTTGATATGTTGTGTGGTATTGGCATCTCGGGTTTGTTGCTTTGTGATCTTATGTTCCATTGTGTCTAGCATTTGTATTTTCAGTATGCCGAGCCGAGACGTTTCAATCGTGATGTGCCGGGGCATGCACGTGTAAATTGTCCTTCTCGTCGGTAACACATTTCAAGTGTGGACTCGAGGGACACCGAATTCAGTTTTGTGAATTGGCTACCGAGACTTTCGGAGTTCGCGCTTCAGCACAGTCATCGGAATCGGCTTTGAGAGGCCTTCGAAGGATGTTTCTGTCGGTTGCTTGTTGTGTCGTCACCTTGATTTCGCTGTTGTAAGTTGCGGGGGCGACCTTATTTTATAAGAGGTCGAATGTAGTACCCGTGTTGTTTTTAGACTCCTGCATTTTCTCTTTCTCGATTCTATCGACTCGCTCGTGTTCGTTGATACTTACTGAACTTGTTCTGTATTTCGGTTTCATTGATCGGACGAGGTGTGATCTTGTTTTGGGTCAATCTGGTTATCGCTGTAACTTTCCGAGTTCGGTTCGATTCTTGTGAACCTTGTTCGGAAGTAACATCTTTTGGTTCTACTAGTTCTTTTATTCGAAGTGGAATGGATCTTGAACTTTTGTATTTTCGACTCTGTCGACTCGTTTATGTTCGTTGACATTTCTGAGCTTGTCCTGCCCCTTGCTTTTGTTGATCGAACGAGTGTGGTATTATTTCGGAATAACTCGTTTGTCATTGTGACTTTTCTATTGCTATTCCCTTTCCTGTGGATCTTATATGAATGCACATCCTGTTGTTTTCACCGGATCATATATTGTCTCGAGTCGAGATGTGAACCTTGGGGTTGTTGTTTGAATTTTATTATCCTTCGAATATCGGACAAGATTGTTCTATCATTTGTTTGTTCGGTTTTGTTCTCGTTTCGTGATTGTTGAGCGTTCAGGCTCCTTCCTAATTCCCTTAAGTTCGGGAAATTAGTCTCGTTTTCGATCTTCCAACCCTTGAGCGGTGGAATTCCGTATTTGTTCAGCGATTGGCTCGCGTTTTGATTGATGTACCGTTGGGTTGGTCAATCGTATTGATTTTCGTTCGTTGTGTTTTGTGATTGTTCGGATAATTGACTTGATTGTATTATCCATTTGATGACGCTTGTCACTTGTTGGTTCTATTATATCCCTAACGGCGACGTTGTGTTGGTCGTCGTGGAGCGTGTTTTCACACCGTATATTCCGTTGCGTTGTATGTAACGTTTCGCCGTTTGGCATTAGTTACGCGTTTCTTGCGTATCTCATTGAGTTTTCCTGGCGGGATATTTCTTCTCCCTACTTGTTTTAAGTTTCGGGACGAAACTTCTTTTAAGGAGGGTAGAATGTAATATCCGCAATTTTCGATTTTCGGAAAATTTCTTTTTTTTCGGCGGAAGTCCGTTTTGACGACTCTCTCATGACCTTTTCGTCATTCCGAGAATGATTAATTCTGCACTTTTTGTCATCCGAGCTCGTTTCGGTGTCGTTTTGTTGAGTTCCGTGCTTTTTAGCGGTTTTTCCGCACTTGAGTTCGATTCTTGCGAATCTCGTCCGAAACTGTTGTTTCGACTTTCTCGTAAGTTCATTTAATGTTATTATTCATGTTGCAAGCTTCGGTTTGGTTATTCGATCACGTATCGTGATTTTGGGGCGTTTTGGGCCATTTTCGTAATTTCCCAAAGTTTGGGGTAATTACTTTCCGTTGTCGAATTTCGAGCCTTCGGGTAGTCGGAATCGTGTGTTCTATTAGTGCTCGGATTCGACTTTTCGAGTACTTCGTAACCGTATCTTCGATTCGTACTCAAGTTCGGGTTTCGGGGTCGTTCGGGCCGTCGGAGTTGGTCCCGGCCGAGTCATGGCCGGGCATGCTCGGGCCAGGCCAGCCCTGGCCGAGTAACGTGCGGTAGTGACCGGCGATTCGACGTAAGGCGATTACGTACGTAAGGCCCCGGCCGGTAATGTATGTAACGTTCGGCATTTTCCAGCGAGGAGTTCGGCCATGGCGATTCGCACGTAAGCCATGGCGATTCACGTCACGTAACCCTACGATCGGCCTATTTAAGGCCTGGCAGCGTTTTTCTTCAGCCATTTTCTCATTCTTTTCTTCCCGTACGCGGCTGTGGGTGTGTGAATCTTCTAGAGATGTTGTTGGACAATGAATCCATGAAGTTTTGAGGTTCATATCATCAATCATCCGTCCTATAACATCCTCCGATCTACCGAATCAGGTCAGATTTCCTAGAAATCTAGTTTTGGGGAAATTGGGTGTTTTGGTTGTTTTCATCCGTTTAATCCGATTTAACTTAGGATTATGATGTATTGATGAATATTTAGATGTATTATATCATTTCCTTTATTATTCCATGGTTGGATCGTATCGATTCGTTGTTTGAGTCGAGTTCTTGACCGACGCCTTGAAGGTGTCCGGTAAAATGTCTTAGAGGGGTTTTCGGGCGTTCTACGATTATTCTTCCTCGTATGATCGATGATTTATTGATTGTATGATGTTAGGGTCGTGTTTCTTGCGAAGAAACCGTGTTGAACCCTTTCGTTCGTCGTCGTCTTCCGTTTCGATAGCATTGGGCGTTTCGAAGCTTTCCGGTTGAGCCGTGTTCGTCGGGATACTTGCGTGCCGATTTTGAGGCAAGTACCTTGCCCATACTATTCTTGTTTTGTGAATATGATAATTGGTGATCGTCTTTATATATTTGTTTGATTGTTTAAAACGAGTTTTCAAAAGATTTGGTTAGCCTTGTTAAAGGCCCTCTTTCAAAATCATGTGTGTTTTGTGATTAGTGTGTTTCTCGAACGAGTATGTGAATCTTATGGACATGTTTGGTGTTGATGATACACTTGGTATTTGCGTGTGGACGTATATTGTTTCATTTCGGTGCATTGTGGTTGACGTGTTGTTTTACTAAGTGTTTGATGCCTCTGGGTGAATTGTTTGGATATCCTCGGTGTGATATGTTACTCGTGCTTGAGTTTGATTCGCTAGCCAGCTCGGGAGGGTCCTTCGAGGCCTCGAGTGGGATTCGTGGCTTCGTCCCGGTCCTAGGCGACGTGTGGTGCTTGTGTTGTTTTGTGATATGTTATTTGTGCATGATGATTCGCTAGCCAGCTCGGGAGGGTCCTTCGAGGCCTCGAGTAGGATTCGTGGCTTCTTCCCGGTCCTAGGTGACGTGTGGTGCTTGAGTATTTCGCTAGCCAGCTCGGGAGGGTCCGACGGGATCACGGAGTGGGATTTGTGGCTTCGTCCCGGTCCTAGGCGATGTGAGTACGTGTTTTGTGAATGTGTTTGCTCACCTCGGGAGGGTTCGACGGGACCACGGAGGGAATTCCAATGGCTTCGACCTGGGTTCACGAGTGAAACTTCACCGCTACGTGTATATATTTTGTGATTGTTTTTCGCTCACCTCGGGAGGGTCCGATGGGATCACGGAGGGAGTCCAATGGTATAGCCCTGGATTCACGAGTGCGGTTGCTTATGTTTTGTGAATGCGTTTGCTCACCTCGGGAGGGTTCGACGGGGCCACAGAGGGAATTCCATTGGCTTCGACCTGGATTCACGAGTGAAACTTCACGGGTGCGTGTGTATTTTATGTCCGTCGAGGACACATGACGTGGGTTTTTAACCTTGTGTATTATGGTTGGTTTTATTTGCGAAAACAAAACCTTTGGGTTGTGGACTATTGATTTTGGAAAGCGAAGGATTCGGTAATCCTAAATTGTTTCCTATTAAAACTCTCGATGGCATTTCAAAGCTTTTATAAATTGCTTCCCTTGAATTGTGATCTTTCGATTTTAGAATGTTTTACCCAAACTCTTGCCTCGGGAAGTACTTTTCATTATGTTTGGATCTTTGAGGATTCCTGGTTATTGTTATTCGTGGAATGTGAATTGTATGGCTCGTATTTTTGCACTTGTACTTGCACTAGCAAAACAGTGGAGTTTTGCTAACCCCCGAGTATTCGGGGGGTGGATGTCTATTTTTGCATTCAGGTTTTGGAGCATGGCACAGGGTCGGCACGAAGGATGATGAAAGATGAACGATACTAATCACACGAGGATCCGTATGATGTTATTGGTTTAGTTGCATTTCTTTTCTGCTGCAGTATTCTTTCCCCGTTGTACGGGAGTATGTTGTATTCGATCCCTGCGTGGGCATGTATTGTAATTGAGTTGTATGTATTTATTGAAAGGCCAAATCGGTCTACTGAGTCTTTTTAGCCTTAAAGGCATTGTCGAGTTGTTCGTTTGTTGTTACCAGCCTGGTAGATCCTTGAGGAAAGGTTCTACGGCGTGTAATATCCCTGAGCAGATTGGGGGTGTTACATGAGCTTCCCGATGTGATACTGGCTGTGGCTTGTTTTCGGAGAATTGAGTATTCTTTTTCGGTTATTTATTTCCGCTGCAAATGTGTATTTTGAACTGTATTTATCCGCTGCGTGTGTATATCTCAAAATGGCTTTTCGGTATCTTTATCCGCTGCGTGTGTGTATTTTAAAAGGGCCTTTTTGGCATTTTGTGAACTTGAGTTATTTCGTTAAACCTTTTCCTAAACTATTTTATCGGTACGTTTAAGTGGTAGCTTAACGTACATTTTGAACTATCGAGATTTGGCACTTCGCCTTGTATTTTCAAACGGTATTTTATGACGGTATTTGAGAACTTTGTTTTTGAAAATATTTGAGTATTTAAAATATTACCGTCATCGGCCTTTCGGCGCTTTTGAATTGGTTTTGTAAACGGTTTTTAGCCTGGTGGGTTCCGGCGCGGGACCCACGGCGCTGTAATATCCCGGATGGTTTTGGGGGTGTTACAAAGTATAGCCCGACTAGCGCGCGCTAATGTTCAAGTATAGCGCACGCTATCGTTCATGGTTAGCGCACGCTAGAGGCAGAATGTAGCGCACGCTAATACAGTCTGATCGGAAGGAATCTGCGTGTGGACCAGGCAACTTTCGGCGCACGTTCTGATAAGTCAACGGATGTTTGTAATGTAGTACTAGCGCACGCTAAATCCTAAAGGTTTGCGCACGCTAATGATATATTGGACAAAAAGGAATCTTATCCTCGTCAGCACTTTCGGCGTGTGGACCAGTCTTCGGAGCATACAGACAAACAAGTTAACTAATATTAGCGCACGGTAAATGCAAGGACTTGCGTACGCTAGAGAGTGTAAGTTACGTACGCTAATGCATGGGCATTACGTACGTAAGCACATGTACGAAGCCAGACTGTAGCCTTTGGACTGCGATAGCGCACGCTAACAAAGTCAGTTAGCGTACGCTAAAGCCGTAGCGCACGCTAAACATGAGATGTTAGCGCACGCTAGTAATGTATTCTATATAAAGGGACAGAAAGGTGTTATGAATCATTTCGTCCATTCTCTTCTTGCAACCGATAGAGAGAACCTTGGGAGGACTTTTGGAGTTTCTAAACACTGAAGGATGATCCTCTTTAACAAGATTAAAGATGGAAATCATGGATTAAAACTTTGTTCTTCAAATCATTGGCGATTCTTGGAAATGGATTCAAACTTGGGATTCAATCCATTCCTTCAAAAAGGTAATCACTCTCCATCTTTGGATTTCATTTTGGATTGAAATTTTGATGTTCTTAAGTTGATGATTATTACATAAATGAGTTGATAAGCATGATTATGAGATGGATTACCAGAGTATGATGATATTAATATGATTCGTGTGGTTTGAATTGTGTATTTCGTTTTCTTGAGATAAGTTGGTGAATCCTTCTCCTCAGTTTCAGATGTTGATGTTATTGTCGATGATTACTCTCTGTAATGGAAGATTAAGGAAGTGTTGTTACGTTCTTGATGTTTCATGTATTGATATTAAGGATGATGATATATGGATATAGAACTTGGATTATAAGTTGGATGATTGTTTATATGTTAAAGAATATCGGATTTCATTGTTTTGATGACTATAAACATGGTTTTGAATCACTTAGTGTTCTTGATAATCGTCATATGTTGATCGGTACCTGAAAATCATGCAAACTGTACAGCATTAGCGCACGCTAAGCTTATTGTCTAGCGCACGCTAACGGTAGCAACTTAGCGCACGCTACGTTAAGTGATTAACGTGCACTAAGTAGGCAGACAGGGTAGTGTATTCTGTTTCGGTTCTGAATTCGTGATCATTTAAGTTGGTTTGATCAGACTTGTGGTTCACCGATATATTGTTGAGCCGTTGGGTTTGTGAATTAGTTTTATCGATTGTTAATTGTTGTCGAACTTGTTTTTTATCGAATTACTAGGTTGAGAATATTAATCGGTGATTATAATCGTGTGTTGCGGCCGAGTTCGAGGATGTTCGTGAATTGATTTGGTCGGGACCGAGGAACTTGTAGATGACGGCAATGGATTTGGTGACAGCTTCCTCGTCGTTGTATCGGTATCGAGGTAAGTTACTACTTGCTCAATTTATAGTATTTAATGAATGGTTTCCGTTTCAATCGTGTATAATTCGTATAGCAATGTTTATAATCGTAATCACAGGAGATTTGGGATTATAAATCGTATTCGAGTTTTGGGAATCTAAATCATAATGTATATGATTTACTTTTGTTATTGGTATACTTGGATATCGAGGATATATTGTGATAAATACGAAGATATGAATTATCTGCAATCCGTGATACTTTAGACCGCCGAGTATTTAGGATAATGGTTCGTGATGGTTTAGACATTGAGATCGTTCTCAAAGGACTCAGGGCAAGTACTCTAATCATTTTTATCATTTGTGTCGATCATGTCGTGATACATTCGTGTATCGTTGTTGTCATGCATTTGTGCATTGTTGTTGTCGTGTATTGTGTACTGTTGTTTTTTGCAGTTGTGCATTGTTGTCATATGTCCACCTCGTGTTGGTCCGACGGGATCATCGGGGGATCTATGCTAGCATGCACTGGATCATCGGATGGGTTTTCCACCTCGGGTTGGTCTGACCGGATCATCGGGGGATCTAGGCAGTGAACGCTGGATCATTGGATTGCCATGTATTGTTGTTGTGCATATGTATATTATGGGTTTGCCTTAAGTATACATTGTTGTTATTGATGTGGGCATATTGACGTTGTCATATGAGTATGCATTTGTAGGTCTTGTGTTAGGACTGTGTCCGTATGTTGTGTTGATCTGATATCGGATTAGACTGATGTGATTGTAATGGTATTTCGTATCTTGAGGTATGTTCCGTATTTCCTTGGTACTTCTCTTTGATGGACAATCGATTATCGTATTGAATTGTCGATGTTACCCGATGGATTGAATTGGCCGGAGTTGGTATAATTTCCGTATCGCGAGTTATGATAATGTTTTGAGAACCTTGGGTATTGTTGAGGTACCGTACAAATATTTCGGTATTATCTTATGATGTTGTTAAGGATACGAATCGTGGATTTTCGTAAATTTAAGACGGTAAGATTACATTGGTCGTATTCTCACTTAGTATTTCCATTGATATGTAATTATTGACGTGATGTGATGGTTACTATTGTTGGATATTATGGCTGACCCCGTCGTGGGCTTTCTTTTTAGGTTCTTTGATTATCAAGATTGTAGCGGTCGTGGAGAGATGAGCTTCCTGGAGGATATTGGCTAGGGCATGTATTTGTGTATTGAGTTTCCTGATCAGTTCTTGTATTCCACTGTTAGAGTATTTTAATTGTTTGCCTTTACCCGCTGCGTGAGTATTTTTAATGATCTTTTGGTATCTGGTAACTTAGGTTACTTTGGAAATCGTTTTCTAAACTATTGAGTTCCGTCCATTGGGCCTTGCCCTTTTCAAAATGAGGTTTTACGGTGCTTTTGATAAATGAGTTTTATAACGTCTTCGAATATTTTTAAAGATAGTAATGTCGTTAGCCTCTTGGGAATTTGTAAATGTTTGCGAAATTTTTTTTAGCCTTGTGGGTTCCATCTCGGGGCCCACGGCGCTGTAATATTTCCGGTTAAATCTGGGGGTGTTACAAAATATGGTATTGGAGCTTAGGTTGAGAAAACCTAGGCATTTTGGTCGAGTTGGGTCGTGTTTTGGTCGCGTCATTCGAGTTTTCGATTGACTAATATTAGAGCCGTGAGTTTTTGTTGTTCACTCGGGCTTGTGCGTTATGTGATTTACCAGTATGATACTGGGGTTGTTGTAAACTTTTTCAAATGGTGTTAACGTGTTTCTTCAGATAGAGCTGTGTTGTGTTATCGAGCTGAACTGAGTTTGCAAAATGTGTGTTTTGAAAATATATGTTTCGAGTATTTTCTTGAGTCGAGACATGTGCCAGTATCATGGGGAATCGTCGGCTTCACGATATGTAAGTATTTGGATTTTTCAATTTCATTGAGATTTATTGCCGTTCTAAGTTGATATGCTTTGAGATTCAGTAGATATTATGCGTTACAGTATAAGGTGACAAAGTTGGGATAGGATTGATGATCTTGAGAAGTTATGATTTTGGAAATCAATATGTCGGTTAAATTTTGGAAACGGAGTTGTGCATTTGGGAGGAATTTTGGGAATGGTTGAGAAGAACATGTAGTCATGTTAATTCATTTTGAGATATATGAACTGTTTTTGAGCATTTGAAAATGATACTTTTCAAAATGAATGTTCTACGGATGTTTTACGGAAAATGATTTTTGGGCCGAAACCCAATAGATTTTTGAAATAGTTTTAAACTCAGGACTTGGGGTCCGAAAAAGGGTTTTTCCACTTTTTAAACGTTCTGTAATATGGAACGAGATATGGGTTGAAACCCTAATGTTTCAAAAGGCTTTTTCATGTTTTCTAAAACTCCCGAGAATTATAAAACACTTTATCAATCATTTATCTATTTCGTTCCTGCCTTTCGGGGTTTTGGCTTACTTGTTCAAATGAAACTTCTCGGGAAGTCTTTCGCTATGATGATTTGTTTCAATGTTTTGTCATAGCATATTTTAGGTGATCCAGGTTGGAAAATGGTCGACGTTGCGAGTCATATGTGGAATAGGAGTTTTTGGTCGGAATTTATATACTGATATTTTGGAACTCTATCATGTGGTTTTCCGATGGAATATCAGTGGATATTGGTGACGAACCGAATTGGTATACAGGAGTACGGATGTGGTCAATCATTTGCATAGTTTTCATTTTAAAACTTCGAAATTGTGTGGATTCAAAGGAAAACTGTTATCGAATACTTGGCACCAGCGAGCCGATTTAATTTTTCGAAAATTGATTTCGTGGTCTTACGAAAATTTATGTTTTGAGTTTTGAAATTTTTGAAAGAACTTTCGAAAATTTGTCTTTTGACGAGACTATATGATTTCAAACTGGTTTTGAAAATATGATCGATATAAATACGCATTTAGTGCATAATGCATATCATGGTGAAGTTCTGAGTGTGACTCACGAACTGGATAAGACATCAGTACGGTACGAGGAAAAGAGATTCGAACTTCAGTATAGTCGTTTGGTTATGCAAGGATGATCGATTGATTTATCGGATAAGAGAAATATGTTGCGTGTTGTAGATTCATGCACATGATGTAATTTTGGAATTTTGGATTTTGCGAAATCGGTGCATATGTGCTATGTAATTCCATTGGTATGGTAGTAGCACGATTTTTACCATAGTGATTTCTGAATGATTTCTTTTGTCGATTTGGGGATGGTGACCCCATGTTGGTTGTTTTAGATGTTGAACGGTCGTCTCCACTCCAGGTATGATTGGTTATTTTCGTCGGCTTGATTGGGTGTTCGTATGCCGAGGGGTATGTTCACCAACCGGATGTGTTTCGTTGAGATCCACTGTATGTGATTTGTTTAGCGTTTTGAGAATTTTGCTCTTCCGTATATCTGTCTCTGTGGTTCTGTGTTTATCGTGTTAGAATTTACCGTGTGAAGGTATTCCCGATTATTTTTGCTCCTTCGTTGGTAATAATAGAGTTTGTCATGTTGATGATATTCTTGACTGTGTTTTGACCTCTGGTTGGTCATATTGGAGTTTATCATGTTGATGATATTCTCAGTTGTGTTTTGACCTTTGGATTGGTCGTATTAGAGTTTATCATGTCGATGATATTCTCAGTTAATTTATTGGTTGATTATTGCTGGTGATCATCTGAGCGTTCAGATTGCCTGTCGATGTTTCAGGATTTGTTGCCATGGTGTTGAGCATTTGTTTCACCGATGTATCGTGTATTATTCGTTTTATCGGAATTGGTACTTGATTGTATAATCAGGTAGACGAGATTTGACACGGATAGGTTACTTCATTCGAAGATGATATATTTTGTTGAGACTCATAGAATTGTTATTGTAAACGTATTGAGGCTTTACAGTGAAGTCACTTGCTAGTACCTCAAGAGATCGTCGACTTGGCGCATATATAAGTGTACTATTTTGGTTATTCGTTAATGATGATCGATCGTTGTTGTGATGGTTTCGGAATATTTTGGTTGAACGGTTTGTTGGTTTTTCTATAACGGCTTGCAAGTTTCGAGGACGAAACTTATTTTAAGTGGTGTAGTATCTAATATTCGGAATTTCTACTACTGTGGTTTAATATTATTTTATCCGAGTTATGTTGTACAGCGTGGAATCTGTACAGTATGAATAAAATAAATGAAGGACTGAGACATCTGTATTGGTATAATTGTCATACTTGGTCGACAATTGCAATTGAGGATATTGTGTATCATATGAGAATATTATTGAATTGAGTATATGTATTCAGTATGTGAGTGTACATATCCAGTATGTCGAGACAGATGAGAAGAGTTGGAAATGACTAAGTATAGCCTGACTAGCGCGCACTAATATTCAAGTATAGTGCATGCTATCGTTCATGTTTAGTGCACGCTAGAGGCAGAATGTAGTGCACGCTAATGCAGTCAGATCGGAAGGAATCTGCGTGTGGACCAGGCCACTTTCGGCGCATGTTCTGATAAGTCAACGGATGTTTGTAATGTAGTACTAGCGCACGCTAAATCCTAAAGGTTAGCGCACGCTAATGGTATATTGGACAAAAAGGAATCTTATCCTCGTCAGCACTTTCGGCGCGTGGACCAGTCTTCGGAGCATACAGACAAACGAGTCAACTGAAATTAGCGCACGCTAAACGCAAGGACTTGCGTACGCTAGAGAATGTAAGTTAAGTACGCTAATGTGTGGCCGTTACGTACGTAAGCACATGTACGAAGCCAGACTGTAGCCTCTGGACTGCGATAGCGCACGCTAACAAAGTCAGTTAGCGCACACTAAATCCGTAGCGCACGCTAAACATGAGATGTTAGCGCACGATAGTAATGTATTCTATATAAAGGGACAGAAGGGTGTTATGAAGCATTTCGTCCATTCTCTTCTTGCAACCTATAGAGAGAACCTTGGGAGGACTTTTGGAGTTTCTAAACACTGAAGGATGATCCTAGTTAACAAGATTAAAGATGGAAATCATGGATTAAAACTTTGTTCTTCAAATCATTGGCGATTCTTGGAAATGGATTCAAACTTGGGATTCAATCCATTCCTTCAAAAAGGTAATCACTCTCCATCTTTGGATTTCATTTTGGATTGAAATTTTGATGTTCTTGAGTTGATGATTATTACATAAATGAGTTGATAAGCATGATTATGAGATGGATTACCAGAGTATGATGATATTAATATGATTCGTGTGGTTTGAATTGTGTATTTCGTTTTCTTGAGATAAGTTGGTGAATCCTTCTCCTCAGTTTCGGATGTTGATGTTATTGTCGATGATTACTCTCTGTAATGGAAGATTAAGGAAGTGTTGTTACGTTCTTGATGTTTCATGTATTGATATTAAGGATGATGATATATGGATATAGAACTTGGATTATAAGTTGGATGATTGTTTATATGTTAAAGGATATCGGATTTCATTGTTTTGATGACTATAAACATGGTTTTGGATCACTTAGTGTTCTTGATAATCGTCATATGTTGATCGGTACCTAAAAAGCATGCAAACTGTACAGCATTAGCGTACGCTAAGCTTATTGTCTAGCGCACGCTAACGGGAGAAACTTAGCACACGCTACGTTAAGTGATTAACGTGCGCTAAGTAGGCAGACAGGGTAGTGTATTCTGTTTCGGTTATGAATTTGTGATAGTTTAAGTTAGTTTGATCAGACTTGTGGTTAACCGAGATATTGTTGAGCCGTTGGGTTTGTGAATTGGTTTTATCGATTGTTAATTGTTTTCGAACTTGTTGTTTATCGAATTACTAGGTTGAGAATATTAATCGGTGATTATAATCGTGTGTTGCGGTCGAGTTCGAGGATGTTCGTGAATTGCTTTGGTCGGGACCGAGGAACTTGTAGATGACGGCAATGGAGTTGGTGACGGCTTCCTCGTCGTTGTATCGGTATCGAGGTAAGTTATTACTTGCTCAGTTTATAGTACTTAATGAATGGTTTCCGTTTCATTCGTGTATAATTCGTATAGCAATGTTTATAATCGTAATCACAGGAGATTTGGGATTATAAATCGTATTCGAGTTTTGGGAATCTGAATCATAATGTATATGATTTACTTTTGTTATTGGTATACTTGTATATCGATGATATATTGTGATAAAGACGAAGATATGAATTATCTGCAATTTGTGATACTTTGGACCGTCGAGTATTGAGGATAATGGTTCGTGATGGTTTAGACATTGAGATCGTTCTCAAAGGACTCGAGGCAAGTACTCAAAGCATTTTTATCATTTGTGTCGATCATGTCGTGATACATTCGTGTATCATTGTTGTCATGCATTTGTGCATCGTTGTTGTCGTGTATTGTGTACTGTTATTTTGTGCAGTTGTGCATTGTTGTCATATGTCCACATCGGACGGGTTTTGCACCTCGGGTTGGTCTGATGGGATCATCGGGAGATCTAGGCAGTGAACGCTGGATCATCGGATTGCCATGTATTGTTGTTATGCATATGTATATTATGGGTTTGGCATAAGTATACATTGTTGTTATTGATGTGAGCATAGACGTCATATGAGTATGCATTTGTAGGTCTTGTGTTAGGACCGTGTCCGTATGTTTTGTTGATTTGATCTCGGATTAGACTGACGTGATTGTAATGGTATTTCGTATCTTGAGGTATGTTCCGTATTTCCTTGGTACTTGTCTTTGATGGACAATCGATTATCGTATTGAATTGTCGATGTTACCCGATGGATTGAATTGGCCAGAGTTGGTATAATTTCCGTATCGCGAGTTATGATAATGTTTTGAGAACGTTGGGTATTGTTGAGGTACCGTACAAACATTTCAGTATTATCTTATGATGTTGTTAAGGATACGAATCGTGGATTTTCGCAAAGTTAAGATGGTAAGATTACATTAGTCGTATTCTTACTTAGTATTTCCATTGATATGTAATTATTGACGTGATGTGATGGTTATCATTGTTGGATATTATGGCTGACCCCGTCGTGGGCTTTCTTTTTAGGTTCTTGGATTATCAAGCTTGTAGCGGTCATGGAGAGATGAGCTTCCCGGAGGATACTGGCTAGGGCAGGTATTTGTGTATTGAGTTTCCTGATCAGTTCTTGTATTTCGCTGTTAGAGTAAAGTTAAGACGGTAAGATTACATTGGTCGTATTCTTACTTAGTATTTCCATTGATATGTAATTATTGACGTGATGTGATGGTTATCATTGTTGGATATTATGGCTGACCCCGTCGTGGGCTTTCTTTTTAGGTTCTTGGATTATCAAGCTTGTAGCGGTCGTGGAGAGATGAGCTTCCCGGAGGATACTGGCTAGGGCATGTATTTGTGTATTGAGTTTCCTGATCAGTTCTTGTATTTCGCTGTTAGAGTATTTTAATTGTTTATCTTTACCTGCTACGTGAGTATTTTTAATGATCTTTTGGTATCTGGTAACTTAGGTTACTTTGGAAATTGTTTTCTAAACTATTGAGTTCCGGCCATTGGGCCTTGCCCTTTTCAAAATGAGGTTTTACGGCGCTTTTGATAAACGAGTTTTATAACGTCTTCGAATATTTTTAAAGATAGTAATGTCGTTAGCCTCTTGGGCATTTGTAAATGTTTGCGAAAATTTCTTTTAGCCTTGTGGGTTCCATCTCGGGGCCCACAGCGCTGTAATATTTCCGGTTAAATCTGAGGGTGTTACAGTTTATACTTGAAATATCAAAAATATTCAAATACTATTTAAGGCTGTAAATTTTTAGTTAATAACCTAAATTTTTTATATTATTAGACAGATGAGTTTTTGGAAAAAAATTATCATTCGTTTTAATGGCAAGTGGCAAGATTTAGAATATCGCGGTGGAGAAGAACAAATATTGCCTGTGCCCGTCGGTGTGAGCTATGCAACATTAGTAGATAATGTCCACTCTATTGTTGAAGCTGATAGAACAAAACATGTTTATGTTTTATTCTCAATTGATTGTGATGGGAAAAAAAGAAGAAAGATGAAGATAAAGAATGATTCTGATATAAATTACTTGTTCCAATTCATTGTTGAGCCTGTGATTTTTGTTAGCCTTCAGAATGCAACTAGCATTCCTCCAAAAGCTCTGATCGACATAAAAATGCAAATGAGTGTCCTGGACCTTTAACGAATCATGCATACGGGATATTGATGAAGGCGGTCATAGCTGGATCGAACATGAACGTTCAATTCCTTAGTGATGGGGTGTTCAAGGTGACCTCTAACAAGAAAAATTATGTTGTGGACTTGAGAGAGCAAAAATGCAGTTGTATGATGTTCCAGCATGATATGATCCCGTGCAATCATGCTGCTGCAGCTATAAGGTACCTAAATCACGACTAAACTGTGTATATACATGATTACACTACGCCATAAATGGCTTTTGGCAAACACATAACTGTGTTACCTTAGACCCAATTTTCTATTGCCACAGACCCAAAATGGGCAAAGGTAACACTTTAGCTAAGTTGCTCTGTGAGCAGTAGCCTTTGGACTCAAAGGCAACAAGATAAGCAGCCTAAGCTAACATAGACAAACTCGTTACCAAAGAACTCTACAGCAACATCATGAGGATACTACAGCAACATCACTTCTGTGTTGCAATAGACTTTATGATTTTACAAAATATATAGAAAATCAGACAGCCCCCACAAAATGGGCCCCATCGGTGGGACCCACCTTTGTGGGCCCATAGGTAGGACCCATATATGGGCCCACTTTGTGGGGCCACCTTGATGGGGTCCACTGTCTGGGGTCCACTTTGTGGGGCCCACAAGATATGCTAACATTAGTTAGTCTAGTGTAACACCTATTTTACCAACTGCAACACCCTGTGTGTTGCCAATGCAAGGCATTGGTAACATATATATTATACTTATGGTAACACCTTATTTTAACAAAATAAAAATATAAACTTTAAATATTGCATTTCCAATTAAAAATACCAACAAACCAATGCAAAAAACCATCCAACCATAAAACTACCAACTACATCATTTCAAAACCAAAACTACATCATCCACCAACTACATCAACTCATATCCGCCAACTCCAACTTTAAGTACTAGAACAAAAATATAACATAAACGCAATAAAAGAACCAACACACTAGTTCAAAAGGTACAAAGATATGAAAGTGGATGTCTAAGCGCTAGGGCCGCCGGTCATGGGAGTACCAACTCCTTGGCATCCACTTCTTCATTGACCTTCCTGTTTACCTTTGCGTCCATTTCGTGAACAAGGTCGTGCCGTATCTTTTTTGCCTGGGTAGAAGTTTTCACAACCTTTGCATCATATCTGCTTATAAGCTAACTCGGACCATGGGATTTTTTTCCACCTGACTCAATTCCATCAAGTCCTGATGATGACTAGAGTTGCCAGCATCAATGTCTCAGATACACAATGTATTTCACGTTTCTCTACTAAGAAAATACATTGCGAATCCATCCCACATTCTCAAGAATGAACCAGTTGAGATGGAGGCAGATTTGAGTTACAAGGAGATACCGGTACAAATCTTACTAAGAGAAGTAAATAAACTCAGAAATAAAGAGGTGCCACTAGTCAAAGTGTTTTGGAGAAATCAACTCGTAGAAGAAGCCACTTGGGAGAGAGAAGATGAAATGAGGGCTAAATACCCTAATCTTTTCAGGTAAGTTAAATTTCGGGGACAAAATTTTTATAAGGACGGGAGGATGTGATACCCGCGCCTAACATTACTCACTTGGTCAATATGATTCATGCATAACTTGTTAATTATGTGTTATTTGGATTACTTGATGTTTCATGGTTCAGTTGATCTTATAGTTAATTTCACACATAGGAATGTGCTAAACATTTGAACTCATGTCTAAAACACAATCGTGGTATATGTTACGGGACTAAGTTATGTTATTCATAGTATTTCTAATACGAAAATAAAATATGTGTAAAGATCTTATAAAACTCTAAGTACACGTGGTAAGCCTAGAAGTTATAAAGGTGTCACTGACGTGTCTATCGGAGGTTAACTAGTTTACCTCGAGATTTTAGTCGGCGCGTGTAGTGGGTCACTTTAAATTGACGATTCAAGTAGATAACCATCATTCAATAAACTAACACGCGTCAAGTGCCTTTGACTATTGTCAATACCTAATAGGATACAATTTATGATTGTATCTGATAACGTTTGTAAAATACTGTGATCTGTCTATACCTCATTCGTTCCAACTGCGGTAGGAATTGAACTTATCTTTTAGCTTATCATATTAATTATATTTTTATAAATGATTTCTTCCGTTCTTACCTACAGTGTCTCATTTGTGAAGTTTTCGAAAGTTTGACAATAAAGTCCTTCACTAGCATTTTCAACATTGTTCGCATGGGTAATCGAGTTTAAGTAATAAAAATACACCCTAAACTTCTACTAAACCATTTTAAAGATCATCCATACCCTAAATGAGGTCAATATATACTAGGAACCGGTTCAAACACTCCAAGAACCGGATCATAACTACTTGAATCGATCAATTATTTCAAACCTAGTCTCTAGTAGTCATTCGAGGGTATTTTGGACATTTCACCTTCATAACCGACTTAAGACACTTGGTTGATGGATAAATCCGACCCTCAACCCTCATTTACAGTCTGAACATTATCAATAAGCTTCACACTTCGAAAAATCACCAAAAATTCAAGAAGAAATCATTAAAAACATCAACACCTCAATTCCTTTGACAATCAAGGTGAGTTTCCTTTGTTTCTTCTTTATTCTTGCTATGTTTCTTAGCTATTTCGAAGGTGTGAGAGCTTTTATATGTTCTTATACATGTTATAATGATGTTAAGAATTCATCCATGGCAAACCCTTGTGTTAAATATGGATTTATGAGTCATAAAACTCACTAAGGCAATAAAGGAACCAATTCTGCCACCTTTTGGAATTAATAGTATATGTTACTTGATCCGTATGTTTCAGGGTCAGGAGTTTCAGTATACTTATTCTTAAGTATCTTAGGGATATTATATCAAAAATTGGTGCAAATTCAACTTATATTATAGTGGTTATAAGCAAAACAAAATCTGATTATGACAAGACTTTGATAAACTCTCTTAATCAAGTGTTTGTTATAAAACCTTGAAATTTCAAGTTGTGAGAGTTGAATGAACTTTATAAACAGAGACTAATAGATTTATTAAGGAATTATAAGTCCAAAATTGATTGGTTAATGGGTTGGTATACATCGATAAACCGACATAAAGTACATAAAACACCGGTTATGCGAAGTGGTAAACCCTTTCGATATAAAGAGAGTTAAACCTTGCGTGTGGTATGTAAATCCTTGAAACACATTCCTTGAAACAGGTTCTGAAGATATATCATCCCAACCACCCCCTATTGGTATAAACGTAAGGGTATTACCCGATCAAGGTAAGTAGAAATCCATATGCAACTACAATGCATAAACATAGTATTGTTTGTAAACTTGATGATATCTTGAGAGTGTATTATATTGGATGATTGATCTGTACTATGATTAAAGTGTTTGGTTGCACCTTACATGATCATAACATCCATTAGCATCTTCACATGCATGCATAACAGGATACTCACTAGTGTCTGCATGCATGGTACGATCATGGAAAGAAAGAAAAGAAAAATGTTTTGTTGGCCGCTGCTAGAGCACCGAGGCATGGTAGATGCATGCTTTTACGATATGTTTAGCACGGTAGATGCGTGCTTATATCATGTGTGAGACATGGTAGATGCATGTTCTCACGATATATTTGGTGTGGTAGATGCATGCCTTATATGTCTGGCATGGTAGATGCATGCCTCATGATATGATATGATGTTGAGTTCATTCCGGTGCTTAGTACGTGGTTCAACGGGCCCAAGGATAAGAAAATGATTTTGAGAGATTCTCATTGATAATCATATGTCATATGTTGCATCAGACATGATACATAACATGCATGATTTCTACTTATTGGGCTTTAGCTCATGTAGTTTATGCATTGTAGGTAATTCTGATGCTTGAGTATGTTCCTCATTGGATGAGTTGGAGTTCCACCGTTGCTGAGGGTCGACGTACATGGATGACGACTGTCGGGCTTAACCATGGGCTTAACGTGTTTTAGTTCTTGTTTCTGAACCTTGTTTTATAAATATGTATTGTAGTAATGTACTCATGTGTTCGAGTGTCGTTGATGGTGTGAGGGGTACTTTAAGTTCACTTAGTATGTTTGTTTAAAATGTGAGGTTGTTTAAATATCGTAATGTAAAATAAATGAGTGATTTGGGAAGCTCGAAGTTTTGTTGTTTACTAATCTCTTGTAGTTATAGCTACGGGGATATTGATGTCATGAGTTTGATTCGGATTGAGACTAGATGTCTCTGTATGATACTTGTGTTGGTTTTATGTCACAGGTTTGGGATAGGTACTAGTTTAGGGGAAATTCTGTCGAAATTTCACCGTAATTTATAAGTACTAATATGATATAAGATAGTTTAGATTAGGTAGTTAGAGCGGGTGTGTTACAGGTTAAACCAACATCAACCTATGAAAATGGGACATTTGAAACTTTAATGGTCAAGAAACAATATATGAAAATCCATCATATATTTGAAACTAAAGAAAACAGTGAAAAGACTAAAATTTAGGCTCAAGAAACAATATATGAAAATCTATCACCCGATATGAAACTAACTTCATGAAACACCTAATCCATTCAATTTAGGTGATCCTCAAAAAATCAAAACAGCCTTCTGAAAAAAGTAAGTTGAACGATGAATGGGCGTATTCATATTTAAGTATATGAAAGCAGAGGAGATGAACCACCAGCTAGATGATATAATGTCAAAACCAACGAAAAATTACTTATCCACTTCCAAATATCAGGATCTTAATCACACTGACCCCCCAAAACAAAAAAATACACACACGCATAAACGAAGAGTTACAGTCAGGCAAACTTCGCAGATTAAGTTAAAAAAAAGAAAAAGATAGAGAGAGAGAGAGAGGGAGAGAGAGAGAGAGAGAAAGAGAGAGATCAGTGCCCCTCTGGTCTTGAAGGACATGGCTGGGGCTTCGGTGAGTAATAGAACAGCCACAAAATAAAACAGCCACAAAAGTCAGTAATAGAACAAACAACAAAAAGAAAAGATTAATCTCAGATTGTCTAGGAATTTGATTCATGAAATTGAATCCTAGGGCTCCAAGGAGAGAGCAGATATGAAGTTCCATGAAAATCTGCCTATAATGCCTACGCAGACCGCTTTGAGATATTGAAGAAAATTTACAGCTCCCAAGTCCCAACATATTAAGCGGCCGGCGGTAAGCGATAGTTTAGGATAAGCTATTGCTATTCGATATAAATCTAAAAAGCAAAGGCGATCTGATTTTTAAGAAAATAAGGCAATCTATGTACCTATACAAGGTCAGGTCTTTTACATGATCCCAGGCATAAAATGCAACCACCCGCATGCATATGCAAGACACGACAACAATATGATTGGTAGACACGATCCGTTATATTAGATCCTTCGTTTTTTTCTTCTTCGGTGTTGCATGTACCAGTGCTTTGATGCCATGAGTCGTCAACTAAGAAATCTCAAAGGCCTCAGACACCACGTCAACCTGCAAAGACATATTAGAAGAACACTTTTATTTGGGCCCCCACTACATGAAGCAAAGGAATTTACATATTTATGATAGCTGATTCAAGAGACCAGTTCAGGTCTTGGAGTAAACCTTAAAGCAGGATTGATTAATCAAACAGGAGTCATTTAGTAAGCAGTTCTAACACACAAATTCGGGATACCTGGAAAAACTTGATGCTGAATGAAGGAAAGATTGCAAAAGTTAGGTATAGTTAATATAATATAGCCTATATAGCTAACTATATATATATGCACAAGGAAATTGAAGAATAGATGGGATAGACATCTTTCTATATGATTATGCTTCCCACGTGTTTGCTCACAACTAATGCCGATGTCAATCCAAAAAAACATCCAAACATGAAAGTAACAGAACACTCATAGCAGTCAAATAAAACAAGAAATAAAACACCAACACAAGCTAAAATCTAAACATGATATTAACAAAGACATATAAATACACATAAAATAAAATTTAATACGATCCGACTTTCTCAGCAGGGAGAGTGAAGCAAGTAATTAAAATACCAGTTACCAGCAATAAAGGCGTCAAAAAACAGAAAACCTCTTTTTGCCTCGATGACGTGCGATGTCTCTAATTATTCCTCCCAAATTTTCTAGATTTTAATAGAAACTGATACCATCCCCAAAAAAACAAGCCTTTTCCTACCACCCCAAGAAAAAGCCCTTTTGGAAATTAATAAAAAAAATCAAGCTTTTAGATTATTTAATTGGATTAAGCAAGAAAACCAAAAAGAAATAAACTGAATAACAAACAGAAAGAAAAGAAAGAAAGATGAAAGCGAGACGGGCACCGGTGGTATTTGAGCATTAATATCCTTATTGGTCTGGAGCAACATTAAGGTTAACAACTTTGTGTAAATTCAGAGATGCTTACAACCATAATCATTACAACACCATCTAACAGTATCGTGTTTCAGTAAAATGAATTATATGGTGTTGTAATATCCGCAATTTTCGATTTTTGGTAATTTTCTTTTTCCGGCGAGAGTCCGTTTTGACGACTCGCTCATGACCGTTTCGTCATTTCGAGAATGATTAATTCTGCACTTTTTGTCATCCGAGTTCGTTTCGGTGTCGTTTTGTTGAGTTCCGTGCTTTTTAGCGACTTTTCCGCACTTGAGCTCGATTCTTGCGAATCTCGTCCAAATCAAGCTGTTGTTTCGAGTTTCTCGCAAGTTCATTTAATGTTATTATTCATGTTGCGAGCTTTGGTTCGGTGTTTCGATCACGTATCGTGATTTTCGGACATTTTGGGCCATTTTTGTAATTTCCCAAAGTTTGGGGTAATTACTTCCGTTGTCGAATTCCGACACTTCGGGTGGTCGGAATTGTGTGTTCTCTTAGCGCTTGGATTCGTATTTACGAGTACTTCGTAACCGTATCTTCGATTTTTACTCAGGTTCGGGTTTCGGGGTCATCCGGGCCGTCGGAGTGGCCACGGCCGAGTCACGGCCGGAGCAGGGCCTGGCCGGCCGAGTTACGGCCGTAAGGTGCCGGTTACGGCCGGAACGTGTGCGATTACGGCCGTAAGGCGTGATCGGGTATGGCCGTATGGCGCTGGCGGCTTCTGACGAAGGCGATTCTGGCCGTAATGTGTCGAGTTACGGTAGTAAGTGTCCAGGCCGGGCGATTTTGACGAATGCGATTACGGCCGTAAGGCCTGCCGAGTACGGCCGTAAGGGACCGAGTTACGGCCGTAAGGCACTGCCGGTTACGGCCGTAACCCTGCCGGCTATATATAGCCTGGCTCGGCCAGATTTCATTTCCTACGCGATTTTCTTCCTTTTTCGGCGGCTGGCGACGGGAGGCTCGGGAAATCGAGTTCTTGGCCAATTCTAATCATTTCCAAGGCATTTTGGAAGATCCTTGTTGATTATATCAACATCTAATCCGTGTATTCCGTCGAATCAAGGTATATTTCTTGATTATCCTTCAAGTTGACTTTTTGGAGAAATTGTTCTTGATTTCGTTTCTAATCCGATTTTGATACATCGATTGGTGTAGTATGATGTTATTAATCATGTTCTATGGGTTGTATATCCATATATCAAGTTTGTTTAACTCGATCGACGATTCGAGTGTTCTTGGGAATTATTGAACATTTAGTGTTCGATTAAATATCCCAATGAGTTTCCATTCGATAGTTTGTTGGGATTTCCGTTGTTTTGGCCTTGATTCTTGTCGTAACCATGTGTTATTGTTCCTTCCGGAGGTTTATAGGTGTTCGAGGATTCCGATGTTGAATCCCGTTGGTGATTGATGATTCGTGTGGTGTTATTCTCGTAATACTCGTGGTGCTATCGCGTTCTTGATGGTGTTCGGGCGTTCGGGGCTATTCGACCACGTCCTATTCGTTGTCTCGTTGCGATCGTGATTTCGAGGCAAGTACCTTGCCCATACTTTTCTTATTTTGTCGATATGATGATCGGTGATCGTCTTAGTGTGTTTGTTTGGTTGTTTGAAACGAAGTTTCAAAAGATTTCGGTTTGGCCTCGTTAAAGGCTTTCTTTCAAAATGCGTGTGTGTTTTGTGAACGGCGTGTTTTGGGAATTGATTATGATTTGATTATTTTGAACGTTGAAGGATTTGACGATGATACTCCTATTGTTTAAAGTTATGGAATCGTGTATTCCGTATTTAATCTTGTTATTGTGTTTTGAAGAGTTTGATAGTGGTGTCGAGTTAATGGCCATCTCTAGTGAGTATTCTTAATGAACTTACATTCTTAGCATGTTAGTTTTGCATGAGTAATGCGTGTGTGTGTATGCTCACTACGGGTTAGATCCAACGGGGTCTCGGTAGGGGTCCACAGAGACGTGGATCGAAGAGCTTGCTTTTAACCACTACGGGTTAGATCCGACGGGGTCTCGGTAGGGGTCCACAGAGACGTAGATCGACGGTTAATTGTGGTGCATTTTACAAATGTGACTTATTTATGACATTTCTGGAAATGAGTGCTTTCGAACAGTTTCCATGATTGCATGCATTGACTAAGTGTGTAAGAGGTAAGTTGTTCGTTTGGCCTACTTGGCTAGGATGGCACTAGAGTATTTTGTTGTTTGTGTTAAATCCTTTATTTGTGGATTTTGATGTTGGGAGACGAACCTTGTGGTCGTTCTTGTGTACTGTGAGTTGATGAGATTTGGGGCTAAAATCCCAATGGTTTTGTAAAAGTCATTTTACGGATTTGGGGCTAAAATCCCAACGGTTTGGTAAAGGTTATTTTACGGAAAGTAAACCTTTGGGGTGGTGACCCCTTTTGTCTTTTGGTTTTCGAAAAGTAGGATTTGAGAATCCTAAATTGTTTTCTATTAAAACTCCCGATGGTATTTCAAATCATTTTATAAATTATTTCCCTTGATATTTTGATCTTGAAATTTTGGGAAGTATTTACTCAAACTCTTGCCTCGGGAAGTGTTCATCATGTTGTATTTGAATCTTTGAGGATTCCGAATTATTATCGTTCTTGGAATGTGAATTGTATGGCTCGTATTTGCACTTTGTTCTTGCACTAGCAAAACAGTGGAGTTTTGCTAACCCCCGAGTATTCGGGGGGTGGATGTCTGTTTTTGCATTCAGGTTTTGGAGCATAACACAGGGTCGGCACGAAGGATGATGAAAGATGATCGATACTAATCACATGAGGAACCGTACTTTGTTTATTGTCTGATTGTACTCTATTTTTCCATTGCTATATTTTCCGTTATGCGGTGTGGTTGTATTTTGACCCCTGCGTGGGCATGAGTTGTATTTGAGTTGTATGTATTTGTTGAAAGACCAAATCGGTCTACTGAGTCATTTTAGCCTTAAAGGCATGGTTGAGTTGTTATATGTCGTTACCAGCCTGGTAGATCCTTGAGGAAAGGTTCTACGGCGTGTAATATCCCTGAGCGGATTGGGGGTGTTACAGGTGTAGAATTAGGGTACGACATCATCCTTAAATAGTCCTTAGTTGCATAAAAGAACAATGAGGGGAAAATCATTCAAGTAAAAGCTACTTGGCATTCACTTAAAATCAGGATACAAATCTGACAACAAAGCAATACTTCGGAGTGTTATACTTACTCTTGTCCTGGTTGATCAGCAAACACAACAATTAGAAAACAACATAAACCGACATGACAACATCACATCAAAGACTCAACAATAGTATGGATATCAACCGCTACCTCTCCTTCTTTTGAACTTGACCTGAAACCGATTAGAATATGCCCTTGACTTTTGGGCTTTGACGAAAACTTTTGGGTTTGAATTACATTTAAGTTCAACAGATATAAGTTCTTGAGAGGATAGATAATAGACGTTCGCATGTCCATCCGGTTGTTGCAACAAGTGAAATAAGGGATAAGTATGAGAAAACTACCTATGAGGGTTTAACCTAATCGCCAAGAAATTCCATTTATCTTTCAGAATCATAAATACCGCCTTAAAAAAATTTCCAAAGAAAAATCTTCTGATTTTTTCTCTCTTAATAAATTAGTGTAAACCTAATGTGTAATTTTTATAATTAACCCAATGAAATAACTAATTACACGAAACACAAAATGTTTCACCTGTTAGACCACTCCATGGCTGCTTGTAAAGGGGTCAAGTACTCGTATGGAAGCTGGCAGTCCAGAAATGACAATGTTTAAGAAATTAAAATATCAAGAGAGTGCTGATACCAACATTTTAGAGACAAAATATGAAAAATACCTTCCCTGTCAGTAGTTCCCATAGAAGCACCCCGAAACTAACACATCAGCCTTGTGATCATATCGTTTATGCTCTATAACCTCAAATGGGAAAAATTATAAAGAATATGTAATCAGCGCCGGATCGAACAGCCTTTAGCTCAAAGATTTCAATAGACAAGAATAGTCCAAATTCTCTCATTTTAAATAACACCTGTTTTTGCTTTCACTCTGGCCACTCCAAAATCAGCCACCTTAACAACCTGATAGTATAGCTTCATATAATCAAATGTTCCCCTCAAAGCAATAGAATGGGTATGTCCTTACTTTTATTGAGGAGACTATATCCAGTTAAGAGTGATTATTCTTTCCAAAACCCGAGTTTAACTTTTAATATTACAAGATTTGAAATATGAAATCAGAATTCATATGACTTACAGTTGAGAACTAATGAAAAAAAATATAATTATAATGAAGAACATAATGCTTACTTCATTTTCATCCATCAAAAGATTAGCTGCTTTCAAGTCCCTGTGAATTATGTTGTTCTAATGCAAATAGTTCATTCCCTTCGATACATCAATGGCTACTTTCAGCAATTTTGGAAACTTAAAAATACCCTTTTGCTTGAGTAAATAGTTGTAGAGACTCCCTCTAGATATATACTCTATAATTAAAGAAAAATGTAATTTTAAGCCAAAATGAACTGAAATGACAAAAGAGTTTCCCTTTTTTCTTTAGAGAAAAATCTCATATAAACTTCTAAAGACTTATGTAAACCTATTACTATACACAAGTTTGGAGGTCTGGTGCATAGTCCTGTGAATTGCACAATATTTTTGTGCCGAATCTTTCTGTATGCAATATACAAACCCAAAAGGAAGAGACATGAGAACAAACAAGTCAGATCTATAATCGTCTCATATTCACTTGATTCTTTTTCTGAGTAAACTAGACATTAAAGTATAATACATATTCACAATTCAACTTAAACTCATGTCTATATTATCCGTAGCATTTATTCTAAAACAGCCCTTCACTTGCACAAAATAATTTGAGCTAGTTGCACTAAATCAAACATTACTCCCAATTCACATGTTTTCTGTATACCATATTCGACAACCACATGAACAAGGCATAATACAACAACTTTTATTCTTTGACCAACAAGAAATAAAGCAATTAACCCTTTCAAAACTATTCTATAAGACAGGACAACCATTCTGGGAATTAAAATGTTACTGTGCACACCGCACTTAAATATTTTAATAAATTGAAAAATAATTATCCTATTATGAAAATTTACAGGTTTCTTCTTGGATATGAAGTCAATATTCCATAAAATTTTTACTTCCAAATAATCTCATTTACCCAACAAACGAACTGGTTCTTTCTTAGGACAGAGTATTGAAATTTCTGTGCTTCACTAAAACATTGATATCTCCTTACTCGTATAACGAAATTACTCAAGGCTTTCGCGTAAATAAACTAGAAACCAAATAGAACAACTTTCATCATATAAACCTCATCAAAAACCGACCATAGCCATCTCAAAACAGGCCCTCAAATACAGGTCAGTAGCCTGTCAATTCTAGATTCCACCCTTCCTTCATCATTCACTTACTTGAAATTCACCAAAAATCAAAATAACAATCATAATATCCAATCAACTCAAATACAGGTCAATGGTAAGTCACCTTCAAACATTTTCACACAAACACCAGCACAATTTCATAGACGAAACGAATTCCCAATATCACATAACACATAAAACCCCATTTCTTTTAGAAGCAAAATCGGAGCAGTAAGAAAATGAACCTGAAATCGGAGCACAATTTTTTTTCAGTCGCGACACCTTCAGTCGCATCTACAAAGAGTCGTTGTCGAGCCTTAACGAAGACCATGTCTTCTTCCTCTTCCACCTAGAGTCGAATCTGGGATTTCAGATTCCCAAACCAGGTCCTTGAATCGTGCTGAGAAGAGGCTGCCGCTCCGATCTACTCCGATTTAGGACATGTACGCCGCCGAGTTGAGCTGGCCATGGTCGCTGGAGATAGAATGTCCAGAAGCACAAGTCGATGGAAGAGGATGGAGACCGGGGCAGGAGATGCAGGAGAGAGTGAAATGGGGAACGAGCTGATTTTCAAGGGTTGTGAGAAATAAGTCTAGGTTTTGACCGATTAATATCTTTATTCTGTTGGGCCAATGCCTTCTTCAATTTTCGATCTCAAGACATACACTTTGCTATTGTAAATTTTTTTTGATAAAAAATAAAATTTCACACTTTTTACTTCAGTAATTATCAAATTAGCGAAGTCTTTGTAACTTTAAATTTCTAACGTAACTCCTACTTTTTTGTTTGGTACCATTTACTGAAGTCTATGTGGGTTTTTTACTTCAGTAAATTGAAAAGCGAAGTTGTTGTTTGTTTTTACTTTGCTAATATACATTACCGAAGTGAGACGTACCGAAGTCTTTGATGTTTATTCTACTAGTGCATTTAATATGTTAACTCTTCAATTAATATTAATAATCCGTTCAATTTTATGCAATATATTTTTATTTTCATTTTTAGTCATTATATCATACTATTTTATAATGATTAAAATTATTATTATATGTAGACATTAAATTTGTTTTTTAATTATTTTGTAATTATTCATAGTTATTACAAGCTTTTATTTTTTTTAATAATTTTTTAATTATTTAAATCAAAATTTATTAATTTTCAAATACTACTTTATTTTAAAACCTTTTCAATTTAAATTTATTAAAAATATTTTATTATTTATAATATATATATATAATTCATTATTTGATAGAATAATTTTTTTTATAAAAATAGATTCAATATTTTATTAAAATTAATTATTTTTAAAGTTAAAAATTTATTAAATTATTAATTTTATATAAAAATCAAAATTTTGTTTATTAATACTCTAAGGTAACACATCTCATAGTGTTACTGAGAGTTACACCTTTTATAGCTAGCGTAACATATATTTCAGGATTTGGTAACACCATAACCCGAACGTTGTGGTAGGTCCAAAATTTCATAGCTATGGTAACATCCAAGAAGGTAACACCCCTCCCTAAGTGTTGTAGAAAGCTATCTATGGTGTAGTCTTACTATAAAGTGTCCACGCTTCACCAAATGTGGGGACGGTCTGTGATTCCAGTACCTCACCCAAATGATTGGTTCATTCCTGCTAACATCAAGGTAAAAGTTTGTGAACCACCAGACAATCCGAGGCAGGCAGGGCGACCAAAAGAAGGAGACACACATCAAGGATTTAGTCCTCGACTCATACCCGTAAAGTTCAAACATGCCTTAGATGCGGAGGCACAGGGCACAATAGAAAGACTTGCACTGCAGTTATTCCCCAACTATTTGAGGATTTCACAAGGCAACCAACTCCGTCTAAAAAGGGACGTGCAAAAAAAAAAGTGTAGTATATGTCATTCTGTTGACCACACTGCTCCAAAATGTCCAACTAAGCATCGTTTCGACCTAAATGAGCCCCGAGTGTAAAATTGGTTATATTAATTTAATGTTTTTATGTATGTTTCAAATTTCAAATTGGTTAAGTTCAATTTGAACCAATTAAGTTCAATTTCAACCGAATAAGTTCAATTTCAACCGATTCAATTCAAATTTCAAATTGATTAAGTTAAAATTGAATCAATTAAGTTTGATTTGAACCTATTGTGTCGAGATTTATACATCTCGACAGGCGATCGCCTCAGAGACCGGGCAACCGAGCCGGAGCCCAGCAGCCAAGGCAGATTGGCCGATCGAAGGTCCCAGGACAAGTCCCGGTGCCGAGCGATCGACATCTAAGATGATCGTCTCTCGGTACTTGGCGATCGACTCCTGGTAGCCGACTAGCTGACGACCAAAGGTCCCAGGACAAGTCCCGGTGCCGATCGATCGACATCTAAAACGATCATCTCTCGGTACTTGGCGATCGACTCCTGGTGGCCGATGTAATACCCAGTTGTAATTCAGTCATTATCATTCAGTATTTATCATTCAGTAATTGTCACTCAGTATTTTTCACTCATTAATAATCATTTGTCACTCATATTCAATCATTGTATTCATCGTTCAGAGTAATTGTATCATGTATCAATCGTCATTCATCATCAATCTAGTTGGAGAATCGTGCGGTGTTTACCATCATTGTCATTTCATAGTGTGCTGTGTGTGAGGAGTAGCGCACACTACGTACTCTCTTTAGCGTGTGCTAATTGAGTACGGGTAGCGCACGCTATCTCTCAACACTAGCGCACGCTAGTATGTTTCAAGCAGGCAGTCCAGAAGGCACTGGACTGCAGTTGGGTTATAAGTAGCGCACGCTACAAATGGTAAGTAGCGTGCGCTAGTAGGCTGGAGTAGCGCACGCTATGCTGCTGGTATAGCGCGCGCTAAGGTCGGATCAGGTTGAGTCCAATGGCTACTGGACTGCATTGGATTAATTCATAGCGCACGCTATGAGTGGTTTTTAGCGTACACAAACGATGTTGCAGCGCACGCTAAATATTGATTGTAGCGCATGCTACCGCGATCAGATCAGAGGACAAAAGGTTCTGGACTCCAGTACTGGGCATCAGATAATTCATTAGCGCACGCTAACATTTCGGGGTTAGCGCACGCTAAGTATACAACCGTAGCGCACGCTACAAAAAGGTACGTAGCGCGCGCTACCGTTTTCGGACAGTGGGTACTCGACTACCCAAAACACCCATTAGCGCACGCTAAGAACTGGGGCTAGCGCACGCTAAACTGGAATTTCGATAAATTGGACAGTGTAGCCCAGATTTCGGCATTTGTCATTTCTTCTCATTCTCTCATCGGTTCCGGGCAATTTGGAGCGATTTGGAGAGTATTCTTCGAGGTGTAATCATCAATCATCATCTTCAAGTCTTTGAGTTGGATTAATCATCACTTCATCATCTCCAAAACATCAAATCAAAGGTATTAATCTCTTGGACCTAGAATTTCGGATTTTTGGGGTTTTCCTTCCGATTTCGTCGTGTAAGCTTGGATTGTTGTTGGAATATGTTAGATATAGATTATCTACCTTGGATAAATATATTCCTACGGATTTAATGACTATTTTGGGGATTTATTTCAAGAACCCTTGGGGTTGACTTCGGTTAATTTGGGGATTTACGATTGATGTTGTTGTAACCTTGAATTGTGGATTCCTATTGGATTATTGATGCCATTGATATTGTTTTGCTAGTTTGAATCAATCATTTGAAAGTTGGTTTCGATAATTTGGGTTTGGTTGTAACCAACGGGAAGGATATTTGCTACGTATTCGTTTCAATGCCCCGATGAGTTTAATTATCGTTGTATCGACGTTTGAGTTGGTTATAATCGGGTTTGATACGTGTATTGAACGGATTATTGGTAATTGTATTATTCAAGGTTGTTCGAGCGACCGACATTTCATTTAGGACGTTGTTCGTGGACGGACATTCTTCATCGGTGTTGTGTAAGTTAATTCTTACTCGGTTAAAAGGATATTCATTCCTTTCGTTGTTGTTCGTTCATAAGCATAATTCATTCGTAAAGTACTAACCGTATTGAAACTTGTAATTGTCACTTAATTACTTCATTCACGAGGAACGACGGTTCCAATCATTTCATTGAGCTGTCATTCATTTCACCATCATTTCATCTTGGTGAGTCATTATTTATTTCTGATGTCACTTTTGTTATATCCTGGCATTCCGGGTCATACTGGTATGCCGGTTGGTATGTGTAGGATTTTCATGTCGGGCACATTTAAGTCGTGTGTTGGTTGTCGGCCTCACATTGGACTGTGCACACGAGTCGATTGCTTCGTGAGACTGATTAGGTACAAGACCACACGTATATTCGATCGATACTCGTTGGTGGCTTGTGCACGGACACATTTCCATCTCGGATGTAGTGTGGCGCCATTCCTTTGAGCCGTACTGTTAGTTGATTCATATAGCATGTTTGATTGCGTATGTTATCAACAGGATTGTGTGTATTCAACTCTTGAGGATTGTTGTTCTGTGTAACTGACCCCGTTGGGGGATATTGTTTTTCAGGTCATGGCAAGGCAAAAGCACGGGGAGAGCACGTTGATGGCGAGGAGTCCCAATGATACTAGTAGGGGGCCCCAGTCTTTTCAGTCAATTATGTTTCCTTCATTTTATTCCGCTGCAGACATTCCGTTTGAATACTCATTTCACTCAGTGTTGTATATTTTATCTCCATATAAAATACACATGTATTCTGTAATATCTTGGGTGTGTTGTATGAAACTCCTCATCGGAGTAATTAATGTTGTAATGTGGTTCGGTACTACATTTACCCTGTGTAATTCATTCATTTTCATTCGCCTGGTGGGTCCCAGTCGGGGGTCCACGACACTGTAATATCCGCCTAGTTTGGGGTGTTACAGAGTTGGTATCAGAGCGTGGTTTTGAATACTACCTTCCGAGTCATGTATCATTTGAAATCATCGTTCATTAGACTAGTATCATTGGACTTTCGCGTCACGTGTGACCTGTGCAAGAGCCGAGCCCCTCAGACCAAAGAACAGTAAGATTTCCTCATCTATCGTTTTCATTTGTGATCAAGTCGATCATGTGAATTCATTAATCACTCAGTTCATTTCACTGTTCAGTTGTTGATCTTGAGGATCATGTCATTAATCTTGTTAACTTGTTCAAGATGTTCATTTCAAGAATTTCATCATATAATCACGTCATTTCAGTTGATCATTCATGTAATCATTGTGTTTGAGCGCGTATGCTCATTTTCATCATCTCATAACGTAATCATAATGTGATATTCATGCGAGATATATAATTATCATATGACTTTCCACTTCAGTATGGAAAGAGCTGGCAGAGGACGTGGCGGAAGAGGTCGTGGTGCAGGCCGAAACCCGAGAGCTCGTGTGAATACACGTGCGAATGCCAGGAATAATGCTAACTCATCGAGAAGTGACGCTGCCACTCATTCACCTCGGCGTAATCATTCACTATCAGGGAGTTGTACCCGGGACACAGCTCAGTCAGAGGGTGTTCGGATTGACCCACTCGCTTTTATGCAGGGCATGATGGCCCAAATGACTCAGATGGCACAATTAATGGAGACAATGCATAACTCCACTACTCAAAATCAACAGGCTCCTCCGCCGCCACCTCAGAGGCAAGAGAGAGGTGTAAGTAGTATCATTGGCGATATCTCTCGCCAGCGACCACCTACCTTCGAGGGCTCATCTGAGCCGGCGGATATTGTTCATTGGCTTGAGAATTTCGAGAAGTTATTTGCTATGGTGGATTGCCCTGAAGGGCATAAAGTTTCAGTTGCGGCCTACTATCTTGGTAAGAGCGCTCATTCATGGTGGTTATAATTGAAGCCCACAGACGGATCATGTACTTGGGATCAATTCAAAACTCTCATGATGGAGAGGTATTATCCGGCCCCACTCAGGGAGGCCAAGTTGTCGGAATTACTCACTCCCGACCTTTCAGCGGACGATGATGTTCTCGCCATCGCCGAAAAATTTCAGGAACTTCTTCCGTTCGCCTCATCTATCATTCACTCTGAGGCGGACAAATCAAGTATTTCAGCAAGAGGCTGAAGCCTCGAATGCGGCTACAGTTGCTTAATAATAATTGCACCACTCTGGCCGAATTAATCGAGAAAGCTCTTACTTACGAGCTTACTACTAAGGACATTGCTAAGCAACAACCTTCATCTGCTGGCAAGAAGTCTAAGAACCGTAATCAGTCTGACGGCAGTCAGGCCACTTTCAAGAAACCACGTGCAGGCTCTACTTTTTCTGAGCGACCTCCTATGGTGCCTAGACCCGCGGAATCTCAGCACGAGCGGCCAGTTCGGCCATCACCTGTTTCAACTGTGAAGAACAGGGTCATTTCAGCACTAAGTGTCCGAAACAGACTATCACGTGCCACAACTGTGGGATTGCTGGGCATAAGGTCCGTTTTTGCCGAAGAGACTCTAAACCTAATCCGGCATCATCTAAGGCCCCGAGACATTCAGCGGTGCAGAATCAGGCCACTCAGTCAGCGTCGTTCAAGACGATAGGAGCTAATAAAGGCGGAGCCAAGAGCTATCAGACGGGAGCGTCCGGTTCGGGGGCCGGCAAGCCCCGAATTTATGAGATGAAGAAGACCGACGATCCAGAGGCCCGGATGATCTCAAGTACACTCGATATTCTATCTCAACCTGTGTGTACCCTTTTTGATACTGGTGCATCGCATTCATTCATTTCCGAGTCATGTTTGAGTAGACTACGTCTGGGTAGTGCTACTAGTTGTGAGCCTTATGTCATTGGTCTACCTGACGGTAGAAGAATTATTGGAAATCGTGAGATTCAGAATTGTCCGATTCAGCTTCATGGCCGTATATGGCTAGCAGACCTAATTGTGGTAGATTTACCGAGAGACGACGTCATTTTGGGTATTGATTGGATGGATCGTCACGATGCCATCATTAGTGTCCGTAAGCGTATGGTCACTATCATTTCGGACGATGGGGTTGAATGTGTTTTTCAGGGAGGTAATCCCGGCTGTTCTGGTAAGGTCATTAACTTGATTAAAGTAGTGAAATTACTCAGTCAGGGGTGTGTTGGTTATTGGTGCTATATGACCAAAACTGAGAAATCACCAGTAATGTTGACGGATATTCCGGTAGTGAGGGAATATGCCGATGTTTTTCCAGACGAGTTACCTGGTTTGCCTCCACAGAGAGATGTGGAATTCACGATTGAGTTGGAGCCCGGTACGTCCCCGATATCGCAGGCACCGTACCGGATGGCCTCGAACGAAATGCAGGAATTAAAGAACCAACTTGAAAAGTTGTTCGAGAAAGGTTATATCTGACCGAGTGCATCCCCATGGGGAGCACCAGTGTTGTTTGTCAAGAAGAAGGATGGTTCGTTTCGCTTGTGTATTGATTATCGGGAGTTGAACAGGGTGATGATCAAGAATAAGTATCCTCTACCCCGTATCGATGATCTTTTGGATCAACTTCAGGGAGCTTCAGTATTTTCCAAGATCGACTTAAGATCTGGGTATCATCAGTTGCGAATTCGAGAGTCAGATATCGCAAGGACGGTGTTCCGAACACGCTATGGTCATTATGAGTTTGTGGTTATGCCGTCTGGATTAACTAATGCACCTGCGGTATTCATGGAGTTAATGAATCGGGTTTTCATCGACTATCTGGATTAGTTCGTGGTTTTATTCATTGATGACATTTTGATTTATTCTCGTGACCGGGAGGAACACGAGTTTCACCTTCATCAAGTGCACGACGTGTTGAGACGAGAGCAACTTTTCGGAAAGTTTTCTAAATGTGAGTTCTGGATGTCCGAAGTGACGTTTCTCGGACATGTAATTTCATCAGACGGAGTTCGTGTCGACCCTCAAAAGACGGAGGCTATTCGAGATTGGCTACCTCCGAAGAATGTTAAGGAAATCCGAAGTTTCCTCGGACTAGCGGGTTATTATCGATGATTTGTGGAGGGATTTTCTAAAATCGCTCAACCCATGACGAACCTTTTACGGAAGGATAAGAAATATACGTGGTCCGACGCGTGTCAACAGAGTTTTGAGGAACACAAGAGCCAGTTAACTTCAGCACTTGTCCTTTCTTTACTGCAAGGGACGGAGGGATTTGTGGTTTATAGTGATGCGTCCGGACAGGGTCTCGGAAGTGTACTCATGCAGAATGGAAAGGTTATTGCTTATGCTTCACGGCAATTGAGACCTTACGAGGTTAATTATCCGACCCACGACCTGGAGTTAGCAGTCGTGGTTTTTGCATTGAAGATTTGGAGTCATTATCTTTATGGCGTTACCTGTCAGATATTCACCGATCATAAGAGTTTAAAGTATATATTCACTCAGAAAGAGTTAAATATGCAACAGAGACGGTGGTTGGAACTAATCAAAGATTATGATATCGAGATCATTTACCACCCGGACAAGGCGAACGTTGTCGCCGACGCCTTGAGTCGTAAGTCCGTTCAGGAGCAGATGCTTTCTCGACAATGCCTGTAAGGAACTTCAAAGAGAATTTACGAGACCCGAGATCGAGGTCTGGTTACAGCGAGTACAAGGGCAACTTTGTACGTTGGAGATTTCATCGCCACTTGAGGAGGCGATCAGGGAAAATCAGGTTCAGACCCATTTTTGTTACGCATTCGAGAGGATGCGACTCATGGGAAAGCCCCCGGGTTTGTGGTCCACGAGGATGGACTTTTGCGTTTTAAGAATCGGTTGTGCGTACCGGCGAATGACGAGTTGAAAAACTCGATTTTGAGAGAAGCTCATGCTACCCCTTATTCCGTTCACCCGGGGTCTAGCAAGATGTATAAAGACTTGAAACAAAATTACTGGTGGAGTAATATGAAGCGAGAAGTCGTGGGATTTGTTTCGAGATGCTTAACCTCTCAGCAAGTCAAGATAGAACATCAGCGACCGGCGGGTATGCTGAAACCTCTCCCTATTCCAGAATGAAAGTGGGAAGATATTTCAATGGACTTCATCACGAGTTTGCCGATGAGTCGTCGTGGCATGAACACAATCTGGCTAATTGTGGATCGCTTAACTAAATCAGCTCATTTCCTTGAGATTAAGGATATGTGGGGTCCCGAGAGACTTGCCCAGTTATTTATCAAAGAGATAGTGAGATTGCACGGTACTCCTAAAAGTATCGTTTCCGATCGTGATGGACGATTCGTGTCTCATTTTTGGAAATCAGTTCATCGTGCTATGGGAACTCAACTTAATCTCAGTACACCTTTTCATCCTCAGTCCGACAGACAATCAGAGAGGACTATTCAGACTTTGGAGGACATGTTGAGGGCATGTGTCCTCGATTGGAAAGATGATTGGGAAGCCCAATTACCGTTGATCGAGTTCACATACAATAATAGTTGGCATTCTTCGATTAAGATGTCACCTTACGAGGCCTTGTACGGTCGTCGTTGTCGATCTTCTTTGTGTTGGGATGACTTATCAGAATCAATTGGCACCGATCCCGATATGCTTATAGCCGCCCGTGAGAAGGTAGCTTTGATCAGGAGTCATTTGTTGACCACTCAGAGTTGACAGAAATCATATGCAGATAATCGTCGTCGACCATTATAGTTCGAGACGGGTGACCATGTTTTGTTCAAGGTATCCCCGAGTCGTGGTATCTTCCGTTTTGGGAAGAGGGGAAAGTTTAGTCCGAGATTCATTGGACCGTTTGAGATTTTGGATCGAGTAGGCGAGCTAGCTTATCGATTGGCCTTACCTCCGGCGTTGAGCCGAATTCATAATGTGTTTCATGTCTCTCAGTTGCGGAAGTACGTTGCCGACCCGAGTCACATACTTCAGTTTTAAAAAATCGAGATCGCCGATGATCATTCATATGAGGAGCGTCCTATACGAGTTTTAGAGCGGCAAATCAAATAGTTGAGGAATAAGATGATTCCTTTGCTTAAAATTCAGTGGTCTAGACACGGATTCGAAGAGGCTACTTGGAAAACCGAGGATTGTATGCGGGAGAGTTATCCCGAGTTGTTTGACCCTTAGTTTTGGGGACAAAACTCTTTTAAAGGGGGTGTATGTAATACCCAGTCGTAATTCAGTCATTATCATTTAGTATTTATCATTCAGTAATTGTCACTCAGTATTTTTCACTCATTAATGATCATTTGTCACTCATATTCAATCATTGTATTCATCGTTCAGAGTAATTGTATCGTGTATCAATCGTCATTCATCATCAATCTAGTTGGAGAATCGTGCGGTGTTTACCATCATTGTCATTTCATAGTGTGCTGTGTATGAGGAGTAGCGCACGCTACGTACTCTCTTTAGCATGCGCTAATTGAGTACGGGTAGCGCACGCTATCTCTCAACACTAGCGCACACTAGTATGGTTCAAGCAGGCAGTCCAGAAGGCACTGGACTATAGTTGGGTTATAAGTAGCGCACGCTACAAATGGTAAGTAGCGCGCGCTAGTAGGCTGGAGTAGCGCACGCTATGCAGCCGGTATAGCGCGCGCTAAGGTCGGATCAGGTTGAGTCCAGTAGCTAGTGGACTGCATTGGATTAATTCATAGTGCACGCTATGAGTGGTTTTTAGCGTACGCAAATGATGTTGCAGCGCATGCTAAATATTGATTGTAGCGCACGCTACCGCGATCAGATCAGAGGATAGAAGGTTCTGGACTCCAGTACTGGGCATCAGATAATTCGTTAGCGCACGCTAACATTTCGGGGTTAGCGCACGCTAAGTGTACAACCGTAGCGCACACTACAAAAAGGTACGTAGCGTGCGCTATCGTTTTCAGACAGTGGGTACTGGACTACCCAAAACACCCATTAGCGCACGCTAAGAACTGGGGCTAGCGCACGCTAAACTGGAATTTCTATAAATTGGACAGTATAGCCCAGATTTCGGCATTTGTCATTTCTTCTCATTCTCTCATCGGTTCCGGTCGATTTGGAGCGATTTGGAGAGTATTCTTCGAGGTGTAATCATCAATCATCATCTTCAAGTCTTTGAGTTGGATTAATCATCACTTCATCATCTCCAAAACATCAAATCAAAGGTATTAATCTCTTGGATCTAGAATTTCGGATTTTTGGGGTTTTCCTTCCGATTTCGTCGTGTAAGCTTGGATTGTTGTTGGAATATGTTAGATATGGATTATCTACCTTAGATAAATATATTCCTACGGATTTAATGACTATTTTGGGGATTTATTTCAAGAACTCTTGGGGTTGACTTCGGTTAATTTGGGGATTTCCGATTGATGTTGTTGTAACCTTGAATTGTGGATTCCTATTGGATTATTGATGTCATTGATATTGTTTTGCTAGTTTGAATCAATCATTTGAAAGTTGGTTTCGATAATTTGGGTTTGGTTGTAACCAACGGGAAGGATATTTGCTACGTGTTCGTTTCAATGCCCCGATGAGTTTAATTATCGTTGTATCGACGTTTGAGTTGGTTATAATCGGGTTTGATACGTGTATTGAACGGATTATTGGTAATTGTGTTATTCAAGGTTGTTCGAGCGACCGACATTTCATTTAGGACGTTGTTCGTGGACGGACATTCTTCATCGGTGTGGTGTAAGTTAATTCTTACTCGGTTAAAAGGATATTCATTCCTTTCGTTGTTGTTCATTCATAATCATAATTCATTCATAAAGTACTAACCGTATTGAAACTTGTAATTGTCACTTAATTGCTTCATTCACGAGGAACGACGGTTCCAATCATTTCATTGAGATGTCATTCATTTCACCATCATTTCATCTTGGTGAGTCATTATTTATTTCCGATGTCACTTTTGTTATATCGTGGCATTCCGGGTCATACTGGCGTGCCAGTTGGTATGTGTAGGATTTTCATGTCGGGCACATTTAAGTCGTGTGTTGGTTGTCGGCCACACATTGGACTGTGCACACGAGTCAATTGCTTCGTGAGACTGATTAGGTACAATACCACACGTGTATTCGATCGATACTCGTTGGTGGCTTGTGCACGGACACATTTCCATCTCGGATGTAGTGTGGCGCCATTCCTTTGAGCCGTACTGTTAGTTGATTCATATAGCATGTTTGATTGCGTATGTTATCAACAGGATTGTGTGTATTCAACTCTTGAGGATTGTTGTTCTGTGTAACTGACCCCGTTGGGGGATATTGTTTTTTAAGTCATGGCAAGGCAAAAGCACGGGGAGAGCACGTTGACGGCGAGGAGTCCCAATGATACTAGTAGGGGGGCCCAGTCTTTTTAGTCAATTATGTTTCCTTCATTTTATTCCGCTGCAGACATTCCGTTTGAATACTCATTTCACTCAGTGTTGTATATTTTATCTCCATATAAAATATACATGTATTCTGTAATATCTTGGGTGTGTTGTATGAAACTCCTCATCGGAGTAAATAATGTTGTAATGTGGTTCGGTACTACATTTACCCTGTGTAATTCATTCATTTTCATTCGCCTGGTGGGTCCCAGTCGGGGGTCTACGGCACTGTAATATCCGCCTAGTTTGGGGTGTTACAGCCGACCATCTGACGACCGCCTTATGCCACACGAAGTCGATGATCGTCCAGTCGGCAAAGGCCTAAGCTCAGACAGAACCCAAATGCAGATCCGGAAAAGGCGCTGCAGCACATGGATCGTTGACCACAGCCTGTCAGCATCTTCCCACCAACCGACTGACCCGCCGAAAGGTGTACCTTGGAACCGCCCATGACAAAGAATCAGACGCGTGCGGCTCCTCATTGGATCGCATACTGGCCGCCAAGAAGAAATGCAAGCTTTAGGCATGCCCCATGTGACATAAAGATGATCGCCCCTTTATTATATTACATAAAAGGCGATCGCCCGCCAGTGAACAGGGCATCTCAGCCCCTATAAATAGAAGGCTGCCTACACTTGGAAAACTCTGTATCTCTCTGACTCTCTCTCTGATTCAGCTCATAACTCGGCTTTCTCACTCTTGGCAACGGCTATCTCTCGGTTCTTTCTTCTCTCTCAGCATCTCTTACACGAAAGACGATCGGCAGAGAGCAAGAACACCAACGCTTCGCTCAAGAGCTAGATAATAAGATCTTTTACACTCATTGTAATTAGATTCTTACATTAATACTTGTATCCACGAATATTTGTATTAATAACATCTCGCGAGAGCATTCAAGCCCGGGCCTAACAAACCCGGCAAACCTTGTGTTTTTTTTCATTCCCTCGGACGTGCTCTCGCAATTTGCTGTTGCTTGACCATTCCAGCAATATCTATCTTCGGATAATATTTCGGGCAACAACAGAACCGATTAAGTTCAATTTCAAATTGATTAAGTTCAATTTCAAATTAGTTAAGTTCAATTTGAACAGATTATGTTCAATTTCAACCGATTAAGTTGAATTTCAAATTGGTTAAGTTCAATTTGAACCGATTAAGTTCAATTTCAACCGATTAAGTTCAAATTTGAACAGATAATGTTCAATTTCAACCGATTAAGTTCAAATTTCATATTGATTAAGTTAAAATTGAATCAATTAAGTTCAATTAGAACCGATTAAGTTCAATTTCAAATTGATTAAGTTCAATTTCAAATTGGTTAAGTTCAGTTTGAACCGATTAAGTTCAATTTCAACCGATTAAGTTCAAATTTCAAATTGATTAAGTTAAAATTGAATCAATTAAGTTCAATTTGAACCGATTAAGTTCAATTTTAAATTGATTAAGTTAAAATGGAATCAATTAAGTTCAATTTGAACCGATTAAGTTTAATTTCAACCGATTAAGTTCAATTTCAACCGATTAAGTTCAAATTTCAAATTGGTTAAGTTAAATGTGAATCAATTAAGTTCAATTCCAACCGATTAAGTTTAATTTCAAATTGGTTAAGTTCAATTTGAACCGATTAAGTTCAATTTCAACAGATTATGTTCAATTTCAACCGATTAAGTTCAAATTTCAAATTGATTAAGTTAAAATTGAATCAATTAAGTTCAATTTGAACCGATTAAGTTCAATTTCAAATTAGTTTTGTTCAATTTCAAATTGGTTAAGTTCAATTTGAACCGATTAAGTTCAATTTCAATCGATTAAGTTCAATTTCAACTGATTAAGTTCAAATTTCAAATTGATTAAGTTAAAATTGAATCAATTAAGTTCAATTTCAAATTGATTAAGTTAAAATGGAATCAATTATGTTCAATTTGAACCAATTAAGTTTAATTTCAACCGATCCAGTTCAATTTCAACCGATTAAGTTCAAATTTCAAATTGGTTAAGTTAAAATTGAATCAATTAAGTTCAATTTCAACCGATTAAGTTCAATTTCAAATTGGTTAAGTTCAATTTGAACCGATTAAGTTCAATTTCAACCGATTAAGTTCAATTTGAACAGATTATGTTCAATTTCAACCAATTAAGTTCAAATTTCAAATTGATTAACTTAAAATTGAATCAATTAAGTTCAATTTCAACCGATTAAGTTCAATTTCAACCGATTAAGTTCAATTTCAAATTGATTACGTTCAATTTCAAATTGTTAAGTTTAATTTCAACCGATTAAGTTCAATTTCAAATTGATTAAGTTCAATTTCAAATTGATTAAGTTCAGTTTCAAATTGATTAAGTTCAATTTCAAATTGGTTAAGTTCAATTTGAACCGATTGAGTTCAATTTCAACCGATTAAGTTCAATTTGAACATATTATGTTCAATTTCAACCGATTAAGTTCAAATTTCAAATTGATTAAGTTAAAATTGAATCAGTTAAGTTCAATTTGAACCGATTAAGTTCAATTTCAAATTGGTTAAGTTCAATTTGAACCGATTAATTTCAATTTGAACAGATTATGTTCAATTTCAACCGATTAAGTTCAAATTTCAAATTGATTAAGTTAAAATTGAATCAATTATGTTCAATTTGAACCGATTAAGTTCAATTTCAAATTGGTTGAGTTCAATTTGAACCGATTAAGTTCAATTTCAACCGATTAAGTTCAATTTGAACAGATTATGTTCAATTTCAACCGATTAAGTTCAAATTCAAATTGATTAAGTTAAAATTGAATCAATTAAGTTCAATTTGAACCGATTAAGTTCAATTTCAAATTGGTTAAGTTCAATTTCAAATTGATTAAGTTCAATTTGAACCGATTAAGTTAAAATTGAATCAATTAATTTCAATTTCAACAGTATCACTAAAAGAAGATATCACACACTACAGTATCACTAAAAGAAGATATCACTAATCTCTATCATCCCACCGTATAAATAAACTAGTGGGATCACACACTACAGTATCTACATCATCGCTTAACCTCCATATAGTTCGGGCCATACTTCCTCTAAATGCATAAATATCCGCCTCGGTCTTTCCATGAGAGAAAGACTGCTGAACGAGATACTCTAAAGTCCGTATAAAATACGCACCATAAGAGGTCGAGTCATCATGTACATAGCATAAATCCTTCCTCACCGTAGCAACTTGAAACGGAGTAACCGGGGTGATATCAGGGCGGCGCTCATAAAATCCAGAACGCTGTAGAATGGTAGGAATTAAGCGACATATACCCGATGCCTGCCGCAATCTCATCTTCCAATATGCATCGTGTTCCTGTGCCAGAGAATCATGCATGATGATGATACCCTCATCGAGTATAATGCGGAGAACAACCCAATGTCCGCTCGAGGACTCTGGAGTGGTATTCCAGATGGTCAACACCTGGATTGTTCAAAAAGTACATTGTCAGCATAATAGTACACGGATAACTAATACAAATAAATAACAAAATATGCAATAAATTATCACCTCACGTAACTCCCACCAATGGCGATGATCGCCCCAAAATGGTCTCAGACCGTGAACGTGGCTGATCAAAAAATCTAGATCATCATCGTCAATACTAAATGAACCTCCTCTCCTATTGGAGTTATTCTATACTTTGATACACGTAGCCTAATATAAAATTATTTTGTCAGTAACGAAGCACTCATCGAGCCATCGCACGTCATCAAATCTGGGATCAAACTGTAGGATCCCCATATATACATTTTTTTTGATAACATTGCGAAAAAACAAGGGTGGACGAGTCCCTCAACACGTCCAAAAAAAGGAGGGGGGACGAGACCCTCTACACGCCCCAACGGATGAAATACATAGGAAATTTGAGGATCCGACCCCCAGGCTAGGCAAATGTTGTTGGGATTCGCCCCATCAATAATAATATTATACATAAACTTTTCTACTCCTAATATAAGGATAGACCAATTTATCAAGTTTAATAAGGCCACGGATTTTCCCTTTTGGATTTTTGATATCATGGTAGTGAAAATCTTGACGTTCACATCCTTGATTGGCCAAAAAATCAGCAACGGCATTTCCTTCATGGAAAATATGTGAGAAACGAATATCGAATTTTCCCACAATATCCCGAATTTTACAGATTAGGCCTTGGAGTTGCCAATCACACGAAGAGGAATTCTCAATCAAATGAAGTGCAACCTTCGAGTCGACCTCAACCCAAACTTTTGTAAAATTGTGTTCAATGCATAAATCAAGCCCTCTTGAAATGGCGTAGATTTCAGCAAAATTGTTTGTTTGAGCCCCAAGAAATTCCGAAAACATAAAAAGTGGATTCCCGAAATGATCCCGAGCAATACCCCCGCGGCCGCACCGCATGGGTTGCCTTTCGCGGCACCATCCGTATTGAGTTTCCACCATCCAATATCCGGCTTAATCCAACGAACTGCTTGAGTTTGATATTTCGGACCCGGACTCGGTTTGATGACCATGAAATCAGCAATTGTATCAGCCCCCTTCCAAAAATTTCTTTTAATTTTGCCACGAACTTTAATGTTGTTAATGTAGTTCCAAATACGCTTGCACACAAGTTTCGACGTAAATGGAATATTATCATCCCTCTTATCGTTCCTACAACACCAAAGAAACCATAGAATGAGTATCGGAATGATGTGAAAAATGTGCAGAGTGCCCTTCGCTTTACCGAACCAATTGGCAATGACAAGATTAAAGTTGGAGGACACAAGAATTTTAATACCGGCGAGGTTATGAAAAAACCTCCACACATCTTTAGCAACCGGGCCATGAAGAAAGAGGTGTGGAAGATCTTCAACACCATTACAACAATAGCAATTATTGGTAGCAACAATTCCTCTCCGCAAGAGACCATCCGGCGTTGAGATCCATTTATTAAGCACCTTAACCATAAAAAGAGAGATGGTAGGTGTGGTAAGTAGATTCCAACAACACCGCAGAATATTATGCAGAGGTTTTTTTTACGAACCAGCTCCCAAGCAGTTTTGGAAGTAAAAATACCATTGGGGGAGGGTGTAATACCCAAGATTTCTGATATGTATTTGGAAATTGTGATATTGTAATTTTTGCACTTTAATCTGAGTATTATTCTCCGTATTTCATAGTCCAGTGTTGTTGAGCGTATGATTTCATGAATGTGATTTAAAAATTGTGATTCTGCGCATGTAGCGCACGCTATCGTCTATGTGTAGCGTACACTAACTTGGATCCATAGCGCAGGCTACAAAGGAACCTTAGCGCACGCTATACGTGGTCAATATGATTGAGACGTGTTGGTAGGTGAGATCAGGCCGGGATCTTGGTCGGATTGTGTCGGGATGAACCTGGACGGCTTTCGGGAAAAAGCCAAGTCAACGCGTTAGCGCATGCTACTCATATGAGGATAGCGCACGCTAAAGGCTGAGTTCAGTGAAATCAGTAACGTTTCAAATAGCCGTTAGCGCACGCTATGAATATGGACTAGCGCGCGCTAATAACCATTTTCTATATATAGGACAGCATCCTTTTTCATATTTTCAGATTTTTCACTCCCCCATCCAAATTCTTGAACTTAGACAGACACTCTCTTCATCCTAAACACTTCTTGCCGGCATCCTAGCTCGTGTTGAGGATTGTAGTTCATTGGGGATTGGTGTTCAAGCCTTCGGCGTTGGATTGCTTCAAATTTCCTCCTTGTTCTTCACTACTTTGAGGTAGGTGATTCTTCACCAATATTAGTAGTATTCTGAAGGACGTTTTTGATCATGTTTTGGGATTTACCTAATCAGTTCGATTCATAAGTAGTCGAACATCATGTGTTAGAAGGATATTTTGACGTTTCGGCACTTATTCATCGTATGAACCATTGAACCTTATTAGTATATGGACTCCTAAGCATATTCATGTATCTTCAAAACCGATTATGACCAGTTTATGGAGATTACCTAGTTCTTATGTTTTACGTAAGGAATCATATGTTTTGGGACTTGGAATAAATTGAACTTAGAATATTTTCTTGAAGATCAAGATGAATTATGGTGTAGTAATGATGATACGTATCCCTGTGTCTCGTAGTCATTTAATCCATAAGGATCTTTCATAAACCGTATGAGCATGATATGCATGGAGTTGGCACGTATTAACACTGAGGATTTCATGAGTTTTCATCACCTTTTGCTCAAGTTTTTACCCTGTAGTGACTGCCATGCACGATTAGCGCACGCTAAGATATATATATTAACGTGCGCTATCGGGAATGAGTAACATACGCTATGTTGGGTACGTAACGTACGTTATATCATCAGACAGGGCAGTCGGCTGTTCATAGAAGACTGTCAGTACACAGCTAGCGCACGCTAAACTTGGTCATTTGCGTATGTTAGCGGGCAGGCTTAGCGCACGTTACGTAGAGTACGTAGCGCGCGCTAAGTAGTTCAGGCAGAATTCATTTTTAGCGCTTGCGGCCGTAAACCGAACTGTTAGACGTTCGTACGACTTGAGAGGAATTCTTTATTATTTCTTAGGTCCGAGCCTTGCACAGGGGACGATCGAGGGGCGGTGGCATACGGACGCGTGTCATTTGTTGGAGTATTTCATTCTTGCCATTTTCGAGGCAAGTATCATATGTTGAGTTTGATTTATATTGAAACATTGATCATGCTTATAGTTTTGTTCATGTTGTCGAATATGAGATGTATTTCTATAATTTCTCATGGTATTCGTTATTAATTGTTCGTATTGATGAACATATTGAAATGCATATATGTATGCATAAATGATTGGTTTATGGTATAAATGATCCGAGGGGATCATGAGGATCTATGCTGAGGGCGCTGGATCGAATGTCCACCATGCGTTGGTCCGACGGGATCATCATGGGGATCTATGCTGAGGGCGCTGGATCGCTGGACAGGTTTTCCACCATGCGTTGGTCCGACGGGATCATCATGGGGATCTATACCAAGGGTGCTGGATCGCTGGATTACCCTGTATTGTGTTGATGGAATCGTGAGGATTCACATCGTTAGATTCCGATGATGGAAGTCTGTTTTGCATGTTTTATGATGCACTGATGATTTATGTATTATGATACTTGTACTAGCATTGTTTTGCTAACCCCTTCGGGGGTGGACATTGTTTTGATGTTCAGGTAGCCGAGGAGCGGGGAAGCAACCACAAGATCGGAGACGATGAAATGGCTCAGTGATGTGGTTCATGTTTATTGTTATTGTGATTTGTCTTCTTGGTTCATTTAGTACTCGAGTATGTATGTTTTAATAATGTCATTTTCGATATGGTTGTATAAGTTAACTCATTGGATCAGTTGAACCAAATCTGTATTTCGAACTCCAGTTGTACGATTGGATTATATTTACATGTCTTTTAAAATTAGCCTTGTAAATCCTCCTTAAAGGGTTTACGGCGCTGTAATTATTCCGAATATCTCGGGGTGTTACAGAATATGGTATCGGAGATAAGATTCATGGATATCTTGGCATTCGGGTTAGTTGGGTCTGTTTACGTTATTTGATTATTGGTCGGTTGTAACATCACTGCTGAGCCGGCATCGTCGTGTGGACCGTGGTTGTAAGTTTCCTAATATCAAATACTACCGTTTTAATTAATTCATGTTTTGTAAACATTGATGGACTTACTTTTAGAAAGATTGCCCTAGATATTGAGTATCTGTGTTTACAGTATGTTGAGGGGAGGTCGTGGACGCGGACGCGGTCGTGGACGCGTACGTGGAAATGCGAGACAAGAAGATTCGGTGTCTACCCCATAAATAACCGTTAGCCGGACGGATTCCCATTCTGGGGGACAACAGGGATCAGCAAATAATAATGCAGATCCTAACGTGCCGGGAGTGCTTCAGCAGGTGGTTGCTCAGATAAACCAGTTTGCTCAAGTTGTGGATCGCATGCAGACGGCGATGGGACAGCAGCATAACCTGGATAATTAGGGAGATAAATGGCTTACTGAGGAGATCAAATTGCATCCTCCGAAATTTGACGGTTCTGCTGAGACGCTTTCTTGGGATCACTGGATGAAGGAGTTAGAGAATATTTTTGCGGGGATTAACTGTCCCAACGACAGAAAGGTTCCGGTCACCCAGTATCTTCTGACGGGGGAGGCTTTCGACTGGTGGGAGGCCATTCGACCTGAGGAGCATAATGTCGACTGGACGGAGTTCAAATTAATGATGGAAGCGCAGTATTGTCCTCGCCCAGTTAGAGAGGCCCGAGTCCGGGAGTTTTTCTCACCACAAAATTCAGAGGCATCAGTGACAGACGTGATTAAGACCTTTAATCACCGCTGACTTATGTGCGCCACTTGGTCAGGACCGAGGCGGAGAGGATTTTCCATTTTGACATGCGAATGAAGCCGGAAATTCAGCAATATATGTCCGGATTTGAATATACCACTTTGCGACAGTATCAGGACAAGGCGCTGGCCTATGATATGAAAGAGGCGGCAGTAGAGAAATCAATGAAAGCAAAAAAGCAGAAAGTGGCTGGCAACTTCACGGAGAATAAAAGTAGTGGGCCTCGCAGGGGCCAGTCCTCTTTTCATTCATCCAGGAGGCCTCCGCATCCTTCTAGAGGAGGAAAGAAGTTCCGGGCAGCACCAACCGTTTCAGACGCAGTGAAGAAATGTTATAACTGTGGCAAAGCGGGACATGTTCGACGTGACTGTTTCGCGCCTGCTGTGACCTGTTTCGAGTGTGGACAAGAAGGGCATCGCGCAACATTTTGTGGGAATGCGACTAGATCTTTTGGCACTCGCACTCCTGTACCGGTTCCGAAGCACACTAGTGTAAACCAGACGCAGCAAAGCGGTTTCCAGCAGCAGAATCTCAGGAAAAGAGAAGCATCTAGTGCTGGGTCCGTCCCTCCACGTATTTACGAAATGAAGAAGTCAGACGATCAGAACACAGCTGTTGCATCAGGTACGATTCAGATCCTTTTGCAACCAGTTAGTGTCTTATTCGATTCAGGGGCTATGCATTATTTTATATCTTTGAACTGTGTTAATCGTTTGAAAATCTCGTGCTTGTATGATTGTGAACCTTATGTTGTAGGTTTACCGAGCGGAGAGAAAATTGTGGGAACCCTAGAAGCTAGAGATTTTCCAGTGTCTATAGGAGGGAGAGATTGGCCATCGAATCTTATTGTAGTTGACATCTACGGTGACGATTTAATTCTCGGAGACGATTGGCTCAACCGTTATGGAGCTATTCTGAATTACCGAAAGAGAGTCATTTCTATCATTGCGGATGACGGATCTGAACACTTATTCCAAGGATGGAGACCGGAAAGCTCGGGAAAATTGATCAAAGCAATGAAAGCCGTAAAATTACTGAAGCAGGGATGTCATGGACTTTGGTGCTATGCTATGAGGAAAGAGGAAGGAGTAGAGCTCTCGTCTATTTCAGTTGTGAATGAGTTCTCAGATGTATTTCCTGACGAACTACCTGGGTTACCTCCGCAGAGAGAAGTAGAGTTCACTATCGAATTAGAGCCTGAAGAAGCTCCTATTTCCAGAGCACCATACCGCATGGCACCAACCGAGATGTATGAACTCAAGAAGCAACTGGAAGAATTGTTACAGAAGGGTTATATTCAACCTAGCGTTTCTCCTTGGGGAGCGCCCGTTCTCTTTGTCCGGAAGAAAGACGGATCCCTCCGACTATGTATTGATTACAGGGAGCTCAACAAGATGACGATCAAGAATAAGTATCCTATACCTCGGATCGACGACTTGTTTGATCAACTGCAAGGGGCAAGTGTATTCTCGAATATTGACTTGCGATCAGGATACCATCAGTTGAGAATTAAGGAATCGGATATACCAAAGTACGCTGTGTCCCAGACGGCATTATGAATTTGTAGTGATGCCATTTGGACTTACCAATGCTCCTGCGGTATTCATGCAATTGATGAATCGGGTATTCTTAGAATACTTGGATAAATTTGTGGTCGTCTTCATTGATGACATCTTGATATATTCGAAGGACGCAGAGGAGCATGCCGAACATTTGCGTGTGGTTTTGAGCACCTTGAGGAAGGAACAGCTATATGCAAAGCTTTCCAAATGCGAGTTCTGGCTTAGGGAAGTAACTTTCCTTGGGCATGTGATATCAGCTGACGGAGTTCAGGTGGACCCGAAGAAAGTCGAAGCAATCTTGGAATGGGAAGCTCCTAATAACGTGAAGGAAGTCCGGAGTTTCTTAGGACTTGCTGGATACTATCGCCGTTTTGTAGAGGGATTTTCCAAAATTGCTCGTCCGCTCACTCAGCTATTACAGAAAACTCAAAAGTTCATGTGGGATGAGAGATGCCAGGCTGGTTTTAACGAGCTTAAAAGGAGACTGACGACAGCACCTATATTAGCGCTACCAGAGGGAACTGATGGATTCATGGTATACAGCGACGCTTCAAATCAGGGTCTGAGTTGTGTGTTGATGCAAAAGGATAAGGTGATTGCTTATGCTTCTCGGCAGTTGAAACCGTACGAGGTTAATTACCCGACTCATGATCTGGAGCTAGCAGTTGTAGTCTTTGCATTGAAAATTTGGAGACACTATTTGTACGGCACTCATTGTCAGATCTTTACAGATCATAAGAGCCTCAAGTATATTTTCAGCCAGAAGGAATTAAACATGAGGCAGAGAAGGTGGCTGGAATTGATCAAGGATTACGACTTGGAGATTCTCTACCATCTGGGAAAAGCAAACGTAGTAGCCGATGCTTTGAGCCGTAAACCTATTTCTCTTCGAGTGTTGGAAGCACTTACATCCCAAACCAGCATTCAACGGGAACTGATCCGCGAAGGGATTGAAGTATGGGCACCAGGAATCCAAGGGAAACTATATGTGATGGAACTGACTTCATCACTAGTCGAGGAGATCAAATCTAAGCAGTTAAACGATTCTATGATCCTTTGGTTATGTGACGAAGTAAAGAAAGGGAAGGCCCCAGGATTCGTGATAAAAGATGATGGAGTTCTGAGATTTCAGAGTCGACTTTGCATTCCCGATAATGAGGAATTGAGACAGACAATTCTGAAGGAAGCTCACAACGCGCCCTATTCTATTCACCCGGGCAGCAGTAAGATGTATAAGGATCTAAAACAAAACTTCTGGTGGGGGAATATGAAGAAGGACGTAGCAGAGTATGTTTCGAAGTGTTTGACTTGTCAGCAGGTTAAGATTGAACATCAGCGACCTGTCGGAATGTTAAAGCCGCTTCCGATCCCTGAATGGAAGTGGGAGGATATCGCGATGGATTTCATCACCAGTATGCCAAGGACCAAAACGGGAATGAACATGATTTGGGTTATAATTGATCGACTAACCAAGTCGGCTCATTTCCTAGGAATTAAAGATACTTGGGGACCCGAGAGATTGGCGCGAGTATTCATTGCAGAGGTAGTCAGATTGCATGGGACGCCAAAGACCATTGTTTCAGATCGAGATGGTCGCTTCGTGTCGCACTTTTGGAAGGCAGTTCACAGGGCTTTGGGGACTGAGCTCAACTTTAGCACGGCTTATCATCCCCAAATGGACGGTCAGTCCAAAAGGACTATATAAACAGTATAGGACATGCTTAGAGCTTGTGCCTTAGATTGGTCGACTGATTGGGAAGTTCATTTGCCGTTGATTGAATTCACCTACAATAATAGTTGGCATGCTTCTATTAAGATGGCACCATTTGAAGCTTTGTATGGTAGAAGATGCCGATCACCCCTGTGCTGGGATGATTCTTCGGATTTGATCGGGACGGAACCGGAATTGATAATTCAGACTCAAGAGAAGATAGCTTTGATTCGGGAAAGACTGTTGACTGCCCAGAGTCGACAGAAGTCTTATGCAGATATACGTCGTCTCCCTCTAGAGTTCGACATTGGGGACCATGTACTATTGAAGGTGTCTCCTACACGAGGGATTTTCCATTTTGGGAGGAAAGGTAAGCTAAGTCCGAGATATATCGGGCCATTTGAGGTCCTCGAGAGAGTTGGGGATTTAGCATACAGGTTGGCCTTACCGCCATCGCTGAGTCACGTTCACAATGTGTTTAACGTATCCCAATTGCGGAAGTATGTACCGGACCCCAGTCACGTTATTGATTTTGACGAGATCGAGATAGCTAATGACGGCACCTTCGAAGAGAGACCAATCAAGATACTTGAGAGTCGGATCAAACAATTGAGGAATAAATCAATACACTTGGTTAAAGTACAATGGTCACGACATGGAGCTAAAGAGGCCACTTGGGAAACAGAGGACAGTATGAAGGCTAGATATCCAGAGTTGTTTTCATCTTAAGTTTCGGGACGAAACTTCTTTTTAGGGAGGAAGGATGTAATACCCGAGATTTCTGATATGTATTTGGAACTTGTGATATTGTAATTGTTGCACTTTAATTTGAGTATTATTCTCCGTATTTCATATTCCGGTGTTGTTGAGCGTATGATTTCATGAATGTGATTTAAAAATTGTGATTCTGCGCATGTAGCGCACGCTATCGTCTATGTGTAGCGTACGCTAACTTGGATCCATAGCGCACGCTACAAAATAACCTTAGCGAACGCTATACGTGGTCAATATGATTGAGACGTGTTGGTAGGTGAGATCAGGCCGGGGATCTTAGTCGGATTGTGTCGGGATGAACCTGGACGGCTTTCGAGAAAAAGCCAAGTCAACGCATTAGCACACGCTACTCATATGAGGATAGCGCATGCTAAAGGCTCAGTTCAGTGAAATCAGTAACGTTTCAAATAGCCGTTAGCGCACGCTATGAATATGGACTAGCGCGCGCTAATAACCATTTTCTATATATAGGACAGCATCCTTTTTCATATTTTCAGATTTTTCACTCCCCCATCCGAATTCTTGAACTTAGACAGACACTCTCTTCATCCTAAACACTTCTTGCCGGCATCCTAGCTCGTGTTGAGGATTTTAGTTCATTGGGGATTGGTGTTCAAGCCTTCGGCGTTGGATTGCTTCGAATTTCCTCCTTGTTCTTCACTACTTTGAGGTAGGTGATTCTTCACCAATATTAGTAGTATTCTGAAGGACGTTTTTGATCATGTTTTGGGATTTACCTAATCAGTTAGATTCATAAGTAGTCGAACATCATGTGTTAGAAGGATATTTTGACGTTTCGGCACTTATTCATCGTATGAACCATTGAACCTTATTAGTATATGGACTCCTAAGCATATTCATGTATCTTCAAAACCGATTATGACCAGTTTATGGAGATTACCTAGTTCTTATGTTTTACGTAAGGAATCATATGTTTTGGGACTTGGAATGAATTGAACTTAGAATATTTTCTTGAAGATCAAGATGAATTATGGTGTAGTAATGATGATATGTATCCCTGTGTCTCGTAGTCATTTAATCCATAAGGATCTTTCATAAACCGTATGAGCATGATATGCACGGAGTTGGCACGTATTGACACTGAGGATTTCATGAGTTTTCATCACCTTTAGCTCAAGTTTTTACCCTGTAGTGACTGCCATGCATGATTAGCGCACGCTAAGATGTATATATTAACGTGTGCTATCGGGAATGAGTAACGTACGCTACGTTGGGTACGTAACGTACGTTATATCATCAGGCAGGGCAGTCGGCTGTTCAGAGAAGACTGTCAGTACACAGCTAGCGCACGCTAAACTTGGTCATTTGCGTACGTTAGCGGGCAGGCTTAGCGCACGTTACGTAGAGTACGTAGCGCGCGCTAAGTAGTTCAGGCAGAATTCATTTTTAGAGCTTGCGGCCGTAAACCGGACTGTTAGATGTTCGTACGACTTGAGAGGAATTATTTATTATTTCTTAGGTCCGAGCCTTGCATAGGGGACGATCGAGGGGCGGTGGCATACGGACGCGTGTCATTTGTTGGAGTATTTCATTATTGCCATTTTCGAGGCAAGTATCATATGTTGAGTTTGATTTATATTGAAACACTGATCATGCTTACAGTTTTGTTCATGTTGTCGAATATGAGATGTATTTCTGTAATTTCTCATGGTATTCGTTATTAATTGTTCGTATTGATGAACATATTGAAATGCATATATGTATGCATAAATGATTGGTTTATGGTATAAATGATCCGAGGGGATCATGAGGATCTATGCTGAGGGCGCTGGATCGAATGTCCACCATGCGTTGATCCGACGGGATCATCATGGGGATCTATGCTGAGGGCGCTGGATTGCTGGACGGGTTTTCCACCATGCGTTGGTCCGACGGGATCATCATGGGGATCTATACCAAGGGCGCTGGATCGCTGGATTACCCTGTATTGTGTTGATGGAATCATGAGAATTCACATCGTTGGATTCTGATGACGGATGTCCGTTTTGCATGTTTTATGATGCACTAATGATTTATGTATTATGATACTTGTACTAGCATTTTTTGCTAACCCCTTCGGGGGTGGACATTGTTTTGATGTTCAGGTAGCCGAGGAGCGGGGAAGCAACCACAGTACCGACAGGACGATGAAATGGCTCAGTGATGTGGTTCATGTTTATTGTTATTGTGATTTGTCTTGTTGGTTCATTTAGTACTCGGGTACGTATGTTTTAATAATGTCATTTTCGATATGGTTGTATAAGTTAACTCATTGGATCAGTTGAACCAAATCTGTATTTCGAACTCCAGTTGTACGATTGGATTATATTTACATGTCTTTTAAAATTAGCCTTGTAAATCCTCCTTAAAGGGTTTACGGCGCTGTAATTATTCCAAATATCTCGGGGTGTTACAGAGGGAGTCCATGAAGGCTTGATGATGGAGGGAAAAGTAGGTAGTGAGCAAATATGATCACAAATGCCAAGCGGGAGCTTGCGACTAATTTTATCCCTATCCCACTCCCCATTATTCCAATAGGAACCAATTTTATCTTTGGACTTAGTATGGTAGAAGTTGGTGAGAGGGCTGAATTCACACCAATTGTCATGCCAAAAAGACACATCATTATTGCCACTATACCAAAAAAATTTATCATTTGCAATCGATCTAATACCACAAAGGTTTTTCCATGTATGAGAACTTTTGGGGTTAAGTTTAATAATCATGTGCAGTAAGAAATTAGACCAAATGTTATTAGATGTTCTCAATCTCCACCACATTTTAATATGGGTAGCCCGAATAATGTCATTGAGATCCCGGCACCCAAGACCCCCCTCGTCCTTGGGGAAACAAAGTCGATTCCAACCTGCCCAATGCAACTTCCGTTTGTTGTCATTAGTTCCCCAAAGAAATTTGTTGAATAATCTTTATATGAAAAGAATGACATTGCCAGGGGATTTAAGCACTTGTAAGTTATAAAAGGCAATGGAGTTTAAAACCGAATTAATTAATTTAAGACGCCCCCCAGTCGAAAGCAAATGGTGGTTCCAAGTAGTGATTTTATTTTTAATTTTCGAGAGGAGGGTACCGTACATATCAAAGGATTGAAACCATTTCCATAAAGGAACGCCAAGATACGTAATCGGTAATTCAACTTTATTAAACCCCGATATCCTTTGCACCCAACTAGCAATTTGAGGGGTCGGTTTGTTCATAATAAAATTACTTTTGTGGTTGTTTATCATTTGCCCGGAGACATTCTCATAGTGAGTAATGCAATTATTGAGAATGTGGAGACTTCTTTTGGAAGCATTAAGAAAAATAAGAATATCATCGGCATACGCAAGATGGGTGATTTTCATATTTTTCTTAATCTTATAGTACATCGAAGGATTATTAGAAAACATTCGATCAATACTCCTAGAGAAGTAATCCGCAACAATCAGAGAAATAAGAGGGGAAAGAGGGTCCCCTTGTCGAATACTTCTCCCGCTTTTGAAAAAACCCCTCGGCTGCCCATTCACAAGGATCAAAAACCAACAATTGGAAATGCACGATTTGATATAACCAATCCAAACATTAGAAAAACCAAAGCTAGACATCACTTGAAAAATAAAATTCCAATTGATCCTATCATATGCTTTTTACAAGTCAAGTTTAATAATGGTATTAGTAGCCGATTGAGAAATATCATGAGTAACTTCGTGAGCCGTCAAAATATTATCCGTAATATTCCTACCTTTGATGAAGCCCGGTTGAGCCGGATTGATAATGGATGGGAGAATTTTACCAAGTCTTTTACTAAGAATTTTCTAGATGATTTTATAAGATGTGTTGCATAAGCTAATGGGGCGAAAATCTTTCCATGATTGAGGGTTATTATTTTTTGGGATAAGTGTAATGGTGGTCGAAGTGAAGGCCCGAGGCAATGGGGAACCACTAAAAAAATCCACAACAGAATCCAAAACGTCCCAACAAACAATATCCCAACAAATTTGGAAGAATTTAGCATTAAATCCATCCGGACCGGCAACACTATCACCATCCATATCAAAAACCCGGGGGTTGATGTCGTCTAAAAATGAGTTTTGCTCCGTAAAACAATTGGAGAAATATGAAACCGCGGACTCACTTATCTCCTCGGGATTCGTGATCCTGCGATCATTGTCCCGAATCGAGTGAATAAAGTTATTATGTCTTTTCTTTTTCATAATGGAATGAAAAAATTTGTTGTTCCTTTCTCCTTCAATCATCCATTTCACATTAGATTTTTGTTTCCAAAAATCCTCTTCCATGGATAGTACAAGGGGAAGGTTGGCGTTCATTTTTTAAGGTTGATGAGATTATTAGTGGAAGGGATGAGATCAAAGTCATTCTCGGCAACTTCCACCGCATATTGCGCTTGATCAATTTTAGTAAAAATATTCCCGAATTGAAACTTATTCCATTCCTTAAGGGTGTGTTTTAACCTTGATAGCTTCTCAACGAGTTTAAGCATCCCTCTAGCATTGGTAAAAGGTTCCCAAGATTCCTTCACAGTAGGTATGAAAAGGTGATGTTTAACCCACATATTTTGAAATCGAAAGGACGATTTGGGTTTAAGATATTATTACTAAATTCACACAACATGGAGTTATGATCCGGTTTATATTTAGGGAGGTGTCTGATGGACATGAAAGGAAAAACCGAATACCACTCAAGAGAGAGAAGGATCCTATCCAATCTTTTCCATACTCCATCCCTATACCAGGTGTAAGGGGATCCCACAAATCCACCATTAGTCAAGTTGCAGTTCAATAAAGCATCATTAAACTCCTCCATTTCTGATTGGATTGGGGCAGCCCCTCCTTTTTTCTCGTCTGGTTGGAGGATAATGTTGAAATCTCCCCCAACCATCCAAGGTATCTGGCTATTGCTAACAGAGAGAAGATCATCCCAGAGGTGCCCTCTCTCAATTTTGGTATTTCTACCATAAACCGCAGTTAAAAGGAAGGGGTGGGGAAGAGAAGTACAAACCACTTCGACATGCAGCAATTGCGTTGTATTGTGTAAAATATTGATCCGAATACCAGGTTCAGAAGAAAACCATATGTGGTTACTAATATTTGAACAAACATTAGAAAACCCAAATCGTTTCAGAAAAAAATTGGAATCCAAAGTCACTTTAGGTTCAATGAGAACCAAAATGTTAAATTTGTGTTTTCTTTTGAGCATTCTAATTTTGTTTTGGGCAGGTTTGTTCCCAATACCTCTAATATTCCAAAAAAGTGTACCAATCATTGATATGTAGTACTACTCCTTGTCCTCCTTTTTGGAATATTATTAGATTGGGTTTTAATTTTGTCGTGCCTCTTCTTACCAAAAGTATTGGCTATATCCTTAATATTCATTCTGGCTAAGCTATCCACATATATACATCCAGATGCTGGATATCATTTAAATTTCAAATAAAATAAACATTTTCAATAACTACACGTTTCAATAAGAGATTACATACATACAAATTGAAAGACTTACTTCTGCATTTATCAATTTGGATCCGTCCTGTAGCATCAAAAACTAGGAGGCACTAGCTCCGCATGCAGCACCAACATTGACACTACAATTTACTTTTTGTTTAAGTACGTACAATTTTAGAAAATAATATTGAAATTACAATTTAACTCACCTCTCGCCGCTGTCCAACCACCTTCTATACGCATCCTCATCCAAGTCCTTCCTCTTCCGAACTACAGTGGTCTAGAAGGGGGAATGCGGTCTATATGACCTATACTACAGTCTAGGCACATCACACGCATCTGCTCGAATAGGAATAATAGAAGAGTACTCAAGCGGGATAGGGATCAGATTCGCAGTAGCAGAGGATGGTCGAGACCTAGGGGCAATCTCTGGTGGTGTCACCAACGTCTCAGCAGGAAGAACCAGGGGGGTAACTGTCGGGACCGAGGCTCCATCAGCATGATGATCGAAACTCAGAGTGCGCTCTACCGGGACCGAGGCTCCATCAGTCTGCTCGGAAGGAGACGACGCTCCATCCTCACGAGTCTCTGTCGGCAATGATGATCCGCCAGTGTCGGGGACTGTCTCAGTCTACTCAGCGGGAGACGACGCTCCATCCACACGAGTCTATGTCGGCAACGATGATCAGCCAGCGTCGGGGACTCTCTCAGATTGCTCGGTGGGAGACGACGCTCCATCCACATGAGTCTCTGTCGGCAATGATGATCCGCTAGCGTCGGGGACTCTCTCAGTCTGCTCGGAGGGAATAGGCGCTCCAAATCGAGGCTCTGTCGGAATCGAGGCATGAGAAGGAAAATCGCATATAAGATCATTAATACCTCTAAAGTCCCATGCCGACATATCAATAGGAGCAGACTGGCCCACTACCTCATCAATATGTCGACATAACTTGCTGTAATACCCGAGATTCTAATGTGTATTTTGAATATTGTGGCATTGTATATGTTGTATTTCATCTGAGTATTATCCAGCGTATTTCATGACCCGGTGTTGTGGAGCGTATGATTTCATGAATGTGTTCAAAATTTGTACTTTTTTGCACTAGTAGCGCACGCTAACCGCTAGGCATAGCGTACGCTAATTGGGGTCCGTAGCGCACGCTGTGTATGAACCTTAGCGCGCGCTATACGTAGTCAACTTGATTATGACAGGGAGGTAGGTGAGATCAGCCGTGGATCTTGGTCGGGACATGTCGGAATGAATCTAGACGGCTTTTGGAAAAGTCGAGTCAACAGTACTTAGCGCATGCTAATGTTATGAGGCTAGCGCACGCTAAGTCTAGTACAGTGAGGTCAGTGAACTTTCGTTCAGTCGTTAGTTAGCGTACGCTAGTCATTGATTTTAACGCACGTAAGGATATTTAGCGTACGCTATGCCGAGACCCGTCAGAGACAGTAGACTGATAGCCCGTTAGCGCACGCTAATTTGGGAGAGTAGTGCGCGCTAATAACTTTTTTTTATAAATAGGACAGCACCCATCTTCATTTTTCATTTTTCACCTTCAACCTTGGCCAAAATTCCGAGTTCCTGAGATTTTCCCTCACCTCATATCACTCATACCACCTTATTAATCCAATCTTTGGAGAGCTTAGACGTTGGGGAGTCGTGATCAAACTTCTGGTGAAGAGTTTCTTCAAGACTTTCATTGTTCTTCCATTCTTAAGGTATGTAAACTCTACACCAAGAAGAGGATTTTGTTCTTTGTTAGATTATGAGCTTTTCGCAGATACTATGGAGTTTGTGTAACACCCCCGATATATTCAGGAATATTATAGCGCCGTAAATCCTTTACATAAGGATTTACAAGGCTGAAGAATTGAACAAACATTAACAAGGTACTAACGAATGGAAATAACGAAATTAAGATACGACGGTCCTGACCAAATACTGGAAGTACAATTGTTCAACAGGAACTTAATAATACATCACCAAATTCAAATTCAGTATAAATGACTTCGTACTCGAGTACTTATTGAAATAACCAATAAACAACATACAATTAAACCCAGCCGAAACATCACTCTGCACCCTCGTCGTCATGCAGCTCCAGTGGTTGTTTTCCTGCTCTCCTGGATCCTGAACATAAACAAAATGTTCACCCCCGAAGGGGTTAGCACAACGATGCTATTACAAGTACCACAACATATTATTCATATCTCACGAAGAATGTAAATGACAAAAACACCAACGAGTCTTCTCCTACGAGAAACTCCAAAAATGACATACACAACTGATAATCACAACATGATATCATAACATACACATGGTAATTCCGTCGATCCAGCGTTCACTGCCTAGAACCCATGATGATCCCGTCAGACCAACCCGTGGTGGAAAAACCCGTCCGATGATCCAGCACACGCTAGCATAGATCCCTCGATGATCCCGTCGGACCAACACGAGGTGGACATACAACAACGACATACATGCACGACAATATGTATAACATCAATACATAAAACAAATAAAGTACTTGCCTCAATTTGAAGACAAGAACAACACTTCCACGAAAACGAACACTTGAAGATCGTCCTCCTCAATTAATCACGTAACAGGACCAAACCTTAACAAAAGAAATGATATAGGATTTATCTCACGTCGTACGAACGTTTAACAATTCGACTCACGGCCAAAATTTCATAAAATGTAATCTGCCTGAACTGCTTAGCGCATGCTAAGTACTCTGTGTAGCGTGCGTTGAGTCTGCCTGATAGCGCACGCAAACAACAAAGCCTAGTGTACGCTAACTATGCATGGTCAGTACTTCACTGATCATTCGACTGACTCGTCTGATGGCCTAGCGTACATTACGTACCAAACGTAGCGTACGCTAACTCATGCTCGATAGCGCACGTTAATCTTTATAGCTTAGCGTGCGCTATCTGTGCATGGCAGTTTACTGCTGGGCAGTAAACTGTTCTCATCACGATCAAAACAATGAAATCTTCCGTGATAATTCATGTTACCTCCATGAATATCATATACATACGATTATGAATGATCTTACGGATAACAACAACTTCGGATTCAAGGATATGCATACCATTATAAAACCATATTCCATTTCGACTACAATTCTTCATATGACGGTTCGAAAGGCTTAACGGTTGATATCAACACCTTATATTCATTGAAATTATCATGCTGTAGTTGTTTAACATTCCATCTATACTAGATAAATTCTTCCATGATCAATCCTTTAGATTCATCTAACAATAATGATGTTAACGTCAAGTCCATGATTGTTATGAAGTCATCTACTAGATTCGGATTACCAATGATAGAAGTTTCCTTTACTTGTTCAATGCAATAAGATTCGAATCATGATGATCATAATTAAGGTACTTAAGGCTTATTCATCTCAATATTCCAAACATGATGTACTTTGGATAATTCATCTATGAAAATCAATATCTTGTTAACATGATCATCCAATTCGTTAGAATCCAACTCTAAGTCTGGAAATAGATTGAACATACCTTAATATGATGAAAATCACTGAACCGTAAGGTAGAATCCGACTCCGGTTGGTTGTATGCCACTCCAAGGTGGTATTCCACTTCAATGATTACTCCCAAGTGATAACCAATATATAAACACCCACAAGATGTGTTCTAAGTGTGTAGGAGGATTATTTCAGCTCTCTGGCCTCTCAAGAATGCAGAATGGACGAGTAAAATGTAAGCCAAAACGGGTTGTTGTCCCATTATAATATTCTGCATTTTAACAAGTTAGCGCACGCTACTAAGCTTTCCTTAGCGTGCGCTAATAGTAGTTGACTTCAGAACTGTACAGGTTCGTCCGCGGGAATCTTATCCGGACCCATGTCCCGGCTGGCGCATGTGCTAGCCGTCCCGCTCAATAATTGAGTTCTTAGCGCACGCAACTCCTTCCTGCATAGCGTGCACTAGTAATAGCCCGATAGCGCGCGTTAAGCTACATTCTTAGCGTGCGCTATCACGAGTTTGCATGATAAATTTTGCATGTTGTTATACTTATGTACAAAGATATCAATGCAAGAAATATCATACTCCAATAATCAAAACCACAAATCCGAATAATACAGGGTTTGAATACAGATGAAATACACCGTAATAAATCCGGATATTACAGTTTGTTTCGTCATGATGAATCCACCCCCATAATTAGGAAGGATTGTATTGGTTTAATTAAGGTTTCCTTTGATTATAGTTAAGCCATAATATTTACCGAACTTGAAAGTGGAACCTTCTGAGATGAACACACCTTGTTATTTCTTCCGTAACACTCTATTGATGAACATAGTGTTGAGGATTATCCCAGGATAATATGAATCTATGAAGTTGAATGTAAAGTGTGTCCAAGTATAATTCTTTCCTTAGATGAACTCGTTGTTAACCTTCTTTGATGATTAGAACCATAAAAGGATTTTAGGGACAATCTTTTGAAATGAGGAATTTGATAAGTATTACCATGGGAGAACAAGAGTCGTAGAGACGTATTAACCTTGAAGTAGATTGAGCGTGATTATCTCATAATATTTCGATATAGCAACCGAACCGAGCATTCGAGTTAAGAATCGGAATTAGAGTTTGGATCATGGATATAATGATATGATGAATGGCCTTGGAATTGTAGATACCAACATTGTGTTCCACTACAATCTCTTGAAATCGCAAGTCTTTTTCCAAGCATAGTACTCGTCGGAAAATAGGACCGAGAACCGATTTTTCCGTTATTGACAATTCGTTTATAACTTTAGACGTTCGGGACTTGTGCGTTAATTTCGGGAGGCTTATTTAATTCTTTGTTATTCCTTTGTACAAGGTGATCGATCGAGGGGCGGCGACCTTCGGACGAGTGACATTCGTGGGAGTATTTAAATTCTTGCCATCTTGAGGCAAGTATCGTATTTTAGACTTGTTAATATTGTATTGTTGATCATGTGTATGACTTATTCATGTTGTTGAACATGAGACTAATTTCTTTGAGTTGTCATGGCATTTGTTATTGATTCCTTGATTGTTCACGTCAATGAACATGTTGATTTGCATATGTGTATGAATAATTATACTGTTTATGTTGTAAATGATCCGAGGGGGTCATGAGGATCTATGTTGAGGGCGCTGGATCAGATGTCCACCATGCGTTGGTCCGACGGGATCATCATAGGGGTCTATGCTGAGGGCGCTGGATCGTTAGACGGGTTTTCCACCATGCGTTGGTCCGACGGGATCATCATGAGGATCTATACTAAGGGCGCTGGATCGTTGGATTACCCTGTATTGTGTTGATGGAATCGTGAGGATTCGCATCGTTGGATTCCGGTGACGGAAGTCCGTTTTGTATGTTTTATGATGCATTGATGATTTATGTATTACGATACTTGTACTAGCATCGTTTGCTAACCCTTTTGGGGGTGGACATTGTTTTGATGTTCAGGTAGCCGAGGAACAGGGAAGCAACCACAGTACCGACATGACGATGAAGTGGCTCAGTGATGTGGATTATGTTATTTTGTTATTTTCCAGTACTCGAGTACGCATATGTTGTTGATGATTTTGGGAATATTTTGTAATAATGGACTCATTTGAATTGTCGAACGGATTTGAACTTCTTTTACTTTGATGGCACTTTAGTATTTACTTCGTATTTCTCACTTTAGCCTTGTAAATTCTTATACAAAGGATTTACGGCGCTGTAAATTATTCCGAATATATCGGGGTGTTACAGAATATGGTATGAGAGCTAAGATTTATGGATATCTTGGCAGTCAGGTTAGTTGGGTCTACTTACGTTATTTGATTTAAAGGTCGTTTATAACATCACTGCTGAGCCAGCATCGTCGTGTGGACCGTGATTGTAAGTCTCCTAATCTCAAATACTACCGTTTTAATTAATTCCTATTTTATGAATATTGACGGACTTCATTTTAGAAAATTTTGCCCTGGATATTGTGTATTTATGTTTACAGTATGTTGAGGGGAGGTCATAGACGCGGACGTGGTCGTGGACGCGGACGTGGTAATGCGAGACAGGAGGATTCGGCGTCTACTCCAGAAATATTGGCTAGTCAAACTGATTCCCATTCTGTAGGGCGGCGGGGATCAGCAAATAATAACGCAAATCCTAATATGCCGGGAGTACTTCAACAGGTGGTTGCTCAGATAAACCAGTTTGCTCAGGTAGTTGACCGCATGTAGATGGCGATGGGACAGCAACACAACGATGATAATCGGGGAGACAAATGGCTTACTAAGGTGGTCAAATTGCATCCTCCAAAATTTGACGGTTCTGCTGAGACACTTACTTGGGATCACTGGCTGAAGGAGTTAGAGAAGATCTTTGCAGGGATTAACTGTCCCGACGATAGAAAGGTTCCGATCGCCCAGTATCTCCTGACTGGAAAGGCTTTCGACTGGTGGGAGGCCATTCGACCTGAGGATCATAATGCTGACTGGACGGAATTCAAATTAATGATGGAAGCGCAATATTGTCCTCGCCCAGTTAGAGAGGCCCGAATCCGGGAGTTTTTCTCACCACAAAATTTAGAGACATTTGTGACAGACGTGATTAAGACTTTTAATCACCAGCTGACCTATGTGCGCCACTTGGTCAGGACCGAGGCGGAGAGGATTTTTCATTTTGACATGCGGATGAAGCCGGAGATTCAACAATACATGTCCGGATTTGAATTTACCACCTTGCGACAGTATCAGGACAAAGCACTGGCCTACGACATGAAAGAGGCGGCAGTAGAGAAATCAACGGAAGCAAAGAAGCACAAAGTATCTGGAAACTTCACGGAGAACAAGAGTAGTGGGCCCCGCAAGGGCTAATCCTCATTTCATTTATCCAGGAAACCTCTGCATCCTTCTCGAGGTGGAAAGAAGTTCCGGGCAGCACCAACAGCTTCAGACGCAGCAAGGAAATGTTATAACTGTGGCAAAACAGGGCATGTTCGACGTGATTGTTACGCACCTGCTGTGACCTGCTTCGAGTGTGGCAGGAAGGACATCACGCAACGTTTTGTGGAAATGCGACTCGATCTTTTGGTAATCGCACTCCTGCACCGGTTCCGAAGGATACAAGTGTGAACCAGACACATCAGAGTGGTTTCCAGCAGCAGAATGTTGGGAAAAGAGAGGCATCCAGCACTGGGTCCGTTCCTCCGCGCATTTTCAAGATGAGGAAGTCAGATGATCAGAACACGGCTGTTGCATCAGGTATAATTCAGATCCTTTTGCAACCAGTTAGTGTCTTATTCGATTCAGGAGCTACGCATTCTTTCATATCTTTGAACTGTGTTAATCGTTTGAAAATCTCATGCTTGTATGATTGTGAACCTTATGTTGTGGGATTACCGAGCGGAGAGAAAATTGTGGGAACCCTAGAAACTAGAGATTTTCCAGTGACTATAGGAGGGAGAGATTAGCCATCAAATCTTATTGTAGTCGACATCCATGGTGACGATTTAATTCTCAGAGATGATTGGCTCAACCGTTATGGAGCTATTTTGAATTACCGAAAGAGAGTCATTTCTATCATTGCTAATGACGGATCTGAACATTTATTTAAGGGATGGAGACCGAGAAGCTCAGGAAAATTGATCAAAGCCATGAAAGTAGTTAAATTGCTAAAGCAGGGTTGTTACGGAATTTGGTGTTATGCCATGAAGAAAGAGGAAGGAGTCGAGCTCGCATCTATTCAAGTGGTAAACGAATTCTCAGACGTATTCCCTGAAGAACTACCCGGGTTACCTTCGCGAGAGAAGTAGAGTTTAATATCGAATTGGAGCCTGGAGCTGCACCTATTTCTAGAGCACCATACCGTATGGCGCCAACCGAGATGTATGAACTAAAGAAGCAGCTTGAGGAATTATTGCAGAAGGGTTACATTCAACCTAGCATCTCTCCTTGGGGAGCACCCGTTCTCTTTGTCCGGAAGAAAGATAGATCCCTTCGATTATGTATTGATTACAGGGAGATAAACAAGGTGACGATCGAGAACAAGTATCCTATACCTCGGATCGATGACTTGTTTGATCAACTGCAAGGGGTAAGGGTATTCTCGAAGATTGACTTGCGATCAGGATACCATCATTTGAGAATTAAGGAATCGGACATACCGAAATCTGCTTTCAGATCCCGGTACGGGCACTATGAATTCATGGTGATGCCTTTTGGACTCACCAATGCTCCTGCGGTATTTATGCGATTGATGAATCGGGTATTCTTAGAATACTTGGATAAATTTGTGGTAGTCTTCATCGATGACATCTTGATCTATTCTAAAGACATATAGGAACATGCAGAGCATTTGCGTATCATTTTGAGCACTTTGAGAAAGGAACAGCTTTATGCGAAGCATTCTAAATGCAAATTCTGGCTTAAAGAGGTGACCTTCCTTGGGCATGTAATATCAGCTGACGGAGTTCAGGTGGACTCGAAGAAAGTCGAGGCAATCTTGGAATGGGAATCTCCTAATAATGTGAAAGAATTCCGGATTTTCTTGGGACTTGATGGATATTATCGCCGTTTTGTAGAAGGATTTTCCAAAATCGCTCGTCCACTCACTCAGCTGTTCCAGAAGACCCAAAAATTCGTGTGGAATGAAAAATGCCAGACGGGTTTTGATGAACTTAAGAGAAGACTAACGACAGCCCCTATACTAGCGTTACCAGATGGAACTGATGGATTCATGGTGTACAACGACACTTCAGATCAGGGTCTGGGATGTGTACTGATGCAAAAGGATAAGGTGATTGCCTATGCCTCTCGACAGTTGAAACTGTATGGAGTTAATTACCCGACTCATGATCTGGAGTTAGCAGATGTAGTCTTTGCTTTAAAAATTTAGCGACATTATCTATACGGCACTCATTATCAGATCTTTACAGATCATAAAAGCCTCATGTATATTTTCAGTCAGAAGGAATTAAACATGAGGCAGAGAAGGTGGCTCGAATTGATCAAGGATTACGATTTGGAAATCCTCTATCATCCAGGCAAAGCAAACGTGGTAGCTGATGCACTGAGCCGTAAACCTGTTTTTCTTCGAGTGTTGGAATTGCTTACATCTCAAACCAGCATTCAATGAGAACTAATTAGTGAAGGAATCGAAGTGTGGTCGCAAGAAGTCCAAGGGCAACTATGTGTGATGGAACTGACTTCGTCGTTGGTTGAAGAAATCAAATCTAAGCAGTTTGACGATTCTCTGGTTCTTCGATTATGTGACGAAGTGAACAAAGGAAAGGCCCCAGGATTCGTGATACAGGATGATGGAGTTTTGATATTTCAGAGTCGACTTTGCGTTCCCGATGATGATGATTTGAGACAGACAATTCTGAAGAAAGCTCACAGCGCGTCCTATTCTATTCACCCGGGCAGCAGTAAGATGTATAAGGATCTAAAACAAAACTTCTGGTGGGGAAATATGAAGAAAGACGTAGCGGAATACGTTTCGAAGTGTTTGACTTGTCAGCAGGTTAAGATTTAACATCAGCGACCTACTGGAATGTTGAAGCCACTTCCGATCCCTGAGTGGAAGTGGGAGGATATATCGATGGATTTCATCACCAATATGCCAAGGACCAAGACGGGAATGAACACTATTTGGGTTGTAGTTGATCGACTAACCAAGTCGGCTCATTTCCTATGAATTAAAGACACTTGGGGACCCGAGAAATTGGCACGAGTATTTATTGCGGAGATAGTCCGATTGCATGGAACGTCGAAGACCATTATTTCGGATCGAGATGGTCGCTTCGTGTCGCACTTTTGGAAGGAAGTTCACTAGGCTTTGGAAATCGAACTGAACTTTAGCACGGCCTATCATCCTCAGACGGACGGTCAGTCCGAAAGGACTATACAGACAGTAGAAGACCTGCTTAGAGCTTGTGCCTTGGATTGGTCAACTGATTGGTAGGTTCACTTGTCGTTGATTGAATTCACCTATAACAATAGTTGGCATGCTTCCATTAAGATGGCACCGTTTGAAGCATTGTACGGAAGAAGATGCAGATCACCCCTATGTTGGGATGACTCTTCTAACTTGATCGGGATGGAACCGGAATTGATAGTTCAGACTCAAAAGAAGATAGCTCTGATTCGTGAAAGGATGTTGACTACCCAGAGTCGACAGAAGTCGTATGCTGATGTGCGCTGTCGCCCGTTGGAGTTTGAGATTGGGGATCACGTGCTGTTGAAGGTTTCCCCTACCCGGGGAATTTTCCGATTTGGAAGGAAAGGAAAACTGAGTCCGAGATATATCGGGCCATTCGAGATCCTTGACAGGGTTGGGGATTTAGCATACAGGTTGGCCTTACCGGCATCGCTGAGTCACGTTCACAATGTGTTTCATGTATCCCAATTACGGAAGTATGTACCAGATCCCAGTCATATCATTGATTTCGGTGAGGTCGAGATAGCTAATTATGGCTCGTTTGAAGAGAAACCAATCAAGATACTTGAGAGTCGGATCAAGCAATTGAGGAATAAACCAATACCCTTGGTTAAAGTACAATGGTCACGACACGGAGTTGAAGAGGACACTTGGGAAATGGAGGACAGTATGAAGACTACATATCCAGAGTTATTTCCATCTTAAGTTTCGAGACGAAACTTCTTTTTAGGGATAGAGGATGTAATACCCAAGATTATAATGTGTATTTTGAATATTGTGGCATTGTATATGTTGTATTTCATCTGAGTATTATCCAGCGTATCTCATGACCCGGTGTTGTGGAGCGTATGATTTCATGAATGTGTTCAAAATTTGCACTTTTGCCACTAGTAGCGCACGCTAACCGCTAGGCGTAGCGTACGCTAATTGGGGTCCGTAGCGCACGCTGTGTATGAACCTTAGCGCGTGCTATACGTAGTCAACTTGATTATAACAGGGAGGTAGGTGAGATCAGCTGCGGATCTTGGTCGGGACATGTCGGAATGAATCTTGACGGCTTTTGGAAAAGTCGAGTCAACGGTACTTAGCGCACGCTAATGTTATGAGGCTAGTACACGCTAAGTCTAGTACAGTGAGGTCAGTGAACTTTCGTTCAGTCGTTAGTTAGCGTACGCTAATCGTTGATTTTAGCGCACGTAAGGATATTTAGCATATGTTATGCCGAGACCCGTCAGAGACAGTAGAGTGATAGCCCGTTAGCGCACGCTAATTTGGGAGAGTAGCGCGCGCTAATAACTTTTTTTTATAAATAGGACAACACCCATCTTCATTTTTCATTTTTCACCTTCAACCTTGGCCAAAATTCCAAGTTCCTGAGATTTTCCCTCACCTCATATCACTCATACCACCTTATTAATCCAATCTTTGGAGAGCTTAGACGTTGGGGAGTCGTGATCAAACTTCCGGTGAAGAGTTTATTCAAGACTATCATTGTTCTTCCATTCTTAAGGTATGTAAACTCTACACCAAGAAGAGGATTTTGTTCTTCGTTAGATTATGAGCTTTTCGCAGAGATTATGGAGTTTGTTTCGTCATGATGAATACACCCCCATAATTAGGAAGGATTGTATTGGTTTAATTAAGGTTTCCTTTGATTATAGTTAAGCCATAATATTTACTGAACTTGAAAGTGGAACCTTCTGAGATGAACGCACCTTGTTATTTCTTCCGTAACACTCTTTTGATGAACATAGTGTTGAGGATTATCCCAGGATAAGATGAATCTATGAAGTTGAATGTAAAGTGTGTTCAAGTATAATTCTTGCCTTAGATGAACTCGTTGTTAACCTTCTTTGATGATTAGAACCATAAAAGGATTTTTGGGACAATCTTTTGAAATGAGGAATTTGATAAGTATTACCATGGGAGAACAAGAGTTGTAGAGAAGTATTAACCTTGAAGTAGATTGAGCGTGATTATCTCATAATATTTCGATATAGCAAACGAACCGAGCATTCGAGTTAAGAATCGGAATTAGAGTTTGGATCATGGATATAATGATATGATGAATGGCCTTGGAATTGTAGATACCAACATTGTGTTCCACTACAATCTCTTGAAATCGCAAGTCTTTTTCCAAGTGTAGTACTCGTCGGAAAATAGGACCGAGAACCGATTTTTCCGTTATTGACAATTCGTTTATAACTTTAGACGTTCGGGACTCGTGCGTTAGTTTCGGGAGGCTTATTGAATTTCTTGTTATTCCTTTGTACAAGGTGATCGATCGAGGGGCGGCGACCTTTGGACGAGTGACATTCGTGGGAGTATTTAAATTCTTGCCATCTTGAGGCAAGTATCGTATTTTAGACTTGTTAATATTGTATTGTTGATCATGTGTACGACTTATTCATGTTTTTGAACATGAGACTAATTTCTTTGAGTTGTCATGGCATTTGTTATTGATTCCTTGATTGTTCACATCAATGAACATGTTGATTTGCATATGTGTATGCATAATTGTACTGTTTGTGTTGTAAATGATCCGAGGGGATCATGAGGATCTATGCTGAGGGCGCTGGATCAGATGTCCACCATGCGTTGGTCCGACGGGATCATCATGGGGATCTATGCTGAGGGCGCTAGATCGTTGGACGGGTTTTCACCATGCGTTGGTCCGACGGGATCATCATGGGGATCTATACTGAGGGCGCTGGATCGTTGGATTATCCTGTATTGTGTTGATGGAATAGTGAGGATTCGCATCGTTGGATTCCGGTGACGGAAGTCCGTTTTATATGTTTTATGATGCAGTGATGATTTATGTATTATGATACTTGTACTAGCATCGTTTGCTAACCCCTTCGGGGGTGGACATTGTTTTGATGATCAGGTAGCCGTGGAGCGGGGAAGCAGCCACAGTACCGACATGACGATGAAGTGGCTCAGTGATGTGGATTATGTTATTTTGTTATTTTCCAGTACTCGAGTACGCATATGTTGTTGATGATTTTGGGAATGTTTTGTAATAATGGACTCATTTGAATTGTCGAACGGGTTTGAACTTCTTTTACTTTGATGGCACTTTAGTATTTACTTCGTATTTCTCACTTTAGCCTTGTAAATTCTTATACAAAGAATTTACGGCGCTGTAATTATTCCGAATATATCGGGGTGTTATACTTGCCCACTGCTTCATCAACATATCGACGCATCTGCTCGACCTATGAATCCATATATGCACGCATATGGGTGAAAAGAGTATCAAAATCAGTAAACAGTGCAGTCTCCTGAGTACCCCATGTCGAAGAAGATGCAGTCAGGTGAGAACCCCGTATCGCAGAACTATGGGGCGGCAAATCAGTATGCACAGGCTCATGAGGCTCTGCTGATGACTCTCGTCCATGAGTGAGATATAGAGGGTCAGAAATAAACGGACCAGATGTCCGCTGCCGGACAATACGCTCTCTGGCTAGATCACCCTTACGAGCCCTCCCCTTCCCCTTCCCCTTCCCCTTCCCCCCACCCTTCTTGCATAGGGCCATCCTGTGCATATACTGCACCCGCTCGCTCGCAGCATCACTAATGAACTGCATATACGGCTCCTGCTCCTCTTCAGGTGTCGGAGATAACACCTCAAAACAATCAATCTAAATACAATTCAATGATTCATTTTCAGTAATTGTTACCTTAAATATCTACAAGAGTATTAATGTATTGAAAACCTATAATTGATTACCTCATCATCGAAGAATGTGGTAAAGTCAACATGACCCAACTTCTTCAACTTCCAGCGTGTACAACGAGGTCGCTGGATGAAAGAAGCTCTGAGCATGGTCCCACATTTGGAGCCTAACGAAAGTATAGCCTTGCAAGCCCATATCTGAAAACAATAATTGAATCCCAACATAAGAAACAATAACAATATTTATTCTGAGTTTGAGTATATGATTAAGTTAATGAAGCGAGGACGTACCATAATAGTGTATATGTTACCATAAAAATGGTAACTCGGATCCAAACCAGCGGGGACCTCAGTGGGAACATCGCTCAAATACGTAACCAAAATCTGATATGAATATAAGCCCCATGGAAAGCTCTCCCACCGAGTCTGGTCCTCAACCAACGTCCACAACCACCGGTCAGCAATACGCTTGCCACCATCCACACCGAATATCAAATAGCAGATGCACAACACCTTAGCGACCTTCAGCGCATCACCGGGATGCTCTCTAAAATATCCAGCAGCAAATCGATCACGAATACAGTCTAACATATGCCCCCCACGACTGAGCAATGGATACCGATCGTACACGCTCCCCTCCGGTGGAACATCGTACCCGTGTACATCAAAGTCGGAGTCTCCGAATCGCAAGCCGGTGGCTAACGCATACTCATATATAGAAAATCGAATAAATCGATGACCGAGCCTAAACCAAAACTCATCGGCCTGTGCATCCGGTCTAATCACCTCGTTCGAGAACAAGGCATGCAATGCGGCATTAGATACAAACCCCCCCACTCCTCCCGGATAAAGTGTTGGGATTCGGTGCCTAAAACGAAGGCCCAGCGGCAACGGTAAAACGAAAATTAATTCGATCTGAATCCCTACGAGGATCGATCGATCTACGTATATACGAATATATAAACGAAAAGAAAGAGTTGTAAGAAACTCACCCTTGAAGTCCGTTGATTAAATGACAACCTTCTCTTGAGCTATTCCCCAAGCTTTGCTTGATCTCTACGAATCCAATCCGCTCCAAGCCCTTGAACGATCCAATGCCGAAAGCACCGCGTCTCTACTTGCCACGCGCCGGAAAAACAATCAGAACAATAGTCACCTCGTTACCCTCCAAGGATGAGGCTAGATCAAGATGAGTAAGCTTGTTATAGATATTAATATCACTCTAAGTGTATGAATATCTATCTCTCTCAATATTTCCTCACAAAATTTCTCTAAAAATTTATGAAGAAGATGAATAAAGAAGAAGATGATGAAGAAGACTTCTCTCTCTCTCTCCTCTTGCAACCTCACGTATGGAATCAAATGAATGAAGCGAGTTTGATGAGAAGTCTTCCTCTCTTTATTCTATTTCCACTCACATGCAAAACAAATCATCCCATATGATATTTTGCCCCACAAGCCATGTTCCTTAATATAAAAATGGAAACAACAAGACAATGGGAAGGTGGGTGGAATGGGTTGGGGCGGCCCATGTAGAAATCGGACGAGTTTGGTTCGTTTCGGACTCCCGAAAGTCCAAACAGGTCAACTCCAATTCCGTTTCGATGTATTTATATCGATTAATTAATCCAATTAATTAAACATATCAAATACAAAATAATATAATTAATTTCTTCAAGAAATAATTATATACATGAATTAAATTAATCACTCAGTAATTTATTTAATTCATTTAGGCCGTAAATCAATTCATCCAATAAATCGATTTAGACATCTAATGTCCCAAATTAGATATCCAATATCTAATATTCATAACGAGAGAATAAGCTCGATTCATTCCGTCGTCAATCCTATTGCGCGACTCAGTAGGTCCGTCTCAGTCAGCAATGGGAGGAACCAAATAGTAGTAGCACCACCTAGCCAGCCTGGCGGCATATACTGTACCCCAACTGAGAACGAATGATTGGGATCATTCAAGAACCATTCTGTCGTGAATACCAGTAAACGTATAAACCCTTCTTTCAACTGTCCCGATCAAGTTATAGGGTCACGTTCAGTCAAACCCTATCTGTACTTGACGCTATGCATGAGTGGGCCCGGACCTGAACCAGTAGCGTCTCATGCTCCAGCCAGTCCTGTCTCAACCGGCGCCTCTGTCTGCGCTTCCTATCGGACCACCGGCGAATAGGGAATGGGCCGTGGGAATCAAAGTGGTACACTGTGCCGAATCAAACCCAGGATTTACGAGATGAAGAAAGCTGACGATCTCGAGGCCAGCATGATTTCAGGTATACTCGAGATCCACTCCCAGCCTGTGTGTGTTATTTTTGATACCGGTGCTTCACACTCCTTTATATATTTTTCTTGTTTAAGTTGTTTGCCTCTAGACCATGTTATCAATTGTGAGCCCTACGTGATTGGTCTACCTGATGGTAGAAGAATTATTGGAAATCGTGAAGTCCTGGACTGTCCGATTCATTTGAACGACCGTGAGTGGTTGTCAAATCTGATTGTAGTCGATTTACCTAAGAATGATATAATCTTGGGTATCGATTGGATGGATCGTCATGATGCAATACTCAGTGTCCGCAAGCGGATGGTAACCGTCACTTCTGATGATGGTTTCGAGTGTATTTTTCTAGGTGATAATCCCAGTCGTTCTGGGAGAGTCATCAGCGCTATGAAAGCAGTGAAACTGCTTAATCAAGGGTGTATTGGTTATTGGTGCTACATGACCAAAACAGCAGATCGACCAGTTGAATTGGCCGACATTCCGGTAGTCCGAGACTACCCAGATGTATTTCCAGACGAGTTGCCAGGCTTACCTTCTCATCATGACGTGGAGTTTATTATTGAGTTAGAACCAGGTACATCCCCGCTTTCAAAAGCACCGTATCGTATGGCTCCGACTGAGATGCAGGAATTGAAGAACCAACTTGAGGAGTTGACTGAAAAGGGATATATTCGACCTAGTGCGTCCCCTTGGGGAGCACCAGTGTTATTTGTACGGAAGAAAGATGGATCTCTGCGCTTATGTATCGATTACCGCAAGCTGAACAAGGTAACCATCAAGAACAAGTATCCTCTGCCTCGTATTGATGACTTATTGGATCCAACTCCTCAAGAAAACAACTTTGACGACTTGATAGCACTGGCCGAGGAGAAGGATGGCGCCGGGCTGGGATAGTTAGATTTTTTTGTCTTGTATAAGAGTTGAAAGCCAATTTGGCTAGAACAATGTAGTCTTTATCAGAACATTTATGATACCAGAACCCGATCGTTTTGTCGGCCTTCATGTTTTCATACATTCTTCTATTTTTAGCCAGATTTTCAACTCGGTGTGGGTATTCTTGCCGTATCTGTTTCTGTAATCTATTTATGCGATCTGTGCTTAAGTTTCTCATCTCACCAACCGAGAATGTATTTGCTCGCAATTAACCGATTGCGAACTGGTTTAACATCAGGCCGAGCAGTTGATGTCGGCATTTATGAATTTATCTCAAGGGGAGGTCCCGCCTTACATTAACATAAAGTCGAGATGTATATCTTGGTTCGTTTATGTTCATTTTAGCCAGTACGATCCAAGTGTAGACGAGCCAGGGATTGTTTGTCCGTGATCGGCGTGTCAATTGTCTAATTGTTTAAAATTGGATTCGACTTGTTTGAGTTACATGCCTTAACTCGGCATGATGAGTGTCTTGTTATTAAATTTGAGCAGTCTAGTTGTCAGAACTAGGCTCAGGTCGTCTTGAGTTAGATGTCTTAATCGTAACTCGGCATGTTGAGTGTCGTGTTATTAAATTTGAGCAGTATAGTTGTCAGAACTAAGCTCAGATCATTTTGAGTTAGATGTCTTAATCGTAACTCGGCATGTTGAGTATTATGTACTAATTTTTAGGTTTGAGCAGTCTAGTTGTCAGAAATAGGCTCAGACCATCCGAGTTATATGTCTTAATCTTAACTCGGCGTGTTGGTGACCAAGTATGTTATGTATGCTTTAGCCTTTATTGTAATACCCGGTTGTAATTCATTCATTTTCATTCAGTAATTATCAGTCTGTAATTGTCACTCAGTGTATTTTCACTCAATTATAATCATTCATCAATCATGTTCATTCACCGTGTTCACCGTTCGTATAAACTTCGAGTTGAGTATCGTTATTGTTCATCGTTTCAACTTTCCTCATATGAGTTCGACTTTGTTAGATCACCATTAATTTTTGGTAACTCCAAAAATTCTAAATCTTTGCAATATTATAGAGCATCGAGTTAGCTTTCCAATGGTTCAAACGGTGAGTCAATCGGAGTCCGGACGAGAGAGTTATGGTCGTTTTAGCTCAACCGCTCATTGGCCGATCACTGCCGAACGAACTCGGCCGTGTCGTCCGACACGGCCCGCTGCATTTCGTCCGGAAAGTGCCGAAGTGTACGCCTCAGGACCCGACCGTGTCGCACGGCCGAGTCGAACCCTTCCGGATAAGCGAATCATTGCCGAGCACGCCCGACCGTGTCGCCAGCACGGCCGAGTCATGCCGAAGTCATTGTCGGACGGGTCATGTCGGGAGGCCCTCGCGCGCGACCGTGTCGGGCAGACACGGTCGAGTCATCTGTCGGCCACTGTCGGCCGGTGCGCGACACGACCGTGCCGATCGGCACGGCCGTGTCCGGCAGCGCCAACCCCTATAAATTCATTTTTTCATCATTTCAGCCCATTTTTCTGCATTTTCTTCACCTTCAACCGAGAGATAAGGCTTGAGGGAGGGTTTTTCCTTCACAAATCATTTGGGTGTTTGATTTTCTTCATCTCCTTTCGATCGTGAAGCCCGGATAATCAATCTAACGCGTATTCTTCGGATTAAAGCACTTGGATCATCAAGAGGTAATTCCTTCAACACTTTGGACTTCGATTTTGTGTTGAAATAGGATGTTTTGGACGTTATAATCATGATATATGAAGGGATATGTATATGATTATGAGTTTGTATAAGGATTCATTGGATTATTGAGGGATTATTCAAAAACACCTTGTAAATCGAGTTGGAATTGGGGATTTTCGACTAATTGTTGTTATTATCACATTTTTTGGATATTCATAACGGATTATTGATCGTATTGGAGATGTTTTGTTGGTTTGAAACACTTCTTGGGGAATTTTGATATTGGTATATCGAAGTTTGTTTGTAAACAATCGGAGTTGGATACAACGTGTTGGATTTAATGTCTCTTTGGACTTGGTTTAGTCGTATCGACGTTTGGAATTCGTTATATTCGTGTTTAATTCGTGTATTGATCGGATTGTTGGTAATTGTATTGAATTAAGGTTGTTCGTGCGACCGACACTTCATTTAGGACGTTGTTCGTGGAAGGATAATTGTCATCGGTATTTAGTAAGTTAATTCTTACTCGGTTAAAAGGATATTCATACCTTTTGTTGTTGTTCATTCATAATCATAACTCATTCATCATTATAATCAAAACTTGTTGTTATCAATTAATCGTTTACCATAAGGAGCAGCGGTTCCAATCTTTTCATTGAACTGTCATTTATTTCATTACCATTCCATCTCGGTGAGTCATTATTCATTTTCGATGTCACTTTTGTTATATTGTGGCATTAGGTCATCTTGGCGTGCCGGTTGGTATGTGTAGGATTTTCATGTCGGGCACATTATAGTCGTGTGTTGGTTGGTGGCCTCACATTAGACTGTGCACTCGAGTCGATTGCTCGTGAGACTGATTAGGTACAAGACCACGCGTGTTTGATCGTTGGTGGCTTGTGCACGGACACATTTTCATCCCGGACGTAGTGTGGCGCCATTCCTTTGAGCCGTACTGATTAGTTGATTCATATAGCATGTTTGATTGCGTATGTTTCGACAGGATATTTCATAACTTCAGATATAATCATGATTGTGTATTTTCAACTCTTGAGGATTGTTGTTCTTTGTAACTGACCCCGTTTGGGGATTTTGTTTTTCAGGTCATGGCAAGGCAAACGCACGGGAATAGCATGTTGATGTCGAGGAGTCCTAGTGATACTACTAGGGGGCCCCGATCTTTCAGTTATTCATATTATTGTCCTTTTTTTTTCGCTGCAGATTTTCATTTTTGATACTCCGTTTCATTCAGTGTTGTGTATTTTATCTTCATATAAAATACACTAGTATTCGGTATTGTCCTGGTGTGTTGTAATTAAACTCCTCATCGGAGTAATTACTGTTGTAATGTGGTTCGGTACTACATTTATCTTGTGTAATTCATCCTTTTCATTCGCCAGGTGGGTCCCAGTCGGGGATTCACGGCACTGTAATATCCGCCTATTTTGGGGTGTTACAGAGTTGGTATCTGAGCGTGGTTTTGAATACTACCTTCCGAGTCATGTCTTATTTGAAATCATCGTCATCGACTAGTATCATTGGACTTTCGCGTCACGTGTGACTGTGCAAGTGCCGAGCCAATCGACCTAAGAACTGTAATATTTCTAACGCCATGGTATAATTTCTGGCAATAGTCATTCATTCATCATTCATCAATTAACAATCCTCAAACATCATCATTCATTGTGATTAGGACAATCATGTTAACTCATTAATCACTTAATTCATTTCATTACTCAGTTAATAATCAGGACGATCATGTTAACTCATTAATTACTCAATTCATTTCATTACTCAGTTGTCAATCTGGATAATCATATTATCAATCTTGTTAAGTTATTCAAGATAATCATTTCAAGAATTTCATCAGATAATCATGTAACTTCAGTAAATCATTCATATAATCATTAAGTTAGAGCATGTATACTCATTTTCATCATCTCATGACATAATCATAACGTGCTAATCATGCGGGAAATATAATCATTATGCGACCTTCCTACTCCAGTATGGAGAGAACTGTCAAGGGATGCATGGGGAGAGGCCGCGGTGCGAACCGAAACCCGAGAAATAATCACTACCGGGGAAATCGTGCCTGGACTCGGTTCGATCAGAAGATGTACGGGTTAATCCACTCACTTTTATGTGCCATGATGACCCATGTGCGCTTGCTCAATCATCATTGCGCCATTCTCGCCGGATTAATCGAGCGAACTCTCCGTGCACGAGCCGCTTGCTAAGGAAATTGGCCGAAAGAACTCCGCATATGTCAACAGAAATCAACGGCGTAATCTATCCAAGGCGGTCACCAACCTTCAAGAAGCCTCGTGTGAGTCCTATCGCTTCGAGCGACCTTATACGGCGCATAATCGTGCGGGATCTCATTCCCGAGCGGCGTTCGGTCATCACTGTTTCAATTGTGGAACGCCGGTCATTTCAGCACCGAGTGTCTCAAACCGTCTATCACGTGCTATAATTGTGGGAATTTTGGGCATAAGGCCCGCTTTTGCCGAAAGGACTCCAAGTCGGCTCGGCGTATCTCAGCCCCAAGCAACCAGCGTTTGAATCGGGATCGCTTTGTCATCGCTGCTTAAGACAATGGAAGCAAATAGAGTTGGAGCTCGTATTTATCGACGGGAGCGTCCGGTTCGGGACCGGCAAGTCCTGTGTTCATATGATGAGGAGGATCGACGATTCGGTGACCGAAGGATCTCGTGTATACTCATGATTTTATTTCAACTTGTGTGTACCTTTGATGCCGGTACACCGCATTCATTCATTTTCGGATCATGCTTGAATAAACTTATTTCGGGATAGTCCTATTGCTTGTGGACCTCATACCATCTGGTCTACTCCGACGATGGAAGAATTTTCGGAATCTTACCGAATTAAGTTTAATGACCGCGATTGGTTGTTGGATCTAATCGTGGTGAACTTATCTTAGGACGATGTAATTTTCGGTATTAGCTGGTTTAACCGTCTTGATACTATCCTCAGTGTTTGTTAGCGTTTGGTCGCTATCTTTCCGTCGTTGGTTGTCGAATGTGTGCTTCAGGGAAGTAATCCCCGTTGTTCCAGTAGAATTTCTATTATGGCGGAAGCAGAGAAATTCCACAGTCGAACTATTCAATCATTAATTGTTTCATTTTCATCGATTGGCCTTTCTAAGGCAATCGAGTCATTCAATCATTCATTGTTTCATTTTCATCGATTGGCCTTTCTAAGGCAATCGAGTCATTCAATCATTCATTGTTTCATTTTCATCGATTGTCCTTTCTAAGACAATCGAGTTATTCAATCATTCATTGCGTCATTTTCATCGATTGGCCTTTCTAAGGCAATCGAGTTATTCAATCATTCTTTTTATCATTCTCATCGATTGGCCTTTCTAAGGCAATCGAGTCATTCAATCATTCATTGTTTCATTTTCATCGATTGTCCTTTCTAAGACAATCGAGTTATTCAATCATTCATTGCGTCATTTTCATCGATTGGCCTTTCTAAGGCAATCGAGTTATTCAATCATTCTTTGTATCATTCTCATCGATTGGCCTTTCTAGGACAATCGAGTTATTCAAACATTCATTGTATCATCTTCATCGATTGACCTTTCTAAGGCAATCGAGTTGTTCAATCATTATTGGTATCTCTTTTTATCGATTGACCATTCTAGGGCAATCGAAATGTTCAATCATTCGTGGTATCATTGTCATCGATTGACGATGTATTTCCGCACGAGTTATCTGGTTGCCTTCACATAGAGTAAGGGAATTCGGGAGTGAGTTGGAGCCGCACGTTCCCTTTATCGAAGGCACCGTATCGGATGGCCCCACTGAATGCGAAGTTGAACAGGGTAATGATCAAGAGTGGTATCCTTTACCTCGTATTGATGATCTTTTAGATCAACCTCAAGGAGCTTCAGTATTTTCCATGATCGACTTAAGATCTGGATATCACCAGTTGCGGATTCGAGAGTCGGATATCGCGGGGACAGCGTTTCGTACACGCTATGGTCATTATGAGTTCGTAGTTATGCCGTTCGGGCTAACTATTGCACCTGCGGTATTCAGGGAGTTAATGAATCGGGTTTTCATCGACTTTTTGGATCAGTTTGTTGTTGTCTTCATCGAAGACATTTTGGTTTATTCTCTTAGCCGAGAGGAACACGAGGTTCATCTTCTTCAGGTCCTCGACGTGTTGAGACGTGAGCAATTTTTATGGAAGTTTTCCAAATGTGAGTTCTGGAGGTCCGAAGTGACTTTCTCGGGCATGTAATTTCATCTGACAGAGTTCGTGTCGATCCTCAGAAGACGGAGACTATCCGAGATTGGCAACCTCCGAAAGTTATTAAGTAAATCCGATGTTTCCTCGGAATAGTTGGTCAATTATCCAACCCACGACCTGGAGCTAGCAGCCGTGGTTTTCGCGTTGGGGATTTGGCGTCGTTACCTCTATGGCGTCACCTTTCAGTTATTCACCAATCACAAGAGTTGAAGGATATATTTACTCACAAGGAGTTAAATATGCGACAGAGGCGGTGGTTAGAAATAATCAAAGATTTTGATATCGATATCCTTTACCACCCGGGCAAGACGAACGTTGTCGCCGACGCCTTGAGTCATAAGTCCGTTCAGGAGCAAATGCTTGCTCGTTTAACAGTTCAGAATGAGCTTCAGCAGGAATTCCTTAGACCCGAGATCGAGGTCTGGCTTCAGCGAATTCAGGGACAGCTTTGTATGTTAGAGATTTCATCGTCACTTGAGGAGGTAATCAGAGAGAATCAGAGTTCAGACCCTCCATTGTTGCGCATCCATGAAGATGTGGCTCAGGGGAAAGCCCTGGATTCGTGGTCCACGAGGATGGACTTTTGAGGTTTAAGAACCGGTTGTGCGTACCGACGAATGACGAGTTGAAAAACTCTATTTTGAGAGAAGCTCATGCTACCCCTTATTCTGTTCATCTGGGGTCCAGCAAGATGTACAAAGACTTGAAACAAAATTACTGGTGAAGTAATATGAAGCGAGAAGTCGCAGAAATTGTTTCGAGATGCTTAACTCACAACAAGTCAAGATGGAACCTCGGCCGGCGAGTATGTCGATACCGCTCCCTATTCCGTAATGGAAGTGGGAAGACATTTCTATGGAATTCATCACGAATTGCCGACGAGTCATCGTGGCATAAATACGATTCGAGTGATCGCGACCGCTTAACTAAATCAACTCATTTCCTTGAGATCAAGGATTTGTGGAGTCCCAAGAGATCGCCCGATTGTTCATCAAGGAGATAGTGAGACCGCACGGTACTCCTAAGAGTATCGCTTTCCGATCGTTACGGACGATTAGTATCCCATTTTGGAAATCGTTCATCGTGCTATGGGAACTCACTTAATCTCGATCGCTTTTCATCCTCAAATCACGACAATCAGAGAGAACTATTCAGACATTAGAGGACATGTTGAGGGCATGCGTCCTCGATTGGAAGGACGATTGGGAAGCCCAACTACCACCGATCGAGTTCACGACGGTATAGTTGGCATGCCTCCATTAAGATGGCACCTTACGAGGCCTTGTACGGTCGCCGTTGTCGATCTCCCTTGTGTTGGGATGACTTGTCGAATCAATCGGCACCGAACCCGATATGCTTATAGCCGCCGGGAGAAGGTAGCTTTGATCAAGAGTCGTATGTTGACATTTCAGTCGAGTAAATCGTATGCGGATAATCATCGTCGACCACTAGAGTTCAAGACGGTGACCATGTTTTGGTCAAGATATCCCCGAGTCGAGGGTATTTTTCCCGTTTCGGAAAACGGGGGAAGTTGAGTTCGAGATTCATTGGACCGTTTGAAATTTTGGATCGAGTAGGCGAGTTAGCTTATCGATTGGCTTTACCTCCGGCTTTGAGCCGAATTCATAATGTGTTTCATGTCTCTCAGTTGCGAAAGTATGTTGCCGACCCAAGACACATACTTCAATTCGACGAAATCGGGATCGCAGATGATCATTCGTACGAGGAGCGTCCTGTACGAGTATTAGAGCGGCGAATCAAACAGTTGAGAAATAAGTCGATTCCTTTGGTCAAGATTCAGTGGTCCAGACATGGAGTCGAAGAGGCTACTTGGGAAACCGAGGATAGTACGCGGGAGAGTTATCCCGAGTTGTTTGACCCTTAGTTTCGGGGACGAAACTCTTTTTAAGGGGGGGAGTATGTAATACCCGGTTGTAATTCATTCATTTTCATTCAGTAATTATCAGTCTGTAATTGTCACTCAGTGTATTTTCACTCAATTATAATCATTCATCAATCATGTTCATTCACCGTGTTCACCGTTCGTATAAACTTCGAGTTGAGTATCGTTATTGTTCATCGTTTCAACTTTCCTCATATGAGTTCGACTTTGTTAGATCACCATTAATTTTTGGTAACTCCAAAAATTCTAAATCTTTGCAATATTATAGAGCATCGAGTTAGCTTTCCAATGGTTCAAACGGTGAGTCAATCGGAGTCCGGACGAGAGAGTTATGGTCGTTTTAGCTCAACCGCTCATTGGCCGATCACTGCCGAACGAACTCGCCGTGTCGTCCGACACGGCCCGTGCCGCACTCGTCCGGAAAGTGCCGTGTTCGCCTCAGGACCCGACCGTGTCGCTCGCACGGCCGAGTCGAACCCTTCCGATAAGCTGATCGATCGCTGAGCACGCCCGACCGTGTCGCCCGCACGGCCGAGTCATGCCGAGTCAGCCGCTTGGACGGGTCATCGTCGGAGGCTCCTTCGCGCCGCGACCGTGCCGGGCAGACACGGTCGAAGTCATCGCCGGCCATTGCCGGTGCCAGCGACACGACCGTGCCGATCGGCACGGCCGTGTCCGCAGCGATCAACCCCTATAAATTCATTTTTTCATCATTTCACCATTTTTCGCATTTTCTTCACCTTCAACCGAGAGATAAGGCTTGAGGGAGGGTTTTTCCTTCACAAATCATTTGGGTGTTTGATTTTCTTCATCTCCTTTCGATCGTGAAGCCCGATAATCAATCTAACGCGTATTCTTCGGATTAAAGCACTTGGATCATCAAGAGGTAATTCCTTCAACACTTTGACTTCGATTTTGTGTTGAAATAGGATGTTTCGACGTTATAATCATGATATATGAAGGGATATGTATATGATTATGAGTTTGTATAAGGATTCATTGGATTATTGAGGGATTATTCAAAACACCTTGTAAATCGAGTTGGAATTGGGGATTTTCACTAATTGTTGTTATTATCACATTTTTCGGATATTCATAACGGATTATTGATCGTATTGAGATGTTTTGTTGGTTTGAAACACTTCTTGGGGAATTTTGATATTGGTATATCAAGTTTGTTTGTAAACAATCGGAGTTGGATACAACGTGTTGGATTTAATGTCTCTTCGACTTGGTTTAGTCGTATCGACGTTTGGAATTCGTTATATTCGTGTTTAATTCGTATTGATCGGATTGTTGGTAATTGTATTGAATTAAGGTTGTTCGTGCGACCGACACTTCATTTAGGACGTTGTTCGTGGAAGGATAATTGTCATCGGTATTTAGTAAGTTAATTCTTACTCGGTTAAAAGGATATTCATACCTTTTGTTGTTGTTCATTCATAATCATAACTCATTCATCATTATAATCAAAACTTGTTGTTATCAATTAATCGTTTGACCATAAGGAACGACGGTTCCAATCTTTTCATTGAACTGTCATTTATTTCATTACCATTCCATCTCGGTGAGTCATTATTCATTTTCGATGTCACTTTTGTTATATTGTGGCATTCCGGGTCATACTGGCGTGCCGGTTGGTATGTGTAGGATTTTCATGTCGGGCACATTATAGTCGTGTGTTGGTTGGTGGCCTCACATTAGACTGTGCACTCGAGTCGATTGCTCGTGAGACTGATTAGGTACAAGACCACGCGTGTTTGATCGTTGGTGGCTTGTGCACGGACACATTTTCATCCCGGACGTAGTGTGGCGCCATTCCTTTGAGCCGTACTGATTAGTTGATTCATATAGCATGTTTGATTGCGTATGTTTCGACAGGATATTTCATAACTTCAGATATAATCATGATTGTGTATTTTCAACTCTTGAGGATTGTTGTTCTTTGTAATCGACCCCGTTTGGGGATTTTGTTTTTCGTGTCATGGCAAGGCAAACGCACGGAATAGCATGTTGATGTCGAGGAGTCCTAGTGATACTAGTAGGGGGCCCCGATCTTTCAGTTATTCATATTATTGTCCTTTTTTTTCCGCTGCAGATTTTCATTTTTGATACTCCGTTTCATTCAGTGTTGTGTATTTTATCTTCATATAAAATACACTAGTATTCGGTATTGTCCTGGTGTGTTGTAATTAAACTCCTCATCGGAGTAATTACTGTTGTAATGTGGTTCGGTACTACATTTATCTTGTGTAATTCATCCTTTTCATTCGCCTGGTGGGTCCCAGTCGGGGATTCACGGCACTGTAATATCCGCCTAGTTTGGGGTGTTACATTTATAGGAACCAGGCTTTCATCTGAATTTGCAATAGTTGCCTTGCTTTAAATGTTTAAGTCAGGCGTTAGTGCTCCAGACTTGTTTTAATGTTCAGACATTGTTACGTATTGTCTAAGCATGTACGAATTAAGTACTTGACAGAATGATGAAACGAGTTTTGATAGATAAAAGGCCATTACATTGAAGGTGTGAATGGATAGCTCGTCTTAACTTCTTCTATTGGTAATACTTTCTCAAGTGCTCTGAGTGCCATGGGTGTTTCAGCTCTTTCCCCTCGGGTGTCTTGAGCATGTAGGTCCCCTCCTGGATAGCATGGGTTTACAATGTAAGGGCCTTTCCAATTTGGAGAGATCTTGTTTTGTTGAGCCTTTCGGTGAGTAGACTCAATTTTTCTCAGTACACAATCACCTATTTCGAACACCCTTTTCTTAACCTTTTTGTCGTGATAGGCATTGGTCCTTTGTTTGTAGTTAATCATCCTTAGCTATGCATATAGTCTTTTCTCATCAAGCAAGTCCAAATCCTGAAGTCTGTTATATTCATTGACCGTTTCGTCATAGTTGGTTACCCTAAAGGACGGGAGTGCCATCCCTGCTGGAGCTAAGGCTTTGAAACCGTACGTCAAGGCAAAGGGTGTTTCCCCAGTCTGCCCCTGAGTCGTTATACGAACTGCCCATAGGGCAAGGGGGAGGTCGTCCAGCCACTTCCCCTCGCTTCCTTCCAGATTTTTTGTGAGGGCTGTCAAGATCAGTTTGTTGGCTGCTTCTGCTTGGCCATTTCCCTGAGGATGACTAACTAAGGATTTCTTGTGCTGAACCCCCAATCTGTTAAGCTCTTCAGTGAAGGCATCCGAGAATTGAAGTCCATTATCCGTTACAATTGTGTTAGGGACACCGAACCGACACTAGATGTAATCGTGTATGAAATTGATGGGGTTCTCCTCCGTGATTTTTGCCAAGGCTCTAGCTTCGACCCACTTGGTGAAGTAATCTACGGCTACTATGACATATTTATTGCTTCCCTTGGCTAAGGGGAAAGGTCCGATAATATCGAATCCCCACATATCGAAGGGCCAAGTCGGTATGATGAGGCTTTGTTCAACAGCCTTAGGTAGGTCACATTACCTTTGACATTTATCGCATTTTTTCACGTAGGTCTGGGCATCTTCCCTCAAGTTAGGCCAATAATATCAAAGGGTTATGACCTTATCATCTAAAGTCCTGGCCCCCGGGTGTCCTCCACAGACTCCATTATGGACCTCGGCAAGCAAGTTCTCCGCATAATTTGGAGGAACATATCTAAGTAGAGGCTTGGTGAAAGATCTTCTGTGAAGTACTTTGTTCCACACGATGAACCGCGCGGTCTTCTTTTTAATCATTTTGACTGCCAATTCGTCTTCGGGTAGCTTTCCGTCTCTAAGGTAGTCCTTGTAGTCATCTATCCAGCTTCTCTCTTCGTAGTCTATGGCCAAGATCTTTATCCTTTCAAACGCTGGCTGGTCGGTGTAAATGACCAATGGATCAATGTTCTCAGTTGTAGCCATTTTGGAAAGCAGATCGGACTCCTTGTTGTGATCTCGACCTATCAGCCTTATCTCCCATAACTCCAAATCCTTGGTTATGTCAAGGACTAGGTCTTTGTACTTGGTCATCATGTGGTTTCAGTGTTGAACTCTCCTTGGACCTACTTCACAACCAGCTTTGAACCACTGTAAGCAGCCAGCTTTGTTGCTCCGAGGAACTTAGCCTTTTCAATTCCAAGGATAAGGGCCTCATACTCGGCCTGGTTGTTTGAAGATAGGAACTTGAATCGCACAGAGTCTCGAGTTACGTGCTCACTCCTAGGACTGACCAGGACAACTCCTGCCCCACTTCTTCCTTTTGTAGCAGACCCATCCGCGTACAAAATCCAGCAGTCTCTTCGTAGGTCGAAGAAGAGTTCAGTATCCAAGAAGGCCTTTCTTTTCCATACAGCGGGCATGTGTTCACTTGCAAAAGAGGTTTCAGCTAGAAAATCAACCAGGAGTTGTGCAAGTAAAGTCTTTCTCGGCTTATAGGTAATGTCAAACTCGGTCAGCCCAATATACCAGTTGAGAAGTCGGCCCGAGCTGTCCATCTTGTGCAATATTTTTCTTAGGGGAGCATCTGTGTAGACCGTGATGGGATGAGCTGAGAAGTAGGCCCTAAGCTTTCTCGCAGCAATAACCAAGGTGTAAGCTATCTTCTCGGCATTGAAGTATCTCTATTCAACTTCTGATAATGCCTTGCTCACATAGTAGACTGGCTTCTGAGCACCTCTATCGTCATGGACTAGGACTGCAGCAACAGCATGGTCTGTTGCCGCCAAGAACACGAAAAGCATTTCTCCCACGACGGGACTGCTGAGAAGAGGTGGTGAACCCAAATATTTCTTCAACTCTCGAAATGAGTCCGAGCACTCGGGTGTCCATACGAAATCTTTTGTTCCTTTTAAGACCTTAAAAAAGGGGAGTGATTTATCCGCGGCTTTGTACGAACCTTCCCAATGGTGCCACTCTTCCGTTAAGCCTTTGGACTTCTTTGATGCAGGTTGGCTCTCGCATGTCTATCAATGCTTTGATCTTCTCTGGGTTGGCCTCAATGCCCCTTTGAGAAACCATGAAACCTAAGAACTTGCCTGTCATGACCCCGAAGAAGAAAGCCTTTGTGGTCGACACTCCTTTTTGGGCGATGGATCTGTTCTGAAATCGGGTTTCTTGAAGATTTTGGTGGTGGTCCTGGCCCCTGGCGGTGAGTTTGATTCGGACGAGTGGAGTTCAAAGTGACACGATCTCGAAAGTGAACGAATCAATTGACATTTTGTATTTTGATTTCAGATTTTTTAGATAAATAATTTTTGACATTTTCAAAGAATTATGAGAGAAAATAATGAACAATAATAGAAATAATTATCTCCTAAACCAATTTAAATATTGTCAAATAAAAAATAACCCACACTCATACACAACTTTGAACATCAATAACATGGACTTATATGTTAAATCAAAATCTAAAAAATTTAAACACAAAGTTATGTTAAAAATCAAAATTTAAAAAATGAAATACCGTAAATTACACCTTACAAACTTTGAACATCTTCTTTCTCATTTTCAATAACCCTAAATCAGAAAATCAAAAAGTGAACCACCACTAGAACACAACTTTGAACATCAAAAAGTGCTTGTTTCAAAATTCATTCACAAATACATTATTTCAGTTTGACATCAATGGATGTCAAGGTTCATCTGGGAAGCCACACAGCCGGCAATGGTGGCTGTATGTCGACGGATTTGGGATACTACTGCAGCGGTCGGACCACCATAATGATGTAGATCTTTATTTTTTACCGGCGACCATGGCTTCCCATGGATTGTTCTTAGGTAGGAGAATTCGAGGCCGCTGGAGATCTTCTCTAATGGAAGAGTCGGAGATCCATGGGGGCTGTGCTCAAATCGGTGCAACCCATTGGTGATAAAGCCCTAAATGTTCTGTGATAAACCCATCAATGGTGGGGATTTCGGAAAAGAGAGATCGCCTTGATTTACATCGACGAAGGCGGCGCCGGTGATGCAAAGAAGAAATCCTTTTGTAATATCCGTACCTTTCTATTTTTAGCAGTTTCTATTTTTGGTGTATGTCTATTTTTATCGACTCGCTTGTAACTTTTTCGACGTTTTGAAACGATTTTGTTCTTGGTGTTTTTCCATTTAGTGGAGTTTCAGATGTGTTTTTACGTGATTTTGCCTTATGTTATGATCTTGTCGTATGTACGTTCGATTCTCGTAAAACTCATTTGGTTTCGTTGTTTATTTGTTTACATTGGTTCGTACAATTGAGTTGTTCATGTTGTGATTTTTGGTTTGTTAATCCGATGTCGTATCGTGATTTTCGGACTTTTGGGCCGTTTTGAAATTTCTTATAAGTTTAGGGAATTCCACTTTCTTTGTCGTATTTAGAATCTTTAGCTAGTCAGAATGGTGTTTCCTTTCAGCGCTTGAACTCGTCATCGTGAATACTTCGTTTATGTGCTTTTGAAATCCCATCTTTCGTGGCGTTTCGTTTTTATACCTTCTAGAGCAGCGGGCTGCATTATGCAGTACTGAACTGTTCTGTGAGTAACGTACGTTATGCATATCCTGTTACGTACACTACTCACATTGTTAACGTACGTAATCCGCCGGCCATAACGTACGTAATCGACTTCAGATTTTTGGGCAGATTGTACTGCCAAACCCTTACGTACGCTAACGACTGAGTGTTATGTACGTAAGGGGGCCTAACGTACGTTAACCTCAGTATGTTAACGTGCGTAACGAGCAATCAGGTTTTAAAAACCTGAACAGACCCTTCATCGTGTCATTCTTTCTTTTCCTTCCTTTCGTCCGCGGTAAGAGTTCCCCAGACGATTTTAAGTGGCTTCCGAGATTTTGTCCGTAGAGTTCCTTGAGAGATCGATTTTTGTGCTTCAAGTGAAATTTATCTTCAACGTAATCATATTCCTCCGTCCGAATTCAAGGTGTTTTCGTCTAGAACCCTAACTTTGCCAATTTTGGGGGTTTTCGGGTTTTGCTTGTTTAAACTCGAATTGTTCGGTTATGTTGTAATATTCCTTATCGATTATTGTTATTATGTGATTCCCAATCCGATTCCGTTGTGTTTAATCCGTAGATTGTTGATTCACGGAGGTTCTGTGAAAACCCTCGCCCGTAGCAATTGTACGTACGTTGTCATAACTTGTAATCGGGGTTGTGGGCGTATTCCATTCGACTATTGTCATCGTACAGGACTGAGTTGTGTTAATCCTTCATCTAGGAATGATCATGTTCCCTCTGGGTCAATCATAGTCGTTGTTCGTTCCCGTTTCATCGAAGATGTCTCAAAGGCAAGTACTTTACATTTGTTTGCATATTCTAGTATTTGGATTATGGCTTCCCGTTTATGTTTTGGATGTATATGTGTATGTTCACCCAGGGATGGTCCGACGGGGCCTATGCGGGGTACGGTGGCCGTGAGTCTCATACCAACAGTTAACTTTGAAATATTTTGTTGGAGAAATGTGTTTTGTGCTGGTGCACCGTAATATTCCGGAATATAAATGTTTTCTAAAATGATTTTTGGCGCATATTTCATCTGATTAGAATGGTAGTTCAAATGGATTGTACTTGCACTATCAGTTGTCGCTAACCCCTTAAATGGGGGAAATACTTTTGTATTTCAGGTACAGGTTATGGAGGCGAACGAGCATGCGGGCCGTACGAGGATGATGGGCAAGAGTGATTCTGTTCAGTGGTTGTCTGCTTGGTGTCTTGTTTTTTAAATTTATTTATTATGTCATTTGCTTAAGTACTCGAGTACTTCCTTCTTTGGATTTATTATTGTCATGTACCCGTTTTGGGGTGGATTTGATATTAAATGGTACTGTTGAGTTCAGTCTTTTGTCTTGGATTATGGATTCGTGTGTATGTTGATGATATTTGTCTTTTGTCGAATGTCGGTTTGGTACGTTAGCCTGGTGGATTCCAAAGTGCGGGGTCCACGGCACTGTAATATGCCCCGAACGTCTTGGGGGTGTTACAGATTATGGTATCGGAGCTTAGGTTTATGGATACCTAGGCTGTCGGTTATTTGGGTCTAGTTGAGTGTCGTTTTTTAACAGTATCACTACTACGCCATCATCTCAGTACGCCGGTGCTCATAAGTTCTTCCTAACTCGACTCGTTATGTTATCATGTTCTGTTCCTTTCTTAGTGTCATGTTGTGTTTTGCGTTTGAATTGTACTTACCCGTTACTTCTTCAGAATGCCTGCCGGTAGAGGATGCGGACGCGGTCGCGGATGCGGTAGGGGACGTGGCGCAGTTGGTGGGGCGGCTATGTCCGAAAGCTCAGGGGCTGGTTAGGCAACACCTTCTTTGTCGAACAGTGTCCCGCTTAACGTCGAGGGCCAGCAGGATCAGTCTGCTAGTTTCGGCAATGCTCATGATAATGTTCGAGTAGCGAACATTCTCCAACAAGTAGCGAACCAGATGACGCTACTGACTCAGGCCGTTTTGGTCAACCAAGCTAATGCTAACCCGGTTCTGCCTAGTGGTTTCGGCACCGATAAGCTACTTCAGGACGTGATCCGTATGCGTCCCCCGCAGTTCGATGGTACTTCCGACCCGTCTGGTTGGGAGAGTTGGTTATTCGAGATGGAGAAGGTATTCGCGGCGGCTAACTGCTCCGAGGAGAGGAAGGTACCCATCGCTCAGTACTTCCTCGTCGAGGCAGCGGCAACGTAGTGGCAAGCAGTGAAACCACGTGACCGGGCAGCCACGTGGGAAGAGTTTCGAGAGTTGATGGAGGATGAATATTGTCCGTGGCTGGTAAAAGAGGGGAGGATTCGAGCCTTCTTTGAGTCAAAACCCCAGGATGTTCCTATTTCACAAGCGATCAAGGACTACAATCAGCAGCTTCATTATGTGAGAAATCAGGTCTGGGATGAGTTAGATAAGATCCGCCACTTTGATATGCGGATGAAGCCGAGGGTTCATCACTACATGTCTGTCTCGGGTGCACAACTTTGAAGGATTATCAGAACAAAGCGATGGATTATGAGATGTCGTTTTCTACGATAGATACGGTAACCGAGGGAAAGAAACAGAAGACCTCCGTTCAGTTTTTGGGAGGTAAGTCTGGCAGGTATCAAAAGGCTCAGTCTGGTTCGCGAGTCTTCGGGAATCAGTCCCTGTCATTTGGGCGAGGAAATGGTTCTAAGTCTGCTCCGACTATTTCCGCTTGTGGTCCTACCTGCTTTAACTGTTGTCGTCCCGGACACATGATGAGTGAGTGCGACAGGCCTCCGATTCAGTGCCTTACTTGCGGTCGGATGGGGCATCGTGCTATGTTTTGTGGAGATGCGAGTCGGGCACCAGTTACTCAGGTGTCAGCCCCGACCAAGTGTGAATCAGACGCCGACAGTTAATCAACCTCAGCAGAGTCTTGGCAGAGGTCGAGGATGTGGGCCGCCTTATAGAGGGGGAGCTTCTAGTGCGGGGTATGTTCCGCCCCGTGTATATGAGATGAGACGAGCAGGAGATCCTGACCCGACGGTGGCTACAGGTACTGTTCACATCCTTGACCATCCTGTTTCCATGTTATTCGATTTTCGTGCTATACATTCTTTCATATCTCTAGATTGTGTGCGTCGTTTGCATGTTGATATCTAGTTGCATGTGAACCGTTTGTTGTTAAACTGCCTAGTGGAGATAGTATCGTGGGGGATCGTGAGATTAGAGATTTTCCGGTGAATATCGCAGTGAGGGATTGGTCTTATAATTTGATTGTAGTAGACATTAGGGATGAGAACTTGATTCTTGGTGAGGATTGGCTAGATCGACATGGGTCTATCATGAATTATAGAGCGAGAACCATTTCTATGTTAGCCTCTGACGGTACCGAGCATTCTTTTATGGGACGCAAACGGGGTAGTCAGAGATTCCTTATCAGCGCCATGAAAGTAGTGAAACTCCTTCGAGGGGGTTGCACTGGTTACTGTGTTATGTTTTGAGATCGGAAGAAGGGGGAGTCGAGCTCTTGTCTATTACGGTAGTGAGTGGGTATCCTGATGTCTTTCCAGACGAGTTGCCAGGTTTGCCACCAGACCGTGTGGTTGAGTTCACTGTGATTTGGAGCTGGGTACGGCACCGATTTCTAAGACGCCATACCGCATGGCGCCTGCCGAGATGCTTGAGTTGAATAAATAGTTGGGAGAGTTGCTAGACATGGGTTATATTCGACCGAGCGCTTCGCCTTGGGGTGCACCGGTCTTGTTTGTAAAGAAGAATGATGGGTCACTTCGTCTATGTATCGATTATCGAGAGTTGAACAAAGTGACTATCAAAAACAAGTATCCGCTCCTGAGGATTGATGACTTGTTTGACCAATTGCAAGGGGAAACCGTGTTTTCGAAGATTGATTTGAGATCGGGGTATTACCAGCTCCGAGTGAAGGATTCCGATATTCCGAAGACTGCCTTTCGGACGGGATACGGCCACTATGAGTTTGTGGTGCCTTTTGGGCTAACCAATGCCCCAGCCTTGTGCATGCAGTTAATGAACAAGGTCTTTATCGAATATCTCGATAAGTGTGTAGTCGTCTTTATCGACGATATCCTGATTTACTCGAGGAGCGAGGAGGAGCATGCACGTCATTTGCATATCGTGTTGGGAATCTTGAGAACTCAGCACCTTTATGCGAAGTTCTCAAAGTGTGAGTTTTGGTTGCGGGAGGTTATGTTTCTCGGCCACGTGATCTCATCCGAGGGTGTTCGTGTGGACCCACATAAGATAGAGACAGTTTTGGATTGGGCTCCGCCCAAGAACATAAATGAGGTCCGTAGTTTTCTGGGTTTGGCCGGGTATTATCATAGGTTTGTCGAGGGGTTCTCTAAGCTCGCTCGACCGCTTACCCATGTAACACCCCCGATCCACTCAGGGATATTACACGCCGTAGACCCTCTCCTCGAGGATCTACCAGGCTGATAACTAAAATCAAACATCTAAACATCGCCTTTAAGGCTAAAATGACTCAGTAGACCGACTTGGTCTTTCAATAATAACATACAACTCATTCCCAAACACATACCCACGCAGGGGTCAAAATAAAATAAACTCCGCACAACGGGAAAAGATACCGCAATGAAAAGAAAATACAATCGACCAATACGACATCAACGGAACCTCGTGTGACTAGTATCGTTCATCTTTCATCATCCTTCGTGCCGACCCCGTGCTATGCTCCAAAACCCGAATGCAAAATAGACATCCACCCCCCGAATACTCGGGGGTTAGCAAAACTCCACTGTTTTGCTAGTGCAAGTACAAGTGCAAAAATACGAGCCATACAATACAAGTTCCAAGAACAATAATAATCAGAAATCCTCAAAGGTTCAAACGTAAGGAAAAGTACTTCCCGAGGCAAGAGTTTGGGTAAACATTTCCAAAACTGAAAGATCGCAAATAAGGGAAACAATTTACAAAACAGTTTAAAATGCCGTCGAGAGTTTTAATAGAAAACAATTTAGGATTATAAAATCCTAACCTTTCCAAAATCAACAGGGTCACAGCCCAAAGGTTTTGTTTTCGCAAATAGAAAACCGACAACAGTTCACAGGGTTAAAACCCACATCACGCGTCCTCAACGGAGATAGAAATCAATATCAACTCGTGAAGTTTTACTCGTGAATCCAGGGCTCTACCATTGGACTCCCGCCGTGGCCCCGTCGAACCAACCCACGGTGAGTAAAGTACATTCACTAAATATACACCAACCTGTGAAGTTTTTACTCGTGAATCCAGGGCTCTACCATTGGACTCCCGCCGTGGCCCCGTCGAACCAACCCACGGTGAGTAAAATACATTCACCACTAGTGTATAGTTGGCTCTACCATTGGATTCCCGCCGTGGCCCCGTCGAACCAACCCGCGGTGAGCGAAACAATCATGCACAAATAACATATCACACCAAGGATATCCAAACAATTCAACCAGAGGCATCAAACACTTAGCAAAACACCACATCAAACCAAAACGCACCGAAAAGAGATAATATACGTACACACGTATTATCAAGCGCAACATCAACACCAAACATATCCAAATATCCACGTAGTCACTTACAACCCACACAATTACAAAACACACGCGTTTTGAAAGAGAGCCTTTAACGAGGCTAATCGAATATTTTGAAAGTTCAATTCAAACGACCACACAAACACATTTAGACGATCACCAATCATCATATTCACAAAACAAGAATAGTATGGACAAGGTACTTGCCTCGTATCGGTCACTCAAGTATTCCGACGAACTCGGCTCAACTGTAAAGCTTCAAACGCCCAATGCTATCGAAACGGAAGACGACGATAACGAAAGGGTTCAACACGGTTTCTTCGCAAGAAACACGACCCTAACATCATACAATCAATAAATCATCGACCATACGAGGAAGAATAATCGTAGAACGCCCGAAAACCCCTCTAAGACATTTTACCGGACACCTTCAAGGCGTCGGTCAAGAACTCAACTCAAACAACGAATCGATACGATCCAACCATGGAATAACAAGGGAAATGATGTAATACATCTAAATAATCATCAATCCATCAAAATCCTAAGTTAAATCGGATTAAACGGACGAAATCGAACAAAATACCCAAAATCCCAAAATCTCCCAAAATGGGTTTTCAGAAGATTACCTTGAGTGATTCAAGTGTTAAGATCCGCAATCCGAGCCACCCGATCGAAAAGGAATGAAGAAATTTACACAAGTAAGTGATAGATGGAGGAACTCTCCCTCTCAAGTCTCTCTCTCTCGCGCACGGTTGAAGAAGGGGGAAGAAATGAACGATTTACGCTGAAACAACACATTTATAGTGTAACACAGCAGAACCTATCGGCCGCCTATCGGCCGATAGGCCCATCCGATAGCCATACAGATGTAGGCGAGAGTCTATCGCCCCTATCGGCCGAAAGGCTCCCGGAAGTGCTCGCCAAAAATCGAAACGACCATAACTCTCTCGTCCGGACTCATTGACTCACCGCTTGAACCATTGGAAAGCTAACTCGATGTTCTATAATATTGCAAAGATTTATAATTTTTGGAGTCACCAAAAATTAATGGTGATCTAACAAAGTCGAACTCATACTTAGAAAAGTCGTTTAGTAATCCCGAATTCAACAAAACGACACCGAAACCCGAGCTCGAATACGAACCGAAGATACGATTACGAAGTACTCACAAAGACGAATCTAGGAGCTAGTAGAACACACGATTCCGACCACCCGAAGGCTCGAAATCCGACAACGGAAGGTAATTACCCCAAACTTTGGGAAATTACGAAAATGGCCCAACTGCCCGAAAATCACCATACGACAACGAATAATCAAACCGAAGCTCACAACACGTATAACAACGTTAAACGGACTTGCGGGAAACTCTAAACAACAGTTTCGGACGAGATTCGCAAGAATCGAACTCAAGTGCGGAAAAGTCGCTAAAAAGCACAGAACTCAACGAAACGACACCGAAACGAACTCGGATGTCAAAAAGTGTAGAATTAATCATTCTCAGAATGACGAAACGGACATGAGCGAAGTCGTCAAAACAGACTTCCGCCAAAAAAGAAATTAATGGAAATCGAAAATTGCGATATTACATTTTACCCTCCTTAAAAGAAGTTTCGTCCGAAACTTAAAACAAGTAGGAGAAGAAATATTCCGCCAGAAAACTCAACGAGATACACAAGAATGCGTAACTAACGCCCAACGGCGAAATGTTACAAACAACGCAAAGGAGTATACGGCGTGAAAACACGCTCCACGGCGACCAACACAACGTCGCCGTTAGGGATATAATAAAAACCAACAAGTGACAAACGTCATCAAACGGATAATATAGCCAAGTCAATTATCCGACAATCACAAAACACAACGAACGAAAATCAATATGATTGACCAACCCAACGGTACATCAATCAAAACGCGAGTCAAACGCCGAACAAATACGAATTCCACCGCCCAAGGGCTCAAGATCGAAACGAGACTAATTTCCCGAACTTAAGGGAATTAGGAAGGAGTCTGAACGCTCAACAATCACGAAACGAGATCAACAAAAACCGAACAATCAAACGATCGAACCACAAAGATCGAGACAACAAAAATCGAACGATCATGTTCGAATCACGAAGAACAATAAAAATTCAAACAACAACTCCAAGGTTCACATCTCGACTCGAGACAATATATGATCCGGTGAAAACAACAACATATGCACTCACATAAGATCCACATGAGAGGGAATAGAAATTGAAAAGTCACAACGACAAACGAGCTATTCCAAAACAATACCACGCTCGTTCGATCAACAAAAGCAAGGGGCAGGACAAGCTCAGAAAATGTCAACGAACATAAATGAGTCGACAGAGTCGAAAACACAAGAGTTCCAAAGTCGATCCACTTCGAATAAAAGAACTAGTAGAACCAGATGATGTCACTCCCAACAAGGTTCACAAGAATCGAACTGAACCCGAAAAAGTAACATCGATAACCAGATCGACCCACAACAAGATCACAGCTCGTTCGGACGATGAAACCGAAATATAGAACAAGTTCAGACAGTATCAACGAACACGAGCGAATCGATAGACTGGAGAAAGAGAAAATGAAGAAGTCCAAAAACAATACGGGTATTACATTCGACCTCTTATAAAAGAAGGTCGTCCCCGTTACTCACAATAACGAAATCAAGGAGACGACACAACAGGCAATCGACAGAAACATACTTCAAAGGCCTCTCAAAGCCGATTCTGATATCTGTGCTGAAGCGCGAACTCCGAAAGTCTCGGTAGCCAATTCGCAAAACTGAATTCGGTGACCCTCGAGTCCACACTCGAAATGTGTTACCGACGAGAAGGACAAATTGCACGCACATTCCCCCGGCACATCACGATTGAAACGTCTCGGCTCGGCATACCGAAAATATAAATGCTCGATACAATGGATCAAAACACCGCAAAACAACATACCGGAGATGCCAACTCAGCACAACAAGGAATCATAATACATATCATATACAACGATTATCATCGTAAAATAATACACACAAACACTTCAGCAACGACGGTATCGTTCGGCGACCTCAACGGCCCGAACGATAACCAGCACATAATTACAATCATCATGAAACAATCATACATGTACACAAATGTACAATTTAAGCTTTAACAACCCACACTCGTGCGACAACACGCAAATCACCACGAGGTGATAACAGTAAACACCAGTTCACACCTCTCACAGAGGGCTAGTACAACAAATGCGTGGCAACGACTCGACGTTCATGCCACCCATTCGATCACACCGGGTTAACACCGTAACGAAAGTTCAAAACCATACACGCATTTCCGGTCCGCAAACAGAATTATAGGTTTTAAAACGAAAACCACCTTTGAAGACAGTTTGGAAACACCAGTTGATCTTGAGTATCATTTTACAAAAAGTAGTACAAACACCATTATCGAGACTTTGAAAATCATCTAGCGTTTGAACAAAAATGAGGACACCTTTCCTTTAGTGAAAAACTTTCAAAAATATTCGACCCTTGGGTCTAAGCAACTGCATTTGAAAATATCTCAAAAATATTTTTGGTCCTCAACCGGAAAATTTTTGAAATGATTTGCGGCATTAGAAAACGCCTTGAAAACACCGCAAGAAAATAATTCGTTTTAAAAGTACGTCTCGAATTTCAATTTTCTAAGATACTCAAGGTTTTCAAAAATAATTCAATGGGCAAGAATGCCCAAAAATTTCAGGTAATTACAAGGAACAATATAGCGCCGTGGGTCCCGCACCGGAACCCACCATGCTAAAAACCAATTACAAAAATGCCCAAAAAGGCCGATGACGGTAATATTTCAAAAACTCACAGAAGCCATTTAGAAAATAATAAATACCGTCATAAGAATTTCGCCAAAACGATCAAGGCCGTAATGCCAAAAACTCGGTTAAGGAATTGGTTTTCAAAATAAAAACTCAGTCGGAAAAATACCGAAAGCCATTACAAAAGAACTCACGCAGCGGATAAAAGAAATAAAGTCAAACATGCACAAGACGGCAACACTGCTCCTCATATGAACGAAAAATGGGAGTCAAATAATCACATATCACGAAATCAAAATCCATAAGAGGATTCCACAATTAACTCATAATAATAAAATAGCTCGTGTCACACGAGGCACAACACAAAGAGGGGAGACTTACAACACAGTGTCGCACGAAGATGATGATCGCCCCACGATACTAATCACGACCAACAAACTCGACGACGCTGTCATGACACGACTCGATCGAGATAAAATCCGACGAGACAAAAACTCGATAGACACCATCGACCCGACACCTAGGTTTCCACAACCTAAGCTCGATACCATTTATGTAACACCCCGATCCACTCAGGATATTACACGCCGTAGACCCTCTCCTCGAGGATCTACCAGCCGATAACTAAAATCAAACATCTAAACATCGCCTTTAAGGCTAAAATGACTCGAGACCGACTTGGTCTTTCAATAATAACATACAACTCATTCCCAAACACATACCCACGCAGGGGTCAAAATAAAATAAACTCCCGCACAACGGGGAAAAGATACCGCAATGGAAAAGAAAATACAACTGGACCAATACGACATCAACGGAACCTCGTGTGACTAGTATCGTTCATCTTTCATCATCCTTCGTGCCGACTGTGCTATGCTCCAAAACCCGAATGCAAAATAGACATCCACCCCGAATACTGGGGTTAGCAAAACTCCACTGTTTTGCTAGTGCAAGTACAAGTGCAAAATACGAGCCATACAATACAAGTTCCAAGAACAATAATAATCGAAATCCTCAAAGGTTCAAACGTAAGGAAAAGTACTTCCCGAGGCAAGAGTTTGGGTAAACATTTCCAAAGCGAAAGATCGCAAATAAGGGAAACAATTTACAAAACAGCTTTAAAATGCCGGAGAGTTTTAATAGAAAACAATTTAGGATTATAAAATCCTAACCTTTCCAAAATCAACAGGGTCACAGCCCAAAGGTTTTATTTTCGCAAATAGAAAACCGACAACAGTTCACAGGGTTAAAACCCACATCACGCGTCCTCAACGGAGATAGAAATCAATATCAACTCGTGAAGTTTTACTCGTGAATCCAGGGCTCTACCATTGGACTCCCGCCGTGCCCCGTCGAACCAACCCACGGTGAGTAAAGTACATTCACTAAATATACACCAACCTGTGAAGTTTTTACTCGTGAATCCAGGGCTCTACCATTGGACTCCCGCCGTGGCCCCGTCGAACCAACCCACGGTGAGTAAAATACATTCACCACTCGTGAATCCAGGGCTCTACCATTGGATTCCCGCCGTGGCCCCGTCGAACCAACCCGCGGTGAGCGAAACAATCATGCACAAATAACATATCACACCAAGGATATCCAAACAATTCAACCAGAGGCATCAAACACTTAGCAAAACACCACATCAAACCAAAACGCACCGAAAAGAGATAATATACGTACACACGTATTATCAAGCGCAACATCAACACCAAACATATCCAAATATCCACGTAGTCACTTACAACCCACACAATTACAAAACACACGCGTTTTGAAAGAGAGCCTTTAACGAGGCTAATCGAATATTTTGAAAGTTCAATTCAAACGACCACACAAACACATTTAGACGATCACCAATCATCATATTCACAAAACAAGAATAGTATGGACAAGGTACTTGCCTCGAAATCGGCACGCAAGTATTCCGACGAACACGGCTCAACCAGAAAGCTTCGAAACGCCCAATGCTATCGAAACGGAAGACGACGACGAACGAAAGGGTTCAACACGGTTTCTTCGCAAGAAACACGACCCTAACATCATACAATCAATAAATCATCGACCATACGAGGAAGAATAATCGTAGAACGCCCGAAAACCCCTCTAAGACATTTTACCGGACACCTTCAAGGCGTCGGTCAAGAACTCAACTCAAACAACGAATCGATACGATCCAACCATGGAATAACAAGGGAAATGATGTAATACATCTAAATAATCATCAATCCATCAAAATCCTAAGTTAAATCGGATTAAACGGACGAAATCGAACAAAATACCCAAAATCCCAAAATCTCCCAAAAATGGGTTTTCAGAAGATTACCTTGAGTGATTCAAGTGTTAAGATCCGCAATCCGAGCCACCCGATCGAAAAGGAATGAAGAAATTTACACAAGTAAGTGATAGATGGAGGAACTCTCCCTCTCAAGTCTCTCTCTCTCGCGCACGGTTGAAGAAGGGGGAAGAAATGAACGATTTACGCTGAAACAACACATTTATAGTGTAACACAGCAGAACCTATCGGCCGGCCTATCGGCCGATAGGCCCATCCGATAGCCATACAGGATGTAGGCAGGAGAGTCGATCGGCCCCCCCTATCGGCCGAAAGGCTCTGGAAGTGCTCGGCCAAAAACTGAAACGACCATAACTCTCTCGTCCGGACTCCGATTGACTCACCGTTTGAACCATTGGAAAGCTAACTCGATGTTCTATAATATTGCAAAGATTTATAATTTTTGGAGTCACCAAAAATTAATGGTGATCTAACAAAGTCGAACTCATACTTAGAAAAGTCGTTTAATAATCCTGAATTCAACAAAACGACACCGAAACCCGAGCCTGAATACGAACCGAAGATACGGTTACGAAGTACTCACAAAGACGAATCTAGGAGCTAGTAGAACACACGATTCCGACCACCCGAAGGCTCGAAATCCGACAACGGAAGGTAATTACCCCAAACTTTGGGAAATTACGAAAATGGCCCAACTGCCCGAAAATCACCATACGACAACGAATAATCAAACCGAAGCTCACAACACGTATAACAACGTTAAACGGACTTGCGGAAACTCAAACAACAGTTTCGGACGAGATTCGCAAGAATCGAACTCAAGTGCGGAAAAGTCGCTAAAAAGCACAGAACTCAACGAAACGACACCGAAACGAACTCGGATGTCAAAAAGTGTAGAATTAATAATTCTCAGAATGACGAAACGGACATGAGCGAGTCGTCAAAACAGACTTCCGCCGAAAAAAAAGAAATTACCGGAAATCGAAAATTGCGGATATTACAACCCAATTGTTGCAGAAGTCAGAGAAGTTTGTGTGGACCTATGAGAGGCAGAAGAGTATCGAGGAGTTGAAGAAGCGGTTGACGACCGCCCCCATCTTGGCTTTACCGAGTGGTAATGAGGGTTTCTCAGTTTATAGCTTGATCTCTACGAATAGTTATATTTAAAAAAAATCCAAAAATTTAAATAATGACACATATCCAGGACTCTCTTTATATAGAAGTATAGATTGGATCCTTTGTTAGCTTCTAGGGACCTTAGGCTCTGTTCTTTGATGAATGAATCGAATCGAATCAATCGAATGGATTCGAATCGAATCGAATCAAATATATATTAAGGGTAAATAATAATAATAATAATAATAATAATAATGGTAAATAATAATAATAATAATGGTAAATAATAATAATAGTAATCAACAATAACAACGATAACAGTAATATTATTAGTGTGCCCAGGTTTCTTTTGATGCGGCTCTTCGTTCTTCCTTGGAGCGTATTGTCACGGCTTCTGGGCCTGGTTTTGGTGACTGGCAATGGAGACTTGCCACCCTGCCCTTTGCTTTTGGGGGTCTTGGTTTATATTCTGCAGGTGATGTTTTGAACTATGCTTTTCTTGCTTCGAGACTTCAATCTGCTAGTCTGCAGACTAAGCTTCTCCATAGTGTTGGTATTGTGACTACTGGTCCCTCTTTTGATGATGTTCTATGTACTTGTAACGCTAATATGGATATTGACCTTTTGAGTAACCCTAGCGAGGTCGCTGCCCCCAAACTTATGAAGAAATTGGCGGACATATATTTCGATCGGGTTACCCAAAATGTTGAATCTACGTTCCACCTATCTCCTCGACAGGTGGCGCTATGGAGCTCACTAAAGGAGGAGCATACTTCAGATTGGCTTAGGGTGGCTCCTATATCAGGATTGGGACAAACTATGAATGCCAGGACTTATCGTTGTGTGTTGTGTTACCGATTGGGTGTTCCCCTTTTCACTGTCCAGGTACCGTGCTTGGCATGTTCTAAGGTTTTTACTGGAGATATTTATGGGGATCATGCTGTTTCATGTGCGGGTATTGTTGGTATTAAACATCGCCACAACGTTGTACGTGATGTTCTTGTTGATATATGCTCTCGGTCCGGGATTTCTGTTCGTAAGGAGGTAGATATTGGGCTTCATGGAGATATGGACAGATCCCTGCGACCAGCTGATATATTGCTTTATTCTTGGGATGGCGGGCGTGATTTTTGTGTTGATCTTACAGGTTCGTCTCCCTTGACGCAATCGGGGTTGCTTGATTTTGTGCCAGGGCGGGCGATTAGTGAGGCTGCTCGACGTAAACGTGTCAAGTATGAGGCTAAATGTGCGGACATCGGTTATGGCTTCCTCCCCTTTTCTTTTTCTTCATTTGGAGAACTTGAGAAAGAGGCGGTAGCCTTACTAAAGCGTATTAGACTTTTCTCCTTGACGCAAGACATTGGTGCTCGTGCTGCGGATCATTTTTTTAGTCGTATTAGTTTCGCTATTGCTAGAGGAGTGGGGGCCCAGTTGGTCTCTCGGCTTCCCACTAATTTCTTGTAAATCCTTTGAGTTTTCAATAAAGTGATGTTATAATAATAAAAAAATAATTAAGATTAATAATAATAATAATAAAGTGAATAGGGTATTGGTTTGTGTTCAGTTATGATTTTCTAGGGTCCGTTTTTGCTCCTGTACAGTTTACCTTTTAGGGTCTTGTTTCGAGACCCGATTCGGTTTGGTGGATGTTGCGATTGTTTTGTTTCTTCAAAACAGTTGGGTTGTGGTTTTCTCCTTCTTGGTGGACCCTACATCTATAAGATTGTTGGTTTCGAGCTGTGGGTTGTCAAGCAGTTTTTGGTTTCGAGCAGGTTACAAGCTTTTTATGTTTTCGATAAATAATATTGCTACACATCTTCGTGGTGAGTTTTTGTAGTGCTTCTGTGTCCCTTTGGCGGTTCCAGCAGGTTGGTTTCTGGTTATGTTACTCTTGTCATTGTGTTAGGGTTTTGTATCTACTTTGCATTGGTTTCGTAAAGTGTTATTGATTGTGTGTTGGATATCCTTCCTATGCCTATTGTGAGATTCCATTGTCCCTTCGTGGGCCTTAGTGGATGTCGTGATGGTGGCGGAAATGGGCTTACCAAGACTTCGTTGATCACACATCTTCGTGACCGACATTGCAATGGTGAGGCACAAGCTATCACTAAAAACTCTCTTGTTTCTGATTTGGTTGTTTTTGAAAGGGCCGAGGTTACTCTTAAGCGTATGGGACTTTGGTTATGTGGTGTTTGTTTCAAAATGCATACTTACCGGGCTAAGTGTCGTCATGGTGTGGGTTCTGACTTCGTGTCACCCCCTGATTGTGGTGATGGTGTTGTTAAGTTTGTGTTATATGATCTCACCAAACCGCAAGTTCCATCTTCCGTTGCCCAGGTTGAGGATTCGGTTTTGGATGTGCTTGGTGGTTTTGATTTACCCCTTCTTGACACCTTATTCTCTAAGGGATTGCGGACTGTCAAATCTATCCCTCCCAAATGTCGTTTGGAGTTCTCTCGCTCTTTGAAAAGAGCTCTTGATAAGGTGATTTGCATGCCTGATGACATTTCTTGTTGGGTTGGTTTGTTTGTCCTGCCTCTTTGTCTTCTTAAAACCTTTTGCCCGAGGAGTAGTCAAGAGGGTAGGTCGGCCACTAAGCGCCAACGCCAGGAAGAATATATTGTTAATGCTATTCATGCATGGGCACCTCCGTGGCGATCTGTGTTGTGCGTGAGGTTTTAGCTGAACCTTCTCCTTTATGGTCCAATATTGATGATGATTGCTCGGATTTGGGTGACCGCAATGTCAAGCAATGTAAGAGGAAGATTTGTGATGGTCATTATACAGCAGCGGTCAGAGTTCTTTCGTCTTCTGGTATTGCACCTTATGATGTTTCTACTCTTGAGGACTTAAAAGCTAAGCACCCCTTTCAGTCTGCTCCTCTTTTGCCTGATATACCCATTGATCATCATCACCTTACCGCGTCTCCTTCTACGGTTCTTGACATGATCAAGAGTTTCCCTCGTGTCACTTCTTGTAGGCGGGATGGGTTGCGTGCCCAACACCTTTTAGATTGTTTAAATGGTGCTGTTGTGGCTATTTCTGATGAGTTGGTTGCTTCTATTACCCAAGTGGTGAACCTTTTCCTTGCTGGTAAATGCCCGAGGGCGCTGGGTGAGTACATTGCTAGTGCTCCCCTCACACCCTTAGTCAAACCAGGAGGGGGTATTCGCCCTATTGCTGTTGGGACTGTTTGGAGGCGTTTAGTTTCCAAGGTTTGTGCTTCTATGATTGGCCACTCTTCAGATAGTTATTTAGATGATTTGCAATTTGGTGTTGGTGTGTCTGGTGGAGGGGAGGCTATTCTTCACGCTGTGAATCGGTTGGTTGAGGACTGGGGGGATGATGTTGGTCTGTCTATGTTGTTGGTTGACTTTAAAAACGCTTTCAACATGGTGGATCGGGCTGTTATGTTACGAGAGGTTCGGCTTCATTTCCCGGCTATTTCACGGTGGGTTGAATTCTGTTACTCTAGTCCCGCTAGATTATATTATGGTGAGCACACTCTTTGGTCTCATCAAGGTGTGCAACAAGGTGATCCGCTAGGGCCTCTTCTTTTTGCTTTAGTGTTACATCCCTTGGCATGTAAGATTAGAGATTCTTTTGACCTTTCCTTTCAAGCTTGGTATCTGGATGATGGCACTATTATTGGTGATACCTTGGTTGTGGGTAAGGTTTTGGAGTTGATTATGGTGGATGGACCTTGTCGGGGCCTGCACCTCAATGTTGATAAAACTGAAGTTTTTTGGCCACAGGAGGACCCCAGAAGCAGGTATGTCGGTGTTTTTCCACCCAATATTTCCCGCCCCTCACATGGTGTTAAATTATTGGGTGGACCCGTTAGTGTGGATTTTGAGTTTTGTAGTAAGTTGGTCCTGAAAAGGGTTGCTAAAACTATTGAACTTATGGAGGCAGTTGCCAAACTCAATGACCCTCAATGCGAGTTGTTGCTTCTTCGTACATGTGCTGGTATTTCTAAGTTATATTTTTCTATGCGCACATGTTCTCCTCGGGTCTTTGAGTGTGCTCAGGTTTCTTTTGATGTGGCACTTCGTTCTTCCTTGGAGCGTATTGTCACTGCTTCTGGGCCCGGTTTTGGTGATTGGCAATGGAGACTCGCCACCTTACCCTTTGCTTTTGGGGGGCTTGGTTTATATTCTGCAGGTGATGTTTTGAACTATGCTTTTCTTGCTTCGAGACTTCAATCTGCTAGTCTGCAGACTAAGCTCCTCCATAGTGCTGGTATTGTGACTACTGGTCCCTCATTTGATGATGCTCTATGTACTTTTAATGCGAATATGGATATTGACCTTTTGAGTAACCCTAGCGAGGTCGCTGCCCCCAAACTTATGAAGAAATTGGCAGATATATACTTCGATCGGGTTACCCAAACTGTTGAATCTACGTTCCATCTATCCCCTCGACAGGTGGCGCTATGGAGCTCACTAAAGGAGGATCACACTTCAGATTGGCTTAGGGTGGCTCCTATATCTGGATTGGGACAAACTATGAACGCCAGGACTTATCGTTGTGTGCTGTGTTATCGACTGGGTGTTCCCCTTTTCACTGTTCAGGTACCGTGCTCGACATGTTCTAGGGTTTTTACTGGAGATATTTATGGGGATCATGCTGTTTCGTGTGCGGGTATTGTTGGCATTAAACATCGGCACAACATTGTACGCGATGTTCTTGTTGATATATGCTCTCGGTCCGGGATTTATGTGCGTAAGGAGGTGGATATTGGGCTTCATGGAGATATGGGCAGACCCTTGCGACCGGCTGATATATTGCTTTATTCTTGGGATGGCGGGCGTGACGTTTGCGTTGATCTTACAGGTTCGTCTCCTTTGACGCAATCGGGGTTGCTTCATTTTGTGCCAGGGCGTGTGGTTAGTGAAGTTGCACGACGTAAACGTGTCAAGTATGAGGTTAAATGCGCAGATATCGGATACGGGTTCCTCCCCTTTTCTTTTTCTTCTTTTGGAGAACTTGAGAAAGAGGCGGTAACCTTACTAAAGCGTATTAGACTTTTCTCATTGACTCAAGACATTGGGATTCGTGCTGCGGGTCATATTTTTAATCGTATTAGTTTCGCTATTGCTAGAGGTGTGGGGGCCCAGTTGGTTTCTCGGCTTCCCACTAATTTCTTGTAAATCCTTTGAGTTTTTAATAAAGTGATGTTATAATAATAATAATAATAATAATAATAATAATAATAATAATAATAATAATAATAAAAATAATAATAATAATAATAATAATAATAATAATAATGAGAAGAAGAAGAAGAAGAAGAAGAAGAAGAAGAATTGAACTGAACTAAACTGAACTGAACTGAACTGAATTGAAAAATAAGTCCAAAAGAAATGAACCTTATATGGACATTGAACAATTCTAGGGGGACATATAGAATGATAGACAGATGATGTGGTACCTTCTTATTGATTAAATGTTATTAATTATTTAAATAATTAATAATATTTAACCAATAAAGACGCACCACATCATCTATCTATCCACAGTATGTCCCTTTTCATCTGGTTCCCTAGAATTGTTGTATTGCATTAACAATCGTCTAAAGCCGAATTTTTTAGTGTATTATTATGTTTTTATAATTCTTTCATTAATTGTTTTAATGACATAGTTATTTTTAAATTTAAATGGCAACTACTGTTTCTAATTAGAACAATCATGAAATTCCTTTTAAATTTTAATATTATCTGTTTTTGTTGTATTCTTCATTTAGTTTTTTAATTTACTTTTAATTAAAATGATTCAGATCTTATACGATCTTTTATATCAATATAAAAATAATTATTAATTGTCAATTTACAATTTATATTGCTTTTTTACTAAATTGTAATTTGTATAATCAAAATCATGTTTTTATAATTTCAGAACATCAATATTTAAATATAATTTTTTTCTTTTTTAATTATTTTTTCACATAATTCTGAATTATGTAAAAAGTTTCTCTTCAATGCATATTTTATCATGTACAATAAAATCTAAGTTTTGACATAGTTAGAATAATCACTAAATCTTCTCAAATTTTAATATTATGTGTTACAGGATTTAAGTTTTAAGTGATTTTTTTAGAAGAGTACTATATTTTATACCCTTAGTATCATCTTTTAATTTCATCTATTACTTTGCAGAACTATCATTTTTTATCGAGAAAATTATTAAATTGGTCCCGTACGTAGGACCAATTGGCCAAAAAGTCCCATTTGTCTTCGGCGGACCAAAAAACCCCACATCTCCCCGTTATTTTCGCTAATTTGGTCCTCCGTCGCTGGCCGGAGTATTTTCCGGCCATCGGAGCTGACGTGGACGACACGTGGCAAAAATAGTGGGTCCGACTGAGACAGACGGGGCTTTTTGGCCAATTGGTCCCACATACGGGATCAATTTGATAATTTTCTCATTATATATATATGAAATTATTTTTCAATAAATGTAATAAATATAATAAATATTAATGGCACATGATATAAAGAACTATAATTTAATTGAGTTTAAATTATTTGTGGCAAAAAAATTCAATCAAATGAAAAGTTGATGAGCGATAAAATTTTTATTTTATGAGATAGAATCATTTATCAAATAAAGATTGGTAGAAGTTTATTGTTTGCAAAAAATATTTATGTAATCGATTTATGTCATATTTTTAGTTTCTGATATAATCAATTTGTAAAATATAGTTTCTAAATCAATTAAATTTACTTAAAATGTATTCAATTTCTCTCCTAAATTGATTGAATAATACTATTGTTTTTATTTTTTTTAAAAAAAATCAACTAAGTAAGCTCTTTAGCATAAATGCAAAGTATGTTAAATAAAGAAATCTATTGTTGGATATTAAAATTATTTCTTTTACTGCAGAATGTATTCTTTTGTTGGATAATACAAAGAGAATCTATTAAAAATCTGACATAAAAATACAAACAAACCATAAATCTTTTTTGCATGCAATAAACTTCTACCAATCTTTATTTGATAAATAATTCTACCCTCGGAAAATAAAAATTTTATCGCTCATCAACTTTTCATTTGACAGAATTTTTTTGCCACAAATAATTTAAACTCAATTAAATTATAGTTCTTTATATCATGTGCCATTAACATTTATTATATTTATTACATTTATTGAAAAATAAATGTATATATATATAATGAGAAAATGATCAAATTGGTTCCGTATGTGGGACCAATTGGCCAAAAAGCCCCGTCTGTCTCAGCATATGCCATGTTTGAGAGCAAAATCTACAGAAGCTGCATAAAATAGTTAAAGCGTACATCAGTTGGAAAATAAAAATTAAAAACAGAATAAACAAAATAAGATTGGAACCCCAATTGCATCATGAGTCATACTGGAATAAGACGTGGTAAAAACTCACTCAAGTTTTCAGGTGGAAGTTCAGCTTCGCAGTAAGCAGTCCTGATTAAAGAATCAGTAAATGTGGTTACCATAACGATGGATAGAGAGTAAATCCCAAACATTTTCAGCCCATCAATGTTTTGTGGAAGTCGTATGGTGGAAAATGCTTTCCCCAAGGCCTAGAGCCTAGTTGTTTCTTGGTTTGGCCTATGCAAAACCAGTTCCCAAATATAAAGGTGCATGCACACACATATAATTTGTAGCTCTTGCACTTGTCATTAAAAACCAATTTTTGATGGGGAACAGAAGGAAGTTGGCATGTGAAAATTTTATGTATTTTTTTTGCTTGCCACTTAGATCTTAAATAAATTGAAATTTTAACATGTGCTTCGGTTATATCTTTTACACATGATTGACTTGTCAGGTAGTGGACTGATTACATTTAGAAATGTGCAGTCTTAAGCAGAACAAAGCTGCACGGTTCGAAAATTCAAGGTACAGTGATTAGTTGCTTTAAGAATAGTCGCTAAAAAAATGAATAGCATTGAATTTAAAACTTTAATGGTCTAATGGTTCTTTTGGGCTTTATTGCTAGTATTTTTGGTCATTAGTTGTCTGAATCTATTTTTCGAATTGTCACCAAGATTTCAGTGATGTATATCATCACCAAGATGCTTAGACACTGATTAGCTTAAGATCTACACTCGTTTTTTTTTTTTTTGGTTAAACATGTTGAACTTAAAGTTTTGTTAAACATGTTAAATAGAAATCGGCAATCTCCAGAGGCATCTCCAACACAAAATTACCTTAAACAAACTGAAAATTTCAAATAGCAACTTCAATCTGCAGAAAATTAAGAACATATAATCTAATCGAACGACATGAATAATCAGGCAATCTTGTGCATATACCTCTAGTCGAACCTGATGAGCTTTGGATAATGAACCCTAATTACAATCAAAATTATACATATACATATATAACAAAAAAGGATGGGTACTTTACCTCTAATTGAATCTTTACTCTAATTGAAGCTTCCATCAGTTTTGGGGTTTTAGGGCTTTGGGTGTTCTAATCGGTTTTAGGGATTTGAGAGAGGTGTGAGGGATGAGTGAGAGCGATGAATGAGAGAGAGAGAGAGAGAGAGCGAGGTCGATGGAGAGAGGTGAGGTCTGAGGAAGAGCTCGAGAGAGAGGTGATGTCTGAGTGTTTTTATGTAATGAAAGTTTATTTGGTGAGAGGGAGAGTGCTTTTGTGTATTTTGGTGGTAATTTTTCGCCCGCCTAGCCGAAAACTTAATCTCCCGCCTATAAATTTCGGCCAAGTTGATCAAAAGCATAATGTGTATTGTAACGCTTTTTTAAAAGTATTGCAATTGTAACAATGATTCTTCCGCTTGCAACAATTTTTTCTTTTATACAACACTTTCCAAAATTATTGTAATATTAGCGAGTTTCTGTGTCTATAGCAACACTTTATGCAACACAAATGTATTTTGGGCTTGCAATAGGTCATATATGGTGTAGTGTCCATCGATTATCGTTGGAACACTCTCAACCTTCTGCTTCAATGGGTTCCGGTCGTTCTTTCCGTCAGGAAAGCACCTCATTATATAGATAACGGACGAGGTGGTTCAGATCTGGACAGGGGAGGGATAAGAGCATCGATTAGATGCAACTGAAACAACGAAATCGAACTGAGCAGCTTCTAAATTGTTGTGAAAAGTGAAGGATCGAAGTCGGAAAGTGAAAACTGAAATAGGAATTTGAGTTGTTGAATTTCCCTTCTTTCCTCTGATTCTCTACGTTGAAAATTAAATCGACTTTCACAAAGTGTCAAGTTCGGATTATTCTTCGATTTCAACTTCGAATTGTTCTTCATTCACAAATAAGATATTCGAACTTTGTGAAATCCTATGATTTTGTGGTGAATGAAGGGGTAATTAGCATAAAACGTTGTAATATTATAGTGGCACATGCAACTTAAACCTTATAAATATTTTTGTTGCAAATCTTTTCCTGTAAAGTAACATATTGTGCACATAACACTTTCCATCCATTTTTTTAATTAGCACTATTGAATCAACTTATGTGGCATGCTTACGTGGATAAAAATATTTATATATTTCCATTATTTTCAACACCCATAAGTAACAGCGGACTGGGCGGTAGAATAAATGACGCGAAGGCTCTTCGGCGTCATTTGAATGACGCGGAAGCCATTTAAAGAAAAACTTGGGCATTTTTCATATCAAACTGTGTAACGCTCAAGTAAATAATCCAAATTCTCCATTGTACTGCTTGTCGCTCACTTGGTTTACAATTTGGTTAATTTAGCAAGCTAATTGTTTAAAAAGATGTTCTTGATTATTAACTTTTTTAATTTTTAGTTAATTATACATTAAAAAAATACATATATTTCTAAAATTGTATATTTTGCAATTTTGTAGAATTCTATGTAGAAAAAATTATTTTTAATTATAATTATTAATGATATTCTTTACTTTTTTTTTAAAGCGTGATATTATGAAACGGATAAACTTGCATTAAAAAGTTTGGTAGATAAAAGAAATCCTATTAGTTTCTCTCTTTTACTTCAATCTATAAAATTTATTTACTGTCTACCTAGCCTACTACCGAAAAAGTGAAAAGGACAAATCTTTTTTTAAACAACAGAAAAGGACAAATCCTCTCTCTTCATGCATGATACATTTTAGGGTAATTTTGTAAACTCGTAACTTATAGTCTAATTAGCAAAACTCCTCAACTTATTTTGTTATTAGTGTTTGGCCTCTAAATGTTATATTTCGTCTATTTTTTTATTATTTTAGGATCTTTTTACACTACAAGGGACAAATATGTATTATTTAAGTAATTCAATGTACTTATCCCCTCCTTATAATGTCAAATAAAGCCTCGAAAGGATAAAAAAATGACATTCAGTGGCCAAACGTTAAAAAATATAAGTTGGGGTTTTTCCTTAATTAGGCGTATAAGTTGGGGGTTAGACAAGATTACCCTACATTTTAATATCGGAAAAAGACCAAACAGTAAAAAAAAAGACCCTAAAAACAATTTTGAATTGGTTCTAGTATGAAATTGTTATTTGGACAGAAAAAAAAACTTTTTGGAATTTTTTGTGAAAAAAATTGTGGGATTAATTTTTTTTGAGTGTTAGAATAAAATTTACTTTTTTTTTCCTAAAAATAAAAAGTTTTCGAAAGATTGAATAATTTTTTAGATAAAAACAACTTTTGAAGAAATAAAACAAATTATTAATTTTCGCATAATGTTTTTATATAAAATTACAGAAAGTCCAAAAAAATTACATATATTTGAAATTTTTCATAAGTAATGGTTAATTTGATAAATATATAATTTTTTGAAAAAAAAATTCATTTTACCCCTAAAATTAACAGTCAAAAGTGTTGAGTAACTGAAAACTAAACCGAATGGTTAACTTGATAAAAAAATTACGTTAATGGTCATTCAGATAGATAATTCGTCATACTTGAATGACTTATGCGGTCTATTACTCATTATTTTAACGAGGCATTATCCAACCCGTGCGATGCACGGTCTTTGGTTGAATATCTACGTGTTTTGTACGTAATGTTGGGGCAGGCGGTTGAATGAGCAGATGGCAGAATTTAAATGTCTTTTAGAGAAGTTTATATGTTTTGTTGTTGTTGTCCTTTTATTTTAGTCTATGTAATTAGTTATATGAAATAAGGCTTTACTAACCCGTATGTTGCTCCGGGGTTGTTTTTGGTTTATTCAACCCGTGCGATGCACCGATTGTATCTAAGATTTCATAGCTAAAATTTAACCATCTTGTCATTTATACTATCATTTAAAAGTTCATTTTAATCACCTTGTGTATTAGAAGGTGCACATGTTTTGTACGTAATGTTGGGGCGGACGGTTGAATGAGCAGGTGGCAGAATTTAAATGTCTTTTAGAGAAGTTTATATGTTTTTTTATTGTTATTGTCCTTTTATTTTAGTCTGTGTAATTAGTTATATGAAATGAGACTTTACTAACCCGTATGTTGCTCCGGGGTTGTTTTTGATTTATTCAACCCGTGCGATGCACCGATTGTATCTAAGATTTCATAGCTAAAATTTAACCATCTTGTAATTTATATTATCATTTAAAAGTTCATTTTAATCACCTTGTGTATTAGAAGGTGCATTTGCATTGTGATGTTTATCATAACTTTTGTATTTAATTTAGTTTATTTACATTAAAAGTTACAATTAAATAGTCCCTTCATATATTTACAATTAAAAGTTACAATTAAATCCCCTTCCACATTAAACTAAGGGGGATAAGTATTATATAGTATAAACATTTAAATCCCCCTTCCACATTAAATTAAGGGGGATACGTATTATATAGCATAGATGTTAATATTAATTAACTCTATATATTATTAATATATATAAATATTTATAATTATCTTAATTTAGTTTTTAATTAAATTAAATTATAATATTTAAAACTAAAATATGTTAATTAATTACTTTCATATTTATAAATATAATTTTTCTAGTAGAATATCAATAAATAAAATTTCTGTACGGTTAAAGAGAAAGAATATTTCATTTGGCAGGTGGGAGAATAATTAACAAGATTAATTTAAGAAGCAGTTTATATAAAAATGTTTTAGAGATGTAGATTTTATAATTTAAAATTAATATTAAATTATGAGGCAAAACATACGTAGTGCAGAATCATTTTTATAGTTAAAGTACAGTATTTAAAAATAAAATAAAAAGTGAGAAAGGAGAAAAAAAAAAGAAAACTTTTTTTTTGTTGCATTAGTCGGTCGAGCTGTTTCGCTCCTCGTTCAGCAGATAGAAACCCTACCTATGCTATGCAAGATTGAACGCAGTGTTGGTGATTTTAGTGTCACCAGGCATTTAGTGTAATTGGAACTAATAAGTGAGCTAAGGGGTTTATAATTTGTATTTTAATATATGTTTGGGTATATGCAGAGTGCACGCGTGTATAAGATCGAATTATAAGACGGTACAACAAAATATCGGGGGTCCGGGGGCAACGCCCCGGTGACGAGGTCTAGGGGCAGCGCCCCTAGTGGGGTCTAAGGGGCAGAGCCCCACCGTTCAGCGGGCGGGGTCTAGGGGCGGTGCCCCTAGCGGGGTCGAGGGGCAGCGCCCCAAAGGTCTTCGGAAATTTGGATTGGTAACTTAGTGAAAGTTTCGAATTTTAGAGGGAGACTATGGTAAAATTGAGTAATTTCGTCAATTTTGGAAACCATCAATCATGCCTCTAATTTCGGATCACTAATTAATCCTAATAACGGCTCCGCCTAATGTAATCTTAATCTCGTCCTAATGTAACCCTAATTCGACATGTATAAATTGTAATACCCGTATTTTCGATTTCCGGTAATTTCTTTTTTTTCGGCGGAAGTCCGTTTTGACGACTCGCTCATGACCGTTTCGTCATTCTGAGAATGATTAATTCTACACTTTTTGTCATCCGAGTTCGTTTCGGTGTTGTTTTGTTGAGTTCTGTGCTTTTTAGCGACTTTTCCGCACTTGAGTTCGATTCTTGCGAATCTCGTTCGAAACTGTTGTTTCGAGTTTCCCGTAAGTCCGTTTAACTTTGTTAGACGTATTGTGAACTTCGATTTGGTTATTCGATCACGTATCGTGATTTTCGGGCATTTTGGGCCATTTTGTAATTTACCCAAAGTTATGGGTATCCGTATCTGTATTTGTTGTCCCGACCCTTTTCTTGGTTGCGTATGATTAATTATTGCATTATGTTTTCATTTCGGGTCGATGATATTGTCCGCGAGCTTTTCGTCGTGTTCGTTCCGTACGTTTTCGGAAATCGAGTCGTCGGATCATGACGGCTGAGCACTGGTCGGACAGGTGCGGCAGGCACGGTCGGAAGTGCTGGGCACTGGCCGGGCAGGCACGGCCGGAACCGTCGTAGCGCACGCTATGGCCGGAAGGCTGCGCGCGCTAACCGGCAGGTTTAGCGCACGCTATCTACCGGCCCATGTCTGTGTCGGGCAGAGAGGGTTACTAAATCTTGGACTCGGGGACGATCGGCAGGTAGCGCACGCTACTGTTGGGACGAATCGTGTTCTTGGTCGTTTTGGGGGAAACACTTGAACTTTCAACGGCTTTGAGTCGTGCTATGGAATTCATTTTCATTGTTGTCATTGTCCTTCGTAGTTTATTATCGCGAGTTGGCGTTCGGTGGAGTCGGCGGGTTCGTAGTCGGTTCGTGCCAACCTACTTCGGTCGATTCTCCGCGTTGTTCTTATTCTACCTTGTCCATACATTTCTTGTTTTGTGGATATAATGATTGGTGATCGTCTTGGTATGTTTGTTTGTTTGTTTATTTGAAATGAGTTTTCAAAAGATTCGGCTAGCCTCGTTAAAGGCTCACTTTCAAAACGCGTGTGTGTTGTAAATTGTGTGGGTTGTAAGTGACTACATGAATCCTTTGGATATGTTTGGCGTTAATATTGCGCTTGGTAATGCGTGTGTACGTATATAGTTTCATTTCAGTGCATTGTGGTTTGACGTGGTGTTTTGCTAAGTGTTTTATGCCTCTGGGTGAATTGTTTGGATATCCTTGGTGTGATATGTTATTTGTGCATGATTGTTTCGCTAGCCAGCTCGGGAGGGTCCTTAGAGGCCTCGGGTGGGATTCATGGTGGCGTCTGGTCTGGCGATGCACGTGCGGTGTTTCGTTGCTTGGCTCGGGAGGGTCCTTAGAGGCCTCGGGTGGGATTCATGGTGGCGTCCTGGTCCTAGGCGATGCCTGTGCTTGATTGTTTCGCTAGCCATCTCGGGAGGGTCCTTAGAGGCCTCGGGTGGGATTCATGGTGGCGTCCTGGTCCTAGGCGATGCCTGTGCGTGTATGTTTTGTGAATGTGTTTGCTCACCTCGGGAGGGTTCGACGGGGCCACGGAGGGAGTCCAATGGTTTCGCCCTGGATTCACGAGTGAAACTTGACTGTTGCGTGTGTATGTTTAGTGAATGTATTGTACTCACCTCGAGAGGGTCCGACGGGGCCTCGGGGGAATCTATGACTTCACTCTGGGTTCACGAGTAAAAACTTCACGAGTGCGTGTGTATGTTTTGTGAATGTGTTTGCTCACCTCGGGAGGGCTCGACAGGGCCACGGAGGGAGTCCAATGGTTTCGCCCTGGATTCACGAGTGAAACTTCACGGGTGCGTGTGTATTTTATGTCCGTCGAGGACACGTGACGTGGGTTTTAACCTTGTGTATTGTTGTTGGTTTCATTTTTGAAAAACAAAACCTTTGGACTGTGACCCTGTTGATTTTTGGAAAGAGAAGGATTTGATAATCCTAAGTTGTTTTCTATTAAAACTCTCGATGGCATTTTAAACCGTTTTATAAACTGTTTTCCCTTGATTTGCGACCTTTCGGTTTTAGAAATGTTTTACCCAAACTCTTGCCTCGAGAAGTACTTTTCGTTACGTTTGGATCTTTGAGGATTCCTGGTTATTGTTATTCGTGGAATGTGAATGGTATGGCTCGTATTTGCACTTTGTTCTTGCACTAGCAAAACAATGGAGTTTTGCTAACCCCCGAGTATTCGGGGGGTGGATGTCTGTTTTTGCATTCAGGATTGGGAGCATAACACAGGGTCGACACGAAGGATGATGAAAGATGAACAATACTAATCACATGAGGATCTGTATGAGGTCATTGGTTTAGTTATAGTTTATTTTCCACTGCAGTATTCTTTCCCGTTGTACGGGAGTGTTTGTATTCGACCCCTGCGTGGGCATGTAATGAGTTTGAGTTGTATGTATTTATTGAAAGACCAAATCGGTCTACTGAGTCATTTTAGCCTTAAAGGCATTGTTGAGATGTTCTATGTTGTTATCAGCCTGGTAGATCCTTGAGGAAAGGTTCTACGGCGTGTAATATCCCTGAGCGGATTGGGGGTGTTACATAAATGGTATCGGAGCTTAGGTTGTGGAAACCTAAGCTGTCGGGTCAAGTCGTGTTGTTTGAGTCTTGTTTCGTCGGATTTTATCTGACTGAGTCGTGTCGCGACGCGTCGTCTGAGTTGGTTGGTCGTTATTAGTATCGTGGGGCGATCATCACCTTCGTGCGACCTGTGGATGTAAGTCTCCCTTCTTTGTGTTTGTGCCTCGTCTGATGCGAGCTATTTTTATGATTATTTGTTAAGTGACGGAATCCTCTTATGGATTTTGATTTCTTGATATGCGGTTATTTGACCCTCATATTTCGTTCATATGAGGAGTAGTGTTGCTGGATTGTGCATGTTTGACTTTATTTCTTTTACCCACTGCGTGAGTTCTTTTGTAATGGCTTTCGGTATTTTACCGACTGAGTTTTATTTCGGAAACCGAATCCCTTAACCGAGTTTTTGGCATTATGGCCTTGATCGTTTTGGCGAAATTCTTATGACGGTATTTAGTATTTTGTAAATGGCTTTTGTGAGTTTTTGAAATATTACCGTCATCGGCCTTTTTGGCGTTTTTGTAAATGGTTTTTAGCCTGGTGGGTTCCGATGCGGGACCCACGGCGCTATAAAGTTTTGTGTAATTACTTGAAATTTTTGGGCATTCTAGCCCATTGAATTATCCTTGAAAACCTTGAGTATCTTAGAAAATAAATTTCGAGACGTACTTTTAAAATGAATTATTTTCTCGTGGTACATCCAAGGTGCCACAACATGTTTCAAAAATTCTTCTATCTCGAGGACCAAAATGTTTTGAGATATTTTCGATGTTTAGAAACACTTATACTTAGACCCGAGGGTCGGATATTCTGAAAGTTTTTCACTAAGAGAAGGTGTCCTCGTTTTTGTTCAAACGCAAGATGATTTTCAAAGTCTCGAAAATGATGTTTGTTCAACTTTTTGTAAAATGATACTCAAGATCAACTGGTGTTTCCAAACTGTTTTCAAAAGGTGGTTTTCGTTTTTTTTAAAACCCATCATTTCCTGCTTGTGGTCGGAGAAGGTGTGTATGATGTTGGTATTGTTGTTAGGGTGTTAGCCCTCTGAATTGTGATTGAATTGGTGGTGTGAACGTTGAGTCGTTCGCCACGCATATGTTTTGTTAGCCCTTTGTGGGAGGTGTGATGACGATCTTTAATATTGTCATTTCGTGGTGGCTTGCGTGTTATCGCACCCGTGTGAGCTGTTAAAGCTTGGGTTTGTACGTTTGTGTACATGTGTGATTGTATCATGATGTTTGTAATTATGTGCTGGTTATTGTTCGGGTCGTTAAGGTCGCCGAACGATCCCGTCGTTGCTGTATTGTTTGTGTGTGTATTACTTTACGATGGTAATCGTTGTATATGATATGTGTTATGATTCTTTGTTGTGCTGAGTTGGCATCTCCGCTATGTTGTTTTGCGACGTTATGCCCCATTGCATCTAGCATTTGTATTTTCGGTATGTCGAGTTGAGACGTTTCAACCGTGATGTGCCGGGGCATGCACGTGTAAATTGTCCTTCTCGTCGGTAACACATTTCAAGTGTGGACTCGAGGGACACCGAATTTAGTTTTGCGAATTGGCTACCGAGACTTTCGGAGTTCGCGCTTCAAAATAGTTATCAGAATCGGCTTTGAGAGGCCTTCGAAGGATGTTTCTGTCGGTTGCTTGTTGTATCGTCACCTTGATTTCGTTGTTGCGAGTTTCGGGGACGACACTTCTTTTAGAAGAGGTCGAATATAATACCCGTATTATTTTTGGCTTCTGCTTTTTTTCTTTCTCAATTCTATCGACTCGCTCGTGTTCGTTGATACTTTCTGAACTTGTTCTGTATTTCGGTTTCATCATTCGGACGAGCTGTGATCTTGTTTTGGGTCGATCTTGTAACACCCCCAATCCACTCAGGGATATTACACGCCGTAGACCCTCTCCTCAAGGATCTACCAGGCTGATAACTAAAATCAAACATCTATCACATTTATACTGGGCCGGAACTAGCGTGCGCTAGCCTTCCCGGACTAGCGTGCGCTATCGGCCGGTATCGGCCGAGTACCCTCGGCCAGGGCCCGCACGACCCGGCACCACCGACCAAACCTGCCGACCCGACTCCCGCTAGCGTGCACTACGGCCGGAAGCCTGCGCGCGCTAGCCGACCTGTCCAGTAACCTCTGGACTAAAAAGCTCGCCCAGGTAACGTACGCTAGTCGGCCGACAGCGTGCGCTACCCCTGCCGGTTAGCGTGCGCTACGACCGACAGTAGCGTGCACTACTGCCGATCTGGCCGAGTCGAACCTCGTAACCCCACTTTGCCCGGACCGATGGCGTGCGTTAGGCCGGCCGATAGCGTGCGTTACACACTGCGGTTAGCGCGCGACCTTGCCGACCATAGCGTGCGCTCTGGCGGTTCTGCCGCTGTCCGGCGGTGCCGCAATCGTCGTCTGGCGATCCATAACCGTCCGGCAAGATGCGACCACGAGGGCTCGGCGACCCGATTTCCGAAGCGCCGCGGGCGAACACGACGAAAAGTTCGCGGACGACATCAACGACGGGAAATGAAAACATAATGCAATAATTAATTATACGTGGCCAAGAAACGGTTTGAGACAACAATTACAGATACGGATACCCGTAACTTTTAAGAAATTACAAAATGGCCCAAAACGCCCGGAAATCACGATACGTGATCGAATAACCAAACCGAAGTTCACAACACGTCTAACAAAGTTAAACGGACTTACGGGAAACTCGAAACAGCAGTTTCGAACGAGATTCGCAAGAATCGAACTCAAGTGCGGAAAAGTCGCCAAAAAGCACGGAACTCAACAAAACGACACCAAAACGAACTCGGATGACAAAAAGTGTAGATTAATCATTCTCAGAATGACGAAACGGTCACGAGCGAGTCGTCAAAATGGACTCCGGCCGAAAAAAGAAATTTACCGAAAATCGAAAATTGCGGATATTACATTCTACCCTCCTTAAAAGAAGTTTCGTCCCGAAACTTAAAACAAGTAAGGAGAAGCAATACCCTGCCAGGAAAACTCAACGAGATACGCAAGAAACGCGTAACTAATGCCCAACGGCGAAACGTTACAAACAACGCAACGGAATATATGGTGTGAAAACACGCTCCACGACGACCAACACAACGTCGCCGTTAGGGATATAATAAAACCAACAAGTGACAAGCGTCATCAAATGGATAATACAATCAAGTCAATTATCCGAACAATCACAAAACACATCGAACAAAAATCAATACTATTGACCAACCCAACGGTACATCAATCAAAACGCGAGCCAATCGCTGAACAAATACGGAATTCCACCGCCCAAGGGTTGGAAGATCGAAAACGAGACTAATTTCCCGAACTTAAGGGAATTAGGGAGGAGCCTGAATGCTCAACAATCACGAAACGAGAACAAAAACCGAACAAACAAACGATCGAGACAACAAAAATCGAACAATCATGTCCGAAACACGAAGGATAATAAAATTCAAACAACAACTCCCAGGGTGATCTAGTGAGAACTACAAGACATGCATTCCCATAAGATCCACAGGAAAGGGAATAACGATTGAAAAGTCACAACGACAAATGAGTTATTCCGAAACAATACCACACTCGTTCGATCAACAAAAGCAAGGGGCAGGACAAGCTCAGAAATGTCAACGAACATAATGAGTCGACAAAGTCGAAAACACGAGAGTTCCAAATCCGATCCACTTCGAATAAAAGAACTAATAGAACCAGATGATGTCACTTCCGAACAAGGTTCACAAGAATCGAACCGAACTCGAAAAAAGTCACAGCGATAACCAGATCGACCCACAATAAGATCACAGTTCGTTCGGACGATGAAATCGAAATACAGAACAAGTTTAGAAAGTAACAACGAACACGAGCGAGTCGATAGAATGGAGAAAGAGAAAATACCGAGGTCAAAATAGTACGGGTATTACCTCCGACCTTGTCCACGAAATTCACAAAAACGGGAGCAAGGTAATAAGACATTAAACAACCGACACATAACGGAACCATAACCGATGCACACGGTCATACCAAACCAAGCTCTAACAGCTCGCACATGCGCGACAACACAGAAATCACCACGAGGCGACAACATCCAACACCAACATCCCGCCTCTCACAGGGGGCTAACACAACAAATGTGTGGAAAATGACTCAACGCTCACACTGCCAATTCGATCATACTCGGGAGCAAACATCATGATGACAACGCGAACATCATACATATGTACCCAGCCCTCAAACGGGAATGGATAGGTTTTAAAAACGAAAACCTCATTTTAAAAATAATTTTAGAAGAACACCGGTTGATCTTGAGTATCACCTTTCAAAAAAAAGTACAAACGTGAAACATCGTTATCGAGACTTTGGAGAACCATTTCACATTAGATAAAAATGAGGACACTTTCTCTTAGTAAAAACTTTCAGAATATTCGACCCTCGGGTCTAAATAAAAGTGTTTCTAAAATATTGAAAATATCTCAAAATATTTTGGTCCTCGAGATAGGAGAATTTTGAAACATATTGTGGCACCTTGGATGTACCACGAGAAAATAATTCATTCTAAAAGTATGTCTCGAAATTTATTTTCTAAGATACTCAAGGTTTTCAAAGATAATTCAATGGGCTAGAATGCCCAAAAATTTCAGGTAATTACACAAAACATTATAGTGCCGTGGGTCCCGCGCCGGAACTCACCAGGCTAAAAATCATTTACAACGTCAAAAAGGCCGATGACGGTAATATTTCAAAAACTCACAAATGCCATTTACAAAATACTAAATACCGTCATAAGAATTTCGCCAAAGCGATCAAGGCCATAATGCCAAAAACTCGGTTAAAGGAATCGGTTTTCGAAACAAAACTCAGTTGGTAAAATAACGAAAGCCATTACAAAAGAACTCACGCAGCGGATAAAAGAAATAAAGTCAATCATGCACAATCCAGCAACGCTACTCCTCATCTGAATGAAATATGAGGGTCAAATAACCACATATCAAGAAATCAAAATCCATAAGAGGATTCCGTCACTGAACAAATAATCATAAAAATAGCTCGTGTCACACGAGGCACAACACAAAGAAGGGAGACTTACAGCCACAGGTCGCACGAAGATGATGATCGCCCCACGATACTAATCACGACCAACAAACTCAGACGACGCGTCGCGACACGACTCAGTCAGACAAAATCCGACGAAACAAGACTCAAACAACATGACTTGACCCGACAGCCTAGGTTTTCCTAAACCTAAGCTCCGATACCATTTATGTAACACCCCCAATCTACTCAAGGATATTACACGCCGTATACCCTCTCCTCAAGGATCTACCAGGCTGATAACTAAAATCAAACATCTAAACATCGCCTTTAAGGCTAAAATGACTCAGTAGACCGATTTGGTCTTTCAATAATAACATACAACTCAAATCCAAACATATACCCTCGCAGGGGTCAAAATACAATAAACTCCCGTACAATGGGGAAAAGATACTGCAGCGGAAAAGAAAATACAACTAGACCAATACGACATCAACGGATCCTCGTGTGATTAGTATCCTTCATCTTTCATCATCCTTCATGCCGACCCTGTGCTATGCTCCAAAACCTGAATGCAAAAATAGACATCCACCCCCCGAATACTCGGGGGTTAGCAAAACTTCACTATTTTGCTAGTGCAAGAACAAAGTGCAAATGCGAGCCATACAATTCACATTCCACGAATAACAATAACCAGGAATCCTCAAAGATCCAAACGTAAAGAAAAGTACTTCCCGAGGCAAGAGTTTGGGTAAACATTTCCAAAACCGAAAGATCACAAATAAAGGGAAACAATTTATAAAATAGTTTAAAATGCCATCGAGAGTTTTAATAGAAAACAATTTAGGATTATAAAATCCTTCTCTTTCCAAAAACAATAGGGTCACAGCCCAAATGTTTTGTTTTCGCAAATAGGAAACCACCAACAATTTACAGGGTCAGAGCCCAACATCACGTGTCCTCAACGGACATAAAATCAACGAAACATAATCACGCACGCGCAGCGCCTAGGACCGGGACGCCACCACAGACATCCCACCCGAGGCCTCGAAGGACCCTTCCGAGCTGGCTAGCGAAACAAATCACACACATCTCACGGTTGGATCAATCACTTGTTGCATCCTGGCCACATGATCGCATGCCATGTGCCACCGTAGATTAACTCAGGCTCTCACGGTTGGATCAATCACTTGTTGCATCCTGACCACATGATCACGTGCCATGTGTCACCGTAGACCTTCAACCATATCCACACATTCACACAAATAACATATCACATCAAGGATATTCAAACAATTCGCCCAGAGGCATCAAACACTTAGCAAAACACCACGTCAATCCACAACGCACCGAAATGAAATAATATACGTCCACACGCAATACCAAGTGCAACATCAACACCAAACATATCCATAGAATTCATATAGTTATTCACAAACCACACCATTCACAAAACACACGCGTTTTGAAAGCAAGCCTTTAACAAGACTAAACCGAATCTTTTGAAAGTTCAATTCAAACAACCAAACAACCACATTTAGACGATCACTAATTATCATATCCATAAAAAAGAATAGTATGGACAAGGTACTTGCCTCAAATAAGAACAACGCGGAGAATCGACCAAAATAGGTTGACACGAACCGACTACGAACCCGCCGACTCCACCGATCGCCAACTCGCATTAATAAACTACGGAGGACAATAAAAACAATGAAAATGAATTCTGTTGCGATCTTTCTTACACGCAAGTGCACGTCATCGTTTACAAGTAATAAAGTGATAAGTAGAGTATCGTTCCCACGAGGACTGAATCTCTAACTACCGATTTTTGTGTATTCCAATTTTATTTGAACAATCGAATTTTGGTTTTTGCAATTAATAACTAAAAGGATTACTAAAAGACTAGTAGAAAACGATAGCTTGAATAAAATAAATCAAATGATGAATAAGTCTAGGATTCTGAATCCACCTCAGTTTATCCTAATTTACTCTCGATTATCCGTAATAAATAATTTTCCCAATTTATTGAAGGCGGAGATTGCTAATATATTCTACCGCCTCTCCCGAGGTCAATAGATTTATCTAAAGGCGAATAACGCATTCTATCCCTAGGTGAATTAATTCGTCAATAGGCGAAAGGCATAAAATCTCCCAAAAGCCACGTAGTTCCTATGAGTATATTCCTATCTCACAGAATAAAACGGTCCTCACCAATAGTTCCTCACCAAATCTCCTCTCCCGATTCGAAGTGAATGATTAAATCAATACAACTATTGGCCAGATAATTGCAAGCATTAAACACAATTGGGAAAACTCAACAAAAAGGTAATTAATTGGATAATCTCAAGAAATTCGTCAAAACATAGGTTTCATCAAAACCCTAGATTTGGGCTTTAGCATGACATACTAATAATTGAAAATACAGAATAGATAAATGAAAGCATAAAAATCAAACGCAGATGAAGCTCGGATTCCTCCGTTCTTCAGCTTCCGCCCTCTGCCCTTGAAGTCTTCTGCTTCCCTCTTCTTCTGCCGTCTCCAAGCTTAAGCTCCAAAAGATAAAAGATCCAAAGATAATTAATTAGGGTCTTAAACCCTATTTATAGCTCAGCATATCCTCCAAATCGCGTCCGTATCCGTAGGTCGGCGGCTTGAAAGCGGCCCTAATTCGCGCGGCCAACCAAACGCCGCCTAGTTTGCCGCGGCGCACTTACCGTGTGCCGCGGCACTGAGCCTTTAGCTGGATGCCTGGGCGTTCTCAATTTCTTCTGTGCCGCAGCTCACAGGTGTGCCGCGGCCTGAGTACGATTTACTGCCTTTGGTGGGTGTCTTCTTGTCTGTGACCACTGCTTCCTTGTGCCGCGGCTCAAAGTCCAGATTTGCCGTTTTCGCCCGTTTTGCCTCATTTTAGCTTCCGGACTTCAATTTCCTGTCAATCATACAAAATTAAGGCATTAAAGGCTCACTTAGACAATTTCACTCTCCAAAATAATAAAAATAATGATAAATAAGGGTATAAAAATACGCCTAACAAATACCCCCAAACTTAAGCCTTTGCTTGTCCTCAAGCAAAAAGAATTAAATTCAATAAAAGAATGTCGTGAATCATCGTGCAACTCATAGTGTTCAACCTAATCAATACTATCCTGTAATTCTCTCTAAATAATACGAGTGTCATAAAAGCGAGTACTTTCGAATAATGATTCCGCAAAGTAATCAAGTTCAGTCCTAATCACTCGTTCATGAAGAAAATCCAGCTCAAAGATTAACAAAACGTGAGTCAAATCGACCGTCAATATGAAAGGCTAAAATAAACAAGCTAGTTCGTCCCGTTCCACAGTCTAGTGGCACAATTTTCACGAGTTTCATAACAAATAAACCTCGGACAGTATCCCCTTATATATATGTCCAAGAATTTGATTCGAGTTGACCACTAGATTAGGATCTCTAGATGTTTCATCGGGATAATCCTAGGGTGGAACTTCCATTCTCATGTATTGGGAAACCGTTTGACGTAAAAGACACTCATGGGGCACATGGATGCTTCTAGTTACTAAGTTCCCGTCTACAGCGGAGAAACAACTCGAATATATAATTTCTGCATGTCCGAATCAAGGTCGCCGTTTTACGAGAGAGTAAACAGCGGGTCACGCGAATACCCCCGGTTACTAGGCTCCCTAACATCGGCACATGTGAAACCTCTAAATCACTAGTCTAATCAGGGTCGTCGTTTTACGCGAGAGTAAACAGCGGGTCACGCGAATGCCCCCGGTTACTAAACTTCCCTTCATAGAACAACATTATCTCGACTTTTGGGAAAAACTGACCGACTCTAAACTCAATCTAAGTGCCAACATGACTAATATAACTGGACGACTAACTAACCGTAAAATGTAACCAAACGTATTGATGGTGATTTTAAAACAAGTATGTATCGTCTCTTATCTGCCAAGACCTCTACAATCACGAAAAATTTTGGACCTAAATGAATACTACGCAGAACAGAAATAACTGACTACAACGCGACTAGAACTCGACCGTTTCTTCAGAGAGAAAAACAATTCGTAACATCAGTATCACACAAATAGAAGCACGAAAAATTCACGAATAAAGAAGAATTAAGACAAGCAAGGCTATCCAAACGTATATATATAAAAAAAATAACGCAAAGCAATGAAAAGTGCAACAAAATAAAGTACAGCAATGAATGTAGCAACTGAAAGTAAATCCCCCCCCAAACTTAGGACGTACATTGACCTCAATGGACAAAAAATGATATGCAATAAAAGTAAAAGGTCAAGTACTCCCCTCCAGTCCGCTCAGGAGCTGGTGCCGGCATCATCCGGTGAGGAGGGTGGTGTGGCTGGCCGGGCGGGTGCAATAAATGGCCCGTCGGGATGCATGATATGGGCCGTCCATGCGGCAAGGTGCTCCTGATGATAAGAATCCCTCGCAGACAGACGCCTCGCCTCTCGTCGACTGGCCCGACGGGCCTGCTCTCGCATCTCGGCTCTGACGGCAGCAATAACGCTCTCCCGCTCCGTCCGCTGCTCCTCTCGCATGGCAGCCATCAAACTCTCCCTCTCTCTCCTCATCTCATCTCTCTCTCTCCTCGTCTCCTCTCTCAGATCCTCTCTCTCTCTCCTCAGATCCTCTCTCTGCTCCTATCTCTCTTTCCTCAGATCCTCTCTCAGCCCATCAAACAACTCCTGCAACCTCGCTCTGTCGGGCGGCGGACCGGCATCTCCATGTGTCAGCAAAAGAGGCTCGGGGGATCCCTCGTGGGCCTCCTCTAGCAGAAATCCTTTCCCCCGAGCGTGCGCCGGCGCTCCTCCCCACTGGTCAAAGTGTGATATGATGCGGTGGTCGATCGGGGCATGGGGGGCAAGCATCGGCTCGTCGTCTGACCACGTCAGCCCCGACTGCCGTCACAAAGCGCAGATGAGAGAGGGGTTCTTCAACCCCGTCTTGGCCCCCCCTGGATACACTAGAATATAGATTGGACCAGGATGGGGGCCACATCGAAACGCAGCCCGGAAGTGATAGCATAAAGTGTCCGGGCGCGGGAGAGAAAGACAGTACGGATCTGGGAGGTGGGGTCAATGCGTGCGCAGATAAAATAAAGCCAGGCACGCCCGAGCCGGCTGAGGCGCGAGCTCCTGAAGTGGAAAGTGGAAGAACCCTGTGCTCGCTGCTCCCAATCGGAATCGGGCTGTGCAATGGTCTCGAGCAGGGCCTCCTTCGTGAGGCTGGTCATCACTCGGTCATAGGCCGACTCATCAACCACCGGAAGCCCAAACAGCCTCCGAATAGCAGCCGTGGAGAAATCAACTGTAACCCCTCGGACATCGACCTGAGTCCGAGACTCTAATGACGGCAACGTATGCCCTTCCCGAATGTGCTTCAGCGGTGCGCTGGCGTAGAACTCTGCACAATCGAGATAACCGCTCCTGGGGTGCAGCAACCGCCCACCCCATCTCATCAATCATAGTGAGCAATTCCCCGTCCTGAGGAGCTGGAGTAAATCCCCTCTCCGGAATAAGCGGTCGTGGCCGGATCTTTTCATTGAAGATCTTGTGAATTTCAGGGTCCGAAAACTGGTGCCCCTCCGACTCGGCCCGACCACGAGAGGTCTCCCCTCGAGTGGGAGATGACTGTGTCCTAGCTCTCTTGCTCAGTTTCTTTGTTCTCGCCATAATCAGTCCTGAAAAGTACAACACGAGGGTTCATTATGCAAACAATAATATCAATGATCTACACTCGGCTAAGGATGTCCAGCCAGAAATCTCGAATTTAACAAAATAGCACATTCGTGAGAGAAGGATGAAATTGGACTTAAACGTCTAAACTGGACGTAAGGGTTGGGCTTGCTGTAAATTCAGAACGAACACGTTGCACGAAGATTCAAAAGATTGCTTTAATAAAGAGAATTTTTCACTTAGGCAATTTATCAGACACCTTGAGGGCACGAGTTTACTTGAAGAATAAACATGGCTATAGCTCGATTCAACCCCCAAGAACAGAAACACAATTCAATCATCATCAACACAACACACTCAACTCATTCATATTCCAAACTAACCATGAAAATTCGATTAAAACTACCATGTTATTCCCTAAACCATCCTAGAAATTTTGAAGGAGAATAAACATGTTCAATCCATCCAAAGCATAAACAACTTCAAATTTAAACCATAAACAAGTAGAGATTAAAGATTGGGACATACCTTTTGGGTTTTGTGAAGATTGCAAGAAGAAATCGCAAGAAAAAATTTGAAGAATGCTTCGGCCGATTCGCGCGCAGGTAAGGGAGAGGGAAGGGAAAAAGAAAACGTACCTGGGAGTTCGGCCGATTGAGAGTTATATGGTACCTGGCCCCTTCGAATTCCGTATTGTGTGCCGCGGCACAGCTAAAGTGAGCCGCGGCACAGAGTCGATCCCTTTACTGTTTTCTCTGTTGTCGTGTGCCGCGGCACAGATTTCGTGTGCCGCGGCTCGGTGCTCAAGTGTGCCGCGGCTCAATTATGCCGTGCCGCGGCACAAGGTCTGATTGGTTTAGCCTCCCCTTACGATTTATGTGTGCCGCGGCTCACAATACATCTTGCGGCTCGGACTTGATTTCTTCCACAGGACTTTTACGCAGAATTTTGAGAAGAACACGTTAAAAGCGAGAGGCAGAAGCAAATTGAAGCACGAAAATGAAGAAAAAAAAAAAAATAAATAAAAATCAAAGATGCAAGAAAAATAAAGGAACGCAAAAATCTACAACTACGAACTCGGGTTGCCTCCCGAGAAGCGCTAAGTTTATAGTCTTCAGCCGGACCTATTGGAAAACATTAGTTCGCTTTTCGCAAACTCCATTTGGTTTCCGCCCCGTTCATCGAACCGTTCATATATTTGTTAAAATTATGACCATTGGTAGTTAGCGATTCGACTTTCGGTTCGGTCATCAACTGTTGTTTGCGGAAAGGTTTCGACGTGAACAACTTCCCGAAATACCCGTTTTTTCCATGACTAATTGTCCGCTGGGCTTTCGGCTTACTCTCCTCCTTCACAAACGCACTCAAGACTGCAGCAGATTTGTCCTCATGCTCGAGGAACGCCACTCGTTCTACATCCTTCTTAAGACTTGGACCATCTAACTCAACATCTGAATTTTCCAACCGACGAATGTTTTGGTGCTTTCCTCTTTCAACGACATCTACACTTTCAATTTGTGACCTTTTATCAACACTTCCGGGACATGGAAACGATTTGAATACTTGAAAAGTAACTTGCTCGTCTTGGACTCTCAGAGTTAACTCCCCTTTTTCCACGTCTATAAGGGTTCGGCCAGTCGCTAAAAATGGTCGTCCCAAGATGATTGGAATATCTTCATCTTCCTCCATGTCGAGTACGATGAAATCGGCCGGAAAGATGAACTTATCAACCTTGACTAATACATCCTCAATCACTCCCCTCGGATACTTAATCGATCGATCCGCCAAATGTAAGGAGACTGTTGTTGGCTTGGCTTCCCCAATATCCAGCTTTTTGAAAATCGACAGAGGCATGAGGTTGATACTAGCACCGAGATCGCACAGTGCCTTTTTAAACGAAAGATTCCCCATGGTGCACGGTATGTTGAAGCTTCCCGGATCTTTCAATTTTGGTGGGAGCTTCTTTTGAAGAATTGCGCTGCACTCATCTGTCAAGGCGACCGTTTCAAACTCCTCAAGTTTTCTTTTCTTCGACAATATCTCTTTCATGAACTTAACGTAACTCTGCATCTGTTCCAACACGTCGGCGAACGGAATGTTAATGTGAAGCTTTTTAAATACGTCAAGGAACTTAGAAAATTGTTTGTCCGCCTTTCTTTGCTGTAATCTCTGTGGAAACGGGACGGGGGGCACACATGTCTTCGAGTTATCCGGCAACTTTATTGAAGGTTTCAAATCCTTCGACTCCTCTGGCTCTAAATCATTCTTTTCCTCAATTTCCTTCTTCTTTTCACACCGCTCGGGCTGATCCAGCACCTCTTTCCCACTTCTTAAGCTGATTGCGTTTAGACTCTCTCTAGGATTTGTCTCTGTTGTACTCGGCAATGCTCCCTCCGGGCGAGCTGTCAGCACATTAGCAATTTAGCCCAGCTGGACCTCCAAGTTTCGTATGGAAGCGGAATGATTTTGCAATGTCGCTTCAGTACGGGTCATAAATTGACTCGTATTCGCCGCCAATTTTGCGAGTGCTTCCTCAAGAGAAATTTTTGGAGCGGGAGGGGGCTGCTGTTGATTCTGAGCGAATGGGGGATGGTTTAAGTTCTGTCCGTTTCTCCACGAAAAGTTGGGATGATTGCGCCACCCCGGATTATAAGTGTTGGAGTACGGGTTATTCTGCCGATTTCCATTTCCCACGAATTGAGCCTGGTCCATCTGATGTTGCTCGAATGGGTTTCCAACTTGACACTCTGCGCTCGGGTGTGATCCGTTACACCAATTGCATGTCTCTATGGTAACGGGGGAAGGTGCGTGCGAAAATGCTTGGAGCTGTTGGGTCAAAGCGGCGACTTGAGCTGACAAAGTGGAAATCGGGTCATTACTTGAAACTTCCATAACTCTCTTCGGTGTCAATCTTTCCGATGGCCATTGGTATGCATTTGCGGCCATATCTTCCAAAAGCGAGTGTGACTCGGCCATAGACTTTCCCATCAAGGCCCCTCCAGCGGCCGCATCCACGAGAGTGCGTGTAGAAGCACTCAAACCAGTATAGAATGTCTGAATCTGAAGCCAATCAGGAAGGCCGTGATGAGGGCATCTTCGTAACAAATCTTTATATCGCTCCCACGCCTCGTGGAGCGATTCCATATCGTACTGACCAAAGGTGGTTATTTCGTTTCTCAACCTCGTCGTCTTAGCAGGTGGGAAGAATTTGGCAAGGAAGGCTTGCGCTATCCCCCATTTTATAATCGACCCCGGCGGTAAGGAATTTAACCAAAATTTCGCTTTATCCCTCAAAGAAAAAGGGAAAAGCCTCAATCGGATGGCATCGTCGGTGACACCATTAGTCTTGAACGTGTCGCATATCTCAAGGAAAAAAGCAATATGAGCATTCGGGTCGTCATTCGGCAGTCCACAGAATTGGCTCGCCTGCACCATCTGAATAATAGCAGGCTCGATCTCAAAATTATTGGCTTGGATAGTGGGACGCCGAATTCCCGAAAAATTAGCATTGATCTGCGGCATGGCATAATCTCGAAGAGCTAGTTCCGGTTCAACTTGCCGCACATGGTTATCTCCTCCTTGGACTTCGATATTCTCGGCCATGTTGACCATCGTCTGCAACTCTCTTTTCTCCTTCTTGTTCCTTCTTAGAGTGCGCTCGAGCTCAGTATCCAAAGGTAGTAAGCCTTCGTTACTGAGTTTTCTCATGCACTACACGAAAGGTCCTGAAAGGAAAAACAAATAAACGAAATTAAATACACAAAAAATAAAAATAAAACGTTCAAATTAAGACTAGAAATACTTAAATCGATATTAGAAAATTTCAATCCCTGGCAACGGCGCCAAAAACTTGTTGCGATCTTTCTTACACGCAAGTGCACGTCATCGTTTACATGTAATAAAGTGATAAGTAGAGTATCGTTCCCACGAGGACTGAATCTCTAACTACCGATTTTTGTGTATTCCAATTTTATTTGAACAATCGAATTTTGGTTTTTGCAATTAATAACTAAAAGGATTACTAAAAGACTAGTAGAAAACGATAGCTTGAATAAAATAAATCAAATGATGAATAAGTCTAGGATTCTGAATCCACCTCAGTTTATCCGAATTTACTCTCGATTATCCGTAATAAATAATTTTCCCAATTTATTGAAGGCGGAGATTGCTAATATATTCTACCGCCTCTCCCGAGGTCAATAGATTTATCTAAAGGCAAATAACGCACTATATCCCTAGGTGAATTAATTCGTCAATAGGCGAAAGGCATAAAATCTCTCAAAAGCCACGTAGTTCCTATGAGTATATTCCTATCTCACAGAATAAAACGGTCCTCACCAATAGTTCCTCACCAAATTTCCTCTCCCGATTCGAAGTGAATGATTAAATCAATACAACTATTGGCCAGATAATTGCAAGCATTAAACACAATTGGGAAAACTCAACAAAAAGGTAATTAATTGGATAATCTCAAGAAATTCGTCAAGACATAGGTTTCATCAAAACCCTAGATTTGGGCTTTAGCCTGACATACTAATAATTGAAAATACAGAATAGATAAATGAAAGCATAAAAATCAAACGCAGATGAAGCTCGGATTCCTCCGTTCTTTAGCTTCCGCCCTCTGCCCTTGAAGTCTTCTGCTTCCCTCTTCTTCTGCCGTCTCCAAGCTTAAGATCCAAAAGATAAAAGATCCAAAGATAATTAATTAGGGTCTTCAACCCTATTTATAGCTCAGCATATCCTCCAAATCGCGTCCGTATCCGTAGGTCAAAAACTGGCTTCGAAACGGCCCTAATTCGCGCGGACAACCAAAAGCCGCCAAGTGTGCCGCGGCACAGAGCCTTTAGCTGGATGCCTGGGCGTTCTCAATTTCTTCTGTGCCGCGGCTCACAGGTGTGCCGCGGCACAGTCTGATTTACTCGCCTTTGGTGGGTGTCTTCTTGTCTGCGGCCCTGCTTCCTTGTGCCGCGGCTCAAAGTCCAGATTTGCCGTTTTCGCCCGTTTTGCCTCGTTTTAGCTTCCGGACTTCAATTTCCTGTCAATCATACAAAATTAAGGCATTAAAGGCTCATTTAGACAATTTCACTCTCCAAAATAATACAAAATAATGATAAATAAGCGTATAAAAATACGCCTAACAAATTCCATAGCATGACTCAAAGCCGTTGAATTCAAAGAACGAACGACGAATGTTCAAGTGTTTTCCCCAAAACGGCCAAGAACACGATTCGTCCCGACAAAACACGAAAGCGGAATTCCAAGTTGAAATATGGATATACAATCCATAGAATATGTTTAACAACATCATTTAACCATAATCGATCCATCAAAAATGGATGAAAAACGAGATCGAGAACAAATCCCCCAAAAAGTCGATTCGAAGGAAATCAAGAAATATACTTCGATTCGACGAAGAACAATGGATTAAATGATGTTAAACACAAGAATAATACCAAGATTAATCATACCCATCATGAATTAATCAACAACACGGAACGAATCGGACAAAAATGCAAAACCCCCCAAATTCACGAAATTAGGGTTCTAAGGAAGATTACCTTGATTCGCTGGATCAAAGGATGATAACGGATGATTGATTGATGTTATGAACTCAAGATCTTCGTGGATTTGTTGTCAAACAACATGGCTTCGCCACCCTCGAATCGTCATCCGCGGATAGAAGAGGAAGGAAGTGAGAAATGAATGAAAATGTGACTGCTCTGTCACATTTATACTGGGCCGGAACTAGCGTGCGCTAGCCTTCCCGGACTAGCGTACGCTATCGGACGGTATTGGCCGAGTACCATCGGCCAGGGCCCGCACGACCCGGCACCACCGACCAAACCTGCCGACCAAACTCCCGCTAGCGCGCGCTACGGCCGGAAGCCTGCGCGCGCTAGCCGACCTGTCCAGTAACCTCTGGACTAAAAAGCTCGCCCAGGTAACGTACGCTAGTCGGCCGACAGCGTGCGCTACCCCTGCCGGTTAGCGTGCGCTACGACCGAAAGTAGCGTGCGCTACCTGCCGATCCTGACCGAGTCCAGAACCTCAGAACCCCACTGCCCAGACCGGATAGCGTGCGTTAGGCCAGCCGATAGCGTGCGCTACACCTACCGGTTAGCGCGCGCAGCCTTCCGGCCGTAGCGTGCGCTATGCCGGTTCCTGACGCACCTGTACGGCCAATGCCCGCAATCGTCTGGCCAGTCCCGCAACCGTCCGGCAAGTACCCGACCACTAGGGCTCGACGACCCGATTTTCGAAAACGCACGGAACGAACACGACAAAAAGTTCGCGGACGACATCAACGACCCGAAATGAAAACATAATGCAATAATTAATTATACGTGACCAAGAAATGGGTCGAGACAACAATTATAGATACGGATACTCGTAACTTTTAAGAAATTACAAAATGGCCCAAAACGCCCGGAAATCACGATACGTGATCGAATAACCAAACCGAAGTTCACAACACGTCTAACAAAGTTAAACGGACTTACGGGAAACTCGAAACAGCAGTTTCGAACGAGATTCACAAGAATCGAACTCAAGTGCGGAAAAGTCGCCAAAAAGCACGGAACTCAACAAAACGACACCAAAACGAACTCGGATGACAAAAAGTGCAGAATTAATCATTCTCAAAATGACGAAATGGTCACGAGCGAGTCGTCAAAACGGACTCCGACCGAAAAAAGAAATTTACCGAAAATCGAAAATTGTGGATATTACAGATCTGGTTATCGCTGTGACTTTTCCGAGTTCGGTTCGATTCTTGTGAATCTTGTTCGGAAGTAACATCTTTTGGTTCTACTAGTTCTTTTATTCGAAGTGGATCGGATTTTGAACTTCTGTATTTTCGACTCTATCGACTCGTTTATGTTCGTTTATATTTCTGAGCTTGTCCTGCCCCTTGCTTTTGTTGATCCAATGAGTGTGGTATTGTTTCAGAATAACTCATTTGTCGTTGTGACTTTTTAATTGCTATTCGCTTTCCTGTGGATCTTATGTGATTACACATCTCGTTGTTTTCACCGGATCATATATATTGTCTCGAGTCTAGATGTGACCTTGGTGTTGTTGATTGAATTTATTGTTCTTTGTGATTCGAACATGATTGTTCGATTTTTGTTTTCTCGATCGTTGTGGTTCGATCGTTTGATTGTTCGGTTTTTGTTGATCTCGTTTCGTGATCGTTGAACGTTCAGACTCCTTCGTAATTCCCTTAAGTTCGGGAAATTAGTCTCGTTTTCGATCTTCCAACCCTTGGGCGGTGGAATTCCGTATTTGTTCAGCGATTGGCTCGCGTTTTGATTGATGTACCATTCGGTTGGTCAATCATATTGATTTTCGTTCGTTGTGTTTTGTGATTGTTCGGATAATCGACTCGATTGTATTGTCTGTTTGATGACGCTTGTCACTTGTTGATTTTATTATGTCTCTACCGGTGACGTTGTGTTAGTCGCCGTGGAGCGTATTTTCACGCCGTATGTCTCTTTGCGTTTCTTGCAGCCTTTCGCCGTCGGGCGCGAGTTTTCGGTTTTTGTGTATCTCGTTGAGTTTTCCTGGCAGGGGATATTGCTTCTCCCTACTTATTTTAAGTTTCGGGACGAAACTTCTTTTAAGGAGGGTAGAATGTAATACCCGTAATTTCGATTTCCGGTATTTTTTTTTTCAGCGGAAGTCTGTTTTGACGACTCGCTCATGATCGTTTCGTCATTCTGAGAATGATTAATTCTACACTTTTTGTCATCCGAGTTCGTTTCGGTGTTGTTTTGTTGAGTTCCATGCTTTTTAGCGATTTTTCCCCACTTGAGTTCGATTCTTGCGAATCTCGTTCGAAACTGTTGTTTCGAGTTTCCCATAAGTCCGTTTAACTTTGTTAGACGTATTGTGAACATCGATTTGGTTATTCGATCACGTATCGTGATTTTCGGGCGTTTTGGGCCATTTTGTAATTTACCTAAAGTTATGGGTATTCGTATCTGTATTTGTTGTCCCGACCCTTTTCTTGGTCGCGTATGATTAATTATTGCATTATGTTTTCATTTCGGGTCGATGGTGTTGTCCGCGAGCTTTTCGTCGTGTTCGTTCCGTACGTTTTCGGAAATCGAGTCGTCGGATCATGACGGCTGAGCACTGGCCGGGCAGGTGCGGCAGGCACGGTCGGAAGTGCTAGGCACTGGCCGGGCAGGCACGGCCGGAACCGGCGTAGCACATGCTATGGATGGAAGGCTGCGCGCGCTAACCGGCAGGTTTAGAGCACGCTATCGGCTTGCCCAGCGTACGCTATCGGGCTGGGCAGAGGGGTTACTCGAGTACTAGACTCGGGGACGATCGGCAGGTAGCGCACGCTACTGTTGGGAATTGCGCACGCTACGACCGGCAGGTAGCACGCGCTACGGCCGAAAGACTGCGCACGCTACCTGGCCGAGTCAGTAGGGTAGTGGGGGCTCTGGATTGCGGCCTGGGCCGATAGCGCACGCTAGCTCGGCCGCCTAGCACACGCTAGTCCGGCCCAATATAAATGTGGCAGAGCAGTCCAGTTTCGGTCATTTTTCCCATTTCTCTCTTTCTCTTCCGTGGCTGGAGCCTTGGGGATCTCAAAGCCATGTTGTTGAACAACAAATCCACGAAGTTCTTGAGTTCATATCATTGATTGATCATCCTATATCATCCTTTGATCCAGCGAATCAAGGTGAGATTTTCTAGAACCCTATTTTGAGGAATTTTGGGGTTTTTGCGTTTTTGTCCGATTTGTTCCGTATTGTTGATTAATTCATGATGGGTATGATTAATCTTGGTAGTATTATTGTGTTTAACATCATTTAATCCATTGTTCTTCGTCAAATCGAAGTATATTTCTTGATTTCCTTCGAATCGACTTTCTGGGGGATTTGTTCTTGATTTCGTTTTCCATCCATTTTTGATGGATCGATTGTTGTTAAATGATGTTGTTAAACATATCCTATGGATTGTATATCCATATTTTGATTTGGAATTCCATTTTCGTGTTTTGATAGGACGAATCGTGTTCTTGGCCGTTTTGGGAGAAACACTTGAACTTTCGTCATTCGTTCTTTGAATTCAACGGCTTTGAGTCGTGCTATGGAATTCATTTTCATTGTTGTTATTGTCCTTTGTAGTTTATTATCGCGAGTTGGCGTTCGGTGGAGTCGGTGGGTTCGTAGTCGGTTCGTGCCAACCTACTTCGGTCGATTCTCCGCGTTGTTCTTATTCGAGGCAAGTACCTTGTCCATACATTTCTTGTTTTGTGGATATGATGATTGGTGATCGTCTTGGTATGTATGTTTGTTTGTTTGTTTGAAATGAGTTTTCAAAATATTCGGCTAGCCTCGTTAAAGGCTCACTTTCAAAACGCGTGTGCGTTGTAAATTGTGTGGGTTGTAAGTGACTACGTGAATCCTTTGGATATGTTTGGCGTTAATGTTGCGCTTGGTAATGCGTGTGTACGTATATAGTTTCATTTCGGTGCATTGTGGTTTGACGTGGTGTTTTGCTAAGTGTTTGATGCCTCTGGGTGAATTGTTTGGATATCCTTAGTGTGATATGTTATTTGTGCATGATTGTTTCGCTAGCCAGCTCGGGAGCATCCTTAGAGGCCTCGGGTGGGATTCATGGTGGCGTCTTGGTCCTAGGCGATGCCTGTGATTGATTGTTTCGTTAGCCAGCTCGGGAGGGTCCTTAGAGGCCTCGGGTGGGATTTATGGTGGCGTCCTGGTCCTAGGCGATGCCTGTGCGTGTATGTTTTGTGAATGTGTTTGCTCACCTCGGGAGGGTTCGACGGGGCCACGGAGGGAGTCCAATGGTTTCGCCCTGGATTCACGAGTGAAACTTCACCGCTGCGTGTGTATGTTTAGTGAATGTATTTTACTCACCTCGGGAGGGTTCGACGGGGCCTCAGGGGAATCTATGACTTCACTCTGGGTTCACGAGTAAAAACTTCACGAGTGCGTGTGTATGTTTTGTGAATGTGTTTGCTCACCTCTGGAGGGCTCGACGGGGCCACGGAGGGAGTCCAATGGTTTCGCCCTGGATTCACGAGTGAAACTTCACGGGTGCGTGTGTATTTTATGTCCGTCGAGGACGCGTGACGTGGGTTTTAACCTTGTGTATTGTTGTTGGTTTCATTTGTGAAAAACAAAACCTTTGGGCTGTGACCCTGTTGATTTTTGGAAAGAGAAGGATTTGATAATCCTAAGTTTTTTTCTATTAAAACTCTCGATGACATTTTGAAACCGTTTTATAAACTGTTTTCCCTTGATTTACGACCTTTTGGTTTTAGAAATGTTTTACCCAAACTCTTGCCTCGGGAAGTACTTTTCGTTACGTTTGGATCTTTGAGGATTCCTGGTTATTGTTATTCGTGGAATGTGAATTGTATGGCTCGTATTTGCACTTTGTTCTTGCACTAGCAAAACAGTGGAGTTTTGCTAATCCCTGAGTATTTGGGAGGTGGATGTCTGTTTTTGCATTCAGGATTGGGAGCATAACACAGGGTCGGCACGAAGGATGACGAAAGATGAACGATACTAATCACACGAGGATCCGTATGAGGTCATTGGTTTAGTTATAGTTTATTTTCCGCTGCAGTATTCTTTCCCGTTGTACGGGAGTGCTTGTATTCGACCCATGCGTGGGCATGTAATGAGTTTGAGTTGTATGTATTTATTGAAAGACCAAATCGGTCTACTGAGTCATTTTAGCCTTAAAGGCATTGTTGAGATGTTCTATGTTGTTATCAGCCTGGTAGATCCTTGAGGAAAGGTTCTACGACGTGTAATATCTCTGAGCGGATTGGGGGTGTTACATAAATAAGGCTCTTCTCTTTGAGTCTGACACAACCTTTTTCTGAGCTCTCTCTTTTTCTGACGAATTTAGAATCTCTCTAGCAATTTGGCTTACGTTTCTGTTCCAAGATTCGTAAGTGTCCCTTTGTATTATCCTAGACTGGATTTCTTGTAACCCTGGCATAGGGTAGAAATATCAGTTCGGAAAGTGATTACATGATCATTGGGAATCCGGATCTCCATCATAAACCCTAAATACCCCAACAATAGAGCTGATATTTCTATTTCTGGAGATGGCTGAAACAATCCGCGAGATGACTACAAAGTTCAGCAAACTGGACAAGTTTGAAGGCAATGATTTCAGGCGCTGGCAGAAGAAGATGCACTTCATGCTGACTACTCTGAAGGCGGCGTATGTGCTGAGTACTCCCAAACCAGAGGTGGTTGAGAACGAGACATTGGAGGATACCAGGAAGAGGAGCAAGTGGGACAACGATGACTACATCTGCAGAGGTCACATATTGAACGGTATGTCTGATTCTTTATTCGATATCCATGGTGATGCTAAAAGTGTGAAAGAATTGTGGGACACCCTTGAATCAAAATACATCGCTGAGGATGCTTCGAGTAAGAAGTTTCTGGTTAGCGATTTTAATTCTTATAAGATGGTTGATTCAAGGTCTGTCATAGAACAATACAATGAACTCATTCGCATTTTGGGTCAATTCAAACTGCACAACATGAACATGGACGAATCCATTGCTATGTCAAGTGTGATTGACAAACTTCCACCATCCTGGAAAGATTTCAAACATAACCTAAAACATCAAAAGGAGGAACTGTCATTGGTTCAACTTGCTAGTCATCTTCGCATTGAAGAATCTCTTCGTGTAACAAATCTGATAAAACCAAAGGAAAAGTTGAACCTGGACAGCCCTTTGTTCATATGGTTGAAAGCAAACCAAGGAACCCGAATAACAAAGGACATGGCAAACGTAAGCTAGAATATGTTCTAAATAACTCCAACAATAAGAAAAAGGAACTGGCTTGTTGGAGGTGCAACAAGGTGGGACATTGCAAGCGTGATTGTCGTGTGAATCTAGACAACAATGGTACTGGAAACAGTGGAGCCAATGGAAGTGGAAATGGGTCTAAGGACCAAGTTAAAGGAGGTCAGTATTTGACCAACCTTGATAATTCTAAACAGAATTATGTTTATTATGTTTCACTTATTCCAGAATCATTCTATGTTCAGGATGATGATGTTGCTTGGTGGATCGACTCAGGGGCAATGAACCATATATGTAAGGATAAACGGTGGTTTGAAACATTAACACCGCTTGAAGATGGATCGGTGCTGAAAATGGGAGAGGATTCTTTTATACCTATTTGTGGTGTCGGTGTCGTTTGTCTTGAATTTACTTTTGGAAAGACTATTAGACTTTTTGATGTTTTGTTTGTTCCTAAGATTCAAAAAAATCTAGTTAGTGGTAGTAGTTTGAATTCTAATGGTTTTATACAAGTTTTTGAATTGGATAAGTTCATCCTATCTCAAGATGGACTGTTTATTGGTTTTGAATATTTGAATAATAGAATGTTCCGTTTGAATGTTATTGATAAGTCTATACCTGTTCAAAATTCTGCATTTATATCTTCACATATTCAGAAAACACATTTATTCACAAAGGATACGAGTTATCTTCGAAGGGAAACCTTTATCGAGAATATACCGATTCTTTTGAATGTTCATTAAAAACATTCAAATTGCACATATAATCAATTACCAACTATTATGTCTACGAAACACGAAGTGTATGGGCAAGATACTTGCCTCGAAATAGGCACGCAATTACCCCGACAAACACGGCTCGGCCAAAGTGCCTCGACACCTATAACTTCCGCAAGAAACAACGAAAACACGATCACAACGAGGAACAAGACACAAAATAATGGACATCATCTCAAACCAATGAATAAAAACTCATACGAACATTTAATTGGACATTAAATTTTCACGGTTCCTCAAGAACACTCGAATCATCAATCGAGCTGAACAAGTTGAAATTATGGATATAAATCCATGGAATATGATGAACAACAGCGTTTAACCCCAATAGATTCATAAAATCTAACTCGAAACGAGATCAAGAACTAAATCTACAAAATGGTCAACTCATTGAAAATCAATGGATTACCTCGATCCTGTAACACCCCCAATCCACTCGGAAATATTACAGCGCCGCAGACCCTCTGAGTGAGAATCTACCAGGATAGATACCAAAACAAGACATCAAAATAAATGCCACCTGACTAAATATGAATCAGGAGACCGATTTGGCCTTTCATCAATAACATACAACTTAAACTTCATATACATCTCTATCCCGACTCGTACCTATGCAAGGGTCAAAATAAAACGACACTCCCATACAACGGGAAAACACTACAGCGGAAAAGAATAATACAATTAGACCAACAAATCCCAATACTGGCCCTCATGTAATTAGTATCATTTGCCTTCCATCATCCTTCGTACCGATCCCGTGTCATGCTCCTCAGGAACCTGCACGTACCTAAATGCAATACACACATCCACCCCTGATGACTCGGGTGTTAGCAAAATTCCACTATTTTGCAAGTGCAAGTATAAAGTGAAAACACGAGCTATACATAACATATTCCAAGAGCGTAATAATCTGGACTAAACAATGGTAAATAACTGAGGGTCACCTGTAATCTATAATGAATAAATATAATCGTACAATCCAAGATCAGTATTCCAGAAATAACTAAATCTCATAGCACTTCATTCCAATACATACGTGATTAACCATGGAACCGCACCAAAGGCAACGGAACCTTCAGAGGCCCCGTCGGACCCTCGCGGAGTGGTTTACCCAAAATATTCGCGGAACCGAACCAAAGACAACGGAACTCTCAGAAGACCTGTCGGTCCATCCCAGAGTGAATATATATACAATCAATCGATTTCAAGACTAGTATTCCGGAGTAACTAAGTCTCATTGTATGTCACATTTCACTTATATGCGTGATTAACCATGGAACCGCACCAAAGGCAACGGATCCCTTTGGACCCTCCCAGAGTGGTTAACCCCAAATATATTCGTGGAACCGCACCAAAGGCAACGGAACCCTCAGAGGACTCGTCGGTCCGTCTCAGAGTAAATATATAGATATCATCACAACCACGAGGAGATATAATCCCCAACAACACCAAATAGTACCACCTCCTCACAAGGGAGTCGACAAGCAATACAACACAACATATGCCCACTCATCAAACGAATACACGTTCGAGCAAACAACCCTTAACAAGGGAAAAGGGCTTTTATAATCATGTAGCAGGAAGGAAATATATTCCAATTTGCAACCACAATACACATATCCGTAGAACTCATTTATTTGCAAAGCACACTCGGGCGTTTTGAAAGAAAACCGTTAATGAGATAGTATCAATTCTCTTGAAAGTTCATTACGAGTACTCCAAGTAAACACACATAGTCGATTACCAATTATTGTATCTATGAAACACAAAATGTGTGGGCAAGATACTTGCCTCGAAATTGGCACGCAAATACTCCGACGAACATGGATCGGTCGAAGTGCCTCGGAACCTACAACTTCCGTAAGAAATAATGAAAATACGATCGCAACGAGGAGCAAGACCAAAACCAATGAGAAACGCCTCAAATCAACGAAGGAAAACTCATATGAACATTTAATCGAACAATAAATGTTCACGGTTCCTCAAGAACACTCGAATCATCAATCGGGTTGAAAGAATCAAGGAAATGTATATATAATCCATAGAACATGATTAACAACATCATTTAACACTACTCGATTTATCAAAAATGGATTGAAATCAAAGTCAAGAACAAAACCCCCAAAATACCCGAAATTAGGGTTCTAAGAATTTTACCTTGATTAAAGCAGTGAAAGATGTTGGGATGTTGTTAAATCCCTACTAGAAACTCAAAGATGTTGATGGGTGATGGTATCAGGCCAAAATCCATGCTTACACACCCTCAAGATCGTCCAGATCGCCGGAAGGAAGAAAGGGGGGGGGGGGGGGAAGAAATGACGAAAGCTGACCTATGCAGTCTTATATACTGCCAACAGTTAGCGCGCGCTACGGCATGTGTAGCGTGCGCTATCAGATGCAAATTGCAGTCCAGAACCTTCTGCCAGACTCCGTTAGCGCGCGCTAATATATTCATTTAGCGTGCGCTAATTATACACTATGTAGTATTTGCTATTTCGATAACTCCTTCGTCCGGACTCCGATTGACTCACCCTTTGAACCATTGGAAAGCTAATTTGATGCTCTAATATACCACAAAGATTCAGAACTTTTGAAGTTTCCAAAAACTGATGGTGATTTTACAAAGTCGAACTAATACGTTGATTAATCCGAAAAAATATCAAAACTTGCTCGAATGATGAAATGTGCTAAACAAAACATGTCCAAAATGTGTCAATGAACACTAGCAACTCGCTAGAATCGAAAAATATAGAAATGAAAAGTACGGGTATTACATTCTACCCCACTAAAAATAAGTTTCGTCCCGAAACTGAAAATGAAGGGTGGTAGCCAAACAAAATGAAACAAACACTTTGCTCAGCTCCGAAAAGCCACGAAAAATCTGTAAACACAAAATTCCTCGAAATACGATGAACTGACTAAGTAAGCCCTTGATACATGAGTCGAGGCGATAAACATACATGCAAACATAACAAGTCAAATAGGAAGCATATGAGGTCGAAAGTAAATTCCCCAAAGTTTAGGAAAATTGCAAAATGGCCCGAACATCTGAAAAAAATGTTTTTCGTCCAAACTTAACGTGCACGTTCATAACACGATTGAGCATGTTAAAATGAACTTGTGGAAACAACCAACCATTACGGACCAGATCAACGGAGTTCGATATTCACGCGACAACATTGTAGCATCTCCGGATTACTCTAGAACGACTATCACATTTACCCCAATACAGGAGGGTAGAAAGAATTATAGCTTCTGCCACGCAACTCCGATGAACATTCATTCGTGATACAAGGAAATGGCTCAACTGAGCAGAACATTGATTATTGAACCTATACACCAAGCTCGATCCCGACCAATGACTCTCAGAATCTTCATTTACTACTACTTGCCTCTTCTGGAGTGGAAATAGGAATTCGCTCTCCAGACACCTTAGTAGCAACTTCGTGATATATTAACACCCTACGTATCCGTACAAGGCACAATATAAAACTATAAAGTGGCACTCCCAACTTCAGAAAGCTTACGATCGAAAGTTATCATAGGATGTTGCTTAATTACAAAAATTAGCTATTGTTTCTGAATGATCCAAAATAGTGTTGGTAACCCCGATATAAAAATCCGTAGAGCATGCATACCATACACGAGTCTGAGCGCTCTCGCTTCACACGAAAATGACACTATATGGGTCATGAAACTATTAAAAGTTGAAGAGTCTTAACTTCAATAACCACATTCTCATCTCCGAACAAGGACGGGAATATTATGCACAAAAATAATATGACTGGGCATTCATACCATCACATGAATTATGAAATCGACATTATCGCCATAAGTAATAATATTAATACTGTGTACACTCCTTGTAAGCAAAACTTTTGAAAAAGAAGACGAATCATATTTCACCTAAAACTCATCAACACTGTCCCTTTTCTGGAAGAGAAAATTTTATATTCGCATCTCGGCTTTGAAAGTCAAATTTGAAAAAAAATAAAATTTCCGAATACGTCATATACAATTGGAAATATTACTTGGAATCCAAGTATAAAAACTGAGGTCTTTCCTCTTCTGCCAAAATATTTGGTTGGAAGTTTATTTTTCATTAAAGTACGTGGCTATTTGTCCACATGATGTCAAACCATAGGTTTTCAAAATATTAAAAAAAAAACTCCAATATCACAAAGAAAAAGAAGAAAGAAAAAAAAATCTCACGGTCATATCCTTACCCATTCATGGTCATTCACCTCGAGACCTCCTTATCGTATTTCATATCTCATATTCTCCAATGACCGAATGATACCGAACACCGTAGATAAATTGTATCCTTGTCCTAGTATGCTCGGTTCCTAGTTATTCCAATAACGAATGTAAATCATATACATTATGATTTAACCCCGAGGCCCAAAAACATCATACAAACCATAAGGCACAACGGAACAAGGCATTGGAAACACAATATACTAAAATGCCAAACAATCGAAACGCATCCACATCAGGCGACAAATGGTAATACGATACAAATATTCACTCCAGCACTACAAAAAAAAACAGTTTTTACCGACGCCATTTACCGACGCCCGTACCCGCCGTTGTTAAACTTATAATTTACCGACGCCACTACTGACGCCCGTTATTTAATTGATTTACCGACGCCATTGCCGACGACCGGTTCGCAGACTTATTTTTTTCTTTTTTTCACAATTAACGACGCCGTTTACCGACACCATTTGCCGACGCCCTTACCGACGCCACTTCGGCATTGGTAAATTTTTATTATTATCTTTTTTTCCTTTTTCACAATTAACGACGCCGTTTACCGACGCCATTTACCGACGCCATTTTGGCGTTGGTAATTTTTTTTATTTTTTTAATTTTTATTAAATTAACGACGCCGTTTGCCGACGTCGGTATCTACCGACGCCATTACCGACTCCGAAATGGCGTCGATAAATTTTTTATACTATCCCACATCGAAAAAACAGTAGTATTTTATGTGGTTTATAAACCAAAATCTTTCTCAACCATTTGAAATTGAATGGAGCCCGAACCTGACCCGCCCGGACCCGAACCCGACCCAACCGGACCTGGACCTGAACGAACCTGACCCGCCTGAGCTCGGACCTAACCCGCCTGAGCCCGGACGTGATCCGCCTGAGTCCTGACCTGACTTTTTTAGATTTTTTTATTTTTAATTTAACAACGCTAAAAATGGCGTCGGTAAAAAATTACCGTCGAGCATTTTTCCAACGGCGGATTGCCGTCGGTAAATTTTTTACCAACGCCATTTTCTATTTTACCAACGGCATTTGTCGTCGGTAAAAACTGTTTTTTTTGTAGTGCGGGTAATTACACGAATACAAAAATTACAAATGTAACCAGTGAAACTTACGGTCATAACTCACGGATCATGTGACCGTATCAACAAAGAATTAGCGAACATTATATATATATATCAGCCACTCATTGTTAACATTCCTTTAAAAAAACTCCACGAGGTATCCATTTAAATAATATCATTTGACAATTTTTGAATCTGTATGACTGTTCGAAATAAAATTTTGAAAGTACTCTTGGTACCTTTAGTTGTTTTAACAAAACTGTAAACAAAAGATCTTAACCGTCTCATTTTGAAATCATTTGCAAAACCATATCCCGGAATATCAAATTTCTCGGAAACAACATCTTTACCGTTAATCAATACATAAGGTAATCACGTGTTACCACGTAGCACCGCCACAAATAACAATACACAAGGTAGTTCGCGGCCATGCCCTCGGCATCGAACCCCAGAGTTCTGAGGAACCGTTCCCGGGTGGACAAACCATTCATACATGCACTTAAAATTTTCGCCGATCAACAATCATATCAGGACAACATCATACTGTAACACCCCTAAATACATCCGGGATATTACAGCGCCGTGGGTCCCGCGTCGGAACCCACCAGGCTAAAAACCGTTTACAAAACCAATTCAAAAACGTTCAAAAAGCCAAAGAGGCCGATGACGGTAATATTTGCAAATACTCAAATATTTTCAAAAACAAAGTTCTCAAATACCGTCATAAAATACCATTTGAAAATACAAGGCGAAGTGCCAAATCTCGATAGTTCAAAATGTACGTTAAGCTACCACTTAAACGTACCGATCAAATAGTTTAGGAAAAGTTTTAACGAAATAACTCAAGTTTACAAAATGCCAAAAAGGCCCTTTTAAAATACACACACGCAGCGGATAAAGATACCGAAAATCCATTTTGAGATATACACACGCAGTGGATAAATACAGTTCAAAATACACATTTGCAGCGGAAATAAATAACCGGAAAAGAATACTCAATTCTCCGAAAACAAGCCACAGCCAGTATCACATCGGGAAGCTCACCCCTTCACGACCGCTACTAGCTCGATCTCCGAGTACCTAAAAATAAAGCCCACGACGGGGTCAGCCACAATACTCAATAATGATATCGATCACATCATCATAAATAATTACATACCAATGTAATAATATAGTAAGAATACTACCAAAGTAATCTTACCGTTATAATCTTACCAATCCATAATAATCCAAATCCTTACCATAATCCACATTTCGCATCCTCGAATGACGAAATGAACTTAACAACAATTATCTGTATTGAATTTTAAAAATACCAACAATCCTCAAAACATCATCATAACTCATAATCATGAAATAATTCATCCGTGCCAAATCCTGTCCATCGGATTACACAATCAAAACTCAACCTGGATAAACCAACAGTACACAACATATCTGTAGATCAACTACCATATGATAATGATAACAAATCCCGAACATCGACGTACAGTCTGAATGCTTATACGATCAATAACAATGTCAACCAATACATCACTGAGAATATCATCGACATGATAGCTCCAATATGACCAACGAAGGATCAACGATGACTGAGAGTACCCTCAACAAGGTAAACTACAAACACGATCAACAAAGGATCAACAATAACCGAGAATACCCTCAACAAGGTAGACTCCAAATGATCAACAAAAGACCAACAATAACCGAGAATACCCTCAACAAGGTAGACTCCAAATGATCAACAAAAGATGGATCTCGAGAAATAACTCTGACTGTCGAACATACCCATCGGGCGTATGAACAACCAGTCGCAAACCGTCGAACATATCCAATCATACATGGACTATGAACGACACAACAATATGGCTCAAAAGATGGACGTCACAGTACGCCCGATCCGGAAATGTGTCCGTGCACAAGCCACCCCGGGTATCGATCAAATACACGTGTGGTCTTGTACCTAATTAGCCTCACGAACTACGTCTCGTATGCACGGTTCAATGCGGAAATATCCACGCATAACCATCATGTGCCCGGCTAAAAATCCTACACAATAACCAATCGGCACGCAGATATGACTCCATATATGTCACGATGCAACATGACAACGAAACTCAAGAATTACATATCCAATAAGGATCAAAAGACTCACCGAAGTGAACAACAACAGACTGACAATGAAAAGTCGACACGACTAATCAATATCCAAAACATCAATCCTGGGATCATCATCCCAAATGAATGGCCAACACGATCTACGATCTCAATACAATAGTCCTGGGATCAACATCCCTCAACGAATAACCGATACGAAACTCATTACACGAAACCTCAACATACACAACAACTCAACATGCTAATTATCCACATAACTGAACAAATACTTAGATTACCTCGAAACCGAAGACAACATCCTTTGCACGAACCACATCCCTGAACGAATACACATTTATACAAATAATCTCAAATAAAGTACCATCCATTAATTATCAAAAACCTTTATCCCGATACTTATGTCATCACGATAACTATCCTCGATATCCGATATTCTATATCCTTGACCAAAAATAAATCACGTCTTCCTTGAACACAATTAAATCATATACCTTATGATTTATTACAACCAGAGAACGATATACAAGCCATTATCCCGACAACTTACATTTCTAACAACATTGCTATACGAATTATAAATGAAATGAAAACGAAACCATTCATCAAATATTATAAACTGAACAAGTATAAACTTGCCTCGATACCGATACCACGAAGCCGTTACCAAAATCCATTGCCTTTGTCTACGAGCTCCTTAGCCCTGAACAAAAGCAATCTCCTAACTCTTCGACTTCAACCGCAACTCAACGGTCATAATCCACGATCAAAACATCACAACCTATTGCAATAATCAGTTAACAACAATCCGATAACAATCAATAACTGACATAGCCAACCAAGCGACTCAACGGCTCAACAATACCCCGATCATAAACAAAACCGAACAATACAACTCAAACAAATACGAACTCATATCCACGATACAAGCCGTAACTCGATGATCACAAATAACAATCAATAACCGATCAACAAGCACAACGGTTCTACAAAATCCCGATTAAACACAAATCCGAACAACCAAATCAATCGATCACGAATTCAAAACCACAATACGATTCCACAATCCGAATATCATATCCATAATCTATTTAAACCAACAAGGGTCTCACATTATGTAACGCCCCCAAAATGAACCGGGACGCCACAGTGCCGTAGATCCCATGAGGGACCCACAAGGCAAGTTTCTAAAATATTTTATTAAAAGTGGTAATATACGGAAGTAATTAAGAAAGTATTCGTGCATCCCAAGGTACAAATGCAAATAGTGTCCGTACATACGGTTATTACACAACGTGGAATGTTCAAATTTATTTAAGAAATTAACAGGCCTTCTTCCAACACAGCTCACGCCTGGCCGTAACCTTCGGGGGTGTCCTGCACAAATTCAACAAATTTACTGCACGACATGTCGTGCAAGAACCTAGGTCGAAACAATCCCAACCAAACTCAAAAGTAAAATCTAATAATTTCCAGAATAAAGTTATCACCGAATGTTCCATGTTATTCCTTTTATCAAGACATAAACTCCCAAGGTCGCAACCAAGGGTCATAGAAGTATCTACACAGAATACTCCTGACGTGGGTACCATTCAGTTTTATCCGCAACACGGTCCAACAAGAAAACTCCCAAGGCCGCGGCCAAGGGTCACGGTAGTATCTACTCGGGAATACTCCGGACAAGATAATCGTAATAGCACCATTCCACAATAGTAACATTTACTATGTCTAAAATTATAAGACGTAAAGTCTGAGAAAGATTCACTTGCCTCAAATCCGACGCGAGTTATTTCCGGACAAGGCAACGGCTTGAACGATCACACTTGGAAATCCGACCTATTACATGTTTGTCGATTAACATCTCGTGATATTAATAATGATCAACGACGTTCCTCCCCCTCCCGTATGTTAAAACCCTATCCTAGTTGTTTATGATGTCGGAATCGAATTTCTCCATTTTTTTATCCATAATGCGTGCCATTAAGTTCTTAGGTTCGGCAACATTCTCTATAAGTTATCCGTCCGCTAAACAATAGTGTTTTAACACAACATTCCTAGTTAATTATAACCGACAATCACCAATATTTCATCGTTGTCTTAATATGCAAGTCTAGAACGATTAATCCATCATTTTAACATGTTTCGGTATCTATTTAGCTAGAAATTGTTGGTAACTTCATCAAGGATTCATTGACGGTTTTATTCAACATGATAGTATGGTTATATATGAAATCCTTCAAGATGATTCCGAGAAGTTGGTGATTAGCAATATGATTATGAGTTCTACCATTATTCATTCCAATTTCAAGCTTTGATGGATATCGATTAACAATTGCGATAGCTATATACCGGTTCGATTATTACGGAGGGTTCTAAGCTACCCAAGGCATCCGAGGTTTACTAAAACTTGCTAAACGATACTGAAATGAGTTCAAGATTGAATAAACTTACCTTAATTGACAAAAGATGATGAAGAACGACGGTGGACGAAGGAGAACGAGAAGATAACACCTTCAAGACCTTCCCCGAAGCTTGATTAACGCACTCTAATAGGATAGCACTTGAATTGGGAGGCTAGAATTGGTTCAACGATGGTGGAGAGTAGTGTACAAGGAAGAGGGATGATGTTTGGGACGGGAGAAATGAAAGGCAAGGTGTTCTTTTATAAACTTAAGTTGCCCTTACGTACGTTATGCCTCACGACACGCACGAAGAGGCTTTACGTACGTTATGGCAAAATACTTAACGTACGTAAGGAACTCACTGGAACGATTCACCCACATCGTTACGTACGTAACGAAAACGGGTTTACGTACGTAACACCTCGTTGACTAGCCTGTCGCAATCACGCCGAAAGTTGGTCGGCACGCGTACTACCGGACGAAGATTCCTGTCCGAAGACCGAAGACCGTTGTTATGTACGTAAGGGCCAACATATAACGTACGTAATGGCTCAGACATAGCGTACGTAATGGGTCGGAGTATAACGTACGTAAAGGACAGTTTTGTTTGTCAAATTATCATCTCATTAATTTATTATGACACGACTCCCTCTCCATGTCGTCCGGAAATATCTCGGGGAACAAGACGTTGGCCACCGTCATATTCGCACCGATAATTACCTAACGACATCGAGATATGTCACTGAAAGTTCGTCAATCATCATGCCATCACAATACACGAATAATAGATACGATGCCGTACAACCATATTATACAAAATATGTTTTATTGCAATGGAGTACATTTATTTATCAAACAGGAAAAATAGACGTGAGCGCCCAAAGTAAAAAAGCATTTAATACTGGTGGTATTACACATTACCGATTCCAAATTCAATCTTAAATACGGATACAAGTTTCCTCCTTGTAAATTCATAATATAAACCAATTACCGGTTATCATCATCAATCCGGACAATCCGATTAATTCAACATCATAGATAACCATATTCCAAGGGTTTCAAATAATTCCATTATCCGAATTGAACACTTATTCAATAAGCATGAATTTCCAAATTCAAACATGAATAATAATTCTCATCAAACTCGAAATCATATTCGTATTCCTATACGAATATTGTACCAAGATACATAACTTAGTTCTAAATGTGAATATTCCATATTCATATCCAAAACACCAACACTTTAAAACGTATTCATCAAATCAATGATCAATTCATCTCGACATTAAGGATTTTATAACATATTCGACTCCAACTTCAAATCCATATACGAAGACAAAACTCCTTCTTGTTCATACTTGTAAATTCGTAGAAAACAATTTACCGATTATTATCGTGAATAATCACATTCCAAAATTATCCAAAATCCTTCCAAAATCATAACATGTAACTCAAGAGTTCTTTAAGAACACGAATTATCCAAATTCACGTTCATAATCCATAAAACAACATAACCCGATGTTTTCTAACATCTAAACAACCCTTAATCATAATTCAAGGTGTATATAATCATGTTCTTCAACATATACTTCTCATAACATCATGAATCGCAACAAACCACCAAGAACATCGAGAATACTACGATTCCATAATCATAACAACATAATCGAATCATTGGACCACCAATTCATTATCTTCCTTTAACAAAATTCCCATAATTACCAAGAATCATCACAACAATATCATTTCCATCACCATTCATACGAAAACGTGTAGAATTTTCCAAGTTCTACTCATTGAGACATTTCATCGAACACTTTGAAGGCATAGTCCGTCCAATTCAATCGATTATTCAAGGAAATACTCGAATTCTTTCCACAAAATTTCAAGAGCAACGAAAAATTTCAAGAATACAACAAGGTTCCATCAATAATCTGAGTTAAAACGAATCAAATCGGCCAAAACACCAAGAAACATCAAGAACATCCAAAAACCAAAAGTTTAGATGTTCTTACCTTCGATCCGGGTGGAAGATGATGTTAATCCATGATTCCAACTTCCAAAACATGTTGCTATAAGTTGTTCATACTCAAATCCATCAATTATTGCCGAAGGCATCGCGAAAAAACGAAGAAAAAAGTGAAAATGTCGAAGTGACCCGGTCCAGGCCTTATATAGGCCGAGACCTGCCGGGCCATTACGTACGTAACCGGCCACTGCCTTACGTACGTAACCGGCCATGGCCTACTCACTGCCCAGTTCTGTCGGAACACTTACGTACGTAACCGGCAGCTGGCTTACGTACGTAACTGGCCCTTACGGGCGTAACCGACAACTGCCTTACGTACGTAATCGGCCAGTCCTAGCCATCCCTGCGAGTCACTGCCGACCGTGATCGGCCATCCATGCAAATCACTGCCGACCATGCTCGGCCATCCCAACGAGTCACGTCCGGCCATGCTCGGCCATCCAGGTCATCTCGGCCACGACTCGCCAGCTACTCCGTAACGTACGTAACACTTATTCCGTTGCGTACGTAATACGTACGTTGACTTGCTACAGTATTATACTCGTATTACGTACGTAATACACCCTGTATAACGTACGTAACTCCATCCGTTGACTCACCTGTCCACATCTGCGCCGAAAGCTGCCGACCACGGGCCCCACTGTCCGATTCCTCTTGTTACGTACGTTATGTACACTATATAACGTACGTAAGCTAACACATTTTACGTACGTAAGCTCCAAGGCTTAACGTACGTAATGGCTTTTATACTTAGCCAAAAATCCAACTGTTCCTGTCCGACGTCTCGACGTACAAAATACAATCATACGGCATACTGAATACATATACTGAATCCAAAGAAATTCTCATACGGTATACCTGATATCCAAATCTGTTCAACCTGATACAACATATCCTGAATATATCTGTCAATCAAAAACGATAATCACACTAGTATAACTGTCTCGGTTCTTAATTTATTTTATCCATACTGTATAGATACCAAACTATACAGTATATCTCAGATAAAATAACGCGAAAAATTTATACTGAAAATCCGGGTATTACATACTACCCCCTTAAAATAAGTTTCGTCCTCGAAACTTGCAACCAGTCGCCAACAACAGATAAATCCAAAACTTTACAACTCATCACAAAACAATCAAGCGTCGCCACAAGCGAAATAACCAAACCAATATACTTACAGGTGCGTGAAGCAGATGATCTCCCGTGATACTAGCACACGACTCCCATACGAAGTCTCAACACAACCAACACACACCAATATCATAAATAGCAATTTGAAAAGAATCTCAAAAAATTTGGAAACTCCAGAAATCGATCTGACTCAAAAGTCAGAAAAGCCCATCTTCAAAAATCATGCTACTACCGTACCGGTAGAGCCATATAACACACACGCCTGGGTTTCACAAACCCAAGCTCTGATACCATCTTCTGTAACACCCCCAAAAACATCCGGGATATTACAAAGACCGTGGTCCTGCCGGAACCCACTGTGCTAAAAACCGTTTACAAAACCAATTCAAAAACGTTCAAAAGCCAAAGAGGCCGATGACGGTAATATTTGCAAATACTCAAATATTTTCAAAAACAAAGTTCTCAAATACCGTCATAAAATACCATTTGAGAATACAAGGCGAAGTGCCAAATCTCGATAGTTCAAAATGTACGTTAAGCTACCACTTAAACGTACCGATAAAATAGTTTAGGAAAAGGTTTAACGAAATAACTCAAGTTCACAAAATGCCAAAAAGGCCCTTTTAAAATACACACACGCAGCGGATAAAGATACCGAAAATCCATTTTGAGATATACACACGCAGCGGATAAATACAGTTCAAAATACACATTTGCAGCGGAAATAAATAACCGGAAAAGAATACTCAATTTTCCGAAAACAAGCCACAGCCAGTATCACATCGGGAAGCTCACCCCTTCACGACCGCTACTAGCTCGATCTCCGAGTACCTAAAAATAAAGCCCACGACGGGGTCAGCCACAATACTCAATAATGATATCGATCACATCATCATAAATAATTACATACCAATGTAATAATATAGTAAGAATACTACCAAAGTAATCTTACCGTTATAATCTTACCAATCCATAATAATCCAAATCCTTACCATAATCCACATTTCGCATCCTCGAATGACGAAATGAACTTAACAACAATTATCTGTATTGAATTTTAAAAATACCAACAATCCTCAAAACATCATCATAACTCATAATCATGAAATAATTCATCCATGCCAAATCCTGTCCATCGGATTACACAATCAAAACTCAACCTGGATAAACCAACAGTACACAACATATCTGTAGATCAACTACCATATGATAATGATAACAAATCCCGAACATCGACGTACAGTCTGAATGCTTATACGATCAATAACAATGATCAACCAATACATCACTGAGAATATCATCGACATGATAGCTCCAATATGACCAACGAAGGATCAACGATGACTGAGAGTACCCTCAACAAGGTAAACTACAAACACGATCAACAAAGGATCAACAATAACCGAGAATACTCTCAACAAGGTAGACTCCAAATGATCAACAAAAGACCAACAATAACCAGGAATACCCTCAACAAGGTAGACTCCAAATGATCAACAAAAGATGGATCTCGAGAAATAACTCTGACTGTCGAACATACCCCTCGGGCGTATGAACAACCAGTCGCAAACCGTCGAACATATCCAATCATACATGGACTATGAACGACCCAACAATATGGCTCAAAAGATAGACGTCACAGTATGCCCGATCCGGAAATGTGTCCGTGCACAAGCCACCCCGGGTATCGATCAAATACACGTGTGGTCTTGTACCTAATTAGCCTCACGAACTACGTCTCGTGTGCACGGTTCAATGCGGAAATATCCACGCATAACCATCATGTGTCCGGCTAAAAATCCTACACAATAACCAATCGGCACGCAGATATGGCTCCAGATATGTCACGATGCAACATGACAACGAAACTCAAGAATTACATATCCAATAAGGATCTAAAGACTCACCGAAGTGAACAACAACAGACTGACAATGAAAAGTCGACACGACTAATCAATATCCAAAACATCAATCCTGGGATCATCATCCCAAATGAATGACCAACACGATCTACGGTCTCAATACAATAGTCCTGGGATCAACATCCCTCAACGAATAACCGATACGAAACTCATTACACGAAACCTCAACATACACAACAACTCAACATGCTAATTATCCACATAACTGAAAAAATACTTAGATTACCTCGAAACCGAAGACAACATCCTTTCCACGAACCACATCCCTGAACGAATACACATTTATACAAATAATCTCAAATAAAGTACCATCCATTAATTACCAAAAACCTTTATCCCGATACTTATGTCATCACGATAACTATCCTCGATATCCGATATTCTATATCCTTGACCAAAAATAAATCACGTCTTCCTTGAACACAATTAAATCATATACCTTATGATTTATTACAACCAGAGCACGATATACAAGCCATTATCCCGACAACTTACATTTCTAACAACATTGCTATACGAATTATAAATGAAATGAAAACGAAACCATTCATCAAATATTATAAACTGAACAAGTATAAACTTGCCTCGATACCGATACCACGAAGCCGTTACCAAAATCCATTGCCTTTGTCTACGAGCTCCTTAGCCCTGACCAAAAGCAATATACTAACTCTTCGACTTCAACTGCAACTCAACGGTCATAATCCACGATCAAAACATCACAACCTATTGCAATAATCAGTTAACAACAATCCGATAACAATCAATAACTGACATAGCCAACCAAGCGACTCAACGGCTCAACAATACCCCGATCATGAACAAAACCGAACAATACAACTCAAACAAATACGAACTCATATCCACGATACAAGCCGTAACTCGATGATCACAAATAACAATCAATAACCGATCAACAAGCACAACGGTTCTACAAAATTCTGATTAAACACAAATCCGAACAACCAAATCAATCGATCACGAATTCAAAACCACAATACGATTCCACAATCCGAATATCATATCCATAATCTATTTAAACCAACAAGGGTCTAACATTACCGATTCCAAATTCAATCTTAAATATGGATACAAGTTTCCTCCTTGTAAATTCATAATATAAACCAATTACCGGTTATCATCATCAATCCGGACAATCCGATTAATTCAACATCATAGATAACCATATTCCAAGGGTTTCAAATAATTCCATTATCCGAATTGAACACTTATTCAATAAGCATGAATTTCCAAATTCAAACATGAATAATAATTCTCATCAAACTCGAAATCATATTCGTATTCCTATACGAATATTGTACCAAGATACATAACTTAGTTCTAAATGTGAATATTCCATATTCATATCCAAAACACCAACACTTTAAAACGTATTCATCAAATCAATGATCAATTCATCTCGACATTAAGGATTTTATAACATATTCGACTCCAACTTCAAATCCAAATACGAAGACAAAACTCCTTCTTGTTCATACTTGTAAATTCGTAGAAAACAATTTACCGATTATTATCGTGAATAATCACATTCCAAAATTATCCGAAATCCTTCCAAAATCATAACATGTAACTCAAGAGTTCTTTAAGAACACGAATTATCCAAATTCACGTTCATAATCCATAAAACAACATAACCCGATGTTTTCTAACATCTAAACAACCCTTAATCATAATTCAAGGTGTATATAATCATGTTCTTCAACATATACTTCTCATAACATCATGAATCGCAACAAACCACCAAGAACATCGAGAATACTACGATTCCATAATCATAACAACATAATCGAATCATTTGACCACCAATTCATTATCTTCCTTTAACAAAATTCCCATAATTACCAAGAATCATCACAACAATATCATTTCCATCACCATTCATACGAAAACGTGTAGAATTTTCCAAGTTCTACTCATTGAGACATTTCATCGAACACTTTGAAGGCATAGTCCAATTCAATCGATTATTCAAAGAAATACTCGAATTCTTTCCACAAAATTTCAAGAGCAACGAAAAATCTCAAGAATACAACAAGGTTCCATCAATAATCTGAGTTAAAACGAATCAAATCGGCCAAAACACCAAGAAACATCAAGAACATCCAAAAACCAAAAGTTTAGGTGTTCTTACCTTCGATCTGGGTGGAAGATGATGTTAATCTATGATTCCAACTTTCAAAACATGTTGTTATAAGTTGATCATACTCAAATCCATCAATTCTTGCCGAAGGAATCGCGAAAAAACGAAGAAAAAAGTGAAAATGTCGAAGTGACCCGGTCCAGGCCTTATATAGGCCGAGACTGCCGCCATTACGCACGTAATCGCCACCGCTTACGTACGTAACCGCCATGGCCTCGCCACCGCCTAGCCGGAACACTTACGTACGAATCGGCACTGCTTACGACGTAATCGCCCTTACGGCCAGAATCGCCACCGCCTTACGTACGTAATCGCCGATCCTAGCCATCCTCGAAGTCACTGCCGACCGTGATCGGCCATCCATGCGAATCACTGCCGACCATGCTCGGCTATCCCAACGAGTCACGTCCGGCCATGCTCGGCCATCCAGGTCATCTCGGCCACGACTCGCCAGCTACTCCGTAACGTACATAACACTTATTCTGTTGCGTACGTAATACGTACGTTGACTTGCTACAGTATTATACTCGTATTACGTACGTAATACACCCTGTATAACGTACGTAACTCCATCCGTTGACTCACCTGTCCACATCTGCGCCGAAAGCTGCCGACCACGGGCCCCACTGTCCGATTCCTCTTGTTACGTACGTTATGTACACTATATAACGTACGTAAGCTAACACATTTTACGTACGTAAGCTCCGAGGCTTAACGTAGGTAATGGCTTTTATACTTAGCCAAAAATCCAACTGTTCCTGTCCGACGTCTCGACGTACAAAATACAATCATACGGCATACTGAATACACATACTGAATCCAAAGATATTCTCATACGGTATACCTGATATCCAAATCTGTTCAACCTGATACAACATATCCTTAATATATCTGTCAATCAAAAACGATAATCACACTAGTATAACTGTCTCGGTTCTTAATTTATTTTATCCATACTGTATAGATACCAAACTATACAGTATATCTCAGATAAAATAACGCGAAAAATTTATACTGAAAATCCGGGTATTACACATACAACTAAGAGGCATATTCAAACAATGCAACATGATACTTGGGTACATACACAAAATTCTTTAACAAAAATGGTAATATGACAAATATATCACAATGGCTTGACATCACCCGCCTCGATCCTAGCCTGTCACCTTAAGCAAAAATCCTCCTCCCTCACATACTGCACTTAACGTGCGCTAGGCACAAAATTAACGTATGTTAATGAGTTGAGATAATCGAATGTGTTGCCCAGGTTCGTTAGCATGTGCTAATGACTAAATTAGCGTGCGCTAATGTAATACCCGTCATTTTTATAATGCAATATTATTATTTTATAATAATATTATAATGCATTTCATGTTATTTAATTCAATTTAAAGAATCATGAACATTTATTTGGACGTATCACAAGTCCTAGCCCGAGTCAATTTCTCAAGTTGATTCCAGAATATTTAATATTAGTCATTTTTTTAGTATGATAATTAAAGGTATTATTATTATTATTATTATTATTATTAATGATAATATTTATAATGGGCGCAATGTTAATATTAACATTATTAATATTTTATCTTCATTATTTCGATATCATCGTTAATATTACTTCGATATTATTATTTCAATTTTTATCATTATTGATATTATTATTATTATTATCATTATTATTGGCCCAAACATTGTGCTAACTCATAATAATAATAATATTGCAAACCCAGGAAATTAGTACAAGCCCAAAAAGAAATTAATTAACCCTAACCCTAAACCTACAGTATAAATATACAGCCTCTACTATACAAATACACAATACAACACATACAACACAGAATACACCTTTTCTTCCCAGCGCCGTCTTCTTCTTCTTCTTCTTCTTCTTCTTCTTCTTCGTTCCACAACAAAAAAAAAAAAAGGAAAAGAAAATACAACACAGAAACTTGCTGCAAGGAGGAAGGAGGAGCAGACACGTCTTGATCTTCATCGACCGTCCAAATTCAACGAGTCATTTGAATCTCAACAGGAGGTAATCTGCCGATTTCTTCTCGGAATCATATTCTCGTTTTCTTATTTCCTGCTAGGATATCAGATAATTCTTCTTCGTGATTTCGAATCCATAACAGAAAATCATAATCCGAAAATATGAATTTCAATCAAACGTAGAAAACCACAACCCCAGAAATTAAACCAGATTCCATAATCAACAACACCAAAATCAAACATCACCGTTTCAAATCCACTACCCGAACCCGAAACCCTTCGGACCTGCGGCATAACACCGAGCCAGTTTCACAAAATTCTGCTCCAATTCGCAACCCTGGAACCAGAAACCTTTAAGTCACGAAAATCAACTTCAACCCGTAACCCAAAATCAAAACCCGATCAACATTAATTTTGAAATCTAAACCTAAATTGCCAACCACATCGGCCATCTCCTCTCAGAACCAAAACCCATCACCCGCTGACCCGGATTCACTCAACCATCAACCACGAACCATGGCCGAAATCAACCTCAGGAATACTAATACCCTTACCTGTTTCCAGTCGAGGGCCGACCCGAACGATGGGACTTTCCATCGCGTCGCTGATTCCCTTTTTGTTCATTCTCGTCTGCCGTGGTCTGTGTGTGTGTCCGATTGGTTTTGAATTGTGTGCAGATGGTTTGAGATATGGGGTCTGATTTGTGTTCCGACCGTATGAATGTTTTCCGTCTTCTGTACTCCGACCGAGATGGGATTTGAGAGAAGGGAGGTCGGTTTTTAGTAAAGGTTAGAGAGAGAGGTGGAAGAGAGGGCTGGAGAGAGAACGGGTTTGACGGGAGAAGGGGGTGAGAAATGAAGGTTGATGTCGGCTGAGGTGAAGAAGAGGGTTTTATATACCCGCGATTTTCGTAGGTTATTCGATTTAATCCTCTCATTTTCCAGCAACTTCAATTTAGCCCTCACATCTTTCAGAAACATTCAATTCAGTCCCAGATAGTTTAAATTAATTCGATTTTAATCCAGTCAGTTACTCAAGTCTTACAATCTGACCCAGTCAATTTTCAAACTTCAATTTAATCCTAATTTTGACCGAGACATTCAAAATATTGACTTCCAAATTAATAGTAATAATTATGGCATAAATATTTTAATTTCAGTCACTAATAATGTTAACTCTTCAGTTAATATTAATTAGCAATTGTAATTTATTTTCAGTTATTATATAGTGATATTCGTATCCTTTCATTTATTATATAAATAATAAATTGTAAGGATTTTAATTATTATTATTATTATTATTATTATTATTATTATATGTAGACTTTGTCAAGGATTTACGGGCTTAGGACTGTGAGTCGAGCACATTCATTTCAGTCAGACATCATCATCATCATTTATTCAGGTGGGAATTTTCACTATCACTTTAATTGCTTTAATTGACTGTATGTGATCTTCTATTCATGTTTAAAATTTATATGCACGTTGTAATTCAGGCTAACCTGTTTTCGTGTAAGAGGCTATCTTAAGATATATGTTGTTGCGGGGACACCTGCGCAACCTCAATATTCACATGCGTGCTCGATTCATGTTATGTGGTATTGTGTTGATGTTTGATGTTGTTGCGGGGGCACCTGCGCAACCTCAATATTCGTGTATGCGTGCTCGATTCATGCTATACGTAATATTGTGAGTATGCAATTACGTTGAGGAAAAATGTGATAGATTCTTCATGTTATGCTTTCCATGAGATTGTATATTACTGTGATCAGTGTGATTTCCACGAGCTGAAAGAAGCCCACCCCCACCTTTATTGAACCTGCAGGTTGAACCTAGCCGGATGGACGAAGGAGCGAGCCGAGAGGGCATATGAAAGATGAAATTATTATATGATGTTTCTTTATGTCAACTATTTTGAAACTTTTGGGGAAACTTTGACTAGAAATATTAAATTATGATTTATTTTCTTCCGCCGCAAATTTTTACCTCGTATTTATGATGAAATGTTACCTTATTTAAAGGTATTTATTTTTATGTCTTTGTAGCGACTCGAGTTTGTAGGCGAGAATTTTTATATTCTCAAGAAAATTATTTTTCTCAAAATTTACCTTTTATTTATTTTTCCCCATTATTTACCCTAGAAAGTCGGGGCGTTACATAGTGGTATCAGAGCGGGTTTTACCTTTCTGTAGACTCGCTAAAATGTAAAAGTATCATATGCTCTCAGCTTCGCCACTTCGTCACTCCGTCTGAGGTACCAAATTTCAGTTATTATTCATGCATATGTCATTTCATTTTATTCACATAATTATTTATGCATGTACGAACTGTTAGAATGGCCAAACCTAGAATGACTCATGAGTTTTACAACTCGTTGGCAGACTCATGGCTAACCGCGGAAATCGCAATGCCCCACCCACACAAGATCAACTCTTGGCTGGATTGGCCACCTTGCTTCAAGGCGCGACTATCGTACCGCCTAATAACCCTAAGGTGCTCAAGCTCAAGTTATTAAGAGGTTCAACCACTTCAAGCCGCCTGTCTTTCTTGGTCGTGAGGGACCAGCAGCCATAGAGGAATGGCTGATGAATCTAGATAGCATTTTTGACTACATGGCGTGCACCGACGCTCAGAAGGTGTCATGTGCCGTGTTCCAGCTTAAGGAAGATGCTCAGACATGGTGGATGGGAGTGTGGAGGCTCAAGACTCAAGACGAGAAAGACACATTCACTTGGGATCAGTTTAAGGAGACGATCATGGAAAAGTACTACCCAAGAGCATACAAGATCAAGATGCAGAAGGAGTTCCTTGATCTAACCCAAGGTGGAATGTCGGTAACCGAGTATGAGCGCAAGTTTAACCATATGTGCCGTTTCGCTCCCCACATGGTCGAGACGGATGATATGAAGTCTCAGAAATTACGGGATGGACTTCGTGACCGGATTCGCCACCATTTGGCCGGTCATGGTCGTTTGAGCTACAATGAATCCGTTTCAAGGGACGAGGACATTTCTGCTAGTTTAGATGTGGAGAAGGCTAGGGCACCACCAGTTGCAACAAATAACAAGCGCAAGTGGCACGATCAAGGAGGTGGTAACAAGAAGATTGTTAAGACTGGACCTTCAGGTGAAACCTCACCAACTAACCCTACATGTGCTACTTGTGGCAAGGGACATAAAGGTGCATGTATGCTTGGTCGAGGCAAGGCTACTATTGTCGTGAGGAAGGACACAGCCCCAGCGTGTCCGAAGATAGGAAAGGGCCCGTGCAATAATGTGCAAGGTCAAGGCTCGGGAGGCGAGCTCGAGTGTATAGCATGGCCGAGGTCAAGCAGTAGATCGAACCCCAAACCATGTCAGGTATGTTATCAGTTGCAAATATTCCTGCTTTGGTGTTGTTCGATATGGGTGCGTCTCATTCATTCATCTCTAGGAAGCTTTGTACTATGATTGGTTGTAGAAGTAGTAAAGCCCCTAGATCTTTGTTAGTTAGCATGCCTGCGGGGGGAGTAGTGCGTGTAGACTCGATAACTAACAATGTGAAGATAGAGATTAACGAACATAGCTTCTTAGCCAACTTGCACATAGTTGAACTTAGCGATTTTGATGTTATTTTGGGTATGGATTGGTTGGACAAGCATAGAGCCGTAGTCGAATGCTCCGAAAGGAGGGTAACCTTATGTCCGTCTGTTGATGTCAAGACCGTATTTGAGGGAGTTAGACACAGCAGTACCCCGAAGGTGATTTCTGCCATGAAAGCTGTGAAGATGCTGAAGAAACGTGATTGCCAAGGATTTTTGGTGAATGTGATTGGGAAACCGACTTCGGAGAAGACGGTAGCTGATGTACCTATCGTCAAAGAGTATCCAGATGTCTTTCCCGAAGACTTTCCCGGAGTTCCACCGAATCGTCAAGTTGAGTTCTCGATTGATCTAGTGCCAGGAGCGGCACCAATATCAAAGGCTCCCTATAGGATGACACCTAAGGAATTGCAAGAGCTGAAGGTACAACTCCAGGAACTACTCGACTCTAGATTTATCCGACCGAGTGTTTCGCCATGGGGTGCACCCGTGCTATTCGTGAAGAAAAAGGACGGAAGTTTGAGGATGTGCATTGACTATCGTGAACTTAATCGACTCACGATAAAGAATAAATATCCACTTCCTAGAATAGAGGACCTATTCGATCAACTTGGAGGGTCGGGAGTATTTTCGAAGATAGATTTGAGATCCGGATATCACCAGCTGAGGATTAAGAGTGATGATATCCCGAAGACCGCATTTCGAACTCGTTATGGACACTATGAATTTATAGTGATGCCATTTGGTTTGACTAATGCGCCAGCGGTATTCATGGACCTCATGAACCGTGTATTTCAACCTTATTTGGATAAGTTTGTCATTGTGTTCATTGATGACATACTTGTATATTCAAAGACCAAGGTTGAACATGAGCAGCATCTTAGAACGGTATTGGGAATACTGCGCAAGGAGAAGTTATATGCGAAATTCAACAAGTGCGAATTCTGGCTTAACCGAGTTGCATTTTTGGGTCATGTGGTCACTTCTAAAGGAATTGAGGTTGACCCGATTAAAGTTGAGGCAGTCAATGATTGGAAAGTACCGAGTAATGCGAATGAAGTTCGAAGCTTCTTGGGATTAGCCGGTTATTATCGGAGATTCATCGAGGGATTTTCGAAGATAGCTGCACCGATGACTAAGTTGACTAGAAAGGGGGAAGCTTTCTTATGGAATGAGAAATGCGAAAGGAGTTTCCAAGAACTTAAGCAAAGATTAACTGCTGCACCAGTATTGACGATTCCCGATCCGACGAAAGAATTTGTCATCTACAGTGATGCATCCAAACAAGGTTTGGGATGTGTATTAATGCAAGAGGGCAAGGTAGTTGCCTATGCTTCGAGACAGTTGAAACCGCACGAGCTGAACTATCCTACTCATGATTTGGAATTAGCAGCGGTAGTTCATGCCTTGAAGATTTGGAGACATTACCTATATGGAGGTAAGTGTGAAATCTATACAGACCACAAAAGTCTGAAATATATTTTCACACAGAAGGAATTGAATATGAGGCAGCGCAGATGGCTTGAGTTGGTCAAAGACTACGATTTTACAATTCATTACCACCCCGGTAAAGCAAACGTAGTTGCTGATGCACTAAGCCGTAAGGCAAGAGAAGACCTAACTTGTTTGTTGACCAAGGAGGAAAGCTTGGTCAAGGAATTTGCAAGGATGAACCTTGAGATGGCTACACCATTGAGTCCAGTTGAGTCATTATTGGCTAGTTTGGTGGTACAACCAACCTTGAGAGAACAAATCAAAGAAGGTCAAGGACAGGACGACTTCTTGGTCAAAATGAAAGAACATACTCTTTCAGGTGAGGATAAGGGATTCAGTGTGTCTGATGATGGCACAATGTACTATGAAGGGAGGATCTGTGTGCCCAAGGTTGTCAAGTTGAGAGAAGCTATATTGAAGGAGGCACATAGTACTCCGTATACAACACACCATGGGAGTACAAAGATGTACCAAGATCTTAAGGGGACATTTTGGTGGGAAGGTTTGAAAAGAGATGTGACGGACTTTGTCCGAAAGTGTATAGTTTGCCAACAAGTGAAGGAGGAACACCAACGCCTTGTATTACTTAAGTTACTTCATATCCCAGAATGGAAATGGGAACACATTACGATGGACTTTGTGGTAGGTTTGCCTCGAACGGAAAGAGGAAACCACGTTATTTGGGTTGTTGTCGACCGACTCACAAAGTCAGCTCATTTTATCCCAGTTAAGATGAACTTTCGAATGGATCAGTATGCTCAACTGTATATCAGGGAGATTATTAAGTTGCATGGAGTGCCAGTCTCTATAGTATCCGACAGGGATACTCGTTTCACGTCGCGTTTTTGGGAGAGTTTGCAAGAAGCTTTGGGAACGCAGTTGAATTTTAGTACGGCTTATCATCCTCAAACTGATGGTCAGTCCGAGAGGACCATCCAGATCCTTGAGGATATTTTGAGAGCATGTGTGCTAGATATGGGAAATAATTGGGAACGACTGTTGCCGTTAGTGGAATTTGCCTACAACAACAGTTACCAGTCAACGATCGGTATGGCACCATATGAAGCCTTATACGATAGGAAGTGTCGATCACCACTGTATTGGGATGAGGTTGGTGAAAGGAGGATTTTGGGTCCCGAGATGATCGAACAGACAGTTGGCATGGTGGATAAGATTCGTGAGAGGATCAAGATAGCCAGGACCGTCAGAAGTCTTACGCCGACAAGTGTGGGAAAGATCTCGAATTCTGTGTTGGCGACAAAGTATTCCTGAAGGTATCTCCTACCAAGGGAATTGTTCGTTTTGGTCCGAGGAGCAAGTTGAGACCAAGATATATTGGACCGTTCGAAATCCTCGAGCGGATTGGAGAGTTAGCTTACCGTTTGGCTTTACCCCCAGAACTTTCGGCTGTGCACAACGTCTTCCACGTATCATTGTTGAGAAAGTATGTGCACGATCCCAGCCACGTCATCAACTATACCGCCGTGGAGTTGAACAAAGACCTTACCTATGAAGAACAACCAGAACTGATTCTCGATCGATCAGTCCGGCAATTGAGGAATAAAGAGAAGGTGTTCGTCAAGATCCAATGGCGTAACCACACCTCGGATGAAGCTACTTGGGAGCGCGAAGAGGAACTTCAAGCTCGTTATCCGAATTTCTTCAATCAAGGTATATCATTTATTTTCGAGGACGAAAATTTTTCTAAGAGGGGTAGGATGTAATACCCGTCATTTTTATAATGCAATATTATTATTTTATAATAATATTATAATGCATTTCATGTTATTTAATTCAATTTAAAGAATCATGAACATTTATTTGGACGTATCACAAGTCCTAGCCCGAGTCAATTTCTCAAGTTGATTCCAGAATATTTAATATTAGTCATTTTTTTAGTATGATAATTAAAGGTATTATTATTATTATTATTATTAATGATAATATTTATAATGGGCGCAATGTTAATATTAACATTATTAATATTTTATCTTCATTATTTCGATATCATCGTTAATATTACTTCGATATTATTATTTCAATTTTTATCATTATTGATATTATTATTATTATCATTATTATTGGCCCAAACATTGTGCTAACTCATAATAATAATAATATTGCAAACCCAGGAAATTAGTACAAGCCCAAAAAGAAATTAATTAACCCTAACCCTAAACCTACAGTATAAATATACAGCCTCTACTGTACAAATACACAATACAACACATACAACACAGAATACACCTTTTCTTCCCAGCGCCGTCTTCTTCTTCTTCTTCTTCTTCTTCTTCTTCGTTCCACAACAAAAAAAAAAAAAAAGGAAAAGAAAATACAACACAGAAACTTGCTGCAAGGAGGAAGGAGGAGCAGACACGTCTTCATCTTCATCGACCGTCCAAATTCAACGAGTCATTTGAATCTCAACAGGAGGTAATCTGCCGATTTCTTCTCGGAATCATATTCTCGTTTTCTTATTTCCTGCTAGGATATCAGATAATTCTTCTTCGTGATTTCGAATCCATAACAGAAAATCATAATCCGAAAATATGAATTTCAATCAAACGTAGAAAACCACAACCCCAGAAATTAAACCAGATTCCATAATCAACAACACCAAAATCAAACATCACCGTTTCAAATCCACTGCCCGAACCCGAAACCCTTCGGACCTGCGGCATAACACCGAGCCAGTTTCACAAAATTCTGCTCCAATTCGCAACCGGAACCAGAAACCTTTAAGTCACGAAAATCAACTTCAACCCGTAACCCAAAATCAAAACCCGATCAACATTAATTTTGAAATCTAAACCTAAATTGCCAACCACATCGGCCATCTCCTCTCGTAACCAAAACCCATCACCCGGCCGGATTCACTCAACCATCAACCACGAACCATGGCGAAATCAACCTCGGGAATACTAATACCCATACTGTTTCGGTCGAGGCCCGACCCGAACGATGGGACTTTCCATCGCGTCGCCGATTCCCTTTTGTTCATTCTCGTCTAGTGGTCTGTGTGTGTGTCCGATTGGTTTTGAATTGTGTGCGAGATGGTTTGAGATATGGGGTCGATTTGTGTTCCACCGTATGAATGTTTTCCGTCTTACGTACTCCGACCGAGATGGGATTTGAGAGAAGGGAGGTCGGTTTTTAGTAAAGGTTAGAGAGAGAGGTGGAAGAGAGGGATTTGGAGAGAGAACGGGTTTGACGGAGAAGGGGGTGAGAAATGAAGGTTGATGTCGGTGAGGTGAAGAAGAGGGTTTTATATACCCGCGATTTTCGTAGGTTATTCGATTTAATCCTCTCATTTTCCAAAGAACTTCAATTTAGCCCTCACATCTTTCGAAACATTCAATTCAGTCCCAGATAGTTTAAATTAATTCGATTTTAATCGATCGATTACTCAAGTCTTACAATCGACCAGTCAATTTTCAAACTTCAATTTAATCCTAGTTTTGACGAGACATTCAAAATATTGACTTCCAAATTAATAGTAATAATTATGGCATAAATATTTTAATTTTCACTAATAATGTTAACTCTTGATTAATATTAATTAGCAATTGTAATTTATTTTGATTATTATATAGTGATATTCGTATCCTTTCATTTATTATATAAATAATAAATTGTAAGGATTTTAATTATTATTATTATTATATGTAGACTTTGTCAAGGATTTACGGGCTTAGATCGTGAGTCGAGCACATTCATTTCAAATGACAAGATCATCATCATTTATTCAGTGGGAATTTTCACTATCACTTTAATTGCTTTAATTGACTGTATGTGATCTTCTATTCATGTTTAAAATTTATATGCACGTTGTAATTCAGGCTAACCTGTTTTCGTGTAAGAGGCTATCTTAAGATATATGTTGTTGCGGGGACACCTGCGCAACCTCAATATTCACATGCGTGCCCGATTCATGTTATGTGGTATTGTGTTTATGTTTGATGTTGTTGCGGGGGCACCTGCGCAACCTCAATATTCGTGTATGCGTGCTCGATTCATGCTATACGTAATATTGTGAGTATGCAATTACGTTGAGGAAAAATGTGATAGATTCTTCATGTTATGCTTTCCATGAGATTGTATATTACTGTGATCAGTGTGATTTCCACGAGCTGAAAGAAGCCTACCCCCACCTTTATTGAACCTGCAGGTTGAACCTAGCCGGATGGACGAAGGAGCGAGCCGAGAGGGCATATGAAAGATGAAATTATTATATGATGTTTCTTTATGTCAACTATTTTGAAACTTTTGGGGAAACTTTGACTAGAAATATTAAATTATGATTTATTTTCTTCCGCCGCAAATTTTTACCTCGTATTTATGATGAAATGTTACCTTATTTAAAGGTATTTATTTTTATGTCTTTGTAGCGACTAGACTTTGTAGGCGAGAATTTTTATATTCTCAAGAAAATTATTTTTCTCAAAATTTACCTTTTATTTATTTTTCCCCATTATTTACCCTAGAAAGTCGGGGCGTTACAGCTAACTGACTCATCTCATAAAACATTTCAAGTTTGAATTTATAGTTTAAATCGAGTAAGATTTTTCATCTTTCAGTATTTATTTTTGAGAGTAAAAATCACATTTTATTTTGAATATAGCAATTTTATGGTGCGAAAGATTTTTAAAATTGTGTACTCGAATTTTGTTAAAAATAAAACCAATACGTTTAAATTATTTCCGGAAAATCCTCTTAAACACGACAAAAGATCAACGATGGTAACCTTTTACAAAATGTCAAAAAATACTTCAAAACACACATTTTTTAAATACCGTCATAGGATTTTATTAGAGGATACAAATCCGGCTCGCCAACTTCAAACAATTTTCAAAATCTACACAAAACCACCGCTAAACTGCACCGTCGAAATATTTTCGAAAATTGGTTTTCCACAAACTTACTCAAGTCTATGAAATTTTCAGAGAAGCGTTTTTCAACACACGCACAGCAAACACAATTACCAAAGTGAACATGTTTGTAGCATATACCAACAATTAGCCAAAATAGTCAATTCTTAAACACATGCCTATACGGCATTCAAGATCACCAATTCATCATACACAACTCATTACTAGCAAATTCCAACACGCATCAACATCATCTATATGGGTTTTTCAACAAACTCTACCATCGATACATATTCTGAAACACATCAATGTTCAAGGTTTCATACCACTCTACACCCCTTGGTGTCCAATCCATCAGTCCAGTTCATTACACCCGTAATATGCCACAAGTATCAAATACGAATTCCATCTCCATGACACGCATGTAAACAGTCATGAAACAAAGATAATACACAGAAAAGAGGAGACTTACATCCACAAGTCGCACGAAGATGATGGCTGCACCACGATACTAATCACGGCCGACAAAGTAGATGACGCGTCGCGACACGATTCAGTCAGAACAAGTTCGACAAGACAAGACTCAACAATACTCGACTTGACCCGCAACCTAGGTTTCCACAACCTAAGCTCTGATACCATATTCTGTAACACCCCCAATCCACTCGGGAATATTACAGCGTCGCAGACCCTCTGAGTGAGAATCTACTAGGCTAGATACCAAACCAAGACATCAAAACAAATACCAACCTGGCTAAATACGAATCAGTAGACCGATTTGGCCTTTCATCAATAACATACAACTTAAACTTCATATACATATCTATCCCGACTCGTACCCATGCAAGGGTCAAAATACAAAAACACTCCCATACAACTAGAAAACACTACAACGGAAAAGAATAATACAATTAGACCAACAAATCCCAATACTGGCCATCATGTGATTAGTATCATTTGCCTTCCATCATCCTTCGTACCGATCCCATGTCATGCTCCTCAGAAACCTGTACATACCTGAATGCAATACAGACATCCACCCCTCCGATGACTCGAGGGTTAGCAAAATTCCACTATTTTGCTAGTGAAAGTATAAAGTACAAATACGAGCCATACACAACATATTCCAAGAGTATAATAATCTGGACTAAACAATGGTAAGTACTTAGGGTCACCTATAATCTATAATGAACAAATGTAATAGTACAATTCAAGATCAGTATTCCGGAAATAACTAAATCTCATAGCACTTGATTCCAATACATACGTGATTAACCATGGAACCGCACCAAAGGCAACGGAACCCTCAGAGGCCACGTCGGACCCTCCCAGAGTGGTTAACCTAAAATATTCGAGGAACAGCACCAAAGGCAACGGAACCTTCAGAGGACCCGTTGGTCCATCCCAGAGTGAATATATATACAATCAATCGAATTCAAGACTAGTCTTCCGGAGTAACTAAGTCTCATTGTATGTCACATTTCACTTATATGCGTGATTAACCATGGAACCGCACCAAAGGCAACGGAACCCTCAGTGGCCCCGTCGGACCTTCCCAGAGTGGTTAACCCAAAATATATTCGTTGAACCACACCAAAGGCAACGGGACCCTCAAAGGACTCGTCGGTCTGTCCCATAGTGAATATATAGATATCATCACAACCACGAGGAGATATAATCACCATCAACACCAAATGTACCACCTCCTCACAAGGGAGTCGACAAGCAATACAATACAACATATGCCCACTCATCAAATGAATACACATTCGAGTATACAACCTGTTGGGGTAAAAACAATCATGTATCGAAGTTTTGATAAAGTGCCAACCCAGCATACAACAAGCAGTTGTATCAAAAGACGATCGAAGTTGCCAATCCTGTATCGAAGACTTCTCATAATGCCAGCATACAACGAAAGTATAAAGTGTCTTCATACAAGCCTTCGAATTGCCATCATACAGCAACAGAGTCTAAAAGCGCCAAGTATGGAAGCTGTCTCTTCATACACCAACATTCCATACAGCGACTACTCCAATATAGCCTACAGCATAAATGGATACAACATTTAAGCTGTAAAGTATTCAGATCTTAAATACATATCGAAACAGGACTAAAGATCGTTTGAAAAGGAATCTTTGTTATTCGCTAAAGTCAAAGTCCTGTTTGAAAAGAAGTATTTAAATACTAAAAGGATCAAGTATTTAAATACTAAATCCGACAGAGATCTTCAAACAATGAAAAATCCGGATCTTGGTCTATACAAGTCAACCATCCAGTTGTAACGGAATTTTGCTCAACGGATCTATTCAGAGGCTATATATATCCCAGAGTTTGAAGATCAGGAACAACAAGCATTTACATAAAAATATGACGAACTGCAAAACGATATAGACACGAATAGATACATCTGATCAAACGTATTTCTTCAAGCATACTGCCTATTCTAAGAGAAGAAATATACAAGTGCTCAACCTTGAACAACACATCATCATCTCAAAGCTCAAGAAAGTCAAGCTGTTGTTCAACCAGTGATCTTACATTGAATAAAACCACCAGCCCTGTGTGGACTGAGAAAGCCTTGCTTTTCCTGAACTGTGTGTGATGGATCTGCATTGTAGAGATGAAGCTTCGGAACTGTGTGTGAATAAGCCAATCAAGTGTTAGCCTTAACCAATCTGTGTGAACGGTTGAAAGCTACGATCTTTGTATCAATCTGTGTGAACGATACATTGATAGGTTTGATTATAAATACGTAGTTGTGTACGCAGTATTTATAATAAACTTTTACTCCTGTGTGGAGGACCAGTGGACGTAGAGGGGTTTACCTCGAACCACTTTAATTAATATGTCAATTACCTTCTGCATTTACTGTTTTAATAACTGTGATTATTTTAAGTATACACTGCATACCGAGTTGCTGTATTTACAACAACTTACTTTTACAAGACTTCCGCTACGCACTCTAACTTGAAAAACGTTCAGCTTGTTGCTTAAACACTTTCTAAGTTGTATTATGTATACTTAGTGGCCAACATTTGGTATCAGAGCGAGGCATGGGTTCGGGTCTTCTGGCATACACTGGGGGGGATTGTTGGGAATGCTTTGCATCCAGCGTCCTCACCTTTGACTCGGGAGAACGTTACTGGCCGGGCTTAACCCGACCCGCGGCACCCTAGTGGTGCAGCCCTCATGTCCGCATGTCGCTTAGTACGGGGCTCTGCGCTGCCACTAGAAAGTGCTTAAATGAATTGATTTAGACTACTCATACCAACAAGATGCATCTTAGTTTCTGGTAGCCATCTCATAGAAACTCCAAAGTTAAGCGTGGTTGGCCTGGAGTAGTTATGGGATGGGTGACCCGCTAGGAAGTTTCTCAGGTGCGCGTGAGTGAGGACAAAGCATGCTAGAAAAGACTCGTGTTGGTACAGTGAGAATAGTCTTCATCATTTTCAGGGACCTACAATTGGTATCAGAGCGGTTGATTCTAAAAAGAATCAGTCGTATTTTGATCGAATCAGATCCAAAATCACTTATTTTTGTCAAACAGTCTTTTTCTTTCCTATATTCCCATATGGATACGTCAATGATGAATAAAGTTCCTATATTTTCTATTAATGAGTTTGACGACTGGAGAATTAGGATGGAGGTTCATCTTGCAGCAATGCACAACGAGATGATTTTTGTTATACAGGATGGCCCCATAAATATCATGAAGGTAAATTCGCCCCCAAGAATTGAAGGCCAGGCTCATGCCAAGATGCTTGAGAAAGAGCGCGAACAATGGACTTCTGATGATAGAAAGCGTGCCAACCTCGACAATGTTGAGAAGAATGTGCTATTTGTCACTCTTGACAAAGGCACGTTCTCTAAGGTAAAGAGCTGTAAAACAACCAAGGATATTTGGGATAAACTCAAGTTAATTTGTGAGGGAACTGAGCTCTCAAAAGAAAACAAAATTTCAAAATTGACTCAGCAATTTGAATCTTTTGAAATGAAACCAACTGAAACACCTGAGGAACTTGACCTCAGATTCACTGGCATTGTTGGTGAACTTGAAGCATTGGGCAAGATTTATACCCAAAAGGAGAAGAATCTAAAAATTTTCAGATCTCTCCCTTCCCGACGGGACATTAAGATCACAGCTATGCGTGTGTCGTGCAATCTTAATGAAATATCTAATTTTGATCTCTTTTCTGACCTCAAAGCATTTGAGTATGATATAGACAGGAGAGATAAAGTTGAAGAATCTCCCGCAAGAACTACAACTTTAGCAGTTGTATCCAACCGAAGACACAGCATGCCCAGCTCATCAAAACCTATTCACAAGAATGCTGACAGCGACGACGACATCCTGTCACAAGATGAAATGGCGATCCTCATGCATAAGTTCAAGAAGTTCATCAAGCAGTCGGGAAAGACTCCATACAGGCCCAATCCTGTTCACAAGCTAAGTACCAAAACTTCCTCTGGTGACGCTAGCCTATGTTATAATTGCAGGAAACAAGGATATTATGCAAATAAATGTCTTCATCCTAAAGTTCAAAGGTGGCCGGAAGCCGAGTAACAAGAAAAGGATGAAAGAAGACGTGCTTGGAAAAACAAGCTCAAGGCCCTGATTGGTGAATCAGAAGCCTCCTCCACATCAACAAAGTCCGAAGAATGTCTTCAGGTAGTCACTGAGAGTGACTCATCTGATGATAAATTCGAAGATAAAGCCTATATGTGCTTTATGGCCAAAGATATTCTGGAAGATGAAGATAGCGATGATGAGGTAAGCTCAACCTCAGCTATTCCTGCCAATGCATCTCATACTTTTGAAAACATGATGAATGAGTTTAATAACATTCAAAAGGCCCATGAGACATTGAAAAAATGAAAATATGCAGCTCTAACTTTCTAACCTAGAGCTGAAAGAAGAAAACGACTTGCTGAAAGTAAACTATGAAAATATGTCTGTTGATTGTAAAAACAGCAAAGTCGATCATGAAAAACTGATGGAGAGCAATCATCAACTTGCTCATGAACTAAGTGAGGCTAAATCTCACGGTTAAAGCAAGATAAATGATTTTGTTCTGCTTCAAGCCAAAGTAAAAACTCTCGAAACACGAGAAGGAGAACTTGAGACCATTCTGAAATCTTTTGAGAAATCATCTAAAAGAATGGAAGAAATTCTAAACACTAGGCAACATACTCATGATAAAAGTGGCTTAGGATACATCTCATTTTCCAATAAAGGGAAAAATAGTATTGTGTTCGTCAGGGGTGTGGAACTCATTCCTGTAGCGGAAGAAATTCCGAGTCCTCTGAAGGAACCTATTGCATTGTGAACAGCAAAAGCTGCCAATCCGCCACCACAGTCATATTCCAGACAGCGGAATCACCAGCCATTCAGACCTGTAAGGCGTACCCAACAGTATGATCCCTGAGCATATCAACAGCGCCAACAGTCATTCAGAAAGAAGGCTGTATCCAAATATCAAAGGCCCGCACGGCAGTACTTTCAGTACAGCACGCCTAGGTATTAGATACAGGAGCCTCGTTATCCCTCGCGAAAGCAAGTTTCTGCACAGTATCAGCAACAGCTTTGGGAATCCAACTGGAGACCCATAAGGCAAGCTGTAAGGCCGAAGAAAATGGCTCCACCTCCAAGACGACATTCGTACTGGATTAATAATAATAACCCTGAATTTTTCATGCATAATAATTATCATGGTTACAAGGACTACGTACCTGCCCCACGTAGACATCGCAACTACGGACTTAAACCATCCTACAGTAAACATATCGCTATTAGGAAAATTTGGGTACCTAAAGGCACTAACATCCATGGACCCAACAATCAAAGGGGACCTAAATCTACTTAATTTATCTGCATATAGGACATCTTAGAGAAGGACATCTAGTACTTCGACAGTGGATGTTCTCGGCACATGACAGGAGATAAAAGCAAGCTGTCAGATTATGTAGAAGGTCGCGGTCCAAAAGTGCGCTTCGGTGATAAATCTAAAGGAAGAACAAGATGGAAGGGAACCCTGCTTGTGGGAAAATTCAAAGTCACCGATGTAGCTTATGATGAAGGCTTACAGTAAATCTACTTAGTATTAGCCAGTTCTATGACAAACAGTTCTCGGTGAAGTTCTATATAGATCACTGTAGAGTCAAGAACATCCTGACCAAAGAAGTTGTGCTCACAAGAAGCAGATTAGGTAATATGTATATTGCTGATTGGATGCCTACGAGCTCCACAATTCCTTGTTTTGTTGCCAAAGGCACTGCAGATTTAAGCTGACTATGGCGCAAATGGATGTCTCACGTCAACTTCAAGACCATCAACAAGCTCCCAAGACAAGGAATGGTTAGAGGATTGCCAAATGTGTCATTCCAAAAAGACAGCATTTGTGGACCCTGTCAGAAAGGCAAGCAAATCAAGACCACCTTGAAGAGCAAATCCTACCTTTCCACTCACAGAATTCTAGAAATGCTACACATGGATCTCTATGGTCCTGTAGACCCAGTAAGTTTGGGAGGTAAGAAATACTGTTTCGTTATTGTTGATGATTATTCCAGGTATGCTTGGACAATCTTCCTAAGCAAGAAGAAGGAAACAACATTAAAGCTGCCCGAGCACCTGAGAAAGCTTCAAAATGAGAAAGGGTTGAGTATCGTGTCCATTCGTTCCGACAGGGGTACTGAATTTACTAACCGCTTTATAGAGCAATACTGTTCGAAAAATGGGATACAACACGAATACTCAGCTGCCCGCACACCTCAACAAAATGGTATTGCTGACCGAAAGAACAGGACGCTGAAAGAAGCAACTAGGACCATGATTGCCGCTAGCAAGTTGCCACAGCATTTCTGGGGCGAAGCCACCAATACATCTTGCTGTACACAAAACCACTGTATCATCAACAAGCACAACAACAAAACAGCATACGAGGTATGGAACAACAAAACTCCATTAGTTTCGTACTTTCACATTTTTTGATGTAGATGTTACGTTTTGAACAACGGGAAAGATCAGCTTAGAACCTTCGATGAGAAATTAGATGAAGGGATATTTTTAGGATATTCCTCTGTTAGCAAAGCTTACAGGATCTTTAATAAAAGGAAGCTAACAATTGAGGAATCAGTTCATGTAGTGTTCAACGAACCTCACCATGATCCTACAGGAATAGAAGAACTTACTCAGAATATCCAACAACTCACCATTGATAACCCTACAACTCCTATAGAGCCTGTCGTTGACCTAGAAATCAACCCCGCAGCTGTAAGAACTGAAGTAGATGAAGTCGATGTTGTACAAGCTGAAGCCGAAACTACAGCAACTCAAGATACAGTATGGGACGCCGAATTAGAACCCGACAGAATATGGTTGAGAGATCACCCAAAAGAGTTGATCATAGGGAATATTGATGCTGGAGTATCTACCCGTAGGAGAATACATAGTACACAAGGAAATGTACTATGTGCGCAAGAAGAACCCGAGTCTGAGATATCTCCATTCCCTGTATGGAAATCTCAATCTGAACTTAGAAGACTTAATATGTGCACTATTGTTGTATTCTTAGCTCAATCCGAACCTGTTTCTACCATAGAAGCCCTCAACAATTCTCATTGGATTTCATTTATGGAAGAAGAGCTTAACGGTTTCGAAAGAAATAATGTGTGGTATCTAGTACCCAGACCTACGCATCAATCCATTATTGGAACAAAATGGGTAATTAGAAACAAGAAGGATAGAAATGGACTCATTATTAGAAACAAATCCCTACTAGTCGCCCAAGGCTATAGACAGGAAGAAGGCATACACTACGATGAAACATTTGCCCAAGCCATCAAGATATTTTTAGCCTTTGCCGCCCATAAGAGCTTTATTATATACCAAATGGACGTCAAGAGTGCATTCCTGAATGGAGACCTTGCCGAAGAAGTATATGTTGAACAACCACCAGGGTTTGTCAATCCAGAAGGCGGAGACCTCGTATACAGGCTAAGGAAAGCACTTTGTGGACTTAAGCAAGCCCCTAGAGCATGGTATGAGACTATGTCCCAGTATCTAACCGATAATGGATTCGAGAAAGGTGATGTGGACAAGACCTTATTTAAAATACAGGAAGGTGATGACCTCCTGATGGTTTAAATATATGTAGATGATATAATATTTGGTTCAACTAACCTTACTTTGTGTCAAATGTTCTCTCATGTAAAGTAAATTTGAAATGAGTATGATGAGAGAACTTAGTTATTTTCTAGGATTGCAGGTAAAACAGTTGCCTATAGGGATATTCATCAACCAAGAAAAATACAACAAGGAGCTTCTCAACAAGTTTGTAATGAACACTTCCAAATCATCGTCAACCCCCATGAGCACTTCCGTGCAAATTAGCGCTGATGAAGCTGGAAAGCCGGTTGACCAATATCCAGTTTGTTGTAGGAGTGTGTGCGCGATATCAAGTAGCACCTAAAGAATCACACTTCGCAACTGCCAAACGAATCCTGAAATACGTCAAAGGAATAGTCGATGTAAGACTGTGGTATCCTAAAGAAGGCGGATTCGATTTAGTTGGCTATAGCGACTCGGATCTCGGAGGGTGCAAGCTAGATAGGAAGAGTACAAACGAAACTTGTCACTTTCTTGGACCTAGACTTGTGTCTTGGTTTAGCAAGAAGCAATTGGCAAACTCGCTTTCCACGGCTGAATCAGAATACTATGTTGCTGGTAGTTGCTGTATGCAGATCCTTTGGATGCAACAACAGCTGTCAAACTATGGAATTGAAGCCAAAGAAACGCCGATAATGTGCGATAGCACGAGTGCAATTGCAATAACGCACAGCCCTGTATTGCACTCGCGTACTAAGCATATTCACATGAAGCATCACTTCATCAGGAATCATGTTGAGAACAAGGATGTTCGGCTGGAAAAAGTTCATACAGATATCCAGTTAGCCGACATTTTTACCAAACCTCTCGACACAGCAAGATTCTACATGATTCGACAAGAATTGGGATTGCTACAGCCTGACTCCCTGTAAGTTTTTAATGCTTTTACTCAACAATTGAGGGGGAATGCTGTAAGACCCAAGAATACAGTATCCACCGTTAATTATCTATACACTCAGACTATCAGAACAGCACTGTAGGAACAAACAGACATGAATTATCCTACAGCTGACATGTGCAATAATTAAGGGGGAATATAGTATGACCCATGAATACAGCATTAATCCGAAAGTTTTTGTATGGAATTGAAACCCTTATGTACCTTTTAAGGTGGAACACTGTATTTTCGCGGATACAGCACATACTATGAGAAATCAATTAATATGTTATTTCTTTTAAAACGATTTTTAGTCCACGTGCCCTGTTTTAATTAAAACGTCTTTTACATTAAATACTTTACATGACATCTGGACAATGGTATCTCAAAAGCCGCGATGTTTTAAATTATTTTATAATTTCACACCGCCAATTCGGGCAATAAGGGAAATTGATACGTCAGGTGTGGGACCCGCTCTCATTTCAAAATTGGATGAATAAGTTGTACCCATTACACTCAGTTCATCCTGTTTGTCTATTTTAAACACCAGTTCTCATCCCTTAAATATGACCGTTCACTACCTGGAAACCCTTCACCACAACCCACTATAAAAGGACCGTTAATGCCTCTTTTGACTGTTTACGCTTTCTGCATATTGAACGAATCTTTGAGCATACAACCTACAACTTTTATTGTTTTTACTGCAATTTTCTTTGAATCTTCCTCACTTTTATTCAAGAAACAACAATGGCATCTTCACAGACTTCCTCTCTCCCAAGAAGACCTCAAACATCATTGATGGACGGATATTTGATAGATCTGTAGTGGTTGAACGTGTTCGTTTTGAAGGAGATGATGTCGAATCCATGGAGTTTGTCGTTTCGAGGATTCGTCAACAAGGCCTTTATCGCCTTGGGAGTCACACCACTTAGCGTTACGATGCTCAAATGGTTGAGGAATTTTACCTCAACGCTGCTGTTCGTTTCCTTTCTCTTGCACAGGGAGGAAACATGCCGACATCACTACTGTCATTCGCGGAGTGGAGATCCGCATTGACCATGAACTGCTGAAGAATCTTTACAGGCTACCTACTGATGTCCTTTCCATGTAGGAACTTGAGACCTTTGGGTCCCAAGAAATCCTAACCACATACTATGGCTTATTCACCGGTTCAGCATCGGTTGAAAAGGTTCATACTTCATGCCACAAGAAACATTTTTGTCTTCCTTTTGTTTACTTACACGATTTTTGTTGTCGTGTAATTGAAAATAGAACAGGTGCGTTCGAGATGTGCACCAATTTGAGGTTCAGGATGATGGTCGCCATCATGACCAGCTAAAAGGTCAACTGGTGCCAGATTATTCTCAAGAGACTACAGGAAGAAGTATCCAAACCTGCCTCTCAAAAGAAGTCCTTTGGTTTATTTCTTATTTATATTCTGACAAAATACAGTGTTCCGCAAGCCAAAGAAGCGAAGAAAATAAACTCTCGGATATACATTGGAAGCATCAGGACCTCCGTTTTTAACAAAGGACCCCTGATTGCGAACAGACCTTTTGTCCGAACTTTGCCCCTTTCTGCTGATCCAAGGGACATGTCTTCGAAGTCAAGGAGCAAGGAGACCTCGAAGAAAAGGAAGAGATCTCACAGCAAAACTCCCATTGCTGGTGAGAAGCCGAAAAGGAAGCTAAGGAAGATTTTGAAATAAAAAATAGTGGCCCAACCCTCTATGTCGAGCCCCCAGGGTGCAACCCCTGCGGAAGAGATGCCTGCTACTGTCGAGACAGTAGATCCCGAGCCTTTGACGGCTACGACAGATATACAGACATCTGCCAACATAAAAGACTCTGGCGAGTCAGTTGTCTCTTTGGATCCAATAGCCACATCTCCTATACGGGATTCCACACCCATGCAGGATCCATCTCCCCTCAGGGTACCAACCCCTATACAAGATCCCTCTCCAATACAGGAACCCACAACTGTAGTGGAACCTTTGCATACAGCGGACCCATGCACTGTACGCAGCCCCTCCCCGGACACCATAATTAACAAAACATTGCTTTCTGTGCAAATAGAGCAGGAATATGAACGTTTTGTCCAGTGGAAAGCCTACAGGCTTGCTCCGTATAGCACTTTGTACAATTGGAGCGAATGGTGCGAAGAAGAAAGGTTTGTGTTGGAAGTGACGGACTCTCAAGATGTTGAAGTCCTGATCCAATGGGACAGACTTTGCTGTAAGGAGTTGATATCAAGTCGACGCCCGCAAGAAGGGAAAATCCAAATCGAATGACTCAGCTCTCCAAAGTCCTAAATCTGATCATGACTCGGATGACGACGACGACGCCTTCCAGGCAGGTCTGAGAATGAGTCGTGAGGAAACTCAACACCAACCGGATCAAGGGACCTCAAACCAACAGCAATCTCCTCCCCATTCACGAGATAATATTCAAGATAGCGAGGATTCAGTCCCTCCTGTCGTGGAGGAACAACCAGTCACTCAATAGGCACCCGAGCCTGTCGCCACCGATGACCAGACCTGTGCCATCCTGCACGAGGAATCAGTCCCTCTGCTGGAGCAGGCGGACGCTGAGAGACAACAGAAGGATTCAGTCCCTCCTGTATCTATGTCTACAGAATCCATTCCAGAACATGAGGATACAGCCACCCCTATTGCCGAGCCCACATCGGATTCTCCCGCACCTTCAACTATATTAGAATCCGATGACGGTATCACACCTGAGGATATCCAACTCGAGTCATGCACCCATGTGAACTTGAGATAGCTGAACGGAGCTGAAGATTTTGCCAAGCCCGACTCTCCCAGGACCATCGAGAAGAAATAGCAACTGCATGCTCTTGGCCGACAAACCGTTTTCCTGTAGGACACCGTTAATGCCATGCATGCTGTTGAAAAGGAGATTGATTGATTACTTCAGTATGCCGTTGAAGAAATGACCGGTATGAGGCACGAAGTCTCAAAAGTGGAAGAAGCCTTCCGCATCTTGCCCACCGTCTTCAAACAGGCCCTTAACCAATTGCAACAGCGACAGGAGCAGATCCTGATGGAAGAACAAGTCAAGCTTCATGTTTCTGAGGCCAAGACAGCATCCGATCTTATTGAATCCGGTTCCCAGCTTCGAGCACATGACAAAAAGATTCAAGACATGTCGCAGGTGCTTAACTCCCTAGTTAATAAAATGTCAAGTTTTGAGACCAAACAGGATGCTGCTATGCAAATCCTGGAACGCTTGGATGAAAAGGTCTCATATCTTGATGACGCAAAAAAGGGGGAAGAAGCTAGAGAAGCTGCGAGGAGAATAAGGTTCGAGCAAGAAAAGGAGATGGAAGCTACATTTGGAGACAACATCACTGATGCTATTTCTCGTTTATCATCTCCTACGCACAATGTTTGATACAGGGAGATCGTCCAGAATTTCACGACCCTAATTTTCCGTGGGAAAACCTCATACAGAAGTCGCAAGCAATAAACCTCCTGGCCAACCGACAGCCAACTACCAACGAGATAAAGAATTGGAGGAAGAATGAACTGTTAAGATACTTCGTAGTTCTTATCATGGAATCCTCCATATTAATAGTTGTAAGACTGTGCAGGAAGCCGCCGAGGAGAGGTTAGACGAAAGAACGCTCCCCCTACAGCAAAAGATGAAATCCAAGCATAGGCAAGGAGATTTGGTTACCCACCCAGAAGATTGGATCCTGGTGTTCAATAAATCTTATGAAGGTCAAGCCATCTATCTAAATCGAAATAGGGATGCACTACAGAATTGATGGAAGGGAACAAAAAATGACCCTAGAAGGCCTTGGAGGCATTATGATTATAGGAGCTAGATTCCTTCCTGTATTCTTATTTCTTTTTGAGACAGCAAAATCCTATATGCTTGCTATACATTGTAAACTTTGCCATACATCAATAAAATATTTTTCTGTCTTGAAAGATTACAACTCGTAATCTACTGTGTTCCTTATGATTACGAAATTTCAATTCATTTGCTGAAATCAAGCAAGTATGAAAACTTGTTAAACTGTAAGAACTTGTCTGCGAACAGTTCATAGATTAAGTTTTATGTATATAGATTTCACAGTAAGATTGTGCCTGTGCGCTATCATAGATTTCATAGATTTCAGTAATAAACTTCTACTCCTGTGTGGAGGACCAGTAGACGTAGAGGGGTTTACCTCGAACCACTTTAATTACTATGTCAATTACCTTCTGCATTTACTATTTTAATAATTGTGATTATTTTAAGTATACACTGCATACCGAGTTGCTGTATTTACAGCAACTTACTTTTACAAGACTTCCGCTACGCAATATAACTTGAAAAACGTACAGCTTGTTGCTTAAACACTTTCCAAGCTGTATTCTGTATACTTAGTGGCCAACACAACTCTTAACAAGGGAAAAGGGCTTTTATAATCACGTAGCACGAAGGCAATATAATCCAATTCGCAACCACAGTATACATATACATAGAACTCATTTATTTGCAAAGCACCCAGGTATTTTGAAAGAAAACCGTTAATTGGATTATATAAATCCTCTTGAAAGTTCATTACGAGTACTCCAAGTAAACACACATAGTCGATTACCAATTATTGTATCTATGAAACACGAAATGTATGGGCAAGATACTTGCCTCGAAATTGGCACGCAAATACTCCGACGAACACAGATCGATCGAAGTGCCTCGGAACCTACAACTTCTGTAAGAAATAATGAAAATACGATCGCAACAAGGATCAAGACCAAAACCAATGGGAAACGCCTCAAATCAATGAAGGAAAACTCATATGAACATTTAATCGAACAATAAATGTTCACGGTTCCTCAAGAATACTCGAATCATCAATCGGGTTGAAAGAATTAAGGAAATGGATATACAATCTATAGAACATTTCTAACAATATCATTCAACACTAATCGATTTATCAAAAACGGATTGAAATCAAAGTCAATAACAAAACCCCCAAAATACCCGAAATTAGGGTTCTAAGAATTTTACCTTGATTAAAGCGGTGAAAGATATTGGGATGTTGTTAAATCCGTAATAGGAACTCAAAGATGTTGATGGGTGATGGTATCAGACCAAAATCCACGCTTACACACCCTCAAGACCGTCCAAATCGCCGCAAGGAAGAAAGGAGAGGAAGAAATAACGAAAGTTGACCTATGCAGTCCTATATATACTGTCAACAGTTAGCGCGCGCTATGGCATGTGTAGCGTGCGCTATCGGCTGAAAAATGCAGTCCAGAACCTTCTGCCAGACTCCATTAGCGCGTGCTAATAGATGCGTTTAGCGTGCGCTAATTATACACTGTGTAGTCTTAGCTATTTTGACCATAACTCCTTCGTCCGGACTCCGATTGACTCACCGTTTGAACCATTGTAAAGATAATTTAATGCTATAACATACTGCAAAAATTCAGATCTTTTGAATTTTCCAAGAATTGATGGTGATTTTACAAAGTCGAACTACTACATCGATTAATGTGCTGAACAAAACATGTCCAAAATGTGTCAATGAACACAAGCAAGTTGCTAGAATCGAAAAATATAGAAATGAAAAGTACGGGTATTACAGATCCGATGAAGAATAGTGGATTATGTGATGTTATAATCACCTAGAACTCTCCAAAGTACCTTGGATGGAGCAAAAATTGACCAAGATCATCAACCCTAGGAACTCTTGACTCAGACCCGCGGAGAGGAAAGGAAAAGAAGATGAAATGAAGAAATACGACTGTTGTTCGATTTTTATACCGGACAGATAAGCGTACGCTAATACTTAGGAGTAGCGTGCGCTAACGAAACATATACATTTAGCATGCGCTAACTACAGTCGTTAGCGTGCGCTAACGAGACCTGCCGACCCAGTCTAGTAGCTTCTGGACAGTTCTACACCTTCCAGGTAGCGTGCGCTAAAAGGGACAAATGGCGTGTGCTAAGACAGATGATAGCGTGTGCTATCAAGACTCCAGTCCCAGTCCAGTGGCTCCTAGACTGCCTCCGAATTGCCAATTAGCGTGTGCTAACCAGAAGATGGCATGCGCTATCAGTACAAAAATAGCGTGTTCTATGAGGAAACGCAGCGTGCGCTACACGTGTTGCACAGGTGGTAAAATCGCACCAAAATCCAACACAACAACGATCTGAAACACAACCAAACACGTGTCCAAGCATGACATAACCAAACATGATACACGATTCTAAAGACATGGTCAACAACAATCCGCTCAACCGAAGAAAAATTCGACGAAGCCAGAATGCAAACCTCGGGTATTACACGTGAGGGGTAGAAGACGACCTAAACAGTCATGGATAAGAGTGATTGAGAATGATATGAGGTTTTTTGGGATTGAAGAAGTGATGGCATTGGATAGGACGATGTAGAGGGATGTAGAATTCGGGTGATTATATTGAGGATTATTATTATTATTATTTATTTATTTATTTTTCCATGATGATTATTACTATTTTTCTTTACTTTTTATTATTTATTTATTTTTGCATAATAATTATTACCTTTTTTTGCTATTTTTTATTACGTACTAAACTTTTCACCTTTCACTTTTGCCTTTTCATATGACTATTCTATTGGGGACGACTTGACGTTTTCAGAGATTGATTCATGTTAGCCGACCCCAAAGCATTTTGGGGTTAAAGCTCTGATGTTGTTGTTGTTGTTGTTGTTGCAAATATATAAGTGTGAGTTTCTATACAGTAAGTTAAATAGTTTACATAATTATTGGGATGTAATAGATTACTTTTATTTGTAATGGTGGTAATTAAATAATGGGTATAATTTATATGTTTTAAGATCATTTGAGGACTAAACATTCTTTACATACCAAGGGATCAATCCCCACTTTCCATTCATTTTGATCTAAAGGCTGAGATTAAACTAATCTTTTACACTACAAGGGTATTTTTGGACTATATAAATATTACTTTTTCCTCCCATCTCACTTAATCCGTCAGTTTTTTCACACACACAAAGTGTGTGTTTATCTTCTCTCTCATCTAACCGCTCCTCTCATCGAATCGTCTCCTTCAATTGATCAACAAACCCTAATTTTTGCTCCATAATTCATCAATTGATCTCCTTATTCATCCCGTACAATCATCTAACCCTAATTTTTTATGTAAGCTGAATTCTGAGCTTGAATTATAAGCTATCTGATTCAATAAGCTGATTTATAAACTAACTTATTCAATTTTTTCATCTGATATGTAGGTTTTATGGATTCGATTGAAAGTTCTATTTCTACTACCTCTCAGGAGATCGCTGTTAATGATTCATCTTCTACATCTGAAGATATCGTTGTTAGTGATGATGTTTCAGCTAAGTATGCTGAGGAGATTGTTGCTTATGAACACGTTGATGAATCCGAAGCTATTAAGAGTAAGCTTTTTGATTATTTTAATTTTTACTATAATTCGTTTGTTAGTGTGAATAAACTATGTTGTTAATCTGTTATAAGCTCTGAATAAGCTCTTTAGTTAGTTTTTGATTGAGCCAATGAGTTTTTAAGCTCTGAATAAGTTGTTTTAAGCTTTGAATAAGCTATTTTAGTTTCTGCTGATAATAATTAGTTTGGATATCATATGTGTGTTTGTGATTTATCATATATGATATATCATGTGTTTGTGATTTTATTTTATTTTTTGTTTATTTTTTTGCATATTTGAATCCTTTGAAAACTCCTGAGTCATTTCCTACTCACTCTAATTTTGGTACTCCTGGTGGAACTGTTTATTATATTCCTAAAGTTCCTGCGGATGTTTTATTAGTTAAGGGAAAAGTTTATAAGTCGATTGATGAGTGCATTGCTGCCTATATGAAATATGCTGCTAAAGCTGGTTTTGTGGTTAGGAAGTCATGCCAGAAAAGGTTGAGGAATGGTACTGTGAAACAAAAGTATTTAGTGTGTAATAGGGAAGGTTGTCCTAAGGGAATTCATGTGGACACGTTAGACTTAGATAATAGTGATAAGCAGATTAGGAGTTCGAATATGCATATCACAGGCTGCAAAGCGCGTGTTATTTTTGATTTGATTCCTGGTACTAGTAAGTACAGGGTGAATGTTTTTGATATTATTCATAATCATGAGCTTGAACGTGAAGAGTACAAGCATTTGTCAAAGATCGAGAGGCGTTAACCTATCCGAGCAATTGTTTATCGTTAAAGCTGCTAGCATAAATATAGGTGCAACGAAAGCTCATCACATCTTAACCGGTTTGAAGGGTTCTTACTTGCTTGTTCATGGAACAACGGTTGATTTCAAGAACTTTTTTAGGGGCGTGAATTGTTATATAGGTGATAGTGATGCCCAGATGCTTATATCTAAGATGGAAAATAGGAAGAAGCATGTGCCGGAATTTTCATTTGATTATTTGGTCGAAAATGCTGAGCTTTCGGATATTTTTTGGGCTGATGAAGTTTCTAAGTACAACTACAGAGAGTTTTGTGATGTTGTTTCATTTGATGCTACTTACAGAATGTTGTGTCACGATTTATCCATCCCGACAGGCGATCGACTATCAGGCCGAGCGACCAAGTCAACTCCAGTCAAACTATGGCTAGCTCGCCAAGTCGAAGATATCAGACCACCATCAGGTATCTAGCGATCGACTCCCAAGGCGATCGCCCTTCGGCATCTGGCGATCGACTTTAGTGTCCGGCTAAGGACGGTCGACCTGCGCCCCGAGCAGAGATGATCGCCCATCAAAGCGATCAAGGGCTGGATCTCAGAACAGCACCCACGTGCAGATCCACCAAAGGCGCTGACAGATGAGATCTTTTGCTGACAGACAAGACCTTTGACCACAGCCTGTCAACTACCTCACCTACCGGCATGCGCGCCGAAAGTTGTCAGTGGGACCACCCGTGACAGCGACTCAGGACGCGTGTAAGCTCCCCATTGGACCGCACAGTTGACTGCCAGCAACTCCTGCAGACTTTAAGGAGACATGCCCACGTGCTAAAAGACGATCGCCCGATTATTATAATGCAGAAAAGGCGATCGCCCGGCACATCCATGTCCTATAAATAGAGAACCTCCTCCTACTGGAAAAAGGTTCCGAATTCATTTGACTTACGTTCAGAATTCATTTCTCCCACAACAGAAATACAGTAGAACACACATATCACCAAGCTCCCGGCTTTCTCACCGGAATCCATCTCAGGACTTCTCTCTCCGAATCTCTCGTCCAGAACACGATCGGCAGAAGCAGCAAGTCTCCACTAGACCGATTCCAAGGGATTCATAAGCCCCGGAGCCCAAGCATCCAGGTAAATACTCGCCGTGAGAGACGGTCGATCTCTCACCGCCGCGACTGTTCATCTCCTTTGTTACAAGAACTCACAGAGCATCAAATCTGGTTCTTCCGGCAATCTACACGCTCACTAGCTAAGATAACAAGAATCTTTACACTCATTGTAATTGTATTCTTACATTAGTACTTGTATCCCCTAATATTGGTATTAATAATATCTCGCGAGAGCATTCAAGCCCGGGACTAACAACCCCGGCAAATCTTGTGTTATTTATCTTTCTCACAGAAGTGCTCTTGCTTTTGTTTGCTATCCCATCCATTCCAGCAATATCTATCTCCGGATAATATTTTGGGTAGCAACAATTGGCGCTAGAAGAAGGGCATCTAACCCTCAAATTTTTATTTCTACCGTCCCGAAGAACACTCACTGTTCTCGGGGCATATACTTGAAGTGACACTCACTGCACTTCAAGGAAAACCTTCAGAATCATGACATCCGCCGGTACGTCGAAGAAAGCCGCTCTCCGAACCGCCAGACACCATATCCCGGCTCAGTCCGAACCCCAGCCGACGACGGGTGGAAGCCGCAGCAACGCGAGACTCTCGATCCCGCACCTGAGGGATGGCCCCAACCTCTCACTCGACCAGTTCCAAACCGAGGAACAGATCGAGGAGGCTATGGCCATCCTAGAGGAGCGAAAGAGAGCATGTGCGTCGCCTGCACTAACTCCCTCGATCTTCCGCCGCATGGGAAAATGGAAATTCAGCGGGCTACTGAACGAGCGATCGTCAAAAAGCCCCAATTCGCGAGGAAAGGCTCTCGCACGACCGGACGGATCCATATTCGATCGCTTGGGGCGCGACCCGTCCTGGCGACCGGGGCATTCTGTTTCCAACCTTGACAAGACGGAATCCGAATCCGTCACCAGGACTTCGGCCTACCCGCCTCACAGCCGAACGCAGGTCAGCCATCTGACTCCCGCCCCGATCGCCAGGGGATCAGTACTGGATCGCCTCGGCTCCCGCTCCGAGCGCCGAGACGCTAGCAGTCAGGCCACGGCGATGGCCGCCATACAACGCCAGCTCGACGAGATGAAAGCACTCTTGGACACTGGGGCAAGCACCAGCAAAAAGATCACCGGGCCGACCGAGCCACTCGCGGTCCACATCGAGCTTGCCCCCATACAACCAACGATCGCTCCTCCCAAAACACCTCTGTATGAGGGGAGATCGGACCCCGAAACCCACCTGAGTAAATTCCGAATTTACATGACTGGGTGTGGGGCATCTGATGCTACCAAGTGCCGGATCTTCCCGTTGACATTGGGCGAGCTGGCCCATAGGTGGTACGTCTCACTACCACCACGATCAATCACCTCCTTTAAGAAACTAGCGAATGACTTCACGTCATACTTCGCCAGCAAGGTCGCCAGACCAGAAGGCCCCCACCGCATGATAAAAATCAAGCAGGGGAAAGACGAATCAGACGCAAATTACATTGACCGAGTGGACGAAATCATCCTCACCGGCGAACCCGTCAGTGACGAGCTCGCTCTCTATTCGGTCATGGGGGGATTCCACGGTCATTCTCCCATGTTTAGACATCTCTCCAAGGATATCCCCACAACTTACGCGATCTTCCGCGCTAAAGCTGCCAACTTTCTGGCCAGGCAAAGGCTACTCACCCTCCGCCTAGGCGAGGAAATGCCACCTCCTGTCCAGAAGACAGCGATCGCCAAAGCAAAGAAGGCGATCGCCAAATCACCCGGAGATCTCAAGGCTTTCGAGAACATGGAAGCCCATCTCCTCCATACGTTCAACCGAACTCCGGCACATATTTTCTATGCCATCAAGGGACACGAAGAACTCAAAAAGCCAAAGGCGATAAGGGACCACGGTCACCTGGACAACAATCAATATTGTGCCTACCATAAGAGTCCCGGCCACAGCACCAACAAATGCCGCGACCTCCTCAAACAGCTCTGGAGATTGTTCGAGGAGGGCAAGTTGGACAGCTTATTGGTTTAGCTCGAAGCCCCTACCAATCTCTATAGACGATCGTCCGAGTCGAACATAAAACAGGTTGGGAAGCTCATACGAGCCGACCCCTGGATCAACCTCGGCGACCGTCTCTACATGCTTCAATCAAGAGAAGGAGACCACGGAAGTCTTCCCGATCTCCCTCCTTATTTAAGAAACTGGAGGACTCGCTCGCCATCTACAGTTCACCGTCTAACATGATGGACTAAGGCACGAGATCGCCTCCCCCGCACAACGTACACCGTCGAAGGTCGGCATCTGCATGACGATCCAAGGTGGAAGAGTGCAGCCATGGTCCTGGTGGTCGATGGAACCGACTGCTTAGGCCATGCAAGGTCCCTTTGGGCCAAGATCGCCCGCCCTTCGTTTAAATACGAGGCCGGCGTAGTCTGAGGGCCCTCCAAAGTTAATCAGTGGACACGATCGCTCGCCCTCAAAGGTTCATCATCTAACATGGTGAACCCGGACAATGCGACATGCCACAACCCCCGTCTCAACGTACACCGTCGAGGTCAGCCATCTCCATGGCTGGCCGAGGTGGAAGCAGAGCTAACAAGCCGCGGGCGTGGAGTTGATTCATTCGACGCTGCCCCGCGCAAGGACTCCTCTAGACCGAGACCGCACGCCCTTCGTTTAAATACGAGGCGAGGCGCAGCCTAACAGAGGACCCTCATAATAAAGTGAGTCACGAGACACTCAATGTCTTCGCGCATCAATACATGATCAAGGAGTCGGTCCATCGAACTCCGCGATCGTGCACGGTTCCTCAAAGACGGACGACCGTCCCCGAGGATTCGACAAAGTTGAAGACCGCTCACTCAATGAATTATTTTCATCCCCTTACTTCCACTAAGTGAATAAAAACAAGGGGCAATAAGAGTGCGGACTACCTACACGACGATCGTCGCTATTCAACCACATACGGAGATCGTCATTTTTTCAGATGTAGTGCAGCGATCGAATTTGTTGTAAAAAGTTGTCTTTATGAGTTTATCAATTCATTTGGAACTACCCTCGCAACGATCTCGCCTCACATATTTGTACAAAGTCAAAACAAAGACTCAAAAATAACCATTCATTCAAGTGATAAGTCAGAAATCCAAACGTTCATTTCATTACTTGAAAAATCATAGTACACGGTCGCCCGAAGGCCTAAGTGCTACAAAAGAAAGCTACAAACTACAAGGAAGTAAGCTAAAAACGTCAAAAATGAAGCGCCTCAGGCCCCTGCCTGGCCTTCGCCATCAGCATTCGGCGCGGTCCCCTCATCTTCCGGAGCGTCGGGATGAGCAAGATTGTCCGGAGACGGATACCAGCTCAAATCCACGCCGATGTCCGCAAGGTCCAAGATCGGCAAGGAGAAAGCTGAATGGAGAGGATGCTCCAACGCATACGCCTTGAAGTTATCGGCAAGAGGCCCGACCTCCAAACCTCCCTTCTTATCCGCTCGGATCGAGTCGGCGAACGCCAAATAGTAGGCGAATTCGCTGACATACTCCAAGTTTTGGAAGGGATCGGCCTTGGTCGCCTCAACCTCTCCTTTCAGCTCCGCCATCGCCTGCTGCGACCCCTGGAGCTCGGCCTCCCTCGCAGCAACTTTTTCCCTCGCCTCCATCATCTCGCTGGTTAGCCGAGCGATCGTCACCTTCTGGCGATCGGCCTCCTCTTCAGCAACCCTCCGCGCCTGGACGGCATTCTGCATCTGGTCCCGAAATCGGTCAACCGCCAGACGATATTGCTCAGTTTCCTTCTTCTCCAGCTCAAGATCATGGCTCGCCCGCTTGGCCGCCTCCAGAGAGTCCTTCTCCATCGCCGCGATCTTGTCAACAAACTCGGCGTTCTCTTTCCGAGCCGCCTCGAGATCCTCCTGCAGGCGAATAGTGGAGGGCCGCCCCTCAAACTCCTGAGCAGCCTGGACGGCCATGGTCGTCGTCTGAAGAGAAAGGGCGAGAACAGCGTGCATCGAACTCGCCGATCGCTGTCGAGCGATCGCATCCAGATCAGTCGTCCATGCCTTCGGCAGAGCATAAGCAGCCTTGCTAACGTATGGAGGAATGTCGCAGGAATGGCGAGGAGATCGGCTCGCTAGGAAATCCACGACCATTGGCGGACAAGACGGATCTGCGCGACGGATCCTGCATCAAAACAACTAAGTTAATACAACTCCTATGCAGATGCAATTTTCAACACAAAAATGCTATCTACCTCTCAGCCTTCTCGGGATCCCGACCGAAAAACGGTTTCCCTCGAGGAGTCTCTGCATCCGCGATCGCCATCTCCCGCATAAAAGCCACAGAGGGCGGCTCACTCTCCGGAGCAACAATGGTGATCGGAGGCGCGGCGATCGGCACTTCATCGCTCGGGGCAGGAACCGAAGTTTCTTCCGGCCTCGGCCTCTTGCGATTCGCTCGAAGCCCCTCCTCCGGAATTTCCTCCTCAACCACGACCGGCTCCACGCGAGGCTCCGGCTCCACACGAGGCTCCGCCTCCGGAACTATAGGCAACGCAACGGGTGGGACCCGAGTCGACCTCTTATGGCGAAGATGGCCTAGGACTCCTGGGTTCGACATACCGATCTCCGTCGGAGGCTCCAAAAAGCGAGGAAAGCGAACCTCTGCAGTTAAAGACGATCGATCAACAATCAGATACTGTCCTCAAATAAGGCGATCGCCTAGAAAGTGAAGGTCGCAGAAACTCATACCTGGCACCGCGAGATGTCTCGGAAAACGGAATAGTCGAGCCGACAACTAGCGACTCTCCTTGTTGATCCGAGTGGCGTCAAGGTCGTCGTCCGACAAGCTCCTTATCCGCTCCCAAACAACGAGAAAGTCGAAAGGCAGCTCCTCGATCGCCGGAATGTGAAAACCTGCAAAACCGAAATCAAATTAGATCAGTCCAAAACGCATCCAAACGAAGGGAGAGTCTAAACCCCACGGATTCCTCTCCCGAAATTCGGTGGGATCTCCACCGCCCGTAGGATTGTCGCTCGCCGAAGCTCTCCACTTGCCGGCGACCCAGAACCACTTCGTCTGGTCGCCCCGCATCTTATTCGGGACTCCAAGAATCACCCGACCAGATCGGCCTTGAATATGGTAACCGCCGACCAACCCTTTATGAGCCGTCAGTTTAAACAAATGGTTCATCTCCAACGGCGATGGGAGGCGGTACAGGCAGTGACCGCCAAAAAGGGTGAAAGTGCAGTTTATTTGGAGCCAGGCGTTCGGCGTCAGCTGAAGTGGCGCCACATTCCAAGTGGCTAACAGATGGGAGACAGCAAAGGATAGAGGGAAGCGCAGCCCGGCCTCCATAATCGCCTCATTCACGGAGACCATACCCATCGGAGGCTGGTTGGCTCGTTCATTCTCCGCCGGCGCGAACATGTCCACGTCTGAAGGAACATGGAATCTTGTCCTCCAGACGGCCAGATCCTTCCTGGTCGTCGAACTCCGTATCTGGCCAAGCGACCACAACGACCGCTGCGCAGCCCGGTATTGCGATGGTTTGGGAAGCACATAGGGGTAGGCGACCGAGTATCCCCGGAAATCGAATCTCGGAGTAGGACCGGCCAACCTCTCCATTATCTCAGCGAAAGCCCTATAGGCCCGACCAAAAATGCTATGTTGCTCCCAGTAAGCCCTGATCGCCAGATCTCTCTCGATCTGCGATCGTCTCTCTTCAGCAGCCGACTCCTTAGCAACATCGGCCTCATTGAATAAAGCCTCGACTTCAGTAGGGTCGATTCCGGCCCGAATAGCTTCAGCCGCCGTCTCCAGGTGGAAGACGGAAGAAGTTTCTCCCCGGACAGCCGATGTCCCGGCGGCAGAACTGGTACCCGCTCCAAATGATGATGAGGTTCCGGCCATTTTCAGAGATACAAAAGGAGATAAGGATTTTTCTTACCCGAATGCGAAATTGAACGACGATCGGCACTGAGATCTTCAGAAAATTCGGCAGCAGGACCTTCTTTCTCCAATAAGTACGCGTGAGTGAAACTGCAGCCCCGCGCCCCTTTTATAGGAGAAGGCAGGGACTCGTTTGCAATAAGGGAAAACCTCAGGGGTCGGATCTCAAAAGACGCATTAATTGACCCCCTCGAGACCCGCGTACGCGTCTTTTCAAGGACGCGTCGGCCGAGGAGTCATAAATGACCGTTGGCGTCCTCCAATAGAATCCCGACACGTGCGCAGAGACTTTTCCACACCCATTGTTTTTTCCCGCGCAGTTCAGCGGCCAACCAGGTCGTCCGAGCCCAGGATATATCAGCTCAAAGACGATCGCCAGTTCAATAAAACGCAAAGTCGCTCGTCAAAAGTTCAGCGATCGCCAATAGAGCCACCTCACCCCACGTTTCCAACGTATGAGCGAGCTGGGGGGCAATTGTTGTGTCACGATTTATCCATCCCGACAGGCGATCGACTATCAGGCCGAGCGACCAAGTCAACTCCAGTCAAACTATGGCTAGCTCGCCAAGTCGAAGATATCAGACCACCATCAGGTATCTAGCGATCGACTCCCAAGGCGATCGCCCTTCGGCATCTGGCGATCGACTTTAGTGTCCGGCTAAGGACGGTCGACCTGCGCCCCGAGCAGAGATGATCGCCCATCAAAGCGATCAAGGGCTGGATCTCAGAACAGCACCCACGTGCAGATCCACCAAAGGCGCTGACAGATGAGATCTTTTGCTGACAGACAAGACCTTTGACCACAGCCTGTCACCTACCTCACTTACCAGCATGCGCGCCGAAAGTTGTCAGTGGGACCACCCGTGACAGCGACTCAGGACGCATGTAAGCTCCCCATTGGACCGCACGCTGATCGCCAAAGAACTCCTGCAGACTTTAAGGAGACATGCCCACGTGCTAAAAGACGATCGCCCGATTATTATAATGCGAAAAGGCGATCGCCCGGCACATCCATGTCCTATAAATAGAGAACCTCCTCCTACTGGAAAAGGTTCGAATTCATTTGACTTACGTCGTAATTCATTTCTCCCACAACAAAATACGGAGAACACACATATCACCAAGCTCTCGCTTTCTCACCTAATCCATCTCGTGACTTCTCTCTCCGAATCTCTCGTCCGAACACGATCGGCATGCAAGTCTCCACTAGACCGATTCCAAGGGATTCATAAGCCCCGGAGCCCAAGCATCCAGGTAAATACTCGTCGTGAGAGACGGTCGATCTCTCACCGCCGCGACTGTTCATCTCCTTTGTTACAAGAACTCACAGAGCATCAAATCTGGTTCTTCCGGCAATCTACACGCTCACTAGCTAAGATAACAAGAATCTTTACACTCATTGTAATTGTATTCTTACATTAGTACTTGTATCCCCGAATATTGGTATTAATAATATCTCGCGAGAGCATTCAAGCCCGGGACTAACAACCCCGGAAAATCTTGTGTTATTTATCTTTCTCACGGAAGTGCTCTTGCATTTGTTTGCTATCCCATCCATTCCAGCAATATCTATCTCCGGATAATATTTTGGGTAGCAACACAGAACAAACAAGTAAGTTTTTGTATGTTTAAATATGAGATTTGATTATATGATTTGTGTTTTATTGTTTAATCTGTTATTTTATCTTTTTTTGTTTTTTTAGGTACAAAATGGTGTTTGTTCCACATACCATAGATAATCATCGGAGGTGTGTGACAAATGAAGAGGTTTGTTGAAGAACGAAACTACACTTCAGATATTTGGTTCTCAAAGCGTTCATCAAGGCGTTTGGTAGGGCTCCTAATATTGTTGTTACCGATCGGGATGGTGCTATGAGAAATGCCATTGAAGCCGAGTTCATGGGTTCAAACACGACTTTGCATGTGGCATATTACTCAAAAACTCCCTGGAAAGGTATTTTTCTATCTTTGTTGTTTTATCATATGTGATACTTGATTTTCTGTGTATTTCTTATTGATTTATCACATATGATAATTTGTACCTTTTTTCAAATAATTTGTTAAATCATATGTGATACTTGATTTTCTTTGTATTTATTATTGGTTTATCATATATGATAACACATATCTTTTTTCAAATCATTTGTTAAATCAAATGTTATTTGTTTTGTTTTCAGATATGTTCAAAAATCTATGATGAGACTGACTTTAAAAGAAGTTCAATCAAATTGTATGGAATATGTATATCGGTCCGGAGGAGTTTGAGGATAGATGGTCAAAGTTATTGGAGGAGTTTAGTTTGCAGAATCATAAGTGGTTAACAAAGATGTTTCGTATATGTTCGTGTTGGATTCGTGCTTATTTTATTGATTCCCCCTTGTGTGGTTTGATGAGGACGACGTCTAGATCTGAGAGCCAGAACTCCTTTTTCTCTCATTTTACAAATCAAGGTTCTACTCTTATGAATTTTATGAATTGTTTTGAGACGGCGATGGAAAAGCAGAGGCATATACAAGAGAGGCTTGATCATAAGACCATTGATTCTGTTCCGAAGTTTAGAACCTATCTTAAGATTGAAAAGCATGCTTCGAAGGTTTATACTCATCCTCTTTTCGAGCTGGTTCAAGCAGAGATATTTGCAGGCACATGGTATTGCCAAATAGAAACCAAAACCTTGCTTGAAGGATCTGAGGTATCTGTTATTAGAGAGACAAAATTTGTTGATGTATTAATGGAGAAGAAGAAAGCTAAGTTGAAAGAAAAAGCTAAGAAGAGAGTTAAGAATAAAGGTAAGGATGATGATAAAGCTGAAGAAGAAGAACCAGTTAACCTGTTTTATAAAGTAGATGGATTATATAAGGTATGTTAGCTTCTTAAAAAAATATTGTTCATTTTTTTTATCATATATGATTTTTTAGTGTCTTATTACTTTTTTTTATCATATATGATTTTATACTATCTTCTTTATTTTTGCCCATGAAGGTGTTGCGTAACCCAGAAGATGGATCAGTTGTGTGTTCCTGTCAGCTTTTCGCTCGAGTTGGTATATTATGCAGGCATGTGTTTTGTGTGTTTAAGAACGGAAATATTGAAGTGATTCCAAGTCAATACATATTGAGGCGTTGGACAAAGAATCTTATACCTGCTGCTTTGAGGAACAAAAGGAACAGATATGGTGAGAAGAATGAGATTGTTGAGAATTATGCAAACGAGGCGAGTTCGATTGTTGATCACTGTGTCCATATTTTGAGTAAAGACGAGCCAAGGTTGTCTGATTTTGTTGAGAAGTTGAGGCTGCTAAAGATTGATGTTGAGGCTGATTGTCCAAATCCTCCTTCTAAGAACAAGGCTGATAATTTGGAGGAACTTGTTGGAGTCCCGAAGCCGGCTGTAAAAACCATTAACAATCCATCTATTTGTAACCCCAAAGGCCGTAAAAAGTTGCACATAAAAGGAGGGAAAGAGCAAGCTCTTGATAAGAATTCAAAGAACAGGAATGCATGTTCACTATGTGGAGAGACAGATGGTCACAACAAGAGGACGTGCCCAAAAAAGTTTGCAAAAGAGGCCGAGTTGGATCAAGCAGAAGTTACAAGAAAAGAGATCTTGGATCAAGCAGAAGTTTCAATAGAAGAGGAGTTGGGACCAGAGATTTGAAGAGAAGAAATCTTGGATCAACCATGAATTTCAACATAAATCGTCTGCTTATTTTTTTTAGTATATTTGATTATTACTGAATTTGAGTAACAAACTTACAGATGATTGTTTGATTATTACTGAGTTTTTATATGTAATAAACTGTTTCTGATTGTGTTCAAGAAATTTGGTTAATGACATTTCTGTTATCATATATGATAATTCAGAAGCAATTTTTTTAAGTGTATTATCATATGTGATATTTCATCGATATCATATATGATATTACACTAGGTTTAATACTTTTTAATTTATCATATATGATAATGTATGAACAAGTGTATATCATATGTTACATTTATCTAAAATCAAGACTTATTATCCAAAATCACATCCGGAGATGTTTCGCCATTCATTTCTTAATTAAAAAAGGCATCATAGTACCTACATCATACTACTTAGAATATATTTAAAGTGATATTGTAGCATACGAATAAAGAGATTGTTCTAACTTGTTTAAGCCATACTCGATGGCATACGACACTTGATAAGAGATTATACAGAAATTATTTTTCTAATCAGCATCAGTTGCCCCAAAAAGTTTTTCTACCACCCCCTCCTATCCTTTGTTAGTCCTACTTCTGAATCTTCAATTTCTTTTCTATCATATTGCACTTGCAACATGATCTGCAGCCTGTTCTTTCTTCTTCTTGTCTATCGCCACCCTTATCATATTCTCCTTCTTTGCCTTGTCTGTGTATTTTGCTGCAAACTCAAATCCTTCCACATTCATCTTTTCTATGTGAATGTTGAGTTCATGCATGAGCATCTTGGTAACATACTTGATTCGAATCTTTATTATTTCTATTTCCTGCTGTCTTTCTTCTTTCGGAAACTCCAAATTCCAATTCTTTGCAGTTTCCCCATCATAATGCTCCATATGCATCATCACGAAAATTCCACAGTCAATGACATTTTCTTTTGTTGCCCAATTCACCTTCATCACCGTTGTCTTCTTTGACGCTATCTCAGCTGCCTTTTCATGCTTGTGTGATTCCAGATATCTTGACAAAAGTTTTTTCTACACAAAATAGAAAATTTGTTTTATTGATTTATCATATATGATAATGTGCATGAGTGTTTTGCTAAATCCCCCCCCCCCCAACCGTTACCCAAACCCATTTTTCTCTAATTACTTACCAGAACATCAATTTCCTTCTTGTATTTTGCATCATATGGCTTTGGTGAGTTGTCAATGATTACTGAAGTGCCTTTGCTTAAGTTGAAAACAACCAGATAAAAGTGTTCATGGGCGATTATTGGGAAGAATGCCTGTAATAAATAGAGAGAAAAAAGAAATTAGATTCATTTTTATACAAGTAAAACTTTTTTGTTTTTCATAACTAGTGAAAGAAGTTGTTACCAATGCCACATGATTCATCGTCATGTCATCTGGATTCTTTTTGAACACGGTTTTCAAGTTTGCACAAAAGTCTTGGTATCGCTTCTCTTCTTCATCTTTCTTTGCTTCCACTATTTGTTTTGTCTGTTTTCATAAATCAAACACATCTTTAAGAAACAAATTAAGATTTCATTATTTAAGTTCTAATTTTGTAGGTACTTACGAGTATTCCGTGTGAAAAAGCTGATTGATCTTTCTTTGCAGCAGAGTTTGTTGATCGTTTCTTCATAGTTCAAAATACATGCAAAGTATCAATGACACTAACATCCACTTTTAATTTTGGTGCTAGTGATTGCATGTTGTCCCGGATTGTTCTTGCTCCCCATGCCCATTCGGGCCAAAAACAAATTCGCTACACAAAAAGATAAAAAAGAAGATTTAGATCATATATGATAGCCCAATTTGACATTTTTTATTTTTATGATTTTTTTCAATAAGGTAAAGCAGACTTACTATGGATCTCCTTGCATTGAGAATAAAGCCTCGGATACCATGGATTCATCCGGTGTTTGCGGTGCTTTCAAGGCAGTTTTCCGGTTGTTGTATGGTGAAACTAGGTATCTTGAAGGCTTCTTTATTCTCTTTGCGGGTGGCTCTTGTTCCTTGTTTTCTTCTTCATCAACCACCTTTCTCGCCCTTTTTTCCATCTTTTGTTTTGGTTCACTTGTTTCAGTTTCAACGGCAGCCTTTTTCTCAACCTTTGGTGTTTCTTCTCTTTGTTGTTGTGTCGGTTTGAGCCACCGCAGTTTCTTTGAAATCGGGCTTATTTCAAGATCGAAGCTTGGTGGTGAAATTGATTTCATTTTGCTTCTTGTCATCATCATTTTCGCTGGTGGTGTTACCGATTTTCTTGCTTCTTTTTGTATTTTCTGCTTTTGTTTGAGTTGCTTTTCTCGCTTGTTCAAAAATCTCGTCTAGAGTTTGGTCATCAAATTGCTCATAAGAAAACTTGTACTTCCTATTAATCGACAACCGGGTTCTTCTTTTTGCTTCTCCAATTCAATTTCTTTCTCTTTTCATTCTCTCGCGAGTTTCTTTTTCCTTCTTTTCCAGCTTCTTTTTCCTTTTCCTTCTCCAATTCAATTTCTTTCTCTTTTTCACTCTCACTGGAGTTTCTTTTTCTGTCTCCAATTCTTTTCCGGCTCATCTTCGCCACTCTCATCTTCCTCGGGGACATTCGTTTCCATTTGTTCTACTTTGTTTCTCTCACTTCCACTTGCTTTTTCACTGTCTTTTTCTTTTTCAACTTGACTTTTCTTGTCACCTTCTTTGTTCTCACTCTCACTCTCACTCCCACTCTCTTCTTCTTCACTGTCACTCCCACTTCCTTCTTCACCATCTTTCCCATCTTTATCTTTTTTATCTCCACTCCCATCTTTATTTTTCCCATCATCGCTTCCATCATCTCCTCCTCTATCATTATCGCTTCCATCATCATCACTGTCTTCATCATTAGTTTCCCCACCATCACTGTCATTTTGTTCATTCTTTTTTCCTTCTCCTTCACGTATATCAAAATCCAAAACATTGAAAATGTTCTTGTACTTCTTACACAAAATCAAGAATGTTTTGTCTCTCTTAAACTTCTGCATTCCCTCTTTCAACGTGTCAACCAACTCTGTTTTTTCTTTTGAAATTATTTCAAACTTCTCTTCAATTTTTTCAACAAACTCCTGTAAATTAAGCAAGTTGTCTGATTTTTTTTAATCTATATTCAAAGTCATATATGATATTTTCAATTTTACAAAAACATTTGAATTATCATATATGATTTTCAAAATTATCATATATGATTTTTCAAAGAGATTTAAATCTTATTCAGAATCATATGTGATCATTGCTGGCATAACTTAATTTTAGCTTGCTAAAGGCTTAGCCGCAGGCATAGCCTTTGGCTTTAGCCAAAGGCTTAGCCGTAGGCATAGTCTTCGGCTTCGGCTATGCCGCAATTTATAGGACAATCAATTTATATAAGCAATAAAATTAATAAGGTAAAAGTTACCTTTTTCGTTTCTGGTCTCTTGGGAGGCAATGGTTCATTGTAAACATCCGTTCCCTTGTAAAAATCCAAACCTGTTTGCTCTTCATCTTGATTAAACTGTTCGTGATGTTCAAGTTTTCCCAAGCAATTGTCTTTGATTTCAATCCCGATCCTCTTCCTCGTTGCCTGTGTGTTCCAACTTCTCATTGCTGGGCGATGACGCATAACTTGATATTTTGGGAAGTTTGTTGAGTCTAGGTATAGCAGATTTTTCATACAAAAAAAAAATTTTTGGTTAGATTATAACAAGTGTATGGTATTGAATCACATTTAATAAATTTATAGAATCATGTAAAATAACTTACACATAAGAATGTTGCTGGCCCATAATAGAAGTCGCATTTAGTCACCACCTTTTCCCAATTTTGCTTACTTATTCGTAAGCATTCAAGTATGTATCCGCACCAGTCAATATCTGAAATGACATCATGTTCTTTCACATGCTTCAACACTGTTGCAAACACCTTTGCACCATTATCAACTGTTCCCATTGTGCTAGCAAACAGAGTTAGAAAGTTTATCGTGAAGATGAAATCAGCATCAACTGAGCTTGTTATCTCCGATGATATTGCAGCTGGTGTGGTTTTCTTTAGATGAGAATACTAGCCTTCCCATTCTTCTATGAATGGATCATCTTTGTCTCTTGGTTCTAGATCTTCCAATTTGTTTTTTCCCATTGGCACACCTAGCATATCATGTATGATTTGTTTGGTTATCTTGATTGACCCTTTCTGCAACCTTAATTCCATGCTTGGTGGATGGAATTTGTGAACAACATGGTATAACAAAGCTCCTGGAAGTTCAGTTATTGGAAAGTTTATGAATCTCTCAAAACCGATGTCTTTCAAAGTTTTCTTTCTCATCTCTGTTAAACCAGCCATTGCATCAAACATGGGTTTTGGTGATGACCTAGTTAAGCAACTTGGATATGTCACTTTTTTGGTTGGTTTTTGTGCTTTTCGTTTTTTTATATTTTCTTTTTTGAAAATAACAATCCTCTCTTCCTCCTCATCTTCCTCCTCATCTTTCTCCTCCTCATCTTCCTCCTCCCCATCTTCTTCAACTGTTTCCATTTTTCTTTTTCTTGTTTTTTTTGTTCCTCTTCAGTTTCACTTTCTTCAAATATCAGCTTGTCTTCCTCCTCCTCCTCCTCCTCTTCACTTTCCTGATTCATTTCTTCTTCTTCCATTGTTTTCTTAGCATACCCTCTTGTGTATCTCTTCGAAGTTGTTGCAGGTTTCGAAGCTTCTTTTGTTGTTTTCTTTCCACGCCTTGTTCTAGAACATCTCATTTACTTATATCTTCCCTTTACTTTCTGAGGTCATGCTGGTGGTTCTTCTTTGATTTTATACCTCTTCTTTTTGTTATTATCATCCGCTTCCTCTTCAATTTCCATGTCTTCAACATTGTTTAATGCATTATATATTCAGTACACAACATTGTTTTATACAACTTGTAATACTTAAAAGCAATAATATGTACCTTTGGCAGCTTTTTTTCCTTTCGTTGACGTCTTTAAGAATGGCAATGAGCTTATGACTTTATCCACATCAGCGATACCCTTTCCTATGCCTTTATCTACATTTTTAAAATAGATATTTTAATTATTTATGTACAGTCAGACTAATTAACATACATCGTCAGTTTCTTTTGTCGAAGTCTTAGCTGCAGCGATAGCCTTCGGCTTTGCCGAAGGCTATCGCTGCAGCTAAGACAAGTGTTTGATTTCTGTATCATATATGATATAGAATACAGTTGATATCTTTTATCGAAGGCTTAGCTGCAGCGATAGTTGCCGAAGGCTTAGCTGCAGCGATAGTTGCCGAAGGCTATCTGTAACACCCCCAAGATATTCGAGGTATATTACAGCGCCGTGAATCCCTATATGGGACCCACCAGGCTGAACAAACATCATACTCATCGACTCACAGAACAACAGAATAACACCTCGTCATAAAGACACCCAACAAAATAATCCACCCGGTTCAACCGGTCAAACATAACACCATAATTCGACATAACATAATAAACAACAATACAATCCAGACGAGTAAAACTTCTTAAGTACTCGAGTACTTCTATTAGTTCAAACAAAACCACAAAAGATAAAAAGATAGAAGACACTAAGACATCACTCGTGCACAATCATCACGCACGGCCATCATCCGCATACTCGTCCAGCGCCCGTTCGTCTCGATGAACCTGACCTGAAATTCATAAAATGAATTTCCCCAAAACGGGTCCCCAGAGGGGTTAGCAATTACGCTAGTACAAGTAACCAAACGAACAGCTTACATCTTACACATATAGTAATGTATGCAATCAAGAAAACATAGTTCCAAAACACTCATTTCCGGAAATGGCAATAATCATACCACATTTGTAAAATGCACCACAATTAACCGCGGACCCACAGCTTCATGGATCCCTACCGAGACCCCGTCGGATCTAACCCGTAGTGGTTAAAAGCAACTCGCGGTTCCACAGCTTCGTGGAGCCCTACCGAGACCCCGTCGGATCCAACCCGTAGTGAGTATACACACACACACAATTTCTCATACAAAACTACCATGTCAAGATCGTAAGTTCATAAGGATACTTGCCTCGGTTAATAGATGGTGATACGAACGGAAAGGAAGGATCGAACACGACCGCGAGGAACCGGCGGAAATGAACCTAACGATTCGAATAACACAATCACAACCAACTCTAGACGAATACGGAAATGGAATACACCCGAAAACCCGTCTACGATTCATGTATATTTGTATAAAAATAACAACGAGGACGGATCACAACCAAACCCTCCCGATTTCGCAAAACTATGAAAATATACCATGAATACGTAGGAAAACTAATGATATCAACAAGATTATCCATACCCATCATGAATCCACCAACAAAACGGAACGAATCGGAGGAAAATCCCAAAACCCCCAAATTATCCAAAAGTAGGGTTCTAAGAGATTTACCTTGGATTGAGGATGAAGAACACAAGTAGGTGTTATTAATCTACTTCAAAAACTCAAGATAGAGGGTGCCTGAAATAATCGGAGGAAGGGATCGCTCGGAAATCGCCTGGAGAAGCTCTGCGTCGCGGGGAGGAGAAGAAATGAAAATAATGTGTTCATCTGGGTCAACTCCCTGGTTTATATAGCCAGGGAGTGTTAGCGCGCGCTAATCCTCAAGGTTAGCGTGCGCTAACGGGGTAAAATTATAGGCCAAACAGTTAGCGTCCCAGTCCAGTAGCCAGATTTCTGGCCATTAGCGTGCGCTACTCGAAACGTAGCGTGCGCTAATAACCACTCGGTAGCGCGCGCTATCGACCAATAGCGTGCGCTACCTGGACATCAGCCGAGTCCAGAAGCTAACTGCCCAAAACTCACCTGACCCGTTAGCGTGCGCTACCATACAAGCGTAGCGTGCGCTAACTAGCACCTGACTGAGTTCAGTAATAAACTGTCCAGTACTGAACACCCACGCTAGCGCACGCTACCGGGTATCATCAGCATGCGCTAGCCTCCCGACATTAGCGTGCGCTAGTCTGCGTAGCGTACGCTAATACGCCAGTCCAGAAGGCTGGAAAATAGCACTGCCACTCCCAGGGCTTGCTCTCTAGCGCACGCTACGAATCAGTCGTAGCGTGCGCTACTAAGGGACCCCTAGCGTGCGCTATGCAGAAAAGATAGCGTGCGCTAGGTTACGAAATATAAAAAGTTCACAACACCGGAATATGAACAAAACATCAAACGGAACACCTCAAAGCGCATCAAAACATAGAATGGATCCACAGCAACCCCGAAACAGCGATTCCGCACAACAATAACGAGTCTCAGATCAATAGATGACGGGAAAGATACACTGTAAGGTACATGAGGGTCACTACGACCGAGAAATACACCGAAAAAGAAAATACAAGGGGAAAGAAAATGCGGATATTACATTCTACCCCTCTAAAACAAGTTCCGTCCAGAAACTTAAGAAACAAACAACTCAGGGTACCTAGCACGCATGCTATCCTCCGTTTCCCAAGTTGCCTCCTCGACACCGTGTCTCGACCACTGCACCTTGACCAAAGGTATGGTCTTATGCCTCAGTCGTTTCTCACGATGCTCCAAAATCTTCAAAGGATGCTCTTAGAAAGTAATATCCTCGGCGACATCAATCTCACCATAATCGATGACGTGACTAGGATCCGGGACATATTTCCTCAACTGGGAAACATGAAAGACGCTATGAACATGACTCAAGGCTGGAGGTAACGCCAAACGGTATGCCAACTCACCGACTCGCTCGAGAATATCAAAGGGTCCAATAAATCTCGGACTCAACTTCCCCTTCTTCCCGAAACGAAAAACTCCCTTTGTCGGCGACACCTTTAGCAAAACGTGGTCTCCCACCTCGAATTCCAAAGGTCGACGACGGACGTCGGCATACGACTTTTGTCGACTCTGGGCAATCAACATCCATTCCCGAATTAATTCTATCTTCCGCCTCGTCTCTAAAACGACATCCGGCTCAGTCCCGACCAAATCGGACGCCTCATTCCAACAAATCGGTGATCGACATTGCCGCCCATAAAGTGCCTCATACGGTGCCATCCGAATCGATGCGTGCCAACTGTTGTTGTACGTGAATTCGATCAGTGGCAAATGCTCCTCCCAGTCACTACTCCAATCGAGAGCACAAGCACGCAACAAATCCTCGAACATCTGGATAGTGCGTTCCGACTGTCCATCTGACTGGGGATGAAAAGAGGTACTCAAATGCAAACGGGTACCCAACGCCTTATGCACCGCCTGCCAGAAGTGCGATACAAAACGGCCATCACGATCGGAAATGATAGACTTCGGAGTACCATGAAGCCTCACAATCTGCGCGATAAACACACGAGCTAACTTCTCCAGGCCCCAAGTGTCCTTGATGCCCAGAAAGTGTGCCGACTTGGTCAGACGATCAACAATCACCCATACCATATTCATGCCCGACCTCGATCTCGGCAAACTCGTAATGAAATCCATCGATATATCTTCCCATTTCCATTCCGGAACGGGAAGTGACTGCAACAACCCAGCCGGTCGCTGATGCTCGATTTTGACTTGCTGACAAGTCAAACATTTCGCTACAAACTGTGCGACCTCCTCCTTCATATCATTCCACCAGAAATTCCTCCTCAGGTCCTTGTACATCTTACTCGAACCAGGATGAACGGAATAAGGTGTAGCATGGGCCTCACGCAAAATACTCTGTCGCAACTCTGAGTCGTTCGGCACACAAAGCCGACTCTGGAATCTCAAAGCACCATCCTCGTGAATCACAAACCCAGGAGACTTTCCTTTAAGAACGTTCTCTCGATTTGAGTAATCATCGGATCCTCTAACTGCTTCAGCTTAATTTCATCGATCAAAGACGACGAAATCTCCAAAGCACAAAGTTACCCGACAGTTCCCGGCAACAAAACCTCAACATCTAACTCGATCAAAGCCCGCCGAAGCTCAGACTGAGACGTAAGGATCTCAAGCGTTCGCAACGCAACCGGTTTCCGACTCAAGGCGTCGGCCACGACGTTCGCCGTTCCCGGATGATAAAGGATTTCGAGGTCATAATCCTTAATCAGCTCTGCCTCATATTCAACTCCCACTGAGTAAATATGTATTTCAGACTTTTATGATCGGTAAAAATCTGACATGCAGAGCCGAAAAGATAATGACGCCAAATCTTGAGCGCGAAAACGACTGCCGCTAACTCCAAATCATGAGTAGGGTAGTTCAGCTCATACGGCCTCAACTGTCTCGATGCATAGGCAATGGTCTTGCCGTGCTGCATCAATACGCACCCGAGACCCTGACCCGAAGCATCGCTATAAACGGCAAAACCCTCGTTGCCACATGGCAACGCCAAAACCGGGGCTGAAGTTAAACGCTTCTTCAGCTCCTCAAAACTCGACTGCCTCTCGTCATTCTAGACAAACTTCTCAGATTTCTGGAGCAACTGCGTAAGTGGCCGAGCTAGTCTCGAGAAACCCTCGACGAACCTACGATAGTAGCCAGCCAAACCCAAGAAACTACGGAGTTCCTTCACATTCTTGGGCGGTGCCCAATCCAACACTGCCTCAATCTTCTGCGGATCCACACGAACCCCCTCGGCTGAGATCACGTGACCTAAAAACATCACTTCCTTCATCCAGAACTCACATTTCGAGAACTTTGCATAGAGTTCCTCGGTCCTCAAAATGTCTAATACTACCCGCAAATGATGGGCATGCTCTTCCTCATTCCTCGAATAAATAAGAATATCGTCAATGAAGACGACGACACACTTATCCAAATACTCGATAAAGACTTTGTTCATCAACTGCATGAACACCGTCGGCGCATTAGTTAACCCGAAAGGCATAACTACGAACTCATATTGTCCGTATATTATCCGAAAAGCTGTTTTCGGCACATCGGACTCTCTCACCCGGAGCTGATAGTACCCCGATTTCAAATCAATTTTCGAGAACACCGCAGCTCCCTGCAACTGATCGAACAAGTCATCAATTCTCGGCAAAGGATACTTGTTCTTAATGGTCACCTTGTTTAGTTCGCGATAGTCGATACACAAACGTAGTGAACCATCCTTCTTCCGCACAAACAGGACCGGTGCGCCCCAAGGCGAGGCGCTCGGTCGAACATACCCTGACTCCAGAAGCTCACTCAACTGCTTCTTCAACTCGGACATCTCTGAAGGTGCCATGCGATAGGGCGCCTTCGAAATAGGAGCCGCGCCCGGCTCTAACTCTATAGCAAACTCGACCTCACGATCCGGAGGTAATCCCGGTAACTCGTCAGGAAATACATCAGGAAACTCACTAACGATTGGAATCGATGAAAGCTCGACTCCACCACTCTCCGCCTTCAGGGCGTAGCACCAATAACCAGTACACCCCTTTCGCAGGAGTCTCATAGCCTTCAAGGCGTTAATAACTAACTTCTGGTTTCCCCTCTTTCGCCCCGCGAAAGAGTGCTCGGTGCCGTCCTCGGCTAGCATAGTGATGATTCTCGTGCAGTAGTTCATAATCGCACCATGCCGCTCGAGCCAATCATCCCCAAGAATCAAATCCTCACCCTCGATACCCACAACGATAAGATTAGAAGGCCAAGCCCTCTCACAAATAAATATAGAACAGTCTCGAACCTCCTGATCACCAACGATCCTATCACCGCTAGGAAGCTTAACGATGAAGGGCTCACAAGGCGTCAAACAGTCGAGACTCAAACGGTGCGCACAATCCAGAGATATGAACGAATGCGTAGCACCAGAGTCGAAAAGCACACTGACAGGATGAGAAAGAATATGAACGGTACCTGTCGCCACGGTAGCTGCTAGGTCATCGGCTCTCCGCATCTCATAGACACGTGGATGGGCTGAGCCGACACTGGAAGCTGCCCCCTTAGAGGGCTGACCCCGACCTCTCCCCCGACTAGAACTCGGCGGAGATTGAGAAGCAAACGATCCTTGATTCACACTTGGTTCCCTAGGCGCTGGAATGGAAGCCCGGGCACCAAGGATTTTCTCCCTCTCAGCACAAAAAGCAGCCTTGTGGCCCGGCTGGCCACACTGATTACATGTCAGCAAAGGATTCGGACAAATACGACTGATGTGGCCCTACTGGCCATAATTAAAGCACTTCACCTCTCGAGAAGGGGCACTGGCAGCCCTACGGGGAAACCCAGTAGATCGAGATGGGCCACCACCAGCGGAAAAGTTAGCAGACTGGAATTTCTACTGACCCCCACCTTTGTGGCCCGAAAAATTCCCAGCGGACTTCTGCTTCTTCCTCTCGCGGGCCGCCTCACTCGCCGTCACAGACATATCGTAAGCAATGGCCCTACTCTGGTAATCCTTCAAGGTAGTACAGACGAGCCCCGACATATAGTCCCGGATAGACAATTTCATCTGCCTGGAAAAATGGAAAATCTTGTCACTCTCCTCGACAACTTGGGTCTTCACATAACCCAACTCCTTGTTAAAATCAGCAATAGATTGAGATACGGGGATATCCCGCGGTTGAGCATCATAGAAAGCATGTACCCGAGCCTGTCTGACCGGCCACGGGCAATATTCAGTCTCCATCAATTCTTGAAACTCAGCCCATGAAGCAGCATGATCTTTGGGCCCAACGGCCTCCCACCAGTCCGTAGCATCCCCAGTGAGAAAGTACTAGGCAATAGGGACCTTACGGTCCTCGAGACAGTTGGTAGCAGTGAAGACTTTAGATATCTCCTTGATCCACCCTTCCCAACCAATCGGGTCTGATGCTCCCGAAAACTGAGGAGGATGCATCTTGATGACATCTTGGAGCCAACGGTCCGCTCCGCCCCGATTCACATGGGCTTGATCCGGGTTCTGAACCGTCTGAGCTATTGCCGCCATTTGGTTCACCATTTGCTGCATAACGGCCGCAATACCAAAGTCGGCACGCTCCTGAGAAGAAGCATGACTATGACGGTCACCGGTACTGCCGGCTCCCAAAGACTGCAACGTGGCCGCCCCACCGGCTGCCCCACGTCCTCGGCCGCGTCCACGACCACGACCGCGACCACGACCTCTTCCCGCATCCATACTGGAGTTAAATAAGTAGCAAAAGCCATACGATGGTAAGTACAAGAAAAGAACAATCACAAATCGAGAATCAAAGGTACGATACAAGAGTATAAGGAACAGAGGAAAGAAAACTTACGGGCACTGGTAGTACCGGAATCATGGCAGCGTGATGATGATGTGCAAAACAAAATACAACAAGACCCAATAAACCGACAAGCCTAGGTATCCATAAACCTAGTGCTCTGATACCATTTTCTGTAACACCCCCATGATATTCGAGGTATATTACAGTGCCGTGAATCCCTATATGGGACCCACCAGGCTGAACAAACATCATACTCATCGACTCACAGAATAACAGAATAACACCTCGTCATAAAGACACCCAACAAAATAATCCACCCGGTTCAACCGGTCAAACATAACACCATAATTCGACACAACATAATAAACAACAATACAATCCAGACGAGTAAAAATCCTTAAGTACTCGAGTACTTCTATTAGTTCAAACAAAACCACAAAAGATAAAAAGATATAAGACACTAAGACATCACTCGTGCACAATCATCACGCACAGCCATCATCCGCATACTGGTCCAGCGCCCGTTCGTCTCGATGAACCTGACCTGAAATTCATAAAACGAATTTCCCCAAAACGGGTCCCCAGAGGGGTTAGCAATTATGCTAGTACAAGTAACCAAATGAACAGCTTACATCTTACACATATAGTAATGGATGCAATCAAGAAAACATAGTTCCAAAACACTCATTTCCGGAAATGCCAATAATCATACCACATTTGTAAAATGCACCACAATTAACCGCGGACCCACAGCTTCGTGGATCCCTGCCGAGACCCCGTCGGATCTAACCCGTAGTGGTTAAAAGCAACTCGCGGTTCCAGAGCTTCGTGGAGCCCTACCGAGACCCCGTCGGATCTAACCCGTAGTGAGTATATGTAATATCCACAATTTTCGATTTCTGGTAATTTCTTTTTTTCAGCGGAAGTCCGTTTTGACGACTCGCTCGTGACTGTTTCGTCATTCTGAGAATGATTAATTCTACACTTTTTGACATCCGAGTTCGTTTCGGTGTAGTTTTGTTGAGTTCCGTGCTTTTTAGCGACTTTTCCGCGCTTGAGTTCGATTCTTGCGAATCTCGTTCAAATCATTGCTTTGAGTTTCCCGTAAGTCCGTTTAACTTTGTTAGACGTGTCGTGAACTTCGTTTTGGTTATTCGATCACGTATCGTGATTTCCGGGCATTTTGGGCCATTTTGTAATTTCTTGATAGTTACGGGTATCCGTATCTCTAATTGTTGTCTCGACCCGTTTCTTGGTCGCGTGAGATTAATTATTGTATTATGTTTTCGTTTCGGGTCGTTGATGTCGTCCGCGAACTATTCGTCGTGTTCGTTCCGTGCGTTTTCGGAAATCGGGTCGTCGAGCCCTGGCGGTTGCGGGACTGGCCGGACGGTTGCGGGACTGGCCGGACGATTGCGGGCACCGGCCGGACGGGTGTGGCAGGAACCGGCGTAGCGCACGCTACGGCCGGAAGGCTGCGCGCGCTAACCGGCAGGTGTAGCGCACGCTACCGGCTGGCCTAACGCACGCTATCGGGTGCAGACGGTGGAGTCACGGGGTTACGGAATCGGTCGAGCTAGGCGGGTAGCGCACGCTCTGTCGGGACAGCTGCGCTACGGCCGACAGGTAGCGCACGCTACGTCCGGAAGGCTGCGCACGCTACCTGGCCGAGCAGTCTAGTCCAGAAGGCCACTGGATCGCGGCCTGGGCCGATAGCGCACGCTAGCTCGGCGGCCTAGCGCGCGCTAGTCCGGCCCAGTATAAATGTGGCTGAGCAGTCACATTTCCTCTCCTTCTCTTCCGCGGCTGGAGACATGGAGATCTTCGAGCCATGTTGTTTGACAACAAATCCATGAAGTTATTAAGTTCATAACATCAATCAATCATCCGTTATCATCCTTTGATCCAGCGAATCAAGGTAATCTTCCTTAGAACCCTAATTTCGTGAATTTGGGGTTTTTGCATTTTTGTCCGATTCGTTCCGTGTTGTTGATTAATACACGATGGGTATGATTAATCTTGGTAGTATTCTTGTGTTTAACATCATTTAATCCATTGTTCTTCGTCGAATCGAAGTATATTTCTTGATTTCCTTCGAATTGACTTTTTGGAGGATTTGTCCTCGATCTCGTTTTTCATCCATTTTCGATGGATCGATTATGTTTAAATGATGTTGTTAAACATATTCTATGGATTGTATATCCATATTTCAACTTGGATTTCCGTTTTCGTGTTTTGTCGGGACGAATCGTGTTCTTGGCCGTTTTGGGGGAAACCCTTGAACTTTCATCGTTTGTTCCTTGAATTCAGCGGCTTTGAGTCGTACTTTGGAATTCATTTTCGTTGTTATTGTTGTCCTTCCTAGTTTATTGTTGCGGGTTGTCATTCGGTGGAGTCGGCAAGTTCGTAGTCAGTTCGTGCCAACCAACTTCGGTCGATTCTCCACGTCGTGGTTTCGAGGCAAGTATCTTATTATACGACTTGTATCTTGTGAATAGTAATTACGTATGATATGTATGACGATTTTGCTTGCCTCCGTAAATATGTTCCGTTTGAGTTGGTTGTGTTTTCCGAAATTTGAAGGCTTTGTGATAATAGTGATATATTGGTATACGTGTTAGGCGTTGTGCCATTTGTGCAGGATTGCGATGTACATATGAGATGGTTGTACACGTGTTTGTTCAATGTATTATGTACCGAATGTGTGTTATGTTAGTTAAGAGTCGTTGTGATGATCATGATGTTTGTGTTGTTTTGGTTTACATACTTGATTGTACATTTCGGTGTAATGTGGAATGGCTTGACATTTAATGATTATGAATTGTGTCGTGTCGATGTGTGTGTGTTCCAGGTATGGTCTGACGAGGCCTCTGGAGTTCGGTACATGATGTGTACGAACAAAGTGTGTGATCCAGGTAGGGTCTGACGAGGCCTCTGGAGTCCGGTACATGACGTGTACGGACAAGGTGTGTGATCCAGGTAGGGTCTGACGAGGCCTCTGGAGTTCGGTACATGATGTGTACGAACGATGTTGTGGCCGGGTAGGGTCCGTTGAGGCCTCCAGAGTTCGGTACATGATGTGTACGAACAGTGTGTGTGGTCCGGGTAAGGTCCGTCGAGGCCTCCGGAGTTCGGTACATGATGTGTACGAACAATGATCGTGTAGCAGTGATTGTTCGGGTAACATTTTAAATATGGATCTCGGACTCATAATGATATATTATTTAGTATGCTTTGAAACGAGAATCGGGCTAAGGCCCTAATGTTTACGAAAAGGTTTTGTAAATTGGGACTCGTGGTCCAAAAGAATTTCGCTTTAAAAATCCCGAGATGATGTGTTCCTTTTCAAATATCTCTTACTTGAGTTCGAAATTCTAAAACTTCTAGGGAACATTTTGATAATTGATTTCCGTATTAAATTCGTAGTTGCTACCGCTTGTTACATTTCGTATGGTTTGATACTTGCACTAGTAAAAGAGTGAGTTTACTAACCCCGAGTATTCGGGGTGGATGTCTGCTTGCATCCGGTACATGCGGTCGGGGAGCAACAGGATTGGCACAAGGGGATGACGAGCTGCGATACTAATCAAGCGTCGAGAGTTGGTAGAGTTTGGTTGTATTAATAGAGTTGATTCAGTCTTCCGCTGTATTGTGTTTCGACCCCTGTGTGGGTAATGTTGTTAGTCAGTTCTGTTGATAGAGTTGTGTGACCTCATCGGTCTGTGTGTTTATGTGTAAGTGACCTTAGCAGTCTCAGATATTATATTGCTTGCTGGCCGGCAAGCATTTGGTTGTTTATGGATGTTTAGCCTGGTAGATTCTTGTGGAAAGGGTCTACGGCGTGTAATATTCCCATACGGTTTTGGGGGTGTTACATTTATGGTATCGGAGCTTAGGTTGCGGAAACCTAGGTTGTCGGGTCGAGTCAAGTCGTGATTTGTCGAGTAATGTGTTGTCTTGTCGTTCGAGTCGTTAGGTGACAAGTTGAGTTGTGCGTAGTCACAACGTGTCGGTTATGTTGTCGGACGAGATTAGTATCGTGGGCGACCGTCACCTCCGTGCGACCTGTGGCTGTAAGTCTCCCTTCTTTGTGTTGTGCCTCGTGTGACACGAGCTATTTTTATGATTATTTGATTAGTGACGGAATCCTCTTATGGATTTTGATTTCTTGATATGTGGTTATTTGACTCTCATATTTCGTTCATATGAGGAGTAGTGTTGCTGGATTGTGTATCTTGGACTGTAAATTTTTTCCGCTGCATGAGTTCTTTCAAATGGCTTTCGGCCTTTTGCCAACTGAGTTTGATTTCGAAAACCGATTCCTTTAACCGAGTTTTTGGCGTTATGGCCTTGATCGTTTTGGCAAAATTCTTGTGACGATACTTAGTATTTTGTAAATGGCTTTTGTGAGTTTTTGAAATATTACCGTCATCGGCCTTTTTAACGTTGTAAATGGTTTTTAGCCTGGTGAGTTCCGGCGCGGGACCCACGACGCTATAATATTTTGCGTAATTACCTGAAGTTTTTGGGCATTCTAGCCCATTGAATTATCTTTGAAAACCTTGAGTATCTTAGAAAATTCAAATTCGAGACGTACTCTTAAAACGAATTATTTTCTTGCGGTGTTTTTAAGGTGCTTTCTAATGCCGCAATACATTTCAAAAATTTTCCAGTTGAGGACCAAAAACATTTTGAGATATTCTCAAATGCAGTTGCTTAGACCCGAGGGTCGGATATTCTGAAAGTTTTTCACTTAAAGAAAGGTGTCCTCATTTTTGTTCAAACGCAAGATGATTTTCAAAGTCTCGAAAATGATGTTTGTTCAACTTTTTGTAAAATGATACTCAAGATCAACTGGTGTTTCCAAACTGTTTTCAAAAGGTGGTTTTCGTTTTTTTTAAAACCCATCATTTCCTGCTTGTGGTCGGATAAGGTGTGTATGATGTTGGTATTGTCGTTAGGGTGTTAGCCCTCCAAATTGTGATTAAATTGGTGGTGTGAACGTTGAGTCGTTCGCCACGCATATGTTTTTGTTGTCCCTTTGTGGGAGGTGTGATGACAATCTTTAATGTTGTCATTTCGTGGTGACTTACGTGTTATCGCACCTATGTGAGCTCTTAAAGCTTGGGTTTGTATGTTTGTGTACATGTGTGATTGTTTCATGATGTTTGTAATTATGTGCTGGTTATTGTTCGGGCCGTTAAGGTTGCCGAACGATACCGTCGTTGCTGTATTGTTTGTGTGTGTATTACTTTACGATGGAAATCGTTGTATATGATATGTGTTATGATTCTTTGTTGTGCTGAGTTGGCATCTCTGCTATGTTGTTTTGCGACGTTATGCCCCATTATATCTAGCATTTTGTATTTTCGGTATGCTGAGCCGAGACGTTTCAACCGTGATGTGCTGGGGCATGCACGTGTAAATTTTCCCTCTCGTCGGTAACACATTTCAAGTGCGGACTCGAGGGACACCGAATTCAGTTTTGCGAATTGGCTATCGAGACTTTCGGAGTTCGCGCTTCAGCACAGTTATCAGGATCGGCTCTGAGAGGCCCAGTGGAGATTTTTCTGTCGGTTGCTTTTTGTGTGGTTAACTTGTTTCCGTTGTTGTGAGCTGCGGGGACGACATTTCTTTTATAAGAGGCCGGATATAATACCCGTATTATTTTTGGCTTCTGCATTTTCTCTTTCTCAATTCTGTCGACTCGCTCGTGTTCGTTGTTACTTTCTGAACTTGTTCTGTATTTCGGTTTCATCGTCCGAACGAACTGTGATCTTGTTGTGGGTCGATCTGGTTATCGCTGTGACTTTTTCGAGTTCGGTTCGATTCGTGTGAACCTTGTTCGGGAGTGACATCATCTGGTTCTATTAGTTCTTTTATTCAAAGTGGATCGGATTTGGAACTCTTGTGTTTTCGACTCTGTCGACTCGTTTATGTTCGTTGACATTTCTGGGCTTGTCCTGCCCCTTGCTTTTGTTGATCGAACGAGTGTGGTATTATTTCGGAATAACTCGTTTGTCGTTGGGACTTTTCAATCGCTATTCCTTTTCCGGTGGATCTTATGGGAATGCATGTCTTGTAGTTCTCACCCGATCGTCCTGGGAGTTGTTGTTTGAATTTTATTATACTTCGTGTTTCGGACATGATTGTTCGATTTTTGTTGTCTCGATCGTTTGTTTGTTCAGTTTTGTTCTCGTTTCGTGATTTTTGAGCGTTCAGGCTCCTTCCTAATTCCCTTAAGTTCGGGAAGTTAGTCTCGTTTTCGATCTTTCAACCTTAGACGGTGGAATTCCGTATTTGTTCAGCGTTTGGCTCGCGTTTTGATTGATGAACTGTTGGGTTGGTCAATCGTATTGATTTTCGTTCGCTGTGTTTTGTGATTGTTGGATAATTGACTTGATTGTATTATCCATTTGATGACGCTTGTTATTTGTTGGTTTTATTATATCCCTAACGGCGACGTTGTGTTGGTCGCCGTGGAGCTTGTTTTCACGCTGTATATTCCTTTGCGTTGTTTGTAACATTTCGCCGTTGGGCGTTAGTATGCATTCTTGTGTATCTTGTTGAGTTTTTCCTGGCGGAATATTTCTTCTCCCTACTTGTTTTAAGTTTCGGGACGAAACTTCTTTTAAGGAGGGTAGAATGTAATATCCGCAATTTTCAATTTCTGGTAATTTCTTTTTTTCAGCGGAAGTCCGTTTTGATGACTCGCTCGTGACCGTTTCGTCATTCTGAGAATGATTAATTCTGCACTTTTTGACATCCGAGTTCGTTTCGGTGTCGTTTTGTTGAGTTCCGTGCTTTTTAGCGACTTTTCCGCGCTTGAGTTCGATTCTTGCGAATCTCGTTCGAAACTGCTGTTTCGAGTTTCCCGTAAGTCCGTTTAACTTTATTAGACGTGTTGTGAACTTCGGTTTGGTTATTCGATCACGTATCGTGATTTCCGGGCGTTTTGGGCCATTTTGTAATTTCTTGATAGTTACGGGTATCCGTATCTGTAATTGTTGTCTCGACCCGTTTCTTGGTCGCGTGAGATTAATTATTGTATTATGTTTTCATTTCGGGTCGTTAATGTCGTCCGCGAACTTTTCGTCGTGTTCGTTCCGTGTGTTTTCGGAAATCGGGTCGTCGAGCTCGCGGGCGGATCGGGCCTGACGGTTATGGATCGCCGGACGATTGCGGCACCGCCGGACGGGTGCGGTAGAACCGGCGAGCACACGCCACGGCCGGAAGGCGCGCGCTAACCGGCAGTGTAGCGACGCTACCGGGCCGGCCTAACGACGCTAGCTGAGTCCGGACAGTGGAATCTGGGGTTCTGGAATCGATCAGGCTCGGCAGGTAGCGCACGCCATCAAGCCGACGCCGGCAGACGCTCTGCCGGCAGGTAGCGCACGCTACGGCCGGAAGGCTGCGCACGCTACCTGGCCGAGCAGTCTAGTCCAGAAGGCCACTGGATCGCGGCCTGGGCCGATAGCGCACGCTAGCTCGGCGGCCTAGCGCGCGCTAGTCCGGCCCAGTATAAATGTGGCTGAGCAGTCACATTTCATCTCCTTCTCTTCCGCGGCTGGAGACATGGAGATCTTCGAGCCATGTTGTTTGACAACAAATCCATGAAGTTATTGAGTTCATAACATCAATCAATCATCTGTTATCATCCTTTGATCCAGCGAATCAAGGTAATCTTCCTTAGAACCCTAATTTCGTGAATTTGGGGTTTTTTGCATTTTGTCCGATTCGTTCCGTGTTGTTGATTAATACACGATGGGTATGATTAATCTTGGTAGTATTCTTGTATTTAACATCATTTAATCCATTGTTCTTCGTCGAATCGAAGTATATTTCTTGATTTCCTTCGAATTGACTTTTTGGAGGATTTGTCCTCGATCTCGTTTTTCATCCGTTTTCGATGGATCGATTATGGTTAAATGATGTTGTTAAACATATTCTATGGATTGTATATCCATATTTCAACTTGGATTTCCGTTTTCGTGTTTTGTCGGGACGAATCGTGTTCTTGGCCGTTTTGGGGGAAACCCTTGAACTTTCATCGTTTGTTCCTTGAATTCAGCGGCTTTGAGTCGTACTTTGGAATTCATTTTCGTTGTTATTGTTGTCCTTCCTAGTTTATTGTTGCGGGTTGTCATTCAGTGGAGTCGGCAAGTTCGTAGTCAGTTCGTGCCAACCAACTTTGGTCGATTCTCCACGTCGTGGTTTCGAGGCAAGTATCTTATTATACGACTTGTATCTTGTGAATAGTAATTACGTATGATATGTATGACGATTTTGCTTGCCTCCGTAAATATGTTCCGTTTGAGTTGGTTGTGTTTTCCGAAATTTGAAGGCTTTGTGATAATAGTGATATATTGGTATACGTGTTAGGCGTTGTGCCATTTGTGCAGGATTGCGATGTACATATGAGATGGTTGTACACGTGTTTGTTCAATGTATTGTGTACCGAATGTGTGTTATGTTGGTTAAGAGTCGTTGTGATGATCATGATGTTTGTGTTGTTTTGGTTTACATACTTGATTGTACATTTCGGTGTAATGTGGAATGGCTTGACATTTAATGATTATGAATTGTGTCGATGTGTGTGTGTGTTCCGGTAGGGTCCGACGAGGCCTCTGGAGTTCGGTACATGATGTGTACGAACAAAGTGTGTGATCCGGTAGGGTCCGACGAGGCTTCGAGTCCGGTACATGACGTGTACGGACAAGGTGTGTGATCCGGTAGGGTCCGACGAGGCCTCCGGAGTTCGGTACATGATGTGTACGAACGATGTTGTGGCCGGGTAGGGTCCGTTGAGGCCTCCGGAGTTCGGTACATGATGTGTACGAACAGTGTGAGTGGTCCGGGTAAGGTCCGTCGAGGCCTCCGGAGTTCGGTACATGATGTGTACGAACAATGATCGTGTGTGATGATTGTTCGGGTAACATTTTAAATATGGATCTCGGACTCATAATGATATATTATTTAGTATGCTTTGAAACGAGAATCGGGCTAAGGCCCTAATGTTTACGAAAAGATTTTGTAAATTGGGACTCGAGGTCCAAAAGAATTTCTGCTTTAAAAATCCCCGAGATGATGTGTTCCTTTTCAAATATCTCTTACTTGAGTTCGAAATTCTAAAACTTCTCGGGAACATTTTGATAATTGATTTCCATATTAAATTCGTAGTTGCTACCTGCTTGTTACATTTCGTATGGTTTGATACTTACACTAGTAAAACAGTGGAGTTTTACTAACCCCCGAGTATTCGGGGGGTGGATGTCTGTTTTGCGTCCAGGTACATGCAGATTCAGGGGAGCAGACACAGGATTGGCACAAGGGGATGACGAGCTGCGATACTAATCAAGCGTCGAGAGTTGGTAGAGTTTGGTTGTATTAGTAGAGTTGATTCAGTCTTCCGCTGTATTTTGTTTCGACCCCTGTGTGGGTAATGTTGTTAGTCAGTTCTGTTGATAGAGTTGTGTGACCTCATCGGTCTGTGTGTTTATGTGTAAGTGACCTTAACGGTCTGTATTATTATATTGCTTGGCCCTGGCCGAGCAAGCATTTGGTTGTTTATGGATGTTTAGCCTGGTAAATTCTTGTGGAAAGGGTCTACGGCGTGTAATATTCCCATACGGTTTTTGGGGGTGTTACAGTATACACACACACACAAATTCTCATACAAAACTACCATGTCAAGATCGTAAGTTCATAAGGATACTTGCCTCGGTTAATAGATGGTGATACGAACGGAAAGGAAGGATCGAACACGACCGCGAGGAACCGGCGGAAATGAACCTAACGATTCGAATAACACAATCACAACCAACTCTAGACGAATACGGAAATGGAATACACCCGAAAACCCGCCTACGATTCATGTATATTTGTATAAAAATAACAACGAGGGCGGATCACAACCAAACCCTCCCGATTTCGCAAAACTATGAAAATATACCATGAATCCGTAGGAAAACTAATGATATCAACAAGATTATCCATACCCATCATGAATCCACCAACAAAACGGAACGAATCGGAGGAAAATCCCAAAACCCCCAAATTATCCAAAAGTAGGGTTCTAAGAGATTTACCTTGGATTGAGGATGAAGAACACAAGTAGGTGTTGTTAATTTACTTCAAAAACTCAAGGTAGAGGGTTCCTGAAATAATCGGAGGAAGGGATCGCTCGGAAATCGCCTGGAGAAGCTCTGCGTCGCGGGGAGGAGAAGAAATGAAAATAATGTGTTCATCTGGGTCAACTCCCTGGTTTATATAGCCAAGGAGTGTTAGCGCGTGCTAATCCTCAAGGTTAGCGGGGTAAAATTATAGGCCAAACAGTTAGCGTCCCAGTCCAGTAGCCAGATTTCTGGCCGTTAGCGTGCTAGCGCGCGCTATCGACCAATAGCGTACGCTACCTGGACATCAGCCGAGTCCAGAAGCTAGCTGCCCAAAACTCACCTGACCCGTTAGCGTGCGCTACCATACAAGCGTAGCGTGCGCTAACTGGCACCTGACCGAGTTCAGTAATAAACTTTCCAGTACTGAACACCCACGCTAGCGCACGCTACCGGGTATCATCAGCGTGCGCTAGTCTGCGTAGCGTAGGCTAATACGCCAGTCCAGAAGGCTGGAAAATAGCACTGCCACTCCCAGGGCTTGCTCTCTAGCGCGCACTACGAGTCAGTCGTAGCGTGCGCTACTAAGGGACCCCTAGCGCGCGCTATGCAGAGAAGATAGCGTGCGCTAGGTTACGAAATATAAACGGTTCACAACACCGGAATATGAACAAAACATCAAACGGAACACCTCAAAGCGCATCAAAACATAGAATGGATCCACGGCAACCCCGAAACAGCGATTCCTCACAACAATAACGAGTCTCAGATCAATAGATGACGGGAAAGATACACTGTAAGGTACATGAGGGTCACTACGACCGAGAAATACACCGAAAAAGAAAATACAAGGGGAAAGAAAAATGCGAATATTACACTATCGCTGCAACTAAGGCAATTGTTTGATTTCTGTATCATATATGATATAGAATACATTCCATATCAACTGAACATATCTATAACTGAATATTTTTCTATATCATATATGATACGGATTTCAAGGCAAACAAAATTCATGAAATGTTGTTTCTACAACAATAAGCTAAAGTCATCTTCTGCATCTAAGCTAAACGCTTATCGGCAGCGTATGATTCGGCTAAGCATATTGCTAAGCAGCATACTACGCCTACATCTATTCCAAAGTAACACATCTTCTGCGGCTTGGCCGCAACCAATGCCTTTTGTTAAGCCGAAGGCATCTTCTGCGGCTTAGTCAAAGGCGTCTTCTGTGTCTTAGCCTCAGTCGATGCCTTCGGCGAAGCCGAAGGCATAAGTCGCCTTCAATAAATGCTTCTATTCTGTGTTTTTTATTTCAACTTCAACTAAATCTATCTATTATCTTTGAAAACGTAATTTCTAGTTTACTATTTCTTCACAAAATCTCAATAACTTGCATAAACATTCAATAATCAGTTTAAATTCATAACATCTTCAATATAATCTCTATACATATTACGCATTAATATTTCAATCATATATTATAGTAAGAGATAGTAAAATAGTTGTTTAAATCGTATGATTATACCTGAAATCGGATTTTTCGCCGTTTTTTTATCCTTCTTTTTAGCCGGAGATAGGTAGGGTTTCAGAACAGTGTTATCGTCGTCACTTTCCGCCATTTTTTCCGATTAGATTTTGTAGATCCGGTGAGGAATTAGGGTTTGTATTTTGATCGGGTTTTTTGTGTGTGTACTGTGTGTTTTTAGTGTGTGGCGTACGATGTAAATGAAATGAAATGTTAGGGGTTGTGTTGTTTTGTTTGTGTTGTGATTTTACCAATTTACCCCTCCGTGTTTTTTTTAGTGGTAACTGTTTTCATCTCAACCGTTGATCAAAATGAAATCTACGGTCTATTTTTGTCCCTTGGTATGTGAGTAAATTATGGTTTTTGAAATAACTCAACTCTAATTTATATATAATTGGTATAGTTTATAAATATACGACGTAAGAATAAAACAAAACACAATATGATTAAAAACTCTCTCCTCTCTCTAACACTCCCTGTTCTCAATTTTCTTTAAGGAAGGAAAAGAAAGGATTTGGAAGGAAACCACAAGATAAGATGTTCTCAAATTTCATTTAGGGAAGGAAAGGAAAGGATTTGGAGCGAAAGTTTATGCTTTTTTCACGCTAAAATCATTCGATTCCTCCTAAAATTGGGATGATTCGGAAGGAAAGGATTTCCTCCCCTTTCCTTTCCTTTCCTTTCTTTTCCTTCCCTTTTTCAACTCGAGAACGGGGCCTAAAATAAAGTCTAAATTGTAATTAATCTAAAATCAAGCATTCTTCCGTGTTATCAAATAAAACTTTAGCTCAAACATCAAATATAACAAAACTCTAAATCAAAACACAGATTGCCAATAATTGTTCTATACTATGGTAAAAGAAAACAAAATAAAACAAACTCCAAGTATATTCATATGGGTTCCGACGATAAATTTAGCAGGAAAAAAAAATAAATTCAAAGTTTGTAGTTAAAGAGATGAAGAACAGTGATTCTTGTAGTTCTGTTCTATGTGATTTACAGAAGAAACGAAGCGAATAAGATAAAAAAATACAAATGTGATAGCTTTGTTTTTTCTAGAAAAACTTGGTTCATCGATTATTGTTGGAACACTCTCAACCTTCTTCTTCAATGGGTTCCGATCGTTCTCTCCGTCATGAAACCACCTCATTATATAGATAATGGATGAGGTGGCTCAGATCTGGATAGGGGAGGGATAAGAGCATCGATTAGATGCGATTGAGACAACGAAATCGAACTGAGCACTTTCTAAATCGTTTGAAAAGTGAAGGATCGAAGAAGAAGGAAAGTGAAAACCGAAATGGGAATTTGAGTTGTTGAATTTCCATTCTTTCCTCTGATTCTCTATGTCGAAAAGTAAATCGACTTTCACAAAGTCTCAAGTTGGGATTGTTCTTTGATTTCAAATTCGAATTGTTCTTCATTCACAAATAAGAGATTCGAACTTTCTGATATCCTCTGATTTTGTTGTGAACATAAAACCTTGTATTATAGTGGCACATGCAACTTAAACCTTATAAATATTTTCTTTTTGCAAATCCTTCCTCTAAAGTAACATATTGTGCACATAACACCTCCCGTCCATTTTTTTATTTAACACTATTAAATCAGCTTATGTGGCATGCTTATGTGGATTAAAACATGACATATCATTGCCACATAGGTGCCACGTCATTTGGCGGGAAGTCGTTGTTGTTCATCGTTGAGTTGAACGACTCAAATCCATTTTATATATAATATGTACTTTGTTACTCTCGTTTGTTGCCTCCTTAACTGAGCTAATTTTTTTTCCATTTGATGAAGTCAGCAACACAATAATATGCCTTCAAATTCGGTTTTATTGTTATTATATTGACACAGTCAAATACTCTACAAATTTCCTAAGTTAGTTTTCTCTAATTTGGAAACAAGGATGATAAACATGGTTGTTCTCAAGATGAGATTAAATAATTTTTTTTTTCTAGAAATTTGAAATTTGGAGGGAATTTTCCCGCCAAATGACGTGGGACCTATGTAGCAATGATATGTCATATTTTTATCCACATAACATGCCACATAAGCTAAATGAGGATATTGTCAGATAAAGTCTCGAAATGATAAAAAAATAACGTTCATGGGCCAAACATTAATAAAAATTAAATTGGGAGTTTTCCCTAATTAGGCCTATAAGTTGGAGGTTTAGACAAAATTAACCTACATTTTAATACTAGAGAATGGAAAAGAGACAAAATAATACAAAATAGACCCTACAAAGACCCGGTAGGTACAATATTTTTAAGAAACTTTCTAATTAGTCCAACATATTCCGTCCATGGGGGTACCGCCTGTAGTTCAACCCTTATGTAAGAATCCAACACAGTGTCTTCTTTTTATTTTATTTTGTATTTTCTTTAAAAACCCCTCAACTCAACTCAAGTTAATTAAAGTTAGGGGTGTGCATGGTACGGTATGATATGGTTTTAGGAAAAAAATAATATCATACCAAATATATCCGGTTTATTATGATTCAATACCATAAACATAAGGTTTTTTCAGTTTGGTAGTTTGGCATTTCGGTTTGGTTTACATTGGTACGGTATTTTTTCGATTTTCTACTTGATACTTGATAGCATTAATAAGACAAAAATACTCGAATTGTTCCGGGAATTATTATTCCCGTGATGTGTCTTACCTAATACTGATTGTAGATACATAGATGGAAGGTTCTAGATCCTTCTAGAGGTAGTAGGATCCTATTAGATGTCTTACCTTATCTAGGAATCCTATGTATGGAAGGACTCTCATTGTAATGCCTATATAAAGGCCCCTCTATCAGTGTTATGAATACAATTGATTTGTTGTCTTTTACTTTCTCCTCAAACACGTTATCAGCACGTAGCTCGAACGAAAAAAAATCGGCCAAGCCGATTGCCGCGCGCCGCTAAGCACCACCACCGCCGCGCGCCGCCGCCGCCATTGCGCTGCGCAGCCTCGCCTCGCCGGACCACCGCGCCGTCGCGCCGTCTGCCACCACCGGATCGCTGCCATCGCGCGCCCGCCGCCGACCGCGCGCCGTGAATCGCCAGCCGTTGGACCGCCGCTCCGCCGCCGCCAGATCTGCCCAAGCGCCTGAAGACCGCCCGATTGCCGCGCCAAAGACCGCCGCCACCGACTACCCAGCCCATCCGGTTGTGACCCGACCAGTTGCCGACCCGATCCGCTGACACCTGCTTTTCATCCAAGCCAATTGCTGCTAAGGTCGCGACCCGATCGATCGAAGCATCGCGGATCGTCAAACGGTTTTATGCACGTGATATTTAATGTTTGAAAACCTAGTGCAATCGAGACAAAACCTATCAAAATCGAAAAAATCCGAGAGACGAATTTCCGCGCGTGAATTTTCTGCACAGACTGCATTTAAAATCACGTTTCCCGTTTCGTTAACCGTCGGATCGGTGTGAAATTTTGGCAGCAACTTCCTAACACAAATATCTGTATATTCAACGGTTGAGATTGGATTCTGTCTAATATTGATTACTGAATCTACTGCCGAACAGAAGCAGATTTTTACGAAGAAATTTGGAGATCCGACCTCATCCAATACCGAGCTGCTGCATCGCCGCGCTCGAGTCCTTTTTCGGCCGAATTATTGAGCCCAGTAGCCCTATCCGGGCGTTTTTCAAATCTCCATTTTTTCCTACTCAATGATTCATTTGTTCATTAATTTGTACACTTATGAATCTTACATGTTTATGTTTTACGTGTATATAGGAAAATACGTCGCTCATGATGATGTGCACGCTATGGAGAAAAATCCATATTTATCCCATTCAAGGATCAAAGTAAATATAGAACGGAGTACCCACGGAAATATGTTGCTCATATGGCGAGAATCTCCCGTTCAAGGATCAAAGCATATATGAAACCAAGTACCCGTAAGACTTTATTAAAGTTCTCGTTTTTCAATTCCTCTCTTTTGGGAAATTTTTTTTGGGGGAATTGGGTATTTGGGTTCTTTATCTCCCACGCTACTTTGCGGTGGATGAGACAATGAGAGGTGGCATCACTCTCGGATGTCGAAGTAAACTGTGTGACGGTCCTGGGGGAGTCACGGATAATTGTTGAAAGTCGATATTTGTGGTTGTTGCATACACCACGTTTTGGGTGCGATTTGATGTCGCCGTTTTGTCGATTTTAAAACCAACAATTGAAAAAAAATAAACATTGTCGGTAACGGTAAAGTTATGACTCGTTCATGATTAGTCACGGATTTGTGACATACAAATGGGACAAACATCGATTGCGACGGATATGTCGTAGTTAAAATCGATTTGTGACGGAATTGTCACGTTGAATTGAGCGACCACCACGTTGGTCTTGACCCAATCCCATACTTGGAAAACTCCATCTTTCATCCTATTAAAATAAAATATTGCATGTGGGTGTAGACATGCACCGTCTCCTTGCAACATGATATATGAAATAATGTATGAGTTATTCTTATGAATTTTAACATGTAAAGCAATAGCATATTGCGGTAAATACATGAATTCGTTGACCTCGATTATAGTTCGTATAACTATAGGTCCGAATACTTTTCCGAGTATTTGTAAAGGCATGTGCCTTATACATGTTTAGTCGATCTTATTGGATGGTCAAGACGAGTTGGTTATGGTATATTCATTATGTCTCATGGTTCAAAATGCTTAATATTGATGCACCGCGTTGCATCCATATAACATGGCTATTATGACGTATGCTTGCAAATTGAGAATTAAAATACTTGGTTGATTGATGCACTTTGGTGAATTTTGTCTACACTTTTGATCATGACTAGGCGCATCCTCCTTGGTATTTGTTTATGCTTTGAAAGTTCAAACGGAATCAGTGGTTTTTAAACAGCTTTAGCTGTACCGACATTCCTACTTTCTCTGCAAGTCTACCAAGTTGGAGTTACCGAAAGGATCATTAGTCGAGATAAGAAATCGAACACCCTGCTGCGTTTAAACGCACCTATGGCTGTCATTGTCATGGTTTTGCATCAACACTTATGCCATTGGATATGGTCTCAACCTTGTTTTCTCACTAAACTTGGGAAAAACTAAACAGCAAATTAAAACATGCACTGTGATCTGAGTTTAATGATCCGTGTGGTGCACAATATACGGATAGAAAGATACGGAAGTCTAATTTCCATAACATCTGACCGTTCATCCATAGCCTTCCTAACAAGGGAGTTATCGCTGTTTTAGTGAACAAAGGTCAAGCTGCACGGAATTTTATTTCCAGCGATTATGCTAACTTTTGTCCCAACCAACTTGGTTCCCATCTTGAATTTGCAAGTGGTCTTATGACACATGTTTTTCAACCTCTTTTTGGCCGAATTTGCCATAGATGATGCAGTTTTTGGCATGCGTTGTACGCTAAACTATCATCTTTCAAAAGTTGAAAAACAGTTTCCTTGGGGAAGCCCAAAATACGCACCCTTATAAGAAGGTCGAGCGTGTGCATGGTAGTGTTACACCATGCTTGTGTCGTAATTTTGCCCCTTAGGCATATAACCTTGCCATGTTATGCACTCAATATGATAGATCATTTTGATCGTATCTGGTATAAAATCTCTATGGTGTTCGCTATGCTCATGTTTGTAAAATTTTGCAAGCGAAATTGAGTGCGTATTAAGCTATTTTCAAGGAACACGATATTTTTGGATTTCGGTTTATAAATCCATTGTGACTATGATGAGTAGGTCATCACAATCAATGAGCGGTATGATGCTCAAGTTGTTGAATGCCGAATGGCGTTTTCTAGTCACATATGTTCCGTAACAATTGAACCATGTTATGACTCAATGATATATATGCCAAAGTGTATCACTCATAGCATCTCATTGTGATTTGTGAGAAATAAAATCTTATGCATCACTTGTATTGGATATATGAAAAGGAAGAATATTCATGAGTCAATATGGTCCGGCTTGCATCGGTTTGTGTAACCAGAAGATGTATTGGGACATTGACACATTTAGGCTTTAATAGTCCGGGGTTTGGACAGTTTGATGATCCATATACCACGGTATTGTCATGGACATCATTTTATTTGAACAAAGAAACCAGTTGGATCAAAGACACCAAAGTACGTTGGTGGAGTCGTGAGCAAGGCTCATGACCGATGATGATATTTATGTCATTCGCGTCTTGTTTTAATAAACATGTGTGACGCCAAAGACCCCCCCCAATGATCCTTCTTATCCATGTTCATTGATTTAAGCCTATTCTTTGGCACGATTAGGAGATGACACCCTCCTATGCTAAAGAGAATAATGTAGCGACTCGCATAAGCATGGTGCTGAGTCCTCCCTTTTCACCGAGTCCTTATACATACATGATCATAAGTATTAGCCTGGGTGGCTTATGATGTTATGATGGTGTTCACAAATGGTCGTACTCAAGTAATAACATTTACATGTTATGTGGTTCCTTTGACAATGATTGATAAGTTGATGAAACCTGAGTTATGGTTGTCCAACTTGCGGACCAGTCATTGTAAAGGTCGGTTCACCCACTTTTTAGACCAAGTCTTAAAGTGAAATTTTAACAAATACTTCCTAACATCCAAGGCTACCTTCTCACAAATTTTGGTGCCATTTGGAGACATGGAAGGAGGTGAACCACTTAAATGAAGTTTTCACATACCACCAGCCGCCCCAACAACTAGTTCAATGTCATTTCGATCGGTTTTTAACCACAAGGTTGATGGTTTTGGAATCCTAAACACCCGTTTATACATGCTCACAAAAATTTTGAGGTGTTTGGGGCTGGTGAAGGGAGTGAACTCTTCAAGAAAGCACTAGAGGTTCGGTAAAACCAACGGCCTATCATCGGTTCAATCGTTTCTTTATGTTCGATCCCGGTGGTGCATGGTGGCGGTTTTGTTGAATTCTCAAGACCAGTAGCTACGGCTATGTAGCATAGGTCAACATGTCATATTCACCTATACCTATCATCATTCAAATGCTTAGTTACACGTGTAACCATATGCATTTTGTTAACTGGATTGTGTTAACACTGAAAACCTTTATCGTCCACATGTTCATGTGCCAAAAGTGCGTCACCACAACGCATTATGACGGGTTATAAATGATGAATATGACATGCGCTTTCACTCATAGTCTGCTTAAAATATACCTTGGCAGACGATCTCGTAAGTCACTTTGATGAGCCAGTCTTCCCGTCGTTAGGGGGAGATGTGAACGATCATGTTCGAGTAGAACGACTTGGAAATTATCGTAGTTTGTCCCTACTGTGTCTCACCAAGTTCCCTAAAGTGACGAGATTAAATACATGCTGCAAACATGTCTGCAAGGATTGTGTCCGGTCATGGACGTTCATCATCTATAAATGGTGATATGGTAACACCACAAATTGTGGTAGATGGTGTTACTAGGCCGTGGATCTCATCGAGTATTGGGATGCCACTTGGTTCGATAAATACTCTCGCTAAGAATGTATGCGAGCTTGGTACATGAAACTTGATCATATGATCAAATGAACTCATCCGTCTCATGTGATTCTGGATTATAGTCATTATTGGGGGACCCCTCAATGAATGCCAATCCATAAAGAGTACTCTATGAATAAAGCCGGTACATGAGGACATGGAATGTGAGTTTAATCGAACCATACTTCGTTGAAAATCTACAACGTTGTAGCCTTGGCCTAAAATGGAAACATATGCGACTCTAGTATAAACAAAGTGATAGCCCTTTGTTGAAGTGGTACCGACACTCCAAAGATAAGATCTATCCGTATACTTTGTTAAAGCGAGTGAGAGAAAGAGTTAAACTCACCTCATGGCGCGAGGTTTCTCATGAACGCACTGTAATCGACTACGATGACACGAAACTTAGTTGTGCTATCGTAATGGATGTTATAGCATCCACTATCTTTTCAGTTAGATAGTTTCCCAAAAACTGACGTGCAGCTTGTGGTTAAATCTTATCTTAGTGGAGAACTAAGTTAAGTGATAAAAATGATCTCGTGGTGGATCAGACTCAAATCAAGTGGCTCCTGACCACGGAGCGCGTCGACAAGTGATTGTCGGGAACGCATACTAAGTATATACTTGATTTGGAAGAGATATGAAGCTTTTGCGTGTAAAACTAAGGGTTTATAGTGATGTACTCTTGTGAGACTAAGAGATTCCGCTAAATCCAAAGTTAAGAATGAAAGGATCTTGGGACACTTGATGATGCGTATTCATCAATCGGTTTAAGGCAATCTAAGGGACGGTTTCCCTAAGAGACGATAAAGTAATGCCTATATGATTCCCAATGATTAGTCGAAGTCATCATAAGACTTGGCTCACTTAAGTGATGATGCAGTCTTAATAAAAGTACGGTATTATGTACTCATGTTTGACTCGATGTACTTATTCGTAATAATCCGGTAAAGCCAATGTGACGATGGCCTAGGATGCGCTCACGCAATGTCTGTGATTGACAAGAAGCTTGAGGCTCGCTCTATCTCGATAAAAAGGACACTTGAAAACTGATACCCGAATCTGCCCAGAATGTGTTGGTCTATCTTCCATATGACCCAAAGGGAAGCTCACTTGATGGAAAATGGTGAAATTGGTACCATTGGAAAGGTTTGTGTCTACTTTCCAAGGAAACCAACCATTTGATCACATCCATCATGTTGAGTGACATATGACTATTGTTGCAAAATAGGACAGGATATGTCCGGTAATTTGCTGAGTCAACTTCGAAAGAGCTTTGTGATCTGCTCAGGTCGATCTAGGTTACGTACTGTATGTGAATGAAAATCTATGGGTGTCTAGTTTTCATAAGTTCTTACAGTTTCGTTGATACCTATTGAATCGAAGAAGTTATGATTGATTTGGTGCATAGAGGTCAAGACTTTGGAAAACATGATAAGTCTTTAGCGACTCTGCACTTTGATGTGTCGCGCTCTTTTTGTCCTTAGACCAAGGTTTGTTTTTCCCATTGGGTTTTCACTTGGTAAGGTTTTTAACGAGGCGACCTATGAGAACATCCAGACAATGATGCGTTGTACTTCTGTTCAACTTAGACCAAGAGGTATTTTTCCCACTGGGTTTTTCCTTGGTATAGTTGTGAGGGCAACTTGGCATCTGACTCCTATGATTTGAGGTACTCATCAGGGGGAGTCGTTATGTATACATCAGGGGGAGTATACACGACATGTTATGTTGGTGCATTGCAATCTTTTCCTCATCAAGCCTTTATTTTTTCCCATGGGGTTTTGTTTTGGCTTGGAATAGGTTTTTACGAAGGCAACATCTTCTGCACCATTGTTGTATTAGTGCTCGACACAGGGGGAGTGTTCCGGGAATTATTATTCCCGTGATGTGTCTTACCTAATACTGATTGTAGATACATAGATGGAAGGTTCTAGATCCTTCTAGAGGTAGTAGGATCCTATTAGATGTCTTACCTTATCTAGGAATCCTATGTATGGAAGGACTCTCATTGTAATGCCTATATAAAGGCCCCTCTATCAGTGTTATGAATACAATTGATTTGCTGTCTTTTACTTTCTCCTCAAACACGAATAAATTAATTCAACAAGGTACCATAAATAGCTGATCCAAATTAATAGCTAAACCAAAAAAATCACACTAACCTTAAGACATTAACTAATTTAATGTTCTAGTTTTCATCCAACTATTTTGGAGGATAAAAATAAAAAAATAAAAAAAACAAGTGTATTGAACTTCAATAAATTTGTGAGAGGTTGACTATTATCATAAAAATATTTAATATAAATAACGGTACGGTGTATTTTTTTCGGTATTTAAGTCAAATATCATACCGCTACCAAAATTTCGGTTTTATAAAAAATAAAAACCCCATATGTCGATTAAAGCGGTTTTTCGGTACGGTTTTATGATGCGGTGTGGTTTTTCGGTTTAATCAATTTTTTTGCACACCCCTAATTAAAGTGGAAGTCTACGGTTCAATTTTAAAAATTAAACTCCTTATTTATTTAAAGCATTAAGTAATAGTAGTTACCAAGACAAAGCACTCCAATTACTTTTGGTTTCTCTCTCTAAGCTGAGTCGGCTAACCTCGCCGGAAAAGTAGGAGTGAAGGAACAACAGTTGAAGACACAAGACGAAGGCGACTCTACGGTTCTTGCTAACATACCATAAGAGAAATGCTACACATACACATATTTATACACATTAATCTCATTCATTTATTTCATGTGGTACTCATTCGTTTATTATGGAATCACATTAAATGAATGGATGAGATATTAATGTGTATGAAAGTGTGTATAAATCAGTATATGTGTAGTATTTCTGCATACCATAAATAGGTCAGTTTGAATCAAATTCTGCCCTCCTCCCCTCTGTTTATCGAGTAGTTTTTTCGGAGAAGATGCCTAGTTCTACCTTCAAATGTAAAGATTTATGAACTTGAGACATATGATCAAATACGCTATACTTTGTTTCTCGCATTGAGGGGTTTCCGGTAGAAATTTTGTAGGTTTTCTGAAAAATTGGCAGTTCCAGAAAAACGTACTTCCATATCAAAAAAGCGGATTCGTAAAACTATTTGGAAGGCGAAGGCTTTGTTTGCATCTTAGTTTATTTGAACCACTGATAAATTTCCTAGGTTTCGGGAGAAGATGCCTACTTCTACCTAGTTTTTCTGAAAAATTTGGTTGCGTCTTAGTCTCTTTTAAATCGATTTTAAATGGATAAAATATGTTGAATATGAGGAAATTTGAGAGGGGGGGTTCTGTGTGCATATGAAGCAATGACCTGTTTGTTTGCATTGATTAATAGATAACAGTTTAAGGTCTTATCAGATAAATTCTCTGAAAATCATGAGTACTTTAGTTGGATAATATGGAGTACTTTGGTTCAATAACAATATGATGGGCTGTTTATAATAAGCATGAGCCCAATAGCCTGTTTGAACTAAATTTAGTTGACTCATCTATGTAGACACAGTAATGGGCATTTCTCTGATAATCATGAGGTCTTATCTTGATGGCATGAGTACTACTTGGTAGGATAATATGGAGTACTTTGTGGGATATTGCAACTGTTTGTATTTATTAAACACCTTGGATTGATCCAAAATCACTAGGAAAATAGTGTTAGTATGTATTACTACTTCAACTATATTATCATGGCTACTTTTCTTTATTAAATGTAGATCCATACAAAATGGCGCGGAGGAAATCCGCAGGAAATATATTGGAAATCAACTTAAGCGACAACAATTTCGATACAACATATCCTAAGCAAAAAGGGCTGAAGAGAAGAAGGTTTGATCGATTGCATAAGATATGATCAATGTGATGTTGATTATATTAATGGAGTGTAACTATTTGCTTTAGTTTGGTTTTATATATTGCAAATGAATTTTTGCAATTAATATGTATAATGTTTTGTGAGAATACTGTATTCGATATCTCTGGTTTGATATTTTTGTATTCCATATGTTTCAAATGTGAAGATAATATGTGTTTTAATATGGGAATTTCATATGTTTATTAAGAAAACATGTGCTATTTCATTCTAGATTAATCATAATCAATTAGAGGTTTTGTAATATATGTGCAATTTATGATATATATATATATATATATTATATATATATATATGGATAGGTTCAGGTAGGAAAGTTTTTTTTTGTAGGAAGTAGGAGTGATTGTAAGTCATTGATCCTTGGAGATTAATGGTTCAGATTTCATTATGGTGTGCTAACACGGGAAATTATGAGTGCTAACGAATTTAATTATTGGGGGTACCACTGTAATTTGACTAATTTCACTTATGGGAAGTTCCTAGAATCATGGAAAGTTCCTATATTCATGGGATTTCATATTTTAGGTTAATATCTATTTTTTTATGGGATTTCATATCTTTTAGTCGTTCAAATATTTTATATTTTTGGTATATTTGTTTTTATTTTTTTAAAAAACTAACAATATCTATTTTTTATGGGAACTGTTGTGGTAATCATTTGTTTTGCGTGTGCTGCAAATTGAAAAACAGAGTGCGGTTCTGGTTATGTTCCAATTATGTTTTTTTTGTTATGCTTTATTGTATACAATGCAGTCAATTTTGATACAATGCATTGTGCTTTATTTTTTTGGAAGATAAATAATCATACTCGTTTTCAAATATAGGTACAAAATGATTTTCGCGTCATTTACTAAAAAAATACAATAAGTATAATAAGCATAAATAAAAGAACTATAAAGATGGTATATAGTATCACTGCATTTGTAAATCCCATAACTGCTATGCAAGCATTACATACCATATATACTAGTATTACCTATTAAATGTGCTAACATAAATAACATTTAGTGTAGACTCTACTATTAAAACATTAACAGAAATACAATCTAAAATAACTAGTCTTCATAGTAATGCATGTAAAATATATAACAGGGCCACATTGTGCAATAAATTATTGTTAAAGCAGCTTCAAAACATCCAGTGCTAAAGCAATGCATCAACAATGTTAAAACAAAGTATTAACAATGCTAACTAATGCACTGTATTAACAGTGCTAACTACTAAATCACATCACACTGATTAGCAAAACAATAATAACAAACATGCACAAAAGTTGTCTTAAATGTGCAGAAACATTCACCTGCAGGTGCTCAAAACAAAAATAATGCTGTTTAAAAGTATCATATTTGTGAATATGGAATAATTATGCTAACTACTCCGCGGCCACCTTGCTTCTTGCTCGAAGTTGCATCTTCCATAGTTGAACGACGGCGATTAGTAGGTGGCACTGCAACGGCGTATCCGTGAGCCCTAGTTCAGCGACGCTACAAAGGCGTCACTTATTTCAGCACCGTCTCTCGATTCGAATCTCAAAAAAGTCACCAAAAGCATCGGGAATAGGAATGAGACTCGAGGAACACTGCCAAAATTGGTATGGAATTGTAAAAGAAATGATTTCCCAAAGCTGTATCAACAACCAATTTCTTCAAAGAGAAGAGACCACCACATAAATAGAATACTTATCCACCATCACTCACCCACAACTACTTTTATCATACATTATATAGTACAAAGTTATTCCCCCAAACCACAAAGCAGACTTGCAACGGACAAAACAACATCTATCTCCATTTCCAAAACTGGATCAAGATTTCACTGCACAATTATACTATTAGATTCAATAACTACATGTGCAAGCAATACCTATGAAAAGTCCTAACAGAAGTACCATTCACGGCACAATTATACTATTAGAATATTAAAATAAATACTATTTGTATTAACTATTATAGATAGTAATTTATGTAAAATATGTAAATCATGCAGTGCTACAGCAATGTATTAACAATGTAAAATTTTATAAATTTAAGTGCTAACTATCACACAAATCGCATCATAATAATTATCAAAACAATATTATCAAAGGTGCTAAAATGTTCTTCAATATGTGCAGAAACCATCACATAAAGGTGCTGAAAACAAATACATCAGGGTAGCAGTTCCCTAACTCGTATTCTCTATGAGCAATTCGTCAATGCCCCTCTCCCCACTATCTCAAATGAAAAATAAATGGAAAGTAATTATTTGAATTTGTTTCCGGCATGTGCACTGAAATTTTATTGCGTCAAGCATAACCGGATCTAGCACCTCATATCTAGTGAAGCCTAAATTTGGTTTTCAAGTGAGACTTCATGCTCATACCTCTACTTTCTCCAAGAGGGTTTAACATCAGAGGAAATAGCTAGGAGAGAAACGGAACAATTGTGCAGACTAATTACAAAAATTGTGCTAACTACTCACAAGAATGTGCTAAACTTTAGAACAGTGTCCGAGTCAATGCAAAATCGAAAAATAATACTTTCACATTAAACAAATAGAGGCAAACACACACCCATAACCGAAAAACGACAAATTTGACGAGAATCGTTCAAATTAATAATTATATGAACAATCCTCAAACGAAAAGCGACAAATTTAACATTATTCGATCTATATACACTCAACATCCATACCTTTACTTGACAAAGTTTGCTTCTTGCTCGGAGTTGCGTCTTCCATGGCTGAACAACGACGTTTAGTAGGCATAGAGGATGGGCTGCAACGGGGTGCCCTACTACAGTGGCGGCGACTTCATCCATTTCAGCAGCCGCGGAGTGCCCTAGAAGAGAAGCGGCGGCAGCTAAAATTCTTGAATGGCGGCGGCCGCGGCTGGGTGCATTATAACAGCGGAGACGGGGGCTTCCCCTACTATATCCGCGACGACGGCACAAATGGGAGCAAGAAATTGAGAGGAGAAAATGAGAAGACACAAATAGGGGAGCTAGAAATCAGTAGTGGTAGTTCAGAAGCGGATTGACTATGGTGGAAACACACTTAATGGTGAAATCTAGAAACCAATTGCATTATTAAGTAATTTCATTGCATATTTGTTATTATTTGTTGCATCAAGCTGGTCGCTAGTATATGCAATAAATAATGCAATAAAAAAATACATAAATACATATAATTCTACTCATCTACAGCCGTTAGATCACTAATATCAATGGCCTACAAAAGTTTCTAGATTTCACAGGGTAATTAGTTTTCATATGACCTATTTCCTTAAATTGAGTATCCTTGAAAAAAATGGGGAAGTTGAACACAAAGGAGTGAGAATAAATATACATTTCACAATTACCCTCCATGAAAAAAATGGATGAATAAATGATGATGTCACCACCATTTTTTGTTTAATCTGGACCATAGATGTTTGATGGATGTAAGGATAGGATGCATTCCTATTTCTTACACTTATACCATTTCACTCCATAACCCACATATATATATATATGATCAAATGAGAATGGTTCTTATCTTGCGAATTGCGAATATGCATGAGTTTTGTACTAATTATGCATGAAATATATGCATTTCGTGCATCAAAATTGCAATGAATTAAAATATGCATTATATGCATCAAAATATCGATGCATTAAAATATGGCATTATATGCATCAAATTTTTGTGAGAATAAATCCAGTCCATCCATTTATCAAGATATATGGATAAAATTCATTCTTATTTCCTACCTTAAATTGCATTCTCACCTGAAATAATATATGTTATACCAGTTTATTGAAAAAGTTATGGGGGTTGGGGGGTCAATTAATTTAGTTGTTCTGTACTCCATAGAGCCATATTGTTTTATTTTTGTGAGACTTTAATGAGACATATTGTTTTATTTTTGTGACAAGACATCATGGCCCGTGCGATGCGCGGGCTTTGTTCACCGTAAAGAATTATCGGTTTTGCAAGGGTTATGCGTATTTAGTTATTGTGCTTAGTTTCGATCAAGTACTCGACTGAATAAAGAAAATTTGTTTAAGTAAATTTTTGTAAATAAAATTGTTTCAATAAAAATGCATCAAATACATGAGTGACTTTCATCACCATAACGCAATACATGCTATTTCAAAAATAAAATTTATACTACACACAAACTTAGGTCTTTTTATTTTATCTCTTACACCAAAATTGATGTACCAGCTTCGAGTCTTGTATTTCATTTGTAACGATTCCGTTGTTACATCTCCAAGTGATTTTTGCTTGAATAACAAATTCTCCCAGATACGTGATAACGAGGCGAGTTCCATTGCACAACCCTTGTGGTTAATATGTATTAAATGCATCAAGTCCTTAAAAACTTGATGATTGTAGATGCTCTAAGTAAGTATGTATGCTTAATATTTTAAGACCTCCGTGAAAGTCACAAATGATTTATAATATAGTAGAGGTTATCATAAATATTAAACACTTTTTACAAAAAATATAATTTGTGATTATAAATACTCACGTTTAATGATGAAACTCAACATTTATATATTAAAGGACACGGTACCATGACTTCAGCTAAATAGCCACCTCAGCATCTCACTTTTAACACTCACACACCAAGATACTTTCTTTTTCAAGGCTTGAGCTATTTCAACTTTTTGGGTTAAAAGCGGTAGATGACAAATCGTGAATGTAAAATACGCAACAGTTCTCTTTTTAAAATATGTCATTATTTAGACCTTTTAAGAAAAAAAAAGGTAATATCATAATATTGAGACCTTTATTTATTGAGATTACTTACATAACTTTTGTTGAAACTCAACTCTCGGATTTGAATAGTTAAAAGGATTATAACACAGATTAGTGACCTTGTGAATTGATGATATTTGTACCAAAACTCAATGGCAAAATATAACCATGGTCTTAAAAATTCCTTAATCTACCGGAAAACTAATGTTTTAGTTACAAAACTCTTCGGGTTCTTATAATTAAAAAGACTCTCCAAAGTTTAAAGATCTTTAATGTGACTTGCATACCAAAAGTTAGACGTTACTCTTTTTTCTTGCAAACCAAAGATCATGTAATGGAAAACTAATGTTTTAGTTACAAAACTCTTCGGGTTCTTATAAATTAAAAAGACTCTCCAACTTTTCAAAATCTCTAATGTCACTACGGAACTCAAAACTCAACTTAAATCTTCAATTGAAGAACTTTAATGTCATGAAACTTTAAAAGTTATTAAAAGCTTTCAAATGAAGCTCTAGATTAACGGCCTCATCAAGCTTCACAATTTTGCATAATAGAGTTTCTTAACTAATGTCATTAATGCTCACATTAAAACATGAAACTCGTTCTTTATATATAGAGAGTTTCTTAGCTAATGGCATTAATGCTCATATTAAAACATGAAACTCATTCTTTATATATATAATATATAGATTATTATATTGGTTGGGTTTATTGAAGTAGACATATACAACTTGGTGGACTTGTGAAATAGGGGAATATAAAAACACCTCTTATAACAAAAATATATATATTTTTTTTTTGTTTAATATGTCTACTTCAACTTGGTAACAAATGATAAACATGGGAATAACAAATCATATGAAATAGCAAGAACAAAGAATCGATAACAATACAAATCATTTATTTTTGTTTTGTTTAATATAACAATACAATTCAAGTGAGAATGGATGCAAGAACAAGAATCAATACCACAAACCAATACAAGATTATAACCAAATCTTTCATCTAAATCTGACTGTTCTTAAGAATATATTCTCTCTGAATAAATCACATAAACAACAAAGCCACATATAAACCACGACGAACAGCAACTCAGGAACAACTTACTGAAGTGAACTGAATACCTCTATCTATGGCTTCAAAACGACGAACATCTACTCCATTTTCTTCAAAGAGGGAAAGGAAAGAACCTTACAAGGGTTAGGGAAGACAATAAATGGTACTACTATAACGAAGAACAAAAAGTATAATGAATGACCTTTATAATAATGACTAACAGTCAGAAAATAGCTGATAAGAAACCTGATTATTAGTACAATTAAGGCAAATTAGTAAACAAATATTGACAACTCACCAATCCATGAATCAATTTAAAGAATTTGTATTCAGGGAGCAACAAGTCCATAAAGTTGTTTGTACCAATCATTTTTTTTCCTTCTATATTGTATTTTTTTGGGCATTTCCCTATCAGAGAATATCTTTTCTATTATTTTAAGAGCAATAGACGATAGAAGTCACTAAAGTATTTCCTGCGGTCTATTACTCATTATTTATTATTAATATCCTTCTGTATTTTTCCTTCTATATTGAATGACCCCTGCGGTCTATTACTCATTATTTATTGTTAATATTAATTAACTCTATAAATTAGTAATATATAAAAATATTTATAATTATTTTATTTTAAATTTTAATTAAATTAAATTATAATATTTAAAACTAAAATATGTTAATTAATTACTTTCATATTTATAAATATAATTTTTCTAGTAGAATATCAATAAATAAAATATCTGTACGGGTGAGGAGAAAGAATATTTCATTTGGCAGTGGGAGAAATAATTAACAAGATTAAGTTAAGAAGCAATTTATATAAAAATATTTTAGAGATGTTTGATTTTATAATTTAAAAATAATATTAAATTATGAGGCAAAACATATGTAGTGCAGAGTCATTTTTATAGTTAAAGTACAGTATTTAAAAATAAAATAAAAAGTGACAGGAGAAAAAAAGAAAAGAATTGTTGCGTTTGTCGGTCGAGCTGTTTCGCACCTCGTTCAGCAGATAGAGACCCTATGATCGGTCAAAAACTTATCCTAAAAATAGGAGTCTTTGAGTCGCTCGCAAATATATACGAGGTAGAAGTAGTTTGTGGTAAGTTCTACCAAAGTCTTTTCTCTCGAGGATTGTCCAACAGGGCTTCATATAATATTTTGTTACAAATTGCAAGAAATAAATACTAAAAAAGATTATTGGGTTTTTAAATATTAACTTAATTAAAATGCACTATTTTTAATTTAAACTATTTTTATTAAGACTATTTATATTAGAGTATTTATACTAGACTATTTTTATTAAGACTATTTGTATTGGACTATTTATACTAGACTATTTATACTAGACTATTTTTATTAAGACTATTTATATTAGACTAGTTTTAATGAGACTATTTTATATAAGACTATTTTTAACTAGTAAAAAATGAATAGAATTAAAATGAGTTGGGAATTTATAAAATCTAGGGGATTACTGTAATATCCGACTGTAACTTTTCATTTTTTTACCTGTCATTGTATTATTCGGATAATCTGATTATCATGAATCGTTGCATTTAGTATTATGTCGTGGTATTATAAATTTAAATATCATATCGTTGTTATTTCATTTCATATGTGATGATTCGATGTTAATTAGAGTGTTGCATTTTCGAATTTTTTGTTAATGTAGCGTACGCTACACAGTACGATTAACGTACGCTAATCATGTGACTTAGCGTGCGTAAGGTTTCCTCTGTTGCGTGCGCTAAGAGGGAATCGCAAGCGATTGACTTCAGACGTGAACCCCTTAACCGTTAGCATGCATGAGATCTAAGTCTGAGCTGTCGTGTCGGTGAGAATCTACTTTTATTAGCGTGCGTAACCCATTTATCATTAGCGTACGCTAACGGCCTGCGATAATTCAAGACAGTAGCCACTGTAAGCCGCTTACGTACGTAATATCGACCGGATAGCGTACGTAAGTTCATTAGCGTACGCTAATCTGTCCCGATAGCGTGCGCTAAGTCTGCACAGTCTATTTATAGGACCAGCCTGTTTTTCATTTCTTCACAACCCCAACCGAATTTCTCTCTTCACATATCATACCTCTGCACTACCAAAACGATATCAACCTTCACCAACTTGTTTCTAAGCCTTGAATCTTGGAGTGGAGCTCATTTCCTTGGAGAATTGGAGTTGTTTTTGAGCTTGGAATATATTCTCTCATAGCATTAAAGTTGTTCTTCATTTCTGGAGGTAGGTGTGCTTTCTTCTCTGCATTATTTTCTTATGTTGATGATTATGACGAATTATACTTCACCTAGAGTTAGATTAAGCAAGTAAAACATAGTTTTAATCCAACTTTTTTAACACTTCTTGAAGAATATGATAAATGAGGGTTTAGATTAGAGGAGTTCTTGATATTGTAGTAATGGTAACCATGTTTGTAATTGTCATTACTCATCTTCTGGACGAATTTAGCTCAGTAGGACATTGTTGGATCGGTTAGTTTCTTCATAACTGGATTTAATCAAGAACTTGATATCATGGAGTGTTTAAACACCATTTTAGGTATTTATTTACCTTGAGAAGAACTTGATAATGTTAAAGATAAGATTAGATGATCTAGTTCAGAAATCTTAGAAGCTTTAACAAATCATATTGGTCCAGTTTCACAAGTCTTTGAAGAATGATAAGGATCTTACAACAATAACTTTTCATTAATCTATTGTGTTGATAACTTAGAATGTGGTTCATCATCATGCTAAATAGATAGTGTTCTTAAGTAGATGATGTTGTTTATGAATGATACTATCATGGTAGATTGAGTATCAAATTCATTATGACTATCCTTTTATTAAAGTAGATGTTGTAGAACATGAGAATTTGATTTAAACCAATTTCATTGGCAAATTGAAGATGTTTTGTTCATAGAATAACAAGGGAATTAAAGGACACTTTTGGTATGGTAATCCGATTTTGGAAGATAAATTAGTTGCAATGAAACCTTTCATTAATCGTTAAGGTATTCATTGGGGTGGAATGAATTATTCGAGTAGGTTGCGGGCGTCGTTTCCTACGAATTGATATTAATATTGTGTGAATATGTTATTGAATGAATTACGTTTCATTCAAGGTTGCTTGTTCGATTGAGTGTTTAACCGAGGATACCGTCCGTTTGATCATTTGGAAAAGGACTATCTTTCGCTTACGGATTTGAGGCAAGTTATCTTGCTTGGTTATAATGATGATTAGATTCTTCTGATGGTTATATTTTTCATATGTATGAATTGTTCATGAAATGTTTGTCGTGATTTGACATTGTCCTTGACGTTATTCCATTTTCTTCATGGGGTTGCATTCCCAAGTACGTCGTTTTGAATCATTGATCTCGTTGGCCTTATTTTCACTTCGGTGAGTTTTCTTGATCCTTAATCGGATATGTGTTTTGTTGAATTCGTCGTCATGTTGTATCGTGACATATCCGGAATCATATCTGCGTTCCGATTGGTTATTGTGTAGGATTTTTAGCCAGGCACATATAGTCATTGGTGGATATTATTCTGCATTGGACTGTGCACGCGGGACGTAGTTTCGTGAGGCTAATTAGGTACATTGTCCCACGTATATTTCTGGATTCCGTATACGGGGCGGACATGTACACGGACACATTTCCGGATCGGGCGTACTGTGATGTCCATCTTTGAGCCATACTGTAAATCGTCCATAGTATTGGATGCTTGTGACTGATCGTTTCATACGCCCGAGGGGTATGATTGATAGTCGGAATGATTTCTTTGAAATCTATATATGTGAATTGTATATGTCAGAAGAATTGATTATCATGTATATCTGACCCTGTGTTGGGCGAAATACTTGTATTGTATTTTAGGTCGAGGCAAAGGCAAGGCACGGGAAGAGCATGTCGACGGCGAAGGGTTCGAGGGATACTAGTTCGGGGGGCCCCACATCTCTTGTTATCCGGTTATGTTAAACCGTGTTATGTTATTTCCTGTTTCATTTAAATTGCTATTTGGTTGTATTTGACATTTGAAGTATTTTCCATTTCCATATGGTTTATACTTGTTTTTGGATCCTGTGTATTGTAAGGCCGTTGGCCATGTTTTAATAAGCTCCTAATCGGAGTAATGACTATTCATTGTGGTTCGGTATCACAAAAAAAAAATATTTGTTTAATCTGTTTTGAATATCGCCTGGTGGGTCCTAGTGTGGGATTCACGGCACTGTAATAGCCGCTTTTTGGGGTGTTACAGAAGATGGTATCGGAGAGTTATTTTTTTTTATGAGTCATTGAGAAATGAACTAGTATCAAGAGACCTTCGTGTCACGTGTGACCTGTGCGAGCGCCTTACCCTACGAGCCAAATACGGTATGTACTTTAAGAGCCATGATTTAATTACTGGCATGATATTGATATCAGTATGGGTCTCCTTATTGATCATGTTATTTCGAGGAATTGTGACAGGATTTATCTGATTGATAATCCGAGGTAAATGCTGAATTTATTATACAATTGAAATTGTTCGAGTTGACACCGATATGATATTCGGTGCGACATTTGTGGTATCGCTAACCGTTTTCCTTGAATATGTGATTCCTTGTTTCTATTAACTTAGCATGAATTTTAGTATCTTGAACTGTACTTATGGTTATCATTATGATTGATTCTTTCAGTATGGAAAGAAACCTGAGGGGTCGTGGCAGAGGGGGACGAGGCCGCGGAAGGGGCCGAATCCCGATACCTCGAGCCAACAGATGCGCGAATGCGGATCAGAGTTCCGCAAACAGTGGTTCACCTTCTAGGGAACAATCGCACCACAGTGGGCGCGGGGATGCGCGTGTCGATCCTTACGTCGTAATGCAGGGCATGATGACACAGATGACCCAGATGGGTCAACTAATGGAAGCTATGCAGAGGGCCGCTACTGGCCAGCAGCAGGGGGCTCATCCTCCTCCTGTGATTGGCGGACCCGTGAGTCGGATTATCAGCGACATCTCTCGCCAGCGACCACCGACTTTTGAAGGCTCCTCTGAGCCTGCTGACATTGTGCATTGGATCGAGCATTTTGAGAAACTTTTCCAGATGGTGGACTGCCCGGAAGAGAATCGCGATTGATGGCCGCGTATTACCTTGGCAAAGGCGCTCACACCTGGTGGCTTTCAGTAAGGCCAGCTGATGGTGTTTACACTTGGGAGGAATTTAAAAACCTCATGTTAGACCGTTACTACCCAGGGCCACTCCGCGAGGCCAAACTGTCGGAACTATTGAACCCCGACCCGTCTGAAGACGATGATGTATTATCTGTTGCTGAGAAATTCCAGGCACTCCTTCCTTTTGCCACGACAATTATCCGAACAGAGGCCGACAAGATCAAATACTTTCTCAAGAGGCTTAAACCCCGAATGAGAATGCAGCTGTTGAATCACCACTGTACTACCTTACCAGAGTTCATCGAGAAGGCTCTGGAGTACGAACTCACCGCGAAGGAGATTTCCAAGAAACAACCCCAGTCCAACAACAAAAGGTCCAAGAACCAGAACCAGACTGAGAGTAATCGGGGGACATTCAGGAAGCCCCAGTCATTGCCAAACCCTTCTGATCGACCACCCATGGCGTCAAAGCCCGCCGGATCGCACTCTCGAGCGGTTCCCTCTTCCATGGTGTGCCATAACTGTGGGGGCCAGGGGCATATCAACTTCAATTGCCCAAAGCCTGCCATCACATGCCATACTTGTGGGAAGAATGGTCACCGTGCTCATTTTTGCAGGAGTGGGCCCGGACATTATCTAGTGGCGTCTCATGCTCCAGTTCAATCTTCTGTCCAAAACCGGACGCCTCCGTCCGCTTCCTTTCAGACCACCGGGGCGAATAGGGGAATGGGCCGTGGGAATCAAAGTGGTACACCTGGTGCCGGTACTGCGAAACCCAGGATTTACGAGATGAAGAAAGCTGATGATCCCGAGGCCAGCATGATTTCAGGTATACTCGAGATCCACTCCCAGCCTGTATGTGTTCTTTTTGATACCGGTGCTTCACACTCCTTTATATCTTCTTCTTGTTTAAGTCGTTTGCCTCTAGACCATGTTATCAATTGTGAGCCCTACGTGATTGGTCTACCTGATGGTAGAAGAATTACTGGAAATCGTGAAGTCCAGGACTGTCCGATTCGTTTGAACGACCGTGAGTGGTTGTCAAATCTGATTGTAGTCAATCTACCTAAGGATGATATAATCTTGGGTATCGATTGGATGGATCGTCATGATGCAATACTCAGTGTCCGCAAACGGATGGTTACCGTCACTTCTGATGATGGATTCGAGTGTATTTTTCGAGGTGATAATCCCACTGCTCGGGAGAGTCATCAGCGCTATGAAAGCAGTGAAACTGCTTAATCAAGGGTGTATTGGTTATTGGTGCTACATGACCAAAACAGCTGATCGACCAGTTGAATTGGCCGACATTCCGGTAGTCCGAGATTACCCCGATATATTTCCAGACGAGTTACCAGGCTTACCTCCTCATCGTGACGTGGAGTTTATTATTGAGTTAGAACCAGGTACGTCACCGCTCTCAAAAGCACCGTACCGTATGGCTCCGACTGAGATGCAAGAATTGAAGAACCAGCTGGAGGAGTTGACTGACAAATGCTATATTCGACCTAGTGCGTCCCCTTGGGGAGCACCAGTGTTATTCGTACGGAAGAAAGATGGATCTCTACGCTTATGTATTGATTACCGTGAGCTAAACAGGGTAACCATCAAGAACAAGTATCCCTTGCCTCGTATTGATGATTTATTAGACCAACTTCAGGGAGCTGCCGTGTTTTCGAAGATCGATTTGAGATCTGGTTATCATCAGTTGAGGATTCGAGAGTCTGACATTTCGAAGACAGCATTCCGTACTCGCTATGGGCATTATGAGTTCGTGGTGATGCCATTTGGACTGACTAATGCACCGGCAGTATTCATGGAGTTGATGAATCGAGTTTTTATTAACTATCTGGATCGCTTTGTAGTCGTTTTCATTGACGACATTCTGATTTACTCTCGCGATCACGAAGAGCACGAGCGTCACCTTCACCAAGTTCTCGATACTTTGAGGCGGGAACAACTTTATGGGAAATTTTCTAAGTGTGAATTCTGGATGCCTGAGGTTGTCTTTCTCGGGCATGTGATATCAGCCGAAGGGGTGAGAGTGGACCCACAAAAGACGTAAGCCATTCGATATTGGCTACCACCAAAGAACGTGAAGGAAGTACGTAGTTTCCTCGGCCTAGCAGGTTACTACCGACGATTCGTAGAAGGATTCTCTAAAATTGCGAAACCAATGACTAACTTACTGCGAAAGTACAAGAAGTATTTGTGGTCAGAAACATGTCAGAAGAGTTTTGATGAGCTCAAGAGTCGATTGATTTCGGCCCCTGTTTTGGTCTTACCAAAAGGAACGGAAGGATTTGTGGTGTATAGTGACGCGTCGAGACAGGGTCTGGGATGTGTACTAATGCAGGAAGGGAAAGTGATTGCCTACGCATCGAGACAATTGCGACCCTATGAAGTTAACTATCCGACCCATGACTTAGAGTTAGCAGCCGTGGTGTTTGCTTTGAAGATCTGGCGTCACTATCTTTATGGGGTTTCCTGCCAGATCTTTACAGACCACAAGAGCCTAAAGTACATTTTTACTCAGAAGGAGTTAAACATGAGACAGAGAAGGTGGCTAGAATTAATCAAGGACTATGATATCGAGATCCTTTATCATCCAGGTAAAGCAAATGTGGTTGCCGACGCATTGAGCCGTAAAACCATGCAGGAGCAGATGCTGAGCCGTTTGACAGCACAGAGAGAGTTGCAGTTGGACCTTATGAGGTCATAAATTGAAGTTTGGTTACAGCGTGTTCAGGGACAACTTTGCACCCTTGAGATTTCTTCGTCTCTTGATGATATGATCAAATCGAAGCAAGTTACGGACCCATTCTTATCTCGAGTTCGGGATGAAGTAACTCAAGGGAAAGCCCCTGGATTCGTGATCCACGAGGATGGATTGATACGTTTTAGAAATCGAGTTTGTGTACCCGCTGACGAAGAGTTGAGGAACTCTATCATGAGAGAAGCCCATGCTACCCCGTACTCTATTCACCCGGGCTCTAGCAAGATGTATAAGGATTTGAAGTAGAATTATTGGTGGGGGAATATGAAACGTGAGGTTGCCGAATTCGTTTCGAGGTGTTTGACCTGTCAGCAGGTTAAGATTGAGCACCAGCGACCCGCAGGAATGCTGAAACGGCTCCCGATTCCTGAGTGGAAATGGGAGGACATATCTATGGATTTTATCACTAGCTTGCCGACGAGTCGTCGAGGAATGAATACGATTTGGGTGATTGTGGACCGTCTGACCAAATCAGCCCACTTCTTGGAGATTAAGGACACGTGGGGCCCCGAGAGATTGGCCCAGCTGTTTATTAAGGAAATTGTGAGACTACACGGTACCCCCAAGAGCATTGTATCAGACCGTGACGGGCGATTTGTGTCACACTTCTGGAAGGCAGTTCATCGTGCGATGGGCACGCAGTTGAATTTCAGTACGGCTTTTCATCCACAGACTGATGGTCAGTCGGAGAGAACCATCTAGACTCTAGAGGATATGTTGAGAGCATGTGCTCTTGATTGGAAGAACGATTGGGAAGCCCAGCTGCCTTTGGTGGAATTCACTTATAATAATAGTTGGCATGCTTCGATTCAGATGGCACCGTATGAGGCATTGTATGGCCGTCACTGTAGGTCCCCTTTGTGTTGGGACGAACTGTCAGAATCTCTGGGTACGGAACCCGATATGTTGTTAGCCGCCCGTGAGAAGATCACTTTGATTAAGAGTCGGTTGTTAACGGCTCAAAGTCGACAGAAGTCTTATGCTGACCATCGTCGACGACCGCTTTAGTTCGAGGTTGGTGACCATGTGTTAATGAAGGTGTCTCCTACTCGAGGTGTTTTTCGTTTCGGGAAGAGGGGCAAGCTGAGCCCAAGGTACATTGGGCCGTTTGAGGTTCTGGAGCGTGTAGGTGATCTGGCCTATCGAATAGCCTTGCCACCGACCTTGAGTAAGATTCACAACGTGTTTCATGTCTCCCAGTTGAGGAAATATGTTACTGATCCGAGCCATGTACTTCAATTCGAAGATATTGAATTAGAAGAGGATCATTCGTACGAGGAGCGTCCTGTATGGATACTCGAGAGAAGGATCAAGCAGTTGCGGAACAAGACGATTCCCCTACTGAAAGTTCAGTGGTCACGACACGGAGTCTAGGAGGCTACGTGGGAGACCGAGGATAGTATGCGAGCGAGATACCCCGAGTTATTTACCCCTTAGTTTCGAGGACGAAACTCTTTTTAAGGGGGGGAGTATGTAATATCCGACTGTAACTTTTTATTTTTTTACCTGTCATTGTATTATTCGGATAATCTGATTATCATGAATCGTTGCATTTAGTATTATGCCATGGTATTATAAATTTAAATATCATATCATTGTTATTTCATTTCATATGTGATGATTCGATGTTAATTAGAGTGTTGCATTTTCGAATTTTTTGTTAATGTAGCGTACGCTACAAAGTACGATTAACGTACGCTAATCATGTGATTTAGCGTGCGTAAGGTTTCCTCTGTTGCGTGCGCTAAGAGGGAATCTGGCAGCAGTTGACTTCAGCACGTGAACCCCTTAACCGTTAGCATGCATGAGATCTAAGTCTGAGCTGTCGTGTTGGTGAGAATCTACTTTTATTAGCGTGCGTAACCCATTTATCATTAGCGTACGCTAACGGCCTGCGATAATTCAAGACAAGAGCTTGTAAGCCGCTTACGTACGTAATATCGACCGGATAGCGTACGTAAGTTCATTAGCGTACGCTAATCTGTCCCGATAGCGTGCGCTAAGTCTGCACAGTCTATTTATAGGACCAGCCTGTTTTTCATTTCTTCACAACCCCAACCGAATTTCTCTCTTCACATATCATACCTCTGCACTACCAAAACGATATCAACCTTCACCAACTTGTTTCTAAGCCTTGAATCTTGGAGTGGAGCTCATTTCCTTGGAGAATTGGAGTTGTTTTTTAGCTTGGAATATATTCTCTCATAGCATTAAAGTTGTTCTTCATTTCTGGAGGTAGGTGTGCTTTCTTCTCTGCATTATTTTCTTATGTTGATGATTATGACGAATTATACTTCACCTAGAGTTAGATTAAGCAAGTAAAACATAGTTTTAATCCAACTTTTTTAACACTTCTTGAAGAATATGATAAATGAGGGTTTAGATTAGAGGAGTTCTTGATATTGTAGTAATGGTAACCATGTTTGTAATTGTCATTACTCATCTTCTGGACGAATTTAGCTCAGTAGGACATTGTTGGATCGGTTAGTTTCTTCATAACTGGATTTAATCAAGAACTTGATATCATGGAGTGTTTAAACACCATTTTAGGTATTTATTTACCTTGAGAAGAACTTGATAATGTTAAAGATAAGATTAGATGATCTAGTTCAGAAATCTTAGAAGCTTTAACAAATCATATTGGTCCAGTTTCACAAGTCTTTGAAGAATGATAAGGATCTTACAACAATAACTTTTCATTAATCTATTGTGTTGATAACTTAGAATGTGGTTCATCATCATGCTAAATTGATAGTGTTCTTAAGTAGATGATGCTGTTTATGAATGATACTATCATGGTAGATTGAGTATCAAATTCATTATGACTATCCTTTTATTAAAGTAGATGTTGTAGAACATGAGAATTTGATTTAAACCAATTTCATTGGCAAATTGAAGATGTTTTGTTTATAGAATAACAAGGGAATTAAAGGACACTTTTGGTATGGTAATCCGATTTTGGAAGATGAATTAGTTGCAATGAAACCTTTCATTAATCGTTAAGGTATTCATTGGGGTGGAATGAATTATTCGAGTAGGTTGCGGGCGTCGTTTCCTACGAATTGATATTAATATTGTGTGAATATGTTATTGAATGAATTACGTTTCATTCAAGGTTGCTTGTTCGATTGAGTGTTTAACCGAGGATACCGTCCGTTTGATCATTTGGAAAAGGACTATCTTTCGCTTACGGATTTGAGGCAAGTTATCTTGCTTGGTTATAATGATGATTAGATTCTTCTGATGGTTATATTTTTCATATGTATGAATTGTTCATGAAATGTTTGTCGTGATTTGACATTGTCCTTGACGTTATTCCGTTTTCTTCATGGGGTTGCATTCCCAAGTCGCTGCTTTGAATCATTGATCTCGTTGGCCTTATTTTCACTTCGGTGAGTTTTCTTGATCCTTAATCGGATATGTGTTTTGTTGAATTCGTTGTCATGTTGTATCGTGACATATCCGGAATCATATCTGCGTTCCGATTGGTTATTGTGTAGGATTTTTAGCCAGGCACATATAGTCATTGGTGGATATTATTCTGCATTGGACTGTGCACACGGGACGTAGTTTCGTGAGGCTAATTAGGTACATTGTCCCACGTATATTTCTGGATTCCGTATACGGGGCGGACATGTACACGGACACATTTCCGGATCGGGCGTACTGTGATGTCCATCTTTGAGCCATACTGTAAATCGTCCATAGTATTGGATGCTTGTGACCTATAATGCACGGATTCTTTAAAATTGGGCAGTATGCAGTATCGGATACTGTATGGGTGCGGGTGCGGGTGCGATTCGCGTGGGATTCGCACGGGATTCGCCACGTGGCGAATCCGTGCAAAAAAAAAAAAATTCGGACTCGCGTATCCTGCCACAGGATACGCGTCAGATACTGGCGTATCCCGTGCTGTGATACGCGAGTCCGAATTTTTATGTTTTTTTTTTTAAAGATTTTTATAATTTTTAAAAAAGTAAATCAAATAAATTAAAATACAAAAAAGTAAATCATTTAATAAGTAATTACTTTTACCTTTAGGTATTCACGGACAACATTAGAAAGCTCACGCTCAAAGCCATTTTGAATTGTTTTTGTATGACTTGTTTTATGTATTTGAATTGATTTTATGGTGATATTTGAATTGTTGTTTTTTATATTTAACAAGTGTTATATATAATAAAATATAAAATAAACAGACGTATCCTTGCCGTATCGCACCCTAATATTTTCAAAAAACCGTATCCCCGCACCCGTATCTGCCCGCACCCGCACCCGCCCCCCCGCACCTGTGCAACATAGCTTGTGACTGATCGTTTCATACGCCCGAGGGGTATGATTGATAGTCGGAATGATTTCTTTGAAATCTATATATGTGAATTGTATATGTCAGAAGAATTGATTATCATGTATATCTGACCCTGTGTTGGGCGAAATACTTGTATTGTATTTTAGGTCGAGGCAAAGGCAAGGCACGGGAAGAGCATGTCGACGGCGAAGGGTTCGAGGGATACTAGTTCGGGGGCCCCCACATCTCTTGTTGTCCGGTTATGTTAAACCGTGTTATGTTATTTCCTGTTTCATTTAAATTGCTATTTGGTTGTATTTGACATTTGAAGTATTTTCCATCTCCATATGGTTTATACTTGTTTTTGGATCCTGTGTATTGTAAGGCCGTTGGCCATGTTTTAATAAGCTCCTAATCGGAGTAATGACTATTCATTGTGGTTCGGTATCACAAAAAAAAAATATTTGTTTAATCTGTTTTGAATATCGCCTGGTGGGTCCTAGTGTGGGATTCACGGCACTGTAATAGCCGCTTTTTGGGGTGTTACAATTACGGGTTCATTAAATTAGGTATTTAATTAAGTATAGGAATTGATTTATATGGATATAAAAGAAAAACGAATATTTATCGAGTAATCAACTTTTCACCTCATAACTTTCGTATTCAAAGATGTCTTAATCACTTTCGCTTTTTTAAGATGTTGATAACAAGATTAACACTTGATAGATTGAAAAGATGTGTTTCCAATACACTTAACAATCAATCAAGGAGGTTTCACTAGTATAAATAGGATATGATCAATCTCTATTTAAACCAATTAGTCCTTTCATTTCTCTAACTTGACTATTTTTAGGATAAACGATCGTTCATCGAGTAATCAACTTTTCACCTCATAACTTTCGTATTCAAAGGTGTCTTAACCACTTTCGCAATCTTAAGATGTTGATAAGAAGATTAACATTTGATAGATTGAAAAGATATGTTTCCAATTCACTCAACAATCAATCAAGAAGGTTTCATTAGTAAAAATAGGATATGATCAATCTCTATTTAAACCAATTAGTCCTAAAAATAGTTTAAATCAATCAAATACTCAATATATAACCTAATAGAAATCCTCCTTCCCCTAGGAAGAAAGATTAGCTACTCATTGGTTTATACATACTAAAATTATAATAGAAATAATTGATATATGTAATATATAAACTTTTAATTACTAGAACTTAATGACAATAGATAAAACTTACTTGAATATGATGAATCAAAGTGCAAGAAACAAACTTCAAACTTGTTTAAAGGTTACAAGCTTACAAAAATTGAAAGTAAAATACTAAGTAAAATACTAAGTGCTTATTGATCAAGCACTTTTCAATTACAAACTAAATGAAAGAAAAACTTCAAACCGAAAATGAAATACAAACTAAAATTGAGAGTTCTAAGGAAAATATATTGCTAAAAAAAAGGAGTATTTCTTAGCAAGAAGATGATGATTCTTTCTTCATGAGTGAAGGTGTCCTTTTATAGGTGATTTTCAAGAATACAATTGATTATTTAATTCAAAATATCTATTGTAGTATCTTGATTAATTCTTTGTTCACACTTCACCTATGTCTTTGAATTTTCAGATTTTTGACCAAAAAAATATCTTGTGGTTGAGTTCACAAGTTGGTCAAAAGTGGACTATTTTTGCATGGCATCTGTTGAAAAACGGTGATGAAAAATGGCCCAGTTTGCCCCGTGTTGTGCGTCATTTTGTGGTGACTCGGTCTCTTCCGGAATACGCGCGAGGACACGGCGCTAAATGCCGGCCGTGTGTGAAACGGTCCAAGACACGGCCCTTGTTGCGCCGTATGTGAAACGGCCTACATAACACGGTCCTTTTTGCGCCGTGTTGTATGGTCGTTTTGCCTTGAAAAATTCCTGTCGTTGGATTTGATCTATTTTTCCGTCCTTTTTGATGCTTCATGTCAGTAATCTGTAAAATAATCATTTTTAGCTCATGTTTGGACATATCTGTAAAATATGTATTTTTAATCACAAATCGGTACGATTATGTTCGGAAAAAGGAATATTTTGTATATGAATTTTAGATCAATTATGCACTAATCAAATACCCCACACTTAAATTCTTGCTAGTCCCGAGCAAGACTCTTTATTAATCACACACAAAATAAAAATTAAAATAAGACATAAAATAAAAAATAAAAACTAATACACACAAATTTAAGAAAAATAATTATATATAAAGATAAAAAGAGATCAAAATGTCATTAATACACAATAACCAACTTTATACAGTATATAGAAATGAATCAAGATTCAAAATAAATCTACTAACGATTTTGAAGTTAAAACACGGTTTTTATTTTTGTAATTCCAAAATGCAAGGTTTCCCCCCCAAAAGGTTGATTATTTCTTTCCCACTCGTGACTTCACACGAGTCCCTTTAATGGTTGCTGTCGATCAATCGTTTATTTTTCGACTCAATATGAAGAAGAATTTCATTGGCGTCATCAAATATTGTGATTTTTCACGAAATTGAGTGTATTGAAATTCAGCCGCTAATTAATTCAAGTTTGTTCATAAACTACATCCCTTAGTGATAGCTTTCACACCGTTATTTGCTAACGTGTAGCTCTTTTCACCAACACAATTTCTATTTTTTTTTTTAAAATGATAGCTTTCACACCGTTATTTGCTAACGTGTAGCTCTTTTCACCAATTTTTCTGTGAGACGGTGTAACATCCCAATTCACAAATGGGACATTACACGCCGTAGAACCCCCGTGAGGTCTACCAGGCTAACTCGTGACACATGAACCACAATGGTAACCCAAATGGTGGATCCAAAAAGTAAATAAGGTCGTGGCCTCGGCCAAAACATTTTAAACGAAGTACATGAGACATAAGTTAAATACCAAATCGTTGCCCACGCAGTGGACTTAAACCATGTTTTAAAAATAAACAATCTATCTCCAGTACTCAACAGATGCAATGACAAAACAGAAAGATGCAGACTCGAGCCACATCATCATGCCAACCCATCCTTCGCATGCGCATCCCGTGCCAGCTCCTCACTGACTCAAGACTAAATGCATAAGACGCATTTCCCCCATTTAAGGGGTTAGCATTCGAATAGCTAGTGCAAGCACATAATTACACAACATTATATACATACACGATTCAACGCAAATAAATCGTTAGGAAAATCATTTTGAAAATCAATATTCCGGAATATCACATTAACACCAAAACAGTATATCAACAAGTTTTCCACATCACAATTATCCACGCTTGGTAACTCGCGACCGTACCCATTAGTATCGGTCCCCATAGGTCCCGTCGGACCGTCCCCAGGTGAGAAACCACTTCCGCGGCCGTACCCATTAGTATCGGCCCCCAGAGGTCCCGTCTAACCGTCCCCAGGTGGAAGAACATCAACACACGCACCCCAGTCCATTTCCATGGCCGTACCCATTAGTATCGGCCCCCAGAGGCCACACGCCATCCCCAGGTGGAAGAGAAACGATCACAATCGTTCAATAACACCATTTCCATCATTCGCATCAAAATCATATGCACATAACGGAATGTAATACATGTACTTACCTGATTAATACTACGTGAAGGAAAACGGCGAACGGAAAGGTTTTGGCCCGAACAACCTTCACAAATCCGATCCTAACACAATAACGATGGACAACAGTCTTAAAACTACGTAAATGATGGAATACATCCTAGTTTTACCCGCTGAAACCCTTAGTCGAACATAACTTGGGTATCGTCGACTATAAGTGACGAACAATGGAGAACTTGGAGTTTAAAACCACAAATCATCAATAAAATGAAGGATTACACGTGCACGATCGAAGTCTAGCGATAACCCAGTAATAATTCGGACTAAAGGAGTCAAATCCCAAGAAATCCCCAAAATTCCCCCAAAATCTCAAAACAAGGGTTTTGGGAATATTTACCTTGATTCGGATGGTGGAAAGTGATTAGGAACTTGAAGAATTCACACAAGGAATGCACGGTGGTAGTGAATGGTGATCTACAGTCGGAATCGGCCCTAACCCCCGTCTGGAATCGCTCAAAGCCGAGAAGGATAGGAAATGAAGGAAAAATGACGAAGTTGACTGCTCTTGTCCAATTTATATTTAACAGACTTAGCGCACGCTACGCACAAGCATTAGCGTGCGCTAGCGGGGCATGGCAGAACAGTCTGCCTACTGACCTCCCGTTAGCGTACGCAAGCTAACATGGTTAGCGTGCGCTAGCGGGGCATGGCAGAACAGTCTGCCTACTGACCTCCCGTTAGCGTACGCAAGCTAACATGGTTAGCGTGCGCTAGTACTGGGGATTAGCGTGCGTTAACGCTGATTAGCGTCTGTTGCACGGTCCAGCATCAAGCACGAACCCACTGCCCGAAACTGCTTGAAATCGATAGCGCACGCTACGAACCCCAGGTTAGCGTACGCTAACTACACAATGATAGCGCACGCAAGTAAATCCTGAGTAGCGTGCGCTACTCAGGCAGCAGTTCTGCAAGACATCACGCTAACAGCGCAAAAGTGCTGAAAAACGAAGCAAGACCAGAATCCAGAATCATAAACACGTAATAATCAAGATGACAAAGTTGAGCGCTGAAAGGGAATATAATCTCGATCACTAGAGAGTTTGAAACGAAGCAAATAAAGCAAAATTCCCCAAACTTATGAAAATTACAAAAACGGCCCAAATGCCCGAAAAAATCGCGATACATCGACGGATTAACAAACCGAAAGTTCCGGCACGACCAACTCAACCATACAAACTTATACGAATCGAGAAACAACGAAAACGAACAAGTTTTACGAGAATCGAACGCACAAGCGGCAAGATATAATTCAAAATGAAATTATGCAAAAACATCCTCGAAACTCGACCAGACGGAAAAACTCCAAGAACAAAATAGATTCAGAATTCCAAAACAGTGCTAAGCGAGTTGTCTGAAACGAACATACACCAAAAATAGAAATTACCGAAAATAGAAAACACGGATATTACAGACGGCAGCTACGCACCAACAATGGTTAGTCCTTTATTTTTCGCAAAATTTTAAGACCCCCAAAATTAGGCAGCTCTTGCTGCTCAACACTTCTTCTTTTTGTCATTTTTTTTTAGGTGATAACTTTCACACCGTTATTTGCTAACGTGTAGCTCTTTTCACCAATGACTCCTTTTTTTTAGGGAATAGAATTTTCGCAGAAAATCATTTCTTAGTTTAAGCATGAAAAATCAAAAACTCCACAAATTAAGTAAATTTCAGTTCTATTTTTCATCAACCGACTGATTCTTCTTTTCTCAAGTGTTGTGTCAAGAATTAACACTTTCCGACCGGCGATCGCCTCGGAGGTCGGGCGACCGAGTCACTGTCGATCGGCCAAAGCAGATCTGCCGATCAGCGACCAGGCGACCGAGCCATTACCCAGCGAACGAGCTCAATCGGCCAACCGAAGGTCCCAGGATAAGTCCCGGTGCCGAGCGATCGACATCAACATGATCGCCTCTCGGTACTCGGCGACCGACTCCTGGCGACCAATAAGCGGACGACCATGCCGACCGACTTCTGGCGACCGACAATCGGGCTGCCGATCGACCTTTGGTGACCGACCGAATGACGACCCTCAGCACCTGGCCGAGGGCGACCTCGGATGATCAGCTAGAGACGACCGCCTCATGTCGATCACCACCGATGGCCATCCAGTCGGCGAAGGCCGAGCCTCAAGACTGGCACCACGTGCAAGGGCCGAGACAAGATCCGCGAATCTCGGGCCATTGACCACAGCCTGGCAGAATCTCTCCACCAGCCGACAAGCCGCCGAAAGCTGTCAGTAGGGCCGCATGTTGATCGCCCGACACGCTCGCCCCTTATTGTCCGCCACCGTGCCTTTGGAGCTTTGGACGTTAGCCCGACAGCCAGCATCTTCCTTGGACTTTAGCCCGACAGCCCAGGAGATCGGCACATTATTTTATTGGCCGGCGGGCGATCGGCACATTTTTATAATGGCCGAAAGGCGATCGCCCGCCTAAGGACAAGACCCGGCTGTCCCTATATAAACAAGGCACCCTGCTCTCGGCCACTTCTTCTGCAATATCGCGATTTGAGCATACAATACAGTGACAATATACAGCACTTGGCTAATCTCCAACTCTTGGCAACAGCTATCATTCGGTCTTACTTCTCCCTACTATCTCATCCAGAGATTATCGGGACGAAGAACACCAAGCTTCGCTCAAGAGCCGGATTAACAGAGTCTTTTTACACTCATTGTATTTAGATTTCTCTCATTAATACTTGTATCCACGAATATTTGTATTAATAACATCTCGCGAGAGCATTCAAGCCCGGGCCTAACAAACCCGGCAAATCTTGTATTATTTATCTACTCTCGGAAGTGCTCCCGCAATTGTTGTTTGATGCCCGTCATCCAGCAGTATTAATCTTCGGATAAATATTTTGGGCAACAACAATTGGCGCTAGAAGAAGGGGATCCAACCCTCGAATTTTTATACCTACCGTCCCGAAGAACACTCACTGTTCTCGGGGCAGATACTTGAAGTGACACTCACTGCGCTTCAAAGAAATCCTTCAGAAATCATGTCTTCCGCCTCCGCGTCGAAGAAAGCCGCTGACCAGCCGGCGGACTGCTCCCTGGGCCCGAGCCGCACCGATGGTGGAAGGCCGCCGCGTCGAGACGCCGATCCGTCCCGGACGGCGGCCCGAGCTCGCCGATCGGGCCCGAACCAATGAACAGATCGAAGAGGCCATAGCCGCCCTTCAGGAACGACGGAGTGCTCTCGACGCGCCTCCTGCTATCACTCCCTCGGCCGCCCGCCGGAAGTCCAAGCGGAAGCACAAGGCATTACTGGCCGAGCGATCGCCAGGAGGCTCTCGCCCGCAAGAAGAGGCGCTCGGCAGCCGGGGCACGTCTGTCTTCGATCGCCTGGGCAGTGACCCGACCTGGCGACCGGGGCAGTCCGGCCCCAGCTACGAGACGACGGAATTTGAGTCCCTCACCAGGAGCTCGGCCTACCCGGCTCCCACAAGGCGATCCAGCCGCCTGGCTCCAGCTCGCCAAATTCCCGAGGTCGGCAGCAGCGGAGTCCGGAGGTCGGTACACGATCGCCTCGGCCCCCGCTCCCAAAGCCGATCCGCAAGCAGCCGAGCCGCGGCGATTGCCGCAATGCAACGTCAGATCGACGACACGAAGGCGCTCCTGCAATCCGGGTCAGGCACCCTGAAGACGATCGCCGCACTGAGCGAGCCACTCGCGATCGACATCGAGCTCGCCCCGGTGCAGCACAAGATCGCTCCTCCTCAGACACCCGGGTACCAGGGGCGATCGGACCCCCAAACACACCTACATAAGTTCAACATCTACATGACCGGGTGTGGGGCATCAGACGCGACCCGGTGCCGAATGTTCCCTCTGACGCTAGACGACCTCGCCCACCGGTGGTACACCTCATTGCCACCTCGGTCCATTGGCTCCTTTAACGAGCTGGCGCACGTCTTCACGGAGTACTTCGCCACCAGGGTCGTCCGGCCAGAAGGTCGCTTTCGCATGATGCAAATCAAGCAGGGAGAAGAAGAGACCGACTCGGACTACATCGACCGGGTAGACGTGATCATCCTCAACGGCGAGCCCGTAAGCGATGAGACCGCCCTCTACGCGGTCCTAGGAGGTTTTCAGGGCTTCTCGCCTATGTTCAGGCATCTCACGAAGACCCTACCGACGACCTACGCAGCCTTCCGGGCTAGAGCCGCAGATTTCTGTCTGTGCAAAGGCTTCTTCTTAGCCTAGGAGTTCCGCGATCGGCGCCCGAGCGACGACCTCCAGTCTCGGCCCGAGCGATGACCTCCGGTCTTCCCGCCCGGTCACTACTATCCAGCAGAGCCGGAGGACTCGCTCACCGCCTACTGATCCAACATTCTAAATAAGGGACTAACTCCCGCCGATCGCCGATATCGACCTACGAATAAAGCGATCGGTGCCGAGTGGCGATCGCCACCTCTTCCGCCCGATCGCCGATCATCACGCTACATCATCGGCAACCCGGCGACACGATCGCCATCTGATCCAAAGATATAACATGACGGACTAAGGCATAAGATCGCCTCCACCGCACATCATAAAGCCATGGCCCCGGGCATCGATGGAACCGGGCCGCTTCGGCCATGCAAGGTCCCTTTCGCCGAGATCGCCCGCCTTCGTTTAAATACGAGGCCGGCGTAGTCCGAGGGCTCTCCAACATTAATCGGTGGACACATGCCACAACCCCGTCTCAACGTACACCGTCGAGGTCGGCCATCTCCATGGTGGCCGAGGTGGAAGCAGAGCTAACAAGCCGCGGCGTGGAGTTGATTCATCCGACGCCGCCTCGCGCAAGGACTCCTCTAGACCGAGACCGCACGCCCTTCGTTTAAATACGAGGCGGCGCGGCCTATGAGAGGACCCTCATAATAAAGTGAGTCACGGGACACTCAATGTCTTCGCGCACCAAGACACGGTCATGGAGTCGGTCCATCGATCTCCGCGACTGTGCACGATTCCTCAAACAAAGCGAAACCACCAAGTTTCCAAGGGGGATCGGACAATGTTGTTTTTGCAGGTACATGACCGAAAGATAGCTAAGCCAATCGACTATGATAGCCCAAGTCCGAATCCTAAGTCAGCTCAGATCGCCCGTCCTCATCCATACACGATCACCAGCAAGAACCACCTCGCCCCATGTCTTCAACATAGGAGCAAGCTGGGGGGCAATTGTTGTGTCAAGAATTAACACTTTCCGACCGGCGATCGCCTCGGAGGTCGGGCGACCGAGTCACTGTCGATCGGCCAAAGCAGATCTGCCGATCAGCGACCAGGCGACCGAGCCATTACCCAGCGAACGAGCTCAATCGGCCAACCGAAGGTCCCAGGATAAGTCCCGATGCCGAGCGATCGACATCAACATGATCGCCTCTCGGTACTCGGCGACCGACTCCTGGCGACCAATAAGCGGACGACCATCTCTCGGCACCTGCCGACCGACTTCTGGCGACCGACAATCGGGCGACCCTCTATCAGCATCTGCCGATCGACCTTTGGTGACCGACCGAATGACGACCCTCAGCACCTGGCCGAGGGCGACCTCGGATGATCAGCTAGAGACGACCGCCTCATGTCGATCACCACCGATGGCCATCCAGTCGGCGAAGGCCGAGCCTCAAGACTGGCACCACGTGCAAGGGCCGAGACAAGATCCGCGAATCTCGAGCCATTGACCACAGCCTGGCAGAATCTCTCCACCAGCCGACAAGCCGCGAAAGGCATCGGTAGGGCCGCATGTTGGTAGCTCCGGACACGTTCGGCCCCTTATTGGTCGCCCGGTGTTGCCGCTTTGGAGCTTTGGACGTTAGCCCGACCCAAGATCTTCCTTGGACTTTAGCCCGACGGCCCAGAGATCGGCACATTATTATATTGGCCGTGGGCGATCGGCACATTTTATAATGGCCGAAGGCGATCGCCGCCTAAGGACAAGACATTTGTCCCTATATAAACAAGGCACCCTGCTCTCGGCCACTTCTTCTGCAATATCGCGATTTGAGCATACAATACAGAGACAATATACAGCACTTGGCTAATCTCCAACTCTTGGCAACAGCTATCATTCGGTCTTACTTCTCCCGGCCTATCTCATCCAGCAGATTATCGGCGGGGACGAAGAACACCAAGCTTCGCTCAAGAGCCGGATTAACAGAGTCTTTTTACACTCATTGTATTTAGATTTCTCTCATTAATACTTGTATCCATGAATATTTGTATTAATAACATCTCGCGAGAGCATTCAAGCCCGGGCCTAACAAACCCGGCAAATCTTGTATTATTTATCTACTCTCGAAAGTGCTCCCGCAATTGTTGTTTGTTGCCCGTCATCCAGCAGTATTAATCTTCGGATAAATATTTTGGGCAACAACATCAAGGTAACGAATGACTCGATTTTATGATAACTACAATGCTTGGAAAGAGAGATTGGGGCTCAAAAATTTGGGAATATACAATTTTTTTTACCGGTTAAAACAATTTTAGAAGCTTATATATAGCTAATTTATTGGTGTTATGGCCAGATCTAGAAATCTCACAAACCAAAATACTATATATATATATTAAAAAAATTAAGGCAAATAAAAACACACCAAAATACTAACACACCAAAACATACTACCCCCAAACTTGAAAATAAAACTGTCCTCAGCTTTTAAAAAAAATAACATAAAAAGCAATGCAGAAAAGCAGAATACTCCCTGTTAAGAAAGTTGATGCTTGAGCAAACGCCTTTTAGAATCTGCAAGAGAATAAATATACGAGGCAAACGACAACAACAAAAAAAAATATACCCAGAAGTACAACACAATTTTTAAGATGCGCTTCAGGAAAGTCCGAAGAGTCGCCTTATGCTGCCATCAATGCTTTTATTAAAAAAAAAATACGGCAATAAAAAATAACAATACATAAATCACGAATATATGCGCGTCAAGAGATCAAAAAGAAACTCTTTAAGCTGCAATCATTTAGCACGATTTTTACACACGACAGAAAGTAAAAATAACAAGAGGTCTGATATGGGGTATCAAAGGTAGAGGAATGAATCCACTTTTCGTTTTCTCACGGTGAGATCTTCCATCGAGACAGTATTATCTAGAGCTGGATCTGGTTGAGGAACAAATTCAATGAGTTTTTTGATTAGCTCTTCTGGTGTTGTTGCAACGACTATGATTCGTTTAGCATGCTCGGAAATAAAACCTTTTTCAGCAGAGTAGTCGATGAAAGATAGTAAACCATCAAAGAAACCATTGACATTAAGCAGACCTATTGGTTTTTGATGAACATTTAGCTGGGCTCTGGTAACCACATGAAAAAGTTCCTCAATGGTGCCAAAACCACCGGGAAGGGTGATAAAGGTGCCAGCATTATTTATCATGTGAGTTATGTGATCTTGCATATTTATAGATCTAAACTCATCTCCAATAGTTTCCCCGGTGATTTTACTTTCAGCCAGAGGTTTTGGAATTATTCCCAACACTCTTACTCTTTCCATATAGGCAGAAGCAGCAGCTCGTCCCATTAATCCTAGACTTCCTCCTCCGTAAACTACATGAATGCATTTTTCTCCTAAAGTACGACCCAAGTTGTGGGCTGCTTCAGTAAAGCATGCCTCTTTTCCATAACTAGCTCCACCAAAAATGCAGACTGAGTTAAATCTTTTTGTGGAAGATGATGATTCCATTTTTGAAAAGAAATTTATTAAGAGAGAAACAGAGAAAAGTGCAAGTTTGAGGGATGAATAAAAGAAACAAGCACAATATTTATTTATAGAAGAAAAAGAAGGTAAAAATTGTTTAACAAGTTTGTGATTGCGTTGATTGCGCTTCAACTACTCAATAGAATAATGAATGCATTTATCGCGTATCACATTTTTTATTCAGAAAATCTCACCACACGACAAAAATAAAAGATACTTACGCGTATGTACAGTAGTTGTGATTGTGGCTCACATCTTCCTCTGATTTTACGTTCAGAAACGGCTTAAACGCCTTCAATGAGTCGGGGAGAAGCTTCCCATCCAATTTTCTTACAAATTGGCAAACAGGGTCTTTTAACGTCAGATTCCCAAGACGTTGTTCATATTCTGGTTTGAATTTATTCCACAAACATCGAATTCCGTAATGTACGAGTCTACTAGGATGCGTGTCAAGAGAAATTTCGATATCATCTAAATTCTCTTTATTCAGACCATCCTTAATGAATTGAATTTTATCTTCTCTGTTTGTAGATGGAATTCCTAAAGATCGACATTTTAAATTACAGTTCCATCTAGCACATTTATAGCAAACGACTATCATCTTTGCTCGTCGTTTCTTGGCATATGAACTTTTTCCAAGCCCTGGTAAAAATCTAGTCGGTGTTTCTGTGAATTCACCTGCTATTCTTACTTTGGCTTCAATTATGAACCTAATATCAAAAGGTATGCTTTTATTCATAAGCAACCTCATCCTTTCAATTCTTGCTTTGTAGATTTTTAAAATTACTTTTTTGTTAAGAAAGGGAAATATATTTTCAATACTACTCAAAGTTTCTTCCATGATAAATAAAAAATAAAATAAAAAGAGAAAATATTAACAAATATCAGTTGTTGTGGGAAACTGAAAAATCCGACTTTGATAGTCACGGAGTACCGTTATCCGCCACTTGACCTATTAAGAATAAAAGATGCAGAAATAAAGAAAGATAAAATAACAAGATATAAACAAAAGTATACAAAAAATTATATTTGGCCTAAAACAATCCCCGGCAACGGCGTCAAAATTTGATCGGTCAAAAATTTATCCTAAAAATAGGAGTCTTTGAGTCGCTCGCAAATATATACGAGGTAGAAGTAGTTTGTGGTAAGTTCTACCAAGGTCTTTTCTCTCGAAGATTGTCCAACAGGGCTTTGTATAATATTTTGTTACAAATTGCAAGAAATAAATACTAAAATAGATTATTGGGTTTTTAAATATTAACTTAATTAAAATGCACTATTTTTAATTTAAACTATTTTTATTAAGACTATTTATATTAGAGTATTTATACTAGACTATTTATACTAGACTATTTTTATTAAGACTATTTGTATTGGACTATTTATACTAGACTATTTATACTAGACTATTTTTATTAAGACTATTTATATTAGACTATTTTTAATGAGACTATTTTATATAAGACTATTTTTAACTAGTAAAAAATGAATAGAATTAAAATGAGTTGGGAATTTATAAAATCTAGGGGATTACGGGTTCATTAAATTAGGTATTTAATTAAGTATAGGAATTGATTTATATGGATATAAAAGAAAAACGAATATTTATCGAGTAATCAACTTTTCACCTCATAACTTTCGTATTCAAAGATGTCTTAATCACTTTCGCTTTTTTAAGATGTTGATAACAAGATTAACACTTGATAGATTGAAAAGATGTGTTTCCAATACACTTAACAATCAATCAAGGAGGTTTCACTAGTAGAAATAGGATATGATCAATCTCTATTTAAACCAATTAGTCCTTTCATTTCTCTAACTTGACTATTTTTAGGATAAACGATCGTTCATCGAGTAATCAACTTTTCACCTCATAACTTTCGTATTCAAAGGTGTCTTAACCACTTTCGCAATCTTAAGATGTTGATAACAAGATTAACATTTGATAGACTGAAAAGATATGTTTCCAATTCACTCAACAATCAATCAAGAAGGTTTCATTAGTAAAAATAGGATATGATCAATCTCTATTTAAACCAATTAGTCCTAAAAATAGTTTAAATCAATCAAATACTCAATATATAACCTAATAGAAATTCCCCTAGGAAGAAAGATTAGCTACTCATTGGTTTATACATACTAAAATTATAATAGAAATAATTGATATATATATATATATATAATATATATATAAGCTTTTAATTACTAGAACTTAATGACAATAGATAAAACTTACTTGAATATGATGAATCAAAGTGCAAGAAACAAACTTCAAACTTGTTTAAAGGTTACAAGCTTACAAAAATTGAAAGTAAAACACTAAGTAAAATACTAAGTGCTTATTGATCAAGCACTTTTCAATTACAAACTAAATGAAAGAAAAACTTCAAACCGAAAATGAAATACAAACTAAAATTGAGAGTTTTAAGGAAAATATATTGCTAAAAGAAAGGAGTATTTCTTAGCAAGAAGATGATGATTCTTTCTTCATGAGTGAAGGTGTCCTTTTATAGGTGATTTTCAAGAATACAATTGATTATTTAATTCAAAATATCTATTGTAGTATCTTGATTAATTCTTTGTTCACACTTCACCTATGTCTTTGAATTTTCAGATTTTTGACCAAAAAAATATCTTGTGGTTGAGTTCACAAGTTGGTCAAAAGTGGACTATTTTTGCATGGCATCTGTTGAAAAACGGTGATGAAAAATGGCCCAGTTTGCCCCGTGTTGTGCGCCGTTTTGTGGTGACTCGGTCTCTTCCGGAATACGCGCGAGGACACGGCGCTAAATACCGGCCGTGTGTGAAACGGTCCAAGACACGGCCCTTGTTGCGCCGTATGTGAAACGGCCTACATAACACGGTCCTTTTTGCACCGTGTTGTATGGTCGTTTTGCCTTGAAAAATTCCTGTCGTTGGATTTGATCTTGTTTTCCGTCCTTTTTTATGCTTCATGTCAGTAATCTGTAAAATAATCATTTTTAGCTCATGTTTGGACATATCTGTAAAATATGTATTTTTAATCACAAATCAGTACGATTATGTCCGGAAAAAGGAATATTTTGTATATGAATTTTAGATCAATTATGCACTAATCAAATACCCCACACTTAAATTCTTGCTAGTCCCGAGCAAGACTCTTTATTAATCACACACAAAATAAAAATTAAAATAAGACATAAAATAAAAAATAAAAACTAATACACACAAATTTAAGAAAAATAATTATATATAAAGATAAAAAGAGATCAAAATGTCATTAATACACAATAACCAACTTTATACAGTATATAGAAATGAATCAAGATTCAAAATTAATCTACTAACGATTTTGAAGTTAAAACACGGTTTTTATTTTTGTAATTCCAAAATGCAAGGTTTTCCCCCCAAAAGGTTGATTATTTCTTTCCCACTCGTGACTTCACACGAGTCCCTTTAATGGTTGCTGTCGATCACTCGTTTATTTTTCGACTCAATATGAAGAAGAATTTCATTGGCGTCATCAAATATTGTGATTTTTCACGAAATTGAGTGTATTGAAATTCAGCCGCTAATTAATTCAAGTATGTTCATAAACTATATCCCTTAGTGATAGCTTTCACACCGTTATTTGCTAACGTGTAGCTCTTTTCACCAACACAATTTCTATTATTTTTTTTAAAAAATGATAGCTTTCACACCGTTATTTGCTAACGTGTAGCTCTTTTCACCAATTTTTCTATGAGACGGCAGCTACGCACCAACAATGGTTAGTCCTTTATTTTTCGCAAAATTTTAAGACCCCCAAAATTAGGCAGCTGTTGCTGCTCAACACTTCTCCTTTTTGTCATTTTTTTTTAGGTGATAGCTTTCACACCGTTATTTGCTAACGTGTAGCTCTTTTCACCAATGACTCCTTTTTTTTTAGGGAATAGAATTTTTGCAGAAAATTATTTCTTAGTTTAAGCATGAAAAATCAAAAACTCCACAAATTAAGTAAATTTCAGTTCTATTTTTCATCAACCGACTGATTCTTCTTTTCTCAAGGTAACGAATGACTCGATTTTATATGATAACTTTGGAAAGAGAGACTGAGGCTCAAAAATTTTGGAATATATAATTTTTTTACCGGTTAAAACAATTTTAGAAGCTTATATATAGCTAATTTATTGGTGTTATGGCCAGATCTAGAAATCTCACAAATCAAAATACTATATATATATATATATATATATACTAAAAAAAAAATTTTAAGGCAAATAAAAACACCCCAAAATACTAACACACCAAAACATACTACCCCCAAACTTGAAAATAAAACTGTCCTCAGCTTTTAAAAAAAAAATAACATAAAAAGCAATGCAGAAAAGCAGAATACTCCCTGTTAAGAAAGTTGATGCTTGAGCTAACGCCTTTTAGAATCTGCAAGAGAATAAATATACGAGGCAAACGACAACAACAAAAAAAATACCCAGAAGTATAACACAATTTTTAAGATGCGCTTCAGGAAAGTCCGAAGAGTCGCCTTATGCTGCCATCAATGCTTTTATTAAAAACAAAAAAAAATACGGCAATAAAAAATAACAATACATAAATCGCGAATATATGCGCGTCAAGAGATCAAAAAGAAACTCTTTAAGCGGCCATCATTTAGCACGATTTTTACACATGACAGAAAGTAAAAATAACAAGAGGTCTGATATGGGGTATCAAAGGGAGAGGAATGAATCCACTTTTCATTTTCTCACGGTGAGATCTTCCATCCAGACAATATTAGCTAGAGCTGGATCTGGTTGAGGAACAAATTCAATGAGTTTTTTGATTAGCTCTTCTGGTGTTGTTGCAACGACTATGATTCGTTTAGCATGCTCGGAAATAAAACCTTTTTCAGCAGAGTAGTCGATGAAAGATAGTAAACCATCAAAGAAACTATTGACATTAAGCAGACCTATTGGTTTTTGATGAACATTTAGCTGGGCTCTGGTAACCACATGAAAAAGTTCCTCAAGGGTGCCAAAACCACCGGGAAGGGTGATAAAGGCGCCAGAATTATTTATAATGTGAGTTATGCGATCTTGCATATTTACAGATCTAAACTCATCTCCAATAGTTTCCCCGGTGATTTTACTTTCAGCCAGAGGTTTTGGAATTATTCCCAACACTCTTACTCCTTCCATATAGGCAGAAGCAGCAGCTCGTCCCATTAATCCTAGACTTCCTCCTCCGTAAACTACATGAATGCATTTTTCTCCTAAAGTACGACCCAAGTTGTGGGCTGCTTCAGTAAAGCATGCCTCTTTTCCATAACTAGCTCCACCAAAAATGCAGACTGAGTTAAATCTTTTTTGTGGAAGATGATGATTCCATTTTTGAAAAGAAATTTATTAAGAGAGAAACAGAGAAAAGTGCAAGTTTGAGGGATGAATAAACGAAACAAGCACAATATTTATTTATAGAAGAAAAAGAAGGTAAAAATTGTTTAACAAGTTTGTGATTGCGTTGATTGCGCTTCAACTACTCAATAGAATAATGAATGCATTTATCGCGTATCACATTTTTTATTCAGAAAATCTCACCACACGACAAAAATAAAAGATACTTACGCGTCTGTACAGTAGTTGTGATTGTGGCTCACATCTTCCTCTGATTTTACGTTCAGAAACGGCTTAAATGCCTTCTATGAGTCGGGGAGAAGCTTCCCATCCAATTTTCTTACAAATTGGCAAACAGGGTCTTTTAACGTCAGATTCCCAAGACGTTGTTCATATTCTGGTTTGAATTTATTCCACAAACATCGAATTCCGTAATGTACGAGTCCACTAGGATGCGTGTCAAGAGAAATTTCGATATCATCTAAATTCTCTTTATTCAGACCATCCTTAATGAATTGAATTGTAATATCCGCAATTTTCGATTTTCGGTAAAAAAAAATTTTCGGCCGGAGTCCGTTTTGACGACTCGCTCATGACCGTTTCATCATTCTAAGAATGATTAATTCTGCACTTTTTGACATCCGAGTTCGTTTCGGTGTCATTTTGTTGAGTTCCGTGCTTTTTAGCGACTTTTCCGCGCTTGAGTTCGATTCTTGCGAATCTTGTTCGAAACTGCTGTTTCGAGTTTCCCGTAAGTCCGTTTAACTTTGTTAGACGTGTTGTGAACTTCGGTTTGGTTATTCGATCATGTATCGTGATTTTCGGGCGTTTTGGGACATTTTGTAATTTTTTAAAAGTTACGGGTATCCGTATCTGTAATTGTTGTCTCGACCCGTTTCTTGGTCGCGTATGATTAATTATGGTATTATGTTTTCATTTTGGGTCGTTGATGTTGTCCGCGAACTTTTCGTCGTGTTCGTTCCGTACGTTTTCGGAAATCGGGTCGTCGAGCCCTGGTGGTCGGGTACTGGCCGGACGGTTGCGGGACTGGCCGGACGATTGCGGGCATCGGCCGGACAGGTGCAGCAGGAACCGGCGTAGCGCACGCTACGGCCGGAAGGCTGAGCGCGCTAACCGGTAGGTGTAGCGCACGCTATCGGCTGGCCTAACGCACGCTATCGGGTCTGGGCAGTGGGGTTCTGAGGTTCTGGACTCGGTCAGGATCGGCAGGTAGCGCACGCTACTGTCGGTCGTAGCGCACGCTAACCGGCAGGGGTAGCGCACGCTGTCGGCCGACTAGCGTACGTTACCAGGGCGAGCTGTTTAGTCCAGAGGCTACTGGACAGGTCGGCTAGCGCGCGCAGGCTTCCGGCCGTAGCGCACGCTAGCGGGAGTCGGGTCGGCAGGTTTGGTCGGTGGTGCCGGGTCGTGCGGGCCCTGGCCGAGGGTACTCGGCCGATACCGGCCGATAGCGCACGCTAGTCCGGGAAGGCTAGCGCACGCTAGTTCCGGCCCAGTATAAATGTGACAGAGCAGTCACATTTTCATTCATTTTTCACTTCCTTCCTCTTCTATCCGCGGTTGGCGATTCGAGGGTGGCGAAGCCATGTTGTTTGACAAAAAATCCACGAAATTCTTGAATTCATAACATCAATAAATCATCCTATATCATCCTTTGATCCAGCGAATCAAGGTAATCTTTCTTAGAACCCTAATTTCGTGAATTTAGGGGGTTTTGCATTTTTCTCCGATTCGTTCCGTGTTGTTGATTAATTCATGATGGGCATGATTAATCTTGGTAGTATTCTTGTTTTTAACATCATTTAATCCATTGTTCTTCGTCGAATCGAAGTATATTTCTTGATTTCCTTCGAATTGACTTTTTAGGGGATTTGTCCTCGATCTCGTTTTTCATCCATTTTCGATGGATCGATTATGGTTAAATGATGTTGTTAAACATATTCTATGGATTGTATATCCATATTTCAACTTGGAATTCCGTTTTCGTGATTTGACTGAACGAATCGTGTTCTTGGCCGTTTTGGGGGAAATCCTTGAACCTTCGTCATTTGTTCATTGAATTCAGCGGCTTTGGGTCGTACTTTGATGTTGAGCTTGCTCCATATGATGTTGCTCGAACGGGTTTCCAACTTGACACTCCGCGCTCGGGTGTGATCCGTTACACCAATTGCATGTCTCTATGGTAACGGGGGAAGGTGCGTGCGAAAATGCTTGGAGCTGTTGGGTCAAAGCGGCGACTTGAGCTGACAAGGTGGAAATCGGATCATTACTTGAAGCTTCCATGACTCTCTTCGGTGTCAATATTTCCGATGGCCATTGATATGCATTTGCGGCCATAGCTTCCAAAAGCGAGTGTGCCTCGGCCATACTCTTTCCCATCAAGGCCCCACCAGAGGCCGCATCCACGAGAGTGCGTGTAGAAGCACTCAAACCAGTATAAAACGTCTGAATCTGAAGCCAATCAGGGAGGCCGTGATGAGGGCATCTTCGTAACAAATCTTTATATCGCTCCCACGCCTCGTGGAGCGATTCCATATCGTACTGACCAAAGGTGGTTATTTCGTTTCTCAACCTCGCCGTCTTAGCAGGTGGGAAGAATTTGGCAAGGAAGGCTTGCGCTAACTCTCCCCATGTTGTAATCGACCCCGGCGGTAAGGAATTTAACCAAAATTTCGCTTTATCCCTCAAAGAGAAAGGGAAAAGCCTCAATCGGATGGCATCGTCGGTGACACCATTAGTCTTGAACGTGTCGCATATCTCAAGGAAAGAAGCAATATGGGCATTCGGGTCGTCATTCGGCGATCCACAGAATTGGCTACTTTGCACCATCCGAATAATAGCGGGCTTGATCTCAAAATTATTGGCTTGGATAGTGGGACGCGAATTCGAAAAATTAGCATTGATCTGCGGTATGGCATAATCTCGAAGAGCTAGTTCGGTTGAACTTGCCGCACTTGGTTATCTCCTCCTTGGACTTCGATATTCTCGGCCATGTTGGCCGTAAATCTGCAACTCTCTTTTCTCCTTCTTGTTCCTTCTTAGAGTGCGGTCGAACTCGGTATCCAAAGGTAGTAGGCCTTCGTTACCGAGTTTTCTCATGCACTACACGAAAGGTCCTGAAAGGAAAAACAAATAAACGAAATTAAATACACAAAAAAATAAAAATAAAACGTTCAAATTAAGACTAGAAATACTTAAATCGATATTAGAAAATTTCAGTCCCCGGCAACGGCGCCAAAAACTTGTTGCGATATTTCTTACACGCAAGTGCACGTCATCGTTTACAAGTAATAAAGTGATAAGTAGAGTATCGTTCCCACGAGGACTGAATCTCTAACTACCGATTTTTGTGTATTCCAATTTTATTTGAACAATCGAATTTGGGTTTTGCGATTAATAACTAAAAGAATTACTAAAAGACTAAACAGTAGAAAACGATAGCTTGAATAAAAGAAATCAAATGATGAATAAGTCTAGGATTCTGAATCCACCTCGGTTTATCCAAATTTACTCTCGATTATCCTTAATAAATAATTTTCCCAATTTATTGAAGGCGGAGATTGCTAATATATTCTACCGCCTCTCCCGAGGTCAATAGATTTATCTAAAGGCGAATAACGCACTCTATCCCTAGGTGAATTAATTCTTCAATAGGCGAAAAGCATAAAATCTCCCAAAGGCCACGTAGTTCCTATGAGTATATTCGTATCTCACAGAATAAAACGGTCCTCACCAATAGTTCCTCACCAAATCTCCTCTCCTAATTCGAAGTGAATGATTAAATCAATACAACTATTGGCCAGATAATTGCAAGCATTAAACACAATTGGGAAAACTCAACAAAAAGGTAATTAATTGGATAATCTCAAGAAATTCGTCAAAACATAGGTTTCATCAAAACCCTAGATTAGGGCTTTAGCCTGACATACTAATAATTGAAATTACAGAATAAATAAATGAAAGCATAAAAATCAAACGCAGATGAAGCTCGGATTCCTCCGTTCTTGACTTAGCCCTCTGCCTTTGAAGTCTTACGCTTCCTTCTTCTGCCGTCTCCAAGCTTAAGCTCCAAAGATAAAAGATCCAAAGATAATTAATTAGGGTCTTAAACCCTATTTATAGCTCAGCATATCCTCCAGATCGCGTCCGTATCAGTAGGTCGAAAACTGGCTTCGAAACGGCCCTAATCCGCGCGGACATACAAAAACCGCCAAGTGTGCCGCGGCGCACTAAACCTGTGCCACGACACAGGGCCTTTAGCTGGATTCCTGGGCGTTCTTAATTTCTTCTGTGCCGCGGCTCACCTGGGCTGTGCCGCGGCACAGAGTACAGTTTACTCTGCCTTTGGCTGGGTGTCTTCCTGTGCCGCGGCCCTGCTTCCTTGTGCCGCGGCTCATAGTCCAGACTTGCCGTTTTCGCCCGTTTTGCTTCGTTTTATCTTCCGGACTTCAATTTCCTGTCAATCATACAAAATTAAGGCATTAAAGGCTTATTTAGACAATTTCACTCTCCAAAATAATATAAAATAATGATAAATAAGCGTATAAAAATACGCCTAACAAATACCCCCAAACTTAAGCCTTTGCTTGTCCTCAAGCAAAAAGAATTAAATTCAATAAAAGAATGTCGTGAATCATCGTGCAACTCATAGTGTTCAACCTAATCAATACTATCCTGTAGTTCTCTCTAAATAATACGAGTGTCATAATAGCAAGCTGCACTCAGAATAATGATTCCGCAAAGTAATCAAGTTCAGTCCTAATCACTCGTTCATAAAGAAAATCCAGCTCAAAGATTAACAAAACGTGAGTCAAATCGACCGTCAATATGAAAGGCTAAAATAAACAAGCTAGTTCGTCCCGTTCCACAGTCTATTGGCACAATTTTCACGAGTTTCATAAAAAATAAACCTCGGACAGTATTCCCTTATATATATGTTCAAGAATTTGATTCGAGTTGACCACTAGGTTAGGATCTCTAGATGTTTCATCGGGATAATCCTAGGGTGGAACTTTCATTCTCATCTATTGGGAAACCATTTGACGTAAAAGACACTCATGGGGCACATGGATGCTTCTAGTTACTAAGTTCCCGTCTACAGCGGAGAAACAACTCGAATATATAATTTCCGCATGTACGAATCAAGGTCGCCGTTTTACGCGAGAGTAAACAGCGGGTCACGCGAATACCCCCGGTTACTAGGCTCCATATTATTGGCACATGTGAAATATCTAAATCACTAGTCTAATCAGGGTCGTCGTTTTACGCGAGAGTAAACAACGGGTCACGCGAATGCCCCCGGTTACTAGACTTCCCTTCATAGAACAACATTAACTCGACTTTTGGGAAAAACTGACCGACTCTAAACTCAATCTAAGTGCCAACACGACTAATATAACTGGACAACTAACTAACCGAAAAATGTAACCAAACGTATTGACGGTGATTTTTAAAACAAGTATGTATCCTCTCTTATCTGCCAAGACCTCTACAATCACGAAAAAATTTCGGACCTAAATGAATACTCAGCAGAACAGAAATTACTTACTACAACGCGACTAGAACTCGACCGTTTCTTCAGAGAGAAAAACAGTGTCGTAACATCAGTATCACACAAATAGAAGCACGAAAAATTCACGAATAAAGAAGAATTAAGACAAGCAAGGCTATCGAAAAAAAATAACGCAAAGTAATGAAAAGTGCAACAAAATCAGTACAGCAATGAATGTAGCGACGAAAAGTAAAATCCCCCCCCCCCAAACTTAGGACGTACATTGACCTCAATGGACAAAAAATGATATGCAATAAAAGTAAAAGGTCAAGTACTCCCCTCCAGTCCGCTCACTAGCTAGTGCCGGCATCATCCGGTGAGCTTGCACGCTTCTTGACGACATCATGCGGAGTGTGAATAAATGAGCTTGCATCATTAAAAAGGAAGTTAAGTACGAGCTCTCAAGTTTAACATGATGTAAGGGTTGGGGATAATGTAATTCGATAACATGATTCATTGCATATAATTTTGAAAATGCCTAGCTTACCAATTTTCCATTGCTGCAATTTATCAAACACCTTGTGTGCACAAGTTAAAATGAAGAACAAAAATTTTGATGGTTAATTCCAAATCCCAAAAATAATAACACAGATAATAACCCTGAATCACGACAACTATCATCAACAATTCGTTCATAAATATCAATTCCATCACAATATCAAATTCCCCATATTCCAACTCCATTTTAGAAACAACAGTGAAGAACAACTAGCAATATATAACTTCAAATCTTTTCACATCAAGAATCACTTATGATTTAGAAATCAAAAATTACCTGGAGAATTTGAGAAGGAGACTAATAGAATGGTATCAACTGACCTCATTGTGTAAAGGAAGGAAGGAAGGGAGGGAAGAAGATACCTTGTGCAGGCCGATCAATTGAATGAGCCCTACCTGGTTGCTCTTATTTTGCGACGGGGGCCGCGGCACAATAAAAGTGAGCCGCGGCCCAAAGTACAGTAGGCCTGAGACATTTTGTAATACCGCCGGGTGCCGCGGCTCAGTGACCTGGTGTGCCGCGGCTCAGTAAGATCGTGCCGCGGCACAGGGTACAGTTTCATCGGCCATTTTTCATCAGCTGGTGTGTGCCGCGGCTCACTTCTGTTGTGCCGTGGCCCATCATTGAATTCCTCCCCTTTGTTGATTCCTGCACAGAATTTTTACACGAAAACATCAAGACAAGAGGGAAGGACGGATCAAAGAAGAATGACGATAAAGAAAGACTCTAAAAATGCAAGAAAACAATAAAGAATCTACAACTAATACTCGGGTTGCCTCCCAAGGAGCGCTAAGTTTATAGTCTTCAGCCGGACTTTTCTCGCATTCATCCGGCGGTGGATAAGGTGACGCTCGTTTTCTGCGTGTCTATTGGATTTCCCAAGTATGCCTTCAACCGTTGTCCATTAACTTTGAATTTTCGGACATCTTTTTGGACTTCTACTGCACCATGTGGAAACACTTGAACTACGGTGAACGGTCCCGACCATCGTGAACGCAACTTCCCAGGAAATAACTTTAAGCGAGAGTTAAATAGCAACACCTCTTGTCCCGGGACAAATTCTCTCTGCGTGATGTGCTTATCATGCCAAATCTTTGTCCGCTCCTTATAAAGTTTCGCATTTTCGTATGAGTTGTGGCGAATTTCTTCCAACTCGTTCAGCTGCAAACAACGCTTTTCACCAGCGGATTTTAGATCAAAGTTTAGTTTCTTTATCGCCCAGTAAGCACGGTGTTCCATCTCTACGGGTAAATGGCAACCTTTCCCATAGACCAATCTGTAGGGCGACATTCCGATAGGTGTTTTATACGCAGTCCGGTACGCCCAAAGTGCATCATCGAGTTTAAATGACCAATCTTTTCGAGACGAGCTGACCGTCTTTTCTAGAATCCACTTCAGCTCTCGATTTGATATCTCGACTTGACCGCTCGTCTGAGGATGGTATGCTGTAGCAACACGATGAGTGACTCCGTATTTTCTCAAAACCGCATCAAGAAATTTGTTGTCGAAGTGTGACCCACTGTAATATCCGCAATTTTCGATTTTCGGTAAATTTCTTTTTTCGGTCGGAGTCCGTTTTGACGACTCGCTCATGACCGTTTCGTCATTCTGAGAATGATTAATTCTACACTTTTTGACATCCGAGTTCGTTTCGGTGTCGTTTCGTTGAGTTCTGTGCTTTTTAGCGACTTTTCCGCACTTGAGTTCGATTCTTGCGAATCTCGTCCGAAACTGTTGTTTCGAGTTTCCCGCAAGTCCGTTTAACTTTGTTAGACGTGTTGTGAACTTCGGTTTGGTTATTCGATCACGTATCGTGATTTCCGCTTTTGGGCCATTTTGTAATTTCTTGAAAGTTACGTATCCGTATCCGTAATTGTTGTCTCGACCCGTTTCTTGGTCGCGTATGACTAATTATGGTATTACGCTTTCATTTCGAGTCGTTTATGTTGTCCGCGAACTTTTCGCCGTGTTCGTTCCGTGACGTTTGGAAATCGGGTCGTCGAGCCACGGCGTGGCGGATCGGCCGGACGGTGGCGGGGCCGGACGATTACGGCACCGCCGGACGGTGCGGCAGAACCGGCGAGCGCACGCCACGGCCGGAAGGCTGCGCGCGCTAACCGGGCAGTGTAGCGCACGCCGCCGGTGGCTCAGCGTACGCCATCGGCCCGGGCGATGGGGTTTCGAGGTTGGACTCGGTCAGATCGGGCAGTAGCGCACGCTACGCCGAGCGTAGCGCGCTAGTCGGGCAGCGTAGCGCACGCCGTCGGCCGCTAGCGACGTTACTGCCGGGCGATTCGATCCGGTGGCTCTTTGGCCAGCCGCTAGCGCCGCAGTATCCGGCCGTAGCGCACGCTAGCGGGAGTTGGGTCGGCAGGTTCGGTCGGCAGGTTGGTCGGTGATGCCGGTCGTGTGGGCCACGGGCCGAGGGTACTGGCCGATATCGGCCGATAGCGCACGCTAGTCCGGAAGGCTAGCGACGCTAGGTCGGCCCGATCTAAATATGGCTGAGCAGTCACATTTCACTTCGTTTTTCATTTCCTTCCTTCTCCATCCGCGAGTGGCGATTCATGGGCGACGAAGCCATGTTGTTTAACAACAAATCCATGAAGTCCTTGAGTTCATAACATCAATCGATCGTCCGTTATCAACCTTTGATTCAGCGAATCAAGGTAATCTTCCTTAGAACCCTAATTTCGTGAATTTGGGGATTTTTGCATTTTCGTCCGATTCGTTCCGTGTTGTTGATTAATTCATGATGGGTATAATTAATCTTGATAGTATTCTTGTGTTTAACATCATTTAATCCATTGTTCTTCGTCGAATCGAAGTATATTTCTTGATTTCCTTCGAATTGACTTTTTGGGGAATTTGTCCCCGATCTCGTTTTTCATCCGTTTTCGATGGATCGATTATGGTTAAATGATGTTGTTAAACATATTCTATGGATTGTATATCCATATTTCAACTTGGAATTCCGTTTTCGAGTTTTGACGGAACGAATCGTGTTCTTGGCCATTTTGGGGGAAATCCGTGAACTTTCGTCATTCGTTCTTTGAATTCAACGGCTTTGAGTCGTGTTATGGAATTCATTTCATTGTTATTATTTGTCCTTCGTAGTTTATGAACGTGAGTTGGCATTCGGTGGAGTCGGCGGGTACGTAGTCGGTTCGGGCCAACCTACTTCGGTCGATTCTCCGCGTTGTTCTTATTCGAGGCAAGTACCTTGCCCATACTTTTCTCGTTTTATGGATATGATGATCGGTGGTCATCTTGATGCGTTTGTTTGGTTATTTGAAATGAAGTTTCAAAGGATTTCGGTTTGGCCTCGTTAAAGGCTTTCTTTCAAAACGAGCGTGATTTGTGAACGGTGTTTTGAGAATTGATTATGATTTGATTATTTTGAACGTTGAAGGATTTTATGTTGGTACTCCTATTGTTTAAGTTATGGAATCGTGTATTCCGTATTTAATCTTGTTATTTATTTTTGAAGAGTTTGATAATGGTGTCGAGTTAATGGCCATCTCTAGTGAGTATTCTTAATGAACTTACATTCTTAGCATGTTAGTATTGCATGAGTAACGTGTGTGTGTGTATGCTCACTACGGGTTAGATCCGACGGGGTCTCGGTAGGGGTCCACGGAGGTGTGGATCGACGAGCTTTGCTTTTAACCACTACGGGTTAGATCCGACGGGGTCTCGGTAGGGGTCCACGGAGGTGTGGATCGACGGTTAATTGTGGTGCATTTTACAAATGTGATTTGATATTGGCATTTCCGGAAATGAGTGCTTTTGAACGGTTTTCATTTGCATGCATTGACTAGATGTGTAAGAGGTAAGTTGTTCGTTTGGCCTACTTGGCTAGGATGGCTCTAGAGTATTTTGTGGTTGTTTTAAATCCTTTATTTATGGATTTTGACGTTGGAAGACGAACCTTGTTGACGTTCTCGTGTACTGTGAGTTGATGAGATTTGGGGCTAAAATCCCAATGGTTTGGTTAATGTCATTTTTCAGAAGGTAAACCTTTGGGGCGGTGACCCCTTTTGTCTTTTGGTTTTCGAAAAGTAAGATTTGATAATCCTAAATTGTTTTCTATTAAAACTCTCGATGGCATTCTAAATCATTTTATAAATTACTTCCATTGATTTATGATATTTCGATTTTGAAATGTTTTCTCAAACCCTTGCCTCGGGAAGTATTTTTCGTTTCGTTTGGATCTTTGAGGATCCTCGGTTATTGTTATTCGTGGAATGTGAATTGTATGGCTCGTATTTGCACTTTGTTCTTGCACTAGCAAAACAGTGGAGTTTTGCTAACCCCCGAGTATTCGGGGGGTGGATGTCTGTTTTTGCATTCGGGTTTTGGAGCATAACACGGGGTCGGCACGAAGGATGATGAAAGATGATCGATACTAATCACATGAGGAACCGTACATCGTGTGTTGGTTGATTGTACTTTATTTTCCATTCTTTGTATTGTTCCGTTATGCAGGGTGTAGTTGTATTTTGTCCCTGCGTGGGCATGAGTTGTATTTGAGTGTATGTATTTGTGGAAAGACCAAATCGGTCTCATCGAGTCATTGTAGCCTTGAAGGCATTGTCGAGATGTTAAACGTCGTTACCGGCTGGTAGATCCTCGAGGAGAGGGTCTACGGCGTGTAATATCCTGAGTGGATTGGGGTGTTACATAAATGGTATCAGAGCTTAGGTTGAGGAAACCTAGGCTGTCGGGTCAAGTCGTGTTGTTTGAGTCTTGTTTCGTCGGATTTTATCTGACCGAGTCGTGTCGCGACGCGTCGTTTGAGTTTGTTGGTCGTGATTAGTATCGTGGGGCGATCATCATCTTCGTGTGACCTGTGGAAGTAAGTCTCCCTTCTTTGTGTTGTGCCTCGTGTGACACGAGCTATTTTATGATTATTTGTTAAGTGATGGAATCCTTATGTGAATTTTGATTTCACGATATGTATTTAGTCGACTCTCGTATTTGATTTATACGAGGAGTGTCGTCGTTTGTGATGTCTTTTTATTGTTGTTTTTGTCCGTTGTTGATGATTTTCGAATCGATTTGCACGTTTTACAAGTTCTATTGTGGAAGCTTTGTGCTTATACGCGTTCGACTTGTTCACTAGCCAGTGCGGGAGGGTATTTTATCAGTGGTTTTGTTCTGAATGTGGCATTTTATCGTTTATTTCCGTTTAAAGACATGTATTGTCTTGATTTTAAACGTTTTGATGCGTGTGCTAGGAGTTGTTTTAGTGAACGTCGATATGTGTGAGTTTTGGGCATTCTGGCCTATTGATTTTTGAAAACCTTGAGTATCTTGGAAAAACAAATTTGAGACATACTTTTCAAATGAGTTATCTTCTTGTGGTACATCCTAGATGCCACAATATATTTCAAAAATTTTCTACCTCGAGGACCAAAATGTTTTGAGATATTTTCAACACTTTTATTTAGACCCGAGGGTCGAATATTTTGAAAGTTTTCACTAAGAGAAAGTGTCCTCATTTTTTTATCAAATGCGAAATAGTTCTCCAATGTCTCGATAACGATGTTTCACGTTTGTACTTTTTTTGAAAGATGATACTCAAGATCAATCGGTGTTCTTCTAAATTATTTTCAAAATGAGGTTTTCGTTTTTAAAACCTATCCATTCCCGTTTGAGGGCTGGGTATGTATGTGTGATGTTCGCGTTGTCCTTTTGATACTTTCTCCCGAGTATGACCAAATTGGCGGTGTGAGCGTTGAGTCGCTTTCCACACATTTGTTGCGTTAGCCCCCTGTGAGAGGCGGGATGTTGGTGTTGAATATTATCGCCTCGTAGTGATTCCTGCGTTGTCGCGCATGTGCGAGCTGTTAGAGCTTGGTTTGGTATGACCATGTGCATCGGTGATGGTTCCGTTATGCGTCGATTGTTTAATGTCTTGTTACCTTGCTCCCGTTTTTGTGAATTGCGTGGACGAGGTCGGAGGTAATGCCCGTACTATTTTGACTTCTGTATTTTCTCTTTCTCCAGTCTATCGATTCGCTCATGTTCGTTGGCACTTTATGAACTTGTTCTGTATTTCGATTTCATCGTCCGAACGAGCTGTGATCTTGTTGTGGGTCGATCTAGTTATCGATGTTACTTTTTTGAGTTCGGTTCGATTCTTGTGAACCTTGTTCGGAAGTAACATCACTTGGTTCTACTAGTTCTTTTATTCGAAGTGGATCGGATTTGGAACTCTTATGTTTTCGACTCTGTCGACTCATTTATGTTTGTTGACATTTCTGAGATTGTCCGCCCCTTGTTTTTGTTTATCGAACGAGTGTGGTATTGTTTCGGAATAACTCGTTCGTCGTTGTGACTTTTCAATCGCTATCCCCTTTCCTGTGGATCTTCGGCAATGCATGTCTTGTAGTTCTCACCAGATCATCCTGGGAGTTGTTGTTTGAACTTTATTGTTCTTTGTGATTCGAACATGATTCTTCGATTTTTGTTGTCTCGATCGTTGTGGTTTGATCGTTTGATTGTTCGGTTTTTATTGACCTCGTTCCGTGATTGGCGAACATTCAGGCTCCTTCGTAATTCCCTTGATTGGGAAATTAGTTTCGTTTTCGATCTTCCATTCTTAGGCGATGGGATTCCGTGTTTGTTCGGTTGACTCGCTTTGATTGATGTACCGTTGGGTTGGTCAATCATATTGGTTTTCGTTCGTTGTGTTTTGTGATTGTCGGATAATTGACTTGGATATATTATCCGTTTGATGACGCTTGTCACTTGTTGGTTTTATTATATCCCTAACGGCGACGTTGTGTTGGTCGCCGTGGAGCGTGTTTTCACGCCGTATATTCCTTTGCGTTGTTTGTGACATTTCGCCGTTGGGCGTTAGTCACGCATTCTTGTGCGTCTCGTTGAGTTTTTCCTGGCGGAATATTTCTTCTCCCTACTTGTTTTAAGTTTCGGGACGAAACTTCTTTTAAGGAGGGTAGAATGTAATATCCGCAATTTTCGATTTTCCGTAAATTTCTTTTTTCGGTCGGAGTCCGTTTTGACGACTCGCTCATGACCGTTTCGTCATTCTGAGAATGATTAATTCTACACTTTTTGACATCCGAGTTCGTTTCGGTGTCGTTTCGTTGAGTTCTGTGCTTTTTAGCGACTTTTCCGCACTTGAGTTCGATTCTTGCGAATCTCGTCCGAAACTGTTGTTTCGAGTTTCCCGCAAGTCCGTTTAACTTTGTTAGACGTGTTGTGAACTTCGGTTTGGTTATTCGATCACGTATCGTGATTTCCGGGCGTTTTGGGCCATTTTGTAATTTCTTGAAAGTTACGGGTATCCGTATCTGTAATTGTTGTCTCGACCCGTTTCTTGGTCGCGTATGACTAATTATGGTATTACGCTTTCATTTCGAGTCGTTTATGTTGTCCTCGAACTTTTCGTCGTGTTCGTTCCGCACGTTTTGGAAATCGGGTCGTCGAGCCACAGCGGTGGCGGGCCGACGGCATGGATCGCCGGACGATTGCGGCACCGGCCGAAGGGTGCGGCAGAACCGGCGAGCGCACGCCACGGCCGAAGGCCGCGCGCGCTAACCGGCAGTGTAGCGCACGTTGCGGTGGCCTAGCGACGCCATCGGCCTCGGGCAAGTGGGGTTTCGAGGTTCTCGACTCGGTCAGGATCGGCGAGTAGCGCATGCTACGCCGGCGTAGCGCGCGCTAGTCGGCAGCGTAGCGACGCCGTCGGCCGGCTAGCGTCGTTACTGCCGGCGGTCGATCCAGTGGCTATCGATGCCGCTAGCGCGCGCAGGCATCCGGCCGTAGCGCACGCTAGCGGGAGTTGGGTCGACAGGTTCGGTCGGCAGGGTTGGTCGGTGATGCCGGGTCGTGTGGGCCCTGGCCGAGGGTACTCGGCCGATAGCGCACGCTAGTCCGGGAAGGCTAGCGCACGCTAGGCTGGCCCAGTATAAATATGGCTGAGCAGTCACATTTCACTTCGTTTTTCATTTCCTTCCTTCTCCATCCGCGAGTGGCGATTCATGGGCGACGAAGCCATGTTGTTTAACAACAAATCCATGAAGTCCTTGAGTTCATAACATCAATCGATCGTCCGTTATCAACCTTTGATTCAGCGAATCAAGGTAATCTTCCTTAGAACCCTAATTTCGTGAATTTGGGGATTTTTGCATTTTCGTCCGATTCGTTCCGTGTTGTTGATTAATTCATGATGGGTATGATTAATCTTGATAGTATTCTTGTGTTTAACATCATTTAATCTATTGTTCTTCGTCGAATCGAAGTATATTTCTTGATTTCCTTCGAATTGACTTTTTGGGGATTTGTCCCGATCTCGTTTTTCATCCGTTTTCGATGGATCGATTATGGTTAAATGATGTTGTTAAACATATTCTATGGATTGTATATCCATATTTCAACTTGGAATTCCGTTTTCGGGTTTTGACGGAACGAATCGTGTTCTTGGCCATTTTGGGGGAAATCCGTGAACTTTCGTCATTCGTTCTTTGAATTCAACGGCTTTGAGTCGTGTTATGGAATTCATTTCATTGTTATTATTTGTCCTTCGTAGTTTATGAACGTGAGTTGGCGTTCGGTGGAGTCGGCGGGTACGTAGTCGGTTCGGGCCAACCTACTTCGGTCGATTCTCCGCGTTGTTCTTATTCGAGGCAAGTACCTTGCCCATACTTTTCTCGTTTTATGGATATGATGATCGGTGGTCGTCTTGATGCGTTTGTTTGGTTATTTGAAATGAAGTTTCAAAGGATTTCGGTTTGGCCTCGTTAAAGGCTTTCTTTCAAAACGAGCGTGATTTGTGAACGGTGTTTTGAGAATTGATTATGATTTGATTATTTTGAACGTTGAAGGATTTTATGTTGGTACTCCTATTGTTTAAGTTATGGAATCGTGTATTCCGTATTTAATCTTGTTATTTATTTTTGAAGAGTTTGATAATGGTGTCGAGTTAATGGCCATCTCTAGTGAGTATTCTTAATGAACTTACATTCTTAGCATGTTAGTATTGCATGAGTAACGTGTGTGTGTGTATGCTCACTACGGGTTAGATCCGACGGGGTCTCGGTAGGGGTCCACGGAGGTGTGGATCGACGAGCTTTGCTTTTAACCACTACGGGTTAGATCCGACGGGGTCTCGGTAGGGGTCCACGGAGGTGTGGATCGACGGTTAATTGTGGTGCATTTTACAAATGTGATTTGATATTGGCATTTCCGGAAATGAGTACTTTTGAACGGTTTTCATTTGCATGCATTGACTAGATGTGTAAGAGGTAAGTTGTTCGTTTGGCCTACTTGGCTAGGATGGCTCTAGAGTATTTTGTGGTTGTTTTAAATCCTTTATTTATGGATTTTGACGTTGGAAGACGAACCTTGTTGACGTTCTCGTGTACTGTGAGTTGATGAGATTTGGGGCTAAAATCCCAATGGTTTTATAAAAGTCGTTTTATGGATTTGGGGCTAAAATCCCAATGGTTTGGTTAATGTCATTTTTCAGAAGGTAAACCTTTGGGGCGGTGACCCCTTTTGTCTTTTGGTTTTCGAAAAGTAAGATTTGATAATCCTAAATTGTTTTCTATTAAAACTCTCGATGGCATTCTAAATCATTTTATAAATTACTTCCATTGATTTATGATATTTCGATTTTGAAATGTTTTCTCAAACCCTTGCCTCGGGAAGTACTTTTCGTTTCGTTTGGATCTTTGAGGATCCTCGGTTATTGTTATTCGTGGAATGTGAATTGTATGGCTCGTATTTGCACTTTGTTCTTGCACTAGCAAAACAGTGGAGTTTTGCTAACCCCCGAGTATTCGGGGGGTGGATGTCTGTTTTTGCATTCAGGTTTTGGAGCATAACACAGGGTCGGCACGAAGGATGATGAAAGATGATCGATACTAATCACATGAGGAACCGTACATCGTGTGTTGGTTCAGTTGTACTTTATTTTCCGTTGCTGTATTGTTCCCGTTGTACGGGTGTAGTTGTATTTTGTCCCCTGCATGGGCATGAGTTGTATTTGAGCTGTATGTATTTGTGGAAAGACCAAATCGGTCTACTGAGTCATTGTAGCCTTGAAGGCATTGTCGAGATGTTAAACGTCGTTACCAGCCTGGTAGATCCTCGAGGAGAGGTTCTACGGCGTGTAATATCCCTGAGTGGATTGGGGGTGTTACACCCACCATCACTGATAATAGCACGTGGAGTCCCAAAGCGTGTGAAAATATGTTGTTTAATAAACTTGATTACGACATTGGACCCATTCGTTGGTAGTGCCACTGCTTCAACCCATTTTGAGACATAATCTACGGCCACCAAAATATAGAGATTCTTGTTTGATGGGGGAAATGGACCCATGAAGTCGATCCCCCATACATCGAACAATTCGACTTCAAGTATGGTGTTCAGTGGCATTTCGTGTCGTCTTGAGATGTTTCCCGTCCGTTGACACCGATCACATGCGGACACAAAAGAGTGAGCATCGTTGAATAAGGACGGCCAATAGAATCCCGATTGTAAGACCTTCGCCGCTGTTCTATTTCCACTAAAATGTCCACCGTAGGGTGATGCATGGCAATGGTTCAGCACACTGTGAAATTCCTCATCCGGAATGCATCTACGGATAATTTGATCGGGGCATCGCTTGAAGAGAAAAGGATCGTCCCACAAATAGTACTTAGCATCCGAGATTAGCTTCTTCTTTTGATGACGTGAGAGGTCGTTCGGAATTGTTTTACTTGCCAAGTAGTTCACAAGATCAGCATACCAAGGCACGTGTTTTGAATCCAACATGTAGAGCTGCTCGTCGGGGAAGGTTTCTATGATTTGTGGCTGACTTTTTTCCTTCTCGAGGGGACTCTCTAATCGGGAAAGGTGATCGGCTATAACATTTTCAGTCCCTTTCTTGTCTCGAACCTCCAAGTTGAATTCTTGAAGGAGTAGCACCCACCGAATCAACCTTGGTTTGGCATCCTTCTTCTCCAAAAGGTATTTTATTGCTGAATGATCGGTCTACACTATCACTTTCGTTCCCAGTAGATAAGCCCGGAATTTATCGAATGCAAAGATCACCGCCAACAATTCCTTCTCCGTTGTGGCATAATTTCTTTGGGCGTCATCGAGTGTTCGACTCGCATAGTATATGACATGGAACACCTTCCCTCGTCTTTTCCCCAAAACAGCCCCAATGGCAAAGTCGCTAGCATCACACATTAACTCGAACGGAAGGTCCCAATCCGGAGCGACTATTGATAAGTGTCATTTTTGTACACTTATCCATGGTTTGTATCGATAAAATTCACCCATAATTGAGCTAGTCTACTCGTTTTTTGCTTTTAATTTATTAGTTTTAATAATTTTATTTTTATTGGATGATGATCGGATTAAATAACTGAATTACTCAAGAAACAACATGTTTAATAAATATTCTCTTTATTGAATTTTGATATATTCATGTTGTAGGGCTTTTCGAGACGAATTCGGCAGTCTTTCCGGATTCAAAATCAGAGTTATATATCAAAAGTTATCATCCGAAGAAGATCTGGGGCAAAACGCAAAGTCTGAGGAATTCTGGGCTGAAAACGTAACTATCAAAGCTTCAAATGAGCAAATTTACGAAGCCACGTTACGGCCGTAACATTCAGGAAGTTACGGCCGTAAGTCACCTCAGTTACGGCCGTAACTCCTGAATGTTACGGCCGTAACTCTTGACAGATTGCTATGATTTGTCTAATTTTTTATACTTTTTGTGTATTATTGAGGGGATGGCTGGCATTGATCCGATATAATGTAATAATGCTGTAATTTTGGAGCTATTAGATGACTTTAGGTGTATAAATAGACCCCTTAGATCCTTCATCATTTACCATTCATCTTATAATTTTCCATTTTCTTGTAAACTTTTCTTTTTGTGTGAAGAACACACTTGTGTTCTTGAGTGATCTTAGTTAGTGTGGTATAACATATGTTGTTCAGAGAGTTTATTGTTTCTATCTCCTTTATCTACTAAGGGAGTTAGGATCAATTCTTTCTCTTGATTCAACTAAGAATGACCACCAAAGCTTGTAATATGTGTAATAAACCCTTTATGGGCTAAGTTTCTTAAGTTGGGATTATAAACAAGGTTAGTCATGTTATTTATGTTTGTATAAAGATATATTATTAATTACTTATTATTGTGTGTGATTTTCATTGTTTTAACAATCTTTATTTATTTGGCCAATTAATGAAGATATTTATGATCTTCATATGTTTCGAAAGAAAATATGTTTGATTAGATCAAATGATCTTCACTCTAAGTTGTTCTAGGGGATAGAAATATACCCCTAGTCCTTAGATGATTCATTGAGTTATTTTCACAAATCCTAATGCTATGTATTGAAGCCAATCAACATAGAAATATAGTGGATTGATTCAATATGTAAGGGGCGTTTTATAGTTCGAAAGAGAAACCGTCTTTTTAAGGAAAATCGAATCTACACAACATAATAAGTAAATTCATCTTATGATCTCCAATACATTTTTTATAACTAATGACGAACTAAGTTTGTAATCCCAACTATTTCATTTTATCAATAATCAATCTATTATTATTGCTATCTTTTTATTTCCTTATAATATTAGAACTATTATTGCAATTTCTTTGAAATTATTAAACCAAACTTTTTAATTGTGTGTTTCACTCATCTTAAGTATCTATAAAAATAGACTAATAGTGTATAATTCAAATTATAACATAACTTCCTTGTGGGATCGATAAACCGGACTCAAAAAGTCCACTTTACTACTTGATACGATATCGTGCACTTGCGATAGTTACATAAAAAGCGTGTCAAGTTTTTGGCGCCGTTGCCGGGGAAGTATAAGTTATATTTGAAATCTTACATTATAAACTATTTTTGTAGGTACAAATTTCTCGACGTTGTAACTTAGTACTAAATTGTGTTTGTCCGGTCAAGTGGCGGATAACGGTACTCCGTGACTATTAAAGTCGGATTTTTCAGTTTCCCACAACAACTGATATTTGTATATATTTTTTTTTTTTTTTTAATTATTTTCATTGTCTTTTTATTTATTTTTTTTTTATCATGGATGAAACATTGTTTAAAATTGAAAAAAGATTTCCCTTTCTAAGCAAAAATGCAATTTTAAAAATTTACAAGACAAGGCTTGAAAGGATGAGGTTGCTTACTAATAAAAGCATACCTTTTGACATAAGATTCATTATCGAAGCCAAAGTAAGAATAGAAGGTGAATTCACGAAACACCAACTAGATTTTTACCAGGGGCTTGAAAAAAGTTCATATGCCAAGAAACGACGAGCAAAGATTCTAGCCGTTAGCTATAAATGTGCTAGATGGAACTGTAATGCAAAATGTCGATCTTTAGGAATTCCATCTACAAACAGAGAAGATAAAATTCAGTTCATTAATGATGGTCTGAATAAGGAGAATTTAGATAATATCGAAATTTCTCTTGACACGCATCCTAGTGGACTTGTGTATTACGGAATTCAATGTTTGTGGAATAAATTCAAACCAGAATATGAACAACGTCTTGGGAATCTGACGTTAAAAGACCCTGTTTGCCAATTTGTAAGAAAATTGGATGGGAAGCTTCTCCCCGACTCATAGAAGGCGTTTAGGCCGTTTCTGAACGTAAAATCAGAGGAAGATGTGAGCCACAATCACAACTACTGTACATACGCGTTAGTATCTTTTATTTTTGTCGTGTGGTGAGATTTTCTGAATAAAAAATGTGATACGCGATAAAAGCTTTCATTATTCTATTGAGTAGTTGAAGCACAATCAAACGCAATCACAAACTTGTTAAATAATTTTTACCTTCTTTTTCTTCTATAAATAAACTTTCTACTGGTTTCTTTCATTCATCCCTCAAACTTGCACTTTTCTCTGTTTCTCTCTAAAAATTTTTTTTTCTTTTCAAAAATGGAGTCATCATCTTCAACAAAAAAATTTTACACAGTCTGCATTTTTGGTGGATCTAGTTCTGGAAAAGAGGCATGCTTCACTGAAGCAGCCCACAACTTGGGTCGTACCTTAGGAGAAAAATGCATTCATATAGTTTACGGAGGAGGAAGTCTAGGATTAATGGGGCGAGCTGCTGCTTCTGCCTATATGGAAGGAGTAAGAGTGTTGGGAGTAATCCCAAAACCTCTGGCTGAAAGTAAAATCGCCGGGTCAACTATTGGAGATGAGTTTAGATCTGTGAATATGCAAGATCGCATAACTCACATGATAAATAATTCTGGCGCCTTTATCGCCCTTCCCGATGGTTTTGGCACACTTGAGGAACTTTTTCATGTGGTTACCAGAGCCCAGCTAAATGTTCATCAAAAACCAATAGGAATGCTTAATGTCAATGGTTTCTTTGATGGTTTACTGTCTTTCATCGACTACTCTGCTGAAAAGGGATTTATTTCCGAGCGTGCAAAACGAATCATAGTCGTTGCAACAACACCAGAAGAACTAATCGAAAAACTCAATGAATTTGTTCCTCAACCAGATCCAGCTCTAGCTAAAATTGTCTGGTTAGAAGATTTTACCGTGAGAAAACGAAAAGTAGATTCATTCCTCTCCCTTTGATAACCCATGTCGGACCCCTTGTATTTTTACTTTTTGTCGTGTGTAATAATCGTGCTAAATGATGGCAGCTTAAGGAGTTTCTTCTTGATCTCTTGACGCGCATCTATTCACGATTTTTGTATTTTTATTTCATTACTATAATGTTTATTTCGTGTTTTGCTTTTATAAAAACTTTGATGGCAGCGTAAGGCGACTCTTCGTACTTTGTTGATGCGCATCTAAAAAATTATGTTATACTTACGAGTATATTTTATTTTCTTTTGTGTGTGCCTCGTATATTTTTTCTCTTGCAGATTCTAAAAGGCGTTAGGCTCAGACATCAACTTTCTTAAAAGGGAGTATTCTGCTTTTCTGCATTGATTTTTATTTTTTATTTTTTATTTTATTTTTAAGCGAGGACAGTTTTATTTCCAAGTTGGGGGGGGGTTTGTTTTAGTATTTGTGTTTTTTAAAAACTTTTGGTTTTTTTGCATTCATTTGGTTATTTCCCTAAATTTTTTTTTTTTTTTTTTTTTATATTTATATTTATATATATATTTATAGTATTTTGATTTTTGAGATTTTTAAATCTGGCCATAACACCAATAAATTAGTTTTATACAAACTTCTAAAATCGTTTTAACCGGTAAAAAAATTGTATATTCCAAATTTTTTTTTGAGCCTTAATCTCTCTTTCCAAGCCTTGTAATTATCATATAAAATCGAGTCATTCGTTACCTTGAGAAAAGAAGAATCAATTGGTTAATGAAAAATAAAACTGAAATTTACTTAATTTGTGGAGTTTTTGATTTTTCATGCTTAACTAAAAAATAATTTTCTGCAAAAGTTCTATTCCTTAAAAAAAAAAAAAGGAGTCATTGGTGAAAAGAGCTACACGTTAGCAAATAACGGTGTGAAAGCTATCACCTAAAAAAAATAAATGACGAAAAGGAGAAGTGTTGAGCAAAGAATACCGCTAATTTTGGAAGTCTTAAATTTTGCGAAAAATAAAGGACTAACCATTGTTGGTGCGTAGGCTAGTCTCGGGAAAAATTGGTGAAAAGAGCTACACGTTAGCAAATAACGGTGTGAAAGCTATCACCTTTTACGAAAAAAAAATGAGATAGAAATTGTGTTAGTGAAAAGAGCTACACGTTAGCAAATAACGTGTGAAAGCTATCACTAAAAGGGATGTAGTTTATGAGCAGATTTGAATTAATTAGCAATGAATTTCAATACACTCAATTTTGTAAAAATCACAATATTTGATGACGCCAATGAAATTCTTCTTCATATTGAGTCGAAAAATAAACGAGTGATCGAGAGCAACCATTAAAGGGAGTCGTGTGTATCACGAGTGGGAAAGAAATAATCAACCTTTTGGGGGGAAAACCTTACATTTTGGAATTACAAAATAAAAACCGTGTTTTAACTTCAAAAATATTAGTAGATTTATTTTGAATCTTGATTCATTTCTATCTACTGTATAAAGCTGGTTGTTGTTTATTAATGGCATTTTGATCTCCTTTTCTCTTTTTATATTTTAATTTATGTGTGTATTAATTTTCTTATTTTTTTATTTTTATTTTTATTTTTGGAGTGTGAATAATAAAGAGTCGTGCTCGGGACTATCAACCATTCAAGTTTGGGGTGTGATAAGTGTCATTTTTGTACACTTATCCATGGTTTGTATCGATAAAATTCACCCATAATTGAGCTAGTCTACTCGTTTTTTGCTTTTAATTTATTAGTTTTAATAATTTTATTTTTATTGGATGATGATCGGATTAAATAACTGAATTACTCAAGAAACAACATGTTTAATAAATATTCTCTTTATTGAATTTTGATATATTCATGTTGTAGGGCTTTTCGAGACGAATTCGGCAGTCTTTCCGGATTCAAAATCAGAGTTATATATCAAAAGTTATCATCCGAAGAAGATCTGGGGCAAAAACGCAAAGTCTGAGGAATTCTGGGCTGAAAACGTAACTATCAAAGCTTCAAATGAGCAAATTTACGAAGCCACGTTACGGCCGTAACATTCAGGAAGTTACGGCCGTAAGTCACCTCAGTTACGGCCGTAACTCCTGAATGTTACGGCCGTAACTCTTGACAGATTGCTATGATTTGTCTAATTTTTTATACTTTTTGTGTATTATTGAGGGGATGGCTGGCATTGATCCGATATAATGTAATAATGCTGTAATTTTGGAGCTATTAGATGACTTTAGGTGTATAAATAGACCCCTTAGATCCTTCATCATTTACCATTCATCTTATAATTTTCCATTTTCTTGTAAACTTTTCTTTTTGTGTGAAGAACACACTTGTGTTCTTGAGTGATCTTAGTTAGTGTGGTATAACATATGTTGTTCAGAGAGTTTATTGTTTCTATCTCCTTTATCTACTAAGGGAGTTAGGATCAATTCTTTCTCTTGATTCAACTAAGAATGACCACCAAAGCTTGTAATATGTGTAATAAACCCTTTATGGGCTAAGTTTCTTAAGTTGGGATTATAAACAAGGTTAGTCATGTTATTTATGTTTGTATAAAGATATATTATTAATTACTTATTATTGTGTGTGATTTTCATTGTTTTAACAATCTTTATTTATTTGGCCAATTAATGAAGATATTTATGATCTTCATATGTTTCGAAAGAAAATATGTTTGATTAGATCAAATGATCTTCACTCTAAGTTGTTCTAGGGATAGAAATATACCCCTAGTCCTTAGATGATTCATTGAGTTATTTTCACAAATCCTAATGCTATGTATTGAAGCCAATCAACATAGAAATATAGTGGATTGATTCAATATGTAAGGGGCGTTTTATAGTTCGAAAGAGAAACCGTCTTTTTAAGGAAAATCGAATCTACACAACATAATAAGTAAATTCATCTTATGATCTCCAATACATTTTTTATAACTAATGACGAACTAAGTTTGTAATCCCAACTATTTCATTTTATCAATAATCAATCTATTATTATTGCTATCTTTTTATTTCCTTATAATATTAGAACTATTATTGCAATTTCTTTGAAATTATTAAACCAAACTTTTTAATTGTGTGTTTCACTCATCTTAAGTATCTATAAAAATAGACTAATAGTGTATAATTCAAATTATAACATAACTTCCTTGTGGGATCGATAAACCGGACTCAAAAAGTCCACTTTACTACTTGATACGATATCGTGCACTTGCGATAGTTACATAAAAAGCGTGTCAACTATCACCGGTGCCGTGCTTAGAGCTTTCTTCAGCAATTCGAAACTTTCTTTACAAGACTCGTCAAAAGTAAATGGGACATCTTTCATGAGTAGATTGCGCAGCGGCTTCGTGATCTTCGAAAAATCCTTAATAAATCGGCGATAGAAACCGGCATGTCCCAAAAAACTTCTAATCCCCTTGACCGAAGTGGGTGGAGGCATCTTCTCAATTGTTTCAATTTTCGCTCGGTCGACTTCAATTCCATGTGAGGATATTCGATGGCCAAGCACAATGCCCTCCTGCACCATAAAATGACACTTCTCCCAATTCAAGACTAAATTGGTCTCTTCGCATCTTCTCAAGACTTTCTGCAAATTTTCCAAACAAATGTCAAACGAATCTCCAAAAACAGAAAAATCATCCATAAAAATCTCAATACACTGCTCTACCATGTCACAAAAAATAGCCATCATCCACCGTTGAAAAGTAGCCGGCGCATTACACAATCCAAAAGGCATGCGCCTATAAGCAAAAATGCCGTAAGGACATGTAAACGTCGTTTTCTCTTGGTCTTCGGGGGCTATGTAAATCTGATTATACCCCGAATAACCATCGAGAAAGCAATAGAAATCGTGTCCGGCTAATCTATCTAACATCTGATCAATAAAAGGCAAGGGGAAATGATCTTTTCTAGTGGCCTTATTTAATTTCCTATAATATATGCACATACGCCACCCCGTAACAATCCTAGTGGGAATTAATTCATTATTATCGTTTTGAACAACTGTTATCCCACCCTTTTTCGACACAACTTGGACCGGACTTACCCACTTGCTATCAAAAATTGGAAAGATCATACCTGCGTCGAGGAGTTTTAAAACCTCAACTTTTACCACCTCCTTCATGTTGGGATTCAGCCGGCGTTGATGCTCCACGGATGGTTTGTAGTCTTCCTCCATCAAAATCTTGTGCATGCAAATTGAGGGGCTGATCCCCTTAATATACGCAATAGACCACCCAAGAGAAGATTTGTACTCCCTCAAAACTCTTAATAATTTCACCTCTTGATCTCCCGCTAAAGTGGCCGAAAGAATAACTGGAATGGAGTTGTCGGGCCCCAGGAATGCATATTTTAAATGAGGTGGCAGCTTCTTGAGTTCCAACTTTGGAGGTTTTTCGATCGATGGGGTTGGTCGAGTTAGTGAACTTCCGAGCTCCTCGAATGGTTTACGAATAAAAATTGGCGGGGAAGCATCCATGTGTCGTACATAGGCTGCATGCTCTCCATTTGGTTCGGAAACGGCCCCAATCAAAACAGATTCCAATGGATTGGGTGGATAATTTTCTCGAAAAGTTCTACTCACGCACGAGTCAATGACGTCAACTTGGAAACAATTTTCAGCGCCACTTGGATATTTTACGGATCGAAAGATATTGAATGTTACTTGCTCCTCTTGAACACGCAAAGTCAGCTTCCCCTTTTCCACATCAATCAAGGTTCGGTCGGTTGCCAAAAATGGTCTTCCCAAGATAATTGGGATATCTTGGTCTTCTTCCATGTCAAGTACGATGAAATCGGCCGGAAAGATGAACTTATCAACTTTGACTAAAACGTCCTCTATCACACCCCTCGGATATTTGATGAATCTATCGGCCAATTGTAAAGAGACTGTCGTCGGCTTGGCTTCCCTAATATCCAGCTTTTTAAAAATAGAAAGGGGCATAAGATTTATACTGGCCCCGAGATCGCATAGGGCTCTTTCAAAAGACGAATTTCCGATGATGCAAGGGATGGTGAAACTTCCCGGATCTCTCAATTTAGGTGGGAGCTTCTTTTGTAAAATAGCGCTACACTCCTCCGTTAAAGCGACCGTCTCATATTCCTCGAGCTTTCTTTTGTTGGACAAGACTTTTTTCATGAATTTCACATAACTCGGCATTTGTTCCAATGCATCGGCAAATGGAATGTTTATGTGCAATTTCTTGAAGACGTCGAGGAATTTTGAAAACTGCTTGTCCAGTTTTTGCTTTTGGAAACGCTGTGGGAATGGAATTTGAGGAGTGGGATGAGTAGTCGATACTTCCTTTGGCTTGGGCGCCTCTTCCTTTTCCTTCTCGTTCTGCTCGATCGGCTGCTCTTTGTCAATAATAGGCTGCCCTTTCAACTCCTTTCCGCTTCGTAATTCGATCGCTTGCACATTTTCCTTGGATTTCACTTCGGCTGCGCTAGGCAATGCACCTTGAGACCGAGAAGACAATAAATTAGCAATCTGCCCCATTTGTGTTTCTAGATTTCGGATGGAGGTAGAATGATTTTGGAGGGTCGTCTCGGTGCGGGTCATGAATTGGCTTGTGTTAGCCGCCAATTGAGCAAGAGCATCTTCCAAAGATAACTTTGGTGATTGAGGGGGCTGCTGTGGGGGCTGCGCGAAGTGAGCTTGTGGAGGTTTCAAAGCTTGCCCATTTCTCCATGGAAAATTTTGTTGATTTCGCCACCCTTGATTATAAGTGCTGGGGTAAGAATTGTTTTGCCGATTTCCATTGCCCACAAATTGAGCTTGCTCCATCTGATGTTGTTCGAATGGGTTTCCAACTTGACACTCCGCGCTCGGGTGTGATCCGTTACACCAATTTCATGTCTCTATGGTAACGGGGGAAGGTGCGTGCGAAAATGCTTGGAGCTGTTGGGTCAAAGCGGCAACTTGAGCTGACAAGGTGGAAATCGGATCATTACTTGAAGCTTCCATGACTCTCTTCGGTGTCAATCTTTCCGATGGCCATTGATATGCATTTGCGGCCATAGCTTCCAAAAGCGAGTGTGCCTCGACCATACTCTTTCCCATCAAGGCCCCACCAGAGGCCGCATCCACGAGAGTGCGTGTAGAAGCACTCAAAACAGTATAGAACGTCTGAATCTGAAGCCAATCAGGGAGGCCGTGATGAGGGCATCTTCGTAACAAATCTTTATATCGCTCCCACGCCTCGTGGAGCGATTCCATATCGTACTGACCAAAGGTGGTTATTTCGTTTCTCAACCTCGCCGTCTTAGCAGGTGGGAAGAATTTGGCAAGGAAGGCTTGCGCTAACTCTCCCCATGTTGTAATCGACCCCGGCGGTAAGGAATTTAACCAAAATTTCGCTTTATCCCTCAAAGAGAAAGGGAAAAGCCTCAATCGGATGGCATCGTCGGTGACACCATTAGTCTTGAACGTGTCGCATATCTCAAGGAAAGAAGCAATATGGGCATTCGGGTCGTCATTCGGCAGTCCACAGAATTGGCTCGCCTACACCATCTGAATAATAGCGGGCTTGATCTCAAAATTATTGGCTTGGATAGTGGGATGCCGAATTCCCGAAAAATTAGCATTGATCTGCGGTATGGCATAATCTCGAAGAGCTAGTTCCGGTTGAACTTGCCGCACTTGGTTATCTCCTCCTTGGACTTCGATATTCTCGGCCATGTTGACCGTCGTCTGCAACTCTCTTTTCTCCTTCTTGTTCCTTCTTAGAGTGCGCTCGAGCTCGGTATCCAAAGGTAGTAGGCCTTCGTTCAAGGTTTTCTCATGCACTACACGAAAGGTCCTGAAAGGAAAAACAAATAAACGAAATTAAATACACAAAAAAATAAAAATAAAACGTTCAAATTAAGACTAGAAATACTTAAATCGATATTAGAAAATTTCAGTCCCCGGCAACGGCGCCAAAAACTTGTTGCGATATTTCTTACACGCAAGTGCACGTCATCGTTTACAAGTAATAAAGTGATAAGTAGAGTATCGTTCCCACGAGGACTGAATCTCTAACTACCGATTTTTGTGTATTCCAATTTTATTTAAACAATCGAATTTGGGTTTTGCGATTAATAACTAAAAGAATTACTAAAAGACTAAACAGTAGAAAACGATAGCTTGAATAAAAGAAATCAAATGATGAATAAGTCTAGGATTCTGAATCCACCTCGGTTTATCCGAATTTACTCTCGATTATCCTTAATAAATAATTTTCCCAATTTATTGAAGGCGGAGATTGCTAATATATTCTACCGCCTCTCCCGAGGTCAATAGATTTATCTAAAGGCGAATAACGCACTCTATCCCTAGGTGAATTAATTCGTCAATAGGCGAAAAGCATAAAATCTCCCAAAGGCCACGTAGTTCCTATGAGTATATTCCTATCTCACAGAATAAAATGGTCCTCACCAATAGTTCCTCACCAAATCTCCTCTCCCGATTCGAAGTGAATGATTAAATCAATACAACTATTGGCCAGATAATTGCAAGCATTAAAAACAATTGGGAAAACTCAACAAAAAGGTAATTAATTGGATAATCTCAAGAAATTCGTCAAAACATAGGTTTCATCAAAACCCTAGATTAGGGCTTTAGCCTGACATACTAATAATTGAAATTACAGAATAAATAAATGAAAGCATAAAAATCAAACGCAGATGAAGCTCGGATTCCTACGTTCTTCAGCTTCCGCCCTCTGCCTTTGAAGTCTTCTGCTTCCTTCTTCTTCTGCCGTCTCCAAGCTTAAGCTCCAAAATATAAAAGATCCAAAGATAATTAATTAGGGTCTTAAACTCTATTTATAGCTCAGCATATCCTCCATATCGCGTCCGTATCAGTAGGTCGAAAACTGGCTTCGAAACGGCCCTAATCCGCGCGGACATACAAAAACCGCCAAGTGTGCCGCGACGCACTAAACCTGTGCCGCGGCACAGGGCCTTTAGCTGGATTCCTGGGCGTTCTTAATTTCTTCTGTGCCGCAGATCACTGGCGTGCGCGCACGCAGTACTGATTTACTGCCTTTGGTCGGGTGTCTTCCTGTGCCGCGGCCCTGCTTCCTTGTGCCGCGGCTCATACTCCAGATTTGCCGTTTTCGCCCGTTTTGCTTCGTTTTAGCTTCCGGACTTCAATTTCCTGTCAATCATACAAAATTAAGGCATTAAAGGCTCATTTAGACAATTTCACTCTCCAAAATAATATAAAATAATGATAAATAAGCGTATAAAAATACGCCTAACAACTGTGAGTTGATGAGATTGGGGCTAAAATCCCAACGTTTTTGTAAAGGTCATTTGACGGATTTGGGGCTAAAATCCCAACGGTTTGGTAAAGGTTATTTTACGGAAAGTAAACTTTTGGGGCGGTGACCCCTTTTGCCTTTTGGATTTTGAAAAGTAGGATTTGATAATCCTAAATTGTTTTCTATTAAAACTCCCGATGGTATTTCAATCATTTTATAAATTGTTTCCCTTAATATTTTGATCTTGAAATTTTGGGAAGTCTTTACTCAAACTCTTGCCTCGGGAAGTACTTTTCGTTTCGTTTGGATCTTTGAAGATTCCTGGTTATTGTTATTCGTGGAATGTGAATTGTATGGCTCGTATTTGCACTTTGTTCTTGCACTAGCAAAACAGTGGAGTTTTGCTAACCCCCGAGTATTCGGGGGGTGGATGTCTGTTTTTGCATTCAGGTTTTGGAGCATAACACAGGGTCGGCACGAAGGATGATGAAAGATGATCGATACTAATCACATGAGGAACCGTACATTGTGTATTGGTTCCGTTGTACTTTATTTTCCGCTGCTATATTTTTCCCGTTGTACGGGTGTGGATGTGTCTTGACCCCTGCGTGGGCATGAGTTGTAATCGAGTTGTATGTTTTTATTAAAAGGCCAAATCGGTCTAATGAGTCATTTTAGCCTTAAAGGCATTGTCGAGATGTTTCATGTTGTTACTACCCTGGTAGATCCTTGAGGAAAGGTTCTACGGCGTGTAATTGTTAGGCGTATTTTTATATGCTTATTTATCATTATTTTGTATTATTTTGGAGAGTAAATTTGCATAAATGAGCTCTTAATGCCTTAATCTTGTATGTTTGTCAGGAGATTGGAGTCCGGAAGCTAAAACGAGGCGAAACGGGCGAAAACGGCGAATTTTGGCCGTGAGCCGCGGCACAAGGCAAGTGGGACGCGGCACAGGAAGGCAACCAGCGGGCACCGAGTAGATCAGACTCTGGCCGCGGCATACCTGTGAGCCGCGCCCGGATGAATTAAAAGGCGCCAAAGGCCCAAAGTGAAGACCATGTGCCGCGGCACAGATTTAGTGAGCCGCGGCACACTAGGCGGTTTTGGTGTGCTCCGCGCGGATTTGGGCCGTTTTGAAGCCAGTTCTCGACCTACTCACACGGACGCAATTTGGAGAATGTGGAGTGCTATAAATAAGGGTTTAAGACCCTAATTAATCTATCTTGAATCTTGGAAGCTTGGAAAATCTGGGGAAGCTTGGAAAATCTTGGAATCAGAAAATCTTGGGGAGACGGCAGAAGAGGAGATAAGCAGAAGACTTCAAGAGCAGAGGGCGGAAGCCAGAAGAACGGAGGAATCCGAGCTCTTCATCTGCGTTTGATTTTAATGATTTTATTCATTTATTCTGCATTTTCATTTATTAGCATGTCAGGCTAAAACCCTAATCTAGGATTTTGATAAAACCTACGTTTTGACGGATTTGCTTGAGATTATCTAATTAATTACCTTTTTGTTGAGTCTTCCCAATCGTGTTTAATGCTTTCAATTATCTGGCCAATAGTTGTATTGTTTTAATCATTCAATTCGAATCGGTAGAGGAGAATTGGTGAGGAACTATTGGTGAGGACCGTTTTATTCTGTGAGATAGGAATATACTCATAGGAACTACGTGGCATTTTGGAGATTTTATGCTTTTTGCCTATTGACGAATTAATTCACCTAGGGATAGAGTGCATTATTCGCCTTTAGAAAAATCTATTGACCTCGGGAGAGGCGGTAGAGTATATTAGCAATCTTCGCCTTCAATAAATTGGGAAAATCATTAACTTCAGATAATCGAGAGTAAATTCAGATAAACCGAGGTGGATTCAGAATCCTAGACTTATTTATCATTTGATTCTCTTTCTCCAAGCTATCGTTTTTACTGTTTAGTCTTTTGTTAATTCTTTAGTAATTAATAGCAAACCCAAAGTTCGATTGTTCGAATAAAACTAGGATACATAAAAATCGGTAGTTAGTGATTCAGTCCTCGTGGGAACGATACTCACTCATCACTTTATTACTTGTATACGATAACGTACACTTGCGTTAAAGAAAAATCGCAACAAGTTTTTGGCGCCGTTGCCGGGGACTGAAATTTTTGCTAATATCGATTTCAGTATTTCTAGTCTTAGTTTGAACGTTTTTTTTTTACTTATTTTCGTGTATTTAATTTTATTTATTTTATTTGTTTTTCCTTTTAGGGTCTTTCGCGTAGTGCATGAGAAAACTCGGTGACAAAGGCCTACTACCTTTGAATACCGAACTCGAGCGCACTCTTAGGAGAAAGAAGAAGGAGAAACGAGAGCTACCGATAACGGTCAACATGGCTGAAAACATCGAAATTCAAGGAGGATATAACCATGTGCAGCAAGTTCAACCGACACTAGCTCTTCGAGATTATGCTATGCCGCAGATTAATGCTAATTTTTTGGGGATTCGGCGTCCCACTATCCAGGCGAACAATTTCGAAATCAAGCCTGCTATTATTCAGATGGTGCAGGCGAGCCAATTCTGTGGATTGCCGAATGACGACCCCAACGCACATATTGCTTTTTTTCTCGAAATTTGTGACACGTTCAAGAACAATGGTGTCACCGACGATACTATCCGATTACGGCTTTTCCCTTTCTCTTTGAGGGATAAAGCAAAATTTTGGCTGAATTCCTTACCGCCGGGGTCGATCACAACATGGGCAGAGTTAGCGCAAGCCTTCCTTGCTAAATTCTTCCCACCTTCTAAGACGGCGAGATTGAGAAACGAGATCACCACCTTTGGTCAGTATGATATGGAATCGCTCCACGAGGCATGGGAGCGATACAAAGATTTGTTACGGAGATGCCCTCATCACGGCCTTCCAGACTGGCTTCAAATTCAGACGTTCTACAATGGATTGAGTGCCTCTACACGCACTCTCGTGGATGCAGCCGCCGGTGGGGCTTTGATGGGAAAGACTATGGCCGAGGCACACTCGCTGTTGGAAGCTATGGCCGCTAATGCTTATCAATGGCCATTCGAACGAATAACGCCGAAGCGAGTTTTGGAAATTTCGAGTAATGACCCGATATCTACATTGTCAGCCCAAGTCGCAGCATTAACGCAGCAGCTCCAAGCATTTTCGCATGCTCCTTCCCCCGTTACCATTGAGTCTTGCAATTGGTGTATCGGATCTCACCCTAGCGCGGAGTGTCAAGTCGGAAATCCGTTCGAGCAGCCCCAAATTGAACAAGCTCAGTTTGTAGGAAACGGAAACCGGCAAAATAATCCGTACTCCAACACGTATAATCCGGGGTGGCATAATCATCCCAACTTTTCGTGGAGAAACGGACAGAACTCAAACCAGCCTCCATTCACTCAGAACCAACAGCAGCCCCCTCCCGCTCCAAAAGTTTCTCTCGGGGAAGCAATTGCGAAATTGGCAGCGAATACGAGTCAATTCATGACCCGTACTGAAGTGACATTGCAGAATCATTCCGCTTCCATTCGCAACTTGGAAGTCCAGCTGGGCCAAATTGCTAATGTGTTGACAGTCCGCCCGGAGGGAGCATTGCCAAGTACAACCGAGACAAATCCTAGAGAGAGTCTAAATGCAATCAGTTTGAGAAGCGGGAAGGAGGTATGTGACCATCCCGAGAGGTGTGAAAAGAGGAGTGAAATTGAGGAGAGGAAAAATTTAGCGATGGAGGAATCTCAAGATTGGAGACCCTCGATAACGTTTCTGGATAACCCGAAGGCATATGTGCCACCCGTCCCGTTTCCGCAGAGATTACAGTAGAAAAAGGCAGACAAACAATTCTCTAAGTTTCTCGACGTGTTCAAAAAGCTTCATATTAACATTCCATTTGCCGACGCGTTGGAACAAATGCCAAGCTACGTTAAATTCATGAAAGAGATATTGTCAAAGAAAAGAAAACTCGAGGAGTTTGAAATAGTCGCTTTGACGGAGGAATGCAGCGCGATTCTTCAGAAGAAGCTTCCACCAAAATTGAAAGATCCGGGAAGTTTCAACATACCGTGCGCCATGGGGAATCTCTCTTTTAATAAGGCATTGTGTGATCTCGGTGCTAGTATTAACCTCATGCCTCTGTCTATTTTCAAAAAGCTGGGGATTGGAGAAGCAAAGCCGATGACAGTCTCCTTGCAATTAGCGGATCGATCTATTAAGTATCCGAGAGGAGTGATTGAGGACGTGCTAGTAAAAATGGATAAATTTATCTTTCCAGCGGATTTTATTGTTCTCGACATGGAGAAAGATGAAGATATCCCGATTATCTTGGGACGACCATTTTTAGCGACCGGCAGAACTCTTATAGACGTGGAAAAAGGAGAATTAACTCTGCGGGTTCAAGACGAGCATGTTACGTTCCAAGTATTCAAATCCTTTTCATGGCCCGGAGGTGTTGATAAGAGCTCACAAAGTGAAAGTGTGGAGGCTGTTGCAAAAGAAAAACACCGAAAACATCGTCGGTCGAAAGACTCATTTTCAGATGGTCCGACTTCTGAGAAAGATGTAGAAAGAGTCGCATTTATCAAGCATGTGAACATGAAATCATCGCCATCTGACCAGCCACACTCGGAAAAGTCTGCTGCAGTCTTAAGTGCGTTCGTGAAAGAGGGGAATAAGCCGGAAGCCAAACGGACGTCTAGTCATGAGAAAAATGGGTGTTTCGGAAAGTTGTTCTCGTCAAAACCTTTCCGCAAACAACATTGGGTGTCCAAACCAAAAATCGAATCGTTAATGACCGATGGTCAAAATTTTAAAAATCAGATTAACGGTTCGATGAACGGGGCGGAGATCAAATGGAGTTTGCGAAAAGCGAACTGATTTTTTTTTTTTAAAATAGGTCCGGCTGAAGACTATAAACTTAGCGCTTCTCGGGAGGCAACCCGAGTTCGTAGTTGTAGATTTTTGCGTTTCTATATTTTTCTTGCATTCTTGTATTTTTATTTTTCATCATTTTGTGCTTTGATTTGCTTTTACCTCTCGCACTTGACGTGTTCTTCTTAAAATTCTGTGCAGGAAAAGTCCCAGGGGAGAAATTCATTACTGAGCCACGGCACAAGTATTGTGAGCCGTGGCACACACAAATCGAAAGGGAGAGCTAAACAATCTGTACTCTGTGCCGCGGCACAACAATACTGAGCTGCGGCACACCTGAGCCCTGCGCCGCGGCACACGAAAGCTGAGCCGCGGCCCACGACAAAACATGCGAACAGGTAAAAAGGGACTGTACGCGGTGTCGTGGCTCACTTGAGTTGTGCCACGGCACACCATGCGGAATTTGAAAGGGCCAGGTACCTTATAACCCGCATTCGGCTGGCCACCCCAGGTTACTTTTCTTTCTTCCCTTCCCTCCCCTTGCGCGCGCGATCGGCCGAGAAGTTTTTTTTTCTTCTTCGTATTTTTCTTCTTGTGATTTTTCTTGCACTTTTCACAAACCAAGCAAGGTATGTTCAAATCTCTAATCTCAAATTCTTCTCTGAATTTAAATTTGAAGTTGTGTTATGCATTTGATGGATTGAATATGTTTATTTCCTTAAAAAGTTCTATAATGGTTAAGTGGAGGACATGATGTTTTGATCGATTTTTCATGATTATTTTTGATATTGAATGAATTGAATATGTCGTTTTGATGGTGAATGATTCGTGTTTTTGTTCTTGGGGATTTAATCGAGCTATTGCCATGTTTGTTCTTCAAGTAAACTCTTGCCCTTTAGGTGTTCGATGAAATGTCTAAATGAACAATTTTCTTTGTTAAGGCAATATTTTGAATCTTTGTGCAATGTTTTCGTTCTGGAATTACAGCAACCCCAACCCGTACGTCTAGTTTAAACGTTATGGTTCAATTTCATTTTTCTCTCACGGTTGTGCTATCTCGTAAAAATTTCTAATTTACAGCCGGATATCCTTAGCCGAGTGATGATTATTCTCGTTATTGTTTGAGTAAGTAACCTTCGGTGTTTAAATTTTTTTTTTTTTTAGGAATCACTATAGCTAGGACTAAGAAGCTGAACAAGAGGTCCAGGACTCAGTCATCCCCCACTCGAGGGGAAACCTCTCGTAGTCGCGCCGAGTCGGAGGGGCACCAGTTTTCTGACCTGGAGATCCACAAAATATTCAATGAGAAGATTCGGCCGCGACCTCTTATCCCGGAGAGGGGATTTACTCCAGCCCCCCAAGACGGGGAACTGCTTATGATGATAGACGAGATGGGGTGGGCCCGATTCGCTGCACCCCCGAGCCAACGGTGATTTCGATAGTGCAGGAGTTCTACGCCAGCGCGTTATTAAAGCATATTCGGGCAGGCCAGATGTTGCAGCAGTCAGACACTCGGACTCAGGTCGATGTCCGAGGTATTACGGTTGATTTTTCCACAGCTGCTATTCGGAGGTTGTTTGGGCTTCTGGTGGTAGATGAGTCGGCTTATGACCGAGTTATGACTAGCCTCACGAAGGAGGCTCTGCTCGAGACTATCACGCAGCCCGACTCCGACTGGAAGCAGCGCGCACCGGGTTCTTCCACTTTCCATTTCAAGAGCTCGCGCCTCGGGCCTCGGCGTGCTCGGCTATATTTTATCTCAAGGCCAGATAGACCCCCATCTCGATCCAAGACTTTTTTCTCCCGCGCCCGACACTATATGCTATCACATCCGGCCGCGGTTCGATGTGGCCCTCTTTTGGTCCGATCTATATTTCAGTGCATCTGTGGAGGGGCCAAGACGGGTTGAAGCACCCCTCTCTTATCTGCGCTCTGTGCCGGCAGTCGGGGCTGACGTGGTCGGACGACGAGCCGATGCTGGCTCCCCAGGCCCCGATCGACCACCGCATCATCTCACATTTTGACCAGTGGGGAGGAGCGCCGGTGCACGCTCGGGGGAGAGGATTTATACTGGATGAGGCCCATGAGGGGTCCCCCGAGCCTCTTTTGCTGACACAGGGGCAGGCAGATGCCGGCCCACCGCCCGACAGAGAGAGATTTCAGGCGATGTTCGACGGGCTGAGGGAGGATATGAGGAGAGAGAGAGAGGATCTGAGGGAGGATATGAGGAGAGAGAGAGTAGATGAGGAGAGAGAGGGAGAATATGCTGGCTGCCATGCGAGAGGAGCAGCGGACGGAGCGAGAGAGCATTATTGCTGCCGTCAGAGCTGAGATGCGAGAGCAGGCCCGCCGGGCCAATCGGCGTGAGGCGAGGCGTCTGGCAGCGAGGGACGCCTACCATCAGGAGCACCTTGCCGCATGGACGGCCCACATTTTGCATCCGGACGGGCCATTTATTCCACCTGCTCGGCCAGCCACACCACCCTCCTCACCGGATGATGCCGGCACCAGCTTGTGAGAGGACTGAAGGGGAGTACTTGACCTTCTTATTCTATTGCAAATTATATTTTGTCCATTGAGGTCAATGTACGTCCTAAGTTTGGGGGGGTTTACTTTCTGTTGCTACATTCATTGCTGTACTGATTTTGTTGCACTTTTCATTACTTTGCGTTATTTTTGTCGATAGCCTTGCTTGTCTTAATTTTTCTCTATTCGTGAATTTTTCGTGCTTCTATTTGTGTGATATTGATGTTACGACACTGTTTTTCTCTCTGAAGAAACGGTCGAGTTTTAGTCGAGTGTAGTCAGTGATTTCGGTTTCTGCTAAGTCCTCATTTAGGTCCGAAATTTTTCGTAATTGTAGAGGTCTTGGCGGATAAGAGAGGATACATACTTGTTTTAAAATCACCATCAATACGTTTGGTTACATTTTTCGGTTAGCTAGTCGTCCAGTTACATAAGTCGTGTTGGCACTTAGATTGAGTTTAGAGTCGGTCAGTTTTTCCCAATAGTCGAGATAATATTTGTTCTATGATGGGAAGTCTAGTAACCGGGGGTATTCACGTGACCCGTTGTTTACTCTCGCGTAAAACGACGACCCTGATTAGACTAGTGATTTAGAAATTTCACATGTGCCGAAGACGGGAAGCCTAGTAACCGGGGGTACTCGCGTGACCCGTTGTTTACTCTCGCGTAAAACAGCGACCTTGATTCGGACATGCGGGAATTAGCTATTCGAGTTGTTTCTCCGTTGTGGAGGGGAACTTAGTAACTAGAAGCATCCATGTGCCCCATGAGTGTCTTTTACGTCAAACGGTTTTCCAATACATGAGAATGGAAGTCCCACCCTAGGATTATCCCGATGAAACATCCCGAGATCCGAACCTAGTGGTCAACTCGAATCAATTTCTTGAGCATATATATATAAGGGAATACTGTCCGAGGATTATTTTTATGAAACTCGTGAAAATTTTGCCATTAGACTGTGGAACGGGGCAAACTAGCTCGTTTATTTTAACCTTTCATATTGACGATCGATTTGATTCACGTTTGTTAATCTTTGAGCTGGATTTTCTTCATGAACGAGTAATTAGGACTGAACTTGGTTACTTTGTAGAATCAGTGTTCTGAGTGTAGCTCGCTATTACGATACTCGTATTTTTCAGAGAGAATTTCAGGATAGTATTGATTAGGTTGAGCACTATGAGTTGCACGATTATTCACGACATTCTTTTGTTGAATTTAATTCTTTTTGCTTGAGGACAAGCAAAGGCTTAAGTTTGGGGGTATTTGTTAGGCGTATTTTTATACGCTTATTTATCATTATTTTGTATTATTTTGGAGAGTAAATTTGCATAAATGAGCTCTTAATGCCTTAATCTTGTATGTTTGTCAGGAGATTGGAGTCCGGAAGCTAAAACGAGGCGAAACGGGCGAAAACGGCGAATTTTGGCCGTGAGCCGCGGCACAAGGCAAGTGGGCCGCGGCACAGGAAGGCAACCAGCGGGCACCAGAGTAGACTGTACTCTGTGCCGCGGCACAGTCCAGGTGAGCCGCGGCCCAGATGAATTAAAAGGCGCCCAGGCGTCCAGCTGAAGACCATGTGCCGCGGCACAGATTTAGTGAGCCGCGGCACACTAGGCGGTTTTGGTGTGCTCCGCGCGGATTTGGGCCGTTTTGATGCCATTTCTCGACCTACTCACACGGACGCGATTTATAAGGGTTTAAGACCCTAATTAATCTATCTTGAATCTTGGAAGCTTGGAAAAGCTGGGGAAGCTTGGAAAATCTTGGAATCAGAAAATCTTGGGGAGACGGCAGAAGAGGAGATAAGCAGAAGACTTCAAGAGCAGAGGGCGGAAGCTAGAAGAACGGAGGAATCCGAGCTCTTCATCTGCGTTTGATTTTAATGCTTTTATTCATTTATTCTGTATTTTCATTTATTAGCATGTCAGGCTAAAACCCTAATCTAGGATTTTGATAAAACCTACGTTTTGACGGATTTGCTTGAGATTATCTAATTAATTACCTTTTTGTTGAGTCTTCCCAATCGTGTTTAATGCTTTCAATTATCTGGCCAATAGTTGTATTGTTTTAATCATTCAATTCGAATCGGTAGAGGAGAATTGGTGAGGAACTATTGGTGAGGACCGTTTTATTCTGTGAGATAGGAATATACTCATAGGAACTACGTGGCATTTTGGAGATTTTATGCTTTTTGCCTATTGACGAATTAATTCACTTAGGGATAGAGTGCGTTATTCGCCTTTAGAAAAATCTATTGACCTCGGGAGAGGCGGTAGAGTATATTAGCAATCTTCGCCTTCAATAAATTGGAAAAATCATTAACTTCAGATAATCGAGAGTAAATTCGGATAAACCGAGGTGGATTCAGAATCCTAGACTTATTTATCATTTGATTCTCTTTCTCCAAGCTATCGTTTTTACTGTTTAGTCTTTTGTTAATTCTTTAGTAATTAATAGCAAACCCAAAGTTCGATTGTTCGAATAAAACTAGGATACATAAAAATCGGTAGTTAGTGATTCAGTCCTCGTGGGAACGATACTCACTCATCACTTTATTACTTGTATACGATAACGTACACTTGCGTTAAAGAAAAATCGCAGAGCGGATTGGGGGTGTTACATAAATGGTATCAGAGCTTAGGTTGAGGAAACCTAGGCTGTCGGGTCAAGTCGTGTTGTTTGAGTCTTGTTTCGTCGGATTTTATCTGACTGAGTCGTGTCGCGACGCGTCGTTTGAGTTTGTTGGTCATGATTAGTATCGTGGGGCGATCATCATCTTCGTGCGACCTGTGGAAGTAAGTCTCCCTTCTTTGTGTTGTGCCTCGTGTGACACGAGCTATTTTTATGATTATTTATTAAGTGGTGGAATCCTTATGTGGATTTTGATTTCACGATATGTATTTAGTCGACTCTCGTATTTGATGTATACGAGGAGTGTTGTCGCTTGTGATGTCTTTTTATTGTTGTTTTTGTCCGTTGCTGATGGTTTTCGAATCGATTTGCACGCTTTACAAGTTCTATTGTGGAAGCTTTGTGCTTATACGCGTTCGACTTGTTCACTAGACAGTGCGGGAGGGTCCTTAGAGGCCTCGAATGGGGTCGGTGGTTTTGTTCTGGATGTGGTATTTTCTCGTTTATTTCCGTTTAAACACATGTATTGTCTTGATTTTAAATGTTTTGATGCGTGTACTAGGAGTTGTTTTAGTGAACGTCGATATGTGTGAGTTTGGGCATTCTGGCCTATTGGATTTTTGAAAACCTTGAGTATCTTAGAAAAATAAATTTCGAGACATACTTTTCAAATGAGTTATTTTCTTGTGGTACATCCTAGGTGCCACAATATATTTTAAAAAATTTCTACTTCGTGGACCAAAATGCTTTGAGATATTTTCAATGTTTTAGAAACACTTTTATTTAGACCCGAGGGTCGAATATTTTGAAAGTTTTCACTAAGAGAAAGTGTCCTCATTTTTATCAAATGCGAAATGGTTCTCCAAAGTCTCGATAACAATGTTTCACATTTGTATTTTTTTTGAAAGGTGATACTCAAGATCAACCGGTATTCTTCAAATTATTTTCAAAATGAGGTTTTCGTTTTTAAAACCTATCCATTCCCGTTTGAGGGATGGGTATGTATGTATGATGTTCGCGTTGTCATTTTGATACTTTCTCCCGAGTATGATCGAATTTGCGGTGTGAGCGTTGAGTCGCTTTCCACACATTGGTTGTGCTAGCCCCCTGCGAGAGGCGGGATGTTGGTGTTGAATGTTGTCGCCTCGTGGTGATTTCTGCGTTGTCGCGTATGTGCGAGCTGTTAGAGCTTGGTTTGGTATGACCGTGTGCATCGGTGATGGTTCCGTTATGTGTCGGTTATTTAATGTCTTGTTACCTTGCTCCCGTTTTTGTGAATTTCGCGGATGAGGTCGGAGGTAATACTCGTACTATTTTGACTTCGGTATTTTCTCTTTCTCCAGTCTATCGATTCGCTCATGTTTGTTGATACTTTATGAACTTGTTCGGTATTTCAGTTTCATCGTCCGAACGAGCTGTGATCTTGTTTTGAGTCGATCTGGTTATCGCTGTGACTTTTTCGAGTTCGGTTCGATTTTTGTGAACCTTGTTCGGGAGTAACATCATTTGGTTATAATAGTTCTTTTATTCGAAGTGGATCGAATTTTGAACTTCTGTATATTCTACTTTGTCGACTCATTTATGTTCGTTGACATTTCTGAGCTTGTCCTGCCCCTTGTTTTTGTTTATCGAACGAGTGTGGTATTGTTTCGGAATAACTCGTTTGTCGTTGTGACTTTTCAATCGCTATTCCCTTTCCTGTGGATCTTATGGGAATGCATGTCTTGTAGTTCTCACCAGATCATCCTGGGAGTTGTTGTTTGAATTTTATTATCCTTCGTGTTTCAGACATGATTATTCGATTTTTGTTGTCTCGATCGTTTGTTTGTTCGGTTTTTGTTCTCGTTTCGTGCTTGTTGAGCGTTCAGGCTCCTTCGTAATTCCCTTAAGTTCGGGAAATTAGTCTCGTTTTCAATCTTCCAACCCTTGGGCGGTGGAATTCCGTATTTGTTCAGCGATTGGCTCGCGTTTTGATCAATGTACCGTTAGGTTGGTCAATCGTATTGATTTTGTTCGTTGTGTTTTGTGATTGTTCGGATAATTAACTTGATTGTATTATCCATTTGATGACGCTTGTCATTTGTTGGTTTTATTATATCCCTAACGGCGACGTTGTGTTGGTCGCCGTGGAGCGTGTTTTCACGCCGTATATCCCTTTGCGTTGTTTATAACATTTCGCCGTTGGGCGTTAGTTACGCATTCTTGTGTATCTCGTTGAGTTTTTCCTGGCGGAATATTTCTTTTCCCTACTTGTTTTAAGTTTCGGGACGAAACTTCTTTTAAGGAGGGTAGAATGTAATATCCGCAATTTTCGATTTTTGGTAAATTTCCTTTTTCGTCCGGAGTCCGTTTTGACGACTCGCTCATGACCGTTTCGTCATTTTGAGAATGATTAATTCTGCACTTTTTGACATCCGAGTTCGTTTCGGTGTCGTTTTGTTGAGTTCCGTGCTTTTTAGCGACTTTTCCGTGCTTGAGTTCGATTCTTGCGAATCTCGTTCGAAACTGCTGTTTCGAGTTTCCCGTAAGTCCGTTTAACTTTGTTAGACGTGTTGTGAACTTCGGTTTGGTTATTCGATCACGTATCGTGATTTTCGGGCGTTTTGGGCCATTTTGTAATTTCTTAAAAGTTACGTATTCGATTCTGTAATTGTTGTCTCGACCCGCTTTCTTGGTCGCGTATGATTAATTATGGTATTATGTTTTCATTTCGGTCGTTGATGTTGTCCGCAAACTTTTCGGCCGTGTTCGCTCCGTGACGCTTTGAAATCGGGTCGCCGAGCCCTCGTGGTCGCATCGCCGGACGGCTATGGGCCGCCGGACGATTGCAGGCACCGCCGGACAGTGCGGCAGAACCGGCGAGCGCACGCCACGGCCGGAAGGTCGCGCTAACCGGCAGTGTAGCGACGCTTATCGGCCGCCTAACGACGCCATCGTCCGGGCGGTGGGGTTACGAGGTTCGACTCGGCCAGATCGGCGTAGCGCACGCCATCGCTTGGTCGAGCGCACGCTAACCGGCAGGTAGCGACGCCGTCGCCGACTAGCGACGCTTACTGTGGCGAGCTTAGTCCAGAGGCTATCGACAAAGTCGACTAGCGCGCGCAGCTTCGGCCAGAGCGCACGCCAGCGGAGTCGGTCGGCAGGTTTGGTCGGTGGTGCCGGGTCGTGCGGGCTCTGGCCGAGGGTACTCGGCCGATACCGGCCGATAGCGCACGCTAGTCCGGGAAGGCTAGCGCACGCTAGTTCCGGCCCAGTATAAATGTGACAGAGCAGTCACATTTTCATTCATTTTTCACTTCCTTCCTCTTCTATCCGCGGTTGGCGATTCGAGGGTGGCGAATCCATGTTGTTTGACAACAAATCCACGAAGTTCTTGAATTCATAACATCAATAAATCATCCTATATCATCCTTTGATCCAGCGAATCAAGGTAATCTTTCTTAGAACCCTAATTTCGTGAATTTGGGGGTTTTTGCATTTTGTCCGATTCGTTCCGTGTTGTTGATTAATTCATGATGGGCATGATTAATCTTGGTAGTATTCTTGTGTTTAACATCATTTAATCCATTGTTCTTCGTCGAATCGAAGTATATTTCTTGATTTCCTTCGAATTGACTTTTTGGGGGATTTGTCCTCGATCTCGTTTTTCATCCGTTTTCGATGGATCGATTATGGTTAAATGATGTTGTTAAACATATTCTATGGATTGTATATCCATATTTCAACTTGGAATTCCGTTTTCGTGATTTGACGGAACGAATCGTGTTCTTGGCTATTTTGGGGGAAATCCTTGAACCTTCGTCATTTGTTCTTTGAATTCAGCGGCTTTGGGTCGTACTTTGGAATTCATTTTCGTTGTTATTGTTTTCGTTCGTAGTTCATTGTTGTGGATTTTCGTTCGGTGGAGTCGGCGAGTTCATAGTCGGTTCGTGCCAACCTACTTCGGCCGATTCTCCGCGTTGTGGTTATTCGAGGCAAGTACCTTGCCGATACTTTTCTTATTTTATGGATATGATGATCGGTGATCGTCTTGGTGTGTTTGTTTGGTTGTTTGAAATGAAGTTTCAAAAGATTTCGGTTTGGCCTCGTTAAAGGCTCTCTTTCAAAACGCGTGTGTGTTTTGTGAACGTTGTGTTTTGGGAATTGATTATTTTGAACGTTGAAGGCTTTGATGATATTCCTATTGTTTAAAGTTATGGAATTGTGTATTTCGTGTTTAATCTTGTTATTGTGTTTTGGAGAGTTGATAATGTTGTCGGATAAATGGCCATCTCTAGTAAGTATTCTTGATGAACTTACATTCTTAGCATATTAATATTGCATGAGCAACGTGTGTGTGTGTATGCTCACTACGGGTTAGATCCGACGGGGTCTCGGTAGGGCTCCACGAAGCTGTGGGACCGCGATCTTGCTTTTAACCACTATGGGTTAGATCCGACGGGGTCTCGGTAGGGATCCACGAAGCTGTGGGTCCGCGGTTAATTGTGGTGCATTTTGCAAATGTGATTTGATATTGGCATTTCCGGAAATGAGTGCTTTGGAACTATGTTTTCATGATTGCATGCATCGACTAAGTGTGTAAGAGGTAAGTGTTCGTTTGGCTTACTTGGCTAGGATGGCACTAGAGTACTTTGTTGTTTGTGTTAAATCCTTTATTTGTGGATTTTGATGTTGGGAGACGAACCTTGTGGTCGTTCTTGTGTACTGTGAGTTGATGAGATTGGGGCTAAAATCCCAACGTTTTTGTAAAGGTCATTTGACGGATTTGGGGCTAAAATCCCAACGGTTTGGTAAAGGTTATTTTACGGAAAGTAAACTTTTGGGGCGGTGACCCCTTTTGCCTTTTGGATTTTGAAACGTAGGATTTGATAATCCTAAGTTGTTTTCTATTAAAACTCCCGATGGTATTTCAATCATTTTATAAATTGTTTCCCTTGATATTTTGATCTTGAAATTTTGGGAAGTCTTTACTCAAACTCTTGCCTCGGGAAGTACTTTTCGTTTCGTTTGGATCTTTGAGGATTCCTGGTTATTGTTATTCGTGAAATGTGAATTGTATGGCTCGTATTTGCACTTTGTTCTTGCACTAGCAAAACAGTGGAGTTTTGCTAACCCCCGAGTATTCGGGGGGTGGATGTCTGTTTTTGCATTCAGGTTTTTGATAAGTGTCATTTTTGTACACTTATCCATGATTTGTATCGATAAAATTCACCCATAATTGAGCTAGTTTACTCGTTTTTTGCTTTTAATTTATTAGTTTTAATAATTTTATTTTTATCGGATGATGATCGGATTAAATAACTGAATTACTCAAGAAACAACATGTTTAATAAATATTCTCTTTGTTGAATTTTGATATATTCATGTTGTAGGGCTTTCCGAGACGAATTCGGCAGTCTTTCCGGATTCAAAATCAGAGTTATATATCAAAAGTTATCATCCGAAGAAGATCTGGGGCAAAAACACAAAGTCTGAGGAATTCTGGGCTAAACACGTAACTATCAAAGCTTCAAATAAGCAAATTTACGAAGCCACGTTACGGCCGTAACATTCAGGAGTTACGGCCGTAAGTCACCTTAGTTACGGCCGTAACTCCTGAATGTTACGGCCGTAACTCTTGACAGATTGCTATGATTTGTCTAATTTTTTATACTTTTTGTGTATTATTGAGGGGATGGCTGGCATTGATCCGATATAATGTAATAATGCTGTAGTTTTGGAGCTATTAGATGACTTTAGGTGTATAAATAGACCCCTTAGATCCTTCATTATTCACCATTCATCTTATAATTTTCCATTTTCTTGTAAACTTTTCTTTTTGTGTGAAGAACACACTTGTGTTCTTGAGTGATCTTTGTTAGTGTGGTACAACATATGTTGTTCAGAGAGTTTATTGTTTCTATCTCCTTTATCTACTAAGGGAGTTAGGATCAATTCTTTCTCTTGATTCAACTAAACATGACCACCAAAGCTTGTAATATGTGCAATAAACCCTTTATGGGCTAAGTTTCTTACGTTGGGATTATAAACAAGGTTAGTCATGTTATTTATGTTTGTATAAAGATATATTATGAATTACTTATTATTGTGTGTGATTTTCATTGTTTTAACAATCTTTATTTATTTGGCCAATTAATGAAGATATTTATGATCTTCATATGTTTCAAAGAAAATATGTTTGATTAGATCAAATGATCTTCACTCTAAGTTGTTCTAGGGATAGAAATATACCCCTAGTCCTTAGATGATTCATTGAGTTATTTTCACAAATCCTAATGCTATGTATTGAAGCCAATCAACATAGAAATATAGTGGATTGATTCAATATGTAAGGGGCGTTTTATAGTTCGAAAGAGAAACCGTCTTTTTAAGGAAAATCGAATCTACACAACATAATAAGTAAATTCATCTTATGATCTCCAATACATCTTTTATAACTAATGACGAACTAAGTTTGTAATCCCAACTATTTCATTTTATCGATAATCAATCTATTATTATTGCTTTCTTTTTATTTCCTTATAATATTAGAACTATTATTGCAATTTCTTTGCAATTATTAAACCAAACTATTTAATTGTGTGTTTCACTCATCTTAAGTATCTATAAAAATAGACTAATAGTGTATAATTCAAATTATAACATAACTTCCTTGTTGGATCGATAAACCGGACTCAAAAAGTCCACTTTACTACTTGATACGATATCGCACTTGCGATAGTTACACAAAAAGCGTGTCAAGTTTTTGGCGCCGCTGTTTGGGAAGTATAAGTTATATTTGAAATCTTACATTATAAACTATTTTTGTAGGTACAAATTTCTCGATGTTGTAACTTAGTACTAAATTGTGTTTGTCCGGTCAAGTGGCGGATAACGGTAATTCGTGACTATTAAAGTCGGATTTTTCAGCTTCCCACAACAACCGATATTTGTATATATTTTTATTTTTTTAATTATTTTCATTGTCTTTTTATTTTTGTTTTTTTATCATGGATGAAACATTGTTTAAAATTGAAAAAGATTTCCCTTTCTAAGCAAAATGCAATTTTAAAAATTTACAAGACAAGGCTTGAAAGGATGAGGTTGCTTACTAATAAAAGCATACCTTTTGACATAAGATTCATTATCGAAGCCAAAGTAAGAATAGAAGGTGAATTCACGAAAAACCAACTAGATTTTTACTGTGGCTTGGAAAAAGTTCATATGCCAAGAAACGACGAGCAAAGATTCTAGCCGCTTTGCTATAAATGTGCTAGATGGAACTGTAATGCAAAATGTCGATCTTTAGGAATTCCATCTACAAACAGAGAAGATAAAATTCTTCATTAATGATGGTCCGAATAAGGAGAATTTAGATAATATCGAATTTCTCTTGACACGCATCCTAGTGGACTTGTGTATTACGGAATTCAATGTTTGTGGAATAAATTCAAACCAATATGAACAACGCCTTGGGAATCGACGTTAAAAGACTCGCTTGCCAATTTATAAGAAAATTGGATGGGAAGCTTCTCCCGACTCATAGAAGGCGTTTAGGCCGCTTCGAACGTAAAATCAGAGGAAGATGTGAGCCACAATCACAACTACCGTACATACGCGTAAGTATCTTTTATTTTTGTCGTGTGGTGAGATTTTCGAATAAAAATTGTGATATGCGATAAAAGCTTTCATTATTCTATTGAGTAGTTGAAGCACAATCAAACGCAATCACAAACTTGTTAAACAATTTTTACCTTCTTTTTCTTCTATAAATAAACTTTCTACTGGTTTCTTTCATTCATCCCTCAAACTTGCACTTTTCTCTGCTTTCTCTCTAAAAATTTTTTTTTCTTTTCAAAAATGGAGTCATCATCTTCAACAAAAATTTTACACACTGCATTTTTGGTGGATCTAGTTCTGAAAAGAGGCATGCTTCACCGAAGCACCACAACTTGGGTCGTACCTTAGGAGAAAAATGCATTCATGTAGTTTACGAGGAGGAAGTCTAGGATTAATGGGACGAGTGCCGTCTTGTCTATATGGAAGGAGTAAGAGTGTTGGGAGTAATCCCAAAACCTCCGGGCCGAAAGTAAAATCACCGGGTCAACTATTGGAGATGAGTTTAGATCTGTGAATATGCAAGATCGCATAACTCACATGATAAATAATTCGGCGCCTTTATCGCCCTTCCGTGGTTTTGCACCCTTGAGGAACTTTTTCATGTGGTTACCAGAGTCTAGCCTAAATGTTCATCAAAACCAATAGGAGTGCTTAATGTCAATGGTTTCTTTGATGGTTTCTTGTCTTTCATCGACTACTCTGCTGAAAAGGGCTTTATTTCCGAGCGTGCAAAACGAATCATAGTCGTTGCAACAACACCAAGAACTAATCGAAAACTCAATGAATTTGTTCCTCAACCAGATCCAAATTTCTAGCTAAAATTGTCTAGGTAGAAGATTTTACCGTGAGAAAACGAAAAGTAGATTCATTCCTCTCCCTTTGATAACCCATGTCGGACCCTTGTATTTTTACTTTGTCAGGTGTAATAATCGTGCTAAATGATGGCAGCTTAAGGAGTTTCTTCTTGATCTCTTGACGCGCATCTATTCACGATTTATGTATTTTTATTTCATTACTGTAATGTTTATTTCGTGTTTTGCTTTTATAAAAACTTTGATGGCAGCGTAAGGCGACTCTTCGGACTTTCTTGATGCGCATCTAAAAAATTATGTTATACTTACGAGTATATTTTATTTTCTTTTGTGTGTGCCTCGTATATTTATTCTCTTGCAGATTCTAAAAGGCGTTAGGCTCAGACATCAACTTTCTTAACAGGGAGTATTCTGCTTTTCTGCATTGATTTTTATTTTATTTTTAAACTGAGGACAGTTTTAATTTCAAGTTTGGGGGTGGTTTGTTTTAGTATTTTGGTGTGGTTTGTTTAATAATTTTGGTGTGTTTTGATTGATTTGGTTATTTGCCTTATTTTTTTTATTATATATATATATATTGATTTTTGAGATTTTTAGATCTGGCCATAACACCAATAAATTAGCTATATACAAACTTCTAAAATCGTTTTAACCGGTAAAAAAAATTGTATATTCCAAAAATTTTTTTTGAGCCTTAATCTCTCTTTCCAAGCCTTGTAATTATCATATAAAATCGAGTCATTCGTTACCTTGAGAAAAGAAGAATCAATTGGTTGATGAAAAATAAAACTGAAATTTACTTAATTTGTGGAGTTTTTGATTTTTCATGCTTAACTAAAAATGATTTTCTCGCAAAAATTCTATTCCCTAAAAAAGGAGTCATTGGTGAAAAGAGCTACACGTTAGCAAATAACGGTGTGAAAGCTATCACCTAAAAAATAAATGACGAAAAGGAGAAGTGTTGAGCAAAGAATACCGCTAATTTTGGAAGTCTTAAATTTTGCGAAAAATAAAGGACTAACCATTGTTGGTGCGTAGCTGCCGTCTCGAAAAATTGGTGAAAAGAGCTACACGTTAGCAAATAACGGTGTGAAAGCTATCATCTTTTACGAAAGAAAAATAATGAGATAGAAATTGTGTTAGTGAAAAGAGCTACACGTTAGCAAATAACTGTGAAAGCTATCACTAAAAGGGATGTAGTTTATGAGCAGATTTGAATTAATTAGCAGCTGAATTTCAATACACTCAATTTTGTGAAAATCACAATATTTGATGACGCCAATGAAATTTTTCTTCATATTGAGTCGAAAAATAAACGAGTGATCGAGAGCAACCATTAAAGGGAGTCGTGTGTATCACGAGTGGGAAAGAAATAATCAACCTATTGGGGGGAAACCTTACATTTTGGAATTACAAAATAAAAACCGTGTTTTAACTTCAAAAATATTAGTAGATTTATTTTGAATCTTGATTCATTTCTATCTACTGTATAAAGCTGGTTGTTGTTTATTAATGGCATTTTGATCTCCTTTTCTCTTTTTATATTTTAATTTATGTGTGTATTAATTTTCTTATTTTTTTTATTTATTTTTATTTTTATTTTTGGAGTGTGAATAATAAAGAGTCTTGCTCGGGACTAGCAAGAATTCAAGTTTGGGGGTGTGATAAGTGTCATTTTTGTACACTTATCCATGATTTGTATCGATAAAATTCACCCATAATTGAGCTAGTTTACTCGTTTTTTGCTTTTAATTTATTAGTTTTAATAATTTTATTTTTATCGGATGATGATCGGATTAAATAACTGAATTACTCAAGAAACAACATGTTTAATAAATATTCTCTTTGTTGAATTTTGATATATTCATGTTGTAGGGCTTTCCGAGACGAATTCGGCAGTCTTTCCGGATTCAAAATCAGAGTTATATATCAAAAGTTATCATCCGAAGAAGATCTGGGGCAAAAACGCAAAGTCTGAGAAATTCTGGGCTAAAAACGTAACTATCAAAGCTTCAAATAAGCAAATTTACGAAGACACGTTACGGCCGTAACATTCAGGAGTTACGTAGTAAGTCACCTTAGTTACGGCCGTAACTCCCGAATGTTACTACCGTAACTCTTGACAGATTGCTATGATTTGTCTAATTTTTATACTTTTGTGTATTATTGAGGGGATGGCCGGCATTGATCCGATATAATGTAATAATGTCAGTAGTTTTGGAGCTATTAGATGACTTTAGGTGTATAAATAGACCCCTTAGATCCTTCATCATTCACCATTCATCTTATAATTTTCCATTTTCTTGTAAACTTTTCTTTGTGTGAAGAACACACTTGTGTTCTTGAGTGATCTTTGTTATTGTGGTACAACATATGTTGTTCAGAGAATTTATTGTTTCTATCTCCTTTATCTACTAAGGGAGTTAGGATCAATTCTTTCTCTTGATTCAACTAAACATGACCACCAAAGCTTGTAATATGTGCAATAAACCCTTTATGGGCTAAGTTTCTTAAGTTGGGATTATAAACAAGGTTAGTCATGTTATTTATGTTTGTATAAAGATATATTATGAATTACTTATTATTGTGTGTGATTTTCATTGTTTTAACAATCTTTATTTATTTGGCCAATTAATGAAGATATTTATGATCTTCATATGTTTCGAAAGAAAATATGTTTGATTAGATCAAATGATCTTCACTCTAAGTTGTTCTAGGGGATAGAAATATACCCCTAGTCCTTAGATGATTCATTGAGTTATTTTCACAAATCCTAATGCTATGTATTGAAGCCAATCAACATAGAAATATAGTGGATTGATTCAATATGTAAGGGCGTTTATAGTTCGAAAGAGAAACCGTCTTTTTAAGGAAAATCGAATCTACACAACATAATAAGTAAATTCATCTTATGATCTCCAATACATCTTTTATAACTAATGACGAACTAAGTTTGTAATCCCAACTATTTCATTTTATCGATAATCAATCTATTATTATTGCTTTCTTTTTATTTCCTTATAATATTAGAACTATTATTGCAATTTCTTTGCAATTATTAAACCAAAATTTTTAATTGTGTGTTTCACTCATCTTAAGTATCTATAAAAATAGACTAATAGTGTATAATTCAAATTATAACATAACTTCCTTGTGGGATCGATAAACCGGACTCAAAAAGTCCACTTTACTACTTGATACGATATCGTGCACTTGCGATAGTTACACAAAAAGCGTGTCAGTTTTGGAGCATAACACAGGGTCGGCACGAAGGATGATGAAAGATGATCGATACTAATCACATGAGGAACCGTACATCGTGTATTGGTTCAGTTGTACTTTATTTTCCGCTGCTATATTTTTCCCGTTGTACGGGTGTGGATGTGTCTTGACCCCTGCGTGGGCATGAGTTGTAATCGAGTTGTATGTTTTTATTGAAAGGCCAAATCGGTCTACTGAGTCATTTTAGCCTTAAAGGCATTGTCGAGATGTTTCATGTTGTTACTAGCCTGGTAGATCCTTGAGGAAAGGTTCTACGCCGTGTAATATCCCTGAGCGGATTGGGGGTGTTACATGAATTTTATCTTCTCTGTTTGTAGATGGAATTCCTAAAGATCGACATTTTAAATTACAGTTCCATCTAGCACATTTATAGCAAACGGCTATCATCTTTGCTCGTCGTTTCTTGGCATATGAACTTTTTCCAAGCCCTGGTAAAAATGTAGTCGGTGTTTCTGTGAATTCACGTGCTATTCTTACTTTGGCTTCAATTATGAACCTAATATCAAAAGGTATGCTTTTATTCATAAGCAACCTCATCCTTTCAATTCTTGCTTTGTAGATTTTTAAAATTACTTTTTTGTTAAGAAAGGGAAATATCTTTTCAATACTACTCAAAGTTTCTTCCATGATAAATAAAAAATAAAATAAAAAGAAAAAATATTAACAAATATCAGTTGTTGTGGGAAACTGAAAAATCCGACTTTGATAGTCACGGAGTACCGTTATCCGCCACTTGACCGGACAGAAGAATAAAAGATGTAGAAATAAAGAAAGATAAAATAACAAAATATAAACAAAAGTATACAAAAAATTATATTTGGTCTAAAACAATCCCGGCAACGGCGCCAAAATTTGATCGATCAAAAACTTATCCTAAAAATAGGAGTCTTTGAGTCGCTCACAAATATATACGAGGTAGAAGTAGTTTGTGGTAAGTTCTACCAAGGTCTTTTCTCTCGAGGATTGTCCAACAGGGCTTCGTATAATATTTTGTTACAAATTGCAAGAAATAAATACTAAAATAGATTATTGGGTTTTTAAATATTAACTTAATTAAAATGCACTATTTTTAATTTAAACTATTTTTATTAAGACTATTTATATTAGAGTATTTATACTAGACTATTTATACTAGACTATTTTTGTTAAGACTATTTGTATTGGACTATTTATACTAGACTATTTATACTAGACTATTTTTATTAAGACTATTTATATTAGACTATTTTTAATGAGACTATTTTATATAAGACTATTTTTAACTAGTAAAAAATGAATAGAATTAAAATGAGTTGGGAATTTATAAAATCTAGGGGATTACGGGTTCATTAAATTAGGTATTTAATTAAGTATAGGAATTGATTTATATGGATATAAAAGAAAAACGAATATTTATCGACTAATCAACTTTTCACCTCATAACTTTCGTATTCAAAGATGTCTTAATCACTTTCGCTTTTTTAAGATGTTGATAATAAGATTAACACTTGATAGATTGAAAAGATGTGTTTCCAATACACTTAACAATCAATCAAGGAGGTTTCACTAGTAGAAATAGGATATGATCAATCTCTATTTAAACCAATTAGTCCTTTCATTTCTCTAACTTGACTATTTTTAGGATAAACGATCGTTCATCGAGTAATCAACTTTTCACCTCATAACTTTCGTATTCAAAGGTGTCTTAACCACTTTCGCAATCTTAAGATGTTGATATCAAGATTAACATTTGATAGACTGAAAAGATATGTTTCCAATTCACTCAACAATCAATCAAGAAGGTTTCATTAGTAAAAATAGGATATGATCAATCTCTATTTAAACCAATTAGTCCTAAAAATAGTTTAAATCAATCAAATACTCAATATATAACCTAATAGAAATCCCCCTTCCCCTAGGAAGAAAGATTAGCTACTCATTGGTTTATACATACTAAAATTATAATAGAAATAATTGATATATATATATATATATATATATAAATTTTTAATTACTAGAACTTAATGACAATAGATAAAACTTACTTGAATATGATGAATCAAAGTGCAAGAAACAAACTTCAAACTTGTTTAAAGGTTACAATCTTACAAAAATTGAAAGTAAAACACTAAGTAAAATACTAAGTGCTTATTGATCAAGCACTTTTCAATTACAAACTAAATGAAAGAAAAACTTCAAACCGAAAATGAAATACACAATAAAATTGAGAGTTCTAAGGAAAATATATTGCTAAAAAAAAGGAGTATTTCTTAGCAAGAAGATGATGATTCTTTCTTCATGAGTGAAGGTGTCCTTTTATAGGTGATTTTCAAGAATACAATTGATTATTTAATTCAAAATATCTATTGTAGTATCTTGATTAATTCTTTGTTCACACTTCACCTATGTCTTTGAATTTTCAGATTTTTGACCAAAAAAATATCTTGTGGTTGAGTTCACAAGTTGGTCAAAAGTGGACTATTTTTGCATGGCATCTGTTGAAAAACGGTGATGAAAAACGGCCCAGTTTGCCCCGTGTTGTGCGCCGTTTTGTGGTGACTCGGTCTCTTCCGGAATACGCGCGAGGACACGGCGCTAAATGCCGGCCGTGTGTGAAACGGTCCAAGACACGGCCCTTGTTGCGCCGTATGTGAAATGGCCTACATAACACGGTCCTTTTTGCGCCGTGTTGTATGGTCGTTTTGCCTTGAAAAATTCCTGTCGTTGGATTTGATCTTGTTTTCCGTCCTTTTTGATGCTTCATGTCAGTAATCTGTAAAATAACCATTTTTAGCTCATGTTTGGACATATCTGTAAAATATGTATTTTTAATCACAAATCAGTACGATTATGTCCGGAAAAATAAATATTTTGTATATAAATTTTAGATCAATTATGCACTAATCACCCTACCTACTTCTTCCTTCTTTCTTTTTATGAAGCTCAAATGGCATCACATTTGTTTGCTTTCCTTTCTCGGCTAGGAATTTAACTTTTAATTTTTTGTTATTCATAATATTTATTCTTAACCTTTATTTACAATATTTGAGTTTTCATTGAGATGGATTAACCAATTAATTACTTTAGCATGTTTAGTTATTCAAATTATATGAATTTAAATACGCTGAATAATTAGCGGATATTATATAGAAGTATGTGATATAAACAAATAATAAATTATATTTTAATCGAGTTTGATGAATATGAGTATAAAGATTTTAAACAGGTCAGAATATTTGTAGCATACATTCGTCGTTTCATGTGTTACTATATGAATTTTGAACTGGAATAAGCAGTAAAATTAGTTTTCAATCAGGTTTAGGACGAGTATAAGTATATAAATTCTAAATGAGTTCGGGTGGCGGAATTTCATCCTCATTATTTCTGTTTATTGGTGTGTTTCGCTGCGGTATGATTATAAGTAGCTGAACCCTAACAAAGTATTAAATGTTAAAGGAATAATACCCATTGTGTGCCTAAGTCTGTTAGTTTATGGGCTTTCCTAGTTAGGATTTGGCTGAGGCCTGTTTGTATATACTTCACCCTATTTAAGGGATCTCATTGATGGAATAATACAACACTTTTGCCCTACTTTCTGTCTCAAGTTATTTTTCCTTTAACACGTTATCAGCACGTAGTCTACCAACTTTGAGCAATGAAAAATCGTCTAAAAAAAAATCTGAAAATTTAGAAGAAGAAAAAAAGTTTTTTTTCCAAAAATCGTCCGAAAAAAATCTTAAAACCCTAATTTCGAACAGCCGCCGTCTTCCCCGATTCGATCCATCGGTCTTCCTTGCCCCCATCACCGCCGCGCGTCATCTTGCCCGATTGAAAACCTAGTTGCCGCAGGTCTGACCATCCCACAACCGGAGTCAACAACCACCACGCATAGATCGGATCTCGCAACCCCGCTCCCATCCCGACCTCCAAGACAAATGCCATCCCATCCAGCTCTCTCCTGCAACCTTAGCCGCCGGAGTCGAGGCCTTAGATTCATCATACCAGGCCATAGCCTGTGGCCCTGTACCGTCTGCAGTGGAAGAAAAAAAAAATCCAGAAGGAGAGAGGACGGAAATGAGGAGAAAGGAGGACATTTGCTTCTCCTTTTCTTTTCTTTAATAAAAATATTACTATATTATTTTTGTTTGATAAACATAAATCTAACTCCCTTATTTTTATATATTTTGCAAGGGAATCTTTTAATTTCATTTGGAGAGGAACCAACATGATACAAACGGCGATTGGAATTAAGACCGCAAATTTCACCAAGCAAATTGAAGGTATGCCTTAAGAAAGAATCGTCTTTTTCGTGCAAGGTACATAATCCTAATAACCTTATTATCTGCTTTATGTGCTATTTCGTATGCCTTATTTGATTCAATTAAATAATTTTTTAGTTAAATCATGCTTAATCAAATCTAATGAATTACTTAAATAATTGAATTAAAAGTAATTCACGTGAATTAATAATTATTGCGGCATAAGATACCTTCTTGACTGCATTTATACGTGTATAGATGTAACACCCCCAAATCCCATTGGGTCATTACAGTGCCGTGGACCCCACACCAGGTGATCCACCAGGCGAACACGACTAAAAATACAACAACCTGTCCAAAATAGGAAATCACAGACCCTACTATGACGTCCGACATACTATTCCGATATGGAATTTCAACGACAAGGATGGGCCTACATGGCCAAAATAAAATACAACATACACGAGTCTTGCTCGGATAATACAAAACGACCACGACTGAACAAAAATGGAGTACTCCAACTATCTGACCAACATGAACACCAAAATATCTCGGACTAGTATCGCTCGAATGCCTCGTCGCCATCGTCATGCCCCTGTGTCTCAACTCTCTCCTCGCAAGTACCTAAAACATGAAAACATGTTCCGCCACTTACGGTCAGCCATCCAGTATAATGAATATCAAGTACATGCACAACATGATATGCATCCAAAGGCAGAATAAATAGTACAACAATGGTAATACGAGATGCTCACAAACCAAAGTAAGAATCGAGCATTCGTGGAATATTATGCCCACGGCATACGATCAATACCTGCTCAATAGGTTAGAACATATGTGCCCAACGGCGAATCATCAATATAGAACACAACAATACATTACCCGAAGGTAAATCAATCCAACGCTGAAATAAATAAGGATCACAATGCCCGAAGGCTCAAACGGAAATACCGTTACATCACAATGGCCTGAAAGCCCTCAGCCGAAGCTGCCAAAATATCACGATGGCCTGAAAGCCGAACAGCCCGAAGCTGCCAAAATATCACGATGGCCTGAAAGCCGAACAGCCCGAAGCTGTAAATCATCACAATACAGATCTCAAAGAAACAAACCTGACTGTCGAACATACCCCTCGGGCGTATGAACGCTCAATCACAACACGTCGAACATATCCAATCAAACATGGTCTATGAACGATCAAAAATTGTACGGCTCAATGATGGACATCACAGTACGCCCGATCCGGAAATGTGTCCGTGCACATGTCCACCCCGTATACGGAATCCAGAAATATACGTGGGACAATGTACCTAATTAGCCTCACGAACTAACGTCTCGTGTGCACGGTCCAATGCGGAAACATCCACGCATGACCATCGTGTGCCTGGCTAAAAATCCTACACAATAACCAATTGGCACGCAGATATGATTCCGGATATGTCACGATACAACATGACAACGAAACTCAAAGGATAACACATCCAATACGGATCATACGACTCACCAAGTGAACGATGACACACGAATAATGAAAGATCGACACGACCAACAATATTCAAAACAACCATCCTGGGATCAAAATCCCCAAGGACCGATTAACACGAGCAACGATCACAACACAACAGTTCGGGAAAATCCTCAACCTTCAAAGATCACAAAATTACCGGGTTCACAAGAATAATAGTGTGCTGCCTTGAATCGGTCAACACGACAATAATAATTCAACGGATGGGAATTATCGTTGATAATCCCAATTCAATACTTCGATTACCGTAGAATGGCCAATCGATAACAATTATACAACGGATGGGAATTATCTTTTTGACAACGGGTGGAAATTATCTTTGATAATCCCAATTCAATATATCGATTAGTTAGAGCGACAATCGATAATAATTATACAACGGATGGGAATTATCTTTGATAATCCCAATTCAATATATCGATAACCTTGAGCGGTTAATCGATAACAATTGTACAACGGATGTCTCGCACCTTTAATCGGTTACCGATAACGAAGATGATAATCGAATACGCCAATGCCGCTAATCGCCAAAACGACATCAATAGAAAAATACCGATATCAATAACGCATTTATCTACAAAAATATCTTGATGGAACATAAATCAATAATAACAATCGATACGTCGATGCCGCGAACCGCTATCAACAACAATATCTCAAAGGAACATCAATCAACAATAACAATCGATATGTCGATACCGCGAACCGGCTATCGACAACAATATCTCGAAGAAACATCAATCAACAATAACAATCGATATGTCGATACCGCGAACCGGCTATCGACAACAATATCTCCAACAAGTATCGCAATGCCTTAAATCGGCCATTTACGAACAACAATAATATTTGGCATAATTTGCCGAAGGGCATCGTATCAAACAATCCCCTGATATCAATAGAATCATAAAGAGACCAAGTCTCGGAATGATACACACATTCATACACATACATGATAACATTAATCTCATTGACCAGTACAAGTATAAAACTTGCCTCAAACCGAAGGCGAGAAAGTCCTTCCACGATCAACGTCCTACCACGAATCGATCAACGCGTCCTCCGTCAATCACAAGCACTCGAACAACCTTGAATGAAATACAATTCATTCGATAACACGATATCGATCGAAAACAACACAGTAGATAATTCCGATTCCAACACGAACACATACTATACTCGTATTTATCCGAATACACACACATATATATATACATACATCATATATATATATATATATATATATATATATATATATACAACTCACAATATCTATATATATATATATAAATATATATATACTAACACTACACACTCACACTTTACTTCACCTAACACACACAACTCACGCCACTGCACAATTCACACACACACACATCTGTTACATATATATATAATATACATAACACATCTTTATACATATATATATATATATAACAGATTTATATATACATTATATATATATGCACAAAACACACAACACACACACACATAGAATCACGAAGCACACCCACTAACAAAACACATACATAAAAACTAACCGGAAGAGTCGATCGACCAGGTCCGAAAAACTCCCATGCCGGAAATCGACCGCCGGAAAAATTGACCCGCCGGACTTCGTCCAACTCCGGTCCGTTTCCGTCTATGGCCGGTTTTCACCATCTCCGTTTGTAACTCTTCGCCGGAAGAATGTCAAACCTCCGTTCCGCCGTCCGTTCCGGACAAAAACCACCTCCGGTCGCCGGAAATAATGGAGTTCCGTCCATGGCCGGAAACCATGAAGACGCCGGACGCCCGAGCTCCGCCTCGCCGGAAGAAGAAAAAAAAAATGCCGGAACACGTCGACCGGGTTTGCAGCCTTCCGGTTCGGAAATTCCGACCAGGCCGCCGAGCTCGGTCCGTGAGTCGCTGCCGCCGAACTCTATCTCGCCGGAAAAAAAACGGAGAAGCCGGCCCGTCCTCAAGCTCCATCTCGCCGGAAAAATGGAGAAGCCGGTGCCCGTCTGTCCTCAAGCTCCACCTTGCCGGAAAAAGAAAGAGATGGAGAGAAGGGAGAGAGGGCGAGATGATGGCGAGAGGGAGAGAGAGAGGAGATGATACAGAAAAAAAAAAAGAGAGATGGAACGAGAGAGAGAGATGGTGAGGGATGATGATGATGATGATATATTATATATATGTATATATAATGTAGCATGAATGAGGGAGAGGGGAAAATTCACGTGAGGAAGTAACGTGAGGAATCTCATGTGATATATATATATATATAAATGATACCCTAAAGATACCCTCGCCCCGAAAGTTGACCACGAGGAAGGTTCCCACCATCTACCACGCATTACGTACGCAACCTCAGGGTGTAACGTACGTAATCGCAACAAATTAGCGTACGTAATGTTACACAGGTAGCGTACGCTATGGCTATAAACTTAGCCAAAATTCCAAACTCGCCAAACAACAACCAAACGACGAAACCAAACCGACGACCAGAATAAATATTTCGATCCCGAAATATTTTAATACAATATATATATTGTATCGGTCCAAACAACAACACTTGTACAATTCCAAATGAATACGTACAACTCAACAGTAACACGAAAAAAAAAAAAAAATTACCCCCGGATATTACATACTCCCCCCCTTAAAAATAGTTTCGTCCTCGAAACTCAGGGTGCACAAGTCGGGGCACGGACTATCCATCAGGATAAGAAAACAACATCTCCAGGAATACTCCTCAATACGAGCAATTCCGCCCAAGCAACTGGGCCGACCCCACGGGTCCCCACGTCTCCTCTGCCTGAACAAGGCGAAAAATCAAGTGATAAAGACACTCAATCAAATGCGAGATTAGTCGAATCATGACTCCTCCGCCAGAGACCAGCCAGGAAGTCGCACCACAAAAGATAATAACAATACAGACATAGTCCTCGGGACTATATCGAACGCACGTCCAAATCCTCACGACTTGACGTCTCGAATCATAACGAACGATTACCCAGATCATCACAAAAATCTCGGGTACAGGACCAAAGGGAAAGAAAATCACATCAAATGACTCAAGTGTCAAGATTCTCAGATACAATGATTACAAGATAGATCAATAATAAATGGTTCACAACCGCAATATTAAAATACAGACCGAGTCAAACATCAATCCGAAAGACAAGGAAAATACAAATCAAGGCTACATCTCAAATGTACCCGGAATCAACATCCTCCAGATCATCGAGCTCCTCGATCTCATCGACTCGAGGAAGACCCTAATCTGAACTCGCTACTCCCCCTCGGGTGTCCATACCTCTGGCTCCCGAAGCCCGATATGACCCCTTGGATGAAGTACGGACTGAAGTAACAAAATCTCTCGAGGCCCATGAGCTCTCTCGAGATCTACTGGCACTAGAACTCCTGCAGTCTTCTGAAGGTGTCCCTGCCTCCCACACAGAAAATAATTCATAGCTTGCACCGTACATCGAGTACTCATATGCCCCGCTGAATCATAATTAAAACAAACAACAGTCGAACTCGTCGCCTGAGAAGAAGATGCTTTCCCAGCACGAATTCGACTAGAAAACGACCTCCTGGACGTCGGAGTTCGATGTCCCTCTGAACGAATCGGCATCCTAGTCCTCTCACCGTAAGAAATCAAGGATCCTTCTGAGTAAGCTCTTTGATCGAAAGCTCTGCTCCAAGAGCCTTCTCGATGAATTCGCCAAGTGAACTACAATTGTGATTGAACAACTGTATTTTCAACCGAGGGTTCAACCTCTTGTTAAAATACTTGATCTTATCCGCCTTGGTACGGATACAGACGAAGTAAACTGAAGAAGTCCTTGAAACTTCTCAGCAATAACAATAACACCCTCGTCCTCGACGGATTCGGGGTTCAAAACCTCCGACAACTTGGCTTCACGAAGTGGAGCCGGATAATACCTCTCTAACATGAGAGTCTTGAACTCGATCCAAACACAATCACGATCGGTGGGTTCTCGAGCACAACTCCGAAAATGATTCGTCAGCCACCAAATTATCGGTACGAGGTTTCGGGTGTCAGCCCACTCGCGCCTCTACTCCTCTCATCACGTCCTCTTTCCAGACTGAAAGAATAACGTTCAATCATGACCATAGCTCAAAATACGCCTCAACGGCCAGAATGCTAGGTCAACGCAAAACACGAGTATACGTACTCAACAGATAAACGATCACATCGACCGCGCTACTCATAGCCGATACAGAGCCCACACGCTCCAAAGCAAATAATCATAAATCAATCGCACCCGATCGTCACATACAAGTGTCAACAAAACAGGTTTAATCAATGACATAATGAATGTATGCACATAAAAGAGAATAGAGTCCTTACACAGGTCATACGAAGCTTCGAGGTCTTGCGATACTAGTCTTCACTGACGACGACTCGATGAAAGAATGACTCATACAGTCGTCCAACTATCACGACTCACAAAACCCGACCGTCCAGATTGTCATAACCTGACAGCCCCGCTACTACCGCCTTGGTAGAGCCACATAACACACAAGTCAGGGTATCTCACAACCCAACGTTCTGATACCATCTTCTGTAACACCCCCAAATCCCATTGGGTCATTACAGTGCCGTGGACCCCACACCAGGTGATCCACCAGGCGAACACGACTAAAAATACAACAACCTGTCCAAAATAGGAAATCACAGACCCTACTATGACGTCTGACATACTATTCCGATATGGAATTTCAACGACAAGGATGGGCCTACATGGCCAAAATAAAATACAACATACACGAGTCTTGCTCGGATAATACAAAACGACCACGACTGAACAAAAATGGAGTACTCCAACTATCTGACCAACATGAACACCAAAATATCTCGGACTAGTATCGCTCGAATGCCTCGTCGCCATCGTCATGCCCCTGTGTCTCAACTCTCTCCTCGCAAGTACCTAAAACATGAAAACATGTTCCGCCCACGGGTCACCATCCAAAGATAATGAATATCAAGTACATGCACAACATGATATGCATCCAAAGGCAGAATAAATAGTACAACAATGGTAATACGAGATGCTCACAAACCAAAGTAAGAATCGAGCATTCGTGGAATATTATGCCCACGGCATACGATCAATACCTGCTCAATAGGTTAGAACATATGTGCCCAACGGCGAATCATCAATATAGAACACAACAATACATTACCCGAAGGTAAATCAATCCAACGCTGAAATAAATAAGGATCACAATGCCCGAAGGCTCAAACGGAAATACCGTTACATCACAATGGCACGAAAGCCCTCACCAAGCCGCCAAAATATCACGAGGGCCTGAAAGCCGAACAGCCCGAAGCCGCCAAAATATCACGATGGCACGAAAGCCGAACACCCGAAGCCGTAAATCATCACAATACAGATCTCAAAGAAACAAACCCGATCGCCGAACATACCCCTCGGGCGTATGAACGCTCAATCACAACACGTCGAACATATCCAATCAAACATGGTCTATGAACGATCAAAAATTGTACGGCTCAATGATGGACATCACAGTACGCCCGATCCGGAAATGTGTCCGTGCACATGTCCACCCCGTATACGGAATCCAGAAATATACGTGGGATAATGTACCTAATTAGCCTCACGAACTAACGTCTCGTGTGCACGGTCCAATGCGGAAACATCCACGCATGACCATCGTGTGCCTGGCTAAAAATCCTACACAATAACCAATCGGCACGCAGATATGATTCCGGATATGTCACGATACAACATGACAACGAAACTCAAAGGATAACACATCCAATACGGATCATACGACTCACCAAGTGAATGATGACACACGAATAGTGAAAGATCGACACGACCAACAATATTCAAAACAACCATCCTGGGATCAAAATCCCCAAGGACCGATTAACACGAGCAACGATCACAACACAACAGTTCGGGAAAATCCTCAACCTTCAAAGATCACAAAATTACCGGGTTCACAAGAATAATAGTGTGCTGCCTTGAATCGGTCAACACGACAATAATAATTCAACGGATGGGAATTATCGTTGATAATCCCAATTCAATACTTCGATTACCGTAGAATGGCCAATCGATAACAATTATACAACGGATGTGAATTATCTTTTTGACAACGGGTGGAAATTATCTTTGATAATCCCAATTCAATATATCGATTACCGTTAGAGCGGACAATCGATAATAATTATACAACGGATGGGAATTATCTTTGATAATCCCAATTCAATATATCGATAACCTTCAGAACGGTTAACCGATAACAATTGTACAACGGATGTCTCGGCACCTTTAATCGGTTACCGATAACGAAGATGATAATCGAATACGTCAATGCCGTCAATCGGCCAAAACGACATCAATAGAAAAATACTGATATCAATAACGCATTTATCTACAAAAATATCTTGATGGAACATAAATCAATAATAACAATCGATACGTCGATGCCGCGAACCGGCTATCAACAACAATATCTCAAAGGAACATCAATCAACAATAACAATCGATATGTCGATACCGCGAACCGGCTATCGACAACAATATATCGAAGAAACATCAATCAACAATAATAATCGATATGTCGATACCGCGAACCGGCTACCGACAACAATATCTCCAACAAGTATCGCAATGCCTTAAATCGGCCATTTACGAACAACAATAATATTTGGCATAATTTGCCAAAGGGCATCGTATCAAACAATCCCCTGATATCAATAAAATCATAAAGAGACCAAGTCTCGGAATGATACACACATTCATACACATACATGATAACATTAATCTCATTGACCAGTACAAGTATAAAACTTGCCTCAAACCGAAGGCGAGAAAGTCCTTCCACGATCAACGTCCTACCACGAATCGATCAACGCGTCCTCCGTCAATCACAAGCACTCGAACAACCTTGAATGAAATACAATTCATTCGATAACACGATATCGATCGAAAACAACACAGTAGATAATTCCGATTCCAACACGAACACATACTATACTCGTATTTATCCGAATACACACACATATATATACATACATCATATATATATATATACAACTCACAATATCTATATATATATATAAATATATATATACTAACACTACACACTCACACTTTACTTCACCTAACACACACAACTCACGCCACTGCACAATTCACACACACACACACATCTGTTACATATATATATAATATACATAACACATCTTTATACATATATATATATATAACAGATTTATATATACATTATATATATATGCACAAAACACACAACACACACACACACATAGAATCACGAAGCACACCCACTAACAAAACACATACATAAAAACTAACCGGAAGAGTCGATCGACCAGGTCCGAAAAACTCCCATGCCGGAAATCGACCGCCGGAAAAATTGACCCGCCGGACTTCGTCCAACTCCGGTCCGTTTCCGTCTATGGCCGGTTTTCACCATCTCCGTTTGTAACTCTTCGCCGGAAGAATGTCAAACCTCCGTTCCGCCGTCTGTTAGGACAAAACCACCTCCGGTCGCGGAATAATGGAGTTCCGTCCATGGCCGGAAACCATGAAGACGCCGGACGCCCGAGCTCGCCTCGCCGAAGAAGAAAAAAAAATGCCGAACACGTCGACCGGTTTGCGGCCTTCCGGTTCGGAAATTCCGACCAGCCGCCGCCGAGCTCCGGCCGTGAGCCGCTGCCGCCGAACTCTATCTCGCCGAAAAAAACGGAGAAGCCGGCCTGTCCTCAAGCTCCATCTCGCGGAAAAATGGAGAAGCGGTGCCTGCCTCTGTCTCAAGCTCCACCTTGCCGGAAAAAGAAAGAGATGGAGAGAAGGGAGAGAGGGCGAGATGATGGCGAGAGGGAGAGAGAGAGGAGATGATACAGAAAAAAAAAAAAAAAAAAAAGAGAGATGGAACGAGAGAGAGAGATGGTGAGGGATGATGATGATGATGATATATTATATATATATGTATATATAATGTAGCATGAATGAGGGAGAGGGGAAAATTCACGTGAGGAAGTAACGTGAGGAATCTCATGTGATATATATATATATATATATATATATATATAAATGATACCCTAAAGATATCCTCGCCCCGAAAGTTGACACGAGTAAGGTTCCCACCATCTACCACGCATTACGTACGCAACCTCAGGGTGTAACGTACGTAATCGCAACAAATTAGCGTACGTAATGTTACACAGGTAGCGTACGCTATGGCTATAAACTTAGCCAAAATTCCAAACTCGCCAAACAACAACCAAACGACGAAACCAAACCGACGACCAGAATAAATATTTCGATCCCGAAATATTTTAATACAATATATATATATATATTGTATCGGTCCAAACAACAACACTTGTACAATTCCAAATGAATACGTACAACTCAACAGTAACACGAAAAAAAAAAAAAAAAAAAAAATTACCCCCGGATATTACAATAGATATATTCATAGGGATATGTGATTATATCTATAGTTATATATATATATACTTTGCATGCATTGTTAGTTATGGCATGTATATTAAGTTCATCATTAGTAGAACCTAGAGGACTTATTTCTATTGCCTATATCAACTCGAACCGTGATAAAGTAATTTCATTGGTCACCTTCAAAAGCATCGAAAGTAATTTTGACCATATCTTGGTTCCGAAAAATAATAACACTCCCATTATTGAAAATTTTATCATGGAAAGTACTCATGATATACTGTGAAAAATCATTTCCCTTTTTCTTGTATTAAGATAGCTTATCCAACTTGCCTCAAATTTGATATCTTGGGCTCAAAAGAGCTTGAGTACCATAGATGGGTCTCTTATGTCGAGACCACATTTGTTGCTAAGAACTATAGTGCCACAATCTTTGATACCGCACGCGATGCACCGTCTGACAAAATCAAAGTTAGTGCATTAATGTTCCTTGGGCGACATATCGAACCCAGCTTGAGATGGAAATATCTACAGAAAATCCCTCAAAGAACTGTGGGATGCCCTTAAGGGCCGATTTGGGATGAAATCCCAGAACTGACCGTGCAGTGGAATGAAATCCGCTTGCTTGATTATAAACGGATCAACGACTTCAACAAAGGTATGCTCCGTCTCAAGGCACACCTAAAATTTCTGTGGAAAGGACGTCACAGAAGATGACATGATCCATAAAGCTTTTTCAACATTCCCTACTTCTGCTCATATACTAGCGAACCAGTATAGGATGGAGTATGATAATAAAAGCATCACTAGCTTCAATAAGCTAATCAACCTACTGCAAGTAGCTGAGAGGCATAACGAAGTGTTAGTGAGCAGTAATGTCAGGCTCGTTGGGACAACGAAAATTCCCTAGGCCAAATTATGGCAAAGTGAAGGATGGAAACTACCCCAATGAATAGGGGACTGGACATGATAGGCTTCTTGGTCAGGACGTGGGAGTTCTTCCAATGTAATGCGAAGACTTGGTGCTCCCGGCTCTACTAGCTAAGGGAACCAAAAAGCACATACCCATCATATCGCCTCTAAGACTCGAGTTGACAATGAACCGTGCTATCATTGTGGAGATGCTGGACATGGTACAAGAACTGCCATGCAAGCAAGCAAGTCGCGTCTCACTACAAGAAATATAGAGAGTCCAAAGAAAGGAGAACTCACAATATGGAGGAATATGATCTAGATAAGTCCCCCTATGTCAATTTTCACAGTCACCAATCGTCGAATTGAGTCATACGAGCCACAGTCTATAGACTGAATCTTAGTATTATGTTTACTTTCTCGTTTACATTTGGTATAGTTGCCTCAAGACGACTGTTTTGGTGTTTTCTTTTCAATAATGGCGTGATGCAATGTTGTTTCACGAACAAGATATTAATATTGCTTACGTTAGATTCCTAGCTTTATTTCGAAGTACTGAATATTGCTTGAATGCTCATGGTTCGAAATTTCTCTCTGTTCTAAGGAATGAATCGAGTAGAACTTGAATGTTCTTAGAATTAGGCTTCTATTCATTGAATAAGTCGCCTGCCAAACCTCGGTAACTACGATGATTGGGTCATCCCAACTCATCAAAGGGCGAGGTAATGCTCAATTTTTGATGCCTAAATGGCACTCAATTACAAGTTACCAATACTCTGTATGCACCTAGAGCCCTTCGAACCTTACTTGACTTCAATAATATACGTAACAATGGTTTCCAGATCGAAACCCACTGTGAGAATGGAATAGAGTTTTTAATTCTAATGAATGTGGACGTAAACGCATTTTAGAATAACTGATGAGTCGATCAAGTGGACGTACCTCACTATTATTAGGTTTTTAAAAACCTATGTTGTCACCAACAATGTGCTTTGGGACATAGACTCATATAGGGTTTGGCACGATAGACTAGGCCATCCTGGTCGAAGTATGATGATATGTATACTAAAGAACCTGTACGAACATCATTGCTTTTCGAGCGAAAATATGGCAACAACTCAACATAAAGCACAATGTTGACGTTAATCGTGTTATGTAATCCAAAGAACCGGATGCATATCAAATGCCCACCACTTAGTGTTGCAAAGCCTGCTCTTTAGCCAAAGTAGGAGCGAGACCTTCCTACGCTAAAGAAACAAAAGCAAACATTCCATTCTTACGTTGAATATAAGGAGATATTTGTGGATCCATCCACCTAATATGCGGACCATTTATGTATTGATGGTTTTGATGGATTCTCCAACATGTTGGTCACATGTCGCTCTCCTGTCCACTCAAACTGCTGCAGAACTTCCAAAATAATTTATAAGGACTCACCTCCCTTATCACATCTAAAGGACTCGATGATGTTGGAGAGTTCACATCAAAAAGTACTTGATGTTTATTACATGATAGAGATTAATGAATAGTATCTCGTTCCATGTGCATATGCAAACGGTCTCATATAAACCACCGTCGAAAGAATATGTATAGTGGTTATGTCATTGGTTACGCGTATCAATTAGCATATTTTTGCCTGGGATTATGCAATATTGCACGCAACTTTACATAAATCGTTCATTTTTAGACCTTTTGCTAACCAATTAGTTTATGCATACCAGTTGGTAACTGGATAGCTTGATTTTTGTATTTTGGACCCATACGGACTTGAGTGCCAATTGCGCATATTTGGTTACGCATTATATGTGCCTTCTGCGCCCCACAACGCACCGGTCTTTAGAAACGATTTAAGTATTCACGTTGGATAAGATTCTCCAGACGTTTATCCGCTATTTAGAACCTTCACAGTGATCTCTTTACCGCACGATTTGCGGATTGTCACTTTAATGAGACAACCTTCCCGTCGTTAGGGGGGAGAGAAAATGTAATTTCTCGGGGAACGACAGGAATTGTCGTGGTGTGTCTCCACTTTGTCTCATTATGATCCCCGAACTTCACAATGTTACCGTGAAGCACAAAGCATAAAGAACACTCGATCTTCAGGATGTAGCAGATTCGATGCCTGATGCATTTACTGATATCGTTCAAGTGACAAGATCTCACATTACAGTTGCAAATGTGCCTATAAGGTTAGAAGTCCCCTCCAAGGGGCACATCACCAATGAACCGGGTGATGCAACTGCACCTGGTGGAGGTGTGGTTGAGGCCGTGGCTCCCTGCGAAAGAAGGGGTGGAAGCCACATGGTTCGACTAAATATTCACCCAAGTAAGAGATAGAGTATGGCACAAATTCACATGTTAACCATCAATGAACTCGTTTCATGAGATCATGCTTGATTTTATTATGTCCATGAATCATGACGAGGGGGACGCCCCGAAGATATGATTCAGAAAATCAAGAATCTCGATGAAATTATGAGGGTGTGGCCTGATCAACCACCCACTTTGATGACATGTCATGAATCATAAAGTACGATGATGTCGAACCTCGCTCAGTTGGATGAAATCAACATAGAGCTGATTGGCCTGTAAGACAAACATTCCAGGTATGACTAGATTCTCCGACAAAGAGACATGTATTTGGTGTAGGTAGTGCTAACCTAACCAAGTGTAAAGCTTGAAGGACATAATCGAACCTTTGTCGTAAATCATAGTGAGAATAGTAGAGTCCTAATGTACAAGGTTCATGAAGTAATGCTTCTCACAATGCCCTGGAATTGATTACGAGGAAATGTACTCCCACGTATATGTTCCGCTATTTGATTAGCTTAGTAATTTCCGAGGGACTGGAAATACAGCCAATAGATGTGGTTACTACGTATCTCTATGGGGATCTAGATACGGAGATATATACGGAAGTGCCCTATGGCATTTCACTACCCAAATCAAGTAACTCCAGACCACGGAGTGCGTATTCAGTTCGTTTGAAACGCTCACTTTACGGTTTGAAACAATCCGGAAGGATGTGGTATAACCGTCTCTAAGTGAATACTTGATTAGGAAGGGATATAAGAACGATGAACTATGTCCCTGCGTCTTCACAACAAAAACAAGTTCCGGATTTGCGATTATCGCAATGTATGTCGATGACATGAACATAATCGGTCTTGATGAAATAAGAGAAACCACCGGATACTTAAAATTTGAGTTTGAGATGAAAGATCTTGGGAAAACTCGGTTCTGTCGAGGCATTGATATAGACATCGAGTTTGTGGAATTCATTCCACCGGTCTCCCTATGTCCAGAAGTTTCTCAGGCACTTTAACATGGACAAGGTAAACCCGACTAGCACCCCATGATAGGTCGTACATTTGGATGCAAAGGAAAGATCCATTTCGTCTAAACGAAAGTGACGAAGAGCTTTGGGAGCTGAAATTCCCTACTTGAGTGTAATCGCGTATTATTGTACTTAGCTTAATGTACACGACCTGCTATCACTCCTCAGTTAATCCGCTGACTAGATTTAGTTCAGCATCGACGCAACATCAATGGAATGGTATCAAAGATTATCTTCTGATACTTAAAAGAAACCATTGACTTGGGACTATTCTTTCCCTACAAGCAGGCAAAGGAAGCTGCTTACGAAAAGGCAAATGCTAAAGTAAATGTCAAAGAAGCAACTACCATAAAGTATGTGTTGGTATGAATTGCTTATGTTTTGGAAATCGACTATGCAAACCCCTTTTGGCTACCTCCTCGAATCACGACAAGATTATTGCTTTGCATGAATCAATGTGTGAGTGTACATGATTAAGAACTATCATTCTACACGTGTGAGGAACTAGCGGTTAAGTACTGCCACTAATGAGCATACTTACATTTATGAACATGATGTAACTTGTAAATCCCCTTGATTGATGGAATGATCATAACGGGAAATATGTGAGATATAACGTAACATACTCACATAGGTTGCACTCTTTTCCTTAGACCAAAGTTTATTTTTCCCACTGGGTTTTGTTACTTGGCGAGGTTTTTAACGAGGCAACGTTATATGAATGTAAGCATTAGAGGGAGCTGTAGAGTTTTCCAACTTCCGAGATTGATGTAAAGATCACAAGGAAATGGTGATTTATAAAGAAACTTAATCACATGTGTTGTACTCTTTTCTTTGATCAAGGTTCATTTTCTCCCATTGGGTTTTGTTACTTGGCGAAGTTTTTAATGAGGCAACAACACTTGATTGATGTACAAATCAGGGGGAGATGTAGACTTGAGGGGGAGTCTTACATCCACAACGTACGTTATACTCTTTTCCTTCTAAGGATCATTTTTCCCACATGGTTTTTATCACTTGGAAAGGTTTTTAATGAGGTAACAAGATGTACGATTTTAGGGATCGATGGAATGGTCACCTTAGTAGCGCTATGATCAAATGTAACGATCATATGAGAGGATAGATTCAAAGGACGAAGTCTAAACTTGATGTGTCAGAATCTTTACTCTTTTCCTACGATCAATATATTTTTCCCAATCGGTTTTTCTTGTGAGGTTTTAACGATGACGTGACATCTTGACATGTAGACTAGGCACAAGGGGAGTGTTAAAGAAATAATACCGTTGTGTGCGTAAGTCTGTTAGTTTATGGCTTTTAGTTAGGATTTGGTGGCGCTGTTTGTATGTACTTCACCCTATTTAAGGGATCTCATTGATGGAATAATACAACACTTTTGCCCTGCTTTCTGTCTCAAGTTATTTTTCCTTTAACATTAAATTATTTTTAAGATTTCACTTATAATTACAATATAAAGTGATTACCCGTCGAGTTTCGGACTATACACTAGTTTCTCCGTAAATTTGTATATATTTTTACCCTTAGAGCTCTTCTTCTTCCTTCTTTCTTTTTATGAAGCTGTCATTTTTCCTTTTTTGTGTATCAATGGCATCACAATTGTTTGCTTTCTCTTCTTTTAAAAAATTTAAAAAAAAAAAAACATTGCGATCTTTTCGTGCCCGCTTCCTCTCCGTTTCACCTGCTTCCCGTGTCTCCTTCACCTTCTTCTCCTCTTCTTCTCCCGTAACCTCTCTGCTTCGATAGTGCGGATGCCCAGGCTTGACAGCTCTTCCTTCGTTTTTTTCTCAAATCTCCACTCTCACCATCCAGTATGCCAGGTTTCATTTCATTTCAATTCATCTTCTTGGTTCGTTGTGCTTCAGACTTCAGAGTCTTGGTCGGGGGTTTTTCGTATTCCACTGTTCTCTCATGCTATTGGGTATTCATCGGTAGGTTTCTTCTTTCTTTTCTGCGATAACGTTCTTTTGGCCTGTTTATGACTGGGCCCTTGGACTTGGTGGTGTTGTGCTTCTCAAATCATGAGGTCGCGCCTTTTAATTGCCGCAGCTTCCGTCTTCTTCGTAAGAGCGGTGCTTCTCGACATATCTGGTTCAGCTGCTTCAGAAACGTGTCATCTACTTCCTTTTCCTTTTTCCCTCCTCCCTCATCTTTTCGGCAGGCGCTGCAACATCGGGTTTGTATTTTATTTGCAATATTCATTTGTTGATTATTTCAATTTTGACTGTTCTTGTACTGTGCGTATTTCTGTTTTTTTTTAAACTATTAGATAAAATATTTGATTCTTGATAATAATATGAATTTTGATTTTCCTTATTTGTGCAGTCGTTTGATTTTTATTTTACCTTTTATTTTCCTGATGAATTGGAGGAAGTTTGCCTATGAACTGGAAATTTCACGCTTTTGTGCGAGAAAAACTTGTGAGATTTGGACATTTGAAGCGGTGTTAACCGAAATCCAATACGATTTTTTCCGAGATTTGGGTTTTTGGATCATTAATACAGGTATAAGAACCACTAATTTCTTTTGATAATATGCGTGATTTCTGTGTTTTTGTGTTGTCTACACGTCATTCAAGGAGGGAATCTGTTTTTCGAGATGAAGATCCAGATCTGTGGTCTCAGACAAACTTCCTAGCTGAGGGAGCGGAGGGGATGAAAAGGCTAGGAATAATGGTGTGAAGATTGAGCATACTCAGTCGAAGGGTTTTCTTCTATCGTAATTAAGTTCTCGATCCATGATTTGAAGATCCGAATCTGATGAACTTGCTATGGTCAAGGCTCTGTTGGGCGAAGCCAATGAAGCTGATTTTGAAGGCTGATTTGGATTGGCAGATTTATTATTTGGAAGATTGATTTCGCATCTTCTGTTGCTTTTCCCGTGAATAAATTGATGTTTTGTGGTCAACTTAATTATCAGTACATGTAAATCTGAGGCAGATCAAGTTCTTGCTGTGGGAAATTATTATATTTAGACCATGAAGGAATTGGCCACTTTGAAATGGTCCTTGTTGACGATATTCTCTGATTTACAGGGCTGCGGTAGAAAAGTAAAAAAATCGGGAATTTCCCTCTCTCTTTTGGACTTAAGAGCAGTAATACTTGATTTAATGAATGAGGAGATCTTCTCTCGGATTTCTTAATCTCGCTACAAAATGTGGAACATGTATTTCCTCAATATTCTTTTACATACATAGGCGATGCCCTTAGATCTAAGACATAGCAACTGCGGGTATGCCCTTCATTTAGGTGTTTCTTGAAGATGGGTTGAATCGACATCAGTTGATTTACTGGGCCATTGGAGATGATTATGAAAACTTATTCAATGCTACTGCCCCTTTTGATATTCATCTACACTGTAAGCACCTGAAGGGCGCGAGCTATGGATTCTGATGGAATGAGAGGCCATTCAAATCCTTTTTGCAATCCCCTTAAATTTAAGTTCTTAGACATGCTACTTTTGATCTGGCATGTTTTGCATAAATGAATCAACTGTCGTGTTCCCATTTCCTCCGGTTATTGGCCTTCTATGAGGTAAATGATGAGAACTATGTGACAGAAATATTGATACTTGACTAAATAAAAAATTCTGAAGATGATATGGTTATTCTTGTGGTTGTTTATTTACTTAAACTGTGATGGTGAATGTTGGGAATCTTAATGTAGTATTGTAGTTGTTGTTTTTGTCATTCTTGATACCGCTGCTCGTCGAATTTTGTGCTTGTTTATTGCCTATTTTAATTATTGATACTTGACTAAATAAAAAATGTGTGGTTGTTTATTTACTTAAACTGTGACGGTGAATGTTGGGAATCTTGATGTAGTATTGTAGTTGTTGTTTTTGTCATTCTTGATACCGCTGCTCGTCGAATTTTGTGCTTGTTTATTGCCTATTTCTCCAATGTATCGACATTGGAGAAATATTCATGTTTCTCATTTTATTCTTGTCACCCCACGTTGCATTTATGGAGGATATCAACAAACTTGATGGAAGTGAAGGTCAGTTTTTTCCTCCTTTTGCTCATCTAATTTTTGGGCGACAAGGTTGAGACCACGCTAATTACTCCTATTTTTTTAATCACAGTAGCTACTCCAAGGGGTGTCCTGAGGTTGATAAAAGTTGAAGGCGTGATGATCTATGTACAGTAGTGTAATTCAAACTTTATCATAACAATGTTCTAGCAAACTGGAAATCAATATTAATCCTATGAGTGATTTATGAATTTACTGCATCTCATATCGTATCAAAAACTTTAAGTTTCTCATGCATGATGTCGGTTCAACTCGAGACCAACGTTTTCAACTAATGAGTGAAAACTGAAAAGAAGAATGGGAAAGAGCTTTGCTTCTAATGCCCTAGCTATTGACAGAATGACAGGTAAGCTGAAGAATTTTGTAATAGGAGTACCCAAAATTGGACAGAAGTCTTATTTCATACCTCTGTTGAAATTCTTGTTAACGTGTAAGTGATCCTTGTCTATAGGCCAAAGTTGCACATCTGCGTATATGTCATAGTGCGATTGATGTATTTAGTCCAAAGAGGCTTGAACTGGTTCATGGCAATATCGAGCCAAGGTTTCATGTTCCCATTGAAATGAACGACAGCAGCATTGTTAATCTCATCCATGCTTATACTCGGATTATACCCAAGACCAAGAACATGCCATTTTTTGTCCAGTGATTTTGTTCTTGAGTAAAAAGTTATTAATCCAAGTGGCATCCGAAATTGACACACAGACACACACACAGGCAGAAAAGGCTAACTCCATTTGTTAAGAGCTTTCAGCGGACGCCGTTGCTGTAGTTCATTTCCACGATTAAAGTTCCGTAGCAATAATTTTCCCGAAGAAAGTTTTTCCAAAGGTGCGACCTTTTTTTTTTCCGAATGGTAAAAGTGAACACATCTTTTAGCTTCATTTTTTTTTCCGGTTTTCATTTGATCCTGTAATGTGATATTTACTAATTGGTTATGCCCTATCACAGGTAAAATTAATGGAAAAGGATACTATATCTATGAGAAAGGACGCAAATCAAAACCCGACTTTTCAGTGCTCCCAATCATAGAGGAATCTAGTAGGCTTACAATATTATGCCTGGTGGGAAGGTGTGTAACAGCTTCTACTGCTTTTTTTTTTCTTTTTCTTTCATCTTTTGAAATTCATGATGCATGCAAGTGTCTAGTTCTGTTAAAGTCTTTGATCCTGCTTTTATTTCCTAAATACATATGCACTTTAGAATACTTTTCGTAATCATTATCAGTTGGAATCTTTTCAATGCAGCCTATATCTGTTACTGATGAAGAAGTTATCAAGATGATACTCTTTCCAGTAGTAAATGAGGCATGTCGTGTTTTGGATGATGGAGTTGTTATCCGAGCATCTGATCTTGATGTAGCTTCTCTTCTCGGGCTGAGTTTCCCATCTTGTAGGTCAGTACTTTTCTTGATCTCGGATGCTCTCTCAGATTAGATAAAAATTGAGATATCAAGATAAATATCCAAACCAATGTTTTAAAAAACGCGAGAGGCGTACGCCTCGAGGCGCGCCTCAAGGCGAGGCGCGGCAAAAACGCCTCGGGGCGTTGTAGTTCAGACTAAATCTGAGGCGACCGCCTCAGTCGATCGAGGCGGCGGAAGAAACGCACGCTTCGAAGCGTGCGTTTGAGGCGCAAGAGGTGCTGCCTTTTTTTTTTTTCTTTTGCTTGAACCAGGAGAAAAAAGAATTACTTGTTGATCCTTGAAGGAGTTTCAGTAAAGTTCGCTAATTGAAAAATGTGCATACGAAGAAAATATGAAACGCGAGGAGTAGGTGAATAAATAGGGTATAGCCAATGTTTTAAAAAGTAATAAAAAAGAATAAATGATAAATTTTATGTAAAATTTGGGAGAGAATGTAATTTATTTTATATAAAAATTTATTTTATATTTTTTGTGATTTTATTAGAGAAAAACAAAATACAACTGAAAAAATTAAATTTATGACCTAATTAAATTTTATGAGTAAATTTTACAGTTATAATATTGAATTTATGAGTTGTTGCTCTTTTTTATTTAAAAAATACATAAGATTGTTATTTTATTAAATGGTATTAAATATTTGAAAATTAACAAAATTAAATATCGAATTTTGATAGAGAATGAAATTAAATTATATTAAAAAAAGATCCTAATTATCCTTTTTTTTTAATTTTATTAGAGAAAAATAAAATAAAATTGAGGCTTATGCCTCAATAATATGGTACTTTAGTACCCTAATTCTTATTTGTTTTGCTGTATTACTAATTTATATGAATAATATGATATTTTTATGAGATTCTTAGAGTTTTTTATTTCAAACGAGGCTTACGCCTCAATGCGCCTCGAGGCTTACGCCTCGCCTCGTCCGGCCAAAACGCCTCAAACTCGCCTCGCGCCTTTTAAAACATTGATCCAAACGATAGTTAACCTTGTTATCAAGTCTTCTGTTTTTGTAAAAAGAAATATTTTTGGTTTCTATTATTGTTTCCGCTAAGATACACAATGGAATGGAGAGAATAAGACTGAATAGTGATGTGTGTTGATTGTTAAAGCCAGTTGACAGTTGTGGCTGTACATAGAGGGATGCTTACTGGATAAAGAAACACTTACATGATTTGTTTGTAGATCTTTATTCTAATTACATCTGGTGTTGTGAGGACAGATATATAAGATGGCACTTGATTATGTCAAGAATACCGAGTATATAAATATATTTGGAGCAGAGGCTCACCGAAGACATCTATCTTTTGTTGCAGAGGTGGTATTGTTTTCTGGGCTGGCACCATCGGGGCAGGTCATATATATAGATGTCTCCAAACGTGGACTCAAGTATATGGTCATTTCTTTAGGCCATCAAGATTTTTGGAAGAAAGAGCAAGAAAAGGCATCCGATTGGTAAATATATTTTTAAATGCTTACCATTGGAAATTTTACTTTATGTTCGTTCGCGGCTGATGATTTAGCATATGCGCGTTGCCCTTTTTGCAAGAACTCATAGGAAACATGTGTGTTGCATAAGGTTCTTACATGTTTTATTAGTGTTCATTATGCAATTGTTGTTATGTGGATTGTCGGTTTATGATTCGATGGGTTTATACTTGTGCTTGATAATGGTCAATGACAAGTGTAAGATTAAGTTGGTTATGTTCTTTCTTGATATATCTTTTTGGTGCTGCCGAATTTATCTAAATAAAGGCCGACGCACAGTGTCTTTGATTGTTCTTGGTGACTGAAATCGATTATTTAGGACTTGAATCTATATGCTAGCTTCTGATGTATCGCTACAAATTTCATGTCCAAAATTTGAATGCCTAAGTTGGGTCATTTTTATTAGGAAGACATTTCCCAGATTTGAATGCCTAGGTTGGGTAGAATCTTGTTTCTTTTGTTGGTGTTGTGAGGGGAACATGAGATTGTTGTTGAAATGTTTTTCATTTCATTATATAATTTTCCCGAGTTCGTCAAATTTCTGATGTTACCACACACACACACACACACACACACACACATATATATATATATATATATATAACCATATATAATAAGGGGCAATGTTTCCTTGCCCCTCTCCTGCTTCATAGACTTCGCTCCCATCTACCTATAGATTTAGAAACTAGATACACCTTCTCATATGAAAGTAATGTGTTGAGATTTTTGAGATTATTTTACAGTGGTCGTCTCCGTAGCAGCTCAAAATTTTTCCTTCAGGATTTACTTTAAATAGATCTGGGCTTTCAACAGTGTAATGAATCAAACTTGGAATCGTCTATGTTGAGGTTGATTTTTCCGAAGCTAGACGGTTCTGCTCGAAAAATCACGCATATATGAGTTTTTATGTTTTACCATACATAACAATATACGAGTTCGTATTGATTCCATTTTTCCATCTGCTAATTTTAATTATGAATGTGAAAAAGTAATCAATAGGAAAATGTTGCAGTTAAAAAACTGGACTCTGAATTGCTGGTAATCAAATTGCCATTATATTTAATGGACGAATTCCATCCTCTGATATACACATCCAGCTTGTTCGGTGCCCTCTGTGCGACCTTGATTCATGTGATGGTTAGTTCCAAACATGAATTACTATTAATTATTTCATAGATATATACAAGAGCATTCATTTGTTTACATTTTTTTATTTATAATGCAGTACACAAGCGACTTGGCTTGACTTGACGTCGTAACAAGCATGATCTGTATGAAATCATTCATGCTCATGCATTAACTTTTTATATGTTTCGCCCGGGTGCTATCTTTCCTTTTATTTTAACATATTTTTTTCTGTAATCTCAAGCAGCCGCGTGGACATCCTGATGTAGCTCTGTCCTCCACAAGTGGAACGTTGTCTGAAGAACATACGTATGTTTGTGACATTTTTTCTTGTGAGAAAATGCAATGTCCTTATCATGCATCCTTGGATGAACTTGATCTATTGTCTTTATTTCTAACTGTTCATAAAGGTTAATTCGATTATTTTATTTACTGTACGAGATCTCATTTGTTGAGTCGGATTTGGATCATTAGGCAATTTATGGCGAAAATGTCGACTGTCTTTTGATGTCGAGCTTCTTAGGTTGTGATATTGAGTACCATTTCATTCACTTTTGTTCTGCTAGAGAAATTATTTTTATATCTAACATGCACATATATATTGTCTAATACTTTTCCTCACGTTTTCTTCTACTTTATTGCTACTTCCGTTCATGTATTTTTAATATAATTTTAGGAAGTACAATATAAGTATCTAAAGAGATTTTTTTTAGCAATATAAAACTAGACTGGAAATAATTAACGTAAAACATCTATCGGCAACCCCATGCATCGCACGGGGTATAAAACTAGAAATTTATATATGTATGTATGTATCTTTATCTTTTTATATTTATATTCAGTCCATTCATCCAAATCCAAAACACAATGCAAATGCATGTTTAAATCTTAAGAGGAGTTTCTGAAATTTTTTCTTTGGGGTTTTTGTTGGTTTAAGGAGAACTTACTCAAGAACATGGAATAAAAAGAGTAACCGTTTACTGAAGAACATAGTAAATATTCTTTTTTTTATTCTTAGCTCTTATATTTTTTTTCATTTTTTAATGTTATGTGGTGTTAACTTTGTATTTTTCCGAATAACTTAAAAATGCAGGTAAAATCAAATATGAGACGGGTTAAACTTTGGGATAAAATAGGAACCACCCCAATTAATTGTTCATCCCTATCTATACAGAACAATCACCAGGTTTGTACTTTTTCTTCTGCACTCTTAATCAAATTATAACTAAAAAAATGTGTTGTTACTCTACTTATATTTTAGTTACTCTTTTCAAGTTTTATCAATTTTTACCTCATTAAAAATTTAATATTACTTTTTTATATATTTATTTAAAAAATCTAATATCCTATAGTTTCTTTACAATATTCTCCGACTGTTGACATTCCTGAGTGGGAACATTAAGTTGCCAAGTTTATTCGAGGTGACAGAGCGAATCCACGGAAATTAATGCATTACGCCCAATTTACCAGAGTTTCCTTACGTAACGGGGGGCGACATCATATTGACATATTCAATATGGTCCCACGGTATATAGATAAAATCAGACAACATCTAAATGTTTGTCCCTTGGTGATGGTTTTTCCTATACGAGATGATTACTTGCCTGAAGAAACAAATATTTATTGAGGTGTTGGAGACTGTCCTAGAACCAGCAACTAATGCAGCATACGCTCATGCTGTGGTTGTGGTTGGGGCAGCAGGAGATGTGTATTAGATATATCAAAACACACATGGCAGAATTCTTCAGAATAGATTGAGCGCTGTGTCACATGAAGCCATTATAGAAATATATTTCACTCAAACAATCCCGGAGTCTTAAATGATACATCCTCAAGTGATTGGATTTTGGAATGATGCGCGTGCTAATATACCTCGTGAGAATGACGAACATAGGCAAAATTCTTATGGGATTGGTAACTTGTGGTCTAAGGGGCATGTTTGATCGACAACCATGTCTTCTGGTTGTCTTCTTCTGTTTTTTTTCTTTTTTTTTCCTGGCATTCGAAATTTTAAGTTTACTTTGTTAAATTTGCATTTGAGTTTATCAGTATGATATAATTTGGAGTATAAAATTTGGAGTATAATTTCCAAAATTCTGAAAACAAAGTTGAAATTTGAAGTTTAATTATGAAAACACACGCACAGCTTTAATTCCACTAATAAATGGATTGGAATGGAATATTGCATCAACAAAATTAATTAAAGCACTAAGTATGGTCGGGTCTTACTTATCACACTAATTAAAGCACTAAGTATGGTGGGTCTTACCTTTTCAAATTTCAACTTTGTTTTCAGAATTTTGGAAATTATACTTCAAAATTTATACTCCAAATTATATTACACTAATAAGTTCAAATTCAAATTTAACAAAGTAAACTTAAAATTTCGAATGCCGGAAAAAAAAAAAAAACTGAAGAAGCCAACCAGAAGACATGGTTGTCAATCAAACATGCCTCTTAAACCATAAGTATCAATCCCATAAGGATTTTGCCTATGTTCGTCATCCTCATGAGGTATATTAGCACGCGCATTGTTCCAAAATCGAGTCACTTGAGGATGTATCATTGAAGGCTATGAGACTGTTTGAGTGAAATATATTTCTATAATGGCTTCATGTGACACATAGCTCAATCTATTCAGAAGAGTTCTACAATGTGTGTTTTGATATATCCAATACACATCTCCTGCATCATCTACAGCTTCCCCAACCACAACATGAGTGTATGCTGCATTAGTTGCTGGTTCTAGGACATAGTCTCCAACAGCTCGATAAATATTTGTTTCTTCAGGCAAGTAATAATCTCGTATACGAAAAACCATCACCAAGGGACAAACATTTAGATGTTGTCTGATTTTATCTATATCCCGTGGGACCATATTGAATCTGTCAATATGATGTCGCCCCTCGTTACGTAAGGGAACTCCGGTAAATTGGGCGTAATGCATTAATTTCCATGGATTCGCTGTCACCCGGAATAAACTTGGCAACTTAATGTTCCCACTCAGGAATGTCAACAATTGGAGAATATTGTAAAGAAACTATAGGATATTAGATTTTTTTTAAATAAATATATAAAGAAAGTAATATTAGATTTTTAATGAGGTAAAAATTGATAAAACTTAAAACACTAACAAAAATTAAAACAGAGTAACAACATATTTTTTAGTTATAATTTGATTAAGAGCTAAGAATAAAAAAAAAGAATATTTACTATATTCTTGAGTAAACGATTACTCTTTTTATTCCATGTTCTTGAGTAAGTTCTCTTTGAACCAACAAAAACCCCAAAGACAAAATTTCAGAAACTCCTCTTAAGATTTAAACATGCATTTGCACTGTGTTTTGGATTTGGATGAATGAACTAAATATAAAGATAAAAATACATACATACATATATAAATTATTAGGGCTCGTTTGTTAAGTTGTATGGGATAAAGCTTGATAAGATTGATTGGGATTTGTTATACAATATAAGAAATTAATATCATATTTGGTACGATGTATTAAATTCTCTGCAAAATATAGATATCATGGTAGTTTATTTAATTTATTAGTTGTAATTGTTTAATATAACATAATACCACCTCTTAGGTGGAATATGCAAAAATCAGTATTATTTATACGGGCCCTAATTTTATCAAGGGCCCTATACTTTATACCAAACAAGATATAAAAGTGTATTAGATATATTATACATTTTAATCACACATAGCAAACAAGCCTTTAAATTGTAATTTTTTTTTTTGAATTCATTAAAAGAAGAGAAAGCAAACAATTGTAATGCATGCCATTGATACAAAAAAAAAAAAAAAAAAGAAAGATGACATAGCTTCATAAAAGGACGAAGAAGAGCTGAGAAGGGTAAAAATACACGAGAAAAGTTTACTTTTGAGTATGACCAACTTTACAGAACAATTATTTTACTAGTAGTAATAACTCCTCTCTACCTATCACCAACTTTATCAGATGTTGGTTTCTATTTGCTGAACGAGGAGCTAAACTGCTCGACCGACTAACACAACAATTCTTTTTTTTTTCTCCTTTCTCACTTTTTATTTTATTTTTAAATACTGTACTTTAACTATAAATATGACTGCACTACATATGTTTTGGCTCATAATTTAATATTATTTTCAAATTATAAAATCAACATCTCTAAAACATTTTTATATAAATTGCTTCTTAAATTAATCTTGTTAATTATTTCTCCCACCTGTCAAATGAAATATTCTTTCTCTTTACCCGTACAGAAATTTTATTTATTGATATTCTACTAGAAAAATTATATTTATAAATATGAAAGTAATTAATTAACATATTTTAGTTTTAAATATTATAATTTAATTTAATCAAAATCTAAAATAAGATAATTATAAATATTTTTATATATTCTTAATTTATAGAGTTAATTAATATTAACATTAAATAATGAGTAATAGACCGCAGAAGTTGTAGCGACCATTTTTCTAAAAAAATATCTCTTCAAATTTTAAGAACAATAAATAAAAAATTTTGCAGCGGAAATACATTTTTAAGAAAAATAAACTTAATAATCGCAAGTAATAATCCCAAGTCACCATTAAATAAAAATATAATTTGCCGTTAAAATAAAACAAATGGGACAATTGTTCATAAAGCGTAGCTTGAAGAAAATAATAGTAAATAAATAAATAACAACTCATGAAGTTTGATCATTCCACACTCAATCGCTTGCCTCATCGAGCTCCTCAACTTGAAAGGTGGTAAATAGTGGGTGAGCTTCCAACTCGCTCAGTGTGGAGAGTACGCAATATGTCTACGTTAATTACTAAATATATTAGCAAGTATAAACAACATGACTGATAAATTCTGAAGCCTGTCGGCTAGTCCGAAGGCTTTATGCACAATTAAGTGCTTCTGACTGATTTGCACATTTAAGTGCTTCTGATTGATTTCACGTGCACATACAAGACAATATGTAAAGCAATTAACATAAACAAAAGCGTAATAAATCCCCACACCTGGATAAAATTGCAGTTCTGAACTTGAATATGATGAAATGCTTGACTCGATAATTCTAGGCCCGTAAATTCTTTTTATTATCTACAATTAATAATAATAGAAAATTATTATTATTATATGACTCAGAATTAAATTATGAGTGAATAATGATATCAATTGAAATAGTCAACATGTTAAAAGCTTGGCCGAAAGGGATTGATTTTTAAAATATTGAATCTGACTGGGGGAATTAAAAAGGATTGGAAAATTCAGGAACTGAAATTAAATACAGTGGAAAATTGATTTGGGGTATGGAACTTGGGGACTCAATTGAAATACCCTAACAATTAACTGGGTATAAAAACCCTTGTGGAAATGTCTCAGCCGACACCCTCACCCTCATTTCCTTTCTCCCGTGAAACCCCCCTCTTCTCTCTCTCATTTCTTCCCATCTCAGCCTCTCTCTCCCTCTCATAATTCCTCTCACACACACACAAATTCACATTCACACACACAAGTTGCTCTCTGAAAACCCTCCCTGACCTTCTCTCTCTAGTCTAATCTCTCAAACACGCAGACCAGAAAAGGTCACACACCACACGAACAGACCTACACACACGAGTCGGTCATAGAAAGTCCGGTCGATTGCGCCAAAAACGGGATGGATAGGAGGTGAGGGTTTCAGGCTGTATTGTAACGGTGGTTTATGGCTGAGTTCGGTGATTTGGAGATGTCGAATGACTTGAAGGTGGCGCGTGGCGCGAGCTGAGGTTGCTGCGGCAGGTTCCGAGTTTGGCGATTTGGGTTTCTGGCGTGGAATTAGGGCGGCGTTTCTGGATTTGTGATGGGTCGGGCTGGATGAAAGTCTCAAACTGAAAATCGGGTGTCCGATGTATAGTTCATCTGTGGGCGAAATAGGACTAAAAATTAGGTATATGGCTTAAATCGAGCAACCGAGTAGGGAAGGCTGGAATTCCAGTTTCACATTTGGGATTTGATGTTCGATTTGGTGTTCTGAGCTGAGTTGGGTTTGAACATGGGATGACTCGGGTCCAGATCGGAACTGGACGTGGTGGTCCGGGGTTAAAATCAAAAGGGGTTTGAAGGTTACTGTGATTTTGTATTGAAATTGCAGGAGAACAAAAGAAAGATGTAGAATTTTACCTTGAGATTGGCTGAAAATTGAGTCTGCGGGAAGAAGAAAATAGAAAAATATATTTGTGTATTCTGGGGTTGGCTGCAGGGTAGAATACAGTATTTATACTGTATTAGAAATTAGGTATAGGGCAAAATTTTTGGGTTGTGAAGAATAAATGGGTTTGAGATATCATTGGGCTAGGAAAAGAGTTTGGGCCAGCAATAATAATAATAATTGAGTTTAAAATAATAAGCAATAAATATAATCGGGCTGAATTAGATAATAATAATAGTAATAATAAATAAATAATATTATTATTTGACTTGTAAAATCTTTTGGGTAACGATTAAGATCGCTTAAAATTTGACTCGGGCCTAGAAATGACGAGATGAAATGATGAATTTAAAATGAGAAATGAAACGAATGAATCACGTGACTTGTCATGAATAAGAATAGCATAAATGAAATTTGTGTGATCATGAGAATGAAATGAATTAAATGATAAAATTATTCGGGCATTGATTTAATAAAATTGAACATGTTTTCTATAATTCATAATAAATATATACGTGAAATCGGGGCGTTACAACCTACCCCCTTTAACAAATTTTCGTCCTCGAAAATTAAGTCATGTACCTTTAATAGCGAACGTCGGATACTTAGAACAGATCTCTTCTTCACGATCCCAGGTCGCTTCATTGGTCCATGACGGCTCCGCTGAAATTTTACCAGTTTAACCTCTTTGTTTCGTAACCGATGTACCTTACGCTCCAAAATAGTTATTGGTACCTCCTCATAAGTCAGGTTCTTGGCTACGTGCAACTCTTTGAAATTGCATACATGACTAGGATCATGTACGTATTTTCTCAGCATGGAGACGTGAAAGACATTATGCGCTCCCGATAACTCCAACGACAATGCCAAATTATAAGCAAGATCACCAACACGACCCAAAATTTCAAAAGGTCCGATATAACGAGGCTGTAGCTTTCCCTTTTTTACCGAATCGTATCACTCCTTTTATCGGCGATGTAACACCCCCAAACCACTCGGGAATATTACAGCGCTGCAGACCCTCTCCGCGAGGATCTACCAGGCTAAGCACAATACAATGCATCACTTCACATGCCGACATGACTACGTAAAGGACCATTAGACCGATTTGGTCTTTCATCACAACACACAACATTACATACATGATTCTTTCCCAAAACTCATACCCGCGCAGGGGCTGGAATACAATAACGCTCCCGTAAATCGGGGTAACAATACATCGGAGAAATAACCAACAAGACTATCCAACATACTCTACGATTGGTCTTTGTGTGATTAGTGTCGTCGTCTTCCATCACCCTTCGTACCGATCCTGTGGTTCGCTCCCCAGCAACCTGCAAATACCTGGACGCAATACAGACATCCACCCCCCGAATACTCGGGGGTTAGCAAAACTCCACTGTTTTGCTAGTGCAAGTATAAAACAGAAGTAAAAGCCATACACAACGTGCTTCAAGAATATAAAAATCTTGAATTTATTTCCCGAGATAATTCACTTAATCAAAACAGTTTGATTTAAAAAAAGTAGGAATAGAACCATGTATCTCATACAAAATATTTTACGATCTCGGGAGTCTGAAAACATTTGGAATTAAGGAATTCTGAAGTCTTTCGAAAACACTTGGGGACACGGCCCAGAATCATCTTTCCAAAATACGATTCCAATAATAAAACGTGGGTTCACAACCCAATTCACAACACACGGGGTCCAAGACCCAGATCATAAGCCACAGGGTACACGACCCATATCACATAACACATGTTCCTAAGGATTATTCACGTCCCGTGCTAACAAGCCACGAACCTCAGATGCTTCCGTAGAACATACCCGAGTGAATAACCCAATAGGAAACCATACCAAATCACATGTCCTCGTGACAACAGTCACGGAACCATTCCAAACCACAACCATAAGTTATCTTGGCATCGCGCTAACAAGCCACGAACCTCGGAGTCCACGCAAGACATACCCGATGATAACCCCCACAAGTTATCCCGGCATCGGGCTAGCAAGCCCCGAACCTCGGAGTCCCCGCAAGACATACCCGGATTGGATAACCCTACGGTCACGCCTGACCCATACTGACAAGTATGGATCCCGGAGATTCAACAATCCTACCCGGAGGCACATCACTTTCAACGATCACATAACAATGAGCAGAACATCAACCCAAGCAACACTTAAACATCACAACCTCCTTTCAAAGGAGTAACAACAAATATCACACACAATACGTTCTTACCGAACAAGTACACATAACATTACCTAATCCCCGACAAAGGATTACGGTCTATTAAACTCACTCAAAGTGATCATAGCATCTTTCAACATACAAAACCAACACACATATTCCGAGAACACATATATTCACGAAGTACACGAATTATCGTTGAAAGACAACATTTATCGAGAACATACTGATCCCTTTTTACGTTCATTAAACATTGGGTTCCGCATAAAATCATTTATCAATAATTACCCCTACGAAACATGAAACGTATGGACAAGATACTTGCCTCGATATCACGAGCGACGAAACGACGAACGGGCACGATTGGGTAGCCTTCGAACTTCCAAAATCGACCAAGACTTCGACAACCCATGAATACTACGAAAATAGTACCACCATGAATCAACAATACTTCGAAAATATAGGAATCATCCTAATTTCTACCCATCGGAGCATTTCGCCGGACATCTCAAAGGCTCATACTAACATAATCGACGAACATAAGGATTTACGAAGTTCATACCACAGAGTCTCAATATTAACAAAGGATCTCGAGCATACACTGAAGATCTTACAAAAATCTGGTCTAGATCGGTTCAAATCGAACGAAACCTCACAAACCCCCACAATTCAAGAACTAGGGCTCTAAGAGGAGATTACCTTGATTTAGATCAAGAAGATGATTAGATGTTGTTAAGCATCTACAAATCCGTTCCAAAATGAAGCTTGATGAAGAAGATCGCTCAAAATCGCCTCTGGAGCTCACTCCCGTCGGAAGGGATGAAGAAAGAAAGGAAATGACGACTTAATGCTGCTGTCCAGTATTTATAATGGACAGTTATTAGCGCGCGCTAAACACCCTGCATTAGCGTGCGCTAACGGGGTCAACGCTCCAGAGAATCCGCCTATAACACAGTTAGCGCGTGCTAGCCAAAAGCTGTAGCGTGCGCTAACGGGTCACGAAACCAGTCCAGTAGCACCTGGACAGCTCTGTACCTACCAAGTAGCGTGCGCTAGGAATAACGATTAGCGTGCGCTAAGCAGTCGATAGCGTGCGCTAGCTATCGACCTTAGCGTGCGCTAACAAAGTCGATCCCGATCCGGTAGCTCTGGATCGCCTCGATCGCCGATTAGCGTGCGCTACACATTCGGTAGCGTGCGCTAACCACAACGCCGTAGCGTGCGCTATGCCACAAGCATTAGCGTGCGCTACACCACAAAAACCCAAAAACTCACATAGTGATCCGAAACGCCTCCAATCACATGTCCCAACAAGACACACCCAAACATGGCACAAAATTCCAACGATGAGGACAGTAACAATTCGATAAAACCCCAAAAACTCAACGAATCCGGAACAAAAATCTCGGGTATTACATTCTACCCCCCTTAAAAAAAGTTTCGTCCCCGAAACATAAAACATAGGACGATCAACGCAAAACAATTCCAGATGACATAAGCTATCCGTTGCCGACAGTCTGTAACGAATCACATGCAGCACGTGGCTGCTACCATGCATGTCGCTATGTCAAAAAAATAAATAACAGAACGCAACGAACAAAATCAATATGGTTGACCAGCCCGAACAGTACGTCAATCAAAATGCAATCTAATCGCTGAACAAATATGAAATTCTTCACACAAGGATTGGAAGATCGAAAACGAAGTTAATCTCCCGAGCTCAAGGAAATTACGAAGAAATCTAAACGTTCAAAAATTACGATACAAGACCAACAAGACTGGACAACAAGCGATCGAACCACAACGATCGAGATACATCGGTCGAACGATCATATTTGAATCACGACGAACAATAATACTCGAACAACAACCCCAAAGTTCACATCTCGACTCGAGACAATCTACGATCCGGTGAAGACAACAAGATGTGCATTCACATAAGATCCACAGGAAATGGAATAGCAATTGGAAAGTCACAATGACAAGCGGGTTATTCTGAAACAATACCACAACTCGTTCGATCAACAAAAGCACAAGACATGACAAGTTCAGAAAATATCAACGAACATAAACGATTCGACAGAGTCGAAAGTACAGAGTTCAAAATCCGATCCACTTCATATAAAAGAAGTTAATCTTCGAAATTCGAAACAACAAAACAAGGGAAATAACTCAACATACAACTGGTAGACCACGCCCCTCCGGGACTACTCGGAGTCGATCGTGATATCAGCGCTCAAGTCCGTGCCTTGGAAGGCTCGGTGCCGAGCTCGCAAAACTGAACCCGGTGTCCCTCGAGTCCGCACCTGTAACACGTTACTGGCGGAGAAGGACAATGTGCACGAACATGTCCCGCCACATTACAGTTAAAACATCTCCTGGCTTTACCAGGAGTCAGATCAGACGACTTGGAACTCTCAGTTCCACGCATCGAGCGATGGAGCTTCACAGCGGAAAGGCTACGACATTGAAATCTAGAAACACCAACTCCTGCACCGTCCACACGGTCATCGGACTTCCTCTGCTTTTTCGACTCGGGCACACGCTCCGACGATAACGAAGCTAGTTCATGGGCTAATGCTCGATCTTGATAGTCCCTCAACGAAGTGCAATTGAATCCCGACATATACACGCGAATATCCGGCTTCATCCGTCTGTCAAAGTGAAGGATCCTCTCTTCCTCGGTTCTCACCCGATCTCGCACATAACTGAATTGTTTGCTATAATCGATGATAGCTTGCGACACCGATATATCTTGCGGTTCTGCCAAGTAGAATTCGCGAATCCTCTGCTCTCTAATCGGTTTCGGACAGAACTCAGTTTCCATAAATGCTTGGAAATCCGCCCACGTGACATCACGATCACGAGATTTAACAGCTTCCCACCAATTAGCGGCATCTTTGTCAAGAAAGTACTGAGCGATAGGTACCTTCCGCTCTTCAGGACATCCGACAGCCTCGAAAATCTTTCCTAACTGAAAAATCCAACCATCCCAGCCCAATGCATCTGCAGCACCGGCGAATCGAGGGGGATTCATACGAACTACCTCGCGAAGCCATTGATTTACACCGACGTTCTGACTCGCGTCAATGCTACGTTGAACCACCTGGGTCAACTGAGTCATCTGAGTCGCTACTTGTTGCAATATAGTAGCAACACCCAAACTAAAATCATTCCCAGCGACATTCTCTCGATTCCGCATCTGATCCCCGTGGCCATCAGCACCACGGTTACGACCACAACCTCTGGCCCTCGGCATACTAACAAACAACAACCTATGGCAACGAAAGATCATAACACATAACAAGATATTCACATCTCCGTCTTTAATCAAACATCATTAAATCATATACATATTACAATTTAATTCCAGCTAGAGCACAATATACAAACTATTATCCCGAAAATCTTCATTTATAATGCCGTTGTTATGCGATTTATAAATGCAATGAAATTAAAATCATTCATTATATCAAAATCATTTTCTGTACGGGTTCCGCGCCGGAACTCACCAAGTTGAAAACCATTTTCAAAAACGTTCAAAAATGCCAAAAAGGCCGATGACGGTAATACTTTCCAAATACTCACCAAAAGTCATTTTGAACTTTACACACGCAGCGGACAAGAATACAGTTCAAATTACACATAACCACACACAACAATTGTTATTCATGAACAACACACATAGAGTACGGTCTCAAACGGTCAGCCTAACAATCGCAAAAGTTAGACTTACGGCCAGAATGTAGTTTCCGAGCTTCTGCTCAGACCGATTAGTGTATGATTTAACAGAGACTTAGCGTGCGCTAGCCATGCCACGTTAGCGCGCGCTAGCTATTCCAATCCGGCAACACATTCATGAACATATACCAAATAATGCCAAAAGTCGAAGGTTACAAATAAACAACAACATATGAATCCAAACGCCAATAATTTATATCCTCACTACATATCTTTTAATCGAAAGGTTGAAGGTGAAAGTCACGTCTCAAGTAAACTTTTGGTAGACCTCTTTTGAGCATTTAAAAAAAAAAAATCAAATTTTGAAATTTTTCAATGCAAGATGAAAATAAAATATATGCAGTTGAATTCTCAAAATCTTCGGTCTCGAGGTCATCATACGAAAATCAAATCATTTTTCCTCCTCGAAGGATGTTTTTAAATAGAATTTACGTGACTTCCCCAAAACATTTGAAGTTTAAAATACCACATTGATAAACTTTTATTGAGTAACCAATCTAAAACATCACTTATGTAAAAACGATTTCACACAAAGATGTATACATATATACATACATACCGGTACTACTCTTTATTCCAACACAATACGAGAATCAAACAAGTATGGAGTAAGTATTCACGAGGCACAATTAAACTCTACATAATAACACAGAATCACAAAAACTCATATAACACGAGACACAACAAAGTAGGGAGACTTACATCTACAGATCGCACGAAGAAGATGGTTGCGCCTCGATACTAATCACGACCGACAACTCAGACGACGCGTCGCGACACCACTCAGTCAGACCAATTCTGACAAGACAAGACCCGACAACACACAACTCAACCCGACAGCCTAGGTTTTCTCAACCTAAGCTCCGATACCATATTCTGTAACACCCCCAAACCACTCGGGAATATTACAGCGCCGCAAACCCTCTCCGCGAGGATCTACCAGGCTAAGCACAATACAGTGCATCACTTCACATGCCGACATGGCTACGTAAAGGACCATTAGACCGATTTGGTCTTTCATCACAACACACAACATTACATACATGATTCTTTCCCAAAATTCATACCCGCACAGGGGCTGTTATACAATAACGCTCCCGTAGACCGAAGTAACAATACATCGGAGAAATAACCAACAAGACTATCCAACATACTCTACGATTGGTCTTTATGTGATTAGTATCGTCGTCTTCCATCACCCTTCGTACCGATCCTGTGGTTCGCTCCCCAGCAACCTGCAAGTACCTGGACGCAATACAGACATCCACCCCCCGAATACTCGGGGGTTAGCAAAACTCCACCGTTTTGCTAGTGCAAGTATAAAACAGAAGTACAAGCCATACACAACATGCTTCAAGAATATAAAAATCTTGAATATATTTCCCGAGATAATTCACTTAATCAAAACAGTTTGATTTAAAAAAGTAGAAATAGAACCATGTATCTCATATAAAATATTTTACGATCTCGGGAGTTTGAAAACATTTGGAATTAAGGAATTCTCAAGTCTTTCGAAAACACTTGGGGACACGGCCCAAAATCATCTTTCCAAAATATGATTCCAATAATAAAACGCGGATTCACAACCCAATTCACAACACACGGGGTCCAAGACCCAGATCATAAGCCACAGGGTCCACGACCCAGATCATAAGCCACAGGGTCCACGACCCATATCACATAACACATGTTCCTAAGGATTATTCGCGTCCCGTGCTAACAAGCCACGAACCTCAGATGCTCTCGTAGAACATACCCGAGTGAATAACCCAATAGGAAACCATACCAAATCACATGTCCTCGTGACAACAGTCACGGAACCATTCCAAACCACAACCATAAGTTATCCCGGCATCGCGCTAACAAGCCACGAACCTCGGAGTCCCCGCAAGACATACCCGATGATAACCTCCACAAGTTATCCCGGCATCGGGCTAGCAAGCCCCGAACCTCGGAGTCTCCGCAAGACATACCCGGATTGGATAACCTTACGGTCACGCCTGACCCATACTAACAAGTATGGATCCCGGAGATTCAACAATCCTACCCGGAGGCACATCACTTTCAACGATCATATAACAATGAGCAGAACATCAAGCCAAGCAACACTTAAACATCACAACCTCTTTTCAAAGGAGTAACAACTAATATCACACACAATACGTTCTTACCGAACAAGTACACATAACATTACGTAATCCCCGGCAAAGGATTACGGTCTATTAAACTCACTCAAAGTGATCATAGCATCTTTCAACATACAAAACCAACACATATATTCACGAAGTACACGAATTATCGTTGAAAGACAACATTTATCGAGAACATACCGATCCCTTTTTACGTTCATTAAACATTGGGTTTCGCATAAAATCATTTATCAATAATTACGCCTACGAAACATGAAACGTATGGACAAGATACTTGCCTCGATATCACGAGCGACGAAACGACGAACGGGCACGATCGGGTAGCCTTCGAACTTCCAAAAACGACCAAGACTTCGACAGCCCACGAATACTACGAAAATAGTACCACCATGAATCAACAATACTTCGAAAATATAGGAATCATCCTAATTTCTACCCATTGGAGCATTTCGCCGGACATCTCAAAGGCTCATACTAACATAATCGACGAACATAAGGATTTACGAAGTTCATACCACAGAGTCTTAATATTAACAAAGGATCTCGAGCATACAACGAAGATCTTACAAAAATCTGGTCTAGATCGGTTCAAATCGGCCGAAACCTCACAAACACCCAAAATTCAAGAACTAGGGTTCTAAGAAGAGATTACCTTGATTTAGATCAAGAAGATGATTAGATGTTGTTAAGCATCTACAAATCTGTTCCAAAATGAAGCTTGATGAAGAAGATCGCTCAAAATCGCCTCTGGAGCTCACTCCCGTCGGAAGGGATAAAGAAAGAAAGGAAATGACGACTTAATGCTGCTGTCCAGTATTTATACTAGACAGTTATTAGTGTAATACCCTCGCCTTTAATATTGTATTTCATGATTTAAGTTAAGTATTTTCGCACCATATCTGTGATGTTGTAGCAAATACCGACGAATTATGTTAAATTGGATTCATGGTCATTCATACTATATTAGTTGTTGGGTGATATTGCGAGAATTCCATTTATGCTTGTTATAGTACTTAACGTACGTTAACATGTATTCTTAACGTACGCTATGTAGGCCGCCTTACGACGTAATATCGACGTTAACGCACGTAATGCGGAAGATCCTCCAGAATCCGCCTTTCGGGTGGGGTCGAGCAAGGGTAGGTGGTCGGGAGTCGATCGCGACAACCCAGTCAACGGCTATTACGCATTTAATAGCCGCACCGGTTACGTACGTAACGAACTGCGTGTTTTTAGAAGGGAGATTTGATGAAATTGGTTACGTACGTAATGATCATGAGATTACGTACGTAAAGGCTATAACGTACGTTAACCACGTTCGTTAACGTATGTAATGTCAAGTTCAGATTATAAATGTATGACTTGCCATTCACTTCCTACTCGACCTCTTTCAATCTCCCAACTTAGGAACGAATCCTTTCCCTTCCAACTTCATTTCTAAGCCTTCCTAACTTGTGTTGGAGCTTCAACACTTGATTGGTGACTTGGAGAGCTAGAGATTGAAGTGTATTCCTTGGATTGTTGGTGTTGTTCTTCATTTTAAGGTTGGTCTTTCTTTAACTCATATCAATTCCATGCTTATGATGATGTTAGTAGATAAATACTTCACATAATGTTAGTCTAAACTAGTGTAAACATGATAAGTTAATTGAATCATACTCAAACCAAGTGAAGATTAACTTTGAAGGTATTAGTGTTACTTCTTGATGTAAATAACTTCATAATGTGATTGTGTTGATAATGATATACATAAAACCTGAGGTATAGCATGATAATCAGAAGTTGATTTTAGTCTCAACACTAAGATCATGATTAGGATGATATCCTTAATGATTAAAAGTGAGAAATGTTAAATTTGTCTTGAACATTCTATTGATTCTTGAAGGTAGTATGGAACCATGATTTTTGGCCTCTAAAACCTTTGTAATAAAATTGTTGGAAAGATGATATTAACCCTTTGTAGATGATCTTTGTTAGATGAATGAAGTTACTTCAAAAATCTCAAGTATTCAATGATATAACTAGGCTTTTAATAAATTCTTCAAAGTAAAACAATGAATGTTGATAAAAGGAAGTTGTAATCTTCATATGTTCGAATCTATCGATTTCGTTAAAGGGCGTTAATCGCTACATTGATAGGTTGATAATGTTCTTAAGAGTATTGTGTTGAATATGATGATACAAATGCGGTAGATGAATAGCCGAATTTCATTTCATTAATCCATGCATGTCAAGAGGCGTAAATTAAGATGATGTTCTTAATTCACTAAAAACTTAAACTTATGTTTCATATAGTAATCAAGTTTTGAATGAAATCGTTGGTAAATAATGAAGAATGTAATTAAACACAACTTATATCGTAATTGGAAGTGTCGATGATTTGAAAAAGATATTTTCACGATATTGCATTAATGATAAACTAGACATCAAGAATTTGACATTAAGGTTAGAATATGTAATGATCATGATAAACATACGATGATTTGTAATAAGAACATTAAAATGATCGATAGGATAATCGATTTATTCAAGTAAATTTATGAATATTGTTTATGCGATAATACCATCATCGCATTTAATGTGTTGTTGAATGAATTATATTTCATTCAAGGTTGCTTGTTCACGTGAGTATTGTTAGACGAGGATACCGTTCGTTTGACCATTCGAGGAAGGATTATTCGTCTACGGAATTGAGGCAAGTTATCTTGCTTGGTTATAATGATGTGTGGATTCTTATGATGATTATGCATTTCGTGTATATGAAACACCTATAAACTTGTGTCTTGTGACTTGAGGTTGTTCTTGATGATGTCCCGTTTTCATCATGGGATTGTATACCCAAATTCGTACTTTTGGGCCCTTGATATCGTTGACCTTTGTTGACACTTCGGTGAGTTGTTCGATTCTTGGAAAAAGTGTAATTCGTTGAGTTTCGTTGTCATGTTGTATCGTGACATCTCTGGAGTCATATCTGCGCGCCGATTGGTTATGTGTAGGATTTTTAGCCGGGCACTTGATGATCATGCGTGGAGGTTTTCCGCATTTAGATCGTGCACACGAGACGTAGTTCGTGAGGCTAATTAGGTACATTGTCCCACGTATATTCTGGATTCCGTATACGGGGTGGACATGTGCACGGACACATTTCCGGATCGGGCGTACTGTGACGTCCGTCTTGAGCCATAGTATATGGTCGTTCGTATATTTGGTTACCTTCGACAGTTGGGACTGATTGTTTATACGCCTTCGGGGTATATTCAGTAGTCGGTGGATTTCTTTGAAATCAGTATATATGAATTGTATAATGTCATGAGAATTATTATCATGTATAGTCAATTTCGTGGTTTGGGGCGAAATACTTGTATTTCGTGGCGAGGAAAGGGCAAGGCACGGGAGGAGCACAATGGCGACGAGGATTCTGATGTATGCTATTTCGGGGGCCCCGAGTCTTTTGGTTGTTCGGTTATGTTTTAAGCGTGACTTTCGTTTTATTTTTGTGTCGGATGAATGTACTAAAACTTGTTAGGTACTGCCCATCGTCATATGGTCTGTACCGTGTTTGGATCCTGTGTATGTTTGCTTGTATTTAAAAATATGAATAACTCATACTCCACACCGGGGTTTTGATAAATATTGTGGTACGGTGCCACGTTGTCAGATTTTAAGTGTATATTGTGATATTGCCTGGTGGGTCCCAGGAGGGATCCACGGCACTGTAATGGCCACTGTTTTTGGGCTGTTACAATTAGCGCGCGCTAAACACCCTGCATTAGCATGCGCTAACGGGGTCAACGCTCCAGAGAATCCGCCTATAACACAGTTAGCGCGTGCTAAAAGTCAGAGCGTGCGCTAACGGTCAGGTCACGAAACCACCCAAAGAGCACTGGCTACGTACCTACCAAGTAGCGTGCGCTAGAAATAACGATTAGTGTGCGCTAGCTATCGATCTTAGCGTGCCCTAACAAAGCCCCAGTCCCAGTCCAGTAGCTCCTGGACTGCCCCTGGACTGCCAGTTAGCGTGCGCTACACATTCGGTAGCGTGCACTAACCACAACGCCGTAGAGTGCGCTATGCCACAAGCATTAGCTTGCGCTACACCACAAAAACCCAAAAACTCACATAGTGATCCGAAATGCCTCCAAACACATGTCCCAACAAGACACACCCAAACATGGCACAAAATTCAAACGATGAGGACAGTAACAATCCGATAAAACCTCAAAAACTCAACGAATCCGGAACAAAAATCTCGGGTATTACAGGCGCTACCTTCAAGAACACCTTTTCTCCAATCTCAAATTGGATATCTTTCCTTCGTTTATCAGCATAAGACTTCTGCCGATCCTGGGCAGTCTTAATTCTGCTTCTGATCTCGGCTATCTTCTCTACAGTCTGCTCGATCAATTCTGGACCCAAAATATTTCCTTCTCCAACCTCACTCCAATAAAGAGGCGATCGACATTTTCTTCCGTAGAGAGCCTCGTACGGGGCCCTTTGTATAGTTGCTTGGTAACTATTGTTATAAGCAAACTCTACTAACGGTAAAATATTCTCCCAATTCTCACCAGTATCAAGAACACACGCCCTCAACAAATCTTCAAGTGTCTTGATTGTCCGCTCAGATTGACCATCAGTTTGCGGAGGATATGCAGTACTGAAATTCAATTTAGTGCCCAATGCACTTTGCAGACTCTTCCAAAATTTCGACATAAATCGCAGATCTCTATCCGATACGATCGACACTGGAACACCATGTAGCCTCAAAATCTCCTGAATATAAATCCGTGCATATTGTTCCATACTATAAGTCATCCTCACAGGTAGAAAATGAGATGACTTCGTCAAACGATCTACTATCACCCAGATAGCATCGTTTTTCCTCACTGTTCGTGGCAGACCAACCACGAAATCCATTGTGATATGGTCCCATTTCCATTCTGGGATTTCCAATGGTTGGAGTAAACCTCCTGGCCGTTGGTGTTCTGCCTTCACCTGCTGACATATCATACACCTCTCTACAAATACACCGATGTCCCGTTTCATTCCTCTCCACCAAAAGAACTTCTTCAGGTCGTGGTACATCTTTATACCTCCCGGGTGAGCGGAGTATGGTGCACTGTGAGCTTCTTCAAGAATTTTCTTCCTAAGGGATGGATCCTTAGGAACACATAACCTCCCATCATAAGTCAAAACATCAACTGCGACAACGATAAATTTCTCAATACTTTCAGCTTGTGCCCGATCTTTCATCTTGCACAAGAACTTGTCATGTGGTTGAGCCTCCTTAATCTTATCCCTCAAGTTTGGTTGCAAGACCAAAGATAATAGGATTGCTTTCGAACTCTTTGAAGACTTAACTACCTCAATCCTCAACTCGGAGAACTCCTTTATCAAACTCTCCTGATCGGTCAAGCAAGCTAACTCGCCTCTAGTCTTCCGACTCAAGGCATCAGCTACCACATTAGCCTTACCCGGATGGTAATGGATGGTACAATCATTGTCCTTTACTAATTCTAACCATCTCCTTTGTCTCATGTTAAGATCCGTCTGCGTGAAAAGATACTCCAGACTTTTATGGTCAATGTATATCTCACACTTCCCTCCGTAGAGATAGTGACGCCAAATCTTCAGCGCATGTACTACAGCAGCCAACTCCAAATCTTGCGTTGGATAGTTCAACTCATGTAGTTTAAGCTGTCTCGATGCATAAGCTACTACTTTACCATGTTGCATCAGAACACAACCCAAACCCTGCTTTGAGGCATTACTATAAATAACAAAGTCGCCTGTCGAAGCAGGAATCGTTAATACTGGTGCCGAGGTTAGTCTCCTTTTCAACTCTTGAAAACTTTCCTCGCACCTCTCACTCCATTCAAACCTCACGCCTTTCCTTGTTAACTGGGTCATAGGAGTGGCGATTTTCGAAAATCCTTCGATAAATCTTCTATAATAGCCAGCTAGGCCCAGAAAGCTGCGAACTTCGCTAGCATTCTTGGGTACTCCCCAACTACTCACTGCTACAACCTTATCGGGATCTACCTCAATTCCTTTTGAAGTCACCACATGTCCAAGGAATTCAACTCTGTTCAACCAAAACTCACATTTCTTGAACTTGGCATACAACTTCTCTTTGCGAAATGTCTCCAATGTAACCCTCAAATGCTCTTGGTGTTGTTCCTTGTCCTTAGAATACACCAAGATGTCATCTATGAAGACGATCACGAACTTATCCAAGTAAGGTTGGAACACCCTGTTCATCAAATCCATAAAGACTGCTGGTGCATTACTCAGACCAAATGGCATCACTACAAATTCAAAATGTTCATAAAGGGTCCTGAAAGCCGTCTTGGGAATGTCACACTCCCTAATCTTCAATTGGTGGTACCCCGACCGCAAATCGATCTTCGAAAAGCTTCCAGCTCCCCTCAACTGATCGAATAGATCCTCGATTCTCGGCAACGGGTATTTATTCTTCACCGTGAGTCGATTCAACTCTCGGTAATCTATACACATCCGGAGTGACCCATCCTTCTTTCTTACAAACAGCACTGGTGCACCCCATAGTGACACACTAGGACGAACAAATCCGAGCTCCAACAACTCTTGAATTTGGACCTTCAATTCTTGAAGTTCCCTCGGAGCCATTCTATATGGCGCTTTGGATGTTGGGGCCGCCCCAGGGACCAAATCAATACTAAACTCCACTTGTCGGTCGGGTGGGACTCCCAGCAAATCTTCTGGAAATATATTGAAAAACTCCCGTACTATAGGTACGTCTGTAGGGGACACCTCACTAGTACGAGTGTCGACCAAACTCACCAAGTAACCCTGACATTGCTCATTCCTTAGACTTCTCAGTGCCTTCATAGTTGTGATTACTCTTGGTACTGTCCTGCTCTTAGTACCATAAATAGTGATCGACTCGCCTTCGGAACACCTCAATGTCACCTTCTTCTCACATCACCTTATATCGGCATCATGTTTATCGAGCCAGTCCATACCAAGGATCACGTCAAAATCCATCAAATACAGGCTAGCGTCAAATTCTCTTCCTCATTCGAGATTTCAAAACTCTCTCCATTTTCTCTCGGTAATTCTGTGGGTAGTACTGCTCCATCACTATTTCCTTGAACCGATCCCAAGTTAATGCAGCACGCTCGGCCACCGGCCTCAAACCCCAATAGCTTATCCACCAGCGTCCAGCATCCTCCACCATTTGGTATTGGCCGCAAAAAATTCTTTGTGCATCAGTGCACCCAATGAGCTCAAAGGTGCGCTCGAGCGACATGAACCATTCATCAACAAAAGCTGGTCCTCCTCGACCGTTGAATGTTGGTGGGTGAAACGCCGAAACTGTTGCACAACTTATGCCTGAGTAGGAGATGACACGTTATTATTGTGGTTATCCTGACCTCTGTCACCACCACCGAGGTTATCTCCACCTCGGTTAGTTGGGTGTCCACGTCTACGAGTTGCCATTATCCTAAGGCATATCATACTCAATGATCCCTCAGTACTTACCCAACGATAGGGAGAAATAAAATGGAGAGTTACATTGCATCTATAGGTTGAGAACCAGAGATTTCTAGCAATGATGATTTACGCATGTCATACATATACTTATGAATTTATAAGAAAACAATTTCATGCCCAAATACTTTATCATAAAATTCTTATGCACAAAATAGACTGAAGATGCATACATGAATCATGGTTGATCTGTGAAACTGCATTTATCACATAATGAATAATCATAACTTAATGTACCTTGGAGTTGACGTGGAGCAGCAGAGGTGGATGATCATAATTGTTAAAAATATTTGACTACTTGCGAAAATAAAATTTCAGTTTAGAAAAAAAAACCATTTTAACGAGTCTACAGAACCGTAGACCCGCTCTGATACCACTTATGTAGCGACCACTTTTCTAAAAAAATATCTCTTCAAATTTTAAGAAGAATAAATAAAAATTTTTGCAGCGGAAATACATTTTTAAGAAAAATAAACTTAATAATCGCAAGTAATAATCCCAAGTCACCATTAAATAAAAACATAATTTGCCGTTAAAATAAAACAAATGGGACAATTGTTCATAAAGCGTAGCTTGAAGAAAATAATAGTAAATAAATAAATAACAATTCATGAAGTTTGATCATCCCACACTCACGCGCCTGCCACATCGAGCTCCTCAACCTGAAAGGGGGTAAATAGTGGGGTGAGCTTCCAACTCGCTCAGTGCGGAGAGTACGCAATATGTCTACGTTAATTACTAAATATATTAGCAAGTATAAATAACATGACTGATAAATTCTGAAGCCCGTCGGCTAGCCCGAAGGCTTTATGCGCAATTAAGTGCTTCTGACTGATTTGCACATTTAAGTGCTTCTGACTGATTTCACGTGCACATACAAGACAATATGTAAAGCAATTAAAATAAACAAAAGCATAATAAATCCCCACACCTGGATAAAATTGCAGTTCTGAACTTGAATGTGATGAAATGCTTGACTCGATAATTCTAGGCCCGTAAATTCTTGTTATTATCTATAATTAAAAAATGAAAATTATTATTATTATATGACTCAGAATTAAATTATGAGTGAACAATGATATCAATTGAAATAGTCAACATGTTAAAAGCTTGGCCGAAAGGGACTGATTTTTAAAATATTGAATCTGACTGGGGGGAATTAAAAAGGATTGGAAAATTCAGGAACTGAAATTAAATACACTGGAAAATTGATTTGGGGTCAAATAGAAAGATATGGAACTTGAGGACTCAATTGAAATATCCTAAAAATTAACTCGGTATAAAAACCCTTGTGGAAATGTCTCAGCCGACACCCTCACCCTCATTTCCTTTCTCCCGTGAAACCCCTCCCCCCCCCTCTCTCTCTCTCTCTCTCTCTCTCATTTCTTCCCATCTCAGCCTCTCTCTCCCTCTCATAACTCCTCTCTCACACACACACAAATTCACATTCACACACACAAGTTGCTCTCTGAAAACCCTCCCCGACCTTCTCTATCTAGTCTAATCTCTCAAACACGCACACCAGAAAAGGTCACACACCAAACGAACAGACCTACACACACGGGTCGGTCATAGAAAGTCCGGTCGACTGCGCCAAAAACGGGATGGATAGGAGGTGAGGGTTTCAGGCTATATTTTAACGGTGGTTTATGGCTGAGTTCAGTGATTTGGAGATGTCGAATGACTTGAAGGTGGCGCGTGAGCGGCGGAGCTGGGTTGCCACGGCGGTGCAGGTTCCGAGTTTGGCGATTTGGGTTTCTGGCGTGGAATTAGGGCGGCGTTTCTGGATTTGTGATGGGTCGGGCTGGATGACAGACTCAAACTGAAAATCGAGTGTCCGATGTATAGTTCATCCGGGGGCGAAATAGGACTAAAAATCAGGTATATGGCTTAAATCGAGCAACCGAGTAGGGAAGGCTGGAATTCCAGTTTCACGTTTGGGATTTGATGTTCGATTTGGTGTTCTGAGTTGAGTTGGGTTTGAACATGGGATGACTCGGGTCCAGATGGGAACTGGACGCGGTGGTCCGGGGTTAAAATCAAAAGGGGTTTGAAGGTTACTGTGATTTTGTGTTGAAATTGCAGGAGAACAAAAGAAAGATGTAGAATTTTACCTTGAGATTGGCTGAAAACTGAGTCTGCGGGAAGAAGAAAATAGAAAAATATATTTGTGTATTCTGGGGTTGGCTGCAGGGTAGAATACAGTATTTATACTGTATTAGAAATTAGGTATTGGGCAAAATTTATGGGTTGGGAAAAATAAATGGGTTTGAGATATCATTGGGCTAGGAAAAGAGTTTGGGCTAGCAATAATAATAATAATTGAGTTTAAAATAATAAGCAATAAATATAATCGGGCTGAATTAGATAATAATAATATTAATAATAATCTATATATATATAAAGAATGAGTTCCCCTATTAAATGTGAGCATTAATGACCTTAAGTCAAGAAACTCTATTATGCAAGAATGAATTCCATGCTCAGAAGTTTGATGGAACTGGAACGTGTAAAGCCTTCAAATTATAAGTTGATTTTATTTAAATAAATAGTATTGATTAATATGCCTAATAAATATTTTTGAGTCCCTTCATTTTCTTTGCAATTAAGTTACTCTCAATTTATAGATCAATTCATGTTGTATAAATAACCCGCTTATATATTCTCCACCACTCCAGCACTCCATCACGTTTTGAATCCCTTTATTTGCTTAAATGTCTTCATCTTGGTGAGACAAACAAAGTCAAAACGGAAAACGATACGGAAAAAAGAAAAGACATCGAAGAGGTAGGAACAGTAAACCAAGTCCACAAACATCATCAATCTACATCTAAGATACAACCATAACCCTCACCATCTCTCCCCAACACTCATCTAACTAAAACAAAAAAGACGGAAAAAATGAATGATCTGAGATGGTTCAACTTTCTTTCTAATCTTTTAAAGCTTTTATTTTTTCTACTTAAACCGTTTTCATCATAGATCTAAGACAAACGAAACCACAAACAACCTACCCGAGACCATATCAGATCTTGAAGACAACAACTATCAGATATAAAGCTGGAACGAGAACATCTTCGAACGTTTTTGGGTTTCGGTTGTGGGTTGTGGCTGCTGTATGAAAGGAGTTTTTGAGTTGTTTGGTGCTCGGCTATCATCAGAAGATCGAAAGATGAGCTTTGAAGAAGATGTGATGAATGAGGTAAGTTTTGATTTTGATCGGTTTGATGAAAGAGATAGAAGGTAGGTGAGAGGTATGGAGGGGGGCGGATTATACAAAGTGTGAGTTTTAGGTTAAATTAAATAACAGGTATTCACAAGTTATATCATTTGGGTATGGATTGGATTGGTCCGGGTATCCATTTCATCTGGATTGGGCAGACAAATGTGATTTGGGCTGAAATAAATGGACTGCCGGAATTATTGGACTAACAAAATTGCTATCCAAAAGTATTTTGATACAAAGATATCGATACAATTTTTATAATTATTGGTATAATGAGTGGTATTTTGACTACTAATGTGTTGTAATATAGATTAAAATGATCATTGTGCTTGGAGAACTTGGTGGTCGAGATGAGTATTCCTTAGTTGAAGCACTTAATCAGGAAAAATTAATAAACACTTCTCTCACGACCCTTTTGATCCCAATTTATTAGGTGACGTACACAACTAATTGCATTCATAAGTTGCTTTTATAGTTTATACACTTTCTAATGCGTTCATAAGTTGCGTTTATACACATCTTCACTTTAGTAATTCTTTAATTCATCATTTCATTCAATTGTTACTTGAAGGGGCCTATCCATGCCTCTATAAAAGGTACCGCCAATTAGTTATCGATTATCATATACACGATGATGGGCCGCAAGTAAAATGTCGGAAATATATATGGGAAGTGCATATAACCCATAGTTCGTTGGTTTTATGTCAGAATAACAACATCCTTATGTGTATATGACATTATTTGTGGCTTAGCCAATATATTGTTTGGTATTTAAATAAGCTACACGTTTTTCCACACCAACAAGTGGTTAAGGAGTCCATTTTTTTGCTGAATTGACATTGAATATGCAGGTTTCGGTTGCAGTCACATAAGGAGATTGTTCGTTGTTCTTTTATGTGATGATAAAAACTTTTAGCTAACAAATAGTTTGATATTACATTGACCTACATATTTTTCACACTTGCACCACGTAAAACGCGCTTTTTTGCTTCATTGTCGTTTAATATATAGGTTTGGATTGGAGGTACGCGAGCACATGTTCGTTGTTGATTGGGCTATACATTAGGTCTTTAAACCTAATGAGAGTGGGTAATTTATATACTTAAATTGGAAACTCTTTTTAATCGTAACAACAAATATAATTACTAAAGGGAAATGAAGAGATACCCTATAAATGATCTCTTACAATTAACAATATTTAATAAAGGACAATGAATAGATGCTAATAGAAACAACCTCTAGCATTCAGCTGACTTGAAACTATTTCTTGCAACTTATGTGTGAAGATGGGACGGATAAACTTTTCAATACTCACATTAGGTTAATAAATTTTGGTTTGTGAATTAATATCAACTTTTAATCACCCAATAATTATTGCATTTAATGATATTTAGGAAGTTGCTCACCCAAAAAAATCAACTTACCTCAACTTTTAATCACCCAATAATTATTACATTTAATCACATTAAGTCATTACTCACCCAAAAACTCAAATTTAGAATGAAAGAAAAAAAGAGAATAGACAAAAATGAAAATGCAATTTAATTTTGTGTACCGTGTCCCCGAGTTTAGGAGAGAGAATATGAGAACGCATATAATTTTACAATTATATCATTTGTTGCATATCAAATTTATGATTTATTTTAGGGTATTTAAGTCATTGTTTTGATAAAAAGTTTCATAATATATTTTCCTCCTAAATCAATTCACTTTTGAGAAGAAAGTTTGCAGAGAAATTTAATAAAATTTCTTCTCTTAGGCTCTATTCTTTTGGACTGAATGAATCTGAATTGAATCGAATCAATAGATTCGAATCAATCGAACTAAATAGACTCGACTGAATCGAATCAAATATATATTAAAGGTAAATAATAATAATAATAATAAAACTAGAAATAATGAATATAAGAAAATAATAATAATAATATAATAATAAAATAAATAATAAGTTGAGATCTATTTGATAAGGGTAAATTATAATAATATTAACGATATTAATAACAATAATGATAATAACTATAATAATAATAATAAGAACACTGATAATAATAATAATAGTAATCAACAACAACAATGATAATAATAAATATTATTAGTAATAATAGTAAATATTATTAGTAATAATAACAATAATAATAATTAAGATTAATAATAATAATAATAATAATAACACTGATAATAATGGTAAATAATAATAGTAATCAACAACAACAACGATAATAGTAAATATTATTAGTAATAATAACAATGATAATTAAAATTATTATTATTAATAATAATAATAATAATAATAAAATAATAATAATAAGAAGAAGAAGAACAACCGAATCGAATCGAATGGACTCGAATCGAATGAACTCGAATCGAATCAATCGAATCGAATCAATTGAAAAGCGAAAAATAAGTCCAAAAGAACAAGGCATTATTCATTTATCTTCTCCTCTGAAAAAACTTGAGCACACAAATTTATTTTCTTTTTTTCTCACTTTTTTCTCTTATTTCAAAAATAAAATTTGGAAATGTAGTGTAAGGGTATATAGGTTCTCAATGTGAATTCGATAGAATGATTGTGAGTTTATAGATTATTTTTATATGTATGCCGATGTTATAATCTTAGGTTATATTTGTTGCAAGGGAAAATGCGTCAACGTGATGAAGGACAAGTGTCATTGCTGAGGGTGTGGCAATAGATGCAAGAAAGGGAATATTGCGTTGATGGGATGTGTAGTTATGCATAAAAGAAAAAGTATTGCTGAGATAAATGCATGAAGCCTGCATGTTGCAAATAGCAATTCAATTTTTATCTTATTACAAAGTTGATATATATGTATTAAAGAGTTAAAGTATATCTTCATATGTGTATCTATATGAAAATGATTTGATTACTTTTATAAATAAATGTTGCATTGTCGTTCTTGAGAATCAAGAATAGGAAGAGAATTAAGCTGTTTTGTAATCTTGATCAATTTATACTGCGATTTAAAGACTCTTTTTTGGAATGTACATATTTAGTTATATATGTATAATCTTCACATGAGAGTTTTATTAATTTGTTCATATTGGCTAAGATTGTTGCATGAAAATTAATGTTTGAGGCATTGGAAAAAATATTACTTAAAATAAGACCTCAGGGAATAAACTGTCGTTTCAAAGTTGTGAGTTATAACTTTGTTGAGATATATTGTCCACCACAATGTAACGGACTATAATGAGTAAACCGATGTATTTAAATATTTTATACAAAAGAAATCAACATGTCAACATAACCCGAACACTTTTTACCCAAAATACAAGTATGATTTAATCATGGTAAACAAAGCCCGTGCATCGCACGGGCCATGATGTCTCGTAGTAATAATAAATAAATAAATAATATTATTATTTGACTTGTAAAATATTTTGGGTAACGATTAAGATCGCTTAAAATTTGACTCGGGCCAAGAAATGACGAGATGAAATGATGAATTTAAAATGAGAAATGAAACGAATGGATCACGTGACTTGTCATGAATAAGAATAGCATAAATGAAATTTGTGTGATCATGAGAATGAAATGAATTAAATGATAAAATTATTCGGGCATTGATTTAATAAAATTGAACATGTTTTCTATAATTCATAATAAATGTATACGCGAAATTGGGGCGTTACAACCTACCCGCCTTTAACAAATTTTCGTCCTCGAAAATTAAGTCATGTACCTTTAATACCGAACGTCGGATACTTAGAACAGATCTCTTCTTCACGTTCCTAGGTCGCTTCATTTGGTCCATGACGGCTCCACTGAACTTTCACCAATTTAACCTCTTTGTTTCGTAACCGATGTACCTTACGCTCCAAAATAGTTATTGGTACCTCCTCATAAGTCAAGTTCTTGGCTACGTGCAACTCTTTGAAATTGCATACATGACCAGGATCATGTACGTATTTTCTCAGCATGGAGACGTGAAAGACATTGTGCACTCCCGATAACTCCAACGGCAATGCCAAACTATAAGCAAGATCACCAACACGACCCAAAATTTGAAAAGGTCCGATATAACGAGGCTGTAGCTTTCCCTTTTTTACCGAATCGTATCACTCCTTTTATCGGCGCTACCTTCAAGAACACCTTTTCTCCAATCTCAAATTGGATATATTTCCTTCGTTTATCAGCATAATGTAATGCCCGAGATTTCTGTTATGTAATTGGAACTTGTGATATTGTAATGATTATACTTTTGTCTGAGTATTATTCTCCGTATTTCATAATCCGATGTTGCCGAGCGTTTAATGTCATGGTTGCGATTTGTAAGGTTGAAATTCTGTGCATGTAGCGCACGCTACAGGCTAAGGGTAGCGTACGCTAACGTGGTTTCATAGCGCACGCTACAGAATGTAATTAGCGCACGCTATGCGTGGTCAGATTGATTGGGACGTGCGGTAGGTGAGATCTGGCCGGGGACCCTGCCGGATTGTGTCGGATGTACTGACGGCTTTCGAAAAGCCGAGTCAACGCCTTAGCGCACGCTACAGTCGATGCGTAGCGCACGCTAAGTGCCGAGTACTGATTTAGACTGTGAGCCGTTAGCGCACGCTACGAATAGGGTCTAGCGCGCGCTAATAGCCATTTATTATAAATAGGACATCATCCTATTCGAGATTTCAGTTTTTCTCCTCCCATAACCCGAACTCTTACACTTAGATCATAACTCCCTTCGTCCTAAACACTTCATATCAACCTCCTAGTTCGAGATTGAAGATCGTATATCATTGGAGATTGGTGTTCAAGCCTTCGGTGTTGGATCGCTTCATTTTCCTCCGTATTCTTCACTACTTTGAGGTAGGTGATTCTTCACTGATGTTAGTAATGTTCCTAAGAAAGTTTGAATCATGTTTTGATAGCAAGTATTTCGTTTATAATCGGTCATCACACGTTAGAAGGATACTTTTGACGTATCGGCATTATATATCGTATGAACCTTTGAACCATCTTATTATAAGGACTCCTAAGCATGTTCAAATCAAGTTATGATCAATGATCGGATATTACCCAGTTGATACGTTTTACACGATGGAATCATGTGTTTTGGAACGTAGAACAAATGGAACTTAGATTATTTCTTGGAGATCGTAGATGAATTATGATGTTGAGTTGGCTATCCGTATATTTGTATTTCACGATCATAAATCTTCCACAAACCTTATTAGCATGATTTGCCCGAGGATAACTTGTATTATCACGGTAGGATTCATGAGTTCTTCACCATTCAACCCAGTTTTCGGCTTGCAGTATTCTGCCATGCAATATTAGCGCACGCTAACACGTGTGAGTTAACGTGCGCTATCGGGCCGGGCGATCGCCCAAACGTAGCGTACGTTATGAGACCAAATGAGTCGATCGCCATACCGTGGCTAGCGACGCTAGTCTTATACGATAGCGACGCTATCAGTCTTTTAGCGCACGTTACGTAGAGTACGAGCGCGCGCTAAGCAATCCGCATACCTTGTTTATTTTGAGCTTTGGCCGTAGGCAATTGTTAAACCATTGTTCGACTTGAGATGATTTGTATATCGTTCCTTTTGTTAAGGTTCGAGCACATTACGTTGATCGAAGGAGGCGGCCTTCGAGTGTGTTGAGATCATCGAAGTATTTCGCCTTGCCATTTTCGAGGCAAGTATCATATGTCGAGTTCGATTTATATTGAATCTTTGATCATGCTTGTGGTTTTGTTCATATTGTTGAATATGAGATGTATTTCAAATTTCTCATGATATTGGTTGATTATTTGTTCGTATTGATGAACATATTAAAATGCATATGTGTATGCATAGTTGATTGGTTATGGTATAAATGATCCGAGGGGATCATGAGGATCTATGCTGAGGGCGCTGGATCGAATGTCCACCATGCGTTGGTCCGACGGGATCATCATGGGGATCTATCCGAGGGCGCCGGATCGCTGGACGGGTTTTCCAAAATGCGTTTTTCCGACGGGTTCATCATGTGGATCTATTCCTAGGGCGCTGGATCGCTGGATTACCCTGTATTGTGTAGATGGAATCGTGAGGATTCGCATCGTTGGATTCCTAGCGGAAGTCCGTTTTGCATGTTTTATGATGCATTGATGATCTATTGTATGACGATACTTGTACTAGCATTGTTTTGCTAACCCCTTCGGGGGTGGACATTGTTTTGATGTTCGGGTAGTCGAGGAGCGGGAGGCGACCAGACCGGCAGTGACGATGAGATGGCTCTGATGTGGTTGATGTTCTTATTATTATGATTTGTCTTCTTGGTTCGATTAGTAATCGAGTATGTCCGTATTAATAAAGTCTTTTCGATATGGTTGTATAAGTCGGCACATTTGATCGTTTGTTTCAAATCAGTATGCGAATTCCAGTGTTCGATTGGTTTATTTTTACACTTCTTTTAAATTAGCCTTGTAAATCCTCATCTAAAGGGTTTACGGCACGTAATTATTCCGAATATCTCGGGTGTTACGTAATATGGTATCGGAGCTAAGATTTATGGATATCTTGGCAATCGGGTTAGTTGGGTGCATTTACGTTATTGATTATTAGTCGTCGTAACATCAACTTGAGCCAAAGATCGCCAATTAATTTGTGGTTGTAAGTTTCTAATCTCGAATACTACTGCTTTATTTAATTCTTGTCTTGTAAACATTGATGGATGTACTTTTAGAACGTTTGCCTGGATATTGAGTATTTATGTTTACGTATGTTGAGGAGGTCGTGGACGCGACGCGGTGGTGGACGCGACGTGGAAATGCGAGGCAAGAAGAATCGGTATCTACTCTGAGATAGCCGCTAGCCAAACGGATTCACATTCCGGGGGACGGCAGGGATCGGCAAATAATAATGCAGATCCTAACGTGCGGGAGTGCTTCAGCAGTGGTTGCCCAGATAAACCGGTTTGCTCAAGTTGTGGATCGCATGCGACGGCGATGGGACAAAGAATAACGTGGATAATCGGGAGATAAATGGCTTACCGAGGTGGTCAAATTGCATCCTCCGAAATTTGACGCCCACCGAGACGCTTTCGTGGGATCATTGGTGAAAGAATTAGAGAAGATTTTTATGGGATTAATTGTCCCAATGATAGGAAGGTTCCGGCCGCCCAAGATCTTCTCGACAGGGAGGCTTTCGGTGGGAGGCCATTCGGCCGGAGGAGCATAATGTTGACGGACAATTCAAACCGATGATGGAGGCGCAGATTGTCCTCGCCGGTTAGAGAGGCCCGAGTTCGGGAGTTTTTCTCACCGCAAAATTCAAGCAATCTGTGACGGAAGTGATTAAGACTTTTAATCACCAAATGACTTATGTGCGCCACTGGTCAGGACCGAGGCGGAAAGGATTTTCCATTTTGACATGCGAATGAAGCGGAAATTCAGCAATATATGTCCGGATTTGATTGTGCCACCTTGAGGCAGTATCAGGACAAGGCGTTGGCCTACGATATGAAGGAAGCAGCAGTAGAGAAATCGACGGAAGCAAAGAAACAGAAGGTGTCGGGCAACTTCACGGAGAATAAGAATAGCGGGCCCCGCCGGGGTCAGTCCTCTTTTCACTCATCCAGGAGACCTCCGCATCCTAGTCGAGGAGGAAAGAAGTTCCGGGCAGCACCGACTGTTTCTGACACAGGGAAGAAGTGTTACAACTGTGGCAAGGCGGGACATGTTCGACGTGATTGTTTCGCGCCTGCTGTGACCTGTTTCGAGTGTGGACAGGAAGGACATCGCGCAACATTTTGTGGGAATGCGACCCGATCTTTTGGTACTCGCGCTCCAGCTCCAGTCCCGAAGGAGACGAGTGTGAACCAGACGCAGCAAAGTGGATTTCAGCAGCAGAACGCTGGGAAGAGAGAGGCATCCAGTGCTGGGTCCGTTCCTCCACGCCTGTACGAGATGAGGAAATCTGATGATCAGAACACAGCTGTTGCATCAGGTACGATTCAGATCCTTTTGCAACCAGTTAGTGTCTTGTTCGATTCAGGAGCCACGCATTCTTTTATATCTTTGAACTGTGTTAATCGTTTGAACATCTCGTGCTTGTATAATTGTGAACCTTATGTTGTGGGATTACCGAGCGGAGAGAAAATTGTGGGAACCTTAGAAGCTAAGGATTTCCCAGTATCTATAGAAGGAAGAGATTGGCCATCGAATCTTATTGTGGTTGACATCTGCGGTGACGATTTAATTCTCGGAGATGATTGGCTCAACCGTTATGGAGCTGTGTTGAATTACCGAGAGAGAGTCATTTCCATCATTGCTGATGACGGATCTGAACACTTATTCCGAGGATGGAGACCGGGAAGCTCGGGGAAATTGATCAAGGCAATGAAAGCTGTGAAATTACTGAAGCAAGGATGTCACGGACTTTGGTGCTATGCCATGAGGAAAGAGGAAGGAGTAGAGCTCTCATCTATTTCAGTTGTGAATGAGTTCTCAGATGTTTTTCCTGACGAACTACCTGGATTACCTCCGCAGAGAGAAGTGGAATTCACTATCGAATTAGAGCACAGGCAGCTCCTATTTCCAGAGCACCATATCGCATGGCGCCAACCGAGATGTATGAACTCAAGAAACAACTGGAGGAATTGTTGCAGAAGGGTTATATTCAACCTAGCGTTTCTCCTTGGGGAGCGCCCGTTCTCTTTGTCCGGAAGAAAGACGGATCCCTCCGACTGTGTATTGATTACAGGGAGCTTAACAAGATGACGATCAAGAATAAGTATCCTATACCTCGGATCGACGACTTGTTTGATCAACTGCAAGGGGCAAGGGTATTCTCGAAGATTGACTTGCGATCAGGATACCATCAGTTGAGAATTAAGGAATCGGATATACCGAAATCTGCTGAGATCGATGCAGGGCATTATGAATTTGTAGTGATGCCATTTGGACTTACCAATGCTCCTGCGGTATTCATGCAATTGATGAATCGGGTATTCTTGGAGTACTTGGATAAATTTGTGGTCGTTTTCATTGACGACATCTTGATATATTCGAGGGACGCAGAGGAACATGCTGAACATTTATGTGTGGTTTTGAGCATCTTGAGAAAGGAACAGCTGTATGCTAAGCTTTCTAAATGTGAGTTCTGGCTTAAGGAAGTAACTTTCCTTGGGCATGTGATATCATCCAACGGAGTTCAGGTGGACCCGAAGAAAGTCGAAGCAATCTTGGAGTGGGAAGCTCCTAAAAACGTGAAAGAAGTCCGAAGCTTCTTAGGACTTGCTGGATATTATCGCCGCTTTGTAGAGGGATTTTCCAAAATTGTTCGTCCGCTCACTCAGCTGTTACAGAAAACTCAAAAGTTCGCGTGGAATGAGAAGTGTCAGGCTGGTTTTGACGAACTTAAGAAGAGACGGCGACACCTATATTAGCGCCGCCGAGAAGGCCAGCGGATTTATGGTATACAGCGATGCTTCAAATCAGGGTTTGGGTTGTGTGTTGATGCAGAAGGATAAAGTAATTGCTTATGCTTCTCGGCAATTGAAACCGTACGAAGTTAATTATCCGACTCATGATCTGGAGCTAGCAGCTGTGGTCTTTGCCTTGAAAATCTGGCGACATTATTTGTACGGCACTCATTGTCAGATCTTTACAGACCATAAGAGCCTCAAGTACATTTTCAGTCAGAAAGAGTTAAACATGAGGTAGAGAAGGTGGTTGGAATTGATCAAGGATTACGACTTGGAGATTCTCTATCATCCGGGGAAAGCAAATGTAGTAGCCGATGCTTTGAGCCGTAAACCTGTTTCCCTTCGAGCGTTGGAAGCACTTACATCCCAAACCAGTATTCAACGGGAACTGATCCGCGAGGGGATTGAAGTATGGGTACCGGGAATCCAAGGACAACTTTATGTGATGGAACTGACTTCATCACTAGTCGAGGAGATCAAGTCAAAACAATTGAACGATTCTCTGATCCTTCGATTATGTGACGAAGTAAAGAAAGGAAAAGCCCGTGATTCGTGATACAAGATGATGGAGTTACGAGATTTGAGTCGACTTTGCGTTCCCGATGATGATGATTTGAGAAGGACTATTACGAAGGAAGCTCACAGCGCGCCTATTCTATTCACCGGGCGTGATAAGATGTATAAAGATTTAAAGAAAACTTCTCGTGGGGAATATGAAGAAGGACGAGCGGAGTACGTTTGAAGTGTTTGACTTGTCGTGAGTTAAGATTGAACATCAACGACTGTAGGAATGTTAAGACCGCTTCCGATCCCCGAGTGGAAGTGGGAGGATATCTCGATGGACTTCATTACTAGTATGCCAAGGACTAGAACGGGAATGAACATGATTTGGGTTGTAGTTGATCGACTAACCAAGTCGGCTCATTTCCTAGGAATTAAAGATACATGGGGACCCGAGAGATTGGCACGAATATTTATTGCGGAGATAGTCGATTGCACGGGACGCCGAAGACCATTATTTCGGATCGAGATGGTCGTTTCGTGTCACACTTCGGAAAGCGATTCACAGGGCTTTGGGGACCGAGCTAAACTTTAGTACTGCTTATCATCCCCAAACGGACGGCCATCCAAAGGACTATTCAGACAGTAGAGGACATGCTTAGAGCTTGTGCATTAGATTGGTCGATCGATTGGGAGGTTCACTTGCCCTTGATCGAGTTCACCTATAATAACAGTTGGCATGCTTCTATTAAGATGGCCCCATTTGAAGCTTTATACGGGAGAAGATGCCGATCGCCTGTCCGGGATGATTCTTCGGATTTGATCGGGACGGAACCGAATTGATTATTCAGACTCAAGAGAAGATAGCCTTGATTCGAGAGAGACTGTTGGCGCCTGAGTCGGCGAAGTCTTATGCCGATGTACGTCGCCGCCCTCTAGAGTTCGACGCTGGGGACCACGTACTATTGAAGGTGTCTCCTACACGAGGGATTTTCCGTTTTGGGAGAAGAGGCAAGCTTAGTCCGAGATATATCGGACCATTTGAGATCCTAGAGAGAGTTGGGGATTTAGCATACCGGTTGGCCTTACCGCCATCGCTGAGTCATGTTCACAATGTGTTTCACGTATCCCAACTGCGGAAGTATGTACCGGACCCCAGTCACGTCATTGATTTCGATGAGATCGAGATAGCTAATGATGGCACCTTCGAAGAGAGACCAATCAAGATACTTGAGAGCCGGATCAAACAGTTGAGAAATAAACCAATACACTTGGTTAAAGTACAATGGTCACGACATGGAGTCGAAGAGGCCACTTGGGAAACGGAGGACGGTATGAAGGCTAAATATCCGGAGTTGTTTTCATCATAAGTTTCGGGACGAAACTTCTTTTTAGGGAGGAAGGATGTAATGCCCGAGATTTCTGTTATGTAATTGGAACTTGTGATATTGTAATGATTATACTTTTGTCTGAGTATTATTCTCCGTATTTCATAATCCGATGTTGCCGAGCGTTTAATGTCATGGTTGCGATTTGTAAGGTTGAAATTCTGTGCATGTAGCGCATGCTACAGGCTAAGGGTAGCGTACGCTAATGTGGTTTCATAGCGCACGCTACAGAATGTAATTAGCGCACGCTATGCGTGGTCAGATTGATTGGGACGTGCGGTAGGTGAGATCTGGCCGGGGGACCCCTGTCGGATTGTGTCGGATGTACCTGGACGGCTTTCGGGAAAAGCCGAGTCAACGCCTTAGCGCACGCTACAGGTCGATGCGTAGCGCACGCTAAGTGCCGAGTACAGTTTAGACTGTGAGCCGTTAGCGCACGCTACGAATAGGGTCTAGCGCGCGCTAATAGCCATTTATTATAAATAGGACATCATCCTATTCGAGATTTCAGTTTTTCTCTTCCCATAACCCGAACTCTTACACTTAGATCATAACTCCCTTCGTCCTAAACACTTCATATCAACCTCCTAGTTCGAGATTGAAGATCGTATATCATTGGAGATTGGTGTTCAAGCCTTCGGTGTTGGATCGCTTCATTTTCCTCCGTATTCTTCACTACTTTGAGGTAGGTGATTCTTCACTGATGTTAGTAATGTTCCTAAGAAAGTTTGAATCATGTTTTGATAGCAAGTATTTCGTTTATAATCGGTCATCACACGTTAGAAGGATACTTTTGACGTATCGGCATTATATATCGTATGAACCTTTGAACCATCTTATTATAAGGACTCCTAAGCATGTTCAAATCAAGTTATGATCAATGATCGGAGATTACCAGTTGATACGTTTTACACGATGGAATCATGTGTTTTGGAACGTAGAACAAATGGAACTTAGATTATTTCTTGGAGATCGTAGATGAATTATGATGTTGAGTTGGCTATCCGTATATTTGTATTTCACGATCATAAATCTTCCACAAACCTTATTAGCATGATTTGCCCGAGGATAACTTGTATTATCACGGTAGGATTCATGAGTTCTTCACCATTCAACCCAGTTTTTGGCTTGCGATGATACGCCATGCAATATTAGCGCACGCTAACACGTGTGAGTTAACGTGCGCTATCGGTCGATTAACGCCCAAACGCGTCGTAGCGTACGTTATGAGACCAGCCGAGTCGATGCCAGACCGCGGCTAGCGCACGCTAGTCTTATACGATAGCGTACGCTATCAGTCCGTCTTAGCGCACGTTACGTAGAGTACGTAGCGCGCTAAGCAATCCAGCAGACTTGTTTATTTTGAGCTTTTCGGCCGTAGGCAATTGTTAAACCATTGTTCGACTTGAGATGATTTGTATATCGTTCCTTTTGTTAAGGTTCGAGCCTGTTACGTTGATCGAAGGAGGCGGCCTTCGAGTGTGTTGAGATCATCGAAGTATTTCGTCTTGCCATTTTCGAGGCAAGTATCATATGTCGAGTTCGATTTATATTGAATCTTTGATCATGCTTGTGGTTTTGTTCATATTGTTGAATATGAGATGTATTTCTGAAATTTCTCATGATATTGGTTGATTATTTGTTCGTATTGATGAACATATTAAAATGCATATGTGTATGCATAGTTGATTGGTTATGGTATAAATGATCCGAGGGGATCATGAGGATCTATGCTGAGGGCGCTGGATCGAATGTCCACCATGCGTTGGTCCGACGGGATCATCATGGGGATCTATCCGAGGGCTTTGGATCGGGACGGGTTTTCCACCATGCGTTGGTCGACGGGATCATCATGGGGATCTATACCAAGGGCGCTTGGATCATTGGATTACCTGTATTGTGTTGATGGAATCGTGAGGATTCGCATCGTTGGATTCCTAGCGGAAGTCCGTTTTGCATGTTTTATGATGCATTGATGATCTATTGTATGACGATACTTGTACTAGCATTGTTTTGCTAACCCCTTCGGGGGTGGACATTGTTTTTGATGTTCAGGTAGTCGAGGAGCGGGAGGGCAGCCACAGTACCGACAGGACGATGAGATGGCTCAGTGATGTGGTTGATGTTCTTATTATTATGATTTGTCTTCTTGGTTCGATTAGTAATCGAGTATGTCTGTATTAATAAAGTCTTTTCGATATGGTTGTATAAGTCAGCACATTTGATCGTTTGTTTCAAATCTGTATGCGAATTCCAGTGTTCGATTGGTTTATTTTTACACTTCTTTTAAATTAGCCTTGTAAATCCTCATCTAAAGGGTTTACGGCGCTGTAATTATTCCGAATATCTCGGGGTGTTACACATAAGACTTCTGCCGATCCTGGGCTATCTTAATTCTGCTTCTGATCTCGGCTATCTTCTCTACAGTCTGCTCGATTAATTCTGGACCCAAAATATTTCCTTCTCCAACCTCACTCTAATAAAGAGGCGATCGACATTTTCTTCCGTAGAGAGCCTCGTACGAGGCCATTTGTATAGTTGCTTGGTAACTATTGTTATAAGAAAACTCTACTAACGGCAAAATATTCTCCCAATTCTCACCAGTATCAAGAACACACGCCCTCAACAAATCTTCAAGTGTCTTGATAGTCCGCTCAGATTGACCATCAGTTTGCGGATGATATGCAGTACTGAAATTCAATTTAGTGCCCAATGCACTTTGCAAATTTCGACGTAAATCGCGGATCTCTATTCGATACGATTGACACTGGAACACCATGTAGCCTCAAAATCTCCTGAATATAAATCCGTGCATATTGTTCCATACTATAAGTCATCCTCACAGGTAGAAAATGAGATGACTTCATCAAACGATCTACTATCACCCAGATAGCATCGTTCTTCCTCACTGTTCGTGCCAGACCAACCACGAAATCCATTGTGATATGCTCCCATTTCCATTCTGGGATTTCCAATGGTTGGGGTAAACCTCCTGGCCGTTGGTGTTCTGCCTTCACCTGCTGACATATCATAAACCTCTCTACAAATACACCGATGTCCCATTTCATTCCTCTCCACTAAAAGAACTTCTTTAGGTCGTGGTACATCTTTGTACCTCCCGGGTGAGCGGAGTATGGTGCACTGTGAGTTTCTTCATGAATTTGCTTCCTAAGGGATGGATCCTTAGGAACACATAACCTCCCATCATAAGTCAAAACATCATCTGCGACAACGATAAATTTCTCAATACTCCCAGCTTGTGCCCGATCTTTCATCTTGCACAAGAACTTGTCATTTGGTTGAGCCTCCTTAATCTTATCCCTCAAGTTTGGTTGCAAGACCAAAGATGATATGATTGCTTTCAAACTCTTTGAAGACTCAACTACCTCAATCCTCAACTCGGAGAACTCCTTTATCAAACTCTCCTGATCGGTCAAGCAAGCTAACTCGCCTCTAGTCTTCCGACTCAAGGCATCAGCTACGACATTAGCCTTACCCGGATGATAATGGATGGTATAATCATAGTCCTTCACTAATTCTAACCATCTCCTTTGTCTCATGTTAAGATCCTTCTGCGTGAAAAGATACTTAAGACTTTTATGGTCCGTGTATATCTCACACTTCCCTCCGTAGAGATAGTGACGCCAAATCTTCAGCGCATGTACTACAACAGCCAACTCCAAATCTTGCGTTGGGTAGTTCAACTCATGTGATTTAAGCTATCTCGATGCATAAGCTACTACTTTACCATGTTGCATCAGAACACAACACAAACCCTGCTTTGAGGCATCACTATAAATAACAAAGTCGCCTGTCGGATCAGGAATCGTTAATACTGGTGCCGAGGTTAGTCTCCTTTTCAACTCTTGAAAACTTTCCTCGCACCTCTCACTCCATTCAAACCTCACACCTTTCCTTGTTAACTGGGTCATAGGAGTGGCGATTTCGAAAATCCTTCGATAAATCTTCTATAATAGCCAGCTAGGCCCAGAAAGCTGCGAACTTCGCTAGCATTCTTGGGTACTCCCCAACTACTCACTGCTACAACCTTATCGGGATCTACCTCAATTCTTTTTGAAGTCACCACATGTCCAAGGAATTCAACTCTGTTCAACCAAAACTCACATTTCTTGAACTTGGCATACAACTTCTCTTTGCGAAGTGTCTCCAATGTAACCCTCAAATGCTCTTGGTGTTGTTCCTTGTCCTTAGAATACACCAAGATGCCATCTATGAAGACGATCACGAACTTATCCAAGTAAGGTTGGAACACCCTGTTCATCAAATCCATAAAGACTGTTGGTGCATTACTCAGACCAAATGGCATCACTACAAATTCAAAATGTTCATAACGGGTCCTGAAAGCCGTCTTGGGAATGTCACACTCCCTAATCTTCAATTGGTGGTACCCCGACCACAAATCGATCTTCGAAAAGGTTCCAGCTCCCCTCAACTGATCGAATAGATCCTCGATTCTCGGCAAGGGTATTTATTCTTCACCGTGAGTCGATTCAACTCTCGGCAATCTATACACATCCGGAGTGACCCATCCTTCTTTCTTACAAACAGCACTGGTGCACCCCATAGTGACACACTAGGACGGACAAATCCGAGCTCCAGCAACTCTTGAATTTGGACCTTCAATTCTTGAAGTTCCCTCGGAGCCATTCTATATGGCGCTTTGGATGTTGGGGCCGCCCCAGGGACCAAATCAATACTAAACTCCACTTGTCGGTCGGGTGGGACTCCCAGCAATTCTTCTGGAAATACATCCAAAAACTCCCGTACTATAGGTACGTCTGTAGGGGACATCTCACTAGTACGAGTGTCGACCAAACTCACCAAGTAACCCTGACATTGCTCCTTCCTTAGACTTCTCAGTTCCTTCATAGCTGTGATTACTCTTGGTACTGTCCTGCTCTTAGTACCATAAATAGTGATCGACTCGCCTTCGGAACACCTCAATGTCACCTTCTTCTCACAGCACCTTATATCGGCATCATGTTTATCGAGCCAGTCATTACCAAGGATCACGTCAAAATCCATCAAATATAGGCTAGCGTCAAATTCTCTTCCTCATTCGAGATTTCAAAACTCTCTCCATTTTCTCTCGGTAATTCTGTGGGTAGTACTGCTCCATCACTATTTCCTTGAACCGATCCCAAGTTAATGCAGCACGCTCGGCCACCGGCCTCAAACGTCAATAGCTTATCCACCAGCGTCCAGCATCCTCCACCATTTGGTATTGGCCGCAAAGAATTCTTTGTGCATCAGTGCACCCAATGAGCTCAAAGGTGCGCTCGAGCGACATGAACCATTCATCAACAAAAGCTGGTCCTTCTCGACCGTTGAATGTTGGTGGGTGAAACGCCGAAACTGTTGCACAACTTATGCCTGAGTAGGAGATGGCACGTTATTATTGTGGTTATCGACCTCTGTCACCACCACCGAGGTTATCTCCTCCTCGGTTAGTTGGGCGTCCATGTCTACGAGTTGCCATTATCCTAAGGCGTATCATACTCAATGATCCCTCAGTACTTACCCAACGATAGGGAGAAATAAAATGGAGAGTTACATTGCATCTATAGGTTGAGAACCAGAGATTTCGAGCAATGATGATTTATGCATGTCATACATATACTTATGAATTTATAAGAAAACAATTTCATGCCCAAATACTTTATCATAAAATTCTTATGCACAAAATAGACTGAAGATGCATCTGTAATACATGAATCATGGTTGATCTGGGAAACTGCATTTATCACATAATGAATAATCATAACTTAATGTACCTTGGAGTTGACGTGGAGCAGCAGAGGTGGATGATCATAATTGTTAAAAATATTTGACTACTTGCGAAAATAAAATTTCAGTTTAGAAAAAAAAAGAAACCATTTTAACGAGTCTACAGAACCGTAGACCCGCTCTGATACCACTTATGTAGCGACCACTTTTCTAAAAAAATATCTCTTCAAATTTTAAGAAGAATAAATAAAAATTTTTGCAGCGGAAATACATTTTTAAGAAAAATAAACTTAATAATCGCAAGTACTAATCCCAAGTCACCATTAAATAAAAACATAATTTGCCGTTAAAATAAAACAAATGGGACAATTGTTCATAAAGCGTAGCTTGAAGAAAATAATAGTAAATAAATAAATAACAATTCATGAAGTTTGATCATCCCACACTCACGCGCCTGCCACATCGAGCTCCTCAACCTGAAAGGGGGTAAATAGTGGGGTGAGCTTCCAACTCGCTCAGTGTGGAGAGTACACAATATGTCTACGTTAATTACTAAATATATTAGCAAGTATAAACAACATGACTGATAAATTACAAGCCGTCGGCTGGCAGAAGGCTTTATGCACAATTAAGTGCTTCTGACTGATTTGCACATTTAAGTGCTTCTGACTGATTTCACGTGCACATACAAGACAATATGTAAAGCAATTAACATAAACAAAAGCGTAATAAATCCCCACACCTGGATAAAATTGCAGTTCTGAACTTGAATGTGATGAAATGCTTGACTCGACAATTCTAGGCCCGTAAATTCTTTTTATTATCTACAATTAATAATAATAGAAAATTATTATTATTATATGACTCAGAATTAAATTATGAGTGAATAATGATATCAATTGAAATAGTCAACATGTTGAAAGCTTGGCCGAAAGGGACTGATTTTTAAAATATTGAATCTGACTGGGGGAATTAAAAAGGATTGGAAAATTCAGGAACTGAAATTAAATACAGTGGAAAATTGATTTGGGGTCAAATAGAAAGATATGGAACTTGGGGACTCAATTGAAATACCCTAAAAATTAATTGGGTATAAAAACCCTTGTGGAAATGTCTCAGCCGACACCCTCACCCTCATTTCCTTTCTCCCGTGAACCCCCCATTCTCTCTCTCATTTCTTCCCAGCCTCTCTCTCCCTCTCGTAATTCCTCTCTCACACACACACACACAAATTCACATTCACACACACAAGTTGCTCTCTGAAAACCCTCCCCGACCTTCTCTCTCTAGTCTAATCTCTCAAACACGCACACCAGAAAAGGTCACACACTACACGAACAGACCTACACACACGGGTCGGTCATAGAAAGTCCGATCGACTACGCCAAAAACGGGATGGATAGGAGGTGAGGGTTTCAGGCTGTATTGTAACGGTGGTTTATGGCCGAGTTCGGTGATTTGGAGATGTCGAATGACTTGAAGGTGGCGTGTGAGCGGCGGAGCTGGGTTGCCATGGCGGTGCAGGTTCCGAGTTTGGCGATTTGGGTTTCTGGCGTGGAATTAGGGCGGCGTTTCTGGATCTGTGATGGGTCGGGCTGGATGAAAGTCTCAAACTGAAAATCGGGTGTCCGATGTATAGTTCATCTGTGGGCGAAATAGGACTAAAAATTAGGTATATGGCTTAAATCGAGCAACCGAGTAGGGAAGGTTGGAATTCCAGTTTCACATTTGGGATTTGATGTTCGATTTGGTGTTCTGAGCTGAGTTGGGTTTGAACATGGGATGACTCGGGTCCAGATCAGAACTGGACGTGGTGGTCCGTGGTTAAAATCAAAAGGGGTTTGAGATATCATTGGGCTAGGAAAAGAATTTGGGCCAGCAATAATAATAATAATTGAGTTTAAAATAATAAGCAATAAATATAATCGGGCTGAATTAGATAATAATAATAATATTAATAATAATAGTAATAATAAATAAATAATATTATTATTTGACTTGTAAAATCTTTCGCTTAAAATTTGACTCGGGCCTAGAAATGACGAGATGAAATAATGAATTTAAAATGAGAAATGAAACGAACGAGTCACGTGACTTGTCATGAATAAGAATAGCATAAATGAAACTTGTCATGAATAAGAATAGCATAAATGAAATTCGTGTGATCATGAGAATGAAATGAATTAAATGATAAAATTATTCGGGCATTGATTTAATAAAATTGGACATATTTTTTATAATTTATAATAAATGTATACGGGAAATTGGGGCGTTACAGAAGTCATTCAAGTATGACCAATTATCTATCTGAATGACCATTAACGTAAGATTTTTTTTTTCAAGTTAACCATTCGGTTTATTTTTCAGTTAGTTAACACTTCTGACTATTAATTTTAGGGGTAAAATGAATTTTTGGAAAAAATTATATATTTATCAAATTAACCATTAAACTTATGAAAATTTTCAAATATATGTAATTTTTTTAGACTTTCTGTACTTTTATATAAAAACATTATGCAAAAATTAATAATTTTTTATATTTCTTCAAAAGTTGTTTTTATCTAAAAAATTATTCAGTCTTTCGAAAACTATTCATTTTTAGAAAAAATAAAAGTAAATTTTATTCTAACACTCGAAAAAAATTAATCCGATATTTTTTTTCACAAAAAATTCCAAAGGGATTTTTTTCTCTCCAAATAATATTTTCATACTAGAACCAATTTCAAAATTATTTTTTTAGTTAAAACATTTATAATTAAATTATTTAATTTTCAAAATTATATTATTTATGTAAAAATTATAATATCTAAAAAATCAAAGGATTTCAGTTAATATAAATTTGTTTTGTAAATTATTGTTATTGCAGTAAATATTTAGCTTTTTAAAAATTTCTTACAAAAATTAATATTTTGAAATTTTCAAAATAATATATTGTCATGGAATCAAAAAAATATTATTTTTCTAAACAGTAAAATTATTATTGCACATTTTTTAGAAATACAATATAAAAATTATTTTTTTTAAAATCCCGTTAACAATATTTTATTTTAAGTCCCATAAAATTTTTCTCTTATTACAATGTAAATAAAAAAATATCTTTTCTTTCCTAAAAAACAATTCTTAAATTTTTGTACTTTAAAAAAAAATAATTTTAGAAAATGTAGTAAAATTTTTAAAATTAATTTTGGTGCCAAATTCAATTTGAAATGGGAGGGAAACTGAATTAGGCCAAAAAGACATTTTTGCCCTTGATTTTGGCCCAATTTACAAGTACTTAACGGACTTTTTTTAACGGAGTGGTCAATAGATACGGAAAAGTACATTAATGGTTACTTAGACAAAAATAAATAAATTAATGGTCATTTAGATAATTCGTGACACTTTAGTTAGTGACTTCTATAGTCTATTGCTCCTAAACAATAGAAAAGTCTAAAAACCAAACCAAACATACTCAGTATATCTCGCTCAGAGCAGGGTCTGGGGAGGGTAAGATGTACGCAGACCATGCTCCTACTTTATATAGTAGGGAGGCATTTAGTGAAGGCATTTCAGTGCGCGTGAAAGTAAAGAGTGGTGTATCTGAAAAGCATAAGGTACGAAAAAGCTCACGACCAATCATGGCACATGGTTTCATTCACATGAGACTTACCAAGGAGGCGGCAGCAAATGCACTCTCGATGAACGCTGCTCTACCGAAGAGAGGTTGACATCGCGCAATTCACTTGTAAAAAATACATCGCACGCAAAGGTAGGAGGATCAAATATACGGTAAAAGTAAAAAGTGAAATGCTCTAGGTCAATCTTGCAAGAGACAACCCAACCCGACGCTCTCAACTACAAGACTGGCCTCCTACGAAAGCATCCATAACTCGATCAGCGCCTCCACGAGCACCTATCAACCGTCAAGGACTCGAGAAGGTTTAAGGCGCCTTCGAATCTCAATGCTTCCTCCCACGTCCTCATAAGTCTCTTCTCCTCTCCCCGACAACCAATAAACTCTAGGGAAATGCCCAAAAGATACAATATAGAAGGAAAAAAAACGATTGGTACAAACAACTTTATGGACTTGTTGCTCCCTGAATACGAATTCTTTAAATTGATTCTTGGATTGGTGAGTTGTTAATATTTGTTTACTAATTTGCCCCCAATTGTACTAATAATCAGGTTTCTTATCAGCTATTTTTTGACTTTTAATCATTATTATAAAGGTCATTCATTGTACCTTTTGTTCTTCGTTATAGTAGTACCATTTATTGTCTTCCCTAAACCTTGTGAGGTTCTTTCCTTTCCCTCTACGGAGAAAATGGAGTAGCTGTTCGTCGTTTTGAAGCCATAGATAGAGGTATTCAGTTCAGTTCAGTAAACTGTTCCTGAGTTGCTGTTCGTCGTGGTTTATCTGTGGCTTTGTTGTTTATGTGATTTATTCAGACGGAATATATTCTTAAGAACAGTATGAAAGATTTGGTTATTATCTTGTATTGGTTTGTGGTATTGATTCTTTGTTCTTGCATCTATTCTCACTTGAACTGTATTGTTATATTAAACAAAACAAAAATAAATGATTTGTATTGTTATCGATTCTTTGTTCTTGCTATCTCATATGATTTGTTATTCCCCTGTTTATCATTTGTTACCAAGTTGAAGTAGACATATTAAACAAAACAAAAATATATATATTTTTGTTATAAGAGGTGTTTTTATATTGTGAGAATTAATTTTTTAATACCAAACCATAAAATTGATAAGTTATATATCCTCATTCATAAGAGTGCAAGTTATTGATACCATTTTGCTTAAAAGGACTAAAATGTCCTCCAAAAAGGTGTTGATGTTGACTTTTCTTTTTTACCTTTTAGTGATAGATTTAAGGATATTAATGTCTTTTGGTATCAAAAACTTATACTCTTATGAATGAGGATATATAACTTGTTACTTTTATGGTTTGGTATTATAAAAGATAGAACTCTTTTATATTCCCCTGTTTCACAAGTCCACCAAGTTGTATATGTCTACTTCAATAAACCGAACCAATATAATAATCACAAAAATAAAACAATATGTCTCATTAAAATCTCACAAAAATAAAACAATATGGTTCTATGGAGTATAGACAGAACAAATAAATTAATTGACTAATCCCCCAACCCCGTAACTTTTTCAATAAATCCGTATAACATATATTATTTCAGGTGAGAATGCAATTTAAGTTAAGAAATAAGAATGAATTTCATCCATATATCTTGATAAATGGATGACCTAGATTTATTCTCACAAAAATTTGATGCATATAATGCAATATTTTAATGCATCGATATATTGATGCACAAAATGCATATAATTCATGCATAATTAGTACAAAACTCATGCATATTCGCAATTTGCAAGATAAGAACCATTCTCATTTGATCATATATATATGGGTGGGTTATGGAGTGAAATGGTATAAATGTAAGAAATAAGAATGCATCCTATCCTTACATCCATCAAACATCTATGGTCCACATTAAACAAAAATTGGTGCTGACATCATCATTTATTCATGCATTTTTTTCATGGAGGGTAATTGTGAAATGTAGATTTATTCTCACTCCTTTCTGTTCAACTTCTTCATTTTTTCAGGGATACTCAATTTAATTTCAAAATTAATATGTATTAGGCTTCTGAACTACCACTACTGATTTCTCGCTCCCCCATTTCTGTCTTCTCATTTTCTTCTCTCAATTTCTCGCTTCCATTTGTGCCGCCGTCGCCGATATAGTAGGGGAAGCCCCCATCTCCGCTGTTATAATGCACCCAGCCGTCGCCGCTTCTCTTCTAGGGCACTCCGCGGTTGCTGAAATAGGTGAAGCCGCCGGCACTGTAGTAGGGCACTCCGTTGCAGTCCCTCCTCTATGCCTACTAAACGTCGTTGTTCAGCCATGGAAGACGCAACTCCGAGCAAGAAGCAAACTTTGTCAAGTAAAGGTATGGACGTTGAGTTTATATAGATCGAATAATGTTAAATTTGTCGCTTTTCGTTTGTGGGTTGGTCATATAATTATTAATTTGAACGATTCTTGTCAAATTTGTCGTTTTACGGTTGTGGGTTGGTGTGTTTGCCTCTATTTGTTTAAGAGAAATGATAGGGCAACACCCTGAACCGCACCCCAAACACACCCGTACTTTACAAGGGTTGTACTGCGTGCTTTACTATTAATTTTATTATAATATTATTGTGACTATTTTATCTGTAAAGTATGTGGTACAATCCCCGTAAAGTACGGATGTGTATGAGGGTGTGGTCCGGGGTGTTGCTGTATCAATTCTCTTTGTTTAATGTGGAAGTATTATTTTTCGATTTTGCATTGACTCTGGACACTGTTCTAAAGTTTAACACATTCTTGTGAGTAGTTAGCACAATTTTTGTAATTAGTCTGCACAATTGTTCCGTTTCTCTCCTAGCTATTTCCTCTCATGTTAAACCCTCTTGGAGAAAGTAGAGGTATGAGCATGAAGTCTCACTTGAAAAGTAAATTCAGGCTTCACTAGATATGAGGTGCTAGATCCGATTATGCTTGACGCAATAAAATTTCAGTGCACATGCCGGAAACAAATTCAAATAGTTACTTTCCATTTATTTTTTGTTTGATACAGTGGGGAGAGAGGCATTGACGAATTGTTCATAGAGAATACGAGTCACTGAATTGCTACCCTGATGTATTTGTTTCAGCACCTTTATGTGATGGTTTCTGCACATATTGAAGAACATTTTAGCACCTTTGAAAATATTGTTTTGCTAATTATTGTGATGTGATTTGTGTGATAGTTAACACTTAAATTTGTAAAATTTTGCATTGTTAATACATTGTTGTAGCACTGCATGATTTACATATTTGACATAAATTACTATCTATAATAGTTAATATAAATAGTATTTATGTTAATATTCTAATAGTATAATTGTGCCGTGAATGGTACTTCTCTTTGAACTTTTCATAGGTATTGCTTGCACATGTAGTTATTGAATCTAATAGTATAATTGTGCAGTGAAATCTTGATCCGATTTTGGCAACGGAGATAGAAGTTGTTTTGTGCGTTGCAAGTCTGCTTTGTGGTTCGGGGGGAATAACTTTGTACTATATAATGTATGATAAAAGTAGCTGTGGGTTAGTGATGGTGGATAAGTATTCTGTTTATGTGGTGGTCTCTTCTCTTTGAAGAAATTAGTTGTTGATACAGCTTGGGAAAGTCATTTCTTTTACAATTCCATACCAATTTTGGCAGTGTTCCTCGAGTCTCATTCCTATTCCGGATGCTTTTGGTGACTTTTTTGAGATTCGAATCGAGAGACGGCGCTGAAATAAGTGACGCCTTTGTAGCGTCGCTGAATTAGGGCTCACGGATGCGCCGTTGCAGCGCCACCTACTACTCGCCGTTTTTCAACTATGGAAGATGCAACTTCGAGCAAGAAGCAAGGTTGCCGCAGAGTAGTTAGCATAATTATTCCATGTTCACAGATATGATACTTTTAAACAGCATTATTTTTGTTTTTAGCACCTACGGGTGAATGTTTCTGCACATTTAAGACAACTTTTATGCACGTTTGTTATTATTGTTTTGCTAATAAGTGTGATGTGATTTAGTAGTTAGCACTGTTAATACAGTGCGTTAGTTAGCATTGTCAATACTTTGTTTTAATATTGTTGATGCATTTGTTTAGCACTGGATGTTTGGAGCTGCTTTAACAATAATTTATTGCATAATGTGGCCCTTTTAGATATTTTACTTGCATTACTATGAAGACTAGTTATTTTAGATTGTATTTCTGTTAATGTTTTAATAGTAGAGTTTAGCACTAAATGTTATTTATATTAGCACATTCAATAGGTAATACTAGCATATATGGTATGTAATGCTTGCATAGCAGTTATGGGATTTACAAATGCAGTGATACTATATACCATCTTTATAGTTCTTTATTCATGCTTATTGTATTTAATATTTATTGTATTTATTTAGTAAATGACGCGAAAATCATTTTGTACCTATACTTAAAAACGAGTATGATTATTTATCTTCCAAATAAATAAAGCACAACACATTATATCAAAATTGACTGCATTGTACACAATAAAGCAAAACAAAAAAAATCACATAATTGGAACATAATCAGAACCGCACTCTATTTTCCAATTTGCAGCACACGCAAAACAAATGATTAGCACAACAGTTCCGATTTTTAAAAATACAAATCAAATAGAAAAAAGATAATGCTAGTTTTTTAAAAAATAAAAATAAATACACCATAAATATAAAATATTTGAACGACTAAAAGATATGAAATCCCATATAAAATAGATATTAACCTAAAATATGAAATCCCATGAATATAGGAACTTTCCATGATTGTAGGAACTTCCCATAAGTGAAATTAGTCAAACTATATTGACACCCCGAATAATTAAATTCGTTAGCACTCCTAGTTTCCTGTGTTAGCACACCATAACGAAATCTGGACCATTAATCTCCAAGGATCAATGGCTTACAATCACTCATATTTCCTACAAAAAAAGTTTTCCTACCTGAACCTATCCATATATATATATATATCATCAATTGCGCATATATTTAGTGTCATGATGAAACAAAACCTCTAATTGATTATGATTAATCTAGAATGAAATAGCACATGTTTTCTTAATAAACATATGAAATTCCCATATTAAACACATATTATCTTCACATTTGAAATATATGGAATACAGAAATATCAAACATACAGTATTCTCACAAAACATTATAGATATTAATTGCAAAAATTCATTTGCAATATATAAACCAAACTAAAGAAAATAGTTACATTCCATTAATATAATCAACATCAAATTAATCATATCTTATGCAATCGATCAAACCTTCTTCTATTCAACCCTTTTTGCTTAGGATCTGTTGTATCGATATTGTTGTCGCTTAAGTTGATTTCCAATATATTTCCTGCGGATTTCCTCCGCGCCATTTTGTATGGATCTACATTTAATGAAAAAAGTGTTGGAATCGTTAATGATTTTAATTTTATTTTGTAAAATTAAACATTATAAGATCGATCTACGTTCCGAATAGATGATCGTGGTATATTCACTTTCTCTAAACCGATTCCCGGTGAGTGAGAAATAGTGAATTAAGGTTTGTCACTTAATTGTGAATAAATGAGGGATGGCTATGGAGTGAAATGGTATATGTAACGCCCCCAAAACCATCTGGGGATATTACAGCGCCGTGTGTCCCGCGCCGGAACCCACCAAGCTGAAACCATTTCAAAAACGTTTAAAAAACGCCAAAAGGCCGATGATGGTAATATTTTAAATACTCAAATATTTTCAAAAGCATAGTTCTCAAATACCGTCATCAAATGCTGTTTGAAAATACAAGGCGAAATGCCAAATCTCGACAGTTTCAAAATGTACGTTAAGCCACCACTTAAACGTACCGACAAAATAGTTTAGGAAAAAAGGTTTAACGAAATAACCCAATTTTACGAAATACCCAAAAAGGCCATTTTGAAATATACATAAGTTGGTAAAAATACCAAAAAGCCATTTTAAAATACACACGCAGCGGAGAAAAATACAATTCAAAATACACATTTGCAGTGGAAATAAAACAACCAGAAAAGAATACTCAATTCTCCGAAAACATGCCACAACCAGTATCACCCGGGAAGCTCACCCCTTCATGACCGCTACTAGCTCGATCTCCGAGTACCTAAAAAAATAAAGCCCATGACGGGGTCAACAACAATACTCAACAATGATATCGATCACATCAACATAAATAATTACATACCAATGTAATAACGAAGTAAGAATACTACCAATGTAATCTTACCGTCATAACCTTACCAACCCATAACAATCCATAACAGATCAATCCTTACCATAATCCACATTTCGCATTCTCAAATGACGAAATGAACTCAACCACAACCAATTGTACTGTATTCAAACAATATCAAAAATCCTCAAAACATCATCATAACTAATAAGCATGAAATAATTCATCCGTGCCAAATCCGGTCCGTCAGATTGCACATTCAAACCTCAACCTGGATAGACCAATAGCATACAACATATATGTAGATCAACTACCACAAAACAATGAATACAAATCCCGAAACATCTACATACAGTCCGAATGCTCATACGATCAATAACAATGATCAACCAATACATCACTGAGCATATCATCGACATGATAACTCTGATACGACCAACAAAGGATCAACGATAACCGAGAGTACCCTCAACATGGTATACTCCGACACGATCAACAAGGGATCAACAATAACCGAGAATACCATCAACAAGGTAAACTCCAAATGATCAACAATAATGGATCTCAAAGAAATAACTCCGACTGTCGAACATACCCCTCGGGCGTATGAACAACCAGTCACAAACCGTCGAACATATTTAATCATACATGGACTATGAACAACCAAACAATATGGCTCAAAGATGGACGACATAGTACGCCCGACCAGGAAATGTGTCCGTGCACATGTCCACCCCGTATACGGAATCCAGGATATACGTGGGACATGTACCTAATTAGCCTCACGAACTACGTCTTGTGTGCACGGTTCAATGTGGAAATATCAACACATAACCATATTGTGCCCAGCTAAAAATACTACACAATAACCAATCGGAACGCAGATATGACTCCAGATATGTCACGATGCAACATGACAACGAAACTCAAAGAAACACATATCCAATAAGGATCAAAAGACTCACCGAAGTGAACAATGACAAAGCGACAAGGAAAAGTTGACACGACCAATCAATATTCAAAACAACAATCCTGGGATCATCATCCCCAAAGAATGATCAACACGATCTACGATCTCAATACAACCAGTCCTGGGATCAACATCCCTCCACGAAACAATCAATATGAATCCCATCATATGAAACACCAACATACAACATATACAACAATTCACCAGAATAATTATCCTCATAACTGAACAATACTTAAATTACCTCAAAGCCGAAGACCATATCCTTTACACGAACAAACCATCATCCCGACAATTTACATTTCTAACAACATTGCTATATGAATTATAAATGAAATAAAAGCGAAATCATTCATTAAATATTATAAACTGAACGAGTATAACTTGCCTCGATACCGATACCACGAAGCCGTTACCAAAATCCATTGCCTTCATCTACGAGCTCTGCAGCCCCGATTAAAAGCAATTTAAGAACTCTTCAGCCTTAACCGCAACACAACGATCATTATCCACGATCAAATATCTCAACCTATTGAAGTAACCAATCAACAACAATCCGATAACAATCAATAACCGACATAACCGGCCAATCAAACTCAACGGCTCAACAATACCTCGATCATACACAAAACCGAACAATACAACTCAAAGAAATATGAACTCATATCCACGATACAAGCCGCAACCCGATAATCAATAAATAGCAATCAATAAACCCAACGGTTCCACAATATCCCGATTAAATACAAATCCAAACAACCCAACCAACCAATCATTAATTCATAACTAAAATACGATTCCACAATCCGAAAATCATATCAATAATCAATTTAACCAAGTGTATAAGCATTACCAATTCCACATTCAATCTTAAATACGATTACAAGTTTCCTCCTTGTACATTCATAATAAAAATCAATTACCGATTATAATCATCAATCTGGAAGATCCGATTAATTCAACATTATAGACAACCATATTCCAAAGGTTTCAAATAATTCCATTATCCGAATTGAACACTTGTTCAATACGTATGAATTCTCAAACTCAAAAGTGAATCATAATCTTATCAAACCCGGAACCATATTCGTATTCCTATACTAATATTGTACCAAAACACATAACTTAGTTCTAGATATGAATATTACATATTCATATCCAAAACACCAACACCTCTTAAACATATTCATCAATTCATATAATCCAAGAGTTCCTTAAGAACACAACTTATTCCGAAATCACATTCAAAATCCTCAAACGACATAATCGGATGTGTTCTAACATCTAAACAATCTTCATTCATAATTCAAGATGCATATTATCATATTCGCCAATATACGATTCTCCTAACATCAAGAATCACGACATTACTACCAAGAACATCGAGAATACTATGATTCCATAATCATAACAACATAATCAAGACATAAACCATCGTATCCTTCAACATATAGTTCGTATAACCTCACGAATTGTAACAACAAAACCATAATCATCTTCATACGAATCATTCATCAATAATAACATCAAAATCCGAATTCAAGGAGAGGATTGACCAACATACCTCTTAGAAGATGAAATACACAAGTAATGATTTCCCTTGGTTAACACGGTGCGAAGAAATCGATGAAAGGAAGGAGTCCCGATCCAACCTCCTTCAAAAGTTCATTCCTAAATCACAACGATATCGATTCAATCACAATTCTACGAAAACATATCGAACTTCCCAAGTTCTACCCATTGAAGTATTTTATCGGATACTTTGAGGGCATGGTCCAATTTAATCGATTAATGGAGAAATTCTCGAATTTGTTCCACAAAACTTCAAGAGTAATGAATGATTCCGAGAATACAACAAAGTTCTATCAACAATCTGATTTAAAACGAACGAAATCGGCCACAACATCATGAAATTCCAAAAATCCCCAAAACCAAGAGTTCAAGTGTTCTTACCTTCGATCCGGGCAAAAGATGATGTTAGACATGAATCAAACTTCCAAAAAGTGTTGCTCTATGATGTTCCCAATCAAAACCATCAATTTCTGATGAAGGATCGCGAAGAAACGAAGAGAAAATGTGAAAATGCCAAGTGACCCGTGCCCAGGCCCTTAAATAGCCGAGTTCTGCCGGTCACTTACGGCCGTAACCGGCCATGGCTACCCTACTGTCCAATTTGGCCGACACCCTTACGTCCGTTACCGGAACACCCCTTACGTACGTAATAGGCCTTACAGCCGTACCCGGCCACAACCTTACGACCGTAATCGGCCAGTCCTTACGAGTCACTGTCGGCCGTAACCGGCCATCCCAGCGAGTCACTGCCGACCGTGATCGGCCATCCAGCGAGTCACTACCGGAACACGTGCAGCCCTGCAGGTCCTTACGGCCACGACTCGGTCAGCTGCCTCCTAACGTATGTAACACTTAAGCCAATGCGTACGTAGTACGTACGTTGACTTGCTACAGTATATGCTCGTATTATGTACATAATACACCCTGTATAGCATACGTAAATCCATCCGTTGACTCACCTGTCTACATCCGCGTCGAAAATCTGTCAACACCGGGCCCCACTTGCCGACCGCAGCTCGGTCCTGTCCGATTCTCCTTGTTACGTACGTAATGCCTTAGCATAACATAAGTAAAACATAGAATTTAGCGACGTAAGTCCTTGAGCTTAGCGTACGTAATGGCCTTCTGTACTTGGGCAAAATCCAACTGTTTCTGTCTGACGTCTCGACATACATAATACAAACATACGACATACTGAATACAGATACGGATCCAATAACATTCTCATATGATATACCCGATATTCAAATCAGTTCAATCTGATACACCATATTCTCAATATAACTGTCAATCAAAAATGTCAATTACACAAGTATAACTGTCTCTGTTCTCAATTTATTTTATCCATACTGTATAGACACCAAACTATACGATTTATCTCAAATAAAATAACACGAAAAATTTATACTCAAAATCCGGGTATTACATAATACCCCCCTTAAAATAAGTTTCGTCCTCGAAACTTGCGACCTGTAACCAACAACAGATCAATCCAAAATTTCCAACTCATCACAAAAACAATCAAGTGTCGCCACAAGCGAATAACCAAACCAATATACTTACAGGTGCGTGAAGCCGATGATCTCCCATGATACTAGCACATGACTCTCATACGAAGTCTCAACACAATACCAACACACACCAATATCACAAATAGCAATTTGAAAATATCTCAAAAATTTTGGAATCTCTAAAAATCGGTTTGACTCAAAAGTCAGAAAAATCATTTTCAAAACTCATGCCAATACCGTACCGGTAGAGCCACATAACACACACGCCTGTGTTTCACAAAACCCAAGCTCCGATACCATCTTCTGTAACGCCCCCAAAACCATCCGGGGATATTACAGCGCCGTAGGTCCCGCGCTGGAACCCACCAAGTTAAAAACCATTTCAAAAACATTTAAAAAAACGCCAAAAGGCCGATGAAGGTAATATTTTAAATACTCAAATATTTTCAAAAGCATAGTTCTCAAATACCATCATCAAATGTTGTTTGAAAATACAAGGTGAAATGCCAAATCTCGACAATTTCAAAATGTACGCTAAGCCACCACTTAAACATATTGACAAAATAGTTTAGGAAAAAGTGTTTAACGAAATAACCCAAGTTTACGAAATACCCAAAAAAGCCATTTTGAAATATACATAAGTCGGTAAAAATACCGAAAAGCCATTTTAAAATACACACGCAGCGGAGAAAAACACAATTCAAAATACACATTTGCAGCGGAAATAAAACAACCAGAAAAGAATACTCAATTCTCCGAAAACATGCCACAACCAGTATCACCCCGGAAGCTCACCCCTTCACGACCGCTACTAGCTCGATCTCCGAGTACCTAAAAAGATAAAGCCCACAACGGGGTCAACCACAATACTCAACAATGATATCGATCACATCAACATAAATAATTACATACCAATGTAATAACGAAGTAAGAATACTACCAATGTAATCTTAACGTCATAACCTTACCAACCCATAACAATCCATAACAGATTAATCCTTACCATAATCCACATTTCGCATTCTCAAATGAGGAAATGAACTCAACGACAACCAACTGTACTGTATTCAAACTGTTGAGATTCGGTGCCTAAAACGAAGGCCCATCGGAAGTGGTAAAACGAAAATTAATTCGATCTGAATCCCTACGAGGATCGATCGAGCTACGTATATACGAATATAAAACGAAAAACGAGAGTTATAAGAAACTCACCCTTGAAGTCCGTTGATTAAATGGTAACCTTCTCTTGATCTATTCCCCAAGCTTTGATTGATCTCTACGAATCCAATCCGCTCCAAGCTCTTGAACGATCCAATGCTGAAAGCACCGCGTCTCTACTTGCCACGCACCGGAAAAACGACCGGAACAATACTCACCTCGTTATCCTCCAAGGATGCGGCTAGATCAAGGTGAGTAAGCTTGTTATAGATATTAATATCACTCTAAGTGTATGAATATCTATCTTTCTCAATATTTCCTCACAAAATTTCCCTAAGAAATTATGAAAAAGATGAATAAAGAAGAAGATGATGAAGAAGACTTCTCTCTCTCTCCTCTTGCAACTATACGTATGGAATGAATAATGGTCTGGAGAAGTGAGAGTTGTCTTCACATTTATTCTTCCATAAAATCCTCCTAAATCAAGACCAAATAATTAAAAGGAATTAATTAAAGATCTTGTTCCCTTGATGCTTCAAGTCATCCACCAATTAAGGTGGAGACCATGACCAAAAGAAAGTAGAGGGAAAATGGGCGGCCATCTAGAAGGAGCCGGGATGAGTTCAGTCCGTTTAGGACTCTAGTGAGTCCAAACAGATAAACTCCTATTCCGTTCCAATGTATTTGTGTCGATTAATTAATCCAATTAATTAATCACATTATAATTTCTCCAAGAAATAATTATATCTATGAATTAAATTAATCACCCAATAATTTATTTAATCCATTAGGCCGTAAATCAATTTATCCAATAAATCGATTTAAACATCTAATGTCCCAAATTTAGATATCCAATATCTAATATTCATAATGAGATAACAATCTTGACACATTCCGTCGTCAATCCTATTGCGCGACTCGGTAGGTCCGTCTCAGTCAGCAATGGGAGGAACCAAAGAGTAGTAGCACCACCTAGCCAGCCTGGCGGCCTACACTGTACCCCAACTGAGAATGAATGATTGGGATCATTCAAGAACCATTCTGTCGTGAATACCAGTATACGTATAAACCCTTCTTTCAAATGTCCCGATCAAGTTATAGGGTCACAGTCAGTCAAACCCTATCTGTACTTGACGCTATGCATGCGTTAATGCAAATCGAGATCATCGAGCTCTCGTGTATCCAATACAACTGGCTCCAATGCTTTGGCCAAAAACTTATGATCTCATCTGCCAATAACCGCATAGGACATATAACCCGCTCACTAACGGGAGAAAGAATTCTATCTTGGTATTCAGTAGGTCCTGCTACCTGCTCGTAAAGATGCACGTCGAGGTTGACCCCCACCTCCCGGTTTATAGGGTCGAACTACTCTAATGAAAATCTTGACATCACAAGCACATCCCTACTAAATCCTCAAGTCGAAGGTTCAAGAATACCTATCACAACCTTTCGATTCCATCATTGACTATCCCGGAGTGAAATTTGTGTGACGAATCGAAGGTGAGTCGGTTCGAGTATACTAATCCAATTAGCATACCTATAACGTGTGCTCCCACTAACCATTAGCGTTCGACAGGCACTCTCCATGTCAAAGAACACGTCATACAAGTCTTCACATAAACTTAACGCCCAGTTAAGTTTCATCGATTTGCAAACGATTAAGAATTTGAGCTATAAACCTTTCCAGTGCCGACCCCCTTATCCAATAAGGAGTGGAACGTTTTGCTCTCAAATACACTGACTATTTTCTATATGTATATTTACGAGTTAGGAATGCCAGTAACTGCCAGTAAATAAAGAAACATCCATTGCCTTATATAAATGATTTACATAATTACAAGTACAATGCCCTCACTCAACATCCTCTGAGTGGCATTCGAGGGCATACTCCTAAAAATCTCCCACTTGCACTCAATGCCACACACTATGGTATCTAATACCCATGTTCTCCAGATGACGCTCCAAGCTAGTCTGAGAAAGTGGCTTGGTCAGTAGATCGACGACGTTGTCGGCCGAGTCTACTCTGTGCAGCACAATGTATCCCTTGCGAACAAATTCTCTTACGAGATGATACTTCCTCTCAATATGTTTGGTGCTGTTGTGAAACCTCGGCTCCTTGGCCTGCGCTACAGCTCCGTCGTTGTTCAAGTACAGTGGAACAGGCAGCTCAGCACATGGTATCACTTGAAGTTCTCCCAGAAACTTCTTAATCCAGAACCCTTCCTTGGAAGCCTCCGAGGCTGCTTGATACTCAGCCTGACAGGTGGAATCAGCAGTCGCGCTTTGCTTGGTGCTACGCCAAGATACTGCTCCTCCATTAAGAGTAAATATGTAGCCAGAAGTAGACATCGAGTCGTCCTTCAGTCTTTGGAAGTCCGAATCAGTGTATCCCACCACATCCAATTCTCCACCGCCATACATCAGAACCATATCTCTAGTCCTTCTCAAGTACTTGAGAACGTTCTTTACGGCAGTCCAATGTTCCCTACCTGGATTTGCCTGAAACCTACTCACCACGCTTACAGCATGTGCGATGTCAGGTCTTGTACACAACATAGCATACATAAGGCTACCCACGGCCGAAGCATATGGTATATTACTCATTTCCTTTCGTTGTTTCTCACTTTGAGGACACATCTTCAAGGAGAGTTTTATTCCATGTCGCATCGGTAGGAACCCTCTTTTAGAATCATCCATCTTAAATCGCTTTAAGATCTTATCTATATAGAGGGCTTGGGAAAGACCTATTGTTCTCTTCGCTCTATCCCGGTAGAGTCGAATTCCAAGAATATAGGTTGCTTCTCCCAAGTCTTTTATGGAGAAATTACTCGAAAGCCAAGCTTTCACAGAACCGAGCATTCCCACATCATTTCCTATTAGTAGAATATCATCCACATATAGTACTAAGAATGCGATCTTGCTCCCACTAACCCTATTGTATACACAAGGTTCCTCTTCATTTTGCACAAAGTCAAACTCTTTGACTGCCTCGTCAAAACGAAGGTTCCAACTACGCGACGCTTGCTTCAGTCTATAAATGGAACGCTGAAGCTTGCACACTTTCTAAATATCGAATTCGGACAAAAAACCTTTAGGCTGCTCTATATAGATTTCCTCATCGAGGAATCCATTAAGGAAAGCTGTCTTTACGTCCATTTGCCATATCTCATAATTGTGGTAGGCAGCTATAGCAAACATCATGCTAATAGACTTGATCATGGCTACGAGCGAGAAGGTATCGTGGTAATCGATCCCTTTCTTTTGGGTATAACCATTTGCTATAAGCCTGGCCTTATAGGCGTCAACCTTCCCCATCACCATCAGTCTTTATCTTGTAGATCCACTTGTTCCCAATAGGCACTATGCCCTTGGGGCAGTCTACTAGAGTCCAGACCTGATTGACATGCATCGAGTCTATCTCAGCTTCCATAGCTTCGCGCCATTTCGCGGAGTCTACATCCACTATCGCTTGGTCATCGGTCGTTGGGTCGGTCTCTTGGCTATCTCTTGGAACCTCATAGAGACCCAGATCCTCTAAGTGCACAAGCCCATACCTCTCAGGTAAATGAGACACCCTACTATACCTACGAGGTGGTTGTACTTGTGGTTTAGAAGGTTCGGTTCCAGTTTCTTGCACAGGTGTCTCCTTAGGAGTTTCATTGTATTCTTCCAAAGAAATACTTCTACCTGCTCCGCCTTCCTGGATGAACTCATCTTCCAGGAAGTGTGCTTGTAAAGCAACAACGATCTTTCGATCTTCGAGCATGTAGAATAGATAACCCATCATCCCAGACGGGAATCCAATGAAACGTCCCTTCGCGGACCTAGCTTCCAACTTTTCCACCTTAGTCTTCTTGACATAGGCGGGACATCCCCAAATCCTAATATGATTAAGAGTTGGTTTCCTGCCCTCCCACATCTCATGTGGAGTTTTAGGAACGGATTTAGAAGGATATATGTTCAAGATATAAGCGGCAGTCAGGAGCGCATACCCCCATATGTAAATCGGTAAGTCAGTATAGCCCAGCATGGAACGGACCATGTTCAACAAGGTCCGGTTCCTTCTTTTTGACACACCATTTAACTTAGGAGTACCTGGAGGTGTTAGTTGTGAAACTATTCCATGTTCCTCAAGGAACTCATCAAACTCCGTACTCATATACTCGCCACCTCAGTCCGACCGAAGTGCTTTGATATGATTACCAGTTTATTTCTCGACTAGGGCCTTGAATTCCTGGAATTTCTCAAAGGCCTCGAATTTATGTTTCATTAAGTATACATAACCATACCTAGTATGATCATCCGTAAACGTAATGAAGTATTGATATCCGTCACATGCTGCTTCCAAAGCACCACATACGTCGGTATGGATTAATCCCAGTTTATCAGCGGCTCTTTCAAAAGTCCCTGTGAAGGGGGACTTAGTCATTTTGCCTTTAAGGCAAGATTCACAAGTAGGAAAGGGATCCGATCCCAATGGATCCACAAGTCCATCTTTTTCCATCTTGTGAACCTTGGTCTGACCAACATGACCAAGTCTAAGATGCCATTTTAAAACTTGATTGGTTTCATCCCTACCACGTTTTCTAGTATTCACAACTACTTTGTTGCTGAGATTTAGATAATACAATCCATTTAACAATGTAGCAGTACCCATTAGTTTATTTCTAAAATAAATTTTGCAGGAACCATCACCAATGAAAAATGAAAAGCTTTTTCGGTCCATGACCGGAATGGATACAATATTTTTGTGCCCCTTGGGAAAACAAGTACATCTTCTAAAGTTAAAACAAAACTGGATTCTAAACCCAAAAGAAGTGATCATATGTCGGTCGCCTCGACACTATGCCCGCTTCCGACTGTGATCATAACTTCTCCAGCTCCAAGCTTCCTACTTTGTTCCAGATCCTGATTCACGGTACAAATATGAGAACTAGCACCAGAATCCAGTATCCATGAAGTAGAAAATACAGTAGCAGAATAATTTGTTTCCAAAATTAAAAGTTCTGTACATGAAGTGCCATGAAGAATCGGACAGTCTCTAGCCCAGTAGCCCAGCTCACCGCACTTGAGACAAGTATCTTTCTTCTTCTTGCCTTTTGGAACCATTGGGGCCTTTCCCTTTCCTTTAAGGTCCTTAACTTTGTAACACCCCCAGATTGAACCGGAAATATTACAGCACCGTGGGCCCCGAGATGGAACCCACAAGGCTAAAAGAAATTTTTGCAAACATTTACAACTGCCCAAGAGGCTAACGACAGTACTATCTTTAAAAATGTTCGAAGACGTTATAAAACTCGTTTATCAAAAGCGTCGTAAAACCTCATTTTAAAAAGGGCAAAGGCCCAATGGCCAGAACTCAATAGTTTAGAAAACGATTTCCATAGTAACTCAAGTTATTAGATATCAAAAGTCATTTAAAATACTCACGCAGCGGAAAGGACAACCAAGTAAAATACTCTAGCAGCGGAATATAATAACTGACCAGGAATTCAGTTCATAAAAACATGCCCTAGCCAGTATCCTCCGGGAAGCTCATCTCTTCACGACCGCTACAAGCTCGATACGTCAAGAACCTAAAAAGAAATCCCACGACGGGGTCAGCCATAATATCCAACAATGATATCAATCACATCACATTAATAATTACATACCAATGAGAATACAAAATAAGAATACGACCACTGTAATCTTATCTTCATAACTTTACTTACTCAAATAATTCTCAACAGAACAACCATTATCACATTTCATATCTCGTACTTGATTACCGAATCAATTTGAACATAATGTCTGTATTGTACCTCAAACAATACTCAAGGTTCTCAAACTATCATCACCAACTCACGAAACGGAAATATACCAGTTCTGACCAATACGATCCATCAGATAGCATCATCAAATCCCAAGACGACAATCGATTGTCCATCAAAAGACAAATACCAAAGGAAAATACGGAACATACCTCAAGATATGAAATGCCACGACAATCATGTCAGTCAAATCCGAGGTCAGATCGATACCACACACGGACATGGTCCTAACACAAGACCTACAAATGCATACTCATATGACAACGTCAATATGCTCAAAACAATATCAACAGTGTATACTCAATGGAAATCCCATGACCCAGCGCCCTCAGCATAGGTCCCAAGATGATCCTACAAGATCAACACGAGGTGGATAACCAATAATATACATACAACAACACATATAAAACCAATGATGCGAATCCACATGATTCCATCAACACGATACTGGGTAATCCAATTATCCAGCGCCCTCATCATAGATCCCAAGATGATCCCATCGGACCAACACGAGGTGGAAAAACCCGTCCAATGATCCAGCACCCTCAGCATAGATCCCAAGATGATCCCGTCGGACCAACACGAGGCAGACATCTGATCCAGCGCCCTCAGCATAGATCACACGATCCCATCGGATCAACACAACACAAACAACACAATTATGCATACACATATGCAAATCAAAATGTTCATCAACATGAACAACATATGAATCAAAACATGAACGACACTATGATGAAACAACTAGGATGACTTCATGCTCAGCAACATGAAGGACACCATAACTATCACAAGGATAATATCATTATCCATATATCAATAACAACATCAATAATCAAACTGACTCGATAACAAGGATCATATCATACCCAATCTGGAATTCAACCTAGTATCATGATTCATCTCATCTAAATCGACCAATATAATTACCAAGATTCATAAATCCATCTTAGATCGGGTTAAATGAATCAACATCCTTATAATATGAAGAATCTTAACTAACATCCGAAACTCTTATCAAAATTCCATTGAATCTCATATAACATCATCATCTGATTATCCAACATGCTCCTCACATGTAATCATCCAAGAAAAACGAACCACCATCAAAGGGGTACGAAAATTACCTGGATTGGATGAACCAAGAATAAGAACACTTGACTCCATTCCAAGAATCATGAGTAACTTGAAGAACAAGGCTTGAATCCATGCTCTCCATCTTAATCTTGTTAAAGATCATTATCTCACCATGTTTGGGAACCTCAAGAACCTCCCAAAGCTCTCTCTATCGACTGAAGGAGAAAGAATGGACTAAATGCATCTCAAAACCCATCTGTCCCCTTATATAATAAACATTACTAGCGCGCGCTACTCTCATAAAATAGCGTGCGTTATTTCCCTAGCGTGCGCTAACTGACTTTGTTAGCGTGCGCTATTGCAGCCCAGAGGCCACTGCTTCGCTTCATAAACAAGCTTACGTACGTAATGCCTATGCATTAACGTACGTAAAACATCATATCTAGCGTACGCAAGTCCTTGCCCTTAGCGTGCGCTATCCGAAGTTGACTTATTGCAGTATTCACCTACCACTCGTGCTCCCACATGCCAAAAGCATCCGTGATTTCCGGGGTTCCTCTGACCGATATGGAATTAGCGTGCGCTAACCATATGGATTAGCGTGCGCTAGCCCTGCATGACAAACACCCACTGAACTTATCTGGACACGCGTCACAAGTGGCTGGGTCCACTCACTGAAAGCTAAGATTCCCTGTCGGATGATCTGATATTAGCGTACGCTAACCATCCTTGGTAGCGTGCGCTAAATGTCGATAAACATCAACCCGGGCCTACCTGTCGGCCGCCTTCCGAACCTTTCCCAGAATGCCTTACGTATGTTAAGGATCCTCCTTGGCGTATGTAATGTGTTGTTGCCCGAAATATTATCCGGAGATAGATATTGCTAGAATGGACGGACAACAAACAAGGTGAGAGAGCACGTCCGAGGGAATGGAAATAACACAAGATTTGCCGGGTTTGTTAGGCCCGAGCTTGAATGCTCTCGCAAGATGTTATTAATAAGAATATGTTTATGTACAAATATTAATGTAAGAATGCGATTACAATGAGTGTAAAATATTCTATATATCTAGCTGTTGAGTGCTTGCCGGAAGAACTAGAGTTGTTTTGAGTTCTTGAACTGCTGGAAGTTCTGGTTTTCGTCTCTGCCGACCGTCTTTCGGTTAAGAGGTGCTGAGAGAGAAATATGTCCGAAGTGTATAGCTTTGCCAAGAGAGTGAAAGCCAAGTTATGAGCTGAGATTCTGAACTGAATCGAGAAGCAGAGTTTTCCGCTGCTGGAGGCTTCCTATTTATAGGACTGGCTCCTGCTGGGCGATCGCCTTTCTTGATAATATAATAAGGGGCGATCGTCTTTTTCAGCATTTATCTGTTTTGAAGTCATGTATTCTTTGGCGGCCATCTGTGCGGTCGATGAGGAGCTGCGCACGCGTCTGATTGTTGTCCCGGGCGGTCCCACTGAGCACCTTTCGGCGGGTCTGTCGGTAGGTGAAAAGATGCTGACAGGCTGTGGTCAATGATCCATTCCTGCGGCACTTTTTCTGGATCTGCATGTGGGTCTCCGTCCGAGCTTCGACCTTCGCCGACTAGACGGGCGATGGCTTCGCGTGGCATGAGGCGATCGTCATTGGCCGGTCACCAGGGGTCGATCGCCAAGTACCAAGAGACGATCGCCTTGGATGTCGATCGCTCGGCACCGAGACTTGACCTGGGACCTTCGATCGGCCAATCTATCTCGGCTGTTAGGCTCTGGCTCAGTCGCCCGGTCTCTATGCCGATCGCCTGTTGAGATATATAAATCTTGACACAACATAATGCGAACCTATTAGCGTACGCTAACTGCACCACGTAGCGTGCACTACTCATACCTCATAGCGTGCGCTAAGCATATTTCATAGCGTGCTCTAACGTGGCTGTACTTAGCCATTTTCATCTATCCCCGTCCAACATCTCGACATACCAAATATGAACATACGGCATACTGAATACATATACTCAACACATTATATCCTCAAATACAATTGTCGACCAAATACGAAAATTATACCAATACTGACATCTCAATCCTTCATTTATTTTATCCATACTGTACAGATTCCACGCTATACAACATAACTCGGATAAAATAACATTAAACAATAGTAGTAGAAATTTCGGATATTACAAACTTGTGGTCTAGTCTGCTTCTTGGTCTTTTTCTTCGTATTCTTAGACTTCCGAAGTCCAGAAGAAATCACAAGGGCAGACTCCTTCATTCGCGGAGTCTTCATCTGAGACTGAGCGGTCACCAGTTTGTTCATTAGCCCAGCTAAGTTACATGCAATCTCATTGCAGTTGAAGTTCATAACAAACTGTGAGAAGGAATCAGGGAGAGACTGAAGGATAAGGTCAGTTTGGAGAGAAGTATCCATTTTAAAATCAACAGCCTCCAATCTCTCGATCATGGATATCATTTTGAGGACGTGTTCCCCAACTTTCTCACCTTCCTTCATCATTGCACCGAACAGTTGCTTGGATATCTCATATCTAGCAGTTCTGCTGTGCTCACCATAAAGCTCGGTTAAGTGAGATAGAATCTGCCTAGCAGAAGTCATTTTCTCATGATCTCTCTGAAGCTCATTAGACATGGAAGCCATCATATAATCACGGACTTTCACGTCATCCTTAACCCACTTTTTATGGTTTTCAATCTCTTCCTGATTGGCTCGGGTCCGCACATGAGGCGCCGGAATGTCCGTGTCCAAGACGTATCCCAGTGCCTCTATACTGAGGATAATCATCATATTTCGGAGCCAATCCACAAAGTTAGGTCCCATTAAGGTGTTCTTTTCGAGTAGAATAGCGAGTGGATTCATTGTCATATTGAGAGTTATGTCTGCATTAAGTATAACAGATTAATTAGTGACTTGTTATATAATGTTCTAAGTATAGAATTAAGGTCTTTTCTATTCTTGTTACCCAGCTCCCACTATTTTTATCGGAACAACACACTCCCATGTGAAATCCAGAAGTATCGTCGCACTACTTTATAGTGGTGATCGAGTTCTTTATAAATCTTAATAGAGGGCAACCGAACAGGTTTCTAGTCTATTAATTTTCATAAAGTGGTGTCCAACACCAACCCATCTAATGAATGATTCAATCTTTTTTTTTCCCCTTGTTCACTCCCCTCAACCTATACGGTTTCTATGGTTTGTGAACAAGTTAAGTTTATACCATCGACGCAAATCAGTTTCACAATTGAATCTTATCAGGCAACCTATCAGGTTTCTAGGGATAAAATTTGCTCCAACCGAAGGCATCCAATGCGCTCCCGGTAATTTATCCGTCCTCCCCGAACGACTAACCCGATAACTCGGAAGCATAGCACATCCGGTTTTTGGATTTCAATTTTCCCGAAAACTCGATGGAGGGAAGGAAAACCTTGAAACCTTATAAACTTAATAATTTATCGTGGGAGAATTTTCGCGATTAACATTACACTTTGCACATTAATCATTTTAACGCGTTTGTGGCATTTATACAAGATAAAAAAACCATTCACAACCTAGTTGCTACCAACATGTGGTTCATGGACCGTTCCTAGAAAACAAAAACTCCGTAATCTAATTACAAGTCTTCGTCTTGAATCTTCGTCTTCTCGAAATGGATCTTCCTCCGGTCTTCGTAATTACATATAAATTTTACATCGAAAATTGCATCCTAGATACAAACATTTCTAGTAAAATAAATAGGCTCAAAACGACCTTTTAGTACCCAATCGAATAAAACGAACGATTCAAAACTAAGTCCACGAACAACATCCCCATTCAAAAGAATTCATCCAATAAATACTATATAAATGGAAAGCGTAGAGATACATTGATCCAATCAACAATACGAACCGATCCAATCGATTCACACAATCGGTAATATGATAACGTTCAAAATAATTCGGTCGACCATAAATATTCCAATTAATCAAATTTCCCTTATAAAATGAAATAATATAAATCATTTTAATCATATTAAATCTAATTTAATATGCGGGAGATTAATTTTCAAGAATACACGAAAAATTCGAGCCGGGTGAAAAATTGGCCTGCCTGGCCGAGTCACTGCCGGCATCCTGCCGGCCAGACACGGCCCGTGTCGCCTGACACGGACGGGTCGTGCCGGCAGTGTCCTAGACATTCCTGCCAGACACGGCCGTGTCACCTGACACGATCGAGTCACCTCCGGAAGCATGCCGGCCAGACACGGCCCATGTCGCCTGACACAGTCGGGTCTGCCAGGCAGTGACTTGGCAGCCTTCCGGACACGACCGAGTCACCCAGGACACGGTCGAGTCACTATCGGCCACATTACCCTTTTTGTCCAAAAAGTCGTCCGACGACGATTCGGGGCTAGATTTTTGACCGGATATCCAACATCAATATTTTCCGACTTTCATATATTCAATATAAATCATATTTCCTAGAAATTTAAGATTTATATTTAGACATAAACTTACGAAAAATACAACTATTACGAACGAAAAACATATACCACGATTATGACTAAAATGATTCCAAATCATTCACCATCTAATCGAGCATTCCAAATGCCAATATCGTATATACGATCGCAAGACCTACGCTCCGATACCACTGTTGGGATTCGGTGCTTAAAACGAAGGCCCAGCGGAAGCGGTAAAATGAAAATTAATTCAATCCGAATCCCTATGAGGATCGATCGAGCTACGTATATACGAATATAAAACGAAAAACAAGAGTTATAAGAAACTCACCCTTGAAGTCCGTTGATTAAATGGTAACCTTCTCTTGAGCTATTACCCAAGCTTTGATTGATTTCTACGAATCCAATCCACTCCAAGCTCTTGAACGATCCAACGCCGAAAGCACTGCGTCTCTACTTGCCACGCGCCAGAAAAATGACCGGAACAATACTCACCTCGTTATCCTCCAAGGATGCGGCTAGATCAAGGTGAGTAAGCTTGTTATAGATATTAATATCACTCTAAGTGTATGAATATCTATCTTTCTCAATATTTCCTCACAAAATTTCCCTAAGAAATTATGAAGAAGATGAATAAAGAAGAAGATGATGAAGAAGACTTCTCTCTTTCCTCTTGCAACTATACGTATGGAATGAATAATGGTCTAGAGAAGTGAGAGTTGTCTTCACATTTATTCTTCCATAAAATCCTCCTAAATCAAGACCAAATAATTTAAAGGAATTAATTAAAAGATCTTGTTCCCTTGATGCTTCAAGTCATCCACCAATTAAGGTGGAGACCTTGACCAAAGGAAAGTGGAGGGAAAATGGGTGGCCATCTAGAAGGATCCGGGACGAGTTTGGTCCGTTTAGGACTCCAGTGAGTCCAAATAGATAAACTCCTATTCCGTTCCGATGTATTTGTGTCGATTAATTAATCCAATTAATTAATCACATTAAATACATAATAACATAATTAATTTCTCCAAGAAATAATTCTATCTATGAATTAAATTAATCACTCAATAATTTATTTAATCCATTAGGCCGTAAATCAATTTATCAAATAAATCGATTTAAACATCTAATGTCCCAAATTTAGATATCCAATATCTAATATTCATAATGAGATAACAAGCTTGATACATTCCGTCGTAAATCCTATTGCGCGACTCGTTAGGTCCGTCTCAGTCAGCAATGGGAGGAACCAAAGAGTAGTAGCACCACCTAGCCAGCCTGGCGGCCTACACTGTACCCCAACTGAGAACGAATGATTGAGATCATTCAAGAACCATTCTGTCGTGAATACCAGTATACGTATAAACCCTTCTTTCAAATGTCCCGATCAAGTTATAGGGTCACGGTCAGTCAATTGACGCTATGCATGCATTAATGTAAATCGAGATCATTGAGCTCTCGTGTATCCAATACAACTAGCACCAATGCTTTGGCCAAAGACTTATGATCTCATCTGCCAATAACCGCATAGGACATATAACCCGCTCACTAACGGGAGAAAGAATTCTATCTTGGTATTCAGTAGGACCTGCTACTTGCCCGTCAAGATGCACGTCGAGGTTGACCCCCCCTCCCGGTTTATAGGGTCGAACTACTCTAATGAAAATCTTGACGTCACAAGCACATCCCTACTAAATCCTCAAGTCGAAGGTTCACGAATACCTATCACAACCTTTCGATTCCATTATTGACTGTCCCGGAGTGAAATCCGTGTGACGAATCGAGGGTGAGTCTGTTCGAATATACTAATCTAATTAGCATACCTATAACGTGTGCTCCCACTAACCATTAGCATTCTACAGGCACTCTCCATGTCAAAGAACACGTCATACAAGTCTTCGCATAAACTTAACGCCCAGTCAAGTTTCATCGACTTGCGAACGATTAAGTATTTAGGGTATAAACCTTTCCAGTGCCGACCCCCTTATCCAATAAGGAGTGGAACGTTTTGCTCTCAAATACACGGACTAGTTTCTATATGTATATTTACGAGTTAGGAATGCCAGTAACTGCCAGTAAATAAAGAAACATCCATTGCCTTATATAAATGATTTACATAATTACAAGTACAATGCCCTCACTCAACATCCTCTAAGTGGCATTCGAGGGCATATTCCTAACACAAACAATATCAAAAATCCTCAAAACATCATCATAACTAATAAGCATGAAATAATTCATCTGCGCCAAATCCTGTCCGTCTGATTGCACAATCAAATCTCAACCTAGATAGACCATTAGCATACAACATATATGTAGATCAACTACCACAAAACAATGAATACAAATCCCGAAAGATCGACGTACAGTCCAAATGCTCATACGATCAATAACAATGATCAACCAATACATCACTGAGAATATCATCGACATGATAACTCCAATACGACCAACAAAGGATCAACGATAACCGATAGTACCCTCGACATGGTATACTCCGACACGATCAACAAGGGATCAACAATAACCGGGAATACCATCAACAAGATAAACTCCAAATGATCAACAATAATGGATCTCAAAGAAATAACTCCGACTGTCGAACATACCCCTCGGGCGTATGAACGACAAGTCGCAAATCGTCGAACATATCCAATCATACATGGACTATGAACGACCAAACAATATGGCTCAAAGATTGACGTCATAGTACGCCCGATCCGAAAATGTGTCCGCGCACATGTCCACCCCGTATACGGAATCCAGGATATACGTGGGACATGCACCTAATTAGCCTCACGAACTACGTCTCGTGTGCCCAGTTCAATGTGAAAATATCAACACATAACCATATTATGTCCAGCTAAAAATCTTACACAATAACCAATCGGAACGCAGATATGACTCCAGATATGTCACGATGAAACATGACAACGAAACTCAAAGAAACACATATCCAATAAGGATCAAAAGACTCACCGAAGTGAACAATGACAAACTGATAAGGGAAAGTCGACACGACCAATCAATATTCAAAACAACAATCCTGGGATCATCATCCCCAAAGAATGATCAACACGATCTACGATCTCAATACAACCAGTCCTGGGATCAACATCCCTCCACGAAACAATCAATATGAATCCCATCATATGAAACACCAACATACAACATATACAACAATTCACCAGAATAATTATCCTCATAACTGAACAATACTTAAATTAACTCAAAGCTGAAGACCATATCCTTTCCACTAACAAACCATCATCCCAACAATTTACATTTCTAACAACATATCTATATGAATTATAAATAAAATGAAAGCGAAACCATTCATTAAATATTATAAACTGAACAAGTTTAACTTGCTTCGATACCGATACCACGAAGCCGTTACCAAAATCCATTGCCTTCGTCTACGAGCTCCTCAGCCCCGACTAAAAGTAATTTACGACCTCTTCAGCCTTAACCGCAACACAACGATCATAATCCATGATCAAATATCTCAGCCTATTGAAGTAACCAATCAACAACAATCCGATAACAATCAATAACTGACATAACCAGCCAATCAAACTCAACGGCTCACCAATACCTCGATCATACACAAAAGCGAACAATACAACTCAAATAAATACGAACTCATATCCACGATACAAGCCGCAACTCGATAATTAATAAATAGCAATCAATAAACCCAACGGTTCCATAATATCCCGATTAAATACAAATCCAAACAACCCAACCAATCAATCACGAATTCATAACTAAAATACGATTCCACAATCCGAAAATCATATCAATAATCAATTTAACCAACTGTCTAAGCATTACCGATTCCACATTCAATCTTAAATACAATTACAAGTTTCCTCCTTGTCCATTCATAATAAAAATCAATTACCGATTATCATCATCAATCCGGACGATCCGATTAATTCAACATTATAGATAACCATATTCCAAAGGTTTCAAATAATTCCATTATCCGAATTGAACACTTGTTCAATACGTATGAATTCTCAAACTCAAAAGTGAATCATAATCTTATCAAACCCGGAACCATATTCGTATTCCCATACGAATATTGTACCAAAACACATAACTTAGTTCTAGATATGAATATTCCATATTCATATCCAAAACACCAACACCTCTTAAAAATATTCATCAATTCATATAATCCAAGAGTTCCTTAAGAACACAACTTATTCCGAAATCACATTCAAAATCCTCAAACGACATAATCCGATGTGTTCTAACATCTAAACAATCTTCATTCATAATTCAAGATGCATATTATCATATTCGCCAATATACGATTCTCCTAACATCAAGAATTGCAACATTACTACCAAGAACATCGAGAATACTATGATTCCATAATCATAACAACATAATCAAGACATAAACCATCGTATCCTTGAACATATAGTTCGTATAACCTCACGAATTGTAACAACAAAACCATAATCATCTTCATACGAATCATTCATCAATAATAACATCAAAATCCGAATTCAATGAGAGGATTACCCAACATACCTCTTAGAAGATGAAATACACAAGTAATGATTTCCCTTGGTTAACACGGTGCGAAGAAATCAATGAAAGGAAGGAGTCCCGATCCAACCTCCTTCAAAAGTTTGTTCCTAAATCACAACGATATCGATTCAATCACAATTCTATGAAAACATATAGAACTTCCCAAGTTCTACCCATTGAAGCATTTTATCGGATACTTTGAGGGCATGGTCCAATTTAATCGATTAACAGAGAAATTCTCGAATTTGTTCCACAAAACTTCAAGAGTAATGAATGATTCCGAGAATACAACAAAGTTCTATCAACAATCTGATTTAAAATGAACGAAATCGGCCACAACATCATGAAACTCCAAAAATCCCCAAAACCAAGAGTTCAAGTGTTCTTACCTTCGATCCGGGCAAAAGATGATGTTAGACATGAATCAAACTTCCAAAAAGTGTTGCTCTATGATGTTCCCAATCAAAACCATCAATTTCTGATGAAGAATCGCGAAGAAACGAAGAGAAAATGTGAAAATGCCAAGTGACCCATGCCCAGGCCCTTAAATAGCCGAGTCCTGCCGGTCACTTACGGCCGTAACCGGCCATGGCTACCCTACTGTCCAATTTGGCCGACACCTTATGGCCGTTACCGGAACACCCCTTACGTACGTAATAGGCCTTACGGCCGTACCCGGCCACAACCTTATGGCCATAATCGGCCAGTCCTTACGAGTCACTATCGGCCGTAACCGGCCATCCCAGCGAGTCACTGCGACCGTGATCGGCCATCCAGCGAGTCACTGCCGGAAACGTGCGACACTGCAGGTCCTTACGGCCACGACTCGGCCAGCTGCCTCCTAACGTACGTAACACTTATGCCAATGCATACATAATACGTATGTTGACTTGCTACAGTATATGCTCGTATTACGTACGTAATACACCCTGTATAGGATACGTAAATCCATCCGTTGACTCACCTGTCCACATCCGCATCGAAAAACCGTCGACACCGGGCCCCACCTGCCGACCACAGCTCGGTCCTGTCCGATTATCCTTGTTACGTACGTAATGCATTATGCATAACATAAGTAAAACATAGAATTTAGCGTACGTAAGTCCTTGAGCTTAGCGTACGTAATGACCTTCTGTACTTGGCCAAAATCCAACTGTTCTTGTCCGACGTCTCGACATACATAATACAAACATACGGCATACTGAATACAGATACTGGATCCAATAACATTCTCATATGATATACCCGATATCCAAATCAGTTCAATATGATACACCATATTCTCAATATAACTGTCAACCAAAAATGTCAATTACATAAGTATAATTGTCTCGGTTCTCAATTTATTTTATCCATACTGTATAGACACCAAACTATACGATTTATCTCAAATAAAATATCGCAAAAAATTTATACTGAAAATCCGGGTATTACATACTACCCCCTTAAAATAAGTTTCGTCCTCGAAACTTGCGACCTGTGACCAACAACAGATCAATCCAAAATTTCCAACTCATCACAAAAACAATCAAGCGTCACCACAAGCGAATAACCAAACCAATATACTTACAGGTGCGTGAAGCCGATGATCTCCCGTGATAGTAGCACACGACTCTCATACGAAGTCTCAACACAATACCAACACACACCAATATCACAAATAGCAATTTGAAAATATCTCAAATTTTGGAATCTCCAAAAATCGGTTTGACTCAAAAGTCAGAAAAATCATTTTCAAAACTCACGCCACTACCGTACCGGTAGAGCCACATAACACACATGCCTGGGTTTCACAAAACGCAAGCTCCGATACCATCTTCTGTAATGCCCCCAAAATCATCCGAGGATATTACAGCGCCGTGGGTCCCACGCCGGAACCCACCAAGTTAAAAACCATTTAAAAAACATTTAAAAAACGCCAAAAGGCCGATGACGGTAATATTTTAAATACTCAAATATTTCAAAAGCATAGTTCTCAAATACCGTCATCAAATGTTGTTTGAAAATACAAGGCGAAATCCCAAATCTCGACAGTTTCAAAATGTCCGCTAAGCCACCACTTAAACGTAATGACAAAATAGTTTAGGAAAAAGGGTTTAACGAAATAATCCAAGTTTACGAAATACAAAAAAAGGCCATTTTGAAATATACATAAGTTGGTAAAAATACCGAAAAGCCATTTTAAAATACACACGCAGTGGAGAAAAACGCAATTCAAAATACACATTTGCAGCGGAAATAAAACAACCAGAAAAGAATACTCAATTCTCCGAAAACATGCCACAACCAGTATCACCCGGGAAGCTCACCCCTTTACGATCGATACTAGCTCGATCTCCAAGTACCTAAAAAAATAAAGCCCACAACGGGGTCAGCCACAATACTCAACAATGATATCGATCACATCAACATAAATAATTACATACCAATGTAATAACGAAGTACTACCAATGTAATCTTACCATCATAACCTTACCATCCCATAACAATCCATAACAGATCAATCCTTACCATAATCCACATTTCGCATTCTCAAATGACGAAATGAACTCAACCACAACCAACTGTACTGTATTCAAATAATATCAAAAATCCTCAAAATATCATCATAACTAATAAGCATGAAATAATTCATCCGTGCCAAATCCTGTCCGTCGGATTGCACAATCAAATCTCAACCTGGATAGACCAATAGCATACAACATATATGTAGATCAACTACCACAAAACAATGAATACAAATTCTGAAACATCGACTTACAGTCCGAATGCTCATACGATCAATAACAATGATCAACCAATACATCACTGAGAATTTCATCGACATGATAACTCCAATACGACCAACAAAGGATCAACGATAACCGAGAGTACCTCAACATGGTATACTCCGACACGATCAACAAGGGATCAACAATAACCGAGAATACCATCAACAAGGTAAACTCCAAATGATAAACAATAATGGATCTCAAATAAATAACTCCGACCATCGAACATGTAACACCCCCAAATCCTATTGGGTTATTACAGTGCCGTGGACCCCACACCAGGAGATCCACCAGGCTAACACGACCAAAAATACAACTAACTGACCAAAAGGGGAATCACATGTAATATCCGGAATTTCTACTACAGCTGTTTGATATTATTTTATCCGAGTTATATTGTACAGCTTGGAATCTGTACAGTAGGGATAAAATAAATAAAGGACTGAGATGTCAGTATCGGTATAATTGTCGTATCTGGTCGACAGTTACATTTGAGGATATCGTGTATCAGGTTATCGTACTTTCGATATAGAGTATATCGTATAAGAATATTATTGGATTCAGTGTTTGTGTTTAGTGTGTCTTATGTTCGTTTTTGGTACGTCAAGATGTTGGACAGAAATTGCGGGAAATGGCTAAGTGTTCATTAGCGCACGCTACTGGGTACAGGTAGCGCACGCTACGAAGTATTGATAGCGTACGCTAAGAGGTTCGGTTACGTACGCTAAGAAGGACCCCTAACGTACGTAACGACTTGCTGGGTTAGTTCCGTAAGGTGGCCGACAGGTAGCCCAGGTTGATTTTTATATTCAGTTAGCGCACGCTAACGTATGTTGGTTAGCGCACGCTAACATCAGATCGCCAATAATGGAATCTTAGCTTTCGGCGGGTGGACCCGGCCACTTACGACGCGTGTCCAGATAAGGTCAGCGGGTGTTTGTCATGTAGGGCTAGCGCACGCTAAACTGTATGGTTAGCGCACGCTAATTCCAGATCGGTCAAAGGAATCCCGATAATTGCGGATGCTTTCGGCATGTGGGGGCACGAGTGGTAGGTGTGTACTGTAGCAAGTCAACTTCGGATAACGCACGCTAAGGTAAATGACTTGCGTACGCTAAGCAGGATGTTTTACGTACGTTAATGCATGGGCATTACGTACGTAAGCTAGTTTACGAAGCGAGGCAGTAGCCTCTGGGCTTCGATAGCGCACGCTAACAAAGTCAGTTAGCGCACGCTAAGGCGGTAGCGCACGCTAAACATGAGATGATAGCGCACGCTAATAATGAATATTATAAAAGGGGACAGAAGGTTGCTGAGAAGCATTTCATCATTTTCTTCTTTCAGTCGAGAGAGAGAGAGAGAGAGAGTTGGGATATATTTGAGGTTCCCAAACAATGTATAATGATAATCTTTAACAACATTAGATTGAGAGCTTGGATTCAAGCCTTGTCCTTCAAGTTGTTCATGATTCTTTGGATGGAGTTCTAGTGTTCTTCTTTTTGGTTCATCTAAACCAGGTAATCTTCGTATTCCTTCGTTAGTGGTTCGTTTTTCTTGGATGATTTCATGCAAGGAGCATGTTGGATAATCATATGATGATGTTATATGAGATTCAATGGAATTTTGATAAGAGTTTCGGATGTTAGTTAAGATTCTTCATACCATAAGGATGTTGATTCATTTAACCCAATCTAAGAAGGATTTCTGAATCTTGGTAATTATATTGGTCGATTTAGATGAGATGAATAATGATACTAGGTTGAATTCCAGATTTAGCATGATACGATCCTTGTTATCGAGTAAGTTTGATTGTTGATGTTGTTATTGATATGTGGACATTGACATGATCATTGTGATAATTATGGGGTCGTTTATCTTCAAGAGATATGGAGATTTATGTCTCCCTTCATTCGGATTCGTAGTCGCAAGATGTGAGTCGATCTTTGGAATGCATGTAACTGCACGTCATTAGCGCACGCTAAGCCTACTGGCTAGCGCACGCTATCGGGAACAACTTAGCGCACGCTACGGTAAGAGATTAACGTGCGCTAAGTCAACAGGCAGGGTAATATATTCTGTTTCGGTTATGAATTTGTGATGGTTTGATTTGGTTTGTTCTGACTGCCTTTATTCGAGGTTGTGTTGAACCGTTGAGTTCGATTGGTTAGTTTTGTCGGTTGTTGATTGTTATCGGATGTATGTTATTTGATTACTTCGATAGGTTGAGATTATTGATCGTCGATTATAACCGGATGTTGTGGTCGTGTTCGAGCGTGTTCGTGAATTGCATGGTCAGGGCCGAGGAGCTCGTAGACGAAGGCATTGTGACTGGTAGCGGCTTCATCATCATCGTATCGGTATCGAGGCAAGTTATTACTTGCTCAGTTATAATATTTAATGAATGGTTTCAGTTTCATTTCGTTTATAATGCATATAGCGATGATTATTATTGTGAACTCTGGGTATTCGGATCGCATATCGTTCCTTCGATTCTGGGAGGTAAATCATAATGTATATGCTTTATCTCAGTTATTGGTAACTTCGAGTATCGAGGTTGCATTATGGTAAAGACGAGGATATGAGTATCTATAGTTCATTGTACGTTTGGATCGCCGAGCATTGAGGATAATCGTCGGTGATGATTGGACATCGAGGTTGCTCCCGAAGGACTCGGGGCAAGTATTCCATATTGATTATGGTTTAATGTTATTTATTTTGGTCTCGTACATTTTCTTTCATGTTGTTGAACATGAAGTCGTCCTAGTAAATTGTCATGTTGTCGTGCATGTTATGTTGTTCATGTTGATGAATGTGTTGATTTGCATATGTGTATGCATATTGTGTTGTTTATGTTGTGTAAATAATCCGATGGGATTATGAGGATCTATGCTGAGGGCGCTGGATCGAATGTCCATCATGCGTTGGTTCGACGGGATCATCATGAGGATCTATGCTGAGGGCGCTGGATCATTGGACAGGTTTTCCACCATGCGTTGGTTCGACGGGATCATCATGGGGATCTATGTTGAGGGCGCCGGATCGTTGGATTACCAGTATTGTGTTGATGGAATCTTGTGAATTCGCATCATTGATTTTATCATGTGTTGTTGTTCATATGTGTATTGTTGGTTATCCACCTTATGATGATCTGATAGGATCATCAAGGGGATCTATGCTGAGGGCGCTGGATCGTCGGATTTCCATTGAGTATACATGATTGTTATTGTTGTGATCATATTGACGCGGTCATATGAGTATGCATTTGTAGGTCTTGTGTTAGGACCGTGTCCGTATTGCATTGTTATGATCTCAGATTAGACTGATATGATTGTCGTGGCACTTCATATCTCAAGGTATGTCCCGTATTTTCCTTTGGTATTTGTCCTTGATGGACAATCGGTTATCGTCTTGGGATTTGATGATATTATTCGATGGATCGTATTGGTCAGAAATGGTATATTTCCGTATCGTGAGTTGGTTATGATAGTTTGAGAATCTTGAGTATTGTTTGAGGTACAATACAGATATTATGTTCGAGTTTATTGGTTAATCGAGTACAGGATGTGAAATGTGATAATGGTTATTCTGATGAGAATTACTTGAGTAAGTAAAGTTATGGCGGTAAGATTACGTTGGTCGTATTCTTATTTTGTATTCTCATTGGTATGTAATTATTAATGTGATGTGACGGTTTTCATTGTTGGATATTATGGCTGACCCCGTCGTGGGATTTATTTTTAGGTTCTTGGAGTATCGAGCTTGTATCGGTCGTGAAGAGATGAGCTTCCCGGAGGATACTGGCTATGACATGTTTTGTGTATTGAGTTTCTTGATTGGTTCACGTGTTCCGCTGCTAGAGTATCTTTATGGTTGGTCTTTTTCCGCTGCGTGAGTATTCTGAAATGCTCTTTTGGTATCTGGTAACTGAGGTTACTTTGGAAATCATTTTCTAAACTTTTGAGTGTCGGCAGTTTGGCCTTGCGATTTCAAATGAGTTTTTACGATGGTTTTCGATAAATGGATTTTATAAGTCTTTGTGAATTTTTAAAGATAGTACCGTCGTTGGTCTCATGGCCATTTGTTAATGTTTGCGAAAATTCTTTTAGCCTTGTGGGTTCCATCTCGGGGCCCACGGCGCTGTAATATTTCCGGTTAAATCTGGGGGTGTTACAGAATATGGTATCGGAGCTTAGGTTGAGAAAACCTAGGCATTTGGGTCGAGTTGGGTCGTGTTTTTGTTGCGTCATTCGAGTTGTCGATTGACAAATGTTAGAGACGTTAGTCTTTGTTGTTCACTCAGGCTTGTGCGTTATTGGATTTGCCAGTATCGTACTGGGCTTGTTATAACTTTTCCAAATGATGTTAACGAGATTCTCTGGAATGAGATGTATTGTGTTCTTGAGTCGAACGATTTGGCAACGTGTGTTTTGAAAATATCCATGTCGAGTATTTTCTAGAGTCGAGACATGTGCCGATATCACGGGAATCGTCGGCTTCACGATCCGTAAGTATTTGGATTTTGAATTTCATTGAGATTTATTGCCGTCTAAGTTGATATGTTTTGAGATTCGGCAGATATCATGCGTTACGGTATGAGATGCAGTGGGACAGGATTGATGATCTTGAGAAACTATGATTTTGGAAATCAGTATGTTGGTTAGATTTTGGAACGGAATTGTGCATTTGGGGAGAAATATTGTGCATGGTTGAGAAGAACATGTAGCATGTTAATTCATTTTGAGATATATGAACTGCTTTTGATCATTTGAAAATGATACCTTTCAAAATGAATGTTTTACGGAAAATGATTTTTGGGCCGAGACCCAATCGATTTTGAAATAGTTTTGTAACTCAGGACTTGGAGTCCGAAAAGAGTTTTCTACTTTTTAAACTTCTTGTAATGCGGAACAAGATACGGGCTGAGACCCTAATGTTTCAAAAGAAAGCTTTTCTGTTTTCTAAAACTCCCGAGATTTGTAAAACTCTTTATCAATCGTTTATTTATTTTGTTCCTACCTTTTGAGGTTTTTGGTTCACTTGTTCAAATGGAACTTCTCGGGAAGTCTTTCATTGTGTTTGATTTGTTGATTTGTTTCAATGTTTTGTCATATCATATTTGAGGTGATCCAGGATGGATTAAGGATTGACGTTGCGAGTAGTATGTAGAGAGGAGTTTTTATCAGAGTCTATATATTTGAGATTTTGGAACTCTATCCTGTGGTTTTCTGATGGAATATCAGTGGATATTGATGACGAGCCGAAGTGGTATACAGGAGTATGGATATGCACAAGCATTTGCATAAATTCCATTTATTTAATCGTGTCTATTCGAAAAGAATTTTGATCGAGAACTTGGCACCAGCGAGCCGATTTAATTTTTAAAATTGATTTCGTGGTCTTACGAAAATTTATGTTTTGAGTTTTCAAACTCTTAAAAGAACTTTCGAAAATTGTCTTCGTGACAAGAATATATGATTTCAAACTGGCTTTGGAAATGTGATTGATGTATATACGCATTTAGTGCATCGGGCATATCATATCGAGGGTACAAGGAAAAGAGATTCGAAGTTTAGTATGGTAGATTGGTTATGCAAGGATGATCGGTTGTTTGATCAGATAAGAGAAATATATTGCGTGTTGTAGATTCATGTGCATGATGTAAATTTGGAACTTTGGACTTTGTAAAACAGGGACATACGTGCTATGTGAGTCCATGGGTGCGGTAGTAGCGCAATCTTACCATAGTGATCTTTGAATGATTTCTTTGTAAGTGTAAATTTGGGGATGGTGACCCCATGCTGGTTGTTTTGGATATTGAGTGGTCGTTCCCACTCCTTGTATGAATTGATATGTTCGTCGATTTGCGATTCGTTATTCGTATGCCGAGGGAAATGTTCGCCAGTTGGGTATGTTTATTGAGATCTCATGACGTGATTGATTTGTCGTTTTGAGAATGTTATTCTTTCGTATATACATTTACGTGGTTACGTGTTGATCGTGTTGGAGTTTACCGTGTGAAGGTATTCTCGATTTTCGTTGATCGTTCGTCGGTAATATTGGAGTTTATCACGTTGATGATATTCTCGAGTGTGTTTTGACCTCTGGTTGGTCATATTGGAATTTATCATGTCGATGATAAATTCGGTTGATTGTTGATCATTGTTGGTGATCATCTGAGCGTTCGGATTTTGTGTCGGTGTCTCAGGATTCGTGTCGTTTTGGGTAGTTGTTTCACAGATATATCGGATATTATTCGTTTTATCGGAATTGGAATTTGATCATGTGATCAGGCAAACAGGATTTGTCACGGATAGATTATTTCATCTGACAATGATATAATTTTGTTGAGACTCAAGGAATCGTGATGGTAAGCGTATTGGGACTGTACAGTGAGATCGCTTGCCAGTATCTCAGGAGATCGTCGACCTGCGTATTGTAAGTGTACTCTCTTGGTTATTCAGTAATGATGATGATTGATCGTTGTCGTGATGGCTTGGGATATTTTGGTTGAACGGTATGTTTGTTTTGTTTTTATGACGGATTGCAAGTTTCGAGGACGAAACTTATTTTAAGTGGTGTAGAATGTAATATCCGGAATTTCTACTACAGCTGTTTGATATTATTTTATCCGAGTTATATTGTACAGCGTGGAATCTGTACAGTAGGGATAAAATAAATAAAGGACTGAGATGTCAGTATCGGTATAATTGTCGTATCTGGTCGACAGTTACATTTGAGGATATCGTGTATCAGGTTATCGTACTTTCGATATAGAGTATATCGTATAAGAATATTATTGGATTCAGTGTTTGTGTTCAGTGTGTCTTATGTTCGTTTTTGGTACGTCAAGATGTTGGACAGAAATTGCGGGAAATGGCTAAGTGTTCATTAGCGCACGTTACTGGGTACAGGTAGCGCACGCTACGAAGTATTGATAGCGTACGCTAAGAGGTTCGGTTACGTACGCTAAGAAGGACCCCTAACGTACGTAACGACTTGCTGGGTTAGTTCCGGAAGGTGGCCGACAGGTAGCCCAGGTTGATTTTTATATTCAGTTAGCGCACGCTAACGTATGTTGGTTAGCGCACGCTAACATCAAATCGCCAATAATGGAATCTTAGCTTTCGGCGGGTGGACCCGGCCACTTACGACGCGTGTCCAGATAAGGTCAGCGGGTGTTTGTCATGTAGGGCTAGCGCACGCTAAACCGTATGGTTAGCGCACGCTAATTCCAGATCGGTCAAAGGAATCCCGATAATCGCGGATGCTTTCGGCATGTGGGGGCACGAGTGGTAGGTGTGTACTGTAGCAAGTCAACTTCGGATAGCGCACGCTAAGGTAAATGACTTGCGTACGCTAAGCAGGATGTTTTACGTACGTTAATGCATGGGCATTACGTACGTAAGCTGTTTACGGCGAGGCGAGCCTGCAGCCGATAGCGCACGCTAACAAAGTCAGTTAGCGCACGCTAAGGCGGTAGCGCACGCTAAACATGAGATGATAGCGCACGCTAATAATGAATATTATAAAAGGGGACAGAAGGTTGCTGAGAAGCATTTCATCATTTTCTTCTTTCAGTCGAGAGAGAGAGAGAGAGTTGGGATATATTTGAGGTTCCCAAACAATGTATAATGATAATCTTTAACAACATTAGATTGAGAGCTTGGATTCAAGCCTTGTCCTTCAAGTTGTTCATGATTCTTTGGATGGAGTTCTAGTGTTCTTCTTTTTGGTTCATCTAAACCAGGTAATCTTCGTATTCCTTCGTTAGTGGTTCGTTTTTCTTGGATGATTTCATGCAAGGAGCATGTTGGATAATCATATGATGATGTTATATGAGATTCAATGGAATTTTGATAAGAGTTTCGGATGTTAGTTAAGATTCTTCATACCATAAGGATGTTGATTCATTTAACCCAATCTAAGAAGGATTTCTGAATCTTGGTAATTATATTGGTCGATTTAGATGAGATGAATCATGATACTAGGTTGAATTCCAGATTTAGCATGATACGATCCTTGTTATCGAGTAAGTTTGATTGTTGATGTTGTTATTGATATGTGGACATTGACATGATCATTGTGATAATTATGGGGTCGTTTATTCTCAAGAGATATGGAGATTTATGTCTCCCTTCATTCGGATTCGTAGTCGCAAGATGTGAGTCGATCTTTGGAATGCATGTAACTGCACGTCATTAGCGCACGCTAAGCCTACTGGCTAGCGCACGCTATCGGGAACAACTTAGCGCACGCTACGGTAAGAGATTAACGTGCGCTAAGTCAACAGGCAGGGTAATATATTCTGTTTCGGTTATGAATTTGTGATGGTTTGATTTGGTTTGTTCTGACTGCGTTTATTCGAGGTTGTGTTGAACCGTTGAGTTCGATTGGTTAGTTTTGTCGGTTGTTGATTGTTATCGGATGTATGTTATTTGATTACTTCGATAGGTTGAGATTATTGATCGGCGATTATAACCGGATGTTGTGGTCGTGTTCAAGCGTGTTCGTGAATTGCATGGTCAGGGCCGAGGAGCTCGTAGACGAAGGCATTGTGACTGGTAGCGGCTTCATCATCATCGTATCGGTATCGAGGAAAGTTATTACTTGCTCAGTTATAATATTTAATGAATGGTTTCAGTTTCATTTCGTTTATAATGCATATAGCGATGATTATTATTGTGAACTCTGGGTATTCGGATCGCATATCGTTCCTTCGATTCTGGGAGGTAAATCATAATGTATATGCTTTATCTCAGTTATTGGTAACTTCGAGTATCGAGGTTACATTATGGTAAAGACGAGGATATGAGTATCTATAGTTCATTGTACGTTTGGATCGCCGAGCATTGAGGATAATCGTCGGTGATGATTGGACATCGAGGTTGCTCCCGAAGGACTCGGGGCAAGTATTCCATATTGATTATGGTTTAATGTTATTTATTTTGGTCTCGTACATTTTCTTTCATGTTGTTGAACATGAAGTCGTCCTAGTAAATTGTCATGTTGTCGTGAATGTTATGTTGTTCATGTTGATGAATGTGTTGATTTGCATATGTGTATGCATATTGTGTTGTTTATGTTGTGTAAATAATCCGATGGGATTATGAGGATCTATGCTGAGGGCGCTGGATCGAATGTCCATCATGCGTTGGTTCGACGGGATCATCATGAGGATCTATGCTGAGGGCGCTGGATCATTGGACAGGTTTTCCACCATGCGTTGGTTCGACGGGATCATCATGGGGATCTATGCTGAGGGCGCTGGATCGTTGGATTACCAGTATTGTGTTGATGGAATCTTGTGAATTCGCATCATTGATTTTATCATGTGTTGTTGTTCATATGTGTATTGTTGGTTATCCACCTTATGATGATCGATAGGATCATCAAGGGGATCTATCTTTGAGTATTTGGATCGTCGGATTTCCATTGAGTATACATGATTGTTATTGTTGTGATCATATTGACGCGGTCATATGAGTATGCATTTGTAGGTCTTGTGTTAGGACCGTGTCCGTATTGCATTGTTCTGATCTTGGATTAGACTGATATGATTGTCGTGGCACTTCATATCTCAAGGTATGTCCCGTATTTTCCTTTGGTATTTGTCCTTGATGGACAATCGGTTATCGTCTTGGGATTTGATGATATTATTCGATGGATCGTATTGGTCAGAAATGGTATATTTCCGTATCGTGAGTTGGTTATGATAGTTTGAGAATCTTGAGTATTGTTTGAGGTACAATACAGATATTATGTTCGAGTTTATTGGTTAATCGAGTACAGGATGTGAAATGTGATAATGGTTATTCTGATGAGAATTACTTGAGTAAGTAAAGTTATGGCGGTAAGATTACGTTGGTCGTATATTTATTTTGTATTCTCATTGGTATGTAATTATTAATGTGATGTGACGGTTTTCATTGTTGGATATTATGGCTGACCCCGTCGTGGGATTTATTTTTAGGTTCTTGGAGTATCGAGCTTGTAGCGGTCGTGAAGAGATGAGCTTCCCGAAGGATATTGGCTATGACATGTTTTGTGTATTGAGTTTCTTGATTGGTTCTCGTGTTCCGCTGCTAGAGTATCTTTATGGTTGGTCTTTTTCCGCTGCGTGAGTATTCTGAAATGCTCTTTTGGTATCTGGTAACTGAGGTTACTTTGGCCTTGCGATTTCAAATGAGTTTTTACGATGGTTTTCGATAAATGGATTTTATAAGTCTTTGTGAATTTTTAAAGATAGTACTGTCGTTGGTCTCTTGGGCATTTGTTAATGTTTGCGAAAATTCTTTTAGCCTTGTGGGTTCCATCTCGGGGCCCACGGCGCTGTAATATTTCCGGTTAAATCTGGGGGTGTTACATCACAATCCCTACACTGACATCCAACATAATATTCCGATATGGAATTTCAATGACAACAGTGGGCCTACATGGCCCAAATACAATACAACGACATCCACGAGCCTTGCTCGGATAATACAAAAGGACAATAACTGACAAAACTGGAGTACTCCAACTACCTGACTGACATGAACACCAAAACATCTCGGACTAGTATCGCTTGAATGCCTCGTCGCCACCGTCATGCCCCTGTGTCTCAACTCTCTCCTCGCAAACACCTAAAACATAAAAACATGTTCCGCCCCCACGGGGTCAGTCATCCAGATAATGATTATCAAATACATGTACAACATGATATGCATCCAAAGGGCAGAATGAATAGTATAGTAATGGTAATACGAGATGCTCACAAACCAAAGTAAGAATCGAGCATTCGTGGAATACTATGCCCACGGCATCCGATCAATACCTGCTCAACAGGTTAGAACACAAGTGCCCAACGGCGAATCATCAATACAGAACACAACAATACATCACCCGAAGGTAACCCAAGCCAAACACTGAAATAGATACGAATCACAATGCCCGAAGGCTCCGACAGGAATACCGATACATCACAATGGCCTTAACAGCCGAACAGCCCGAAGCTGTTTATCATCATAATACCCTGAATGTCACTCAGCCGAAGCTGTCAATCACCACAATGGCCCGAAGCCAAAACAGCCCGAAGCTGTACCAATGAGGGCCGAAGCCACGGCACGAAGCCGTATCACAATGAGATCATCCAATGACCGTGACCTGCTGAATTGCAGGTGCTGGGAAACCAACCGCGAGGGTTCAAGTCCCAGACTTACCCATAATGAGATCACCCAGTGACCGTGACCTACTGATCTGTAGGTGCTGGGAAACCAACCGCGAAGGTTCAAGCCCCAAGCTTACCCATAATGAGATCATTAACATGACCGTGACCTACTGAACTGTAGGTGTTGGGAAACCAACCGCGAAGGTTCAAGCCCCAAGCTTACCCATAATGAGATCATTAACATGACCGTGACCTACTGAACTGTAGGTGTTGGGAAACCAACCGCGAAGGTTCAAGCCCCAAGCTTACCCATCGAGCACTAGCCGAGACTAGTCTCCAAAACATAATTAATCACAACAGTAACAATCCCAAGATTACCAAACTCACAAGAATAACAGCATGCTGCCTTGAGTCGGCCAACACGACAACAATAACTCACGGATGGGCTCCATCCACGGCGGTCCCAATTCAAATACCTCGACTGCCTTGGAATGGCCAATCGATCACAACAACTCAACGGATGGAAACTACCCTTGACAGTCCCAATTCAATACATCGATTACCTTTAGAACGGTCAATCGATAACGATGACACAACGGATGGGAATTATCTTCGATAATCCCAATTAAATACGTCGATTGCCTTAGAACGGTCAACCGATAACCAATGATACAACGGATGGGAATTATCTTCGATAATCCCAAATAAATACATCGATTGCCTTAGAACGGTCAACCGATAACCAATGATACAACGGATGGGAATTATCTTCGATAATCCCAATTAAATACATCGATTGCCTTAGAACGGTGAATCGATAACCAATGATACAACGGATGGGAATTATCTTCGATAATCCCAATTAAGTACATCGATTGCCTTAGAACGGTCAACCGATAACCAATGATACAACGGATGGGAATTATCTTCGATAATCCTAAGAAAATACATCGATTACCTTAGAACGGTGAATCGATAACCAATGACACGGTAGAATAGATATCCCGGCGTTCTAAAACGACCACCGAAACAGATATGATAACAAATATATCAAACGCCTTCAATCGGCCAATGCAACATCATAGTAATAGTTCCAATTCGATAATAACGATTCAACGATGCCTCATAACGACATTAGCGTCAACAATAATAATCGATACATCGATACCGCGAACCGGCTATCGGCAACAAGAATCTCAATGCCTTAAACCGGCCGTTAACGAATAACAATCACAACTGGTAAAATCACCGAAGGGTATTGTATCAAACAATCCCCAAATATCAATAAATCACGAAGAGACTATGTCTCGAAATGATACAACACATTCATACACATATATGATAACATTAATCTCATTGACCAGTACAAGTATAAAACTTGCCTCAAAACGAAGGCGAGAAAGTCCTTCCACGATCTACGTCCTGGCACGAAACGACGAACGGCGCCTCCCGACGATCACAAAGACTCGAACAACCTTGAATGAAAACGATTCATTCAAAAATACAAAATCAATAGAAAACAACGACAAGGACAAAGCCCGATTCAAACACGAATCGATCACACCGCACGAACGAATATCATAGTCCTCAACTATGAATTCTAACATTCTCCAACACCTCGATGATCAATTAACATGATCATTACGTTCTTAACACTTGTGAAATCCATTCAACAAGATTCATTTAAGAACAATCATCAAAACAAACATCTCAAAGTGATAATATCACCTATATCATCAAATTGATCCTCCTACAATGATAATATTATCAATATTATCATTATCACCCCAAGAACATCATCAACTCAATAACCATGATGTTTGAAATAAAAATCCTTCATCATAACCTCATGAATTCGGATTAAACCACAAGATTCACTCAACCATTTCCAAATTATGATAATCATCTACTAAATCATCATAAATCCTTACTAAAATGGTTAAAATCTTTCAAGAACACCACCAACAACAATAATCATCTCAAGACTTATGTTAATCATATAACAATCTTAACATAATCCTTCCTAGACATGATTAAAAACCTCCCAACAATCTAAAACATCAAGAACATAATCATACTCAAGCTATACCAACATGTTCTTCATCAAAAGTTTATCAAAACCATGAAGAATCATGATATACTCCATGAATCAAACAATACCCGAAGAAAACAACAACAACAACTCGAAAATCACTTGAAGAACAAGAGATTGAGGGAACTTACCAAAGAAGAACAAGAAGAAGCCTCCAAACACCAAAGGGGCACCAACAAGCTTCCAACTTCAAGCTTCAATCCAAGCTAGGATGATCAAGATCGAGTTGGAAGAGGCTAAACATCAATAACAAGTCCAAACGGACGGTTCTAGGGAGAGAAAAAGTGTTTTGGTTCGTGAGGAAATGAAAGACGAAACCAAGATAAATAGACTGACCAATTCATTACGTACGTTATACACTATGGTTAACGTACGTAAGAGGCATTACGTACGCTATACTAAGACATTAGCGTACGTAATGAAAAATCCAGAACTAACTGGACTAAAATACGAAGGCCTTAACGTACGTAAACAAGAACTTATTACGTACGTTAACAAGACCTACATTACGTACGTAGAGCTCACCTCTTAACGTACGTAAGGTTCCGTTGACTGCAATAGTGAGATCCGATCGGAAGATGCTCGGGACCCACCGGCCGAAAGTGACTACGAGGAAGGTTCCTGTCACCTACCAAGCATTACGTACGTAACCTTACAGGCATAACGTACGTAATACTCAGCCCATAACGTACGTAAGTCTACCCATGTAGCGTACGTTAAGGCTAGTGTACTAAGCCAAAAATCCAAACTCTCCAACCATCATTCAAACGACGAAACTAACCCGACGACAAGTATAATATTTCGATCCCGAAATATTCCAATACAATATACATTGTATCAGTCCAAAACAACAACACTTGTACAATTCCAAATGAATATGTACAACTCAACAGTAACACGAAAAAAAAATTATCCCCGGATATTACATACTCCCCCCCTTAAAAAGATTTTCGTCCCCGAAACTCAGGGTGCAAAAACACGGGGTACGAACTATCCATCAGGATAAGAAAACAACATCTCCAGGAATACTCCTCACTGCGAACCACTTCGCCAGAGTAAACGGGCCAACCCCACGGGTTTCCGCGTCTCCTCTGCCTGAACACGTCGAAAAACAAGGGATAAAATACTCAATCAAGTGCGAGATCAATCGAATCATAACTCCTCCGTCATAGACCAGCCAGGAAGTCGCACCACCCGCAAGACTCGTAACACCGGCGTACACACCCCGCGGGTGCCGCCGATTATACATGTCTACAATCATCGGTGTACACTCCCCAGTTCTCATCGGCATTAAACGCTCAAGCAAACACTGACTCATGCCACAAAAGGAAAATAACAACGCATATGTGGTCCTCGGGACCATATCAACTGCACACCCAAGTCCTCACGACTCGGCGTCTCGGATTGAAATGAACAATTACCCAGATTATTACAAAATCTCGGGTATAACACCAAAAAGGAAGGAAAAACACATCACACGACCTCAAATCTCAAGATTCTCAGATACAATCATTACAAGATAGATCAACCATAAATGGTTCGCAACCACAGATTTCAAAGTACAGACCGAGTCAAACATCAATCCGAAAAATAAAGAAAGAAATTAAGGCTACATCTCAAATGTATCCAAAATCAACATCCTCCAGGTCATCGAACTCCTCGATCTGATCGACTCGAGAAAGATCCAAATCTGAGCTCGCCGCTCCTCCTCGGGTGTCCATACTTCTGACTCCCGAAGCCCGATACGACCCCTTGGATGGAGTACGGACTGAAGCAACAAAATCTCTCGAGGCCCGTGAGCTTCCTTGAGATCTACTGGCATTAGAACCCCTGCAGTATTTCTGAAGGTGTCCCTGCCTCCCACACAGAAAACAAGCAATAGACCGCATCGAGCACCGAGTACTGCGATGTCCTATTGTATCACAGTTAAAGCAAACAACGGTCGAACCTGGCCGCCCGAGAAGAAGATGCTTTCCCAGCACGAGGACGACTAGAAAACGACCTCCTAGACGTCGGAGCCCGATGTCCCTCTGAATGAACCAGCATCCTAGTCCTCTCTTCGGAAGAAACTGAAGGGTTCTTCCAAGCAAGCTCCTTGATCAAAAGCTCTGCTCCAAGAGCCTTCTCGATGAATTCACCAAGTGAATTGCAATTATGGTTGAACAACTGCATCCTCAACTGTGGGTTCAGCCTCTTGCTAAAATACTTGATCTTATCCGCCTCAGTACGGATAACAGATGAAGCAAACTGAAGGAGTCCCTGAAACTTCTCCGCAATAACAATAACACCCTCGTCCTCGACGGATTCGGGGTTCAAAACCTCTGACAACTTGGCTTCACGGAGTGGAGCCGGATAATACCTCTCTAACATGAGAGTCTTAAACTCACTCCAAGCACAATCACGATCGGTGGGTTTTACAGAAAGCCACCAAGAATAAGCGCCTTTACTCAAATAATAAGCCGCTACTGCCACCTTACTCTCTTCCGGACACTGAACCATGTCGAGGAGTTTAGCAAAATGTTCAAGCCAATGAACAATATCAGCTGGTTCCGACGAACCCTCAAAAATAGGTGGCCTCTGACGAGAGATGTCGCCGATAATTTGACTCACTCTCCTGGCCTGTCCATAGAACGGCACCTGGAGTCCCTGCTGCTGTGTACCACGAACCATCGAGGTATGCATGGTTTCCATTATCTGAGTCATCTGGGCCATCATGCCCTTCATAAGCAAGAAAGGGTCGATGTCAGTCAGATCGACTCCTCGAGTATGACATTCCGAAGGGGAACCGGTCGCATAAGTCACATATCCGGCTGAATTCTGATCCATATCGGCACCCGTACACGTATAAACATGAGGTTCTGGGTTTCGGCCTGCTCTGCAGCCTTTACCCCCTCTGCTACGTCCTCGGATTCCTCTTTCCATACTGAAAGAATAACGTTCGATCATGAACAAAGCTCAAATATGCCTCAACGGCCAATCCACAATGCTAAGTCATTAGCCAAACATGAATATACATACTCAACAAATAAACAATCACTTCATATATGCTAATTATAGCCAATACTGGGCTGACACGCTCCAAAGCAATTAATCATGAATGGGTCGTAACACAATGTTACATACAGATTTCAACAAAACATGCATAATCAATGGCATATTGAATGTATGAACATACAAGAGAATCGAGTCCCTACACAGGTCATACGAAGCTTCGAGGTCTTGCGATACTAGTCTTCATCGATGACGACTCGATGAAAGAATGACTCATACAGTCGTTCAACTACCACGACTCACAATGCCTGACTGTCCAGATTGTCATAACCAGACAGTCCACTACTATCGCGTCGGTAGAACCACATAACTCACATATCAGGGTATATCACAACCCAATTCTCTGATACCATCTTCTGTAACACCCCCAAATCCTATTGAGTTATTACAGTGCCGTGGACCCCACACCAGGAGATCCACCAGGCTAACACGACCAAAAATACAACTAACTGACCAAAAGGGGAATCACAATCCCTACACTGACATCCAACATAATATTCCGATATGGAATTTCAATGACAACAGTGGGCCTACATGGCCCAAATACAATACAACGACATCCACGAGCCTTGCTCGGATAATACAAAATGACAATAACTGACAAAACTGGAGTACTCCAACTGCCTGACTGACATGAACACCAAAACATCTCGGACTAGTATCGCTTGAATGCCTCGTCGCCACCGTCATGCCCCTGTGTCTCAACTCTCTCCTCGCAAACACCTAAAACATGAAAACATGTTCCGCCCCCACGGGGTCAGTCATCCAGATAATGATTATCAAATACATGTACAACATGATATGCATCCAAAGGGCAGAATGAATAGTATAGTAATGGTAATACGAGATGCTCACAAACCAAAGTAAGAATCAAGCATTCGTGGAATACTATGCCCACGACATCCGATCAATACCTGCTCAACAGGTTAGAACACCAGTGCTCAACGGCGAATCATCAATACAGAACACAACAATACATCACCCGAAGGTAACCCAAGCCAAACACTGAAATAGATACGAATCACAATGCCCGAAGGCTCCGACAGGAATACCGATACATCACAATGGCCTTAACAGCCGAACAGCCCGATGCTGTTTATCATCATAATACCCTGAATGTCACTCAGCCGAAGCTGTCAATCACCACAATGGCCCGAAGCCAAAACAGCCCGAAGCTGTACCAATGAGGGCCGAAGCCACGGCACGAAGCCGTATCACAATGAGATCATTCAATGACCGTGACCTGCTGAATTGTAGGTGCTGGGAAACCAACCGCGAGGGTTCAAGTCCCAGACTTACCCATAATGAGATCACCCAGTGACCGTGACCTACTGATCTGTAGGTGTTGGGAAACCAACCGCGAAGGTTCAAGCCCCAAGCTTACCCATAATGAGATCATTAACATGACCGTGACCTACTGAATTGTAGGTGTTGGGAAACCAACCGCGAAGGTTCAAGCCCCAAGCTTACCCATAATGAGATCATTAACATGACCGTGACCTACTGAATTGTAGGTGTTGGGAAACCAACCACGAAGGTTCAAGCCCCAAGCTTACCCATCGAGCACTAGCCGAGACTAGTCTCCAAAACATAATTAATCACAACAGTAACAATCCCAAGATTACCAAACTCACAAGAATAACAGCATGCTGCCTTGAGTCGGCCAACACGACAACAATAACTCACGGATGGGCTCCATCCACGGCGGTCCCAATTCAAATACCTCGATTGCCTTGGAATGGCCAATCGATCACAACAACTCAACGGATGGAAACTATCCTTGACAGTCCCAATTCAATACATCGATTACCTTTAGAACGGTCAATCGATAACGATGACACAACGGATGGGAATTATCTTCGATAATCCCAATTAAATACGTCGATTGCCTTAGAACGGTCAACCGATAACCAATGATACAACGGATGGGAATTATCTTCGATAATCCCAAATAAATACATCGATTGCCTTAGAACGGTCAACCGATAACCAATGATACAACGGATGGGAATTATCTTCGATAATCCCAATTAAATACATCGATTGCCTTAGAACGGTGAATCGATAACCAATGATACAACGGATGGGAATTATCTTCGATAATCCCAATTAAATACATCGATTGCCTTAGAACGGTCAACTGATAACCAATGATACACCGGATGGGAATTATCTTCGATAATCCTAATTAAATACATCGATTACCTTAGAACGGTGAATCGATAACCACTGACACGGTAGAATAGATATCCCGGCGTTCTAAACCGACCACCTAAACAGATATGATAACGAATATATCAAACGCCTTCAATCGGCCAATGCAACATCATATTAATAGTTCCAATTCGATAATAACGATTCAACGATGCCTCAGAACGACATTAGCGTCAACAATAATAATCGATACATCGATACCGCGAACCGGCTATCGGCAACAAGAATCTCAATGCCTTAAACCGGCCGTTAACGAATAACAATCACAACTGGTAAAATCACCGAAGGGTATTGTATCAAACAATCCCCAAATATCAATAAATCACGAAGAGACTATGTCTCGAAATGATACAACACATTCATACACATATATGATAACATTAATCTCATTGACCAGTACAAGTATAAAACTTGCCTCAAACCGAAGGCGAGAAAGTCCTTCCACGATCTACGTCCTGGCACGAAACGACGAACGGCGCCTCCCGACGATCACAAACACTCGAACAACCTTGAATGAAAACGATTCATTCAAAAACACAAAATCAATAGAAAACAATGACAAGGACAAAGCCCGATTCAAACACGAATCGATCACACCGCACGAACGAATATCATAGTCCTCAACTATGAATTCTAACATTCTCCAACACCTCGATGATCAATTAACATGATCATTACGTTCTTAACACTTGTGAAATCCATTCAACAAGATTCATTTAAGAACAATCATCAAAACAAACATCTCAAAGTGATAATATCACCTATATCATCAAATTGATCCTCCTACAATGATAATATTATCAATATTATCATTATCACCCCAAGAACATCATCAACTCAATAACCATGATGTTTGAAATAAAAATCCTTCATCATAACCTCATGAATTCGGATTAAACCACAAGATTCACTCAACCATTTCCAAATTATGATAATCATCTACTAAATCATCATAAATCCTTACTAAAATGGTTAAAATCTTTCAAGAACACCACCAACAACAATAATCATCTCAAGACTTATGTTAATCATATAACAATCTTAACATAATCCTTCCTAGACATGATTAAAAACCTCCCAACAATCTAAAACATCAAGAACATAATCATACTCAAGCTATACCAACATGTTCTTCATCAAAAGTTTATCAAAACCATGAAGAATCATGATATACTCCATGAATCAAACAATACCCGAAGAAAACAACAACAACAACTCGAAAATCACTTGAAGAACAAGAGATTGAGGGAACTTACCAAAGAAGAACAAGAAGAAGCCTCCAAACACCAAAGGGGCACCAACAAGCTTCCAACTTCAAGCTTCAATCCAAGCTAGGATGATCAAGATCGAGTTGGAAGAGGCTAAACATCAATAACAAGTCCAAACGGACGGTTCTAGGGAGAGAAAAAGTGTTTTGGTTCGTGAGGAAATGAAAGACGAAACCAAGATAAATAGACTGACCAATTCATTACGTACGTTATACACTATGGTTAACGTACGTAAGAGGCATTACGTACGCTATACTAAGACATTAACGTACGTAATGAAAAATCCAGAACTAACTGGACTAAAATACGAAGGCCTTAACGTACGTAAACAAGAACTTATTACGTACGTTAACAAGACCTACATTACGTACGTAGAGCTCACCTCTTAACGTACGTAAGGGTCCATTGACTGCAACAGTGAGATCCGATCGGAAGATGCTCGGGACCCACCGGCCGAAAGTGACTACGAGGAAGGTTCCTGTCACCTACCAAGCATTACGTACGTAACCTTACAGGCATAACGTACGTAATACTCAGCCCATAACGTACGTAAGTCTACCCATGTAGCGTACGTTAAGGCTAGTGTACTAAGCCAAAAATCCAAACTCTCCAACCATCATTCAAACGACGAAACTAACCCGACGATAAGTATAATATTTCGATCCCGAAATATTCCAATACAATATACATTGTATCAGTCCAAAACAACAACACTTGTACAATTCCAAATGAATATGTACAACTCAACAGTAACACGAAAAAAAAATTATCCCCGGATATTACAGAACATACCCCTCGAGCGTATGAACAACCTGTCGCAAACCGTCAAACATATCCAATCATACATGGACTATGAACAACCAAACAATATGGCTCAAAGATGGACGTCATAGTATGCCCGATCCGGAAATGTGTCCGTGCACATGTCCACCCCGTATACGAAATCCAGGATATACGTGGGACATGTACCTAATTAGCCTCACGAACTATGTCTCGTGTGCACGGTTCAATGTGGAAATATCAACATATAACCATATTGTGCCCAGCTAAAAAATCCTACACAATAACCAATCGAAACGCAGATATGACTCCAGATATGTCACGATGCAACATGATAACGAAACTCAAAGAAACACATATCCAATAAGGATCAAAAGACTCACCGAAGTGAACAATGACAAACTGACAAAGAAAAGTCGACACGACCAATCAATATTCAAAACAACAATCCTGGGATCATCATCCCCAAAGAATGATCAACACGATCTACGATCTCAATACAACCAGTCCTGGGATCAACATCCCTCCACAAAACAATCAATATGAATCCCATCATACGAAACACCAACATACAACATATACAACAATTCACCAGAATAATTATCCTCATAACAGAACAATACTTAAATGACCTCAAAGCCGAAGACCATATCCTTTCCACGAACAAACCATCATCCCGATAATTTACATTTCTAACAACACTGCTATATGAATTATAAATGAAATGAAAGCGAAACCATTCATTAAATATTATAAACTGAACAAGTATAACTTGCCTCGATATCGATACCACGAAGCCATTACCAAAATCCATTGCCTTCTTTTACGAGCTCCTCAGCCCCGACTAAAAGCAATTTATGAACTTTTCAGCCTTAACCGCAACACAACGATCATAATCCACGATCAAATATCTCAGCCTATTGAAGTAACCAATCAACAACAATCCGATAACAATCAATAACCGACATAACTGGACAATCAAACTCAACGGCTCAACAATACCCCGATCATATACAAAACCGAACAATACAACTCAAAGAAATACGAACTCATATCCACGATACAAGCCGCAACTCGATAATTAATAAATAGGAATCAATAAACCCAACGGTTCCACAATATCCCGATTAAATACAAATCCAAAGAACCCAACCAATCAGTCACGAATTCATAACTAAAATACGATTCCACAATCCGAAAATCATATCAATAATCAATTTAACAAATTGTATAAGCATTACCGATTCCACATTCAATCTTAAATACGATTACAAGTTTCCTCCTTGTACATTCATAATAAAAATCAATTACCGATTATCATCATCAATTCGGACGATCCGATTAATTCAACATTATAGATAACCATATTCCAAAGGTTTCAAATAATCCCATTATCCGAATTGAACACTTGTTCAATACGTATGAATTCTCAAACTCAAAAGTGAATCATAATCTTATCAAACCCGGAACCATATTCGTATTCCTATACGAATATTGTACCAAAACACATAACTTAGTTCTAGATATGAATATTCCATATTCATATCCAAAACACCAACACCTCTTAAACATATTCATCAATTCATATAATCCAAGAGTTTCTTAAGAACACAACTTATTCCGAAATCACATTCAAAATCCTCAAACGACATAATCCGATGTGTTCTAACATCTAAACAATCTTCATTCATAATTCAAGATGCATATTATCATATTCGCCAATATACGATTCTCCTAACATCAAGAATTACAACATTACTACCAAGAACATCGAGAATACTATGATTCCATAATCATAACAACATAATCAAGACATAAACCATCGTATCCTTCAACATATAGTATGTATAACCTCACGAATTGTAACAACAAAACCATAATCATCTTCATACGAATCATTCATCAATAATAACATCAAAATCCGAATTCAAGGAGAGGATTACCCAAGATACCTCTTAGAAGATGAAATACACAAGTAATGATTTCCCTTGGTTAACACGGTGCGAAGAAATCGACGAAATGAAGGAGTCCCGATCCAACCTCCTTCAAAAGTTCGTTCCTAAATCACAACAATATCGATTCAATCACAATTCTACGAAAACGTATAGAACTTCCCAAGTTCTACCCATTGAAGCATTTTATCGCATACATTGAGGGCATGGTCCAATTTAATCGATTAACGGAGAAATTCTCGAAATTGTTCCACAAAACTTCAAGAGTAATGAATGATTCCGAGAATACAACAAAGTTCTATCAACAATCTGATTTAAAACGAACGAAATCGGCCACAACATCATGAAACTCCAAAAATCCCCAAAACCAAGAGTTCAAGTGTTCTTACCTTCGATCAGGGCAAAAGATGATGTTAGACATGAATCAAACTTCCAAAAAGTGTTGCTCTATGATGTTCCCAATCAAAACCATCAATTTATGATGAAGGATCGTGAAGAAACAAAGAGAAAATGTGAAAATGCCAAGTGACCCGTGCCCAGGCCCTTAAATAGCCGAGTCCTGCCGGTCACTTACGGTCGTAACCTGCCATGGCTTACGGACGTAACCGGCCATGGCCACCCTACTGTCCAATTTGGCCGACACTCTTACGGCTGTAACTGGAACACCCCTTACGTTCGTAATAGGCCTTACGGCCGTACCCGGCCACAACCTTACGGCCGTAATCGGCCAGTCCTTGCGAATCACTATCGACCGTAACCGGTCATCCCAGCGAGTCACTGCCGACCATGATCGGCCATCCAGCGAGCCACTGCCGGAACATGTGCTGCACTGCAGGTCCTTACGGCCACGACTCGGCCAGCTGCCTCCTAACGTACGTAACACTTAAGCCAATGCGCACGTAATATGTACGTTAACTTGCTACAGTATATGCTAGTATTACATACGTAATACACCCTATATAGTGTACGTAAATCCATCAATTGACTCACTTGTCCACATCCACGTCGAAAAACTGTCGACACCGGGCCCCACCTGCCGACCACAGCTCGGTCCTGTCCGATTCTCCTTATTACGTGCGTAATGCCTTATGCATAACGTACGTAAAACATAGAATTTAGCGTACGTAAGTCCTTGAGCTTAGCGTACGTAATGGCCTTCTGTACTTGGCCAAAATCCAATTGTTCCTGTCCGACGTCTCGACATACATAATACAAAAATACAGCATACTGAATACAGATACTAGATCTAATAACATTCTCATATGATAAACCCGATATCCAAATCAGTTCAATCTGATACACCATATTTTCAATATAACTGTCAATCAAAAATGTCAATTACACAAGTATAACTATCTCGGTTCTCAATTTATTTTATCCATACTATATAGACACCAAACTATACGATTTATCTCAGATAAAAAAACGCGAAAAATTTATACTGAAAATCCGGGTATTACAGTATAAGTGTAAGAAATAGGAATACATTCTATCCTTACATCCATCAAACATCTATGGTCCAGATTAAATAAAAATTGGTGCTGACATCATCATTTATTCATCCGTTTTTTTTTCATGGAGGGTAATTGTGAAATGTAGATTTATTCTCACTCCTTTGTGTTCAACTTCTCCATTTTTCAGGGATACTCAATTTAATTCCAAAATTAATATGTATTAGGCTTCTGAACTACCACTACTGATTTCTCGCTCCCCCATTTGTGTCTTCTCATTTTCTTCTCTGAATTTCTCGCTCCCATTTGTGCCGCCATCGCCGATATAGTAGGGGAAGCCCCCGTTTCCGCTGTTATAATGCACCCAGCCACCACCGCCGCCATTCAAGAATTTCAGCCGCCGCCGCTTCTCTTATAGGGCACTCCGTGGCTGCTGAAATAGGTGAAGCCGCCGCCACTGTAGTAGGGCACCCCATTGCAGTCCATCCTCTATGCCAACTAAACGTCGTTGTTCAGCCATGGAAGACACAACTCCGAGCAAGAATAATGTTAAATTTGTCGCTTTTCGTTTTTGGGTTGGTCATATAATTATTAATTTGAACAATTCTTGTCAAATTTGTCGTTTTCCGGTTGTGGGTTGGTTTGTTTGCCTCTATTTGTTTAAGAGAAATGATAGTGCAACACCCTGGAGTACACCCCCAAATACGCCCGTACTTTACAGGGGTTTTACTGCGTGCTTTACTATTAATTTTATTATAATATTATTGTGACTATTTTATCTGTAAAGCATGTGGTACAATCCCCATAAAGTACGGGTGTGTATGGGGGTGTGGTCTGGGGTGTTGCTGTATCGATTCTTTTTGTTTAATGTGGAAGTATTATTTTTCGATTTTGCGTTGACTCGGACACTATTCTAAAGTTTAACACATTCTTGTGAGTAGTTAGCACAATTTTTGTAATTAGTCTACATAATTGTTCCGTTTCTCTCCTAGCTATTTCCTCTGATGTTAAACCCTCTTGGAGAAAGTAGATGTATGAGCATGAAGTCTCACTTGAAAAGCAAATTTAGGCTTCACTAGATATGAGGTGCTAGATTCGGTTATGCTTGACGCAATAAAATTTCAGTGCACATGCCGGAAACAAATTCAAATAGTTACTTTCCATTTATTTTTCGTTTGAGACGGTGTGGAGAGGGGCATTGACGAATTGTTCATAGAGAATACGAGTTAGTGAACAGCTACCCTGATGTATTTGTTTCAGCACCTTTATGTGATGGTTTCTGCACATATTGAAGAACATTTTAGCACCTTTGATAATATTGTTGTGCTAATTATTTTGATGTGATTTGTGTGATAGTTAGCACTTAAATTTGTAAAATTTTGCGTTGTTAATATTCTAATAGTATAATTGTTAATATCTATAATAGTTAATATAAATAGTATTTATGTTAATATTCTAATAGTATAATTGTGCCGTGAATGGTACTTCTGTTAGAACTTTTCATAGGTATTGCTTGCACATGTAGTTATTGAATCTAATAGTATAATTGAGTAGTGAAATCTTGATCCGATTTTGGCAATGGCGATATATGTTGTTTTGTGCGTTGCAAGTCTGCTTTGTGGTTCGGGGGAATAACTTTGTACTATATAATGTATGATAAAAGTAGCTGTGTTTGAGTGATGGTGGATAAGTATTCTGTTTATGTGGTGGTCTCTTCTATTTGAAGAAATTGGTTGTTGATACAGCTTGGGAAAGTCATTTCTTTTACAATTCCATACCAATTTTGGCAGTGTTCCTCGAGTCTCATTCCTATTCCCGATGCTTTTGGTGACTTTTTTGAGATTCGAATCGGGAGACGGCGCTGAAATAAGTGACGCCTTTGTAGTGGCGCTGAACTAGGGCTCACGGATATGCCGTTGCAGCGCCTCCTACTAATCGTCGTTGTTCAATTATGGAAGATGCAACTTCGATCAAGAAGCAAGGTGGCCACAGAGTAGTTAGCATAATTATTCCATGTTCACAGATATGATACTTTTAAACAGCATTATGTTTGTTTTCAGCACCTGCGGGTGAATGTTTCTGCACATTTAAGACAACTTTTATGCACGTTTGTTATTATTGTTTTGCTAATCAGTGTGATGTGATTTAGTAGTTAGCACTGTTAATACAGTGCGTTAGTTAGCATTGTTAGAACTTTGTTTTAACATTGTTGATGCATTGCTTTAGCACTGGATGTTTTGAAGCTGCTTTAACAATAATTTATTGCACAATGTGGCCCTTTTATATATTTTACTTGTATTACTATGAAGATTAGTTGTTATAGATTGTATTTCTATTAATATTTTTATAGTAGGGTTTAGCACTAAATGTTATTTATGTTAGCACATTTAATAGGTAATACTAGCCTATATGGTATGTAATGCTTGCCTAGCAGTTATGGGATTTACAAATGCAGTGCTACTATATACCATCTTTATAGTTCTTTTATCTATGCTTATTGTATTTATTGTATTTTTTTAGTAAATGACGCAAAAATCATTTTGTACCTATATTTAAAAACGAGTATGATTATTTATCTTCCAAAAAAAATAAAGCACTACATATTGTATCAAAATTGACTGCATTGTACACAATAAAGCATAACAAAAAAATCACATAATTGGAACATAATCAGAATTGCACTCTGTTTTCCAATTTGCAGCAAACGCAAAATAAATGATTAGCACAACAGTTCCGATTTTTAAAAATACAAATCAAATAGGAAAAAAGATAATGTTAGTTTTTTAAAAAAATAAAAATAAATACACAAAAATATAAAATATTTGAACGACTAAAAGATATGAAATCCCATATAAAATAGATATTAACCTAAAAATATGAAATCCCATGAATATAGGAACTTTCCATGATTGTAGGAACTTCCCATAAGTGAAATTAGTCAAATTACATTGGTACCCCAATAATTAAATTCGTTAGCACTCCTAGTTTCCCGTGTTAGCACACCATAACGAAATTGCACATATATTTAGTGTCATGATGAAACAAAAGCTCTAATTGATTATGATTAATCTAGAATGAAATAGCACATGTTTTCTTAATAAACATATGAAATTCCCATATTAAACACATATTATCTTCACATTTGAAACATATGGAGTACAGAAATATCAAACCAGAGATATCGAATAGAGTATTCTCACAAAACATTATACATATTAATTGCAAAAATTCATTTGCAATATATAAACCAAACTAAAGCAAATAGTTACACTCCATTAATATAATCAACATCAAATTGACCATATCTTATGCAATCGATCAAACCTTTTTCTCTTCAACCCTTTTTGCTTAGGATCTGTTGTATCGAAATTGTTGTCGCTTAAGTTGATTTCCAATATATTTCCTGCGGATTTCCTCCACGCCATTTTGTATGGATCTACATTTAATAAAAAAGTAGTCATGATAATATAGTTGAAGTAGTAATACATACTAACACACTATTTTCCTAGTGATTTTGGATCAATCCAAGGTGTTTAATAAATACAAACAGTTGTAATATCCCACAAAGTACTCCATATTATCCTACCAAGTAGTACTCATGCCATCAAGATAAGACCTCATGATTATCAGAGAAATGCCTATACTGTGTCTACATAGATGAGTCAACTAAATTTAGTTCAAACAGGCTATTGGGCTCAGCTTATTATAAACAGCCCATCATATTGTTATTGAGCCAAAGTTCTCCATATTATCCAATGCAAACAAACAGGTCATTGCTTCATATGCACACAGACCCTCCCTCAAATTTCCTCATATTCAACATATTTTATCCATTTAAAATTGGTTTAAAAGTGACTAAGACGCAACCAAAATTTTCAAAAAAACTAGTTAGAAGTAGGCATCTTCTCCTGAAACCTAGGAAATTTTCCAGTGGTTCATGTAATATCCGGTATTCTCGTTTTTTGTTATCTTGAATTGTTTGTATTTTGACGTCGGACATTTTCTTGTTGGTAAGAATCAGAGTGATTTCTATCGTGATACTCTATTTGTTGTCAAGTGCGTTTGTTTGATTAAATGTGTGCATGTGATGTGGTATGTGAGGTGCCGTTAATTGCTCGTTATTGTTTTGAATCATAGCCAGTGGCGTTGTGTTGGTCGTCGTGGAAAGTGTTTTCACGCCGTATATTCCTTTGCATTGCTTGTAACGTTTCGCCGATGGGCGAAAGTTACGCGTTTCTTGTGTATCTCGTTGAGTTTTCCTGGTGGGATATTGCTTCTCCCTACTTATTTTAAGTTTCGGGATGAAACTTCTTTTAAGGAGGGTAGTATGTAATATCCGCAATTTCGATTTCTGGTAATTTTTCTTTTTGGCGGAAGTCCATCTTAGCAACTCTATTATGACCGTTTCGTCATTCCGAGAATGATTAATTCTGCACTTTTTGTCATCCGAGTTCGTTTCGGTATCGTTTTGTTGAGTTCCGTGTTCTTAAACGGCTTTTCCGCACTTGAGTTCGATTCTTGCAAATCTCGTCTGAAACTGTTGTTTTGAGTTTTTCATAAGTTCATTTAATGTTATTATTCATGTTGAGAGCTTTAGATTAGTGTTTCGATCGTGTATCGTGTATTTCGGACATTTTGGGCCATTTTCGTAATTTCCCAAAGTTTGGGGCAATTACTTTCATTGTCGAATTTTGAGCCCTCGGGTGGTCGGAATCGTTTGTTATCTTAGCGCTTAGATTCGTCTTTGCCAGCACTTCGTAACCATATCTTCGGTTTGTATTCAGGTCTGGGTTTCGGGGTTGTCCGGACTGTCGGATCGACCGAGTCCCGACTGCAAGACGTGGCCGAGTCACGGCCGCAATGGGCCGGAAGTTACGGCCACAAGGCACATTACGTCGTAAGCCTGGCGTGCGTCGTAACACTTCCAGCGATTTTGGCGAAAATTCGGCCATGGCGATTCTGAGTAAGCCATGGCCGATTACGTACGTAAGGCGGCGATGTTTGCCTATATAAAACAAGACGGGTTTGCACCCATTTTTCTAACTTCGTTCTTCCTCTTACACAGCTGGAGTCTTGGTGGGCATGGAGGCATGTTGTCAGGCTATAAATCCATGAAGTCCCGGTGTTTATATCATTGATTAGTCATCCTATAACATTCGTTGATCGAGCGAATCAGGTCAGATTTCCTAAAAATCGTAGTTTGAGAAAATTGGGGGTTTTGTTGTTTTTGTCCTATTTAACCGTAATAACTTAGGTTTGTGATGGATTGATGATTATTTAGATATATTCTATCATTTCGATTATTATTCCATGGTTGGATTGTATAGATTCGTCGTTTTAGTCGAGTTCTTAATCGACGTCTTGAAGGTGTCCGATAAAAGGTCTTAGAGGGGGATTCGGGCGTTATGCGATTATTATTCATCATACAATTGTTGATTTATTGTTGATATGACTTAGGGACAAAATCCTTGTGAAGAACTCGAGTCGGAGCCCTCCCATTCGTTGTCTTCTTCGTGGTCCGAGCTTCCCGGTCGAACCGTGTTCTTCGAAGTGTTCGGTAGCGGTTATTGAGGCAAGTATCTTGCTATATGATTTGTGTCTTGTGGATAGAAACTTCGTGGTAGGTTTGTGATGAATTGTTTTGCCTTCGTGAACATGCTTCGTATAATTTGATAAGTGTGAACAATTGATGGTAGTGATGATGTTTCTCACTTGGTTCATGTTGTGCGTGATTGGTCATGGTTGAATTATCGTGATGATCATGACATTTGTGTCGGTTTGATTACATATTTGAATATGTATTACGATGTATTGTTGATTGGTTTGACTTATTGATAACTATGTGTGTTACTTGCTGTGATGTGTTGAGTTGATCAATATGAGTTGCGTCGTAATAATGTGTGTTCCAAGTAAGGTCTGACGAGGCCTCTGGAGTTCGGTACATAATGTGTACGAACAAGATGTGTATTCCAGGTAGGGTTCGTCGAGGCATTTGGAGTTCGGTACATGATGTGTACGAACGATGTATGTCATCCAGGTAGGGTCCGTCAAGGCCTCTGGAGTTCGGTACATGACGTGTACGAACAATGTGTGTGGTCCGGGTAGGGTCCGTCGAGGCCTCCGGAGTTCGGTACATGATGTGTACGAATAGTGATCGTATGACAGTGATTGTTGGGATAACGTTTTATAACATGGGTCACGGACTCATGATGATATCTTAACTAGTGTATTTTGAAATGAGAATCGGGCTGAGGCCGTAGCATTTTCGAAAAGGTTTTGTAAATCGGGACTTGAGGTCCAAAAGAATTTCTACTTTAAAAATCCCCGAGCTAATGAGTTCCTTTTCAAATATTGCTTGCTGGAATCCGAAATTCTAGAACTTCTCGGGAATATTTTGATAGTTGATTTCCGTGGTGAATTCGTGGTTGCTATTTACTTGATGCATTTCATATCTTATTATACTTGCACTAGTGAAACAGTGGAGTTTTACTAACTCCCGAGTAATCGGGGGTGGATGTCTGTTTTGCGTCCAGGTACATGCAGAGCAGTCACAGGATTGGCATAGGAGGATGACGAGCTGCGATACTAATCAAGAGATGAGAGTTGTTTTGATTTTCGTTGCGTTGTCAGAGTTGATTTCAGTCTTCCGCTGTATTGTGTTTCGACCCCTGTGTGGGTAATGTTGTTTTAGTCAGTTCTGTTGATTGAGTTGTGTGACCTCAGCGGTCTGTGTATTCACGTGTAAGTGACCTTAACAGTCTGTATTATTTTATTGTTTGACCCTGGTCGGGCAAACATTTGGACGTTTTGTAAGGTTTAGCCTGGTAGATCCTCGTGAAAAGGGGTTTACGGCGTGTAATATTCCCATATGGTTTTGGAGGTGTTACATTTATGGTATCAGAGCTTAGGTTGCGGAGACTTAGGCTGTCGGGTCAAGTCAAGTCGTGAATTGTCGAGTATTGTGTAGTTTTGTCATTCGAGTTGTCGGGTGACAAATTGAGTTGTCACAACGTGTTGGATATGTTGTCGAACGAGATTAGTATCATGGGCAACCGTCATCTCTGTGCGGTCTATGGACGTAAGTCTCCTCCTTTATGCGAGGTACCTGTGTATCATAATTTTATCTAAGTGAGTTAATTGGGGTACATGATTTTATTTGCACGGTGTTGCGTAATATAGTTGTATTTAATACTTGTGGCACATAGTATATGTATAAAACTGGGCGTATTGTTGTTTTACCTTTGAACCAACATGTGGGGTGGTATGGGGTGAAAGTTGTAAACCTTGATGGGTTTTAAAAAAGGTATCGACGGTAGAGTTTGTGAGAAAATCCGATGAATGATTTTGTTGTGTGTTTAAACTTGGTGCCACGAGATGCATTTGATTGAATTGGCGACCCTAGTTGCCGTTTGAGCATGTGGTTGTAAATTCGACTATTTTTGGAATGTTGTAATTTTGCCCGCTAAGGGTAGGTTTGAGAATGTTTTCTGAAGGACTTTACGGTTTGAGCATTTTTGTAGAAATCAATTTTTGGAAAATATTTTGGTGGTGCGGCCAAACCACGGTTTGTATGTATTTTAAAATCAGTTAAATTTTGACAAATGAGTCGTGTATTTTCAAATGACACCATCGGATGGTATTTGAAAAATGTGTTTTGATGTACTTCGGATATTGTAAAATATTACCGTCGTTTTTGGTTATGAACTAAAAGATTTTGGAAAACTTTTAGTTTTACAAAACGATTTTGGTTTTCGAAATTTCAAACATTATGTGTTTATGTGTGTTGGGACTAAGTAGTTGCGATAAGTTTGTTACGTTGTAATACTTGTCGGAGAATGTTGCAGTGTTTTCTATATGTCGGAGAGTCGATCCTTAACCTTTGGAGCCGTGTCGGGGCTGCTAGGACAATCCTGCTGTCCTGCAGCTAGTGATTACGGCCGTAAGATGTTTCCCATTACGGCCGTAAGCTCATAGATGTTATGGCCGTAAGCTCATGGATGTTACGGCCGTAAACAACGTGTTGTTACAGCCGTAAGCTTTTGACTGTCGTGGTAATAACCTTGTTGTTATAGTTGTATCCGCGCCCTCTACCAATCAATTGATTTCAGTAGATATAGTTATATGGTCCGCCAGGGACGACTGCGAATATCCTGTATGTCGTTAACGATGATAATAATAATATATGTATTGGCAAGGCCATTTTGAGGATATCGTTTATCGAGAATATTGAAGTTTCAACATGTTGTTTTGTAAATAACTTCAAGCAAAACAGTTTTGATAATGTATTTATGGTTTTGGTTAAAAGACGAGGTATTAAGAATGTTTTCAAAAATTTCATTTCTGCAAAATCTTTCAAACTCACAAAATTTAAAATATTATCATTTGAACAAATACCTCGGGAAAAATTTTATTTTCAAAGAATGTGACAAGTGCCTGATTTCAATGACATGTATGTGGTCTTGACTGTGTTTACTTTGGTAAAAGTCGTGCACCTCTGCTGGTGTAACCGTGCGAATTACTTATGAATTTAAGTCCATTATTGCAGTGTTTCGTGTACTCGTGTGATGATTTGGAGTGAATACTTTATTGTGCTGCTGTTTGTTGCCTATGTTGATTATGTGATATTTGTTTTGTTGTTCTGATCGGTGGCCGTTTAGTATGCTGATAGGTAGAGGTCGAGAGTGTGGTCGTGGTAGAGGTCAGAATCAGGAGCATGAGAGGGCGACTCGCTCGTTGTCGAGCGCCAATGAGCTCAATACAGTTGGTCGAGATGACCAGTCGCGTGAGCAGAGGCAATCAACTAGGGAAAATGCTGAAATTGGCGCCGCCACCATCCTTCGTCTGGTGGTTGACCAGTTGGCACATATGAATCAGGCCATACACCGGTATGGGATCCCAGATGAAGATAATGGAGCTAGTAAGTGGTTACGAGGTGTGATGAGAATGCACCTGCCCCGTTTTGTAGGTTCTTCGGACTCGTTAGGTTGGGAGAACTGGCTCTTACAGTTGGACAGAACATTTGATGCCATATCTTGTCCCGATGAGAGAAGAGTGCATATTGCTCAATACCTACTCGACAGGGAAGCTGCAGACTGGTGGGAGGCCGTAGCGCCTAGTGATCGTACCGCTACTTGGGCTGAATTCAAGACTGCTATGGAGGCCGAGTATTGTCCGCCGCCTGTTAAGGAACATAGAATTGTCGAGTTTTTCTCGGCTATGCCCCGAGATGTGTTGATATCTCAAGCAATAGTCGATTACAATCGACAGCTATGTTACGTTCGAGATCAAGTGCGAAGTGAGATAAATAAGGTTCGTGACTTTGATATGTGTATGAAACCTCAGTGTTGTTACCCAAAATATTATCCGGAGATAGTATTGCTGGAATGATCGAGTAACAAACAAATGCGAGAACACTTCCGTGAGAAAATAGATAACACAAGATTTGCCGGGGTTGTTAATCCCGGGCTTGAATGCTCTCACGAGATGTTATTAATAAATATACTGTCGAGTACAAATATTAATGTTAGAATCTATTACAAGGAGTGTAAAGACTTCTAGTTATCTAGGCTTTAGAGCACGTAGATTGCCGGAAGAACCAGATAGATAAATCTGTGAGTTGTTGCTTGGGATATATGATGAATGTGTATGAATATCACTATGAATGTATAAGTGGTTGCCAAAAGAGTCTTTGATTCTCTCTTTTGTGTGTATTTTGCACTGAATTCACAGTAAATTCGCGTCTCTTTGGCTGCTGCAGTAAGTTCTCTATTTATAGAGGACAAGGTAGTTGGGACCCCTCAGGCGATCGCGGGCGACCGCCGTTTTCTATATTATAATAAGGTGGCCGATCGTCCCGTCACATGGGGCTGTTCCTTTAAAGTCTGGGGCCACTGCTGGTGCCAGCTGTGCGAGCCAATGGGAGGCCAGCACGCGTCCTGGGTAGCTGTCCGGGGAGGACCCACTTTGTACCTTTCGGTGGCCTTGTCGGTAGGTGTGGTAGGTGACAGGCTGGGGTCAAAGATCCTATCTGTCGGCTCCCTTTGAAGATCCGCACGTGGGCCATCGTCCAAGATTCCGTCTTCGACGACTTTGACGGATGCTGGATCCATACGTGGCACGAGACGATCGCCTCTGGCTCGCTCATTAAAGACGATCGTCAGATATCAAAAGACGATCGCTGGGTACCAAAAGACAATCGCCGTATTGTGCCGAACTCTGGGCGTTTGTCCAGAGTATGTCTTCTATGGTTGGCTTCTCTGATCGTGATGCCGATCGCCTATCGAGGCGTATTAATCGCTACACAACAATTGCCCCCAGCTCGCCTCGATGTTGAAAACACGGGGTGAGGTGGCACTGTTGGCGATCGCCAATGTTTAAACGATCAGCCGATCTGAATTCAAATCTGGACGATCTCTTTTCGCGTCGGGAGCAGCGGGAAATGAAGGTGGGCTCTCTAAAAGTGGCAGGGACACGTGTCGCGCCGCTGTTGGGGGAGTCCGACGGTTTGTCAGACTTGTCGGCTGGTGTGCCCTCGAAAAGACGCGTACGCGGGATTCGAGGGCAGCATTTAATGTGTCCCCACGTGACGGTTGCGATCCAGCCCTCGAGATTTCTCCTATTTGCATTTAGACCCCCGCCTCCATCTATAAAAGGGCCAGGGCTTCTTATCCTTCACTCTTTACGCGTCCTTGCATCCATAGCCGAAACTCTGCAAAAATTTCTGGAGCTTCTTGTGCCGATCTTCTTCTTTTCTCTAGGTAAGAAAAATCAATCTTCTATCTCCCTCTTCTTTTTATAATATGTCGGGAGGATCCAAAACCTTTGAGGCCGGAAGTTCTTCAGCCGCCACGGCTTCGCCTGACCGGGAAGAGATTCCCGTTGGAGTCAACATGGAAACGGCCGTTGAGGCCATTCGTGCAGGGATTGCACCCGCAGAACTCGAAGAGCTTTTCAACGAGGCCGCAGTGGCGAAGACGGCGGCGACGGTGGAGCAGGGGGGCTCGCCGGCGGATGAGGACGAACATGAGCGGCTAACCTGGGAATGGCAGAGTGTTTTTGGCCCCGCCTATATGGCTTTTGCCAAGATTATGGAGGGGATCGCCGGACCCTGTCCGGAATTTGACTTCAAAGCCTACTCCGCCGCTCATCCTTATGAACATGTGAAGCGGACGGTTTTTCGGGCCGCCAAGAAAGACCTGAGCCGTTGGAGGGCAAAATATCACATCCCTTCTGACGTTTCTCTGCACGTGCCCTCGGAGAATGAACGTGCCGATCAACCGCCCAAGGATATGGTTGCCGTCAGCGAGATGATTATGGAGGCCGGCCTGCGATTCCCTCTGCCATTCGCCGTCTCCTACTTGTTGATCGCCTGGAATTTGGAGCCGCTCCAACTGACGCCGAACGCTTGGCTACAGGTCATCTGCACGTTGACACTGTTTGGCGGTCACCGGTTGTTCCGCCACCTTATTGCGCTGGAGATGAATTATCTGTTTAAACTGGCCGCGCAGAAAGGGTCGATCGGCGGCAATCATATCCAAGTCCGAATGGGGAGAGTGGTCCTCGGTGTGCCGAACAAGTCCCGAGGCGACCTGGCGAAGTGGTGCTGGGTCGGCGGAGCGTGGCGGTCGGCATCGAGTGACCGGCCGGATGAGGAGTTGGAGATCCCCACCACTTTTCGGGAGAGGAATCCGAGTAAGGATTTTAATTCTCCCCTTGATTGAGCTTGTCTTGGACTGATCTAATTTTGTTTTCTTTTTGCAGGACCTCTCGTTCCAGCGATCGGCGATCTCCCTTTCGATTTCTTGATCGTTTGGGAGCGGATTCGTGCCTTGCCGGATTCCTTTATTGACGTTCGCTCGCTTGGTAACAAAATTCATCGGTTGGGAGCTCGATTGTTTCGCTTCCCTCGTCACTTGAAAGTTCCAGGTATGAGCTTAAGTGGTGCTTCCTTGCTTGACGATCGCCTTCAGGAGGTTGCAGTGTTCAAGTATTTATTTAACTTGTTTGTATTTCTTCTTTGACAGAGGTTCATTTTCCCCGACTTGCCGTGCCACCACCAGAGATTTCCATGTCGAATCCAGGACTCATCGGTCGCCTTCACATGGGTAAGAAGACTGGTCGCGTTCCTGCGAAGACGTCTCGCCTTGCTCCGGTGATGAGGCCTGCTGAGGTGCCGGTCGCCGAGCCGGTGGTTCAGGGAGAGGAACAGCTTCAGCGCCGCAAGAGGCGGAGGTCGGAGGAGTCCCCGCCGATTACTGAGGTGGATGTATCCATTCTTGAGCCTCCGGTTGCTGCGGCTCCTATTTCTGCCATCCCGATGACGGAGCGATCAGGCCCTAGGCCCTCGGCCCTCGGCGCTCGGCTCCCGGTCAACGGGCGGCCCGACGAATAAGGTGGCGATCGCTGAGGCAGAAACCTCTCGGGGCAAGCCTTATTTTGGTCGCGATCCCGAGCTGGTCAACAGGTAAGAAAGGATCAAAATTTTCTTACCTGTTATAATATAGAAAACGGCGGTCGCCCGCGATCGCCTGAGAGGTCCCAACTACCTTGTCCTCTATAAATAGAGAACTCACTGCAGCAGCCAAAGGGACGCGAATTTACTGTGAATTCAGTGCAAAATACACACAAAAGAGAGAATCAAAGACTCTTTTGGCAACCACTTATACATTCATAGTGATATTCATACACATTCATCATATATCCCAAGCAAGAACTCACAGATTTATCTATCTGGTTCTTCCGGCAATCTACGCGCTCTAAAGCCTAGATAACTAGAAGTCTTTACACTCCTTGTAATAGATTCTAACATTAATATTTGTACTCGACAGTATATTTATTAATAACATCTCGTGAGAGCATTCAATCCCGGGATTAACAACCCCGACAAATCTTGTGTTATCTATTTTCTCACGGAAGTGTTCTCGCATTTGTTTGTTACTCGATCATTCCAGCAATACTATCTCCGGATAATATTTTGGGTAAAAACAGTTGGCGCTAGAAGAAGGGGGCATCTAATCCTTCATTTTTATTCCTACCGTCTCGAAGAACACTCACTGTTCTCCGGACATACACTTGAAGAAACACTCACTGTTCCTCAATAGAAAAGCCTTCAGAAAAATGACATCTGCAACGAACTCCAAGAGAGCCACCCTAAGATCTGCCGGAAATCTCATTCCGGCCCGGACCGAATCCCAGCCCACGGCGGAAGGCGACCATGGCGACGCTAGGCTCTCACTCCCGCCCCCGAGGGACGGTTCTAGCCTCTCACTCGATCAGTTCCAGACCACGGAACAGATTGAGGAGGCTATAGCCATCCTCAGGGAGCGACAGAAGGCCAATGGCTCGCCCACCATCACTCCGTCAACCATCCGCCGGGCAAGCAAACGGAAGCTCAAGGGGATCTATGTTGAGAAATCGACAGAAAGCCCCGAGCCACAGGAGAAGGCTCTCGTAAGGCGGGACGATTCCGTCTTCAGCCGCCTGGGGAGCGATCCCTCATGGCGACCCGGGCACTCAGGCCCCAGCCGGGAGACATCGGTATCCGAATCCTTTACCAGGAGTTCGGCATATCCGACTCCCAGGAGACAGGCCGGTCAACGAGCCCCTGCTCGCCCGAGGAAGGAACCCACTGGCAGGGAGCTCGTCATTCACCACGGGGCTAGGGGATCGGTACACGATCGCCTTGGTTCGCGCTCTGAGAGCCAATCGGCGAGCAGTCAGGCGACGGCGATAGCCGCCATACAACGCCAGCTCGACGAGATGAAGGCGCTCCTGGAAAATGGGCGAGGCTCCGGGAGATCAATCATTGGATCAAGCGAACCACTCACGACTCGGTCGAGCTCGCTTGATCCAACCAACGATTAATCCCCCACAAACACCTCTATATGAGGGGAGATCGGATCCGGAAACCCACTTGAGCAAATTCCGGATCTACATGACCGGATGCGGAGCATCAGAAGTGACGAAGTGTCGAATGTTCCCATTAACTCTGGGCGACCTCGCCCACAGGTGGTACATCTCACTACCACCTCGCTCAATAAATAGCTTTGAGAAGCTGGCGAGCGACTTCACGTCGTACTTCGCCGCAAAAGTCGCTCGCCCTGAAGGCCCCCACCGCATGATGAAAATCAAGTAGGGGCAGGACGAGTCAGACGAAGATTACATCGACCGGGTAGACGAGATTGTCCTCACCGGCGAGCCCATCAGCGACGAGCTCACTCTCAACTCAGTCATGAGCGGATTCCACGGACGTTCGCCCATGTTCAGGCACCTCACAAAGGATATCCCCCCAACCTACTCGGTCTTCCGCAGCAAAGCCGCCGATTTCCTGGCCAGGCAGAGGATGCTCTCACTCCGCTTAGACGAGGGACTGTCCGAAGAAGGAAAGGCACCGTCCCATGTCTAGAAGAAGGCGGTCGCCAAGCCCAGAAAGGCGGTCGCCAAGCCGCCTGGCGAGTTCAAAGCCTTCGAGGATGTAGATGTCCACCTTCTCTACAACCTCAACTTATCTCCGGCCCACATCTTCAACACAATCAAGGGTTGCGAGTGGCTTTCCAAACCAAAGTCGATAAGGGACCACGGTCATCTAGACCGTAGCAAATTCTGTGCCTACCATAAGAGTCCTGGCCACAACACCAGCCAATGCCGCGACCTCCTCAGACAGCTCTGGCGACTGTTTGAGGAGGGCAAACTGGACAACTTGGTCACCAAGCTAGAGCCAAGGACGGAAAGGACCGGAGGGCGCGAGCGCCGACAACACGAGAGAACTCCTCCCAATCCGGTCGCCAGAATCGAGCATGAGCCGGAGTACTCTGATGAGTCGGTCCCTCCGATCAACCCTGGCGGTCGGATCAACATGCTTCAAGCAGGAGGTGGAAACCTCGGGGGTCTTTCCCCGGTTTCCACCATGTCAAACAGGAAGCGAAAGGCCGAGCTGAGGGCGTTCGCCGGGGTCCATGTCGTAGTACCTCCGGAGCCGACCATCTCTAAAGATGCACTCATCACCTTTTCCAACAAAGACAGGGAGGGAGTGCAATGCCCCAAAGAGGATGCCTTTGGTGATCTCACTTTGTATCCTTGGGAAGACGGTCGATCGCGTCTTTGGTCGACAATGGGAGTTTCGCAACATCATATTCAAATCCGCCCTAGACCAACTCGGCAACTTAATCAAATTCATCAAGCCGTTCGACACCGTGCTCCAAGGGTTCGGCGACAACACGATCGAGCTACGGGAGGATCAAGCTCTCCGTCGAGCTAATATGCTCTTATGATCCCAAGGTTAGGATTACTAGGAACCTAAGTTTTGTAATCATAGATAGGCCCAGCATCTATAATGGGTTCTTAGGTCGCCCCTTTTTAGAAACCTTTGAGGCGGTCGCTTCGTCTTTCTTTTACTGTATCAAATTCCCCACTGCCGATGGGACGGTCGGTACTGTAAAAGGAGATCAACTAATGGCAAAAAGATGTTTGAGTTACTCCTATGTCGTTACTACTTTCAATACTTCCCATAATATGTGTAACATTGAAGCGATCGACGATCAACCCATGGAGATCGACGAGCCGAGCGCATCATACCAACCCGACTCAGGGGACGCCATCTCGTTTCGGTTAACGGACGACATCGAGCCAAGGATCAGTTTCGAGCCAAGTCTCGACATCGATCCAAAAATCGAGTCCGGAAATCGTTCCAAACGAGAGGCGACCGTCCCCGTCGAAAAATTGGAGAGTATAACGATAGATCCGGATCATCCAGAACGGGAAGTACAGATCGGCGCGAGCATCGACCGCGAACTAAAAGGGGATCTGATCAATTTGCTACGTAAGAACATCGGAGTCTTTGCCTGGTCGCATCAAGATATGGTCGGCATAAGTCCTAAGCACGCTTGCCACTATCTAAAGATCGACCCGGCAATAAAGCCTGTTCACCAAAAACGTAGGAAATTCGGTCCCGAAAAATACGCGGCGCTCGACGTAGAAGTCCAAAAATTACTCAACAACAAATTAATCGGGGTAGCTACAGACGAACCACAATGGGTCGCCAACGCGGTACTCGTCAAGAAGCCGACTAGTTCCTGGAGGTTATGCATCGACTTCACCGACCTCAACGAGGCATGCCCAAAAGATCACTTTCTGATGCCTCATATTGATCACTTGGTCGATAGCACAGCAGGTTGCGAGATGATGTCGTTTATGGATGCCTTTGCCGGATATCATCAAATCCCAATGGCGGAGAAAGACATAAAACACACATCTTTCCACACGGAAAAAGACATATACTTTTGGGCCCGAATGCCGTTCGGCTTGAAAAGCGAGGCAACCTACGGCGACTAGTCAACAGAATGTTCGCCAATCAGATCGGCAAGACCATGGAGGTCTACATTGACGACATCGTGGTCAAAATCCTCAAGAAGGAAGATCACCTCAATGATCTCGCCGAGACGTTCGCCATCCTCGAAAGATTCAACATGAGGCTAAACCCCAAGAAATGCAACTTCGGGGTGGGCTCCGGGAAATTCCTGGGGCACATTGTGAGCCAAAGGGGGATCGAGGCGAACCCCACCTGGATCTGAGCGATCCTTGACATGCAGGAGCCGTGAAACATCAAGCAGGTACAACGCCTTACAGGTTGTCTAGCCGCCCTCAACCGTTTCATATCTCGACTCGGCGATAAAAGCAAGCCTTTCTTCACGACCATCAAGAACAAGAAGTTCGCATGGACGAAGGAAAGTCAGATAGCATTCTCCAAAATAAAGGAATATCTATCTAACCCCCAGATCCTGGCAAAGCCGATCCCCGGTGAGAAACTATTCCTTTACCTGGCAGCCTCGGAGGTCGCGCTAAGTTCCGTTCTGGTGCGAGCGGAGGGACAAGCCCACTTGCCGATCTACTATGTTAGTCAGGCGCTCCACGACGCTGAAACACGCTATACAACATTAGAGAAGATCGCCTACGCCCTTGTCATGAGTGTCCGTAAACTAAGGGCTTATTTCTTCGAACATCAAGTGGAAGTCCTGACAACTCTACCTCTAAGACAAGTTCTACATCGACCAGACACCAACGAGCGACTCCTCAAGTGGTCGCTGGAGATCGCCCAATACGGTATCACTTACGCCCCTCGCAAGGCGATCAAAGGCCAAGCTCTGACTGACTTCATGGTGGAACTGACGTTCCCTCACAGTCCAACCCAGGTCGGTCGACCTGCCTGGAAGTTATATGTGGATGGCTCGGCGACCAATTCGAGAGCAGGGGCATGGATTGTCCTCATCAGTCCCGACGGACAAAGTTTCACTAATGCTGTGCGTTTCAGCTTTCGTGCGACCAATAATGAAGCCAAATACGAAGCCTTGGTAGGCGGGCTCGATCTGGCCCTCGCCCTAGATGTTCGTCGCCTCCATATCTTCATGGACTCCCTTTTGGTCGTGAACCAAGTCAAGGGAGAATATGAGGCGCGTGGCGAACAGATGGTCAAATACCAAGAGCTGGTCGCCGAAATGTGCACGAAATTTGAAGAAGTGCTAATCGAACAAGTCCCGAGAGAGCACAACTCCCAAGCCGATGCCCTTTCCAAACTAGCATCATCGGATGGGGCAGCCGACTTCTCCAATATCCAAATCACAAAGTCAGCAAGGCCGGCGATCGACAGAAGCCTGGTTACCACGGTCGCCATCGCCGAGGAGAACTGGATGACTCCATTCATCAAATACTTAAAGGGCCAGTACGGTCACGGCAGTTGTGTTAAAGCTCGCCAACTCCAGCTTCGTGCGACCAGATATACCCTATTGGACGACCGGCTTTACAAGCGAGCCTTCAGCCTTCCCCTCCTCAAGTGTATTACACCGGAGGAAGGTCGGCTCGTTTTAGCTGAGATCCATGACGGGATTTGTGGAAACCATGCGGGCGGGCGAGCTCTCATCCATAAGACAACCAGACAGGGTTTTTTCTGGCCATCACTTCAGAAGGATGCGATCGCCTATGCCAGATCGTGTCATAGGTGTCAGATAATGGGCCCCAACATTAAGCTATCCCCAGAACAGCTCACCTCCATGTATAGCCCTTGGCCATTTGCGCAATGGGGCATCGACCTTATAGGTCCCTTGCCGACGGCTCCAGGGGGCTGTAAGTTCGCCATCGTAGGGGTCGACTATTTCACCAAATGGGCTGAGGCCGAACCGCTCAACAAAATCGGCCAAGAGCAAGTGATCAAGTTTATATGGAGAAACGTCGTATGCCGATTCGGTCTGCCCCAGGCCATCATCTCCGACAACGGAAAGCAGTTCGATGGCTTAGAAGTCATGCAATTCTGTGAGAAATGGGGAATCAAAAGATTGTTTTCAGCACCCTATCACCCTCAGACGAACGGATAGGTAGAGGCTGTGAACAAGATCCTCAAACACACATGTAAAGCGCGACTCGAATCCAGGCAAGGGCGATGGGCGAGCGAGCTCCCAGATGTTTTGTGGTCCTACTGAACGACGACCCGTAATTCAACCGGCGAAACCCCATTCGCCCTCGCCTTCGGAACAGAAGCGGTGATTCCTTCGGAGATCGCTGTCCTCAGCCATCGAACCGAACAGGAGATAACGACCGACAACGATGTGGCCCGACGAATCGACCTAGACATGCTCGAAGAACGACGGCTGACCTCAGAAATGAAGAACACAATCAACAAAAGGAGAGCCGAGAAGTTCTTCAATTCAAAGGTCAAAGAAAGAAGATTTCAAGTGGGCGATCTCGTCCTCAAGAAGATTCAAACCCACACAGGCGTTTTTGGTCCGAACTGGGAAGGCCCCTTCAGAGTATCCAGATGGCTAACTAAAGGAGCCTACGAACTGGAACATCCTGACGGTACTCCGGATCGATACCCCTGGAACGCCGTGCATCTGAAAAAATACTACCAGTGAAAATTCTGTATTCAATTTCAATGATGTACAAGGAATATAATGAGATTTTTTCTTATCCCATCTATTCTGGCGATCGCCCCACCAGGCATATCGCATACCGCCGACGATCGTTGATCATGACGATCCGAGGTAAAATCAATACAGCCATGGTCCTGGAGGTCGATGGAACCGACAGCTTCGCCCATGCAAGGTTCCTTTGGGCTGAGATCGCCCGCCCTTCGTTTAAATACGAGGCCGGCGTAGCTGAAGGACCCTCCAAAATAATCAGTAGACACGATCGCACATCCTCAAGGTACATCATCTAACGTGGTGAACCCGGACAATGCGACGTACCACTACCCCCGTCTCAACGTACACCGTCGAGGGTCGCCATCTTCATGGCGGACCGAGGTGGAAGCAGAGCTAACAAGCCGCGGACGTGGAGTCGAATAAACCGACGACGCCCCGTGCAAGGACTCCTCCAGACCAAGATCGCCCGCCCTTCGTTTTAACACAAGGCGGGCGTAGCGTAACGGAGGACCCTCACAAAAAGTGAGTCGCGAGATATACAGTATCCCTCGCACACAAAGACACGATTGGGGAGGTCGGTCCATCGAACACCCCAACCGTGCATGATTCTTCAGAATCGGCAAAACTGAAAATAGCTCGCCAGACAAACTAGTTTTTGTTTCCTTACTTACAATAAGTAAACAAAAACAAGGGGGCAGAGATGGGTCGAGCTAATCCCAAATGCGATCGGATAGCAAGGAACCACGCCCGATCGGCTTCGCTCAAACGTACGCAGGACGATCGCCATTATTCAACAATAATTACAAGTAAGAATTCCGATTCAAAACATATCAATACATTCAATACTCTGACAATCGGTCGCATACAAACATTCAAAGGCGATCGTACATAAAAAGACACAGTGCGAACATGGAATATTTCATTCATTATCAAAAGGAGTTCGTACAACATGGAGCCCGAAGGCAATACAAAGAGAGAGCAAAAATTACAAGTTACAAAGGGAAAAACATCTCTCAAGGCCCCGCCGGCTGGTCATCGCCCTCGGGTTGCGGATTGGCTTGGGCCCCCCCATCGGCCTCGGGATGAATGAGTTTACCAGTATACCAACTCAAATCGATCCCAAAGTCGACAAAGTCAAGGATCGGCAGGGAGAACTCCGGGTGCAGAGGGTGCTCGAGGGCATAGGATTTGAAGCTCTCCATCAAGGGACCGATCTCGATCCCTGCCTTTTTGGCGGCTCGAACAGCGTCAGCATAGGCCAAGTAATAAGCGAACTCGCCGACGAGTGCAACGTTGAGGTAGGGATCGGCCTCGATCGCCTTCAACTGCCCCTTAAACTCCATGGCCGTCTTCTCAGCCTCCGCCAGCTCGACCACCTTGGCGGCATTCTCACCCTTGGCCTTCTCCAGATCCTTCTTCCCCGCCTCCAGCTCACCGCTGAGCCGATCCACCGTTGCCTTCAGACCGGCCACCTCCTCCTGCGAAGCCGCATACTTCTGGCGGGTTTCCTTCTCCTGATCACGCGACCGGTCGGCTGCCTCCTTAGAGCGGCTCAGCTCCTGCTTCAATCGGTCAACGTCCTGTTTAGCCCTTTTGGCCGTCTCCGCATACTCCTTCGCCATAGACTGGATCCGGTTGGCAAACTCAATGTTTTTATTCCTGGCGGCCTCGAGGTTGCTATGGAGACGAGCAGTGGAGGGTCGCCCCTCAAAATCCCTAGAGGCTTGGACGACCATCGTCGCCGTCTGGAGAGCCAGGGCAAGGGTCGCCTGCATGGCATCTCCAGATCGACGACGAGCGATCGCATCAAGATCGGTCGTCCAGGCCTTGGGCAGAGAGGTAATAGCCTGCTGGTGTAAGTAGGGACGTCGAGAGATGTTCGCGGAGCTTTGCTCGACAAAAAGTCCAGCACCATAGGAGCGAGGTCCGGGTCGGCAAGACGAACCCTGCAGCACAAACCAAAGAAACCAAGGAGTTAGCCTATACCTTGCTCAGAATGCCTAACTCAGAAAGTATTGTTGTTGTTACCCAAAATATTATCCGGAGATAGTATTGCTGGAATGATCGAGTAACAAACAAATGCGAGAACACTTCCGTGAGAAAATAGATAACACAAGATTTGTCGGGGTTGTTAATCCCGGGCTTGAATGCTCTCACGAGATGTTATTAATAAATATACTGTCGAGTACAAATATTAATGTTAGAATCTATTACAAGGAGTGTAAAGACTTCTAGTTATCTAGGCTTTAGAGCGCGTAGATTGCCGGAAGAACCAGATAGATAAATCTGTGAGTTCTTGCTTGGGATATATGATGAATGTGTATGAATATCACTATGAATGTATAAGTGGTTGCCAAAAGAGTCTTTGATTCTCTCTTTTGTGTGTATTTTGCACTGAATTCACAGTAAATTCGCGTCCCTTTGGCTGCTGCAGTGAGTTCTCTATTTATAGAGGACAAGGTAGTTGGGACCCTTCAGGCGATCGCGGGCGACCGCCGTTTTCTATATTATAATAAGGTGTCCGATCGTCCCGTCACGTGGGGCTGTTCCCTTAAAGTCTGGGGCCACTGCTGGTGCCAGCTGTGCGAGCCAATGGGAGGCCAGCACGCGTCCTGGGTAGCTGTCCGGGGAGGACCCACTTTGTACCTTTCGGCGGCCTTGTCGGTAGGTGTGGTAGGTGACAAGCTGGGGTCAAAGATCCTATCTGTCGGCTCCCTTTGAAGATCCGCACGTGGGCCATCGTCCAAGATTCGCTCTTCGACGACTTTGACGAATGCTGGATCCATACGTGGCACGAGACGATCGCCTCTGGCTCGCTCATTAAAGATGATCGTCAGATATCAAAAGACGATCGCTGGGTACCAAAAGACGATCGCCGTATTGTGCCGAACTCTGGGTGTTTGTCCAGAGTATGTCTTCCATGGTTGGCTTCTCTGATCGTGATGCCGATCGCCTATCGAGGCGTATTAATCGCTGCACAACACTCAGGTTTGGTAGTGTATGGCCCCTTTTATGTGTACAACGTTGAAAGACTATCAAGATCGAGCCTTAGCATTTGAAATGGATATGATGTCTACAGAGTCTGTATCGGTAGCAAAGAAGCAGAAGATTTCCGATGACGCATCGGGAAGTGAGGGAATTGGGATTCCTAAACCTCGACCCTCGTATCAGTCGAGTATGGGACCTTCTCGGTCAGCTAGAGAATCTAAAAGACCCAAGCCGGTGTCTTTGAGTTCTGGTAATGCTCCTAGGTGTTTCAATTGTAACGTTCTGGGCCATAAATGCGCGCATTGTAAGAAACCGCCGGTGACTTTTTGTAATTGTGGACGCGAGGGGCATCGAGTTCAATATTGCGAGGTTGTTGTAAAGATGGTAGGGAACCGGAGTTCCATCCCTACTGTTGGAGGGACCAGTGATGTCCAGTGATGGTGTTTTCGTGCTCGTTACACAGATTGTTTCTCGTGTAGAGATGTATTTTGTGACGTGTTTTTGTTTGGAACTTGACGACTGATATTTGTTTTGAATAAGTTTCCGTATGGTTGCTGAACCTACGGAGACGTGACAGTGGACCATGGAGTCATGAAATTAGCAATTTATTATGTCGTTGTTGATGTAACCGAGCTGATCGGTCACCAAGAACCGGGTTTATCTTAGAAGTTTAGCTAAGAAAACCCAAAATGTATGAAGTATTCTCTTTTCTTCTCTCTCTAAAATATGTTGTATTCTCCGAGTGTGTTATCTTTTGAGAAACCCCCTCTCTCCCTTTTATAGGAGGAGGGTGCCTTGTTGTCTAAGCTTTTCCCTGATTTCCAGAGAAAATCCCGGATATCCAGGGATTCAGGCTGCGATTTTCCATCCCTGGATTTCCGGGATTGCAAGGTATGGGCTCTCAATCCCTGGATCTTAAGGATTCTGTCAGGTGAGTCAGGATCTTCTTTCCCAAGAGTTCGACCTTCCTGAGTTTGGTGGTTTTAGGTCGGCTCATTCCTATTCAAATCCGTAGGTCGAGAGACCTTTGAGGTCGGCAACCTTTTATCAGATATCATAGGTAAGCAGGGCCTCCGAGGTCGGCGCCCTTCTAACAGATGTTACAGCTAAGCGGGGCCTCCTAGGTCGGCGACCTTTTATCAGATATCATAGGTCAGCGGGGCCTCCGAGGTCGGCGCCCTTCTAACAGATGTCACAGCTAAGCGGGGCCTCCGAGGTCAGTGACCTTTTATCAGATATCATAGGTCAGCGGGGCCTCCGAGGTCGGCGCCCTTCTAGCAGATGCTACAGCTAAGTGGGGCCTCCGAGGTCGGCGACCTTCTAAAGGACCTTGAGGTTGGCATCCCCTTATCTAAGAACCTAGGTCGGACTTTTATTGGTCCATATTTTAAACCGAGTTTTTAGGGAGCGTATATTCGGCGTCCTATCAACCAGTCCCCCCTACTCTAGTCGAGCTGTAAGACCGAGTAGAGTAAGATTTGTTTATAATCGGACGACCTTGACGCAATAATCCTTGGGACTCCCTTTCCCAGATAACGAGGCTCTTCGGACTTCGTGCGCTATAATAACCTGTCTTTTCCTTTCCCCGCCTCCCAAACGTCGCGTCGATGGTCAAAGCCAGGTGTCGACCTGCTATAGGTCGGATAAGACGGTGCCAAATCCCATCCGTTCTTTCGAATAAGGCATCGAACGCTCCAGATCGTCCCTATCCTTCTTGGTTTTCGCCCCTCCCTCCTATAAAAGGAGGTCTTCTTACTCCTTTGTCATTTCCGTGTTTTTATATCCTCAACCTCTGGTGCGAAAATTCTTAGGCGACACTAGCGATTACAGCTATCTGTCTCTGGCGACGCGCTTGCTCTAACTTTCTCCGGCGATCTTCCACCCAATCCCATGGGTATGTTCATCTAAACATCTCTTTAGTTTTTGATTTATTTTACAGATATTTTCCTTTTCTTCTTCCTCCCTTTTCTTCCTTTTATTATGTCGTCTGCTTCGGATTCTCAAAATATTTCTGGCGAATCGGCCGTGAACTCTTTTTTAGAAGGTCTTTCCTCTTCTGATGGGGATTCGGGGGGTAGGTCGGGGCGAGCTACTGGTTCCTCCCTCTGTCTTAGGGATGAGCCCTTAGGTGACGTAGACTGGTCCGAGCTAGGTGACATCCCTCCCTCTGGCATCCCCCTAATCATTGTAGATCCTCCTTCCCCTCCTCCTATCGACGAAGTAACTGTGACCGGCCTCTTAGCCGATCCATATCCGACGGTTGTAGGAGCGACTCGAGTTCTCCCTCCTCATCCTCTATCGAGGACTAGCCCAGCCGCGCTGGCTAGTTTTATAAGATTTCTTAGACTTCCCCCGGGGTGGAAATTTGTCACGCCTCAGGCTAGTGATACCCCTGATCATCCTCCCCCGGGGCATATTACCTGGTTCGTGGATCAGGTGAGCAGTGGTCTTCGCTTCCCACCCCATCCCTTCCTTGTCTCTCTCTCCGTTAAGTACAATCTTCCCCTCAACCAGTTTTCTCCTAACTCTTTCCGTTACATGGTTGGTTTTCTCGTGCTGTGTCATTACAGACATGAGGAACCCGACCTGGGCTTTTTCTATTTTTGTTTTGGGCTAAAGAGTTTTAAAGGCTCCTTTTACTTGACTTCCCGAAACATCGCCCATTTCTTCACCCACCTCCCTTCCAATGTGAAGGACTGGAGGTCCCGCTTCTTTTTCCTCCAGCTCCCTACATCTGATTCTTGGGGCTTTCCTACGGAATGGACGCAGGCTACTCCGAGCCAGGATCCTATTCCTAGGCGCAATTCCATCCGGGCTGCGTGGGTCGAGAAAGTTCGGGAATGGAATGCCATTCCCTATAATGTTTTCCAGCTGACGCAATTCCATGATCTTCTGTTCCATTGTGGGCTGAGCTCGAATCCTTACCCGGCTATCCCTGACATCGGTAGGCTTTATCTGTTTTTTCCAGATCTTTGTTATTTTGTTTTTTAGCTATTTCCCTGACCGTTTGTATTGTTTTTTGTAGATCGGTTCATGCGGACCTTCCAGTCGGATGCCTCCAAGCCGGCTGAACCAACGAAAGAGAAGGTCCCTAAGTCGACGAATCCCCCCAAGGAGAGGGCAGAGGGCTCATCCAAAACTAAACGGAAGCTCCCTTCTCACCCCAAGTTTGGGGTAACTCTCCCCTCCGACCTGGCTCCTACCTTGACCACCGGACGAAGCCCTGCGAGCTCGTCTCGGCAGCTTCAGGTCACTCAGAGGGCCCCTTCTCCTAGCTCCCCTGCTTCCAAACGGCCGAAGACCGCGGGTCCCAGTGTCGGCTATGGAGACTCTTCTCCGTTGCAAGGAGTTTGAGAGATTTCTTCCCTATTTCAGCTCCATGGTCCCGGCTAAGGATAAGCTGGGATTACAAGATGCCGCGGAGGACCCTCGCTTTGATGCCATGATGATGTATTTTGGGAAGGTATTAACCTCTTTTGCCTTCCCCCCTTTTTGATTATTTTCACCTTTATTATTACCTCTCTGCCGACCTGATATAACTTGCTTTCTTGTGCAGTTCTTCGCCACCTTTGTGACCTTCGCAGAGGATCATAAGCTCGGCGCTACGTCTTCCTCCCAGCTCACCCAGATGAAAGCCGACCTGGAGGCCGCCCTGTCGGCTAATTCCGATTTCTCGGCTCAGCTTCAGGAGAGGGAGTATCGCTTAGATGCTGCCCTTAAGAAAAGTTTTGAGTGGGAGGCGGTTTTGGAACGGGCTCAGATGGCCAATGTTCAGCTGAACCAAGAGCTGAAATTTTGGAAGACCCTGTCTACAGCTGAAACGGAGAAGGTGGGCCAGCTCGAGGCTCAGTTGTCGGAAGCTAGGGCCGAATCCGAGAGGATAGCTCAACTTGAGGCCCGGGCTAAGGCTGAGTTGGAGAAGCTCACCCAACTCGAAGCTCAAGCTAGAGCGGAATCGGAAAAGGTGACCCAGCTGGAAGCTCAAAAAGCCGAGGCTAGATCCGAGGGATCGTCTTATGAGCGCGGGGCGACGGATGGCCGACGTCGATTTCTGACTAGTGACGTTGGTCACTCTTTCCTGGAGGCCTACCGTCCGCCCTCCTGGCTCAATATCACAATTCTACCGCTTTCCTGGTTAAGCTAGCCCCTGCCGCGACACAATATTTTGATTTTGCTCTAACTCGTGCTCGTGAGCCGCTAGCTTCTTTAGGTTTTACGGGCGAGCTGGACCAGGATGCTGCATTGGACGGGGCTCCCATTCCTTCGGGTTGGTCCGGGGACGTGGAAGAATCTCCGGAGGCGGCCTGGTGGAAGGACGCCCTTGAGGAGTCCATAAAGCAATCGCACGGATTTGAGCCGCCTTCTACTCCTCCTAGCTCACTGTTAAGGCGGCCTCCTAATCCCGAGGTGGTTGGGACCGACCGTGATGCTTCTCCTCCGTTGCCTCCTCCGTCTTCAGAGCCTGTAGTTTAGTGTAGACATGTATATATATTTTCTTCTGTTTCCTTTTATTGTACTGGCACAGCTATTTTGAATGACAACTTTTTGAGTTGAATATACTTGGGGTTTGTATGATAGTGATGTGCTTTGTATGACAAGTTGATATAGTTCGGTGTTGATTGTAAACTTGATGTATCTTGTGCCTGTTTGATTTGATATGATTACTTTCCGACATGGCCCGACTTTTTTCTTAGTATAGTCCCGACTATTAAATTTCGAAATATCTTAAATGTAACCCGACCACTTTGACTTAACTTTTTCACCGATATTTAGTGTAGGTTGGGTATTTCCCTTAGTCATAGCTTCATAGGGCGGTTCACCCTTACTCGGATCTGAAGGCGTTTCGCCTGATCAGATGTCAGAGGGCGGTTCACCCTTACTCGGATTTGGAGGCGTTTCGCCTGATCAGATGTCAAAGGGCGGTTCACCCTTACTCGGATCTGGAGGCGTTTCGCCTGATCAGATGTCAGAGGGCGGTTTACCCTTACTCGGATCTGAAGGCATTTCGCCTGATCAGATGTCAGAGGGCGGTTCACCCTTACTCGGATCTGAAGGCGTTTCGCCTGATCAGATGTCAGAGGGCGGTTCACCCTTACTCGGATCTGGAGGCGTTTCGCCTAATCAGATGTCAGAGGGTGGTTCACCCTTACTCGGATCTGAAGGCGTTTCGCCTGATCAGATGTCAGAGGGCGGTTCACCCTTACTCGGATCTGAAGGCGTTTCGCATGATCAGATGTCAGAGGGCGGTTCACCCTTACTCGGATCTGAAGGCATTTCGCCTGATCAGATGTCATTTCTAGTTTTACTTGATCAACACATTTAGAGAGAGATATTTTGTAATAGACTTTTATTAAAACAACATAAGCTTTTTTCCACACCTCTTCACACAAAATACTTTTTTAAGTGACATATGTTCCAAGGTCTTTTGATGAGGTGCCCTTCCATATCCTCAAGCTCGTAAGCTCCCCCCGCATAAATTCGGATTACCTTGTAAGGGCCTTCCGATTCGGCTCCGGCCTTTCTGTTTTACGAGGGCATCACCGCCTAAGCACCAAATCACCGACCTGGAACTGTCTCTTCCTGACTCTTTTGTCATGAGCTGCTTTTGTCAAGCTTTTGTATCTTTCAGTTCGTGCTGCCGCCGCTTCCCTTCTTTCTTCTATGGTATCTAACGCCTCCTTCATTATTTCCTCGTTCTCCACCTTGTTGAATCATCGAACCCGGTGGGACATTTCTCCGACTTCTGCGGGGATGACGGCTTCGGACCCGTATACCATGCTGAAGGGTGTTTCTCCTGTTGACGATCTAGGTGTGGTCCTGTACGACCATAGTACCGAGCTAAGTTCATCCACCCATCCTCCTCCAACTTTGTCTAAGCGGGTTTTTATCCCCTGCAAGATTGTTCTGTTAGTTACCTCCACTTGCCCATTAGCTTGCGGGTGAGCAACCGTAGCGAACCTTTGCTTGATATGCATACCCTTGCACCAGGACTGGGTTCTCTTCCCATTGAATTGGGTTCCATTATCTGAGATGAGTATCTGGGGCGCTCCGTACCTGCAGCAAATGTTGTTAAACAGAAAACTTATGATTCTTTGCTCGGTTATGGTGGCCACGGGCTCGGCCTCTGCCCACTTTCTGAAGTAGTCTATGGCTACTACTATCCCGAGCCAGGTGTAAACTGCCCCATGATATCAATTCCCCATTTAGCGAATGGACAGGGTGCTCCCATGGTGATCATATCCTCGGCTGGGATGTGAATTAAGGGTGCATGCACTTGACATTTTTGGCATCGCCTAACCATTTCCACTGCTCTCTTGCTCATGGTTGGCCAAAAAAAACCAGCCCTTATCGTTTTGCTAATCAGCGCTCTTCCTTTGGTATGGTCTCCGCAGCACCCTTCATGGATTTCTTCCAATATACTCCGCCCTTCTTCTTCCGAAACGCATCGTAGGTATGGACCGAGGTAGGACCTATTGTATAGCTCATCATTAATGCAACAGAACCTCGCTGCTCTTCGCACAATTTTCATTCTTTCTTGCCTCTCCTTGGGTAGTTCTGCCCTTCTTAGGTATGCCAACAAAGGAGTTCGCCAATCTGCTATCTCGTTCACCTCCATCACTTGTTTGATGATGCTACTCATTTGCTCCCGAATCGTTTTGTTCGCGAGCGGCAATCCACTAAGGAGCTTCCCATTTTGCTAGGTAATCGGCTTTTGCATTTTCCGCCCTAGGGATATGGATTAACTTCCATTCCCTAGTTTTTGCGACCTCTTTCACCTCCTCCACATACGTCTTCATCCGATCTTCATTTATCTCAAATTTTCCTTCTACATGTTGTGTGACCAGTTGGGAATCAGAGTAAGCAATGAGTCGTCGCGCGCCCAAGTCTATTCCCAGCTGCATTCCCTTAACCAAGGCTTCATATTCGGCCTCGTTGTTAGATGCCCTGAAATCGAATTTTATGGCATACTCTAATTGCTCACCTTCCGGGGTAGTAAGGATTATCCCCGCCCAGAACCACCGGTTGTTGCCGATCCATCCACATGTAACCCACTGTCCTTCCGGTGGCGATGGCATGGCCCCCTCTTGGATAAAGTCTGCTAGGGCACGAGCTTTAATCGCCGTTCTCGGCTCATACTCCATGTCGTACTCCCCATTTCTACGCCCACTTCACTGCACGACTGACACATTAGGTCGCCCTAATATCTCTCTTAAGGGCAAGTTGGTTCGCAGCCTTATCCCGTGGGCTAGGAAATAGGGCCTCGCCGCTTGTCAGTAACCACTAACGCCAGCGCCCCTTTTTCTAGCTCGGAGTAGTTCCGTTCTGCTCCTTGCAAAATTCGGCTTGTATAATAAATGGGCTTTTGCTTATTCATTTCTTCTCTTAGCAAGACCGAGCTAACCGCTCCTTCTCCTACGGATAAGTAGAGTACAAGATCCTCTCCTGGTACTGGTTTGGTGAGCAGGGGCAGTTCGGCCAAATACTCTTTCAATTTTCCGAATGTTGTTTGCGCTTCTGGGGTCCATTCGAACTTGTTCCCTTTTCTTAAGAGTTTAAAAAATGGGAATCCCTTCTCGGCCAAGCGTGATATGAAACGGCTCAGCCCTGCTATTCTTCCTGTTAGTATCTGGATATCCTTGATATTTTTTTGGAGGATTCATTTGCAGCACTGCCTTGACCTTCTCTGGGTTGACCTCGATTCCTTGTTCTGTGACCACATATCCCAGGAATTTTCCCGATTTGACTCCAAAAGAACATTTTGATGGGTTGAGCTTCATTCCGTACGCGCGCAGGTTTTCGAACGTCTCTTCTAGGTCTCTGATATGCTCTCCTGCCTTTAAACTTTTCACTAGCATGTCATCCACGTATACCTCCATGTTTCTGCCGATTTGGGATCTAAAGATTCTGTCGACCATCCTCTCATATGTAGCTCCTGCATTTTTTAATCCAAAAGGCATGCGTACAGAACAAAAAGTTCCCTTTGAAACCACAAAACTAACCCTCTTCTCGTCCCTAAAAGTGCGAGAGGAATCGATGATATCCACGGGAAGCGTCCATCATCTTGAGTAACTCGCACCCGAGGTTGAATCCACTAGCTGATCTATGCGGGGTAACGGGTAGTGATCCTTTGGACATGCTTTATTTAGGTCCCGGAAGTCCATGCACATCCTCCACTTCCCCTGGCCTTTCCCCACCATCACAGCGTTGGATAGCCACTCCGGAAACTGGATCTCCATTATGTGTCCAGCTCGGAGGAGCTTATCGACCTCTTCCCCAATGACCCCATCCATCTTTGGCCCGAAATGCCTCCTCTTCTGCTTTACTGGTCTTATGGTTGGGTCGATGTTCAACCTGTGTTCGGCAACTGTTGGGCTGATTCCCACCAGATCCTCAGCTGCGAACGCGAAAATATATACGAATCTCCTTAGCAGGCTGATGAGGCTTTCCTTTATTCCATCGTCCAACCGACTTCCCATGCGAGTTTTTGTTTCTGGCTTTCCTGGAACCAATTCTATTTCTAGCAACTCCTCGTTGGGCTTGACGCCTTCTTCCTCAGCTTCCTCGGGCGCCTTCGATTGCTTATTCCTCTTAGACTCCGGATCCGGACCCCCGAGCTTGGGTGTCCTCTTTCCGCGCTGCACTCCCTGCTTTACCGTTGTCTGATAACAAGATCAGGCTACAAACTGATCTCCGGCTACTTCTCCTACCTCACCTCCTACGGGGAATTTTACTTTCATGTGTGCGGTAGAGGCCACTGCTTCGAATTTGTTGAGCCCTGGTCGTCCTAGAATGGCGTTATAGGCCGATTTGGTGTCCACCACTAAAAATCCGAGTGTCTTGACCTTCCGATGGGGCATCCGACCTAGTGCTACCGGAAGCACCACTTCTCGGACTGGTTGCACCTCGGTCATACAGAACCCATAGAGCGCGGTATCTACCTTTCTCAATTCCACTTCCAGGTTCATCTGTTTGAAACAGTCATAGAATAAGATGTCTACCGAGCTTCCCGTATCGATAAACACCCTTTGCACATCGTAACTGGCGATCTCCGCAGTGATGACCAGCACGTCATTGTGGGGCGTATGTATCCCGTTATAATCCATGGGGCTGAACTGAATGATAGGCCCACCGCCTCTGAGGCGACCTCCTTGGTGATGACACCTAGCCTTTCGCGCGTGGGCTTTTCTAGCCGATTAGAACTTCCATCGGTTGGTCCTCCCGATATCATGTGGATCACTCCTTTTTAGCCGGGAGAAGCGGTCCCCGAGGAGCTTCTCTTTTCACCCCGCACCTCCTTGGGGCATGGGTGGTTGCCTCCGACCTCCATTTCTCGCCGATATGTGAACTCCATCGATGTCCCGCTCGGACCACCTCTCGATCTCATCCTTAAGGTGCTTGCATTAAATGCATTTTATGCCCGTAATCATTGTGGAATCGACAATAAAGCTCTGATTTCGGGTGGGTGGGCCTATTAGGACGAGATGCAGGCCACTCGATAACCCTGTTCATCTTACCCTCAACTGCTTCCAAAACCTGAGCTCTCCTCATTGTTAGTGGGCTGTATTGGTCAAATCTTGGTCGCCTTAGAACGATATCGTTCTTTTTTCGATTTGTTTTTCCCCGCGGCATTTCTTCCCGAGGTAAATTTCCTTGAAAGGTGTACTCCTCCCGTCGTATCAATCTGCTGGACCCCTTTTCCCCATCTTCGGGCTTTTCTTGCAATTCCTCCATATCCTTCTCGGTTTCCTCAACATTAATGTATTTCGAGCATCGGGCTAAGACCTCATCATATGTTCTGGCTGGTTTTTTAGCTAATGAGGTGCGTAGCAACCCCGGCCTCAGTCCCTGCATCAAGGCACTGGTTTTTACTTCTTCTGACGACGAGGGTACCTCCAGACATGTCTTCGTGAATCGGGTCACATAAGCTCTCAGCGCTTCTCCAGAATATTGCTTGATACTGAACAAGGACATGAAGGTCTTTTGGTGCGCTCTGGCGCTGGCAAAGTGAGTCAAGAACGCGGAGCTGAAAGTTTTGAAGCTGGTGATTGACCCAGGGGGTATCTAGTGGAACCAATCCTGAGCTGACTCTGTCAGTGTAGCCAATAATGATCTGCAACTCACGGCATCCGAATATCGATGTAGTACCGCCATGTTCTCGAATCGGTATAAATGTCGGGTAGGATCTGAGAGTCCATCGTAGGTGAAGGTGACAGCCCTAAACCCATATGGGAGCTCGTCCTGCAGTATGCCTTCTGAGAAGGGATGGCCTGGATGACTGTCCATGTCCTTCCCCGCAACCCTCTGTCGCAACTGTTCCAGCTCGTCCTGCATGTTGGATATCAAGGGATCCTGCGTTTTTTCCTGTCTGGATCGCTCCCATATTCTTGGATAACTCTCCCCATGTTTTTCCTGCTGATCAATTTCCTCCGGCCCATCCGAAAGGATGGGTATTACTTTTCGTGGTACCCTTTGTTTTTCGACCTCCCGACTCTTCTGGATTGCACTGGAGATTATGTCGGCTAAGGCTTCCTTCGTTAGTGTAATTGTGCTTGGTGCGACTTCTTCTACAGGGATGATGGGTATTTTTTCCAGAGTCGCTTCTCCACCCGAAGCTGCTAGTTCCTCTTCTAGATTTCTGGGTATTAACTCCCCTATTCTTTTCTGGTTCATTTCTTCCGCCATCACTAACCTCACGTCTCAACTCAAAGTGACTCGATGTCACACTTCCCACAGACGGCGCCACTTGATGTAACTGAGCTGATCGGTCACCAAGAACCGGGTTTATCTTAGAAGTTTAGCTAAGAAAACCCAAAATGTATGAAGTATTCTCTTTTCTTTCTCTCTCTAAAATATGCTGTATTCTCCGAGTGTGTTATCTTTTGAGAAACCCCCTCTCTCCCTTTTATAGGAGGAGGGTGCCTTGTTGTCTAAGCTTTTCCCTGATTTCCAGAGAAAATCCCGGATATCCAGGGATTCAGGCTGCGATTTTCCATCCCTGGATTTCCGGGATTGCAAGGTATGGGCTCTCAATCCTTGGATCTTAGGGATTCTGTCAGGTGAGTCAGGATCTTCTTTCCCAAGAGTTCGACCTTCCTGAGTTCGGTGGTTTTAGGTCGGCTCATTCCTATTCAAATCCGTAGGTCGAGAGACCTTTGAGGTCGGCAACCTTTTATCAGATATCATAGGTCAGCGGGGCCTCCGAGGTCGGCGCCCTTCTAACAGATGTCACAGCTAAGCGGGGCCTCCGAGGTCGGCGACCTTTTATCAGATATCATAGGTCAGCAGGGCCTCTGAGGTCGGCGCCCTTCTAACAGATGTCACAGCTAAGCGGGGCCTCCGAGGTCAGCGACCTTTTATCAGATATCATAGGTCAGCGGGGCCTCCGAGGTCGGCGCCCTTCTAACAGACGTTACAGCTAAGTGGGGCCTCCGAGGTCGGCGACCTTCTAAAGGACCTTGAGGTTGGCATTGTAACACCCCCAATCCGCTCAGGGATATTACACGCCGTAGAACCTTTCCTCAAGGATCTACCAGGCTGGTAACAACAAACGAACAACTCGACAATGCCTTTAAGGCTAAAAAGACTCAGTAGACCGATTTGGCCTTTCAATAAATACATACAACTCAATTACAATACATGCCCACGCAGGGGCGAATACAACACACTCCCGTACAACGGGGAAAGAATATTGCAGCGGAAATAAAATGCAACTAAACCAATAACATCATACGGATCCTCGTGTGATTAGTATCGTTCATCTTTCATCATCCTTCGTGCCGACCCTGTGCTATGCTCCAAAACCTGAATGCAAAAACAAACATCCACCCCCCGAATACTCGGGGGTTAGCAAAACTCCACTGTTTTGCTAGTGCAAATACAAAGTGCAAATACGAGCCATATAATTCAAGTTCCACGAATAACAATAACTAGGAAATCCTCAAAGATTCAAACGTAACGAAAAGTACTTCCCGAGGCACGAGTTTGGGTAAAACACTCCAAAACCGATAGATCATAAATCAAGGGAAACAAGTTATAAAACCGTTTAAAATGCCATCGAGAGTTTTAATAGAAAACAATTTTAGGATTATCGAATCCTTCTCTTTCCAAAAATCAACAGGGTCACAGCCCAAAGGTTTTGTTTTCGGAAATAGAAAACCAACAACAATTCACAGGGCCAGAGCCCAACATCACGTGTCCTCAACGGACATAAAATCAACGAAACATAATCACGCACGCGCATCGCCTAGGACCGGGACGCTACCACAGACATCCCACCCGAGGCCTCGAAGGACCCTCCTGAGCTGGCTAGCGACACAAATCACAACATCTCACGGTTGGATCAATCGCTTGTTGCATCCTGGCCACATGATCGCATGCCATGTGCCACCGTAGATTAACTTTGGCGCTCACGGTTGGATCAATCACTTGTTGCATCCTGGCCACATGATCACATGTCATGTGCCACCATAGTTTTCCTTAGGCTCTCACGGTTGGATCAATCGCTTGTTGCATCCTGGCCACATGATCACATGCCATGTACCACCGTAGGCCCCGCCCACATTCACACAATCACACACATATCACAATGCAACAAAGATATCCAAATAATTCATCCAGAGGCATCAATACTTAGCAAAACACCACGTCAAACCACAACGCACCGAAATGAAATAATATACGTCCACACGCAATACCAAGTGCAACATCAACACCAAACATATCCATAGAGTTCACATAGTCATTCTCAAACCACACTATTCACAAAACACACGCGTTTTGAAAGCAAGCCTTTAACAGGGCTAAGCCGAATCTTTTGAAAGTTCAAATCAAACGATCAAATAAACACATAGAGACGATCACTAATTATCATATCCATAAAACAAGAATTATATGGACAAGGTACTTGCCTCGAAATCGGCACGCAAGTATTCCGACGAACACGGCTCAACCGGAAAGCTTCGGAACGCCCGATGCTAACGAAAAGGAAGATGACAACGAACGGAAGGGTTCAACACGGTTTCTTCGCAATAAACTCGACCCTAACAATATATAATCCATAAATAAACAATCATACGAGGAAGGATAATCGTAGAACGCCCGAAAACCCCTCTATAACATTTTACCGGACACCTTCAAGGCGTCGGTCAAGAACTCGACCCAAATAACGAATCGATACGATCCAACCATGGAATAACAAGGGAAATGATATAATACATCTAAATAATCATCAATCCATCATAATCCTAAGTTAAATCGGATTAATCGGACGAAAACAACCAAAATACCCAAATTCCCCAAAACTAGATTTCTAGAAAATCTGACCTGATTCGGTAGATTGGAGGATGTTATAGGACGGATGGTTGATGATATGAACCTCAAAACTTCATGTATTCATTGTCCAACAACATCTATACATGATTACCCCAGCTCCAGCCGCGGAAGGGAAGAAAAGAAGTGAGAAATGGCTGAAGAAAAACGCTGCCAGGCCTTAAATAGGCCGACTGCCGGCCGGGTTACGTACGTAACCGGCCATGGCTTACGTACGTAACCGGCCATGGCCGAACTCACTGCCTGGAAATGCCGGAAGCGTTACGTACGTTACCGGCCAGGGCCTTACGTACGTAACCGGCCTTACGTACGTAACTGCCGATCACTACCGTACGTTACTCGGCCAGGGCTGGCCTGGCCCAGCATGCCCGGCCATGACTCGGCCGGGACCAACTCCGACGGCCCGAACGACCCCGAAACCCGAACCTGAGTACGAATCGAAGATACGGTTATGAAGTACTCGCAAAGACGAATCCGAGCACTAAGAGAACACACGATTCCGACCACCCGAAGGCTCGAAATTCGACAACGGAAAGTAATTACCCCAAACTTTGGGAAATTACGAAAATGGCCCAAAACACCCGAAAATCACGATACGTGATCGAAACACCAAGCCAAAGCTCGCAACATGAATATTAACATTAAATGAACTTACGAGAAAGTCGAAACAATAGTTTCGGACGAGATTCGCAAGAATCGAACTCAAGTGCGGAAAAACCGCTAAAAAGCACGGAACTCAACAAAACGACACCGAAACGAACTCGGATAACAAAAAGTGCAGAATTAATCATTCTCATAATGACGAAACGGTCATGAACGAGTCGTCAAAACAGACATCTGCCGAAAAAAAAGAAATTACCGGAAATCGAAATCACGGGTATTACATTTTACCCTCCTTAAAAGAAGTTTCGTCCCGAAACTTAAAATAAGTAGGGAGAAGCAATATCCACTGTCAGGAAGACTCGACGAGATACACAAAAACCGAAAACTCGCGCCCGACGGCGAAACGTTGCAAGAAACGCAAAGAGACATACGACGTGAAAACACGCTCCACGACGACCAACACAACGCCACCGATAGAGACACAATAAACCAACAAGTGACAAGCGTCATCAAACAGATAATACAATCAAGTCGATTATCCGAACAATCGCAAAACACAACGAACGAAAATCAACACGATTGACTAACCTAACGGTACATCAATCAACACGCGAGCCAATCGCTGAACAAATACGGAATTCCACCGCCCAAGGCTTGGAAGATCGAAAACAAGACTAATTTCCTGAACATAAGGAAATTAGGAAGGAGTCTTGTACGTTCAACAATCACGAAACGAGATCAACAAAAACCGAACAATCATACGATCGAACCACAACGATCGAGACAGCAAAAATCGAACAATCATGTTCGAATCACGAAGAACAATAAAATTCAAACAACAACCCCAAGGTTCACATCTCGACTCGAGACAATATATGATCCGGTGAAAACAACAACATGTGCCTTCGCATAAGATCCATAAGAAAGGGAATAGCAATTGAAAAGTCACAACGACAAACGAGTAATTTCGAAACACCACACTCGTTCGATCAATAAAAGCAAGGGATAGGGCAAGCTCAGAAAATGTTAACGAACATAAACGAGTCGACAGAGTCGAAAATACAAAAGTTCAAGATCCAGTCCACTTCGAATAAAAGAACTAGTAGAACCAAAAGATGTCACTTCCGAACAAGGTTCACAAGAATCGAACCGAACTCGAAAAAGTCACAGCGATAACCAGATCGACCCAAAACAAGATCACACCTCGTCCGATCAATGAAACCGAAATACAGAACAAGTTCAGTAAGTATCAACGAACACGAGCGAGTCGATAGAATCGAGAAAGAGAAAATGCAGGAGTCTAAAAACAACACGGGTACTACATTCGACCTCTTATAAAAGAAGGTCGCCCCCGCAACTCACAACAACGAAATCAATGTGACAACACAACAAGCAACCGATAGAAACATCCTTCGAAGGCCTCTCAAAGCCGATTCTGATACTTGTGCTGAAGCGCGAACTCCGAAAGTCTCGGTAGCCAATTCGCAAAACTGAATTCGGTGTCCCTCGAGTCCACACTTGAAATGTGTTATCGACGAGAAGGACAATTTACACGTGCATGCCCCGGCACATCACGATTGAAACGCCTCGGCTCGGCATACCGAAAATACAAATGCTAGATACAATGGGGCATAACGTCGCAAAACAACATAGCAGAGATGCCAACTCAACACAACAAAGAATCATAACAGATACCATATACAACGATTACCATCGTAAAGTAATACACACACAAACACTACAGCAACGACGGTATCGTTCGGCGACCTCAACGGCCCGAACGATAACCAGCACATAATTACAACCATCATGAAACAATCACACATGTACACAAACGTACAAACTCAAGCTTCAACAGCTCACACCCGTGCGATAACACGCAAGCCACCACGAAATGACAACATTAAGGATCGTCATCACACCTCCCACAAGGGCTAACAAAATATATGCGTGGCGAATGACTCGACGCTCACGCCACCAATTCAATCACAATTCGGGGTTAACACCGTAACGAAAGTTCGAAAACCATACACGCATTTCCGGTCCGAAAATAGGAATGATAGGTTTTAAAAACGAAAACCACCTTTTGAAAACAGTTTGGAAACAACAGTTGATCTTGAGTATCATTTTACAAAAAGTAGTACAAACACCATTATCGAGACTTTGAAAATCATCTTGCGTTTGAACAAAAATGAGGACACCTTTCTTTTAGTGAAAAACTTTCAAAAATATTCGACCCTTGGGTCTAAGCAACTGCATTTGAAAATATCTCAAAATATTTTTGGTCCTCAACCGGAAATTTTTTGAAATGTATTGCGGCATTAGAAAACATCTTGAAAACACCGCAAGAAAATAATTCGTTTTAAAAGTACGTCTCGAATTTTAGTTTTCTAAGATACTCAAGGTTTTCAAAAATAATTCAATGGGCTAGAATGCCCAAAAAGTTTAAGTACTTACACGGAACATTATAGCGCCGTGTGTCCGTGCCGGAACCAAAGAGCTAAAACCATTTACAAAAACGCCAAAAAGGCCGATGACGTAATATTTCAAAACTCACGAAGCCATTTAGAAAATAATAAATACCGTCATAAGAATTTCGCCAAAACGATCAAGGCCGTAATGCCAAAAACTCGGTTAAGGAATCGGTTTTCGAAATAAAACTCAGTCGGTAAAATACCGAAAGCCATTACAAAAGAACTCACGCAGCGGATAAAAGAAATGAAGTCAAACATGCACAAGACATCAACACTACTCCTCATATGAACGAAAAATGGGAGTCAAATATTCACATATCACGAAATCAAAATCCATAAGAGGATTCCGTCAATTAACTCATTATCATAAAAATAGCTCGTGTTACACGAGGCACAACACAAAGAAGGGAGACTTACATCCACAGGTCGCACGAAGATGATGATCGCCCACGATACTAATCACGACCAACCAACTCAGACGACGCGTCGCGACACGACTCAGTCAGACAAAATCCGACGAGACAAAACTCAATAAACACCACTAACCCGACAGCCTAGGTTTCCACAACCTAAGCTCTGATACCATTTATGTAACACCCCCAATCCGCTCAGGGATATTACACGCCGTAGAACCTTTCCTCAAGGATCTACCAGGCTGGTAACAACAAACGAACAACTCGACAATGCCTTTAAGGCTAAAAAGACTCAATAGACCGATTTGGCCTTTCAATAAATACATACAACTCAATTACAATACATGCCCACGCAGGGGTCGAATATAACACACTCCCGTACAACGGGGAAAGAATATTGCAGCGGAAATAAAATGCAACTAAACCAATAACATCATACGGATCCTCGTGTGATTAGTATCGTTCATCTTTCATCATCCTTCATGCCGACCCTGTGCTATGCTCCAAAACCTGAATGCAAAAACAGACATCCACCCCCCGAATACTCAGGGGTTAGCAAAACTCCACTGTTTTGCTAGTGCAAATACAAAGTGCAAATACGAGCCATATAATTCAAGTTCCACGAATAACAATAACTAGGAAATCCTCAAAGATTCAAACGTAACGAAAAGTACTTCCCGAGGCACGAGTTTGGGTAAAACACTCCAAAACCGATAGATCATAAATCAAGGGAAACAAGTTATAAAACCGTTTAAAATATCATCGAGAGTTTTAATAGAAAACAATTTTAGGATTATCGAATCCTTCTCTTTCCAAAAATCAACAGGGTCACAGCCCAAAGGTTTTGTTTTCGCAAATAGAAAACCAACAACAATTCACAGGGCCAGAGCCCAACATCACGTGTCCTCAACGGACATAAAATCAACGAAACATAATCACGCACGCGCATCGCCTAGGACCGGGACGCTACCACAGACATCCCACCCGAGGCCTCGAAGGACCCTCCCGAGCTGGCTAGCGAAACAAATCACAACATCTCACGGTTGAATCAATCGCTTGTTGCATCCTGGCCACATGATCGCATGCCATGTGCCACCGTAGATTAACTTTGGCGCTCACGGTTGGATCAATCACTTGTTGCATCCTGGCCACATGATCACATGCCATGTGCCACCGTAGTTTTCCTTAGGCTCTCACGGTTGGATCAATCGCTTGTTGCATCCTGGCCACATGATCACATGCCATGTGCCACCGTAGGCCCCGCCCACATTCACACAATCACACACATATCACAATGCAACAAAGATATCCAAATAATTCATCCAGAGGCATCAACACTTAGCAAAACACCACGTCAAACCACAACGCACCGAAATGAAATAATATACGTCCACACGCAATACCAAGTGCAACATCAACACCAAACATATCCATAGAGTTCACATAGTCATTCTCAAACCACACCATTCACAAAACACACGCGTTTTGAAAGCAAGCCTTTAACAGGGCTAAGCCGAATCTTTTGAAAGTTCAAATCAAACGATCAAATAAACACATAGAGACGATCACTAATTATCATATCCATAAAACAAGAATTATATGGACAAGGTACTTGCCTCGAAATCGGCACGCAAGTATTCCGACGAACACGGCTCAACCGGAAAGCTTCGGAATGCCCGATGCTAACGAAAAGGAAGATGACAACGAATGGAAGGGTTCAACATGGTTTCTTCGCAAGAAACTCGACCCTAACAATATATAATCCATAAATCAACAATCATACGAGGAAGGATAATCGTAGAACGCCCGAAAACCCCTCTATAACATTTTACCGGACACCTTCAAGGCGTCGGTCAAGAACTCGACCCAAATAACGAATCGATACAATCCAACCATGGAATAACAAGGGAAATGATATAATACATCTAAATATTCATCAATCCATCATAATCCTAAGTTAAATCGGATTAATTGGACGAAAACAACCAAAATACCCAAATTCCCCAAAACTAGATTTCTAGAAAATCTGACCTGATTCGGTAGATTGGAGGATGTTATAGGACGGATGGTTGATGATATGAACCTCAAAACTTCATGTATTCATTGTCCAACAACATCTATACATGATTACCCAGCTCGGCCGCGGAAGGAAGAAAAGAAGTGAGAAATGGTCAAGAAAAAGCGCCGGGCCTTAAATAGGCCATTGCCGGCAGGTTACGTCGTAACGGCCATGGCTTACGTCGTAATCGGCCATGGCGAACTCACTGCTGGAAATGCCGGGCGTTACGTGCGTTACCGGCCAGGGCCTTACGTGCGTGTCGGCCTTACGTGCGTAGCGCCGATCACTCGTCGTTACTCGGCGAGGCTAGCACAGCCCGACATGCCCGGCCATGACTCGGCCGGGACCAACTCCGACGGCCCGAACGATCCCGAAACCCGAACCTGAGTACGAATCGAAGATACGGTTACGAAGTACTCGCAAAGACGAATCCGAGCACTAAGAGAACACACGATTCCAACCACCCGAAGGCTCGAAATTCGACAACGGAAAGTAATTACCCCAAACTTTGGGAAATTACGAAAATGGCCCAAAACGCCCGAAAATCACGATACGTGATCGAAACACCAAGCCAAAGCTCGCAACATGAATATTAACATTAAATGAACTTACGAGAAAGTCGAAACAACAGTTTCGGACGAGATTCGCAAGAATCGAACTCAAGTGCGGAAAAACCGCTAAAAAGCACGGAACTCAACAAAACGACACCGAAACAAACTCGGATGACAAAAAGTGCAGAATTAATCATTCTCAGAATGACGAAACGGTCATGAGCGAGTCGTCAAAACAGACTTCTGCCGAAAAAAAAAGAAATTACCGGAAATCGAAATCACGGGTATTACAGGAATCCCCTTATCTAAGAACCTAGGTCGGACTTTTATTGGTCCATATTTTAAACCGGGTTTTCAGGGAGCGTACATTCAGCGTCCTATCAGTTGTCTTGTTATGTATCACTATGATAACCTTGTTTTAAGTTTCGGGATGAAACTTATTTTTAGTGGGATAGAATGTAATATCCGTTATTCTCGTTTTCCTTTATCTTAAATTGTTTGTATTTTGTCGTCGGACATTTTCTTGTTGGTAAGAATCGTAGTTCTATCGTGATACTCTATTTGTTTCTATCGCATAGCCATTTTAGTCGGGTGCGACCTGTTGTCGCGTGCGTTTCTTTGATTAAATGTGTGCATGTGATGTGGTATGTGAGGTGCCGTTAATTGCTAGTTATGGTTTTGAATCATAGCCGGTGGCGTTGTGTTGGTCGTCGTGGAATGCATTTTCACGCCGTATATTCCTTTGCGTTGCTTGTAACATTTCGCCAATGGGAGAAAGTTACGCGTTTCTTGTGTATCTCGTTGAGTTTTCCTGGCGGGATATTGTTTCTCCATACTTGTTTTAATTTTCGGGACGAAACTTCTTTTAAGGAGGGTAGTATGTAATATCTGCAATTTCGATTTCTGGTAATTTTCCTTTTTGGCGGAAGTCCATCTTAGCGACTCTGTTGTGGCCGTTTCGTCATTCCGAGAATGATTAATTCTTCAATTTTTGTCATCCGAGTTCGTTTCGGTATCGTTTTGTTGAGTTCCATGTTCATAAACGGCTTTTCCGCACTTGAGTTCGATTCTTGCAAATCTCATCCGAAATTGTTGTTTCGAGTTTCTCGTAAGTTCATTTAATGTTATTATTCATGATGCGAGCTTTGGCTTAGTGTTTCGATAATGTATCGTGTATTTCAGACGTTTTGGGCCGTTTTCGTAATTTCCCAAAGTTTGGGGCAATTACTTTCATTGTCAAATTTCGAGCCTTTGGGTGGTCGGAATTGTGTGTTCTCTTAGCGCTTAGATTTGTCTTTTCGAGTACTTTGTAACCATATATTCGGTTTAATTCAGGTCTGGGTTTCGAGGTTGTCCGTACCGTCGGATCGATCGAGTCCCGACTGCAAGACCTGGCCCAGTCACGACCGCAATGGGCCGGAAGTTACGGCCGTAAGGCCTGTTACGTACGTAAGCCCCTGGCCGGTAATGTACGTAACACTGCCGGCAGTTTTGGGCAGAAAGTTCGGCCATGGCCAGTTACGACCGTAAGCCATGGCCGATTACGTACGTAAGGCGGCCAACAGGCTGCCTATATAAGGCCAGCAGACGGGTTTGCACCCATTTTTCTCACTTCGTTCTTCCTCTTCCGCAGCTGGAGTCTTGGTGGGCATGGAGGCATGTTGTCAGGCTATGAATCAATGAAGTCCTGGAGTTCATATCATTGATTAGTCATCATATAACATCCGTTGATCGAGCGAATCAGGTCAGATTTCCTAAAAATCCTAGTTTGGCAAATTGGGGATTTTGTTGTTTTTGTCCAATTTAACCGCAATAACTTAGGTTTGTGATGGATTGATGATTATTTAGATATATTCTATCATTTCTCTTGTTATTCCATGGTTGGATTGTACAAATTCGTCGTTTTGGTTGAGTTCTTAATCGATGCCTTGAAGGTATCCGATAAAAGGTCTTAGAGGGGGATTCGGGCGTTATGAGATTATTATTCATCGTACTATTGTTGATTTATTGTTGATATGACTTAGGGATGAAATCCTTGTGAAGAAATCGAGTCGGAACCCTCCCATTCGTTGTCTTCTTTGGGGTCCGAGCTTCCCGGTCGAACCGTGTTCTTCGGAGTGTTCAGTAGCGGTTATTGAGGCAAGTATCTTGCTATATGATTTGTGGCTTGTGTATAGAAACTTCGTGTTAGGTTTGTGATGAATTGTTTTGCCTTCGTGAACGTGCTTCGTAAAATTTGATAAGTGTGAACAATTAATGGTAGTGATGATGTTTCTCACTTGGTTCGTGTTGTGCGTGATTGGTCATGGTTGAATTATCGTGATGATCATGACATTTTTGTCGGTTTGATTACATATTTGAATATGTATTACGATGTATTATTGATTGGTTTGACTTATTGATAACTATGTGTGTTACTTGCTGTGATGTGTTGAGTTGATCAATATGAGTTGCGTCGTAATAATGTGTGTTCCAAGTAAGGTCTGACGAGGCCTCTGGAGTTCGGTACATGATGTGTACGAACAAGATGTGTATTCCAGGTACGGTTCGTCGAGGCCTCTGGAGTTCGGTACATGATGTGTACGAACGATGTATGTCTTCCAGGTAGGGTCCGTCAAGGCCTCTGGAGTTCGGTACATGACGTGTACGAACAATGTGTGTGGTTCGGGTAGGGTCCGTCGAGGCCTCCGGAGTTCGGTACATGATGTGTACGAACAGTGATCGTATGACAGTGATTGTTTGGATAACGTTTTATAACATGGGTCACGGACTCATGATGATATCTTAACTAGTGTGTTTTGAAATGAGAATCGGGCTGAGGCCCTAGCGTTTTCAAAAAGGTTTTGTAAATTGGGACTTGAGGTCCAAAAGAATTTCTACTTTAAAAATCCCCGAGCTAATGAGTTCCTTTTCAAATATTGCTTGCTGGAATCCGAAATTCTAGAACTTCTCGGGAATATTTTGATAGTTGATTTCCGTGGTAAATTCGTGGTTGCTATTTACTTGTTGCATTTCATATCGTATTATACTTGCACTAGTGAAACAGTGGAGTTTTACTAACCCCCGAGTAATCGGGGGGTGGATGTCTGTTTTGCATCCAAGTACATGCAGGTTCAGAGGAGCAGTCACAGGATTGGCACACGAGGATGACGAGCTGCGATACTAATAAAGAGATGAGAGTTGTTTTGATTTTCGTTGCGTTGTCAGAGTTGATTTCAGTCTTCCGCTGTATTGTGTTTTGACCCCTGTGTGGGTAATGTTATTTTAGTCAGTTCTGTTGATTGAGTTGTGTGACCTCATCGGTCTGTGTATTCACGTGTAAGTGACCTTAACAGTCTGTATTATTTTATTGTTTGACCCTGGCTGGGCAAACATTCGGTCGTTTTGTAAGGTTTAGCCTGGTAGATCCTCGTAAAAAGGGGTCTACGGCGTGTAATATTCCCATATGGTTTTGGGGGTGTTACAGTTCAAATAAACTAAGACACAAACAAAGCCTTCGCCTTCCAAATAGTTTTACGAATCCGTTTTTTTGATATAAAAGTACGTTTTTATGGAACTGCCAACTTTTCAGAAAACCTACAAAATTTCTACGGAAAACCTCCCAATGCGAGAAACAAAGTATAGCGTACTTGATCATATGTCTCAAGTTCATAAATCTTTACATTTGAAGGTAGAAGTAGGCATCTTCTCCGAAAAACTACTCGATTAATAGATGGGAGGAGAGCAGAATTTGATTCGATCTGACCTATTTATGGTATGCATAAATGCTACACAACTTATTTATACACACTTTCATACACACTAACATCTCATCCATTCATTTAATGTGATCCCATAATAAACGAATGGGTACCACATTAAATGAATGGATAAGATTAGTGTGTAAGAAAGTGTGTATAAATGTTTGTATGTGTAGCATTTCTCTTATGGTGTGTTAGCAAGAACCGTAGAGTCGCCTTCGTCTTGTGTCTTCAACTGTTGTTCCTTCACTCCTACTTTTCCAGCGAGGTCAGCTGACTCAGCTTAGAGAGAGAATGTAATATCCGACAGTAATTTCTTATCTATTGTTGTATTATTCGGATAATTGAGTATCATTGTAATCATGTTGCATTTAGTTAATGCTTATTGATATCGGGATATATCAGAAAAGACTTGATTATAACTGTCTTTCGCATTGTGGTTGATTTCTTGACGTTGTGTAGATTGTTACTTTTAGGTTTTATGTGTTTAACGTATGCTAAGGATTTAACTTAACGTAGGCTAATTCGTTGTCTTTACGTACGTAATGGAGTGCTGGTTACGTACGTAATGCTTAGAATCTTATCCGATCTCAACTTTCGGCATGGGGGCCCGGACATGATCTGGATATTTGGCCCTTTCGAGGCAGCTAAGTTGACATACATTACGTACGTAATGCTGAGGCCATAACATAGGTAATGATGTTGGTATTTTGAGGCAGTAGCCTATGGAGGCAGATTACGTACGTAACATTTTATATAGCGTACGTAAAGGGATTAACGTACGTTATCTTCATGCGATAATGTACGTAACGAACTGTGCAGTTTATAAAAAGACAACTTGTGTCTTTCATTTGCACGTCCAAACTTCATTTTCTCTCTCCAACAATCTTCCCCCTGCCTCCCTAGACCGACTTTATTCCCTTCCAACTTATATTTGAGCCTTGCATCTTGGATTGGAGCTTGTTGATTGGAAGTTTAGAGTTGTTCTTGAAGCTTGGAGTGTGTTCTTGTGGTTTTGGTAGTTGTTCTTCATTTCTGAAGGTATCTTGTGCGAGTTTACTCTATATTTTCGTAGTTATGATATTAGTGATATGGTATACTACACCTAGTGTTGAATTAATCAAGTAACATGTTTGTAGTCAAGCTTTTTAACACTTATTGATGAATATGGTAATTAAGGATTTGGAATGAAGATGTTCTTGATGTTTTAATTGTAATGATCATGTTTATAAGAATCATACTCATCTTGCTGGATTATTAACATTATTAGGACAATAATAATCATTAGCTTCATTGTAGTTAAGTTTAATCGATGGAATTATTGACATAAAATGTATTAGAACACCATGTTAAGAACTTAATGAATGTTAGAGAATAGGGTGATGTTCTTGAACATAAAAACTATAACTTCATTCTGTTTTGGATTAGCAAAGCCTTTGAGAGATGATAAAAGGGTTTTGATGAACACAACTATAACTCTTATATATGAATATCGGATGTGTTGATAACTTAAGAATGTATTGATCATCATAATAAGTGGATAGTGTTCTTAAGAAGGTAATACTAATTGTGGATGTTAATGTCATAATAGAATGAGTATTGAATTCGTTATGATGGTCCTTGTATAGAAATAGATGTTGAAGAACTATAAGAACTTGGATAATCCGATTGTTAATGGTGAATTGAAGGTGCTTAATGTATGAACTTGTGTATAGTGATAACAAGAGTATTCAAGAGCGTATTGTAGTACGGTAATCTGATTATTAAAGCCGAATTAGAGGTATTGAATTTCACCAACAGTTGATAGAATGTTCATTGAAATAGAATTAATTGAACGAGTAGGTCTCGCGTGTCATTTCCTACGAATTGATATCAATATTGTGTGAATGTATTATTGAATGAATTACGTTTTGTTCAAGTTTGCTTGTTCGATTGAGTATTTAATCGAGGATACCGTCCATTTGATCGTTTATAGAAAGACTATCGTTCACCTACAGAATTGAGGCAAGTTATCTTTCTTGGTTATAATGATTATTGAATTCTTGTGATGGTTATACGTTTCTTGTATATGAAACACTTATGAATCTGTGATTCGTAGTTCGATATTGTTTTTGATGATGTTCCGTTTTTCACCATGGGATTGCATGCCCAAGTTCATCACCTTTGAATCGTTGATCTCATTGATCCGTATTATCACTTCGGTGAGTTTCTTGATCCTTAATCGGATATGTGATTTAGTGAATTCGTTGTCATGTTGTATCGTGACATATCTAGAATCATATCTGCGTGCCGATTGGTTATTGTGTAGGATTTTTAGCCAGGCACATATATAGTCACACGTGGATGTTTTCGTATTGGACTGTGCACATGAGACGTAGTTCGTGAGGCTAATTAGGTACATTGTCACACGTATATTCTGGATTCCGTTTAAGGGGTGGACATGTGCACGGACACATTTTCGGATCGGGCGTACTGTGATGAGCCATATTGTTTGGTCGTTCATAGTCCATGTATGATTGGATATATTCGACGGTTTGTGACTGATTGTTCATACGTCCAAGGGGTATGTTCAATAGTCGGGATGTTTTGTTTGAGATCTAATATATGTGAATTGTATAATGTCTGGAGAATCATTTATCATGTATATCTGACCCTGTGTTTTGGGCGAAATACTTGTGTTGTATTTTAGGTCGAGGCAAAGGTAAGGCACGAGAAGAGCATGGTGACGACGAAGGGCTCGAAGGATACTAGTTCGGGGGCCCCAAGTCTATTGTTGTCCTGTTATGTTCAAAACCGTATAATGCTATTTTCCGCTTCGTTTAAACTATTGATCGATTGTATTGTTATTTGAAGTATACTCCATCTCCATATGGTTTATACTTGAATTTGGATCCTGTGTATGTTAAGGCCTTTGGCCATACTATTTATAAATTCCTGATCGGAGTAATGACTATTTATTGTGGTTCGGTATCACAAGGTAATATATATTTAATTTGTATTTTGGTATTGCCTGGTGGGTCCCGGAGTGGGGTCCACAACACTGTAATAGCCATCATTTTGGGGTGTTACAGAAGATGGTATCAGAGAGTCGTTTTCTCTTTAAGAGTCGGTGTGAAACGAACTAGTATCAAGAGACCTTCGTGCCACATGTGACCTATGCAAGCGCCTGACCGTACGAGCCAAATACAGTTTGTACTTTATGAGCCATGATTTAATTACTGGTGTGATATTGATATCGGAATGGATCTCCTTGTTGATCTTGATATTTCGAGGATCTGTGGCAGGATTTATCTAATTAATATTTCGAGGTAAATTCTGGATTGATTATGTGATTGAAATTGTTCGACTCGACGTCGATATAATATTTTGTGTGGCACTCGTAGTGTCAATAATTCATTATGAACTGTTTTCTTGACTATGTAGTTCCTTGTTGCTATTAACTTAACATAAATTTTGATTGGTCATAAAGACGGTCATGAACTGTACTTATGGTTATTACTATTGTTTGATTCTTTTAGTATGGAAAGAAATCTGAGAGGCCGTGGCAGAGGGGGACGAGGCCGCGGAAGGGGCCGGATCCCGAGACCACGAGCCAACACGCGTTCGAATGTGGAGCAAAGTTCCGCAGGTAGTGATTCACCTTCTAGGGACTAATCGTACCACACTGGACACGAGGATGTGCGTGTCGATCCTTACATTGTTATGCAGGGCAGGATGGCTCAGATGACCCATATGGGTCAATTGATGGAAGCTATGCAGAGAGCTACTACTGGCCAGCAATAGGGGCCTCATCACCGACATCTCTCGCCAGCGAACCCTGACTTTTGAAGGCTCCTCTGAGCCTGCTGACATTGTACATTGGATTGAACACTTTGAGAAATTATTCGAGATGGTGGACTGCCCAGAAGAGAATCACGTCTACGTAGAAGTTTGCTATCTTAGCAAGGGCGCCCACACCTGGTGGCTTTCAGTGAGGCCAGCTGATGGTGTATATACTTGGGAGGAATTTAAAAACCTCATGTTAGATCCAGGTCCACTCCGTGAGGCCAAGCTGTCAGAATTGCTGAACCCAGACCCGTCTGAAGACGATCATGTACTATCTGTTGCCGAGAAATTTCAGGCACTTCTTCCTTTCGCCTCGTTGATTGTTCGAACGGAGGCTGATAAGATCAAATATTTTCTCAAGAGGCTTAAACCCCGAATGAGAATGCAGCTGTTGAATCGCCACTGTACGACCCTACCGGAGTTCATCGAGAAAGCTCTGGAATACGAACTTAGTGCGAAGGAGATTTCCAAGAAGTAACCACAGTCCTCCAACAAGAGATCTAGGAACCAGAACCAGACTGACGGTAACCAGGGGACGTTTAGGAAGCCCCAATCGTTACCAAACCCTTCTGAACGACCACCCATGGCATCGAAGCCAGCCGGATCGCACTCTTGAGCGGTCAGCTCATCTATTGTGTGCTATAACTGTGGGGACCGGGGTTACATCAGCTCCAAATGCCCGAAGCCGGCCGTCGCATGCCATACTTGTGGGAAGAATGGGCATCGTGCTCGTTATTGCAGGAATGGACCGGGACGTGATCTAGTAGCATCTCATGCTCCAGTTCAGTCTTCTGTCCAGGACCGTGTACCTCCGTCCGCTTCTTATCTGACTACCGGGGCAAATAGAGGGATGGGCCGTGGAAACCAAGCCGGTACATCTGGTGCTGGAGCTGCGAAACCCAGGATTTACGAGATGAAGAAGGCTGACGATCCCGAAGCCAGCATGATTGCAGGTACTCTCGAGATCCGATCTCAGCCCATCTGTGTTCTTCTAAAAAATCTAAAAAATCTGAAATCAAAATACAAAATATCAATTGATTCGTTCACTTTCGAGATCGTGTCACTTTGAATTCCATTCATCCGAATCAAACTCACCGCCAGGGGCCAGGACCACCACCAAAATCTGCAAAAAACCCGATTTCAGAACAGATCCGTCGCCCAAAAATGAGTGTCGACCACAAAGGCTTTCTTCTTCGCGTCACCAGCGCCGCCCTCGTCGATATAAATCATGGACGATTCCCCACCATTGATGGGTTTATCATAGAACATTTAGGGCTTTATCACCAATGGATTGCACCGATCTGAGCGCAGCCCCCATGGATCTCCGACTCTTCCATTAGAGATCTCCAGCGGCCTCGAATTCTCCTACCTAAGAACAATCCATGGGAAGCCATGGTCGCCGGTAAAAAAGAAAGAGCTACATCATTATGGTGGTCCGACCGCTGCAATAGTAGCCCAAATCCGTCGACGTACCGCCACCATCGCCTGCTGTGTGGCTTCCCAGCTGAACCTTGACATCCATTGATGTCAAACTGAAATAATGTATTTGTGAATGAATTTTGAAACAGGCACTTTTTGATGTTCAAAGTTGTGTTCTAGCGGTGGTTCACTTTTTGATTTTCTGATTTATGGTTATTAAAAATGAAAAAGAAGATGTTCAAAGTTTATAAGGTGTAATTTACAGTTTTTCATTTTTTAAATTTTGATTTTTAACATAATTTTGTGTTTAAATTTTTTAGATTTTGATTTAACAGATAAGTCCATGTTATTGATGTTCAAAGTTGTGTTCTTCATGTTCATAAAGTAAAGTTGTGTTCTTCATTCATGGTCATAAAGAAGAAGATGAACAGTGTTCTATACATAAGGGTATTTTAGGAATTAGAAAAATAAAAATGGATGAAACTGAAGCGGAAGTTGACGGAATTTTTTTCTCAGGGGTAAACACATTTTAATTAGTCCAGGGGGGTTTTGCGAATTTCACATTATTGGGGTTTAAACAAAAAATCCCTAAAAAAAAATTGACATATATGAATAGAGATGAAATTTATTTCATATAATAAGAAAATAAACATAAATTAACAATAGTAATTATATGATATTTGATATATATATATGAGTTTTATTATAAATAATAATACAAATAATTATATAAAAGAGGGTGTGGCTTAGACTTATCAGTTTGAAAATGATAAAAACAAGAAAATTAAATATAAAAATAATTAATGTGTAATCAAATTGAAAACAAAATACAAATAGAAATACTTATCTATTTAAACAAATAGTGTTATTATCTATTGAAAGAGAAACACAAAATATTATTAAATATAAAAATAATTATATTGTAACAGAATTCCAAAATAAAATATAAATAAAAATGTTTGTATATTTGAATTAATATAATCATCCTGTATTACTACTTCACTAAAAAAAAAAAATCAAATATATATTGTACAATTCTAGGGGTACAGATGAATGAGGACTGATGGGGACAGAAAGCTTATGTGGCGTGTTCCTATTAGTTGGGTGTTATTAATTATTTAAATAATTAAAAATATCGAACCATTAGGGACACCACATAAGTAGGGGTGGCAAATCGTGCGAGTCGGGTCGTTATCGGGTTGACCTGATAACAACCCGACCTGTTAAGGTCAAACCCGAACACGACCTGATAAGGATTCTTTAAACCCGAACACGAACCCGACCTGATAAGGTCAAACCCGAACACGATCCGGACACGACACGAACACGATAAAAACACGATTGGATTCGTGTTGACCCGACACGATAGCAACACGATAACGACACGACACGTTAAAAACCTGTTTCAACACGATCACAACCTGATAACCTATAAATACTAACAAAAAAATCATAAAAAACAATAACAATTAAAAACCACAAAAAAAAGTCCAGAAGAAATAAATTATTAAAAAATTATTTATTAAATATTTATTAAATATTTGTTTTTTAATAAATATTTATTAAAAAAATAAATCATAACGGGTTACCTGAACCCGACCCGAACCCAACCCGAACCCGACCCGAACTTATCGTGTCCTTATTGGGTCAACCCGATAAACCCGAATAAGACTCGACACTAACCCATTAATTTCGCTTGTCAAATGTCGTGTTGCGTGTCGTCTGAAAATCACAAATTACACATAAGACATCCGTCCTATTGATCCTAATCCATTGGACTCCCAAGATTTATCGATATATATTACAAAATTTATTCAAAACTAATAAAAACTTACCTAAAATTAACAAAACCACAACATAGACAGAATCTGAAAATCATCTCCGTATTTACGCTTAAAAAAGAAAATGGTTGGTCAAACAATTGCCTTAAAATTAAAATAAGAAACCGCTTATTTTAACATTTAAATTTATATAAATATTTAAATCTTTTTATCATCATAGATGAAAGTTATTAAAGACCATAATAATAAAAATGTAAGGTATTATCAAGTAAAACTAAGCAGGGCCTTTAGGGGCCAAGGCACCTGGACTTTTTAAAAAAAAAAAATTAGTAGAGCTCAGGTATAGAATTAAGTAAAGCCCAGTAAGAGTAAGTTCACAACACTAGTTATAATTGCAGCGGTGGCTTTATTAATCCTTCTTGTACAGATCGGAACGAGTAAGTCCACAACACAAGTAAAGCACAGATCCTTCTTTCTTTCGTTCGTGACCAGGGGCGGCTTTTGCACTGCAGCGAGCAAAACTGTAGCGGTCATCGATTCGCAATTGCACCGGCAGTGCAGCGATCATCAATTCTCCGTTCGAACCGTTCCAACTGCTTAAGTTCGAAGCCTCCATCAGTCCAGCAGAAAGAAGACGTCGATATCGATTAGGTTTTGCTCTCTACTCTTTCACTCTTTGTCTCTTTTGTTTTGAGATCCTTTTGTAGTCTGCCCTAGTATTTTTTTTTATGAAATTGTTTAATACTTTGATAGTTCAATTGGTCTAGAATGTGATAAAATTGTTAATTTTGTTTGACATGTAGATGAAAAAAAACTCAATCTACCATTCATGGGTTTTTTTAAAGAAAACATGTTAGTTCTTCTTCTCAAGATGTCGAAGAGACAACAAATCTAGATAATAATACCCCTTCACCTAGTGTTCCGGTTACCAAAAACCCTTGCAAAAAAGCTCAAATGAATAGTAATGATATTGATTTTAGTGCATTAGAATGAGACCTTGGCTTGCGTCATCAAGTTTATGATTATCGTGTCAATCAATAGGATATAATTCGACGAGCTTATATGAATCTTGGTCCTCTTCAACCAACACTTTCCGTCTTTCCAAAATCTCATTCCACGTTGATGAGCGATGTTTGGTATTTTATATTTAACGTCTAACTTTAACGTTTTGTTATATATAACTTTGGATGATGTATCTTTTGTATTTTTAAAAATATATAAGATATTAGCTTCGACCCCCACGGTTGAGAGGCTTCTGATCCGCCCCTGAAACTAAGTGTGGTATTTTGTATCAAATATTAACCGTAATAAAAATGCAACGTATTATTAGAACAATTATTTTATAATTGTTGTTGCCCAAAATATTTATCCGAAGATTAATACTGCTGGATGACGGGCAACAAACAACAATTGCGGGAGCACTTCCGAGAGTAGATAAATAATACAAGATTTGCCGGGTTTGTTAGGCCCGGGCTTGAATGCTCTCGCGAGATGATATTAATACGAATATTCGTGGATGCAAGTATTAATGAGAGAAATCTAAATACAATGAGTGTAAAAAGACTCTGTTAATCCGGCTCTTGAGCGAAGCTCGGTGTTCTTCGTCCCCGCCGATAGTCTGCTCGAGGAGAGAGGCCGGGAGAAGTAAGACCGAATGATAGCTGTTGCCAAGAGTTGGAGAATAGCCAAGTGTTGTATATTGTTTCTGTATTGTGTGCTTGAATCGCGATATTGCCAGAGAGAGTTTAAAAATGCAGGGGGCCTTGTATATATAGGGGTAGCTGGGTCCTGTCCTTTGGCGGGCGATCGCCTTCCGGCCATTATAATAATGTGCCGATCGCCTGCCGGCCAATATTATAATGTGCCGATCTCCTGGGCTGTCGGGCTAAAGTCCAAGGTAGTGACCGGCAGTCCGAATAAATTCCAATGCAGTGGCTGGCGCCAGCTGGGCGGTCCAATAAGGGGCCAGAACGTGTCCGGAGTCAGTCAACATGTGGCCCTACTGACAGCTTTCGGCGGAATCAATGTCACATGCGGCCCTACTTGACAGCTTTCGGCGGCTTGTCGGCTGGTGGAGAGATTCTTCCAGGCTGTGGTCAATGGCCCGAGATTCGCGGATCTTGTCTCGGCCCTTGCACGTGGTGCCAGTCTTGAGGCTCGGCCTTCGCCGATTGGATGGCCATCGGCCCTGATCGACATGAGGCGATCGTCTCTAGCTGGTCATCAGAGGTCGCCATCGGCCAGTTGCTGAGGGTCGGCATTGGTTGGTCACCAAGGGTCGATCGGCAGATGCCGATAGAGGGTCGCCCGATTGTCGGTCGCCGAGAGATGGTCGTCCGCTTATCGGTCGCCAGGAGTCGGTCGCCGAGTACCGAGAGGCGATCGTCTTGATGTCGATCGCTCGGCACCGGGATTTGTCCTGGGACCTTCGGTTGGCCAGTCTAGCTTGTCCGTTGGGTTAAGGCTCGGCCGCCTGGTCGCTGATCGGCAGACCTGCCTTGGACGATCGGCAGTGACTCGGTCGCCCGACCTCCGAGGCGATCGCCGGTCGGAAGGTGTTAATTCTTGACACAACAATATTAAATATTGATTTAAAAAGTATAATTAAAAATTCGAATAAATAAAAGTAATTATGGTATTTTGTGTGTTCGAGATACTTGAGATTAAAATTAAGTAGTGTAGTTGAGTAGTTGGTCTTGATTTGTTTCCACTTAAAATAGAAAAATGTAAGAAGATGAAATGAAGGTGCAAGGTTCTAAAAATAGCTAGGTGGTCGCTAGGCGTCAGACAAGGACCTAGCATCTAGACGGGTCTAAACGGAGCCTAGGCGGAGCTTAGTGTTAATACATGTATAGTTGTATTTAAGAATTTCTAGTTATGTCCATATTGATCTAATAGTGATGTAGCATTGAACAATTAAACAAAAACATAATGATAGTCATGCACTCATTCATATATAAGTAAAAAATAATAATTAAATTTGAACGACATAAACCGAATTGATTACATGGATTTGGAAAGCTTGAGTGTAAGGCCCAGCAAGGCCAATAAATCAAGACCCTACAGAGCCCAAAAATAAACTTATTATCTCGGCATAGAGCATGACGTCAAGGCCGACCTAAAAGCCAGGACCATACTCGGCGTGCCTCAGCTCAGGCTCAAGCCAAGACTTGGTTCAGGCAACCGAATTATCGCGCCAACTCGGCTCAGTGACAGAATAAGCCGAGATCAGCAAATCTACACTCCTTGTCAGTAGATGAAGGTCCTATCCTTCAAGCACACGGAATCTGACGAAATCCAAGATAGAGACAAATAAAGATGTCCTTACCTAACAAGGACTCTTCTCCACAAGGAAAGTATATCCACAATCCTTATCAGGATTCCACTTCCCACATATATAAGAAAGTCCAATATCAACACGGACTCAGTGACTTTCTCCGCAAGTTAGGGTTGCAATATTCATGCTTATAAATAGGTGTCCTCCACCCACACTGGTACAGACAGAATTCTGGACTCTCAATACAGTCAATTAATTTTACTTCCACCAGATATTGAAAACACTTACTCTCACGCCGGAGGGCCTTTGCCGGTTAAAGCCGCGGCTCCGTTCATGTGTTTTCTTGTGTGCAGATTCGATCAGGAAGTTCATTCACCGGAATTATCCGAACCACTTGGATAAGGGCTGATCCGATATGTTTTGGCAACATCAGTTTGGTTCCATTTCCGTGAAACATCGAAGAACTTCTTTTGGGTAACCACCTATCATGGCTGAGATCCCCCGAGGCGGTCAAGAGACCAGTATTACCGCAGGCGACCAGCACCCGCTTCCGTAGACAAATCAACTGGACGGGACTCTCCCCCTCACCCCAAGTCGGACGCCACTAAGACAACTTTATCAGAAACCAAGGTGGGCCAACTATTCGATCTCGAGAATCTGAACCTAGATGGAGAGGGCAAGGAAAGGGTCCAAAAAATCATCATTGAAACGTTGGAGTTCAGGGATGGACCAGAACTGGAACCCGTCGATTGGTTGGAAGAGTTCGTCATTAACTCGGACTATCCCGAACAGAAGGTCAAGATAGGAGGACAGCTCCTTCCCAAGAAAAAGAAAGAAATAATTACCCTTCTCAAGAACAACCTATACATATTCGCGTGGAAAGTAGAAGACAAGATTAGGGTGAAAGACGACATAGCCCTACATAAACTGGAAGTTGATAATTTCTTCAAACTGTCAAACAAACAAGAAGAATCTTTGCCAAAGACAAAGAGAAGGCGATCCAGGAAGAAATTGAGAAATTACTCAAAGCAGGCATCATAAGAGAGGCAACTTACCCGGTCTGGTTGGCCAATGTAGTGATGGTCAAAAAGAATAATGGTAAGTGGAGAATGTGTGTGGACTTCACGGACCTCAACAAGGCCTGCCCAAAGGATAGTTATCCCCTTCCAAGGATTAATAAGTTGGTGGACTCTATTGTGGGACATCAGACACTTAGCTTCATTGACGCTTACTCTGGCTACCATCAAGTCAGAATGGCTGAAGAAAACATTGAGAAGATGGCCTTCCAGGCAACTGGTGGAATTTACTATTATGTGATGATGCCGTTCGGGCTCAAGAATGTGGGAGCAACGTAACAAAGGATGGTCAATAAGGTTTTCAAATCTCAGATTGGGAGAAACATGTATGCCTACATCGACGACATGGTTGTAAAAACTAGGAGGGAAAGCCACACCGCTGACTTGGGAGAGACCATTGAAAACCTGAAATCAAACGCCATGAAGCTTAACCCCAGCATATGCGTATTCGGGGTCACGGAAGTCAAGTTCTTAGGTTTCATGGTTTCTCAAAGGGGCATTGATGCCAACTTAGAGAAGATCAAAGCATTGATAGACATGCGAGAGCCAACCTGTATCAAAGAAGTCCAAAGAATTAACGGAAGAGTGGCAGGATTGGGAAGATTTCGTATGGACACCCGAGTGCTCGGACTCGTTTCGAGAGTTGAAGAAATATTTGGGTTCACCACCTTTTCTCAGCAGCCCCGTTGTGGGAGAAACGCTTTTTGTGCTCTTGGCAGCAACAGACCATGCCATTGCTGCAGTCCTAGTCCGTGACGATAGATGCGCTCAGAAGCGAGTCTATTATGTAAGCAAGGCATTATCAGAAGTTGAATCGAGATACTTCAATGCCGAGAAGATAGCTTACGCCTTGGTTATTGCTGTGAGAAAGCTTAGGGCCTACTTCTCAGCTCATCCCATCACGGTCTACACAGATGCTCCCCTAAGAAAAATATTGCACAAGATGGACAGCTCGGGCTGACTTCTCAACTGGTCTATTGAGCTGACCGAGTTTGACATTACTTAGAATCCAAGGAAGACTTTACTTGCACAACCCCTGGTTGATTTTCTAGTTGAAACCTCTTTTGCAAGGGAACACGTGCCCGCTGTATGGAAAAGAAAGGCCCTCATGAATACTGAACTCTTCTCCGACCTACCAAGAGACTGCTGGATTTTGTAAGCGGATGGATCTGCTACAAAAGGAAGAAGTGGGGCAGGAGTTGTCCTGGTCAGTCCTAGGAGTGAGCACGTAACTCGAGACTTTGTGCGATTCAAGTTCCCATATTCAAACAACCAGGCCGAGTATGAGGCCCTTATCCTTGAGATTGAAAAGGCTAAGTTCCTCAGAGCAACGAAGCTGGCTGCTTACAGTGATTCAAAACTGGTTGTGAAGTAGGTCCAAGGAGAGTTCAACACTGAAAACCACATGATGACCAAGTACAAAGACCTAGTCCTTGACATAACCAAGGATTTGGAGTTTTAGTAGATAAGGCTAATAAGTAGAGATTACAACAAGGAGGCCGATCTGCTTTCCAAAATGGCTACAACCGAGAATGTTGATCCATTGGTCATTTACGCCGACCAGTCAGCGTTTGAAAGGATAAAGATCTTGGCCATAGACCATGAATAGAGAAGATGGATAGACGACTACAAGGACTACCTTAGAGATGGAAAGTGTAACACCCCCAAATCCCATTGGGTCATTACAGTGTCGTGGACCCCACACCAGGAGATCCACCAGGCGAAACAACTAAAAATACATCAAATTAACCAACAAGGGAAACCACAGTCCTTACTATGATAACCGACACAATATTTCGATAAGGAATTTCAACGACAATGATGGGCCTACTTGGCCAAAAATGAAATACAACAACACCCACAAACCTTGCTCGGGTAATACATAATGACATTGATTGACAAACTGGAGAACACTCCAACTGGCTGACCCACATGAATACGGAACAACTCGGGACTAGTATCGCTCGAATGCCTCGTCGCCACCATCATGCCCCTGTGTCTGAATTCTCTCCTCGCAAGCACCTGAAACATGAAAACATGTTCCGCCCCCACGGGGTCAGTCATCCAGATAATGAACATCAAATACATGTACAACATAATATGCGTCCAAAGACAGAATGAACGGTACAATAATGATAATACGAGATGCTCACAAACTAAGGCAAGAATCGAGCATTCGTGAAACAATATACCCACAGCATACGATCAATACCTGGTCAACAGGTTAGAACATAAGTGCCCAACGGCGAATCATCGATATAGAACACCACAATGAATTTCACGAAGATGAACCAAACCAGAACTGAATTAAATATGAATTATAATGCCCGAAGGCTCCAACGAAAATATCAAGACATCACAAAGGCCTGAAAGCCGCTCAGCCGAAGCTTCCAAATATCACAATCACCTGAAAGTTACTCAGCCGAAACTGTCAATCATCACAATAGCCTGAAGCCAAAACAACCCGAAGCTGTATCAATGAGGGCTGAAGCCACGGCACGAAGCCGTATCACAATGAGGGCCGAAGCTACGGCACGAAGCCGTATCACAATGAGGTCATCCAATGACCATGATCTGGTGAAATGTAGGTGCTGGGAAACCAACCACGAAGGTTCAAACCCCAGACTTACCCATAATGAGATCACCTAGTGACCGTGACCTACTGCACTGTAGGTGTTGGGAAACCAACTGCGAAGGTTCAAGCCCCAAACTTACCCATCGAGCACTAGCCGAGACTAGCCTCCAAAGCACAATTAATCACAAACGACAATGATCCCAAGATTACCGAATTCATGAGAATGATAGTGTGCTGTCTTGAGTCGGCCAACACGCCAACAATGACTCACGGATGGGCACCATTCTCGATGGTCCCAATTCAATACCTCAATTACCTTAGAATGGCCAATCGATAACAATGACACGAAGGATAGGAACTGTCCTCGATAATCCCAATTCAATAACTCGATTGCCTTAGAATGGCCAATCAATAAAATGATACAACGAATGCCTCGGCACCTTTAATCGGTTACCGACGACGGAGGTGAGAAACGAATACGTCAATGCCTTCAATCGGCCAATACAACATCAATAGCAAAACGCCAGCATCAATAACAATGATTTCAACAATGTATTAAATCGACATCAATATCAACAACAACAATCGGTACATCGATATTGCAAACCGCCAATCGACAATGATATTAACAATAAGTATCCCAATGCCTTGAACCGGACATTAACGAACAATAATAATCATTTAGCATAATTGCCGAAGAGTATCGTATCAAACGACCCCTCAATATCAACGAAATTCATGAAGAGACTACGTCTCGGAATGATACAATACATTCATACATATATATATGATAACATTAATCTCATTGACTAGTACAAGTATAAAACTTGCCTCAAACCGACGGCGAGAAGTCCTTCCACGATCAACGTCCTTTATGGAATTATCGGTCGCTCGAACAACCTTGAATAACACAATTACCAACCATTCGCTTAATATACATATCCATGTAGTCATAAACAAATCAAAAGGTCGATACAACACTATCCAACTCATTGGGGAAATTTAACAAACACGTTGTAAACAATCTTCCATAGTTTACAACCAATCCCAAATATATCGAAAACCAACCTCCAAATGAGTGATTCAAATCCAATAAAACATCCTCAATACACTCAATAATTCAAAAAGAAAGACACAAAACTAGATTCTAACAACATCTAATCGAAACCCCAAATTCCAAAGTCAACACTCAAGGTGTTCTTGAACAATTCCCCAAATACTCAACAATTCCGAAAATACACCAATAAATCTGTAAGAATGCATGTATCCAAGGTACATAATCCATATTCAACATATTCCAACATAATAGCAAGCTAAATTGAAGAGATCAGAAGTAAAACACTCAAATATCGAAATTCTAGATTCAAGAAAAGTTTACCTTGATTTGGTGTTGAGGAGAGGATTAAATGTTGATTAATCTGAACTAGGAGCTTTAAGATGATGCTAGATGATTGCAGCTCGAAGAACTCTTCACGAATCGCCCAAAATCGCCCGGAATGATTGAGGAATGAAGAAATGACGAAATGAAGAGTGAAGTGTCCTATTTATACCAAACCCAGCTTAGCGTGCGCTATCTCCTGCGATTAGCGTGCGCTAGCGGGTTTACCGGGTAGTCCAGTGAACTCTGCCTGCCGCATTAGCGTGCGCTACGTACTTGGTAGCGTGCGCTAATGCCTTCCTCTTAGTGTGCGTTAACCGGATGTTAACGTGTGTTACCTGATAGTTGGTGCCCAGTAACTGGAGTCCAGAACCTACTGTCCTCTATCCTGCTCGCCTTAGCGCGCGCTACTCTGATGACTTAGCGTGCGCTACCAGTACAGTTAGCGTACGCTATTTTCCACTCATATCGTGTGTTACGAATTCTCCAATTTAGTCCAGTACCTTCTGGACTGTTAGCCTCACTTGCATTAGCGTGCGCTACCCATACTCAATTAGCACGCGCCAACAAGAGTACGTACTGTGCATTACCCTCACACACAGACTATCAAAATATGATGATAATGACAATATTATCGTTTCGATCTCAAACAGGGTTGAATGACGAAAAATAACTAATACACAATTCCAAAGTACGCCGAACGATGGACACAAATGAATGAACATGAATGATGAATGATTATTAAAGGGTGAAAAATTTCTGAGTGACAATTACTGAATGATAATAATGAATTCACAACAGGGTATTACATACTCCCCCCTTAAAAAGAGTTTCGTCCCCGAAACTAAAGGTAAACAACTCGGGATATGAACTATCCATCACGACCTGAAAACAACATCTCCAGGAATACTCCTCAATGCGAACCACTTCGCCTGCACAACTGGGCCAACCCCATGGGTCCTCGCGTCTCTTCTGCCTGAACAAGGCGGAAGGAAAAATTCAAGTGATAAAAGACTCAGCCAAGTGTGAGATCAGTCGAATCATGACTCCTCCGCTAGAGACCAGCCAGAAAGTCGTACCAACCGCATGACTCGTAACACCGGCGTACACACCCTGCTTCTCATCGGCATCAGACGCCCATACAAGCACTGACTCATGCCTCAAAAAAAAGCAACAACGCTCATATAGTCCTCGGGACCATATCAATCGCACGCCCAAGTACTCATGACTTGACGTCTCGAATCACAATGAACAATTACCTAGATTATCACGAAATCTCGGGTACAGCACAAAAGGGAAGAAAAACACATCAAATGACCCAAATCTCAAGATTCTCAATTACTATAAGTACAAGATAAATCAACAACAAATGGTTCACAACCACAATACTACAATACAGATTGAGTTAAACAGTAATCCGAAAGACAAAGAAAGGAAAAAAAATACAAATCAAGACTACATCTCAAATGTACCCAACATCGATATCCTCCGGATCATCGATCCCCCTGATATCATCGATTCAAGGAAGACCCAAACTTGAACTCACCGCTTAATATGATCCCGGAAGGTCACAAGAACAAGAGTGACCACAATGAATGATAGTGAATATAAATCCAAAAAGGATCAAGAATGACTCACTGGGGTGCAATAATAACGCAATGATTGATAGCTCAAATGAAATGGTTGAAACTGTCGTTCCTCGTGAATTGAATGATTAGTTTGATGCCCAGACCTATGTGAAAAAATGCGATAAATATCAAAGGTACGATGACCTACCTAAAGTCCCGACTATTGAACAAAGCCTCATCATACCAACTTGGCCCTTCGATATATGGGGAGTCGAAATTATCGAACCTTTCCCCTTAGCCAAGGGAAGCAATAAATATGTCATAGCAGCCGTAGATTACTTCACCAAGTGGGTCGAAGCTAGATCCTTGGCAAAAATCATGGAGGAGAACGCCATCAATCTCATACGCGATTACATCTGGTGTCAGTTCGGTGTCCCTAACACGATTGTAACGGATAATGGACTTTAATTCTCGGATGCCTTCACTGAAGAGCTTAACAGATTGGGGGTTCAGCACAAGAAATCCTCAGTTAGTCATCCTCAGGGAAATGGCCAAGAAGAAGCAGCCAACAAACTAATCTTGACAACCCTCACAAAAAATCTGGAAGGAAGCGAGGAGAAGTGGCTGGACGACCTCCCCATTGCCCTATGGGCAGTTCGCACAACGACTCAGGGGCCGACTGGGGAAACAACCTTTGCCTTGACGTATGGTTCCGAAGCCTTAGCTCCAGCAAATATGGCACTCCCGACCTTTACGGTAAGCAACTATGACAAAACAGTCAATGAATATAGCAAACTTCTATATTTGGACTTGCTTGATGAGAAAAGACTAGCTGCACAGCTAAGGATGATTAACTACAAACAAAAGATCAAGGCCTATCACGACAAAAAGGTTAAGAAAAGGGTGTTCGAAATAGGTGATTGGGTACTGAGAAAAATTGAGTCTACTCACCGAAAGGCTCAACAAAACAAGCTCTCTCCAAATTGGGAAGGCCCTTACATTGTAACCCACGCTATTCGAGAGGGGACCTACATGCTCAAGACACCCGAGGGGAAAGAGCTGAAACACCCATGACACTCAGAGCACTTGAGAAAGTATTACCAATAGAAGAAGTTAAGACGAGCTATCCATTCACACCTTCGATGTAATGGCCTTTTATCTATCAAAACTCGTTTCATCATTCTTTCAAGTACTTAATTCGTACATGCTTAGACATTACGTAACAATGTCTGAACATTAAAACAAGTCTGGAGCACTAACGCCTGACTTAAATATTTAAAGCAAGGCAACTCTTGCAAATTCAGATGAAAGTTTGGTTCCTATAAAGGCTAAAGCTTACATAACATGCTTGGTCACCAACGCGCCGAGTTAAGATTAAGACATCTAACTCGGATGATCTGAGCCTAGTTCTGACAACTAGACTGCTCAAACCTAAAAACGAGTACATAATACTCAACATGCCGAGTTACGATTAAGACATCTAACTCAAGACGATCTGAGCCTAGTTCTGACAACTAGACTGCTCAAATTTAATAACACAACACTCAACATGCCGAGTTACGATTAAGACATCAAACTCAAGACGATCTGAGCCTAGTTCTGACAACTAGACTACTCAAATTTAATAACAAGACACTTAGCATGCCGAGTTAAGGCATCTAACTCAAACAAGTCAAATCCAATTCAAAACAATTAGACAAATGACACGTAGATCACGGCAGACAATCTCTAGCTCATCTACACTTGGCTCGTACTGGCTAAAGTGAATATAAACAAACCAAGATATACATCTCGGCTTTACTTCGATGTAAGGCGGGACCCCCCATTGAGATACATTCAGAAAGGCCGACATCAACTGCTCGGCCTGATGTTAAACCAGTTCGCAATTGGTTAATTGCGAACAAGTACATTCTCGGTTGGCGAGATGAGAAACTTAAGCACAGATCGCATAAATAGATGTACAGAAACAGATAGGGCAAGAACACCCACACCGGGTTGAAAATCTGGCCGAAAATAGAAGAACGTGTGAAAACATGAAGGCCGACAAAAGGATCGGGTTTAGGTATCATAAATGTTCTGATAAAGACTACATTGTTCTAGCCAAATCGGCTTTACGACTCTAATATAAGACAAAAAAAAAATCTGACTATCCCAGCCCGGCGCCATCCTCCTCCTCGGCCAGTGCTATCAAGTCGTTAAAGTTGTTCTCTTGAGGAGTTGGGGGGTCCCATGTCGGCTTCACCTCCTGAGAATCCCTAGCCCTTATGTTTTTTAGAGCATTCTCATAATAAGGGATTACAACCCTGGCTTCGGCATTGTAAGGATCTTGGACAAAGAGCCGAGCAATCTTCTCCAGAGGCACCTCGACTTCTGGGTCAATGTAGAGAAGTCGAGATAAATTGGACCAAGCATCACCGTAGATGGAGCCTGCTTCATCAGCCAAGTCATCTCGATACTATTTGCTCTTCTTATATCGTTCGACGGTGGCCTCTTCTTTCCCGGATATGCTCTCCTCAAGAAAGTCCACCCTTTCATCCGCGGCATTCTTCTCTAGTGCCAGGACCTCGGCCCTCTTCCTCTGTGCCTCGGCATCGACCTCAGCAATCTTCAGGGCCGTCTCGGATTGAAGCAGCGCCTGATTTAACTTCCCCAAATCCTCAAACGCGGACTTCATGGGCGCCTCGGCCTGTTCAACCTTCAGCTCGACCTCATTCAGCATGGAGTCACGAGAAGACTTCTCCTTCTCCAGGGCTTCAACCTTGTCAGTGAGCTTAACAGTGAATTCATGAGCCGACTTGGCAGCCGCCTCATTATTGTGCACCATATCCACCACCTGCTTGAATACGGCATACTCGTGTTGGGCTATGGAGGCGAGCTACAAAAAGAAAACAAACTCAGTTCAAGCGGATTGCAGAAAAGAAATAGCGAAGTATGGAAAAATGACACGGAATAAAGGGTACCTCACTAAGAATTAAACCCTTCATGTTGAAGAGTTGGAGCGAACTCGACTTGTTAGCAACAAGCCGCTCAATATAAGACTTATTCATGGCGCACTTAATGACCGGTCCCCTAAGCTTCAGGGCATCCCCGAAACGAACGGTCAAATCAAACCCAAACATAATGGGCGCAGCAATGAAAGAGTCGACCAGATTTTTGATCTTGGCATCAGAAAGAACGAGAGCCGAGGAGGAACCAGGTGGCGAGGGAATGGTTCTCTTCTGAGAAGGTTCTTCTCGAGCTAGGCCTCAATCTTCCCTCAGCCTTTTCTGTCTCTGACGACTCTCTACCTCGGAATCCAGCCCACGATCTCGGCCCAGTCCTTGAGAGTGCCCCAGCCTTGACTCCGGGCATGAGTCCAAGTAGGGCTAACTTCCTCGGTGGGCGCCCTCTCAACTTCCGCTTCAGGTTCGGACGAAGCTCCGTATTGGATAATGGGTGGCTCTTTGGGAATCAACGATTCCCCCTTATCTTGCAGCTCTTTTTTCCGATCCGCCATATCGACATGTCTACTTCCGACTCCCCTCAACTGGGACAACCTCTTCTTTTTTCGAGCCACCATCATGTGGTCAATATGCTCCTCATCCACCTTCTGGATGTCCTCCATCGAGAGATCTGCACAAAAACAATGTTAACACCAAAACGAGATGGCAGAAAAAACGACAATGAAAGATGAGAAAATTACATCCTACAATATCCATGGCTTTTAAGCATTTGTCGTCCTCAGCACGGCAGGTCGAGCAATCCTCGTTGAAGACAAAATTGGGGTGGACAACCCAATCAGGAAATCGAGCCCCTTTTGGGACCTCGACCAAAGGTCTAACCCCATCTATGGGCCCCCTCATCAGGCCAGCCTGAGCATGGTAGCAAAAGTCAGTCTCTAGCTCGGCCCAGTTAAGAATGGCAATGGAGGAAAACTGGTCGAGCTTCGCAATCAAGTCCGCACTCCAGTCCGGATCGTGAACATGCGAAGGGCGATGCGGCGAATTAACAGGTGCTGTAAATTCCCAGCCATGCCGGCTCTCAACCGTAATCACGTGCCTGTTCCAACCCATGACCTTATTGACGGTGTTTGAAATGGGGGCCATGAGCTTGGGTTTGTTAGGGTCGGACTTAATGGTGATGGTTCTGGTTTGGAGTTGTAAGACGAATTGAAGAAGTGATAGAAGGCAAACATGCACGGCTTGAAGCCGATACCACGGCACATGATAATGAAGGCGGTAAGATGCCTGACCGCGTTGGCACCAAGGTGGGCTGGGATAATTTCCCAATCCTCCAAAAATTGATTAATGAAAGGGTCCAAGGGCAGCCTTAGTTCGAGGTGGAATTGCTTGAGATAAAATGGGAGGAAGACATCATTATAATAGAAAGTTTTAGCTTCGTGCTCATCGGCGAAAGGAGTGGCCAAACTATGGTAGAGCCTATACTCATTCCTATCCACCTCATACGTGGTATAAAGATCTTCAAGCATCTCGTCCACCCTTTGGGATACTTAAGCCAAGAGGAGCCTCCCAGGTGTATCTGGTCTTTGCCTCGGCTCCGTCTTGAGCCGACAACCTCGGAGTCGAACTCCCCGACGGTCTTGTTAGAAGTACTCTCCCCAGCCATACCTGTAGAAGAAAAGGGATTAGACTCACCCTGTGAAGATGACGAGGTGTTCTTCTCCCTCATCTCAACTACCTCGACTGAGGATAAGACTCCCCCAAAATGAAGCCGTGCTTGAGACTTGTCCTTGACATAATTCAAAAAGATGCAGTCTAGGACTTCATCCAAACTATCAAGAGTCAATACATCGGCAACGCCACCATCTACGGTCCTAGGCGCAAAGGACCCAGAGGGATATCTAACATCCGTTCTAGGGGTTTTGTTCATATACAACATTTCCCCAATGGCCGCAAGGATAAGAGCTTCCACGACCCATTAGATTTAACATAAATCCTAGAGTTCCTAGTGTAAAAACCATAAGTGAAATCCTTTTCCAGATAGCCACACTTAGACATCTTAAAGATGCGAAGTTTCATAGAGGAGATTTGAAGCTCTGAAAACTCAACAATGGCGGAAAAATAAAGGGGAAGTGGAGCTGAAAAGTACCTCAAAAAGCAAGGATAACAGATGGAAAGCATCGCGTGAGAAATTGGTCGGAGTAAATCGTCGGAAAAATGAACAGAAATAGCATGGTGTGAAGTGTCGTCGGGCTGTCACAAGCTCTACTCTGTGATTCGGAATCCACAAAATAAAGAAATAAATTTAATTTTATAGAGGGCACGCGGGTGTCATAATTACACCGCATTAATGGCTGCGGTTTTCCAGGAGACTGTCTCTTCACCTCCCCACGCGCACGCCGTCTAATTATATGATGGGATACGAAGCGACTGATATGATAGGACCCTTAAAATTCAGTGGGACATCCAAGCAGGTCAAGGCCTGTAATACCCGAGATCTTCGTTCCGGTTTCGTTAAACTTTTCTTCGGTCGAGCGGTTTGTTGCCGTCCATGTCTTTGGAATCGTATGCTTGTATTGTGGTACGTTGAGTTTCGTAGCCTGCACGTTGTTATTCTGTACCTTAGTCGGTGCATTTGCATGATCGAGACGACGTCGAGCATCTAACCGGGCTGTCGGAGTTGGCCACGGCCGAGTCACGACCGCACGTGTTGGGGCAGGACTCGCGTAGCCGAGCTACGGCCGTTAGGACCTGCTGGTTACGGCCGTAAGGTGCCTGTCGGTTACGGCCGCAATCGGTTGGCCGGTTACGGCCGTAAGGATGCTGGACGATTTGGGCAGAAGGCTTGGGAAGGTCGATTACAGCCATAATACACTGCCGGTTACGGCCGTAATGGCTCGACAGACTGAGTATAAATAGGCCTGGGCTGCGGGTTGACCTCATTTCTTCCCCTTTCTTCATTTTTCTTGCGGCTATCGGACGGGTGCGACGAGAAGTGGAGTTCTTGACCGATTCTACTCATTTCCAAGGTGCTTTGGAAGGTTCTTGTAGATTATATCATCATCAAACCCTTGTTCTTCGTCCGATGGAGGTATTTTCTTCCTTAGAACCCTAATTGTGTAATTTTTGGGGGTTTCTTCGTGATTCTTCGATTTAATCCGTGGTTGATGAATTGTTTATGGAATTCTTGATGTCTTGGCCATGCTCTTTGGATTTTGTAACCCGTTTATCTATTTTTATCACCCGGATCATGATTCTTGATTTCTTAGAAGGAACCCTAGGATTCTTGTTGTTTTCGGGTTGATTCGGATTCCGATTAGTGTTATTTATTCGTGGTGATGTTATTTTCATAGTATTCATGGGATCGTCGAGTTCTTGGTCGTTCTTGGAAGTTCGAGGGCTACCTGACCATGTCCATGTTAGAGATATGCCCTCGAATGCCACTCAGAGGATGAGAGAGTGAGAGCATATGTATTGTAATTATGAAAATTTAACAAGGCAATAATTATTTCTATATTATTGTATATCACTGGCATTGTGATTTGATATATAGAATAATAGTCCTTGCATTTGAGAGAAAACATTCTACTCCTTATGGAGATAAGGAGATAGGCACTGGAAGTGTTTAGAGCTCGAATGCTTAACTCGTTCGCAAGTCGATAAAACTTAACTGGGCAATAAGTTTAGACAAGACTTGTATAATGTGTACTTTGACATGTAGAGTGCCGGTATTCACTAAGGGTTAGTGGGAGCACACGTTATAGGTATGCTAGTGAGATTAGTATACTCGAACACGACTCACCTCGATTCGGTCACATGGATATCACTCAGGGATTGTCAATGACTGGATCGAAAGGTTGTGATAGGTATACGTGGACCTTTGACTTGAGGTTTCAGTAGGAGATGTGCTTGTGACATTAAGTTAGTCATTAGAGTAGTTCGATCCAATCGCTGGTGGGTGGGGTCAACCTCGAAATGCAACTTAGTGGGCAAGTAGCGATCTCTCTTGAATACCAAGATAGAATTCTTTCTCTGTAAGTGAGCGAGTAAATGTCTATGCGGTTAATGGCAAATGAGATTATAAGTCTTTGGCAAAGCATTTAGAGCTAGTTGTATTTGATACGAGAGCTCGATGATCTCGGTGCATTAACGAAAGCATAGTGTCAAGTTCTGATAGGGTTTGACTTTTACGTGACCCTAATACTTGACCAAGGACATATGATTGAAGGGTTTATACGTATACGGTATTCACGACATAATGGTTTTGGAATGATCCGATCATTCGTTCTTAGTTGGAGTTCTTATCGAAGCACTAGACTGGCTAAGTGTTACCCGTACTCCTTGGTTCCTCCCATTGCCGACTAAGACGGACCTACGGAGTCGCGCACAAGGATATTTGATGGAAAAATATGTATTTATTATCTTTTCATTAATATTGGATATTAGATATCTAATTTGATTTATTTGATAAATCATGCGGTCTAGTGAATTGAAATTAATTACTGGGTAATTAATTTAATTCATAAATAATTATTTCTTGGAAATATATTATTATAATTTTGTATTTGATAAAATTAATTAATTTGATTAATTAATTAAGTATAAATACATTTGGGATAAAACGAAGTGTATTTAACGGACTAGACACGCGAACGTCCGGTACATGAACCGAGTGGCTCGGCTCGTTTTCTCACCTAAAATCTAGTGGGCCGCCCCCCTCATTTTCCTCCGACCTTGCATGATACTTCCTTTAGTTGTCATGATGTGTTGTGGGGTGAGTTTGAGTTGTTTTTGTACATGAAGACAAAAGATAACATGATAATATTGATCTTTAATATCTTTTCAATCATGTTATAAAACAAGACCATAAATCACCACATGAGGAAGAATTCAGCCGTGAGTTCTTAAGGGAAGGGAGAGAAAAAATTATTTTTTTCCTTGTTCATCTTTGAGAGAAAGAAAAGGAAGAAGAGAAGAGAAGAAAAATACCGTATCAATTCCTAGCCGTGTTCTTTGAGAACGAATTGATATTTTATTTTTCCGATCAATATCCGACGCGTAATAACGTAGAGACATTCGGCAATTTCGGTGTTGGATCATTCAACAAGCTACAACGAATTGGATTCGTGTTCGTGTCGGTAACCGGAGAAAGTTTGTTCGGGTTTCACCTTCGAAGATTATATCATCAAAGGACTACGAGGGTAAGTATTCTTTGATTCTCTTCCTCGTTATTTATATTCGTTTATATGATGCTTGATCAGTCCGTTTTTGGGGTTTGGTTTTATCCGGTTGGACCGGTTTATTTTCCGCTGCGTAATTTGATTTTAATTACCGAATCCCAACAGTCCATTCGTTGTTCTGTTGCTCATGGTATCGAGGAAAGTATCTTGCCTATACACTTCATGTTTCGTAGTTGTAATAGTCGGTGATTGGCTATGTGTGCGATGAGGTTGTTTTTAATGAACTTCTAAAAGAATCGGTATATTGTCGATAAAGGTTCTCTTTAATAATCTACTTGTGTTTGTGAATGAACGTGTAGTCCAGAGAATGTGTAAAGGGTTGTGCACTGGGGTGTCTTGGATGCGTATGATACCGTTGTGTGCAATTACATCGATAGTGGGCTTAAGGTATGTCTTTTTGGGCAAGAAGTATGTGTGTGTATGTGTGTGGTTATGCGTGTTATTGTTGAGTACATGGGGTTGTGTGATGTGAATATGTGTCAGATATATTGGCCATTTCTAACAAGTACCTTGGGTTACAATTGACGTACTTCGGGGGAATGACTTCGTGAAAGATGTTGTGAACTGTGATTTCAGAAAGTGCGATGTGTGGTCGTGTGCCAAGTAAAAGCTAGTGTGGGTCCCCTGGGTTCCGTAGAATGAGGCCTCTGCGGTTCATTTGGATGGGTTTGTACAACCAGGGAGACCTGACGAGGACTTTATGGGGAGAGGTATGTATCTCGTGTGAGGTGCAGTACCTGTACAGCCCCCGTTGTTGTTTTGTGATGATATTGTTTTCGATAATTGTGATATGTCTGTAATATCACAATGTTGTAATTCCCGATGTGAGCTACGTCATATGTATGGTCTTGGTACTTGTCTAGAATGGCATCAATATAGTGTCGTATATGATTCGTTTATTGGTTGGGATATTTTTGACATAAGGATGCAGGCCCTGTGATTGTTTCCGTGCATTGTGGTTTGATGGTGTATCGAGTGTGACCATTGGGTTATTCACTCGAGTATGTGATGTGGATGATTGGGTCGTGGACCCAGTGTTTTGTGAACGGATTAATATTTTTAAACTAAAACATTTCTTTGGCCCGTGTCCCTATGTGGTTTTGTCAAGTTGAGGATCCATTAGTCCAGAAATGCTTTTCTAAAAACTCGCGAGAATCTTTAAATCATTTTCAACGAGTCTACATGTCTCATTCCAACTTTTTTCAATTCGAAATATTTTATCCAATAAAATATCTCGGGAAGTCTTGTTGGGTTGAAATGTTGGAATTTATCAAGTTATTATATTCTTGGAGTATGTTGTATATAGATCGTATTTGTATTTTATTCTTGCACTAGTAAAATAGTGGACTTTTGCTAACCCTCGAGTATTCGGGGTGGACGTCTGTATTGCGTCCAGGTAATTGCAGGTTGTTGGGGAGCGAATCATAGGATCGGTACGAAGGATGATGGAAGATGACGATACTAATCACATGAAGACCTGTGTTGAGTATCTGGTGAAGTCTTGTTGTTTTGTCTTTCTGTTTTGGTATTTTCCATTTTCGGGAAGTATTGATGTATTCTAACTCCTGCATGGGTACGAGTTGTGAGAAAGAGTTATGTATGTTTGATGTAAATATTTGTAGTAAAAGACCAAATCAGTCTAATGGTTCATTATTTAGCCATATTGACATGTAATGTGATGTATTGTTTTTGTATTTAGCATGGTAGATCCGCACGGAGAGGGTCTGCGGCGCTGTAATATTCCCAAGTGGTTTGAGGGTGTTACAGAATATGGTATCAAAGCTTAGGTTGTGGAAACCTAGGCTGTCGTGTCAAGTTGTGTGTTGTCGAGTCTTGTCTTGTCTTGTCTTACTTTGTCTGACTGAGTCATGTCGCGACGCGTCGTCTGAGATGTCAGTCGTGATTAGTATCAAGGTGCAGCCATCATCTTCGTACAACCTGTGGATGTAAGTCTTCCCATTTATATATTATACTTTATATTTCGTGTTACCCGATTTCGTTTATAAGTGAGAGGTTGGATAGAAATCGTATTAAATATTTGTGGTATATTACGTGTGTAGCAATTGAGATATGCTTTTAAGGTTGAGTTTTATTTGGTGTAATGCGTTATGGAAGTTTATGGACAATTAGGTGTTCCAGAAGACGTGTTGATGATATAGCTGGTCGTAAACACAAACAGATGGTTTTGATGTATGTCCAATTTTAAGGTTATACTTGTGAATGGTATTGGTTAGTAGGATGATTTGAGTGTTAGGTGGGCACATATTTTGGGAACCGGGTATGTTTAATTAATTGTTGCCAATTTCTACATAAGTACTCGTATTGACAATTGTGTTGGTTACTCGTATAACTATAAAACGTTTTTGAACACTTCATAGAATTATGTAAACCAATTATGAATTAATTTCAAAATTTGCCTTTTGCGTATTTGCAAATGACTTTTTGAAGAATTTTATAAGCTTAGACATGTTTTGAAGTACTTTCGATATTTTGTAAAACCTCACCCTCGGTGATCATTTGTCATGTTTGAGAAGGATTTATGAAAGCGATTTTATCGATTGATTCTATTTTCAGATAACTCGAATTTGGAAAACTTCCTTGGGGAGTCACGTGATTTTTTCAATTGATATCTCATTTGTAAATTTCTCAAAACATGATTTTTAATTCAAATGAGGTTTTCCAAATCAATACAAGACGTGACCCTCGTTTTTAAACATTCAGTTTCATGATGTTTGTCAGGGGGTATGAAATTATGATGTTGGATTGGGCAAATGCTCAGGAATTATGATTAAGTTGGTGATGTGAACCGTTGGCGTTTAGATTTTGTATGTTATTGGCTGTTTATAACCTTCAGCTTTAATACTACGTGGGTTGCGTTCGTAAATAGACTACTGAATCAAACCGTTAGTGCACACTAATCTCGGTTGTAACGCGCGCTTAACAAACTGGGCAGAAGTTTTGGGACTACATTTTCGCCGTTAGGTGTAACTTTTGCAGTCATAAACCTGTCACCTGTGACTGTATCCTATGTGCGTTGTTTGTTCATGACGATTGTTGCGTGTGGGTGTGAATTTTCATTTTCGTGGTAATAGGTGGTTATTGGTTAGTATGCCGAGAGGCAGAGGTCGTGGTCGTAATTGTTGTGCAGCTAACTACGGGGATCAGATACGAGACGAAGAGAATGCTGTCAGGAATGAAGTTGGTCTTGGTATTGCTACCATCTTGCAACAGGTGGTGACACAGATAACTCACTTGACCCAGGCGGTTCAACGTAACACTGATGCGATTCAGAAGATCGGGGCAAACCTATGGCTTCGAGAGGTAGTTAGTATGAATCCTCCTCGATTTATTGGTATGGCGGATGCATTGGGTTGGGATGGTTAGATTCTTCAGTTGGAAAAGATATTCGAGGCCATTGACTGTCCTGAAGATCGAAAGGTTCCCATTGCTCAGTACCTTCTTAGCGAAGATGCCGCTCATTGGTGGGAAGCTGTTAAACCTCAGGATCGTGTCGCCATGTGGGTGGAGTTTCGAGAACTTCTGGAGGCCAGGTTTTGTCTGGAACCGATTAGAAAGCAGAGAAAGCTGGGTGATATTGTGGTTAGTGCTGAAGCTGGAATTTCTAAATTGTGACACCGTAGTCTTTCTACCATGAAGCTTCCTCGTTCAATAAGTGGAATCGGGAGTTCCAAATCATCATCTTTGAATTCTGGTAAGGATAAAAGGTGCTTCAACTATAATATGTCGGGGCATGTACGTGCACATTGTCCTTCCCCGCCGATAACGTGTCACAAGTGCGGATATGGAGGACACATGATTCAATTTTGCGAGTTAGTTACCGAGCCTTTCGAGGCACGGATTTGAGCACTGATATCAAGATCGACTCTGAGCAGTCTCTGAGAAGAGTAGTCTACCAGTTGTATGTTATGTTATTTCCTTGCCTTGTTGTTTCAAATTTTGGAGACAAACTTCTTTTGTTAGAAGTGGACCAGATGGTTGAACTTCTCTATTTTCAACTCCGTGACTCGTTGTGTTTGTTGACATTTTCTGAACTTGTCCTGTCTTTTACTTTTTGTTGTTCGAATGAGTTGTGGTATTGTTTTGGATTAACTCGTTTGTCGTTGTGATTTTTTTCGAACTCGAATTCCATTCCCGTGAATCTTATGCAAATGATGACCTTGTAGTCTTTACCAGATCATCTATTGTCTTGAGCCGAGGTGTGAACATCGGAATTATTATTCGATTTTGTTGTTCGTTGTGATTCGAATATGCTTGTTCGATCGTTGTTGTTTCAATCTTTATTGTTCGATCATTTGTTGTCCGGATTTTATGGATCTCGTATCGTGATTTTTTTTTTCGAGCGTTTGGATCACTCCGTAATTTCCTTAAGTTCGGGAAATTTGCTTCATATTCGATCTTCCAAACCTTGGGTTGTGGAATTTCGTAATTGTTCAGCGTTTAACTAGTGTTTTGATTCCTGTGCTGTTTGGGTTGGTCAACCATAATGATTTTTGTTCGTTGCGTTTTGTTATCATTCTGGTGTAGCGGTGTGGATGGTAACAGCCACATGCTACTTTTGATTCATTGCCAGTCATCGGCGGATAACATGTGTTATCTGAGATTGTCTTGCGTTGATTGTTTCATGTTTTAAGTTTCAGGGACGAAACTTCTTTTAAGAGGGGTAGAATGTAATACCCGAGATCTTCGTTCCGATTTCGTTAAACTTTTCTTCAGTCGAGCGGTTTGTTGTCGTCCACATCTTTGGAATCGTGTGCTTGTACTATGGTACGTTGAGTTTCGTAGCCTGCTCGTTGTTGTTATGTACCTTAGTTGGTGCGTTTGCATGATCGAGACGGCGTCGAGCATCTAACCGGGTTGTCGGAGTTGGCCGCGGCCGAGTCACGATCGCACGTGTTGGGGCAGGACTCGCCTGTCGATTATGGCCGCAATGGGTGTTCGGTTACGGCCGTAAGTTGCCTGTCGATTACGGCCACAATGGGTGTTCTGTTACGGCCATAAGGTGCCTGTCGGTTACGGCCGTAAGGTGCCTGTCGGTTACGGCCGCAATGGGTTGGCCGGTTACAGCCGTAAGGATGTTGGACAATTTGGGCAGAAGGCTTGGGAAGGCTGATTACGGCCGTAATACACTGTCGGTTACGACCGTAATGGCTCGGCAGACTGAGTATAAATAGGCCTGGGCTGCGGGTTGACCTCATTTCTTCCCCTTTCTACATTTTTCTTGCGGCTATCGGATGGGTCTGACGGGAAGTGGAGTTCTTGGCCGATTCTACTCATTTCCAAGGTGTTTTGGAAGGTTCTTTTCGATTATATCATCATCAAACCCTTGTTCTTCATCGGATCGAGGTATTTTCTTCCTTAGAACCCTAGTTGTGTAATTTTTGGGGGTTTCTTCGTGATTCTTTGATTTAATCCGTCGTTGATGAATTGTTTATGGAGTTCTTGATGTCTTGGCCATGATCTTCGAATTTTATAACCCGTTTATCGATTTTTATCACCCGGATCATGATTCTTGATTTATTAGAAGGAAACCTCGTATCCTTGTTATTTTTCGGGTTGATTCGGATTCCAATTAGTGTTATTTATTCGTGGTGATGTTATCTTCGTAGTATTCGTGGGATCGTCGAGTTCTTGGTCGTTCTTGGAAGTTCAAGGGCTACCTGACCGTGTTCGTTTGCTATTCCGTTGCTCGTGGTATCGAGGCAAGTATCTTGTCTATACAGTTCATGTTTTGTAGTTGTAATAGTCGGTGATTGACTATGTGTGCGATGAGGTTGTTTTTAATGAAATTTTAAAAGAATCGGTATATTCTCGATAAAGGTTCTCTTTAATTATCTACTTGTGTTTGTGAACGAAGGTGTGGTCCAGAGAATGTGTAAAGGGTTGTGCATTGGGGTGTCTTGGTTGCGTATGGTACCGTTGTGTGTGATTACGTTGATAATGGGCTTAAGGTATGTTTTTTGGGGCAAGAAGTGTGTGTGTGTGTGTGTGTGTGTGTGTGTGTGTGTATGTGTGTGGTTATACGTGTTATTGTTGAGTATGTGGGGTTGTGTGATGTGAATATTTGTCGGATATAGTGGCCATTTCTAACAAGTACCTTGGGTTACAATTGACGTACTTTGGGGGAATGACTTCGTGAAAGATGTTGTGAAATGTGATTTCAGAAAGTGCGACGTGTGGTCGTGTGCCAAGTAAAAACTAGTGTGGGTCCCCTGGGTTCCGTAGACTGAGGCCTTTGCGGTTCACTTGGCTGGGTTTGTACAACCAGGGAGACCTGACGAGAACTTTCTGGGGAGAGGTATGTATCTCGCGTGAGGTGCAGTACCTATACAGCCCCCGTTGTTGTTTTGTGATGATATTGTTTTCGATAATTGTGATATATCCGGAATATCACAACGTTGTAATTCCCGATGTGAGCTATATCATATGTAGGGTCTTGGTACTTGGCTAGAATGGCATCAATATAGTGTCGTATATGATTCGTTTCTTGGTTGGGATATTTTTGACATAAGGATGCGGGCCCTGTGATTGTTTCCGTGCATTGTGGTTTGGTGGTGTATCGAGTGTGACCATTGGGTTATTCACTCGAGTATGTGATGTGGATGATTGGGTCGTGGACACCGTGTTTTGTGAACGGATTGGTATTTTTAAACTAAAACATTTCTTTGGCCCGTGTCCCTATGTGGTTTTGTCAAGTTGTAACACCCCCAAAACCGACCGGGAATATTACAGCGCCGTGGGGCCCATATTGGAACCCACAAGGCTAAAATCATTTTCGCAAACGTTTAAAAATGTCAAAAAGCCCTTTGAAAGTACACACACACGCACAGCGGATAAAAACACAGTTCAAAGAATATCGAAAGCCATTTAGAAACATACACACACAGCGGATGAAATATAATTAAATACATTTGCAGCGGAATTATAAAAACCAGAAAGAACACTCGAATCCCAACAACTACGCCATAGCCAGTATCACCGGAAAGCTCATCCCTTCACGACCGCTACTCGCTCGGACTCCGAGTACCTAAAAGATAAAGCCCACGACGGGGTCAGCCATAATACTCAACAATGATAACGATCACATCACAAAAACAATACATATCAATGTAATTACAAGGTAAGAATAATTCCAATATGATCTCACCGAAGTAACCTTACCAACCTGTCACAACCATAACAATCAAATCTTACCATATTCCACGCCTCGTGTTCTTAAGTGATGAACGAATACAAAAGTAACCACCTGTATCAGAAACGATACCAAAATTCCCAAACTTATCATATCTCAATATAGAATGATCTGGCCAAGGCTAACTCTATCGGCTGGGTCGCACAATCAGATCCCAATACTGATAGAAACTAATATCACACGATACATCTGCAAATCAACTGTTCCGAAACAATGACAAGTCCCGGATATCAATACAAAGCGTGAATGCTCACACAATCAATAATGATAAACAATCAATGCATCACAACGGAATTATCAATGACATGATATTTCCACACAAGATTGTCAAAGGATCAACCACGAACGAGAATACCATGATGTGGTAATTCCAACAAGATCAATGACATAATCAATAACCGAGAATACCGACAATACGGAAATTCCCAACAAGATCAATAAAAGGTCGACAACCGAGAATACGGACGACACGGTAAGGATCAATGAAGAATCAATAATCGAGAATACCAACGACATGGTAAACTCTAACAAGATCAAAAGAGTCGACAACCAGAAATACCAACGGTACGATAAACCCCAATAAGATCAACAAAGGTCAACAACCGAGAATACTGATGACATAGTAAACTCTAGCAAGATCAATAAAGACCAACGACCGGAAGTACCAACGATAAGGTATACTCCAACAAGAACAATAAGAAATCGACAATCGAGAATACTGACGACACGGTATACTCCAATAGATAATAAGGGATCAACAACTGAGAATACCGATGACATGGTAAACTCCAATAACATCAATCAAGGACTAATAACCAAGAATAACAACGGTGATACAACTCCCAAATGGAATCAATAAGGATCAATAATGAATGAGATTACCAATGACAGGGTGAACTCCAAACGAGGTTTATAAAGGATCGATATCAATGAGTTGACCATCGATATGGTAACTCCGAATGAGATTAATAAAGGTTCAATGGTGACGGATACACGAGAGAATAAATTCGTCAACCATATACAAATCATATATACGGGATTTCAAAGACAACCCGAATATCGAACAGACCCAATTATACATGGACTGTGAACGACCAATCAATAAGACTCAAGATGGACGTCACGATACGCTCGATCCGGACATGTGTCCGTGTACAAGCCAACCACGGGTATTGATCAATACACGCCTGGTCTCGTACCTAATCAGCCTCACGAAGTACGTCTCGTGTGCATGGTTCAATATGAGGTCGAAACCAACATATGCTACACGTGCCCGTCCCGAAAATCCTACACATGAACGATCAGAACGTATCTGACTCCAGATATGCCACGATACAACATGACAACAAATCTCGAAGAAACGCATATTCAACAAGGATCAGAAGATTTTCCAAGAGAACAATAATAACTCGATCATGAAAGACCGACACGACCACAATGTCGTATTCCGTCAGACAACAGTCCACAGCATGCTCAACAATGCATATAATGATAGCACATAAACTCCCAAGGCAGCAGCCAAGGGTCACGGAAGCATCTACTCAGGAATACTCCGGACAATATCACATAAACTCCCAAGGCAGCAGCCGAGGGTCACGGAAGCATCTACTCAGGAATACTCAGGACATAGGTGCCATTTAGGTCTTCTCCCTAACACATTTCCATTCGGGTACCATACGAGTTTTATCCCCAACACATCGGCCCCACAGATTACGGCTCAAGAAAGAGCACTTCACAAAACGTAACAAACAATGGTGCACATTCACCGTATGAAATATCAACACACACATGCAAAAATGCAACATGATGATTATTATATTCTAACAATATTAATTTACCTCAAGCTGGAGACGCTAACCTTTCCACGACCAACCGCCCTGAACGAATACACGGTTTATCCGACAATCCAAAATGATGTACAGTCCATAACTAATACCAAACCACCGTCCCGAGTTCGACATCGACACGATAACTAACCTTGATATCCAACTTGTCATGCAATAGACCAAATTATAGTTCACGTTCCCATTTCCACTAGACATCCTTAAAATCATATACATTATGATTTGTCTTACATACCACCATTCCGACAATTCATATATTCCATAATACCATTGCTATATGAATCATAAATGAAATGAAAACGAAATCATTTATTAACATTATGAACTAAGCAAGCATAACTTGCCTTGATACCAATTCGACGAAGCCACTATCAATCCCGCCGTCTTCGTCTACAAGCTCCATGACTGTGATTAACTTCAACGATCACTAAACGCAACCTAATGCAATAATTAGTTAACGATACGTTCAACAACAATCAACAACCGAAATGACCAACTAATCAAACTCGATGGTTCAACGACATCTCGATCATACGAAACCAAACCGTATCAACTCTTAACAATACGAACACAAGCCGAAATTCGGTGTTCAATGGTCCTAACGATGTCTTCAACATATATACTTCCCATAACATCACGAATCGCAACAAACTACCAAGAACATCGAGAATATTACGATTCCATATTCATAACAACATAATCGAATCATTTGATCACCAATTCATTATCTTCCCTTAACAAAATTCTCGTAAATACCAAGAATCATCACAACGATATCAATTCAACCATCATTCATACAAAAAAGTATAGAATTTCCCAAGTTCAACTCATTGAGGCATTTCATCGAACACTTTGAAGGCATAATCCAATTTAATCATTTTAACGAAGAAATACTCGAATTTGTTCCACAAAACTTCAAGAGTATTGAATGATTACGAGTATACAATCAAGTTCTATCAATAATCTGAATCAAAACGAAGCAAATCGGCCAAAACACCAAGAAACCTCAATAACATCTAAAAACCAAAAGTTCATGTGTTCTTACCTTCGATCCGGGTGGAGGATGATGTTAATCCATGATTCCAACTTCCAAAACATGTTGTTATAAGTTGATTCTACTCAAAACCATCATATTTGCTGAAGAAATCGCGGAAGGAACGAAGAAAAATGGAAAGTGATAAGGGTGACTCGGTCCAGGCCTTATATAGGCCGAGACCTGCCGGCCAGTTACGTACGTAACCGGCCGTGGCTTACGTACGTAACCGGCAGCGGCCTACCTTCTGTCCAATTTGTTCGGCACCCTTACGTACATAACCGGCAGCTGGCTTACGTACGTAACTGGCCCTTACGGCCGTAACCGGCCACTGCCTTACGTACGTAATCGGCCAGTCCTAGCCCCCAGCGAGTCACTGCCGACCATGCTCGGCCATCCCAACGAGTCACGTCCGGCCATGCTCGGCCATCCCAACGAGTCACGTCCGGCCATGCTCGGCCATCCAGGTCATCTCGGCCACGAATCGGCCAGTCGCCCCGTAACGTACGTAACACTTGTTCCGTTGTGTACGTAATACGTACGTTGACTTGCTACAGTACAATGGTCGTGTTACGTACGTAACACGTCCTGTATAACGTACGTAACACGTACGTTGACTCACCTGTCAACATCCTCCGCCGAAAGTTGCCGACACAGGGTCCCACCTGCCGACCACGACTCGATCGTCTGATTCCCATGTTACGTACGTAATGTCTCGGCCATAACATACGTAACTCTACCAATTTAACGTACGTAAGCTTCAACACATAACGTACGTAATGGCTTCCATACTTAGCCATTTCCAGCAATTCCTGTCTAACGTCTCGACATAACAAATATGAACATACGGCATACTAAACACATATACGAAATCCCGAAAGTATTCTCATACGGTACGTCTGATTCACGATACCCTCAATTACAACTGTCGACCAAGTACGGCAATCATACAAATACCCATACGGTATATCCGACATCGAAAAACACATCAAGCATGTAATATCCTAGAATCAAAATAACCTCGATGACATACTGGCACGACTGTCACGGTTTCCAAAATTATCCACTCATATCGCGTCGGTCCCACTCTGTACAGTACATCCCAGATAAAATAATGCGAAAAATTCATAGTGAAATTCTAGGATATTACATATCTACCCACTTAAATAAGTTTCGTCCTCGAAACTCAAAATCCTGTCACAATCAGTATCTCAATGCCGAAATATCTCAAAATCACAACACCATACTCAAATAATCATCATCAAAACTGAAATAACTGAAAGAACATACTTACAGGTCCGTGAAGTCGATGATCTTCCGTGATACCAGCATACGACTCCCATAAAAAGTCTCAACACACAGGCATCACAAATACAATAATTTGAAAATATTTCAAAAATTTTGAAACCTCCAAAATCGGTTTGACCCAAAAGTCAGAAAATTATTTTCAAAAGTCACGCTACTACCGCACCGGTAAAGCCACATAACACACACGCCCGGGTTTTACGAAACCCAAGCTCTGATACCATTTTCTGTAACACCCGCAAAACCGACCGGGAATATTACAGCGCCGTGGGCCCCATATTGGAACTCACAAGGATAAAATCATTTTCGCAAACGTTTAAAAATGTCAAAAAGCCCTTTGAAAGTACACACACACACACAGCGGATAAAAACACAGTTCAAAGAATATCGAAAGCCATTTAGAAACATACACACACAGCGGATGAAATATAATTAAATACATTTGCAGCGGAATTATAAAAACCAGAAAGAACACTCGAATCCCAACAACTACGCCATAGCCAGTATCACCGGAAAGCTCATCCCTTCACGACCGCTACTCGCTCGGACTCCGAGTACCTAAAAGATAAAGCCCACGACGGGGTCAGCCATAATACTCAACAATGATAACGATCACATCACAAAAACAATACATATCAATGTAATTACAAGGTAAGAATAATTCCAATATGATCTCACCGAAGTAACCTTACCAACCTGTCACAACCATAACAATCAAATCTTACCATATTCCACGCCTCGTGTTCTTAAGTGATGAACGAATACAAAAGTAACCACATGTATCAGAAACGATACCAAAATTCCCAAACTTATCATATCTCAATATAGAATGATCTGGCCAAGGCTAACTCTATCGGATGGGTCGCACAATCAGATCCCAATACTGATAGAAACTAATATCACACGATACATCTGCAAATCAACTGTTCCGAAACAATGACAAGTCCCGGATATCAATACAAAGCGTGAATGCTCACACAATCAATAATGATAAACACTCAATGCATCACAACGGAATTATCAATGACATGATATTTCCACACAAGATTGTCAAAGGATCAACCACGAACGAGAATACCATGATGTGGTAATTCCAACAAGATCAATGACATAATCAATAACCGAGAATACCGACAATACGGCAATTCCCAACAAGATCAATAAAAGGTCGACAACTGAGAATACCGACGACACGGTAAGGATCAATGAAGAATCAATAATCGAGAATACCAACGACATGGTAAACTCTAACAAGATCAAAAGAGTCGACAACCAGAAATACCAACGGTACGATAAACCCCAATAAGATCAACAAAGGTCAACAACCGAGAATACTGATGACATAGTAAACTCTAGCAAGATCAATAAAGACCAACGACCGGAAGTACCAACGATACGGTATACTCCAACAAGAACAATAAGAAATCGACAATCGAGAATACTGACGACACGGTATACTCCAATAGATAATAAGGGATCAACAACTGAGAATACCGACGACACGGTAAACTCCAATAACATCAATCAAGGACTAATAACCAAGAATACCAACGGTGAGACAACTCCCAAATGGAATCAATAAGGATCAAGAATGAATGAGATTACCAATGACAGGGTGAACTCCAAACGAGGTTTATAAAGGATCGATATCAATGAGTTGACCATCGATATGGTAACTCCGAACGAGATTAATAAAGGTTCAATGGTGACGGATACACGAGAGAATAAATTCGTCAACCATATATAAATCATATATACGGGATTTCAAAGACAACCCGAATATCGAACAGACCCAATTATACATGGACTGTGAACGACCAATCAATAAGACTCAAGATGGACGTCACGATACGCTCGATCCGGACATGTGTCCGTGTACAAGCCAACCACGGGTATTGATCAATACACGCCTGGTCTCGTACCTAATCAGCCTCACGAAGTACGTCTCGTGTGCACGGTTCAATATGAGGTTGAAACCAACATATGCTACACGTGCCCGTCCCGAAAATCCTACACATGAACGATCAGAACGTATCTGACTCCAGATATGCCACGATACAACTTGACAACAAATCTCGAAGAAACGCATATTCAACAAGGATCAGAAGATTTTCCAAGAGGGCAACAATAACTCGATCATGAAAGACCGACACGACCACAATGTCGTATTCCGTCAGACAACAGTCAAAGATGCTCAACAATGCATATAATGATAGCACATAAACTCCCAAGGCGGCCAAGGGTCACGGAAGCATCTACTCGGGAATACTCGGACAATATCACATAAACTCCCAAGGCGCGGTCGAGGTCACGGAAGCATCTACTCAGGAATACTCCGGACATAGGTGCCATTTAGGTCTTATCCCCTAACACATTTCCATTCGGGTACCATACAGGTTTTATCCCCAACACATCGGCCCCACAGATTACGGCTCAAGAAAGAGCACTTCACAAAACGTAACAAACAATGGTGCACATTCACCGTATGAAATATCAACACACACATGCAAAAATGCAACATGATGATTATCATATTCTAACAATATTAATTTACCTCAAGCTGGAGATGCTAACCTTTCCACGACCAACCGCCCTGAACGAATACACGGTTTATCCGACAATCCAAAATGATGTACAGTCCATAACTAATACCAAACCACCGTCCCGAGTTCGACATCGACACGATAACTAACCTTGATATCCAACTTGTCATGCAATAGACCAAATTATAGTTCACGTTCCCATTTCCACTAGACATCCTTAAAATCATTTACATTATGATTTGTCTTACATACCACCATTCCGACAATTCATATATTCCATAATACCATTGCTATATGAATCATAAATGAAATGAAAACGAAATCATTTATTAACATTATGAACTGAGCAAGCATAACTTGCCTTGATACCAATTCGACGAAGCCACTATCAATCCCACCGTCTTCGTCTACAAGCTCCGCAGCACAACGGTTAACTTCAACGATCACTAAACGCAACCTAATGCAATAATTAGTTAACGATACGTTCAACAACAATCAACAACCAAAATGACCAACTAATCAAACTCGATGGTTCAACGACATCTCGATCATACGAAACCAAACCGTATCAACTCTTAACAATACGAACACAAGCCGAAATTCGGTGTTCAATGGTCCTAACGATGTCTTCAACATATATACTTCCCATAACATCACGAATCGCAACAAACTACCAAGAACATCGAGAATATTACGATTCCATATTCATAACAACATAATCGAATCATTTGATCACCAATTCATTATCTTCCCTTAACAAAATTCTCGTAAATACCAAGAATCATCACAACGATATCAATTCAACCATCATTCATACGAAAAAGTATAGAATTTCCCAAGTTCAACTCATTGAGGCATTTCATCGAACACTTTGAAGGCATAATCCAATTTAATCATTTTAATGAAGAAATACTCAAATTTGTTCCACAAAACTTCAAGAGTATTGAATGATTACGAGTATACAATCAAGTTCTATCAATAATCTGAATCAAAACGAAGCAAATCGGCCAAAACACCAAGAAACCTCAAGAACATCCAAAAACCAAAAGTTCATGTGTTCTTACCTTCGATTCGGGTGGAGGATGATGTTAATCCATGATTCCAACTTCCAAAACATGTTGTTATAAGTTGATTCTACTCAAAACCATCATATTTGCTGAAGAAATTGCGGAAGGAACGAAGAAAAATGGAAAGTGATAAGGGTGACTCGGTCCAGGCCTTATATAGGCCGAGACCTGCCGGCCAGTTACGTACGTAACCGGCAGCGGCATACCTTCTGTCCAGTTTGTTCGGCACCCTTACGTACGTAACCGGCAGCTGGCTTACGTACGTAACTGGCCCTTACGGCCGTAACCGGCCACTGCCTTACGTACGTAATCGGCCAGTCCTAGCCCCCAGCGAGTCACTGCCGACCATGCTCGGCCATCCCAACGAGTCACGTCCGGCCATGCTCGGCCATCCCAACGAGTCACGTCCAGCCATGCTCGGCCATCCAGGTCATCTCGGCCACGACTCGGCCAGTCGCCCCGTAACGTACGTAACACTTGTTCCGTTGCGTACGTAATACGTACGTTGACTTGCTACAGTACAATGGTCGTGTTACGTACGTAACACGTCCTGTATAACGTACGTAACACGTACGTTGACTCACATATCAACATCCTCCGCCGAAAGTTGCCGACACAGGGTCCCACCTGCCGACCACGACTCGATCGTCTGATTCCCATGTTACGTACGTAATGTCTCGGCCATAACGTACGTAACTCTACCAATTTAACGTACGTAAGCTTCAACACATAACGTACGTAACGGCTTCCATACTTAGCCATTTCGAGCAATTCCTGTCCAACGTCTCGACATAACAAATATGAACATACGGCATACTGAACACATATACGAAATCCCGAAAGTATTCTCATACGGTACGTCTGATTCACGATACCCTCAATTACAACTGTCGACCAAGTACGGCAATCATACAAATACCCATACGGTATATCCGACATCGAAAAACACATCAAGCATGTAATATCCTAGAATCAAAATAACCTCGATGACATACTGGCACGACTGTCACGGTTTCCAAAATTATCCACTCATATCGCGTCGGTCCCACTCTGTACAGTACATCCCAGATAAAATAATGCAAAAAATTCATAGTGAAATTCTAGGATATTACACAAGTTGAGGATCCATTTGTCCATAAATGCTTTTCTAAAAACTCCTGAGAGTCTTTAAATGCTTTTCAACGAGTCTACATGTCTCATTCCAACTTTTTACAATTCGAACTATTTTATCCAATAAAATATCTCGGGAAGTCGTGTTGGGTTGAAATGTTGGAATTTATCAAGTTATTATATTCTTGGAGTATGTTGTGTATAGCTCGTATTTGTATTTTATACTTGCACTAGCAAAACAGTGGAGTTTTGCTAACCCCCGAGTATTCGGGGGGTGGACGTCTGTATTGCGTCCAGGTACTTGCAGGTTGTTGGGGAGCGAATCACAGGATCGGTACGAAGGATGATGGAAGACGACGATACTAATCACATGAAGGCCTGTGTTGAGTATTTGGTGAAGTCTTGTTGTTTTGTCTTTCTGTTGTGATATTTTCCGTTTTCGGGAAGTATTGATGTATTCTAACCCCTGCATGGGTACGAGTTGTGAGAAAGAGTTATGTATGTTTGATGTAAATATTTATGGTAAAAGACCAAATCGGTCTAATGGTTCATTATTTAGCCATATTGGCATGTAATGTGATGTATTGTTTTTGTATTTAGCCTGGTAGATCCTCAAGGAGAGGGTCTGCGGCTCTGTAATATTCCCATGTGGTTTGGGGGTCTTACAAGGCCGACATAACACCAAGCGAAGCCGACTTCAAAGAAGCAACCAAACCCCTGAAGCACAAAGGACGGACTTGAGTTCCTACTCGGCCTACCGAGATAGAAACTCGGGGGCCACTGAACGACATAAACCATACATGGATCTCGAGAGCTTGAGTGTAAGGCCCAGCAAGGCCCATAAATCAAGACCCTAAAAAGCCCAAAAATAAACTTATTATCTCGGCATAGAGCATGACGTCGAGGCTGACCTGAAAGCTGTAACACCCCGAGATATTCGGAATAATTATAGCACCATAAACCCTTTAGATAAGAATTTACAAGGCTAATTTAAGGAAAAGATGAAGAAGTAATCCAAAAGTACCATTAAGTTTTTAGAATACAAAACCAAATCAGATAGTTCAAATGAGTCCATTATTACAAGCGTCTCAAAATATCACAAGACACGTGTACTCAAATACTGAAAATAAACCAGAACGACAAGACCACAATAAGTTAACATCACTGAGCTCCTTCATCGTCATGTCGGTACTGTGGCTGCTTCCCCGCTCCTCAGCTACCTGAACATCAAAACAAATGTCCACCCCCGAAGGGGTTAGCAAAACGATGCTAGTACAAGTATCATAAAACACGAATCAAATATGCAACAACAATGCATAATAAAATACACAATACGGATTTCCACTACCGGAATCCAACAATGCGAATCCACACGATTCTATCAACACAATTATAGGTATTCCAACGATCGAGCGCCCTCAGTATAGATCCCCATGATGATCCCGTCGGACCATCACATGGTGGAAAACCCGTCCAACCATCCAGCGCCCTCAGCATAGATACCCATGATGATCCGTCGGACCAACGCATAGTGAACATCCGATCCAGCGCCCTCAGCATAGATCGCTCAATCCCTTCGGATCATCACAACATACACAAACACAAACCATGCATATACACATGCCAAATCGATATGTCCATCAACATGAACATTCAAGAAATCAATAACGAATACCATGATACTTCAAAGGAACTAAACTCACGTTCAACAACATGAACAAATTGTATGCATGATCAAAAATTCCAACACTAACAATTTTCAAATACAATACTTGCCTCAAATATGGCAAGAACTAAAATACTCCAACAAATGTCAACACATCCGAAGTTCGCCGCTCCTCGACCGATCACCTTGTATAAGGGAACAACAAGGAATTCAATAACCTCTCAAAACTAATGCACGAGTACCGAACGCCCCAAGTTATGATCGAGTTCCCAATAATGAACAATCGGTTCTCAGTCCTATTTCCCGATGAACACCAAGTTTGGAAAAAGGCATGTAAATTCACGAGATCACGATGGGGCATAAATCCGATGTCTACAATTTGCAAAGATGTTTATCATTCCATTAAGCTCCATACATTAATTCCGATTGTCAACTTCAAATGTTTGGTTCGGTTGCTACAACGATACATTACGAGATAATCATGATTAATTTAGTTCTAAATTAATTCACTTCTATGATTCTCATTCTTCCGCGAGTAGTTCTTCTTAACAAGTTCTACATTCAAATGATTGTTCCAAACATCTTATCCTAGTTCTAATCATCCAAGAAGATTATCAACGAGTTCATCTAAGGCAAGAGTTATAATCGAGCACCCTTCATATTCAACTTCTTGAATTCATCTTACACATGGGGGTAAGCCTTAACATTATATTCCTCAAAAGAGTGTTTTGAAAGCATCATCAAGGTGTGTTCATCTCATAAAATCCCATTCGTAAAGTTGGTAAGTAGTATGGCTCAACTATTAGCAATGGAAATCTCAATTCACTAAAAAATAATCCTCATAAACATGGTGTTGGATTCACTATGACATAACAAGCTCAATAACCTCTGGAAAGGCTCATAATATAACTAAGAATATAATCTCCATATAGGTGTAGAGTTAATATACCTCAAAGAAGGGAAGAAAAATGAAAATCTTGAAGAAACTCTTCATCGGAAGCTTGATCACCACTCCAAAAGGTCTATGCTCCTCAAAAATCAGATTAAGATGATGATATGAGGAATATAAGGTGAGGGATAATCTACAGAACTCGAAAATCGGCCAAGGTGAGGGTGAGAAATGAAATGGGGTCGAGGTCTATAAATAGAAATCTAAAATATTACGTACGTTATCTAATCACCATTACATACGTAATAGTATTAGCATACGCTATACTCGAATATTAGCGTACGTTAACGTCTGGCCAGAGCTCACTGACTTGTTTCTAGCATTGGCTTACATACGTTAGCGTAAAGGTTTTACGTACGTAATAGCTCTGACCTTAGCGTACGTTAAAAATCCCCCTTAGCGTACGTTAAGTCCGTTGACTTGCTTAGCTGGAAAGCCGTCCAGGTTCACGCGGAGCATCTCACGAATCTTCGTTAGCCCCCACACGCCGACCCTTGTCGGATCTCGAGTTGACTGACCCTTACGTACGTAACACACCAACTATAACGTACATTATCTTGTACAGTTAGCGTACGTTATGCTTATGTTTTAGCGTGCGTAAGGACGTGCAGAGTTATGCATGCATGCATGGACAAATACAAAAACTTAGGGATACGAATACGGGAAACCAATCATCGATTAATACATCACAAAGTCGAATCTTACAAGATCCAATACAGGATAAATACACATTAATTATCCGGGCATTACATACTACCCCTCTAAAAAAAAGTTTCGGCTCGAAACTTAAAACGAAAACAATTCTGGGTATCTCGACTTCATACTATCTTCAGTCTCCCAAGTTGCTTCTTCGACTCCATGTCGAGACCACTGAACCTTAACCAAGGAGATCGGTTTATTCCTCAACTGCTTGACTAGACTCTTGAGTATCTTGATTGGCTTTTCTTCGAACGAGCCATCATTGGCCACTTCAATCTCGCCAAAATCAATGATATAACTGGGATCCGGTACATATTTCCGCAATTGGGATTCGTGGAATACATTAAGAACGTAACTCAGCGATGGCGGTAAGGCCAACCTATACGCCAACTCCCCAACTCTCTCAAGGATCTCAAATGGTCCGTAGTATCTCAGACTCAGCTTTTCTTTCCACCCAAAATGGAAAATTTCCCGGGTAGGAGAAACCTTCAATAGTACATGATCCCCAATCTCAAACTCCAATGGGCGACGACGCACATCTGCATAAGATTTCTGTCGACTCTGGGCAGTTAATAGCCTTTCACGAATCAGGGCTACCTTCTCTTGGGTCTGAACTATCAACTCTGGTTCTATCCCGATCAAGTCAGAAGAGTCATCCTAACATAGGGGTGATCTGCATCTTCTTTCGTACAACGCTTCAAATGGTGCCATTTTAATGGAAGCATGCTAACTATTGTTGTAGGTGAATTCAATCAACGGCAAATGAACCTCCCAATCGGTTGACCAATCTAAGGCACAAGCTCTAAGCATATCTTCTACTGTCTGTATAGTCCTTTCGGACTGACCGTCCGTCTGAGGATGATAGACCATGCTAAAGTTCAGCTCGGTTCCAAAGGCCTTGTGAACTGCCTTCCAAAAATGCGACATGAAGCAGTCACCTCGATCCGAAATAATGTTTTTTGATGTTTCATGCAATCTGACTATCTCCGTAATAAACACTCGTGCTAACTTCTTGGGGCCCTAAGTGTCTTTAATACCCAGGAAATGAGCTAACTTGGTTAATCGATCAACTATAACCCAAATCATGTTCATTCCTGTCTTGGTCCTTGGCATATTGGTGATGAAGTCCATCGATATATCCTCCCACTTCCAATCAAGAATTGGAAGTGTCTTTAACATCCCGGCAGGCTGCTGATATTCAATCTTAACCTGCTGACAGGTTAAACATTTCGATACGTATTCTGCTACGTCCTTCTTCATATTTCCCCACCAGAAATTTTGTTTTAGATCCTTATACATCTTACTGGTGCCCGAGTGAATAGAATAGGCGCGTTGTGAGCTTCCTTCAAGATTGTTTGTCTCAAAACATCATCATCGGGGATGTAAAGTCGAATCTGAAATCTCAAAACTCCATCATCCTGTATCACGAATCCTGGGGTATTTCCTTTGTTCACTTCCTCCCGTAACCGAATAATCAGAGAATCATCCAACTGTTTAGATTTGATTTCTTCGATCAACGACGAAGTTAATTCCATCATACATAGTTGTCCTTGGACTCTTTGCGACCATACTTCAATTCCTTCACGAATTAGTTCTCGTCGAATGCTGGTTTGGGACGTAAACGCTTCCAACACTCGAAGAGATAAAGATTTTGGCTCAGTGCATCAGCTACCACGTTCGCTTTGCCTGGATGATAGAGGATTTCCAAGTTGTAATCCTTGATCAATTCCAGTCAACTTCTCTGCCTCATGTTTAATTCCTTCTGACTGAAAATATACTTGAGGCTCTTATGATCTGTGAAGATCTGACAATGAGTGTCGTACAAATAATTTCGCCAAATTTTCCAAGCAAAGACCACAGCTGCTAACTCCAGATCATGAGTCGGGTAATTAACTTCGTATGGTTTCAACTTTCGAGAGGCATAGGCGATCACCCTATCCTTTTGCATCAACACGCATCCCAGACCCTGATTTGAAGCATCGCTGTATATCATGAATCCATCGGTTCCATCTGGTAACGCTAGTATAAGTGCTGTCGTCAGTCTTCTCTTAAGTTCATCAAAACTAGCCTGGCATTTCTCATTCCACACGAATTTCTGAGTCTTCTGCAACGGTTGAGTAAGCGGACGAGCAATTTTGGAAAATCCTTCTACGAAACGGCGATAATATCCAGCAAGTCCTAAGAAACTTCAGACTTCCTACACGTTATTAGGAGATTCCCATTCCAAGATCGCTTCGACTTTATTCGGGTCTACCTGTACTCCATTAGAAGCATGCCCAAGGAAGGTTACTTCCTTAAGCCATAACTCGCATTTAGAAAGTTTCACATAAAGTTGTTCATTCCTCAAAGTACTCAAAACGATAGGAAAATGCTATGCATGCTCCTTTGGGTTTTTCGAATAGATCAAAATGTCATCAATGAAAACGACCACGAATTTATCCAACTATTCTAAGAATACCCGATTCATCAATTGTATAAATACCGCAGGAGCATTGGTAAGTCCGAATGGCATCACCACAAATTCATAGTGTCCTTACCAGGATCTGAAAGAAGATTTAGGTATATCCGATTCCTTAATTCTCAATTGATGGTATCCTGATCTCAAGTTGATCTTCGAGAATACCCTTTCCCCCTGCAGTTGGTCAAACAAGTCGTCGATCCGAGGTATTGGATACTTGTTCTTGATCATCACCTTGTTTAGCTCCATGTAGTCAATACACAATTGGAGAGATCCATCTTTCTTCCGGACAAAGAGAATGGGTGCTCCCCAAGGAGAAACGCTAGGTTGAATGTAAACCTTCTGCAATAATTCCTCAAGCTACTTCTTTAGTTCATACATCTCATTTGGCGCCATATGGTATGGTGCTCTGGAAATAGGTGCGGCTCCAGGCTCTAATTCGATATTAAACTCTACTTATCTCCATAGAGATAACCCATGTAGTTCGTCAGGAAATACATCTGAGAATTCGTTCACAACTGGAATAGATGAGAGCTCTACTCCTTCTTTCATCATGGCATAACACCAAAATCCGTAACAACCCTGCTTTAGCAATTTCACTGCTTTCATGGCTTTGATCAATTTTCCTGAGCTTCCTGGTCTCCATCCTTTGAATAAATGTTCGGATCCGTCATCAGAAATGATAGAAATAACTCTCTTTTGGTAATTCAAAATAGCCCCATAATGATTGAGCCAATCGTCTCCGAGAATTAAATCGTCACCATGGATGTCGACCACAATAAGATTTGATGGCCAATCTCTCCCTCCTATAGACACTGGAAAATCTCTAGTTTCTAGGGTTCCCACAATTCTCTCTCCACTCGGTAATCCCACTACATAAGGCTCACAATTATATAAACACGAGATTTTCAAATGATTAACACAGTTCAGCGATATGAAAGAATGTGTAGCTCCGGAATCGAATAAAACACAAACTGGTTGCAAAAAGATCTTAATCGTACCTGACGCAACAACAGTGTTCTGATCGTCTGAATTCCTCATCTCGTAAAGGCGCGGAGGAATGGACCCAGCACTGGACGCCTCTCTTTTCCCAACATTCTGCTGCTGGAAGCCACTATGTTGTGTCTGGTTCACACTTGTCTCTTTTGGAACCGGTGCAGGATTGCGAGTACCAATAGATCTAGTCACATTTCCGCAAAAAGTTGCACGATGGCCTTCCTGTCCACACTCGAAATAGATCACATAGGGTTCGTAGCAATCACGCCGAACATGCCCTGCTTTACCACAGCTGTAACATTTCTTTGATGCGTCTAAAACTGTTGATGCTGTCCGGAACTTCTTTCCGCCTCGGGAAGGATGTGGAGGTATCTTAGATGAATTAAATGAAGACTGGCCCTTGCGGGGTCCACCACTCTTGTTCTCCATGAAGTTGCCAGACACTTTCTGCTTCTTTGCTTCCATCGATTTCTCCACCGCTGCCTCTTTCATGTCGTAGGCCAGCGCTTTGTCCTGATATTTTCGCAAGGTAGTACATTCAAATCCGTACATATATTGTTGAATCTCGGGTTTCATCCGCATGTCGAAATGGAAAATCTTCTCCACCTCGGTCCTCATAAAGTGTCACACACAAGTCAGCTGGTGATTAAAAGTCTTGATTATATCTGTCACAGATGCCTCCGAACTCTGCGGGGAGAAAAACTCTCGGACTCTAGCCTCTCTAACTGGACGAGGACAATATTGTGCTTCCATCATTAATCTGAATTCCGTCCAGTCAGCATTATGATCCTCAGGTCGAAAAGCCTCCCACCAGTCGAAAGCCTCCCCAGTCAGAAAATACTGGGCGATCGGAACTTTTCGGTCATCAGGGCAGTTAATCCCCGTGAATGTCTTTTCTAACTCCTTCAGCCAGTGATCCCAAGTAGGCATATCGGCAGAACCGTCGAATTTTGGTGGGTGTAACTTGACCACTTCTGTAAGCCATTTGTCTCCTCGGTTATCCTCATTGCGCTGCTGGTCCATTGTCCTCTGCATGCGGTCAACCACCTGAGCAAACTGGGTTATCTGGGCGACCGCCTGTTGAAGCACTCCCGGCATGTTAGGATTTGCGTGATCATTCGCTTATCCCTGTTGTCCTCCAGAATGGGAATCGATTTGACTAGCCAATAATTCTGGGGTAGACGCTGAATCCTCCCGTCTCGCATTACCACGTCTGCGCCCACGACCTCCCCTCAACATACTGTAAACACAAATACTCAATATCCCGGGCAAAATTTTCTAAAAGAAAGTTCGTCAATATTCACAAAACAGAAATTAAATAAAACGGTAGTATATGAGAATAGGAGACTTACAACCACGGTCCACATGACGACGCTGGATGAGTAGTGATGTTACAAATGACCCATAAATCAAATAACATAAACAGACCCAACTAAACCCGACTGCCAAGATATCCATGAATCTTAGCTCCGATACCATATTCTGTAACACCTCGAGATATTCGAAATAATTACAGCACCGTAAACCCTTTAGATAAGAATTTACAAGGCTAATTTAAGGAAAAGATGAAGAAGTAACCAAAAGTACCATTAAGGTTTTAGAATACAAAACCAAATCAGACAGTTCAAATAAGTCCATTATTACAAGCGTCTCAAAACATCACAAGACACGCGTACTCGAGTAATGAAAATAAACCAGAAGGACAAGACCACAATAAGTTAACATCACTGAGCCCCTTCGTCGTCATGTCGGTACTGTGGCTGCTTCCCCGTTCCTCGACTACCTGAACATCAAAAAAATGTCCACCCCCGAAGGGGTTAGCAAAACGATGCTAGTACAAGTATCATAAAACACGAATCGAATATGCAACAACAATGCATAATAAAATACACAATATGGATTTCGACTACCGGAATCCAACAATGCGAATCCACACGATTCTATCAACACAATTATGGGTATTCCAACGATCCAGCGCCCTCAGTATAGATCCCTATGATGATCCCATTGGACCAACACATGGTGGAAAACCCGTCCAACGATCCAGCGCCCTCAGCATAGATCCCCATGATGATCCCGTCGGACCAACGCATAGTGGACATCCGATCCAGCGCCCTCAGCATAGATCGCTCGATCCCTTTGGATCATCACAACATACACAAACAGAAACCATGCATATACACATGCCAAATCGATATGTGCATCAACATGAACATTCAAGAAATCAATAACAAATATCATGATACTTCAAAGGAACTAAACTCACGTTCAACAACATGAATAAATTGTATGCATGATCAAAAATTCCAACATTAATAATTTTCAAATACGATACTTGCCTCAAAGATGGCAAGAACTAAAATACTCCATCGAATGTCAACACGTCCGAAGTTCGCCGCTCCACGACCGATCACCTTGTACAAGGGAACAACAAGGAATTCAATAACCTCTCAAAACTAATGCACTAGTACCGAACGCCCTAAGTTATGATCGAGTTCTCAATAATGAACAACGGTTCTCTGTCCTATTTCCCGATGAACACCAAGTTTGGAAAAAGGCATGTAAATTCACGAGATCACGATGGGGCACAAAGCCGGTGTCTACAATTTCTAAAGATGTTCATAATTCCATTAAGCTCCATACATTAATTCCGATTGTCAATTTCAAATGTTTGGTTCGGTTGCTACAACGATACATTACGAGATAATCATGATTAATTTAGTTCTAAATTAATTCACCTCTACGATTCTCGTTCTTCCACGAGTAGTTCTTCGTTGCAAGTTCTACATTCAAATGATTGTTCCAAACATCATATCCTAGTTCTAATCATCCAAGAAGATTATCAACGAGTTCATCTAAGGCAAGAGTTATAATCGAACACCCTTCGTATTCAACTTCTTGAATTCATCTTACACAGGGTCGGTAAGCCTTAACATTATATTCCTCAAAAGAGTGTTATGAAAGCATCATCAAGATGTGTTCATCTCAGAAAATCCCATTTGTAAAGTTGGTAAGGAGTATGGCTCAACTATTAGCAATGGAAATCTTAACTCACTCAAAAATAATCCTCCTACACATGGTGTTGGATTCACTATGACATAACAAGCTCAATAACCTCTAGAAAGGCTCATAATATAACCAAGAACATAATCTCCATCTAGGTGTAGAGTTAACATACCTCAAAGAATGGAAGAAAAATGAAAATCTTGAAGAAACTCTTCACCGGAAGCTTGATCACCTCTCCAAAAGGTCTATGCTCCTCAAAAAATCGGATTAAGATGATGATATGAGGAATATAAGGTGAGGGATAATCTCCAGAACCCGAAAATCGGCCAAGGTGAGGGTGAGAAATTAAATGGGGTCGAGGTCTATAAATAAAAATATAAAACATTACATACGTTATCCAATTACCATTACGTACGTAATAGTATTAGCGTACGCTATACTCGAATATTAGCGTACGTTAACGTCTGGCCAGAGCTCACTGACCTGTTTCTGGCATTGGCTTGCGTACGTTAGCGTAAAGGTTTTACGTACGTAATAGCTCTGACCTTAGCGTACATTAAAAATCCCCCTTAGCGTACGTTAAGTCCGTTGACTTGCTTAGCTGGAAAGCCGTCCAGGTTCACGCGGAGCATCTCACGAATCTTCCGTGGCCCCCACACGCCGACCCTTGTCGGATCTCGAGTTGACTGACCCTTACATACGTAGCACGCCAACTATAACGTACGTTATCTTGTACACTTAGCGTACGTTATGCTTATGTTTTAGCGTGCGTAAGGACGTGCAGAGTTATGCATGCATGTATGGAAAAATACAAAAACGTAGGGATACGAATACGGGAAACCAATCATCGATTAATACGTCACAAAGTCGAATCTTACAAGATCGAATACAGAATAAATACACATTAATTATTCGGGCATTACAAAAGCCAGGACCATACTCGGCCTGCCTCAGCTTAGGCTCAAGCCAAGACTTGGTTCAGGCAACGGAATTATTGCGCCAACTCGGCTCGGTAACAGAATAAGCCGAGATCAGCAAATCTACACTCCTTATCAGTAAATGAAGATCCTATCCTTCAAGTACATGGAATCTGACGAAATCCAAGATAGAGACAAATAAAGATGTCCTTACATAATAAGGACTCTTCTCCACAAGGTAAGTACATCCACAGTCCTTATCAGGATTCTACTTCCCATATATATAAGAAAGTCCAATATCAACACGGACTCAGTGACTTTCTCCACAAGTTAGGGTTGCAATATTCATGCTTATAAATAATTGTCCTCCACCTACACTGGTACAGACAGAATTCTAGCCTCTTAATACAATCAATTAATTTTACGTCCACCACATATTCAAAATACTTACTCTCACGCCGGAGGGCCTTCGTCGGTGAAGCCGCGACTCAGTTCACGCGTTTTCTTGTGTGCAGATCCGATCAGGAAGTTCATTCGTCGGAATTATCCAAACCGCTTGAATAAGGGCTGATCCGATACGTTTTGGCAACATCAAAATCATTAACTATTAAATGAGTAAATGTTAATTAAAGTCAAATGAATTTTCTTCTTATTCTCCATAGTTTTTTGCGGTCAGCCAAGAGTCGCCACCCTACGCATCAATCGCAGCGCCTGACTAGGACCTAACGCCTAGGCGGGGCGGGGCGGGGCCAAAGTGAGCCTAGGCGAAGACTTTCGCTGACTAAAAGTATTACTCCCTCCGTCCCACCGATCTTGGTTAATATTCGTATTTGGGTCGTCCCAAGATACTTGGTCATTTCCTTTTCAAGATATCTTTATCTCTCACAACTTTAAATAATATATATTCATACCATCATTTTACACATTACTTTTCAGTTTTTCTTAAAGGTCGTGCCGAAAAGCAAATGGTCAAGATGGATGGGACGGAGAGAATATTATTTGTAAAATTGTAAATATTGATCTCATTCACGCAATTACAGCTAAGAACAAAAATAATGTTTTTTTCCACTCAGTCAACACCAATACAACTACTTCCCGTATAACGACATTTTATCCGGGATTCTTCTTCGTCTCTTTCTTTCCCTCTCTGTAATTTTCTCTCTCTCTACATATATTTTTCATTCATCTATATTTATTTAATTTTCTATCTACCTATTTGTATTACTAAAATTCAGGAGTTTTTAAATATCAAACACAAATTTCTACCATTAAATTTAAAAATATAAATTTGATTTTAATCAAATAATATTGTTTATATCATCCAGTGTTATATTATTACTTATTTTTGTTTGGATAGAATAATTGTATGTAAGATACCATTCTTGCCTTTCAAAAGAGCGTTTGGTTTAGGGCTGATAATCGGGACATCCCGAGGTCTCGGTCCCGAGTCCCAAATGTCTCGGTCCCGAAATGCATCAATTTGGTGGTTTCGGTCCCGATCCCGATCGGGACTTCGGGAGTTCCGATCCCTGAAATGGGATAAATTTAAGTCCCGGTCCCGATCCCGATAATAATTTTTTGAAATATCCCGAAATGTCCCAAATGTCTCGAAATGTCCCGAAATCAGAAAAGGAAAAAAAATGATTGAAATTAGAAATTTCAATCGGGATTTCGGATAGTCCTGATCGGGATTTCGGGACTCCCGAATCCCGAAATTACCAAAATTTAAGGTCCCGGACCCGGTCCCGAACCCGTAAAATTCGGGACTCGGGGCCTCGTTTCCCATCGGGACTCGAGACGGGACCGGAACTCGGGATTTCCCGATCCTAAATTCTCAGCCCTAGTTTGGTTTATCTTCAATTTGTCGTATTGTATGACCATTTTCAAATTATTTACGTAATCTAATTTATAGGAATTAAATATATTTCACTTCTAAATTTGTTTTTGAGGGCATTTATTTACTTGTAGCAAAAGGCGAAATTCCTCGCCCCAGAGCCCCCACCCCTGGCCCGACAGAGATTGGTGGAGGAATTAAATCACGGTGGTTTTGAGCCATATATATATATATATATATATAGAGGATCATATGAGAATATTTTTATGTTGTGAATTGAGAATAAATCTGAATAATTGATATATGTGATGTACGGTCCAGATTGACTTATACATGCAATATATTTCGTGCATCAAACTTGCAATGCATAAAAACTCTGCATTATATGCATCAAAATATTGATGCACTAGAATATTACATTCTATGCATACGTTTTTGTGAGAATAAATCTAGGTCATCCATTTAATCAATATCTATAGATCAAATTCATTCTTATTTCTTAAATTAAGTATCATTCTCACCAGAACCCACCCATATATATATATATATATATAGTGGCGCGTTCTATGCAGTACCAATATTAGATACCGTACTTTACAGTACTAATTTATGCATGAGTTTTGTACTAATTATGCATGAAATATATGCATTTCGTGCATCAAAATTTCAATGCATTAAAATATGCAATATATGCATCAAAATATCGATGCATTAAAATATTAGATTATGTGCATCAAATTTTTGTGAGAATTAATGCATTGAAATTTTGATGCACGAAATGCATATATTTCATGCATATTTAGTACAAAACTCATGCACAAAATAGTACTGTAAAGTACTGCATCTAATATTGGTATTGCATAGAACGCACATATATATATATATATATATACACACACACACACTCCGTCCATGACCAATAGGCCTAATTGGGAGTGACACGGATTTTAATAAGTGGTTGAGTATATTGTGAGTGGAGAAAGGGTTCCACTTTTATGATATTTGATTAGGGTAATAAGTTATGGGGTAGTGTCCATAAATGGAAAGAGGGCTAATTTTTGTGGACTTACCGAAATGGCAAAAAAGGGACTATTGGTTGTGGACAGATCGAGTATATTTTAACTAGCACCATTATAGCTTCCTCTGTTCTTAAGTGTTGTGATTCAATCTTTTCATAAATATCCAACAATTTAGGCCTTTTGGATCCAAATCATGAATTGTTTACGGTACTTCAAACTGGTTCTTATTTCACTTGTTTGGTTTCTATTGTGTGACTACTTTTGGTAAAGAATGCACAAATATTCCTTCTCAATTATCATCACACACATTTCGAAATGAGTCAACAGAGATGTTTTCTCATTATCGTTCGACTCCCACCGACGAATCTGCATGGGCCAATTTGCTGCTTCCAAGGAAGATATATATTAAAGGAGGAAGATGAATTTCAGTGGATGATGAAGATGTATAGGTGATGAAGAGTTCCGGTGCGGCTCAGAAATTTTTGAATGAAGTGTCGTTGCATGATGTGAGAATAGATCCGAATTCGATCCAACAAACGAATTTAGAGTATCTTCTGATTTTGGATGTTGATAATTTGGTGTGGAGTTTCAAGAAAACTGCTGGTTTGCCTGCCTACTCCAGGAAAAGGTTATGGAGGCTGGGAGAGGCACCTGAAGTTGAGCTTCGTGGTCATTTTGTAGGTTGGTTTTAGTTACTAGCTATTCTTATCAATTACTGCTTTTTTACCACCTGCTTAATATTTTTTATTGTGGGGGGCACAACACCCAAATTGACTACCTTCTTTTGCGCAGTCGTGATACAAGGGCGTGCGTGGACTGTAAGGTGTTCCGGAGCGAGGCCTGTGCTTCTCAACACCGGCTGCTGGCTATGGATTTATCCATGGGAGGTCGTGTTGTTAGCAGGGCTAGAGAAGCTAGACCTAGGATTCTCTGGAAGGATTTGAAGGGTGAGAAGGCGGCAGTATTCAAGGAGTCTCTGACCCCGAATGAGGTTTTTTGCAAGGGGGCGATGCTAACCTTATGTGGACTAGCATGGCCAATGCTATTAGGAGGGTGGGCGAGAAGGTGTTGGAGGTTTCTTCAGGCAGGTCTAGTGGACCTAAGGAGGCTTGGTGGTGGAATGAGGAGGTCCAAAAGAAGGTTAAAGCTAAACAAGCGCTATTTAAGGAGCTTTTGTCGGTTAGTGCTGGGGATGAGAGAATCTTGAAGATTGTACCGTACAAGGTGGCGAAAAGAGAGGCTAAGAAGGCAGTGGCTAAGGCTAAAGGGGAAGCTTACAAGGAGATGTACAAGCGCCTAGACACCAAAGAAGGAGCGAATGCTATTTTTAAACTAGCGAAAGCTAGGGAAAGAAGGCGCCGCGACCTGGGTCCCGTTAAGTTTATTAGGGATGATTTGGGCCAGGTTTTAGTGAACGATGTGACTATTAAGGAGAGGTGGAATAGGTATTTTTTTGAACTTTTCAATGAGGCTAGGGGTAGTGACTCAGTGGTACAAGGAGTTAGTCTATCTTCTGCCCGTTCGTTTAGTTCCTGTGTTAGCATCAGTAAAGAGGAAGTAAAGGGTGCTCTTATGAAAATGGGTAGAGCTAAGACGGTAGGCCCGGATCAGATCCCTATTGAAGTGTGGCTTTATCTGGGTGAAGTCGGAGTTCAGTGGCTAGCAGAGCTGTTCAACATCCTCCTTAGAGGTTCTAAGATGCCGACGGAGTGGAGGCATAGTATTGTCGTGCCGTTTTTCAAGAACAAAGGTGATGCTCAGAGTTGTAGTAACTATAGGGATATTAAACTCCTCAGTCATACTATAAAACTTTGGGAAAGAGTGGTGGAGTGCAGAGTTAGAAGAGAAGTTGAGATCTCAGAGAACCAATTTGGCTTCATGCCGTGGAGGTCCACGACAGAGGCCATTTATCTCGTCAGACGCCTTATGGAGAAGTTTAGAGAGCGGCGTAAGGACCTTCATATGGTGTTCATAGATCTAGAGAAAGCTTATGATAGCATTCCGCGCGATGTTATTTGGAGGAGCCTAGTAGAGAGGAGGGTGTCGTTGCCGTTCGTTAGGGCGATCCAAGACATGTATTCCCAAGCTAGGACGTGCGTTAGGACCCCAGCTGGTGACACCCAGTATTTTCCGGTTGAGATAGGGCTACACCAGAGGTCGGCACTAAGCCCTCTTCTCTTCGCTCTGATCCTTGACGTCATTTCGCGGGGGATACAAGATGGCGTCCCGTGGTGCATGCTTTTTGCTGATGACATTGTGTTAGTGGCGGAGTCGAGGAGGGAGGTGAACTCGAAGTTGGAGCTATGGAGGTCTAAGTTAGAATTCCAGGGCTTGCGTGTGAGCCGGTCTAAGACAGAGTATCTCTGGTGTAACTTTAGTGGTGAGACCAACGAGGAAGATGTAGAGGTAATGATTGCGGATCAGATTGTTCCCCGTACGGATAAGTTCAAGTATTTGGGTTCGATCATTCCGAAGGAAGGTGAGTGTGAAGATGATGTCACTCATCGCATCAAGGCGGGGTGGCTAAGGTGGAGAGCTGCGACAGGGGTCATGTGCGACATGAAAGTCCCTCTAAAGTTGAAGGGTAAATTCTATAGAGCGGCAATCCGACCTGCAATGTTGTATGGCTCTGAATGTTGGGCGATTAAGAAGTCGCTTGAGAGCAAGTTGGAAGCGGCTGAAATGAGAATGTTACGCTGGTCGTGTGGTCGCACAATGTTAGATAGAATCTCGAACGGGGTCTTCAGGAACACGCTAGAAGTGGCGCCCATTTCAGCGAAAGTTAGGGAAGGGAGATTGAGATGGTTTGGCCACATCCGCAGGAGGCAGGCATCTGCTCCGGTGAGGAGGGTCAAGAGTTTAGTAGTTGTCGGGGAGAGGAGGAGAGGCAGACCGAGGAGGACGTGGGAGGTGTAACACACCTAAGTTATTCGGGGAATATTACAGCGCCGTAAGCCCCGCCGTGGGACCCACAAGGCTAAACATACGCGGAACTATAAATTTTGACCGAGAAGGTCTACACACAATGGAATGAAAAAACAATACAAAGGTATTCAAAACATAGCCAATGTATTCACAGACGTCACAACACGAATCAATACCTCGGCAAATACAGGCTGGAACATCAAGGGAAATGGAAAACAATACTCGAGTATTCAATAGCCAATCCAGTACAACAACACTGAATGGAAAACTCAAAACATAACTGGAAGAAAGACACAGTATCACACTTGCCCACATCTTCATGCCGAACCGATATCTGCCTGTCTGTTCTCCTGGAACCTGAAATACATAAAACGTATTTCCCCCATAAAGGGGTTAGCCGTCGAATAGCCAGTGCAAGTATATCAAATATGAAACACAATACTCCTCGACAATAAAGTAAATGTAACCGTCAATTCATCAATTCAAGACTAGTATTCCGGAATAACTAAATATCATAGTGTCACATCAAGACGTATGTGAATGCCGTAGAAACGGTTTGTTCATATCATCCGTCAATACATGTATGAATGCCGTAGAAACGGTTCGTTCATATCATGCCATCAATACATATATGAATGCCGTAAAAACGGTTCGTTCATATTATGCCATCAATATATCTATGAATGCCGTAAAAACGGTTCGTTCATATCATACCATCAATATTTCTTACTTTCAAAGTCGAGAACGTACAATCATAATTATATACTTGCCTTTGAGACATCGAGAAATCGAACGGAGGAAGGGTATGAGTTCGGTAGGTCCAAGAACGCGCTTCTGGAACCTAAACGATTCGCAAGGAATATGATAGTCAAATATCCATACTCAAATTACACGAAGAAACCCCCGAAACCCGTCTACGATTCACGAAAAATACACGGGTAAACAATTAGAGGTTGGAAAATCGCTCAAACTCCCAAAAGTCCGAAAAATCGTAGGAAAGGCGTGTATACGGTATAGATACATCATAATCTCAAGGTTTTCAAGCTTCAAATCGGATAAATCGGATGAATCTACGAAAAACCCCAAAATCCAACACAATATTCAAAGTGTTCTTGAATAATCTTTCAATAATCCGATGAATACTCAAACATGTCCATAATCATGCATATATCACTTCATACACCATGATTTTAACATCCAAAACGTCAATACCCAATACAAAATCGAGAACCAAGATATTGAAGAAATTACCTCTTGAATATCCAAGCTCTATGATCCGAGGAATACGCGTTAGAGAAATGAGCTGCATCTCGCTCAAAAAGAACAAATTATGCAGTTGACCGCATTGTGTGCCGCGGCTCAGCCTAGGTGTGCCGCGGCACAGGCCCAAAAATTGCTCCTACCGCGGCCCGGCTGGCGTGCGCCGCACCGGGCATCTGATCGGTTGGGCGAGATGCAACACAAGTGTGTCGCGGCCGACAGTGTGTGCCTTGGCGATGACTTCAGCAGCCGCGGCCTGCAAAGATGTGCCGCGGCACCCGGTACAGTCCGCTCGGCCAGGTCTAGAAAATGTGTGTGCCGTGGCGCACATTCCTTGTGCCGCGGCCCACACCCTCCTCGGGTCCTAAAATGATGAAAAAATGACCCGGGAAGAGAATAAAAGCAATAGGACTCAATATCGGGGAAACAATAACACGAAATGGAAGTACGGAAACCCCAAAACGGTGGTTCCAAGTAATGATTTCAAAGGTTCGCCCAACAAAAACACGATTCGAAAAATGAAGAGATTTGAAATGACATGAATTTCAACTGGGTATTACATTCCCCCCCTCTAAAAAGGAGTTTCGTCCCGAAACTTAAGAAATAAATAGTTCGGGGTATTCCACCCGCATCTTCTCTTCCGTCTCCCAAGTCGCCTCCTCGACCCCATGCCTCGACCATTGCACTTTAACCAGTGGAATGGTCTTATGCCGAAGTTGTTTCTCGCGGCGCTCAAGAATCTTCACGGGTTTCTCCGGAAAGGTAATATCCTCGGCTACGTCAATCTCACTGTAGTCGATAATGTGGCTCGGATCCGGTACGTACTTTCTCAACTGAGACACATGAAAAACACTGTGGACGTGGCTCAAAGCTGGAGGCAACGCCAAGCGATAAGCTAAATCTCCAACTCTGTCCAAAATCTCGAAGGGTCCGATATACCTCGGACTAAGTTTCCCCTTTTTCCCAAAGCGGAAAACTCCTCTGGTCGGCGACACTTTGAGCAAGACATGATCCCCCACTTCAAACTCCAAGGGTCGACGACGAGTATCAGCGTAAGATTTCTGACGACTCTGGGCAGCCAGCAATCGGTCCCGGAAAATAAAAATCTTCTCCTTAGTCTCCATCAACATATTCGGCTCCGTCCCAACTAGCTCAGAAGCCTCATCCCAACATAATGGCGGCCTACATCGCCTACCATAGGGTGCCTCGAAGGGTGCCATTTTGATCGACGCATGCCAACTATTATTGTAAGCAAACTCGATCAACGGTAAGTGAAGCTCCCAATCATTACTCCAATCCAAGGCACAAGCCTGTAACATATCTTCCAACATCTGAATCGTCCTCTATGTTTGACCGTCCGACTGAGGATGAAAGGAAGTGCTCAATCTCAACTCCGTACCCAGAGCCTGATGAACGGCCTGCCAAAAATGCGATACGAAACGGCCGTCTCGATCAGAAACAATGGTCTTGGGGGCACCGTGTAACCTCACGATCTCAGCAATAAAGGTTCGAGCCAGTCTATCCGGTCCCCAAGTATCCTTAATACCCAAGAAGTGTGCAGACTTGGTCAATCGATCGACAATCACCCAAATCATATTCATTCCGGCCCGAGTTCTCGGCATGCCAGTGATGAAATCCATCGAGATGTCTTCTCACTTCCACTCGGGAATGGGAAGTGGTTTCAACAACCCCGCCGGTCGTTGATGTTCGATCTTGACTTGTTGACACGTCAAGCATCGTAGTACAAACTCCGTAACATCCTTCTTCATGTTATTCCACCAAAAATGGCCCTTCAAATCTTTGTACATCTTACTCGTTCCGGGGTGGATTGAGTAAGGCGTAGCATGAGCTTCTCGGAGAATCCTCTGTCTCAACTCCAAATCGTTCGGAACACAAAGCCTGCCCTGAAATCTCAGAATACTATCCTCGTGAACCATAAAGCCAGGAGCTTTTCCTTTAATTACATCGTCCTTCAGTTGAGAAATCATCGGGTCACTCCACTGCTTCCCTTTGATGTCATCAACTAAGGACGAAGTAATTTCGAGAGCACACAACTGTCCCTGTACTCGTCGAAGCCAAACTTCTATCCCTTGTTCAATTAAATCCTGACGAATTTTCGTCTGGGATGTAAGAACCTCGAGCATTTGAAGAGATGCAGATTTGCGGCTCAAAGCATCTGCAATGACATTGGCTTTTCCGGGGTGGTAAAGAATTTCCAAATCATAATCCTTTATAAACTCTAGCCAACGTCTCTGTCTCATATTCAACTCCTTCTGACTGAAAATATACTTTAGGCTCTTGTGATCGGTATAAATCCGGCACGGTGAATCATACAAATAATGTCGCCAAATCTTGAGTGCGAAGACAATTGCGGCCAACTCTAAATCATGAGTAGGATAATTCATCTCATAAGGCTTTAATTGTCGTGACGCAAAAGCTATCGTCTTATCATGCTGCATAAGTACACAGCCCAGGCCTTGACCCGAAGCGTCACTATGGACTGCAAAGCCCTCGCTACCATGTGGTAAAGTTAGAATCGGTGTTGAAGTCAATCGTCTCTTCAGTTCATTGAAGCTCTGTTGTCTCTCATCCGTCCAAATAAACTTTTCGGTCTTCTGGAGTAATTTCGTAAGCGGCCGAGCGAGTTTCGAGAACCCCTCGACAAACCGATGGTAATATCCAGAAAGTCCCAAAAAGCTACGAACTTCCTTAACATTTTTAGGCGGTGCCCAATCTAGCACTGCCTCAATCTTCTGCGGGTCTACACGAACCCCTTCGGCCGAAATCACATGGCCGAGAAACATAACTTCTTCCAACCAGAATTCACATTTCGAGAATTTTGCATAGAGGTGCTCGGTTCTCAAAATGTCCAAAACCAAATGCAAGTGTCGGGCATGTTCCTCCTTATCTCGAGAATAGATTAAGATGTCGTCAATAAAGACGACTACACACCTGTCGAGGTACTCGATGAATATCTTATTCATTAACTGCATGAATACTGCCGGCGCATTAGTCAATCCAAAAGGCATAACTACAAATTCATAATGCCCATATCTCGTTCGAAACGCCGTCTTCGGAACGTCGGACTCCCTCACCCTGAGTTGATAATACCCGGATCTTAAATCAATCTTCGAGAAAACCGCAGCTCCTTGCAATTGATCAAATAAATCGTCTATACGAGGCAAAGGATATTTGTTCTTGATGGTTACTTTATTCAGCTCATGGTAGTCGATGCACAAACGTAGTGAACCATCCTTCTTCTTCATGAAGAGAACAGGCGCGACCCAAGGCGAAGCGCTCGGTCTGATGTACCCTTTTTCCAAAAGTTCTCCCAACTGAGTCTTCAATTCCTGCATCTCGGAAGGTGCCATCCGATAAGGTGCTTTAGAAATCGGAGCCGCATCTGGCTCTAAGTCTACGGTAAATTCTATCTCTCAATCTGGAGGTAATCCCGGGAGATCATCCGGAAAAACGTCAGGATACTCATTAACACCGGAATCGAAGAGAAATCGACTTCATTTCCTTCCGTTTTCAAGGCATAACACCAATAGCCCGTACAACCTTTATTCAAAAGTTTTACGGCCTTCATGGCACTGATAAGTAACTTGGATTGGCCCGACTTACGTCCTAAAAATGAGTACTCAGATCCGTCTTTAGTCATCATGGTGATAACCTTGGTATGGTAATTCATAATCGCTTGGTGATTATCGAGCCAATCCTCGCCGAGGATCACGTCCTCGCCTTCCATATCAACTACAATCAGATTCGATAAACATTCCATACCGGATATGATCACCGGAAAATCTCTAATCTCCCGATTCCCCACAATTCTATCCCCGTTAGGCAGTCTCACGATAAAGGGATTGCAAGCAGTCAAACAAGTTATATTCAAACGGCGTACACACTCCAAAGAAATAAAAGAATGTGTAGCACCCGTATCAAAAAGTACACGGACTGGATAAGATGAAATATGGATGGTACCTGAAGCCACCGCCGCGTCGGGTTCGTCTGTTCGACGCATCTCATAAACCCGTGGTTGCACCGAACCGACGCTAGAGTTCCCAGCCGCTCGACTCCCGTCCCGGCCTCGCCAAAATTCTGCTGAGGTTGACCAAAAGATTGTCGCTGATTTATACCTTGATCAAGTGGTGTTAGGGCAGAAGCCCGAGTGTTCAAAGTCTGATTCGGCTCGGAACAATAAGCCGCTCTATGCCCCATCTGTCCGCACGTGTGACACTTCAATGGTGGGAAGTGGCATTCCAAATTAAAGTGGCCTGAACGGCCACAATTATAACAAGTCACCGTGCGATTTGAGGTACCCGGAGTGGGACGGTAACCCCTCTTCCCTTTATTAGAACGTGACGACTGTTCGGAAAAATGGTTAGTCGTCTGTAACTTCTGAAAGTTGCCACCCTTAGAGCCAGAAAAATTTCCCGCGAATTTCTGCTTCTTCGGTTCTTCAACGGTATCATTGTCGGGGTTCAACATATCATGGGCTAAAGCTCTGTCCTGATACTCTTTCAGTGTGGTACAAGAAAATCCGGACATGTATCACCGTAAGTCCAAATTCATCCGCATATCGAAATAACGGATCTTATCACGCTCGTTACGCACTTGATCTTTCACATGGATCAATTGTTGGTTGTACTCCACGATCGCCTGTGAAACGGGAATATCTTGTGGTTTAGCCTCGAAAAAGGCTCGGATTCGGCCCTCTCGCACCGGCCAAGGACAAAACTCGGCCTCCAAGAGCTCCTTAAATTCATCCCACGTGGCAATACGATCCTGTGGATTGATGACCTTCCACCAAGTAGCGGCCTCCTTAGTGAGGAAATACTGAGCAATCGGTACTTTCCTCACCTCGGGGCAATCAACCGCCTCGAAAATCTTCTCCAATTCCGCTAGCCAGTCTTCCCAACCTAACGGGTCTGTGGCACCGCCAAACTGTGGAGGGTGCATGTGGATTACATTCTGAAGCAAGGCATCCGTGTTTGGGTTCGGGTTATTCAGCTGAACAGTTTGGGCTAAAATAGTCATCTGGGTAGCCAATTGTTGAAGTGCATTCGTAACTCCAGCGTCCGCGTTGTTCCCTTGACCGTTTGACTGGTCATGCTGACTCTCGATGTCAGGATGCACCGAGTTCGACAGACTGGGATTGGTCGACACCGCAACTGAACTGATGGAAACGGCCGCGCCACGACCTCTTCCTCGTCCACGGCCACGGCCCCTACCAGCTGACATACTGAAGAACACACAAGGTACGTAAGCACAATTCAATCGCACATCATTAAGGTGATCGATTCTCAAGAATATCCATAGAAGAAGCATAATGAATAAGGAAACATCAGAAGAGTAAGAGGTCTTACAAGTACCGGTCGCACTGTGATGATGGCAGAGTAGTGATAATGTGGACAATTGATGACTCATTCGACCCAAAATACCGACATCCTAGGTATCCATAGACCTAAGCTCTGATACCATATTCTGTAACACCCCCAAGTTATTCGGGGAATATTACAGCGCCGTAAGCCCCGCCGTGGGACCCACAAGGCTAAACATACGCGGAACTATAAATTTTGACCGAGAAGGTCTACACACAATGGAATGCAAAATAATACAAAGGTATTCAAAACATAGCCAATGTATTCACAGACGTCACAACACGAATCAATACCTCGGCAAACACAGGCCGGAACATCAAGGGAAATGGAAAACAATACTCGAGTATTCAATAGCCAATCCAGTACAATAACACTGAATGGAAAACTCAAAACATAACTAGAAGAAAGACACATTATCACACTTGCCCACCATCTTCATGCCGAACCAATACCTGCCTGTCCGTTCTCCTGGAACCTGAAATACATAAAACGTATTTCCCCCATAAAGGGGTTAGCCGTCGAATAGCCAGTGCAAGTATATCAAATATGAAACACAATACTCCTCGACAATAAAGTAAATGTAGTCGTCAATTCATCAATTCAAGACTAGTATTCCGGAATAACTAAATCTCATAGTGTCACATCAAGACGTATGTGAATGCCGTAGAAACGGTTCGTTCATATCATCCGTCAATACATGTATGAATGCCGTAGAAACGGTTCGTTCATATCATGCCATCAATACATATATGAATGCCGTAAAAACGGTTCGTTCATATTATGCCATCAATATATCTATGAATGCCGTAAAAACGGTTCGTTCATATCATACCATCAATATTTCTTACTTTCAAAGTCGAGAACGTACAATCATAATTATATACTTGCCTTTGAGACATCGAGAAATCGAACGGAGGAAGGGTATGAGTTCGGTAGGTCCAAGAACGCGCTTCCGGCACCTAAACGATTCGCAAGGAATATGATAGTCAAATATCCATACTCAAATTACACGAAGAAACCCCCGAAACCCGTCTACGATTCACGAAAAATACACGGGTAAACAATTAGAGGTTGGAAAATCGCTCAAACTCCCAAAAGTCCGAAAAATCGTAGGAAAGGCGTGTATACGACATAGATACATCATAATCTCAAGGTTCTCAAGCTTCAAATCGGATAAATCAGACGAATCTACGAAAAACCCCAAAATCCAACACAATATTCAAAGTGTTCTTGAATAATCTTTCAATAATCCGATGAATACTCAAACATGTCCATAATCATGCATATATCACTTCATACACCATGATTTTAACATCCAAAACGTCAATACCCAATACAAAATCGAGAACCAAGATGTTGAAGAAATTACCTCTTGAATATCCAAGCTCTATGATCCGAGGAATACGCGTTAGATCGACTATCCGGGCTTCCCAACCGAATGAAAATGGTAAAAATCCAACACACAAGTGATAGATGGTGAGAAGCTCCTCCCCTCAAGCTCTCTCTCGCAGGTAGAAGAAGAAAATGGAGAAATGAGCTGCATCTTGCTCAAAAAGCACAAATTATGTAGTTGACCGCATTGTGTGCCGCGGCTCAGCCTAGGTGTGCCGCGGCACAGGCCCAAAAATTGCTCCCAGGGCTCGGCAGTGTGTCGCGGCCCTGCACCGGGTACAGTTGGTTTTTGGCTGAGGATGCAACACAAGTGTGCCGCGGCCCGGACAGGTGTTCCGCGGCAGTGACTCGGCAGTGTGCCGCGGCCCTGCCGGCATGTGCCGCGGCACCCGGTACATTCCGCTCGGCCAGGTCTAGAAAATGTGTGTGCCGCGGCGCACATTCCTTGTGCCGCAGCCCACACCCTCCTCGGGTCCTAAAATGATGAAAAAATGACCCGGGAAAAGAATAAAAGCAATAGGACTCAATATCGGGGAAACAATAACACGAAATGGAAGTACGAAAACCCCAAAATGGTGGTTCCAAGTAATGATTTCAATGGTTCGCCCAACAAAAACATGATTCGAAAAATGAAGAGATTTGAAATGACATGAATTTCAACTGGGTATTACAGGAGGAGCATCTGAGATTAGATTTGAAGGCCTTAAACCTTTCTGAGACCATGACTGTTGATAGGTGCGCTTGGAGGCGCCAGATCAGAGTTGTGGATTCTTTAGTTGGGAGTGGTGCTGTAGTTGAGAGCCTCAGGTTTGGGTTGTCTCGGTTAGCTTTGACCTAGAGCATTGCATTTTTACATTTATTGTATATTTTATCCTATTGCCTTTTGCGTGTGGTGTATTTTTGATGACAGGAGTCAGGCGTGAGTCAACCTCACTTCTGTTTGAGCAGCGTTCATCGGGAGTGATGTAGCCAAATTCCTCTTAGGTAAGTCCCATGCGGATTAAGCCATGGGCTCAGGTATGGTATTGAGTTTTTTTTCGTATCATATGTTTCCCTTTGTATTTTTCACTCAATATGTTGTTGTGCACTAAGCTGAGGGTCTTCACGAAAACTGCCTTCCTACCGTAATAGGTAGGGGCATGGTCTGCGTACATCTTACCCTCCCCAGACCCTGCTCTGAGCGGGATATATTGGGTATGTTTGGTTTGGTTTGGTTTTAATGCCCTATTTTCTATTAAGAAACTTTATTACTATTGTTTATTTATTAATGTCTAATACATCCATTTGATTTTTTATGGGCATAGTAGATCAGAAAAATCTATCTACCTTTGGATAAAGGTTTGAGTACTGACAATTGCATTCTGAATTAGACTACTTGAAAACTTGTTTTTTATCTTATTTTAAACTTTAAATGCTGAATAGGTGAAAAATTATAATTTTATCCTTATAGTCATATATATGGGTGGGTTCTGAATGAATTTGATCCATAGATCTTGATTAAATGGATGTCCTAGATTTATTCTCACAAAAACGTATGCATAGAATGTAATATTCTAGTGCACCGATATTTTGATGCATATAATGCAGAGTTTTTATGCATTGCAAGTTTGATGCACGAAATGCATATATTGCATGCATAAGCCAATCTGGACCATACATCACACACAGATCAATGATTCAGATTTATTCTCAATTCGCAATATAAAAACCATTCTCATATATATATATATATATATATATATATATATATATTGCAACTCTTAATAAGTGGTCAAAGAAAAACCCCTCTTTATTCGAATCTTATTCATCGATGCACTATGTTATACGGGTAATGCATATTGAATCATGAAAGTCTATCTGCCTTCGATGTAAATCTTTGCTTTTCATTTCAATTTTCCTTTTCCATGTTTAGTTCTTATTTGTGAGTGAGCTTAGAATTTAACAACCATTCAAATTAAGAGCTTTTGTCCATGCCCAAGTCTTCTCTTCCTCCAACAACCATTCATTCAACTCTTCATTCCTCAGCCAAGTGCATCGCGCGATCTTTTTAGCTTTTCTGTGACCTTACAAATCGGCCAGGCAAAAGTCTCCGGACCCTTTTCCGGTAAGCTTGGAACATTGGTGAATCTCTCAATAACTTCGAGGTTGAACGGTATCTCAATTCCACGAACATGAGCTGAGTATTGATGCCACTTTCCCACACAAACCAGAGAAGCCATAAAAAGACGGCATAGAGTATGGTTCGCTTTATTATTGTCGCGACCCTCTAGATACGGCTTCCATCGATAACCCTCCAATCTATCTTTCATGTGGACGTGCGTATCAGGGAATTAATCCAAGAGAAAATTACGCTCATGACGTACTTCCTTCAAACATCAATCACAATTAAAATGAATGACCTCTGCTCTGCTCCTTTGATCTAGATATGGGCTCGATGCATCGGTTGATTTTGGTGCCTCATTCAATGACCCCCATAGTGTGTCAGCTCGATCGTAGTCCGGTTTCACATCAAAGAGAACCACATTATCCGGAGAGACTGCCTTCTGGATGGTATCAATCGGGTACAAGGATATGTCTCGTTTATTATTGGGTAGATGTTTCTTTGATGGACCGGTCACTGGTTGTTGTTGGAATTCTGTCGTGGAAACTTGCTGGGCGGAAAAATAAATTACAACTGGAATACAAAAATTACAACTCGAAAACAGAAACTACAAACTCGTATGGAAATGAAAATACAAAACTCGAAACAGAATTGGAAATACAAGAAAATAAATTATAAAACCATAAACTAATGCCGAGTCGAGGAATCCTCTATCCGTAAGACGAAATATGCCCCAGTAGTGCTCTCGATTCTGACGTATCGTCCCCAAAGATAAAATGGCAACGTCGCGAAGGTAGTAGCACCACAGGACCTACGTCTTACGGCGAACTTGAACGAGGTGAGGACGAAGCTGTTACTATGAACTATGAACTGTATGCTTTATGCTATATACCAGAGTTTCGAAAATTGCATGTAAAGAAGCAAAGGAATGCATGCCTATTTATAGGCCATTCACACCTGCAGGGGGTTTAAACACAGCCCTTATGGCTATCATAATGCAGGCATTCATGCCTGCATTGAACACAGGAGTTTTGAATTTAAAAAGTTGGCAGGAGTTACAGAATTCAGACCTGCCAATTACTTCTCCTCATAACACCTGGGAGGTTACTTCCGGGTTGGACTAAATTTGAACATTCAGGACGCTCTTGGACTGTGTTCAGCTCCTTAACCGCTTGAGAGATGTATCTGGACATCCTTATGTGCACATACGATCCCAACTACGTTGTTGTGCTTGTCCAAAAAGTTCTTTAGGCATGCCAAGGCCTAGCCCAAGACCAAGTCCACGACCAGGCCCAAAGAACAGCCCAAAGACAAATTGACAAAGATCCAAGATCCAATATCCAAGTCCAAGATCAAGATCAAGATCAAGGCCAAGGTCCAAGGTCGCGGCCGCGGCCGAGGCGGGGCGGGCGGGCGGCGGCGGCGCGCGCATGTGCGCGCGTGTTGGCTTTAAGCCCATACACATATGCCATTAATTATTACATGAATAAAGGTAACTCCTTATATACTAGAATAATGATGGTTCGTTATTCAATGTGGTATATCATCCCTTATTAATTTACAATTAAGTGACAAACTTTAATTCACTATTTCTCACTCACCGAGAATCAGTTTAGAGGAAGTGAATATACCACGATCATATACTTGGAACGTAGATCGATCCTATGATATTTAATTTTACAAAATAAAATTAAAATTATTAATGATTCCAACAATCCCCCACATGAGTGAAAATAGTCCAAATGTAATATGCAGACTCAAGCTCGGTCCTCAAGAGGCGTTAAAGTATAAGGATAGGTAGTTCGTGACTTTGAACCTTCCATAGTTAACATCATCGGGTATACAGGAAGATTAGTGGCTTGATGCTTTAAACTATTCCCCCAAGGCGTGCACCGAGACAATGGTGCTAACACTTGAACATCTCAACCTCATCCGTTCTCATATTTTGTGTCCTTTGCGGGCCTTGGACACCCATTGGATTCATAAGTGTATTTCATGAAGCGGCCCCCACTTCTCACTCATATAGGTGATTCTTTACCGAGTATCTTGCCATACTCAACCTTCTCGAAGTCTTTAAGAATCATTAAAAGTCATAGACTTAACCTCACTACTAGGCAAGCTTTCAACACTCAATTCCTCTATAGGAAATAAACTTAGATGAGTGTTTCACACGAACTCTCATAGCTTAGTTCTCCCATTGAACCAAGTTCTTGGGATCTCCAGTCATCTTGGTTGGGTTACCACTATGATAATTCTCAATTTGTGGATTTTAAACCCATTCCCTCTAGCAATTTATTCATTTGATCACGATTTAACCCTTTGGTTAGCGGATCTGCTAGATTATCCACTGACCTCACATAGTCAATAGAGATAACCCCACTTTTGATTGAATATCTCACGGTATTATGGCGTCAACGAATATGTCGAGACTTTCTATTATACACGTTACTTCTTGCCCTACCAATAGCAGCTTGGCTATCACAGTGAATCATCACTGCAGGCACTGGCTTTGACCAACATGGAATATCTTCTAGAAAGTTTCTGAGCCACTCGACTTTTTCACCAGCTTTGTACAAAGCTATGAATTCCGATTCCATGGTGGATCGGGCTATACACGTTTGTTTCGCAGACTTCCACGAGACAGTTCCACCCCTAATGGTAAACACGTAACCACTTGTAGAAAATGAACTTTTCGTATCGGATATCCAATTCGCATCACAGTACCCTTCAAGTACCAGGGGGTATCTCGAATAGTGTAACCCAAGGTTTTGAGTATACTATAAGTACCTCAAAACTCTTACGAGAGCTTTCGAATGCTCTTTGTTGGGATTGCTCGTGTAACGACTTAATTTGTTCACAACGCAAGCTAAATCGGGTCGAGTGCAATTTGTAAGATACATAAACACCTAATGACTCGTGCATATTCTTCTTGTGCAACGGGCTCCCCTCGATTTTTGCTCAAGTGATCATTTAAATCTATTGAGGTCTTAGCCGGCAAGCTATCAAAAGCATTAAACTTCTTGAGAACTTTCTCGGGATTGTGAGATTGTGTCAAGATGATTCCATTTGATTTTCTCAAAATTTTTATTCCAAGAATCACATCGGATGGCCCAATGTCTTTCATGTCAAAAATTTCTTTTTAACATGTTTTTAGTATCATTAATTACTTGTATATTGTTGCCCATGATTAACATATCATCTATATAAAGACACACAATAACATAGCCGTTATTAGTCTTCTTAATATAAACACATTTATCAAACTCGTTTATTTTAAAACCATTTGATAACATTACATTATCAAATTTTAAGTGCCACTGTAGTGGAGCTTGTTTCAATCCATATATAGACTTAACTAGTTTGCATACCTCTTTCTCTTGTCCAGGTACTACAAACCCTTCAGGTTGTTCCATATAGATCTCTTCATCCAAATCACCATTAAGAAAAGCAGTCTTAACATCCATTTGATGAATCTCAAGATCGTTCAAAGCAGCAATCGCGAGAAGTACTCGAATAGATGTAATTCTCGTTACAGGTGAATAGGTATCGAAAAAATCATACCCTTCCTTCTGCTTGAAACCTTTGACTACTAAACGAGCTTTCTACTTGTCAATTGACCCATCGGCCTTATACTTTCTTTTAAGAATCCATTTGCATCCTAAGGGCTTACAACCTTCAGGTAAATCAACCAAAACCCAAGTTTGGTTTTGTAAAATTGAGTCAATTTCACTCTGAACAGCTTCTTTCCAGAGCAACTCGTCTGGTCTAGCATAAGCTACTTTGATCGATGTTGGTCCTTCATCCAACATGAATGCTATGTAGTCAGGTCCAAATGTCTTTGGTGTCCTAACCCTACTACCACATCTCAGTTCTACATCTTCCAGATTAGATCTCGATCGCTTACGTGACTTTGGATCTACATCCACATGTTTTGAACTTGTTCCTTCATCTTCAACTCTATTGCTAGAATTGTTCTCAACTTTATCATTGTCCTTACAAGGATAAATGTTTTCAAAGAATACAGCATTCCTTGATTCAATTGTTGTTCCCACAGTCATTTCAGGTACTTCTGACTTGTGGATAACAAACCGATGGGCACCACTATTCAGTGCATACCCAATAAAGATACAATCGACCGTCTTAGATCCGATTTTAACTTGTTTAGGTAGAGGCACCTCAACCTTAGTCAAACACCCTCACACTTTGAGATATTTGTATGAAGGTTTTCTACCTTTCCACAACTCATAAGGGGTAATATCCTTACCTTTGCGTGGAATCTTGTTCAATATGTAGTTGGCTGTCAAGACAACTTCCCCCCACATGTTCTGGGGCAACCCTGAACTAATCAACAAGGCATTCATCATATCTTTAAGTGTTCGATTCTTACGTTCAGCAATGCCATTAGATTGTTGTGCATATGGAGCTGTTGTTTGATGAATTATACCACTCTCGTCGCATAATTCCTCAAACGGGGCTACATATTCGCCACCTCTATCGCTTCAAACCATCTTAATACAACAGTCTAATTGATTCTCGGCTTCATTCTTGAAGTTCTTAAAAGCTTCAATAGCCTCATCTTTACTTCTAAAAAGATAAAGATAACAATATCTTGTGCAGTCCTCGATGAAAGTGATAAAGTACTTCTTACCACCTCTAGTTTGCACAAACTTTAAATCACACACGTCTGTGTGAATTAATTCAAGGGGTTTTGTGATCCGTTTTACCGAATGAAACGGAAGTTTCGTCATTTTTGCTTCAACACAAATCTCACATTTGTTTTGAGTATTGACTTCATTTAAATTTAGTAAATCTAAGTTTACTAATTTTTTTATAGCATTTAGATTCACATGACCTAATCTACAATGCCATAAATTAGAACACTCAGTCAAATAAGAGGAAGCAGTAGCATTTTCATTAGCAGACTTGGTTACAGGCGCTTAGCCAAAGCATTAAGTTTAAAGAGTCCCTCCATGAGGTAACCCTTACCAAGAAACCTATCAAACTTTTTTATGATAATTCTATCTGACTCAAACACTAGTTTAAACCCCTTTTTAACTAGTATAGAGCCTGAGATCATGTTATTCCTCATATCCGGAACATGAAGCACATTCTTCAAGGTGAGTGTCTATCCGGACATAAGTTTGAGATCCATTTCTCCAACTCCGATAATTTCAGATGAAGCTAGATTCCCCATGTTGAGCTTCATCCCCTCAACAACTTGATAGTTCTTAAACTGGCTCCTATCGGCACCAACGTGGGCGATCGCACCGGTGTCGACGTACTAAGCACCTTGGTTCTCAACGTGGTTGACCTCCTTGGTGACCACATCAGCAAGGTCATCCTCTTTCCACTCGCTGTTAGTCTCGACAATGTTGGTAACATGTTTCTTCTTTTTGTTGGCTTTCGGAAGTCCTTCGCCGCGTGCCCATGTTTGCCACAGTTGAAGCAATCGCCATCAAATTTCTTGAATGGTTGCTTCCCTTTATTCTTGTTTTGGACACTTGGGCGAGCTCTTTTATTGGAGGGACCGCCATGCTCCAACAGATTGACCTTAGCATCAATCAGGCCTTTTGGTTTATGATCATTTTTGCGCACGTCAGACTCGATGCACAATTTCACAATCAAGTCTTCAAGAGTCATCTCCTTTCGCTTGTACTTGAGGTAGCTCTTGAAGTCTTTCCAACTAGGGGGCAACTTCTCGATCACAGTTGTAACAGTAATAGCGTCCGGTAGGACCATTCCCTCGGCATTGACATCAAGAATGATGAGTTGGAACTCTTGCACTTATTCCATGATTGGTTTTGAGTCAACCATCTTGTAGTCCAAATATTTGGCAACTACAAACTTCTTTGTACCTGCATCATCACTACGGTACTTCTTTTCAAGTACATCCCACATCTCTTTTGATGTGTTTACAATAGAGTAACATTGTACAAACTATCTTCTAAAGAATTCATAATAAAGTTTTTATAAAGATAGTCTCCATTGTGCCAGTTGTCATAGGCAGCTCGGACTGTGAAACTAGTCTCTTGAGCACTTGGCACTAGTGGCGCATCTTCCTTAAGGAAGTTCGCAAAGCCCAATGTTGTCAAATAGAACAGCATCTTCTGTTGCCACCTTTTAAAGTCGGCTCCACCAAACTTTGGTGGCTTCTCAGCGGCAGGCATCATACTTGGCCCCGAGGTTGTTCCAAAAAAGGAACCACTCGTGTTGAACCCGTAGGCTCCAATACTAGATTCTAACATGGATCCAATGGTACCACTAAATGTGGAACCTACGGTGCCACTCGAGGTGGATCCACCGGTAGTTAGAAAGGGGTTCAAAAATACCTATGAAGTTGTTGATGAGTAAGTTGAGCTCATCATGCTGGACATAGTTGCGGCAATGGTGTTTGTCACGGTCGAAGCGGCGGTCGCGGAGGCAAAGGCAGCGATGGTGTTCGAGTCCGTGGAAGCAGCGGTCGTCATCTCCAGTTGTCGGATTTAGCAAGTAATAATTTCGTCTTGCGCTTGTTGGAATTCTATCGTTGAAATTTGCTAGGCGGAAAAATAAATTATAACTCGAATACAAATATTACAACTCAAAAACAGAAACTACAAACTCGTACGGAAATGAAAATACAAAACTCAAAACAGAATTGAAAATACAAGAAAATAAATTATAAAACCGTAAACTAATGCCGAGTCGAGGAATCCTCTATCCGTAAGATTAAATACGCTCCGGTAGTGCTCTCGATTCTGACATATCGCCCACAAAGATAAAACAGCAACGTCTCGAAGGTAGTAGCACCACAAGACCTACGAGCTCCGACGAACTTGAACGAGGTGAGGACGAAGCTGTTACTATGAACTATGAACTGTATGCTTTATGCTGTATGCCAGAGTTTCGAAAATTGCATGTGCAGAAGCAAAGGAATGCATGCCTATTTATAAGCCATTCACACCTGCAGGAGGGTTTAAACACAGCCCTTATGGCTGTCATAATGCAGGCATTCATGCCCGCATTGAACACAGGAGTTTCGAATTTCAAAAGTTGGCAGGAGTTAGAGAATTCAGACCTACCAATCACTCCTCCACATAATACATGGTAGGTTACTTCCGGGTTGGACTGAATTTGAACAGTCAGGACGCACCTGGACCGTATTCAACTCCTTAACCGCTCGAGGGATGTATCTGGACATCCATATATGCACATACGAGCCCAACTACGTTGTTGAGCTTGTCCAAAAAGTTCTTTAGGCATGCCAAGACCTAGCCTAAGACCAAGTCTATGATCAGGCCCAAAGAACAGCCCAAAGAACAGCCCAAAGACAATTGCCAAGATCCAAGATCAAGGCCAAGGTCCAAGGTCCAAGGTCCACGGCACGCGGCTCGCGGCATGCGGCCGCGGCCGAGGCGGGCGGCGGCGGCGCACGTGTGGACTTTAAGCCCATACACATATGCCATTAATTATTACATGAATAAAGGTAACTCCTTATATACTAGAATAATGATGGTTCATTATTCAATGTGGGATACCATCCCTTATTAATTCACAATTAAGTGACAAACTTTAATTCACTATTTCTCACTCACCGGGAATCGGTTTGGAGAAAGTGAATATACCACGATCATTTACTCGGAACGTAGATCGATCCTATGATATTTAATTTTACAAAATAAAATTAAAATAATTAACGATTCCAGCAACTGTTGCCTCGAGCCTTTTCCTTGGCCGCTTCTTCTACCACTTGTTTCTTTGCTTTCTCAGTTTTGTTTCGCATTGCGCTGCGGATTTGCACAAACTACCATCACCCGTTGAGGATTCTCTTCTACAATCACGGCTCGCCTATCGGAAGATTCCCGGATAGACTTATCGGTGCCCTTCAATGTACTCTTTGATCCTTTAAGCAGCGGCTGGTCGGAGGTGTCATCCTAAAAGAATTTGTACGCAAAACACACAATGTGTGAATTGCGCACCATAAGATGCACAAACAAAATCAAGTCAGAACAGCAAATTCATACGTGCAAATCAACTCAAAACCTCAAACATGTAACTACATAAGCAAAACAGTGGAACCATGACAAGTGAGAAATTTAAAGAATGCATGATTCACACGAAAATAGACTCCCAACATAAACTAATCAAGCACTAAGGATTAATCAGGCACAAGGCAATGCAATTAACCAATGACCAGCGAAAGAGCACTAAAATTCTTGCAAAACCTAGCCCTAGGTTAAAGTTCAACCTCATGCTCGAATTCTATGCAAAACCATAGTTCAAGAAGCTTATCTTCTGCAAAACACTGCACTAAAGATAATAAATAGCACATACCTTGCACAAGAATGGAAGAAATCAACAGATTAGATGCGAATTTCGAATTTTCCTCTCCTAGGGTGAAACTACGGGTGTGGGGTGATTTGGGATGAATTTGATGTTTTTGATGCGTGAAATATGATGGATTACTTACGTGTGGTCGCGTGTAGGGAAATCAACATGATGAATTGCTTGAATTAGATGTTATTGTATTTCACGCCACATGATTCGCATGTTACATTTCATCGCATAATCATTATGTTGAAAAAGGAATTGAAGATTTGAAATGATAGAAATGCATTTGATCATAAATATTGATTTAGTAGTTGGTTATTTAATTGATTGATAGTTGATTAGACATGGAATTGGAATCCTTCCTTCGTATCGTAGTTGATTGTTCGTTGTTGTAAATCTCAAATTCTTTGTATCAAAACCTTGTATCTAAATTGTCGTTGTCGTTGCATTATTTGAGTCCTTAAATTGTTTAACTGTGTTGTAAACGCTTGTTGATTTGTGTACTCGGGCACCTAAGACCCATGTTTATCATATATTCTAGACCTCTGTTAGATTGAAATCACCATAAAGGTCCTTTCGGCATGACTCGTCGGTCATCCCATTTAAGTGAACATGTCAAAGTGCCTTTTAAACCCGATGGGCGTGTCAACGCGAGCCTTAGGTCGCGTTAATGCATGGTCTCCTTGATTATGTTGGTGCCTTGTTTCATGACATACATTCACTTGGCTTGACATGGTCGCGTCAACGCGGCAGCCTTAGGCCGCGTTAACGCATAGTCTCATTGCTTGTTTTGGTGCCTTATTTCATGACCTAAATTCACTTGACTTGGCATGGCCGCGTCAATGCACCACTTGGTGTTGTAGCATTTTCCACCAGTGTGTCAACGCACCCTTGTACACCGCGTCAATGCATCCTACTCATGCACACACCCATGCACACAAGGTCGCATTAACGCAAGCCCCTTTTCTAGCAACTCGAAAACCTCTTTAAAACCATCGTTTCACCTCATTTGTTCATTCACACTCTCTCTCAGTAACTCCACTAAAACTCTCAAGTCTCCCCTTTGATTTTACTCTATCCTAAATACCAAATCAATTTAATTACAAGCCTCCTTTCATATCAAATCCATCATATAACATGGAATTAAACATCAAACAAGGTTGAATCATCATCAAGCTTTATTCATCATTTTTAAGCTAGGATCTCAAGCATTTCTCTCCACGTCAAGCCTAATTCATCCTTCAAGTTGTATAACATCCTTCGAGGTGAGAATTTGTAATGTCCCCAAACTCTCATTGGGTCAAACCGACCCGAGACCCGAAAACGCCACGATATCCGTCAGGCCAACGGATCTAAACGGGGTCACGGACGCAATTAAGTGAAACATGCCACATGCTAAGATAAACATATACATTAAATAATTATTTAAAATAAACCTATGAAAATGATTCTAAGTAATAGTACCTTGCCAATAGATTTCCTTTATATACAACTTTCTAAATCACTCTTAAATCACATCTATCTACATTCTGCTTTATCTCAATACTCATCAATTCTCTCTGTCTTTTATATCATTTACATATTTTTTCCCTCATTCTTCTTTATTTATTCTTTCTTTAACAAGGCTCTCACAATTCCATCGTCTATGGTGTCAGAAATCAACTTTGATTCCCTTCAATTTCAAAACCCAAATAGGTTTGAGCAAGTACTCAACAATGACCATTTATGTATATATAGGTTTCTATTACTGATCTCGTTTTTTTCTCTTATTCTTCATTGATGTATATTCTAGACGATTTTGATTTTCTTCATATATGATTTTTCGAGATACCTGTCAAAATTGATCTCTGGAAAATAGGAAAATCGATATCATTTTCGTTTCAAACATATTTTTACAAATAGATCGGAGATTATGAGGTTCAACAAAAATCTTATCAAGGTAAAAAAAATACTGCTTAACATGAAACTGTGATTATTTTTTCCAAAATCAAGAAAATAAATTCAAAGAGAAATTCATGAACATTGTTAAAACTCTCTCAAATAAAAAAATGATTGAATTCATTATTGTTTTATATCGAGTCATTAGGTTGCTGATATATCATGATATATTGACATATATCGGGATATTTTGGGATATATCACCTTATATCGGGAATATATTAAAGATGAATAGATCGGGTATATTTGATCAAGATATTTGAATATTATAAGGTTATTTTGTCTAAACCCCCTATATTAATTGGTATTAGTACGGAAACCCCCTACACTAATTAAAATTAAGCTCTACCCCTACGTCCACTTTTTCATTCAACTCCATACATTTTCAATTTTTCATTGACGAAAATACCCTTAACCCTAAGTTCTTTCGGCATGATTTGTCGGTCGTCCCATTTAAGTGAAGATTACAAAGTGCCTTTTAAACCTGATGGTCGCATCAACGCGAGCTTTAGGTCGCGTTAATGCATGGTGTCCTTGCTTGTGTTGGTGCCTTGTTTCATGACATACATTCACTTGGCTTGACATGGTTGCGTCAACGCGAGCCTTAGGCTGCGTTAATGCATAGTCTCCTTGCTTGTGTTGGTGCCTTATTTCATGACCTAAATTCACTTGGCTTGGCATGGTCGCATCAACGCGAGCCCTAGGCCGCGTCACCTCACCACTTGGTGCTGTAGCATTATCCATCAGCGCGTCAGTGCACCCTTGCTCACCGCATCAACGCATCCTACTCATGCACACACCCATGCACACAATGGTTGCCACACATGCACCTGTAATACACCTAAACTACTTGGGAATATTACAGTGCCGTAGACCCTCTCCGTGAGGATCTACCAGGCTGAATACAGAAAACACAACACAATACATGCTAACATGGCTAATAACGAACCACTAGACCGATTTGGTCTTTTGCCACAACACACACATCAAACATACATTACACTTTCTCGCAACTCATACCCACGCAAGGGTTGGAATACATCAACATTCCTATAAAATGGAAAATACCACGACGGAAAGACAAAACAACAAGACTTTACTAAAAATACTCAACACTGGTCTTCATGTGATTAGTATCGTCATCTTACATCATCCTTCGCAACGATCATGTGATTCGCTCCCCAGCAACCTGCAAGTACCTGGATGCAATACAGACATCCACCCCCCGAATACTCGGGGGTTAGCAAAACTTCATTGTCTTGCTAGTGCAAGTATAAAATACAAATACAAGCCATACACAATATACTCCAAGCACATAATAATCGTGAACATGCTTCCGAGATAAATTGCTTGTTCAAAACAGTCAATCATGAAAGGTAGGGATAAACCTAATATACATCTTACAAAATATTTTACGGCCTCAGGGGTTTTGAAAGCATTTTAAGAATTCTCAAGACTTTCGAAACCACTTAGGGACACGGCCCGAAGATTATTTTTCCAAAATACAATCCCGATAACAAAACACGGGGTCCACGACCCAATCATATCATTCCGATCACAAAACACGGGGTCCACGACCCAATCATCCATAACACAATATTCCCAAGGGTTATTCACATCCCGTTCTAACAAGACACGAACCTCAGATGCTCCCGCAGAACATACCCCAGTGAATAACTCAATGGGGAAACCATACCAAATCACATGTCACCGTGACAACAGTCACATAACCATAACCATACATACGTTCATAGTCATCCCGGCATCGCACTAGCAAGCTACGAACCTCGGAGCCTCCACGAGACATACCCGATTGGACAACCTATGACACGTACACCACACAACCAAACCACAACTATAAATTATCCCAGCATTGCGCTAACAAGCTACGAACCTTGGAGTCCCCACAAGACATACCCGGATTGGATAACCCCATAAGTTATCCCGGCATCGAGCTAGAAATCTACTAACCTCGGAGTCCCCTCAAGACATACCCGATTGGATAACTCTACGGTCACGCCCAACCAGTACTAACAAGGATGGATCCCGGAGATTCAACAAATCTTACCTGGTGGCACATCACTTACAACAGTCATACAACAATAAGCAAATACCATTACCAAACAACACTAAGCATCACAATCTCCTTACAACGGAGTAACACTAATGTCACACCATGCCACATATTCACCAAACGAATACACGCATCAATACACAATCATCAACCCGTGGAAAAGGGCCACTATAATCACCTAATACAATCACAATCACACAACACTAATACACATATACATGAAAGCACATTTATTCCCAAATGCTCGAGTTATCTTTTGAAAAACAACATTTATCGAGAATATACCGATCCTTTGTAAAGTTCATTAAAAACATTCCAATCGCACACATAGTCAATTACCGACTATTACAACTACGAAACATGAAGTGTATAGGCAAGATACTTGCCTTGAGTATTTCGATGATTAAATGAGGTTGGTAAAACTCGGGCAGGAGCTATCAATCCCTAATTTCTGAACCTAAAGTGACCAATACAGCAAGACTCGTATCAGGACTATGGATTCAAATCACAATAACACGTAGAATTCAAATCCATACTCTAAGGGGATTTTTATCGAACATCTAGCGGGCATTTTGAGTATAAAAAATGATATAGTTGAAGAATTCGATCTCTATCCCGCTAGAATCGATGAAAACCACTCAAGAACATCTAAGAACCCAAGAACACCTAAGAATCATCCTAGGAACAAGAATTAATAGGAATCTTTTGAAAGAACTTGAAGAACTTCAAACCACATACCTTGATTCAACCAAGAAATGGATGATTCTTCAAGAACAACCTTGATATCTGGATTCTATAATGTTAGGAACATGTTTAGGGCTTGATTTTGGATCACAAAACTGAAAATATTCATGGAGAATAAGGTTGGGTCGAAAGAATGCCCTAGAACACTTCAGAAATGAGAGAGAGGGCTATTTATACTCATCCGAGCGAGTTTTCTAGATTTCAGCATTTTTCGGTCATGCCAAATGGCACGGTCGGGTCATGGGTCGTGTCATCCATCCAGAAAGTTTTTGTTTTCTAAAATAGTACGACACGGCCTGCGTCAAATGACACGGTCATGTCACTGCACCAGAGTCTGCTATTTTGATCATAACTCCTTCGTCCGGACTCCGATTGACTCGCCGTTTGAACCATTTGAACTCAATTCTCTACAATGCTAAAATTTTAGAATTTTTGGACTTTTCTGGAATTTATGGTGAATGTACAAAGTCGGACCTAAATGTAGAAAGGTCGAAATAGTATGCCGTTTAATCCAAAGAAACATCAAAACTCACTTGGATGACAAAAAGTGCTGAACAAAACATATCCAAAATGTGTCAATGAACACAAGCGAGTCAGTAGAATCGAAGAAAAAATATAAAAATGAAAATATGGGTATTTAATTCTACCCCCTTTAAAAGAAGTTTCGTCCCCGAAACTTAAAACATGAAACAATTGATGCAAGGCAATCTCAGATAACACACGTTATCGGCTACTGACAACCCACAATGAACCACATGTTGTACGTGACTGCTACCATCCATATCGCTACACCGTAACGAACAACAAAAATCAATATGGTTAACCAACCCGATCAGCACGGCAATCAAAATACGAGTTTATCGCTGAACAAATACGAAATTCCAACAACCCAAAGGTTTGGAAGATCGAATACGAGAACAATTTCCTGAACTTGAGGAAATTACGATCCGAACGCTAAAAAAAATCACGATACGAAATCAAATGATAACAAACGGATAATAACTACCGAGCAATAACGGTCGAACAATAATGATTGAACGCCAACATCAAATTGTCCACAATCGAACAACTATGATCGATCAAAAACAACAACAACAATTGAACAGCAAATCCGAAGTTCACACCCTAACTCAAGGCATTAAAAGAACTTGTAGAAACCACGAGGTGTTAATTTCACACAAGGTTTATAGGAAATCGAACCGAACTTGGAAAGGCCACAATGATAAACAGATCAGTCTGGAACAATATCGAAACTCGCTCGAATGACAAAGGCGAAAAACAACATAAGGTCAAAAGTATCAACGAACACAAACGAGTCGATAGAGTCGAATAATACGGAAGCGTAAAAAATATGGATATTATACCATATCACTTTTAAAAGAGGTTTCGTCGCCGAAACCTAAACAACAAGAACGGAGTGCTAGAATAGCAATCTTCCCGGGAATATTCTCTTGGTCCCGCAGATCTCCATGACCATCTTTACCGCGGTCACGACCGCGTTCTCTGCCCATCGGCATACTAAGCGGATACCCACTCAATAAGATGGCACAACATATCGACATAAGGTATCTAATAGCAACACGATAAGAGTGCCCACTCTGGATAATTACACGAATACAAAATTTACAATTGCGATAATCGGAACTTGCTATCATAACCAACCATTTAAATAATCACATCAACAAAAGTCTTATGACCCACACCGGTTCAAACACGGCCGTAATAACTATACACCGATATAATTAATGATTTATAACGTTCTTCTCAAATCCCACGCGGTATCTATTTAGATAATATCATTTGAAAACCTTTGGAATTCGTATATATTTTTTCTGAAATAAAATTTGAAAATATTTTTGATATCTCGGGCGGCTGTTTTATCAAAACTTGTAAACAAAAGACTTTAACCATCTCATTTTCAAATTATTTGCAAAACAATATTTCCTTACAACTGGCATTATCAAAATCACCATGCCACTACGCATCATCATCACCGTTAATAACAAACAAGATAATCACGCAAAATCATTAAACCATTCGTACATGCACTAAACATTTCCACTAATCAACAATCATTTTGGAGTGATTCAAGATCATCGTACGATAGCTGGCTCAGTACAGAAAACTTTTCCAAATCCGAGTTGAAGTTTAAATCGAGTAAGATTTTTTTCATCTTTCACAATATATTTTTGAAAATAAAAGTCGTATTGGATTTTGAAATATAGAAATTTTATGGTGTGAAAGATTTTTTTTTCAAAATCATGTACTCGAATCTTTTTGAAAATAAAACAATACGTCAAAAATCATCTTTCGAAAATCCTCTCAACACTACACAAAAATCAACGACGGTAACATTTTACAAAATGTCCAAAGGTACTTTAAAACAACTCTTTCAATACCGTCGGGGTTCCATTAGAAAATTCAAGGCCAGATCGCCAATTTCAAACGATTTTAAAAAATCCACACGAAGCCGCCGATTAATCGCACTGTCAAAACATTTTCGAAAATTGCTTTTCCACAACTTTTTCAAGCTTATGAAATTTTCAGGAAAGCATTTTCGAACACACACACAACAGACATAATTTATCAATTCATCAAACACAACCCATTACCATTAAATCCAATCACACGTCAACACCATCTGTGCACATAATTACAGTATCACACAAGCAACTGTCAAAGATAATTAACATCTAAAACTAAAATCCTACCTCTTAGTAATGAGGACTCTCACAACAAGTGCATCCAGAATGACTTAACGTTCACACCACGAACTTTATCACAATTTTGAGCATTATTGCCCAAACAATAATGTCATCATCACTACATACCTCCGAATCGATAATCATGAAATCAAAAAGTTGAAAGCGAGAGTCACGTTTTGAGTATATTTTGTAGACCCCGTTTGAGTTTAAAAAAAATCGCGTTTCGAAAAGAAAGACTATAATCCAAGATGAAAATAAATGTCATTTAGTTTGAATTCTCAAAAAATTTCGGCCTTAAGGTCATCATACGAAAATCAAACTTTTTCCTTCATTGGAGGATATTTTAAAATAAAATTTACGTGACTTCCCAGAATATTTAAACCCTTAAAATATCACATTGATAAGCTTTCCTTGCGTAACCACACCAAAACTATTACTCCTGTAAAAATGATTTATACAAAGATAAATATACATATACACTGGCACTACTCTTCATTCTAGCACAACACGAGAATCAACAAGCATGGATTACGTATTCACAATTCACATTTAAACTCCACATAATAACACAAAATCACACAAGCTCGTATAACACGAGACACAACGAAGTAGGGAGACTTACATCCACAGATCGCACGAAGATAATGGCTGCACTTCGATACTAATCACGACTGACATCTCAGACGACGCGTCGCGACACGACTTAATCGGATAAAATCTGACAAGACAAGACTCGACAACACACAACTCGACCCGACAGTCTAGGTTTCCGCAACCAAAGGTCCGATACCATATTCTGTAACACCCCCAAACCACTCGGGAATATTACAGCACCGTAGACCCTCTCCGTAAGGATCTACCAGGCTGACTACAGAAAACACAACAACACAATACATACTAACATGGCTAATAACAAACAACTAGACCCATTTGGTCTTTTGCCACAACACACACACATCAAACATACATTACTCTTTCTCGCAACTCATACCCACGCAGGGGTTGGAATACATCAACATTCTCATAAAACGGAAAATACCACGACGGAAAGACAAAACAACAAGACTTTACTAAAAATACTCAACACTGGTCTTCATGTGATTAGTATCGTCGTCTTCCATCATCCTTCGCACCGATCGTGTGATTCGCTCCCCAGCAACCTGCAAGTACCTGGATGCAATACAGACATCTACCCCCCGAATACTCGGGGGTTAGCAAAACTCTACTGTCTTGCTAGTGCAAGTATAAAATACAAATACAAGCCATACACAACATACTCCAAGCACATAATAATCATAGACATGCTTCCCGAGATAAATTGCTTGATCAAAACAGTCAATCGTGAAAGGAAGTGATAAACCCAATATACATCTTACAAAATATTTTACCATCTCGGGGGTTTTTAAAGTATTTGGGATTTAAGAATTCTCAAGACTTTCGAAACCACTTAGGGATACGGTCCAAAGATCATTTTTCTAAAATACAATCCTGATAACAAAACATGGGGTCCACGACCCAATCATACCATTTTGATCACAAAACACGAGATCCACGACCCAATCATCCATAACAACATATTCCCAAGGGTTATTCGCGTCCCTTGCTAACAAGCCACGAACCTCAGATGCTCTTGCAGAACATACCCGAGTAAATAACCCAATGGGGAAACCATACCAAATCACATGTCACCGTGACAACAGTCACATAACCATAACCATAACCATACATATGTTCATAGTCATCCCGGCATCGCACTAGCAAGATACGAACCTCGGAGCCTCCACGAGACATACCCGATTGGACAACCTATGACATGTACACCACACAACCAAACCACAACTATAAGTTATCCCGGCATCGCGCTAGCAAGCTATGAACCTCGGAGTCCCCGCAAGACATACCCGGATTGGATAACCCCACAAGATATCCCGGCATCGTGCTAGCAAGCCACGAACCTCGGAGTCCCTGCAAGACATACCCGATTGGATAACCCTATGGTCACGCCCGACCCGTACTAACAAGGACGGATCTCGGAGATTCAACAAATCTTACCCGGTGGCACATCACTTACAACAATCATACAACAACAAGCAAATACCATTACTAAACAACATTAAGCATTACAATCTCTTACAAAGGAGTAACACTAATGTCACACCAGGCCACATATTCACCAAACGAATACACGCATCAATACACAAGCATCAACCCGTGGAAAAGGTCTACTATAATCACCTAATACAATCACAATCACACAACACTAATACACATATACATGAAAGCACATTTATTCCCAAATGCTCGAGTTATCTTTTGAAAAACAACATTTATCAAGAATATACCGATCCTTTTAAAAGTTCATTAAAAACATTCCAATCGCACACATAGTCAATTACCGACTATTACAACTACGGAACATGAAGAGTATAGGCAAGATACTTGCCTTGAGTATTTCGATGATTAAATGAGGTTGGTAAAACTCGGGCAGGAGCTATCAATCCCCAATTTCCGAACCTAAAGTGATCAATATAACAAGACTCATATCAGGGCTACGGATTTAAATCAAAATAACACGTACAATTCGAATCCATACTCTAAGGGGATTTTTATCGAACATCTAGCGGGCATTTTGCGTATAAGAAATGATATAGTTGAAGAATTCAATATCTACCCCGCTAAAATCGATGAAAACCACTCAAGAACATCTAAGAACCTAAGAACACCTAAGAATAATCCTAGGAACAAGAATTAATAGGAATCTTTTGAAAGAACTTGAAGAACTTCAAACCACATACCTTGATTCAACTAAGAAATGGATGATTCTTCAAGAACAACCTTGATATATGGATTCTATAATGTTAGAAAAATGTTTATGGCTTGATTTTGGAGCACAAAACTGAAAGTATTCGTGGAGAATGAGGTTGGGTCGAAAGAATGCCCTAGAACACTTCAGAAATGAGAGAGAGGGCTATTTATACTCATCCGGGCGAGTTTTCTAGATTTCAGCATTTTCCGGTCATGCCAAATGGCACGGTTGGGTCATGGGTCGTGTCACCCATCCAGAAAGTTTTTGTTTTCTAAAATAGTACGACACGGCCGGCGTCAAATGACACGCTCGTGTTACTGCACCATAATCTACTATTTCAATCATAACTCCTTCGTCCGGACTCCAATTGACTCTCTGTTTGAACCATTGGAAAGCTAACTCAATTCTCTACAATACCACAAAATTTTAGAATTTTTGGATTTTTTTTGGAATTTATGGTGAATGTACAAATTCGGATCTAAATGTAGAAAGGTCGAAATAGTATGCCGTTTAAGCATTAAGTTATCTTACATGGTATCGAGCCAAACTCTTCCTTTCTTTTGAGAGTCGTCTTTGCCGGAGAACTACGCCGGCACCGGGACATCCGGTTCCGGAGCTCATAAACACTTTCTTTTTTTCCTCTCTTTATGCTGCATTCTCCTCTTCTTCCACTGCATCAATCGCCGGCCACCGCCGCCACCTGCTCTTCTCCTCTGCTCGTTCGGAGCTCTTCACCTGCATCCCCAGATCCTCACACAACGCTTATGTTGTGTCTAGGATCTCGCTGAAAACCTACTTTCTTACTATCTCCGGCAACTTCCATGTCGATCTTCTCTCTATCTCAGATCCGAAGTCCACCGACGTTTCTGCGACCAGATCTAACTACGACGTCTTCTTCTTTTCAAAACTCCAGCGCCGACATCGCCGGAACCCTAACTTTTCCGGTGCCGACTTAGATGGAACCCTAGCTCCTTCTAGAGCCGACTTCGTCGGAGCTCCGGTCTTTTCTGTCCTATGCCTGCCAGCAGCTCCGACGCGTCTTCGACGATGCCTTCTCCGTCGTCGGTTTCTCATTTTCTCCTCCATCTATTTTCAACTTGTCCGGAGATCTGATCTTGTCCGGTGATCTGAACCTCCATCTCCAGTGCATCTGCCACCGTCGGGGTCTCCTTTCAACTTGTACGGCGATGATACAAACAGATCTGTGTTCGGAGATGCCACTGGTAACCCTCAAGATCTGCTTCCGCTATCTCAGCCCTATCTCTCCATCGATCTCTCTTCTTCTACGGCGTCGAAGAGGTCCAACGAGAACCAGCATATATTTTCTCTCCATCTCCGGCGACCACCACTCGATCTGTAACTTAGCCAGCACCTCCGAGATAACTTCTGCGGCCTCTTCTTTTATGCCGCCAGCATCCTCCGCTGGAGATATACCTTCCTCCTCCGCCGCGTTGAGTCTTTGCTGCCCATCTCCTTTGCTGCGCATCTCTCCTCATCACCGATGTCACAGATCTCGCCGGCATCCTTCTTCTTCCCAAAACTCTTGTGCCGAAATTGCCAGAAACCTGCGCCGACAATGCCGGAGCTCCACTTCTTGCCACCGGTGACTCCAGTTCAAGATCTCGAGTTCTCGCCTCCCGCCGTTGCTGCCTTTATTTTTTTCTATCTCTTTCTTTTCATCTTTGTCAGTTTCATCATCTAGTAGTTTCCCCCGATGAAACTGCGGGGGGATGTTGGAGTATTGGCGGGTTTAGCCCAATGGGTTTAGGGTTTACCTAAAGCCCATTATGTATTGGTATTTATATGTGTTATATTTCCCATTATCAAAGAAGCATTAAGTTATCTTAAAAAAAATAGTATGCCGTTTATCCAAAGAAACATCAAAACTCACTTGGATGACAAAAAGTGCTGAACAAAATAAATCCAAAATGTGTCAATGAACACAAGCGAGTCACTAGAATCAAAGAAAAAATATATAAACTGAAAAATATGGGTATTACAGCACCTGCATTAACGCAAGTTTAGGGTCGCGTTAACACACACCCTTTTTCCAGCAACTAGAAAACTTCTTTAGAACCATTGTTCCACCTCATTTGTTCATTCACACTCTCTCTCATTAACTCCACTAGAACTCTTAAGTCCCCCCGTTTGATTTTCCCTCCCCTAAATACCAAATCAATTTAATTACAAGCTTTCATTCATATCAAATCCATCATCTAACATGGAATTAAACATCAAACAAAGTTGAATCATCCTCAATCTTTCTTCATCATTTTTAAAGCGGGATCTCGGGCTTTTCTCTCCACATCAAGCCTAATTCATCCTTCAAGTTGTGTAACATCATTTGAGGTGGGAATTTGTAACGTCCCCAAACTCTCATTGGGTCAAACCAATTCGAGACACGGAAACACCACGGTATCCATCAAGCCAACAAATCTAAAAGGGGTCACAGACGTAATTAAGTGAAACATGCCACATGCTGAGATAAACATATACATTACATAATTATTTAAAATAAACCTATAAAAACGATTCTAAGTAATAGTACCTTGCCAAAGTAATAGTACCTTGCCAATAATTTCCTTTATATACAACTTTTTAAATCACTCTTAAATCAAATCTATCTCCATTGTGCTTTATCTCAATACTCATCTATTCTCTCTGTCTTTTATATCATTTACATATTTTTATCTCTCATGCTTCTTTATTTTATTCTTTCTTTAACAAGATTTCCACAATTCCATCGTCTACGGTGTCGAAATCAACTTTGATTCCCTTCAATTTCAAAACCCAAATAGGTTTGAGCAAGTACTCAACAATAACCGTTTATGCCTATATAGGTTTCTATTACTGATCTCGTTGTTTTCTCTTATTCTTCGTTGATGTAGATTCTAGACGATCTTGATTTTCTTTATATTTGACTTTTCGAGATACCTGTCAAAATCGATCTTTGGAAAATAGAAAAATGGATATTGTTTTCATTTCAAACATATTTCTACAAATAGATCGGCGATTATGAGGTTCAACAAAAATCTTATCAAGGTAAAAAAAATACTGCTTAACATGAACCTGTGATTATCTTTTCAAAAAACGAGAAAATAATTCAAAGAGAAAGAAAGTAAGGAAATTTTTTAAAACACTCTCAAATAAAAAAATGATTGAATTCATTATTGTCTTATATCGAGTCAATAGATTCCTGATATATCATGGTATATTGGCAAATATCGGGATATTTTGGGATATATCGCCTTATATCGGGGATATATTAAAGATAAATCGCCCGGGTATAGATCAAGATATTTGGATATTATAGGGTTATTTTGTCTAAACCTTCTATATTAATTGGTATTAGTACGAAACCCCCGACACTAAATTAGGCTTTACCCCTCCCGTCCACTTTTCCATTCAACTCCATCCATTTTCAAATTTTCATTGACGAAAATTCCCTTAACCCTAATTTGATCATCTTCAACTTTTTTTTTTTTTTTTGGTTACATCTTCAACTTTTTTATGAATCTTAAATGGTGAAAAAAAATCACCAAGAACAATTTAAATATTCATAATTTGAATCCAAACAAATCAATATAATAAAAAAATAATTAATTTTTTAAATATGAATCAAAACAAATCAAATTAATAAAACCAAATTATATAAAAACCAAATCAAATTTACATAACCTAAATCTAAATTAATTCTCCTGTAACTGCCACTAAAAATCAAATTGATAAGAACATTCTCTCTCTCATCTATTCACACAAAATCAAACAACCTTAATTTTGAGAAAATCTATACCTCCTAATTTCCACTCCTCGTGTCTCACTCGTGTAACTAGCCATCCGCAAGCCCTAGCTCAGTGCGAACACACTCTCACTAAATTTGGCCTGAACGTCGCAGGCGAAGTCGTCGATGATACCGCCGGTGCGGCGGAGTACATCGCGACGAACAATCTCCGTGTATATATATATATATATATATATATATATATATATATATATATATGTGTGAGTGAAAAAAACCCCAATATTACATTTTCAAACTAATCTTTACCGATAATACAATTTATGTTCAGAGTTAACCTCTAAATCATTCTTTCAAAACTAACCCCAAACATATCTCCAAACCCCACGTGCCTATCCTGCCACACTTTGATTTTCTCCCACCAACTTTTGTTTAAGATCCTCATTTCACTATTTTCCTGCATTTATTATAATTTTAGTTTTAATAATATTTTTTAGTTATATGCTTTTATTATTATTTATATTTTTAGATTTAATATAAATTTTATATTTTATATTTCGTATAATTTATGAGGAATCTATTTTAATATTTTAGTTTTAAGGATTTTTTTGTCTAAACCCTCTCGCGCTAGGTCGAAATTAGCAAAAACCCCCCGCACTAATCAAAATTAACATTTACCCCGGCGTTGGGTTTCTATCTATTTTTGTTAAAAATTTACCAGTTTGGACGAAAATACTCTTAGCTTGAAACACCCTCAAGAACGCTAGGTCGAAATTAGCAAAAACCCCCCGCACTAATCAAAATTAACATTTACCCTGGCGTTAGGTTTCTATCTATTTTTGTTAAAAATTTACCAGTTTGGACGAAAATACACTTAGCTTGAAACACCCTCAAGAACACTCATACATAAGTTCAAGAACTCAAAGAACGTGATGAACACAAAATTCATGAAATTCATCAATTTGATTCATAAATCTAAAATTTGATTCAACTTAAATATAAAGTGAGATTAAAATCAAAATGAAATTAAAGAGTGAAAACTCTAAAATTAAATGTACAAATAATCATGAACACAATACCGAGAAATCTCTAAATTGTGATTCATAAACCCAAGAACCCTCTTCTTTTGCCTAAACTTCTTCATGGATCAAAGAATCAATGTCCCCAGGTCAGTTGAATTATGAGTGCTTGATTTGCTCCGATTTCCGATTTCACCTTCTCTGCTCTTTCAAGGAAACTGAATCTTGATTTTGATTTTTTTTTTTTTGTTCAACGGTGAGTATATGACGACGAGACGAACCTACTCTGCAGATTGATTCGAGTTCGGCTTTGAGAGAGGCGAACCAATTCTTATTTGACCTAATAGAAACCTTTGAAGAACCCGAATTTTCAACTTTCATCTCACTTTCCGTGAAATCGCGAGAAAACCTAGACTTCCTGTCACCAGGAAAGCTACTAGAAGCGGAAGCAGAGGTGGTATCAGTAAGATCATAAGTTGGTGAAGAATTGTCGTTTGAATCACCGGTTTTGTGTTGAGAGAAGGAATGCCGACGATGTCAACCAGACGAAGAGAGAATCGGCAATGTAACACCCCCAATCCGCTCAGGGATATTACATGCCGTAGAACCTTTCCTCAAGGATCTACCAGGCTGGTGACAACATAGAACATCTCAACAATGCCTTTAAGACTAACATGACTCAATAGACCGATTTGGTCTTTCAATAAAAACATACAACTCGATTACAATACTTGCCCACGCAGGGGTCGAATACAACACACTCCCGTACGACGGGGAAAGAATACTGCAGTGGAAATAAACTATAACTAAACCAATGACATCATATGGATCCTCGTGTGATTAGTATCGTTCATCTTTCATCATCCTTCGTGCCGACCCTGTGTTATGCTCCCAAACCTGAATACAAAAACAGACATCCACCCCCCGAATACTCGGGGGTTAGCAAAACTCCACTGTTTTGCTAGTGCAAGTACAAGTGCAAAAATATGAGTCATACAATTCACATTCCACGAATAACAATAACCAGGAATCCTCAAAGATCCGAAAAGTGTTTCCCGAGGCAAGAGTTTGAGCAAAATATTCCAAAACCGAAAGATCAGAAATCAATAAAAATAATTTATAAAACAGTTTGGAATGCCATCGAGAGTTTTAATAGAAAAATAATTTAGGATTATCAAATCTCACTTTCCAAAACCCAAAAGACGAAAGGGGTCACCGCCCCAAAGGTTTATTTTCCGTAAAATGACCTTTACCAAACCGTTGGGATTTTAGCCCCAAATCTCATCAACTCACAGTACACGAGAATGACAACAAGGTTCCTCTTCCAACATCAAAATTCACAACCCAAGGTTTAAACACAGACGACAAATACTCTAGTGCCATCCTAGCCAAGTAAGCTAAACGAACAACTTACCTCTTACACACTTAGTCGATGCATGCAATCAAGAAAACCAATCAAAAGCACTCATTTTCGGAAATGCCATAATCAAATCACATTTTTGAAATACACCACAATTAACCGTGGATCCACCCCTCCGTGGACCCCTACCGAGACCCCGTCGGATCTAACCCATAGTGGTTAAAAGCAAGCTCGCGGATCCACCCCTCTGTGGACCCCTACCGAGACCCCGTCGGATCTAACCCATAGTGAGCATACACACACACACACACGTTACTCATCCAATATTAATATGCTAAGAATGTAAGTTCATCAAGAATACTTTACTAGAGATGGCCACTTATCCGACACCATTATCAAACTCTTCAAAAAGCAAACGATACGATTAACACGGAATACATGATTTCATAACTTTAAATAACAGGGGTATCACTAAATCCCTCAACGTCTAAAACAATCAAATCATAATCAATTCCCAAAACACACCATTCACAAAACACACACGTATTTTGAAAGAGAGCCTTTAACGAGGCCAAAGCAAAATCTTTTGAAACTTCATTTCAAACAACCAAACAAACACACCAAGACGATCACCGATCATCATATCCACAAAATAAGAAATGTATGAGCAAGGTACTTGCCTCGAAATCGGCACGCAAGTATTCCGACGAACACGGCTCAACCGGAAAGCTTCGAAACGCCTGATGCTATCGAAAAAGAAGACTATGACAAATGGAAGGGTTCAACACGGTTTCTTCACAAGGAACTCGACCGTAACATCGTATAATTAATAAATCAACGATCATACGAGGAAGAATAATCGTAGAACGTCCGAAAACCCCTCTAAGACATTCTACCGGACACCTTCAAGGCGTCGATCAAGAACTCGACCAAAACAACGAATCGGTACGATCCAACCATAGAATAACAAGAGAAAAGATATAATACATCTAAATAATCATCAATCCATCATAATCCTAAGTTAAATCGGATTAAACGGACGAAATCAACCAAAATACCCAAATTCCCCAAAACTAGATTTTCAAGAAATCTAACCTTGATTCGGTAGATCGGAGGAGGTTATGGGATGATTGATTGATGTTAGAAACTCAATAACTTCGTGGATTGATAGATAAACAACATTTAATCACGAACTCCAAGCCCCAGCCGCGGAAGGAATTGAGAGGGATGAGAAAAATGGGTGAAAACCCGATCATAGGCCTTAAATAGCCGTCTGCCGGCAGGTTACGACGAATCGCCAAGGGCTTACGACGAACCGAGTCATCGCCCAAAAATGCCGGCATCCTTACGACGTAATCGACCAAGGGTTACGACGAATCGCCTTACGACGAATCGCCGAGCACTACCGGCCAGAACTCGGCCAGGTTTACCGGGCCTGCATCGTCGGCCATGACTCGATCGGTGCCAACTCCGACGACCCGAACGACCCCGAAACCCGAACCTGAATACGAATCGAAGATACGGTTACGAAGTACTCGCAAAGACGAATTCGAGCACTAAGAGAACACATGATTCCAACCACCCGAAGGCTCAAAATTTGACAACGGAAAGTAATTACTCCAAACTTTGGGAAATTACGAAAATGGCCCAAAATGCCCGAAAATCACGATACGTGATCGAATAACCAAACCGAAGTTCACAACACGTCTAACAAAGTTAAACGGACTTACGAAAAACTCGAAACAGCAGTTTTGAACGAGATTCGCAAGAATCGAACTCAAGTGCGGAAAAGTCGCCAAAAAGCACGGAACTCAACAAAATGACACCGAAACGAACTCGGATGACAAAAAGTGCAGAATTAATCGTTCTCGGAATGACGAAACGGTCATGAGAGAGTCGTCAAAACGGACTTCCGCCGGAAAAAAAATTACCGGAAATCGAAATTACGTGTATTACACACTACCCTCCTTAAAAGAAGTTTCGTCCTGAAACTTAAAACAAGTAGGGAGAAGCAATATCCCGCCAGGAAAACTCAACGAGATACACAAGAAACGCGTAACTTACGCCCATCGGCAAAACGTTACAAGCAACGCAAAGGAATATACGGCGCGAAAACATGCTCCACGACGATTAACACAACGCCACCGGTAGAGACATAATAAAATCAACAAGTGACAAGCGTCATCAAACCGATAATACAATCGAGTTGATTATCCGAACAATCACAAAACACAATGAACGAAAATCAATATGATTGACCACCCCAACGGTACATCAATCAAAACACGAGCCAATCGCTGAATAAATACGGAATTCCACCGCCCAAGGGTTGAAAGATCGAAAACGAGACTAATTTCCCGAACTTAAGGGAATTACGAAGGAGCCTGAACGTTCAACAATCACGAAATGAGATCAACAAAAACCGAACAATCAAACGATCGAGACAACAAAATTTGAACAATCATGTTCGAATCACGAAGAACAATAAAATTCAAACAACAACTCCCAGGTTCACGTCTCGACTCGAGACAATATATGATTCGGTGAAAGCAATAAGATGTGCATTCACATAAGATCCACAGGAAAGGGAATAGCAATTGAAAAAGTCACAACGACAAACGAGTTATTCTGAAACAATACCACCCTCGTTCGATCAACAAAAGCAAGGGATAGGGAAAGTTCAGAAAATGTTAACGAGCATAAACGAGTCGACAGAGTCGAAAACACAGGAGTTCCAAATCCGATCCACTTCGAATATAAGAGCTAATAGAACCAAATGATGTCACTTCCGAACAAGGTTCACAAGAATCGAACCGGACTCGAAAAAGTCACAGCGATAACCAGATCGACCCACAACAAGATCACAACTCATTCGGACGATGAAACCGAAATACAGAACAAGTTCATAAAGTATCAACGAACATGAGCGAATCGATAGACTGGAGAAAGAGAAAATACAGAAGTCAAAATAGTACGGGTATTACCTTTGACCTCGTCCACGAATTTCACAAAAACGGGAGCGCGAAAACACAGAAATCACTACGAGGCGGCAACATTCAACACCAACATCTCACCTCTCACAGAGGGCTAACACAGCAAATGTGTGGAAAACGACTCAACGCTCACACCGCCAATTCGATCATACTCGGGAGCAAACATCATAATGACAACGCGAACATCATACATACATACCCAGCCCTCAAACGGGAATGGATAGGTTTTAAAAACGAAAACCTCATTTTGAAAATAATTTAGAAGAACACCGGTTGATCTTGAGTATCACCTTTCAAAAAAAGTACAAACGTGAAACCTCGTTATCGAGACTTTGGAGAACCATTTCGCATTTGATAAAAATGGGGACACTTTCTCTTAGCGAAAACTTTTAGAATATTCGACCCTCGGGTCTAAGTAAAAGTGTTTCTAAAACATTGAAAATATCTCAAAATATTTTGGTCCTCGAGGTAGAAGAATTTTGAAAAATATTGTGGCACCTTGGATGTACCACGAGAAAATAATTCATTTTAAAAGTACGTCTCGAAATTTATTTTCTAAGATACTCAAGGTTTTCAAAGATAATTCAATGGGCTAGAATGCCCAAAACTTTCAGGTAATTACACGAAATATTATAGCGCCGTGAGTCCCGTGCCGGAACCCACCGGCTAAAATCTATTTACAAAAACGCCAAAAGACCAATGACGGTAATATTTCATAAACTCACAAAAGTCATTTACAAAATACTAAATACCGTCGTAAGAATTTCGCCAAAACGATCAAGGCCATAATGCCACAAAATCGGTTAAGGGAATCGGTTTTCGAAATAAAACTCAGTCGGTAAAATACCGAAAGCCATTACAAAAGAACTCACACAGCGGATAAAAGAAATAAAGTCAAACATGCGCAATCCAGCAACACTACTCCTCATATGAACGAAATATGAGGGTCAAATAACCACATATCAAGAAATCAAAATCCATAAGAGGATTTCGTCACTTGACAAATAATCATAAAAATAGCTCATGTCACACGAGGCACAACACAAAGAAGGGAGACTTACATCCACAGGTCGCATGAAGATGATGATCGCCCTACGATACTAATCACGACCAACAAACTCAGACGACACGTCGCGACACGACTTAGTCACATAAAATCCGACGAGACAAAACTCAACAGACACCACTGACCCGACAGCCTAGGTTTCCACAACCTAAGCTCCGATACCATTTATGTAACACCCCCAATCCTCTCAGGGATATTACACGCCGTAGAACCTTTCCTCAAGGATCTACCAGGCTGGTGACAACATAGAACATCTCAACAATGTCTTTAAGGCTAACATGACTCAATAGACCGATTTGGTCTTTCAATAAAAACATACAACTCGATTACAATACTTGTAATTCCCGAGATTTCTTATGTGTAATTGAACCTTGTGATATTGTATTTGTTGCATTTTGATCTGAGTATTATTCTCCGTATTTCATGATCCGATGTTGTTGAGCGCATGATTGCATGAATGTGTTCTAAGTAGTGATTTTTGCACATATAGCGCACGCTATCGACTTAGCGTAGCGTACGCTAAATTGGATTCGTAGCGCACGCTACTTATGAACCTTAGTGCACGCTATACGTAGTCAGCATGATTAACACAGGGTGGTAGGTGAGATCAGCCGCGGATCTTGGTCGGATTATGTCGGGATGAACTTGGGCGGCTTTCGGGAAAAGCCAAGTCAATGCGGTAGCGCACGCTAATGATATGAGGATAGCGCAGGCTAAATGCTGAGTACAGTAAAGTCAATGAGCTTCGTATGACCGTTAGCGCACGCTATGTATATGGACTAGCGCGCGCTAATAACCCTTTCCTATATATAGGACATCATACTTTTTCATTTTTTCAGATCTTTTCACTTCCCAAATCCGAAATTTTGAGCTTAGAGAGTTACTTCCTCCATCCTCAACCTCTCATATCACCCTCTTAGCACGAGTTTGAAGATTGTAGATCATTGGAGATTGGTGTTCAAGCCCTCGGTGTTGGATTTCTTCAAGTTCATTCGTGTTCTTCGCTACTTTGAGGTAGGTGATTCTTCACCAATATTAGTAGTATTCTGAAGGATGTTTTGATCATGATTTGGGATTATCTAGTCAGTTAAATTCGTAAGTAGTCGAACATCATGTGTTAGAAGGATATTTTCGATGTTTCGGTACTTCTTCATCGTATAAACCATTGAACCTTTTAGGGTTTGAACTCATAGCATATTCATGAATCTTCAAACCGATTGTGACAAGTATATGGAGATTATCAAAGTTCTTAGGTCTTTATAAAATGGAATCATACGTTTTGGGACATGAAATGGATTGAACTTAGGATATTTCCTTGGAGATCAAGATGAATTATGGTGTTGTGATGATTATAAGTATCCTTGTATCTCGTAGTCGTTTAATCCGTAAAGATCTTTCGCAAACCGTATGAGCATGATATGCATGGATATGACATGTATTAACACTGAAGATTTCATGAGTTTCATCACCATTAGATTAAGTCTACTGCCCAGTAGTAAACTGCCATGCACGGGTTAGCGCACGCTAAGATAGGCTTATTAACGTGCGCTATTGGGAATGAGTAACGTACTCTACGTTTGGTACGTAACGTACGCTATGTCATCAGGCGGGTCAGTCGGCTGATCAGAGAGGACTGTCAGTACATAGTTAGCGTACGCTAGACTTCGTCGTTTACGTATGCTAACGGGCAGGCTTAGCGCACGTTACGTAGAGTACGTAGCGCACACTAAGTAGTTCAGGCAGATTACATATTTAGAGCTTTTGGCCGTAGACCGGATTGATAGGCATTCGTACGACTTGAGATGAATTCTATATCATTTATTTTGTTAAGGTTCGAGCTTGCTACGTTGATCGAAGGAGACGACCTTCGAGGGTGTCGAGATCATTGGAGTGCTTAGTTCTTGCCATCTTTGAGGCAAGTATCGTAATTTGTTAATATTGGTATTTTGAGCATACATGTGGTTTATTCATGTTGTTGAACATGGGATTTATTTCGTTGAATTGTCATGATATTCGTTATCTAGTGTTTGTATGTTCATGTTGATGGACATAGCTATTTTGCATGTATATATGCATGAGTTGTATTTGTGTATGTTGTACGATCTATGCTGAGGGCGCTGGATCGGATATCCACCTCAGGTTGGTCCGACGGGATCATCTTGGGATCTAGGCTGAGTGCGCTGGATCATTGGACGGGTTTTTCCACCTCGTGTTGGTCCGACGGGATCATCTTGGGATCTATGCTGAGGGTGCTGGATCATTGGAATACCCATGCTGTGTTAATGAAATCTTGTGGATTCGCATTGTCGGATTCCGGTAGCGGAAGTCCGTGTGGTGTATCTTGTTATGTATTGTTGATGCATATTCGATTTTTTTAATATGATACTTGTACTAGCTTCGTTTTGCTAACCCCTTCAGGGGTGGACATTTGTTTTGATGTTTAGGTAGCCGAGGAGCGGGGAAAGAGCCACAGTACCGATGTGACGACGAAGGGGTTCAGTGATGTTTGTTGTTTCTTTTGATTGTCTTCTTGGTTCATTTTCAGTACTCGAGTACGCGTGTCTTATTAATATCATTTCTATATGGTTGTATTAATTAACTCGTCGGATCAGTTGGAACCGGTTTTGTAATTTGAATTTCTGTGGTATTGTTGGATTATATTCACATTTCTTTTAATTAGCCTTGTAAATCCTTACTTAAAGGGTTTACGGCGCTGTAATTATTCCGAATATCTCGGGGTGTTACAATACTTGCCCACGCAGGGGTCGAATACAACACACTCCCGTACGACGGGGAAAGAATACTGCAGCAGAAATAAACTATAACTAAACCAATGACATCATACGGATCCTCGTGTGATTAGTATCGTTCATATTTCATCATCCTTCGTGTCGACCCTGTGTTATGCTCCCAAACCTGAATGCAAAAACAGACATCCAGCCCCCGAATACTCGGGGGTTAGCAAAACTCCACTGTTTTGCTAGTGCAAGTACAAGTGCAAAAATACGAGTCATACAATTCACATTCCACGAATAACAATAACTAGGAATCCTCAAAGATCCAAACGAAACGAAAAGTATTTCCCAAGGCAAGAGTGTGAGCCAAATATTCCAAAACCGAAAGATCAGAAATCAATGAAAATAATTTATAAAACAGTTTGGAATGCCATCAAGAGTTTTAATAGAAAAATAATTTAGTATTATCAAATCCCACTTTTCAAAACCCAAAAGACGAAAGGGGTCACCGCCCCAAAGGTTTATTTTCCGTAAAATGACCTTTACCAAACCGTTGGGATTTTAGCCCCAAATCTCACCAACTCACAGTACACGAGAATGACAACAAGGTTCGTCTTCCAATATCAAAATTCACAACCCAAGGTTTAAACACAGACGACAAATACTCTAGTGCCATCCTAGCCAAGTAAGCCAAACGAATAACTTACCTCTTACACACTTAGTCGATGCATGCAATCAAGAAAACCAATCAAAAGCACTCATTTTCGGAAATGCCATAACCAAATCACATATGTGAAATACACCACAATTAACCGTGGATCCACCCCTCCGTGGACCCCTACCGAGACCCCGTCGGATCTAACCCATAGTGGTTAAAAGCAAGCACGCGGATCCACCCCTCCGTGGACCCCTACCGAGACCCCGTCGGATCTAACCCAAGTGAGCATACACACACACACACACGTTACTCATGCAATACTAATATGCTAAGAATGTAAGTTTATTAAGAATACTTTACTAGAGATGGCCACTTATCCGACACCATTATCAAACTCTTCAAAACACAAACGACATAATTAACACGGAATACATGATTTCATAACTTTAAATAACATGGGTATCACTAAATCCCTCAACGTCTAAAACAATCAAATCATAATCAATTCCCAAAACACACCGTTCACAAAACACACACGCATTTTGAAAGAGAGCCTTTAACGAGGCCAAAGCAAAATCTTTTGAAACTTCATTTCTAACAACCAAACAAACACACCAAGACGATCACCGATCATCATATCCACAAAATAAGAAATGTATGAGCAAGGTACTTGCCTCGAAATCGGCACGCAAGTATTCCGACGAACACGGCTCAACCGGAAAGCTTCGAAACGCCTGATGCTATCGAAAAGGAAGACTATGACAAACGGAAGGGTTCAACACGGTTTCTTCACAAGGAACTCGACCGTAACATCGTATAATTAATAAATCAACGATCATACGAGGAAGAATAATCGTAGAACGTCCGAAAACCCCTCTAAGACATTATACGGGACACTTTCAAGGCGTCGATCAAGAACTCGACCAAAACAACGAATCGGTACGATCCAACCATAGAATAACAAGAGAAAAGATATAATACATCTAAATAATCATCAATCCATCATAATCCTAAGTTAAATCGGATTAAACGGACGAAATCAAGCAAAATACCCAAATTCCCCAAAACTAGATTTTCAAGAAATCTAACCTTGATTCGGTAGATCGGAGGAGGTTATGGGATGATTGATTGATGTTAGAAACTCAAGAACTTCGTGGATTGATAGATAAACAACATCTAATCACGAACTCCAAGCCCCAGCCGCGGAAGGAATTGAGAGGGATGAGAAAAATGGGTGAAAACCCGACTGCAGGGCCTTAAATAGGCTGCCTGCCGGCAGGGTTACGTACGTAACCGGCCAAGGGCTTACGTACGTAACCGAGTCACTGCCCCAAAAATGCCGGTATCCTTACGTACGTAACCGGACAAGGGTTACGTACGTAACCGGCCTTACGTACGTAACTGCCGAGCACTACCGGCCGTAACTAGGCCAGTGCCGGCCTGGGCCCAGACTGCCCGGCCATGACTCGACCGGGGCCAACTCCGACGACCCAAAGGACCCCGAAACCCGAACCTGAATACGAATCGAAGATACGGTTACGAAGTACTCGTAAAGATGAATTCGAGCACTAAGAGAACACACGATTCCGACCACCCAAAAGCTCAAAATTTGACAACGGAAAGTAATTACCCCAAACTTTGGGAAATTATGAAAATAGCCCAAAATGCCCGAAAATCACGATACGTGATTGAATAACCAAACCGAAGTTCACAACATGTCTAACAAAGTTAAACGGACTTACAGGAAACTCGAAACAGCAGTTTTGAACGAGATTCGCAAGAATCGAACTCAAGTGCGGAAAAGTCGCCAAAAAGCACGGAACTCAACAAAACGACACCGAAATGAACTTGGATGACAAAAAGTGCAGAATTAATTGTTCTCGGAATGACGAAACGGTCATGAGCGAGTCGTCAAAACGGACTTCTGCTAAAAAAAAGAAATTACCGAAAATCGAAATTACGAGTATTACAGGCGAGGAGTCGCCGTCATGTGAGGCCTCGGCAGCGGTTGATTGGATGGGTGAAGGAAGGATTGTAAAGCTAGGAGTGGAGTTTCATTTTATCGTGACTTTAGATTGATTTCTAAAAGAGTTTTTAATTTTTTCTTTGATTTAGGTGTGTAATTTTAGGGTTTGAGATTTAAGATGATTTTGATGGTGAAGTTTAACAAATATAAAAAAATTATATTTTTAGTTCTTTTAGTCTTCATATTGTTCTTCATATTTTCATAGTGTTCTTGAGGATCTTCATAGTGTTCTTGGATACTATTCAAAGTGGACAAATGTTGAAGATGATTTGAATAAGTAGAGGTATTTCTGTCAAAAAATTTCAAACTAACAGAAATGGATGGAAACCTAACGCAGAGGGTAAATACTAGGGGTTTAGACAAAAAAAAAATCCCTTAGTTTTATAACTTTCTTGAACATTTAGTTTTTAGTAAGACCGAATAATATAAATTTGAAAACATAAAATCTTATAATTTTTCAAAATAAAAACTTCGTTAAACATGATAAACGGATTCGTTTGTTTATATACTGGATAATTTATATATTTTAATTTTGAAAATTTATTTTAAACTATAATAAATTATATAATTTATTTATAATTAAATAATTTACATGTAATCAATATTGTTTACAAATGGCATATGGAACAACATGAAGGTTTCATTGCGCCTGGTCAGGAAAAGAAAGTGTGTAAATTTTTGAAGTCATTGTATGGGTTATAACAAGCTCCTAAACAATGGCATATGAAGTTTGAGACAACTATGTTGGCAAATGGATTCAAGATCAATGAATGTGATAAATGCGTGTATATTAAAGGCACACCTGAGTCATTTGTCATAGTCTGTCTATATGTAGACGATATGCTTATCATGTTAGTATCAATGAAGTAATTGTGAATACAAAAAGGATGTTAAGCCGAAACTTCGAAGTACTGTTGATACCAGTATTCACTTAAGTAAGAATAGAGGTGATCTAGTGGCTCAAGTCGAATACTCAAGAGTAATCGGAAGCCTGATGTACGTTACGAACTGTACACGACCAGATTTGGCATTTACTGTGAACAAGTTGAGCAGGTTCACGAGTAATTCGAGTAAAGAGCGCTGGAATGCACTGACTAGGGTTTTAAGATACTTAAAGTACATCCTATATTATGAGCTATTTTGTAGTAATTATCCTGCAGTTTTGGAAAGATATACTGATGCTAATTAGATTTCAGACATGAAAGACTCTTACTCTACAAGTGGGTATGTATTTACTATTGGGGTGGAGCTATATCTTGAAAATCAAGCAATCAAATGTGTATAGCCTGATCCACCATAGAATCGGAATTTATATCTCTAGATAAAGCTGGAGAAGAAGCTGAATGGCTTCATAACTTTCTTCAGGATATTCCATGCTGGAAAAAGCCTGTGCCCAGTGTTATGATCCATTGTGATAGCCAAGCTGCAATTGGAAGTGCACAGAGTCTTATGTATAATGGTAAGTCTCGACACATTCGTCAGAGAAATAATACCATTCAAAAATTGATCAAAAATAGAGTTATATCTATTGACTATGTGAAGTCAAATATTAATTTGGCGGATCCACTCACTAAATGTCAGAATAGAGATCAATTTCATAAACTGCTAGAGAGAATGGGATTGAAATCCACATCTTGAAAGAACGATCATAGTGGTAACCCAACCTTGAAGACTAGAGATGCCAGAAACTTACTTCAATAGGTAAAATAAGTTATGAAAATTCTATTGAATAACGCTTATAATAAATCTATCCCTATAGAACAGAATAAGTACTGAGTCCTGTGAATGTGGTGAGGTTAAGTCTTTGAACTTTTAATGGTTCCTTGTCCTTGAAAAGGAGAAGTATTGTATGGTACTTTATAAAAAGAGACCACCTATCCAAGTGTGAGGACGGGCCGCCTCGAATAAACACTTAGGAAACCAATATGTTATCCATGGCCAAAGCGGACATAACTATGAGAATGAAAGGTGTTGAGACATTGTTGTGTAAGTGTCGTTGACTCGGTATACACCAATGAGGATTAGTTCAAGGCACCGTGTCCACTAAACCATCAGTATATCCGACGATATTTTACTAAGGAAGGTTCAAAACCACAAACTATATTTCTCCATGCAGCAGTGTTTCACGGAAACTGGGTATGTGAGTCTGCATTCATGTATGCATTTATTTCCACTCATGTGGGGGATTGTTGGAAATTGATTTTAGAAAAATGAGTTTTGACTCAATTTAAAACAATTTAATAATGATAAAATATTTAATTCTTGGGAATTAAATAGTAAATTGTGAATCTACATTTCAAGAAGATGAATGTAGGATTTTATTTTTCTCAAAACCGATTTTCGATGAGTGAGAAATAAATGATTAAAGTTGGACATTAGTGAAATGGTGAAGAGTTAAAGTGGGTATGAAAAAGTTAGAAACCCAGCTGATTTTTAGTGGATGAAAACTCAGCTGAGAAACACCCAGCTTATATTTTGGACAAAAACTCATCTGAGAAAAACCCAGTTGATATTTGAAAGTTGAAAACCCAACTGATATTTTTAGGATAAAAACCCAGCTGACTTTTGGTGGTTGAAAAACCCAGCTGATGTTTGGAAGTTGAAAACCCAACTGATATTTTCAGGATAAAAACTCAGCTGAATTCTGGTGGTTGAAAATCCAGATGATATTTGGTATCGGCTTATATGAGGCAGGTTGAGAACTTAGCTTCTGGAATATGACTCTTCACACTCCATAATGTAACGTCCGAATTAAATGAGACTATTTATGGAGGTAACTCTGCAGCTGAAAGATTAAAGAGAATTAATGGCACTTTAATATGTCGTAACTCCCCACCCGATGGAGTGGAATTAGACCCTATAAAATCGGATCTTATGCATTTCATTTCATATACCATAACATAGATGAAATACAAGCATACCACATATTGCGGCATATTTCCTTCTTGTTTTTTCGTGCCCAGTTTCTATCACTTGAACGTTCACCGGAGTTATGAGTTTTGGAGAGCACCTAACTCAAAAACGTAGCAGTTGTATCTTGGGGACATATTGCCTGAGCCGTCTGCTCTTATACGGGGGAAAATTATCTTACGGAAAGAGTCCTACTCGCATCTGCTATATTGTAGTTTTTATTTTACTAGAATTGTAATAGGTTGCCTTTCTTTGTAATTTTTATTGTAATTACATTATTGGAAATTCACAAAACCAACAAAGGAAGAATTTGGAAGGGAGTTTAGGCTTTTTTCACACTAAAATCTTTCAATCCCTCCCAAAATTGAGATGATTCGGAAGCAAAGGATTTCCTCCCCTTTCCTTTCCTTTCCTTTCCTTTCCTTCCCTTCCCTTCTTCAACTCAAGAACGGGGCCTAAAATCAGTGGCGAAGCTAGAAAATTTTCAGTAGGGGGTCGGGATCTAAATTTTTTTTCCTAACGCTATGGGGGGTCTAAACCGAATTAAAATGGGGGGTCGAAACCGAATATACTGAAATTTTTCTACACGAAAACTATATACCCCCTACATCGCAAAAAAAAATTCGGGGGGTCGGACGCCCCCTCCCGCCCCTATGTAGCTGCGCCAGAGCCTAAAATAAAGTCTAAATTGTAATAAATCTAAAATCAAGCATTCTTCAGTGTTATCAAATAAAACTTTAGCTTAGACATCAAACATAATAAAAACTCTAAATTGGAACACAGATTGCCAATAATTGTTTTATACTATGGTGAAACAAAACAAAACAAACTCGAAGTATATCCATATGGGTTCCGGCGATAAATTTAGTAGGAAAAAAACAATTCAAAGTTTGTAGTTAAAGAGACGAAGAACAGTGATTCTTGCCATTCTGTTCTATGTGATTTACAGAAGAAACGAAGCGAATAGAATAAAAAATACAAATGTAATAGCTTTGTTTTTTTAGAAAAACTTGGTCCATCGATTATTGTTGGAACACTCTCAACCTTCTGCTTCAATGGGTTCCGATTGTTCTCTCCATCAGGAAAGCACATCATTAGGTAGATAACGGACGAGGTGGTTCAGATATGGACAGGGGAGGGATAAGAGCATCGATTAGATGCGACTAAAACAACGAAATCGAACTGAGCAGCTTATAAAATGTTGTGAAAAGTGAAGGATCGAAGAAGGAAAGTGAAAACTGAAATAAGAATTTGAGTTGTTGAATTTCCCTTCTTTCCTCTGATTCTCTATGTCGAAAAGTAAATCGACTTTCACAAAGTCTCAAGTTCGGATTATTCTTCGATTTCACATTTGAATTGTTCTTCATTCACAAATAAGAGATTCGAACTTTGCGAAATCCTATGATTTTGTCGTGAATGAAGGGGTAATTAGCATAAAACCCTGTATTATTATAGTGGCACATGCGACTTAAACCTTATAAATATTTTTATTGGTAATCCTTTCGTGTAAAGTAACATACACATAACATCTTCCATCCATTTTTTTAATTAACACTATTAAATTAACTTATGTGGCATGCTTACGTGGATAAAAACATGACATATCATTGCCACATAGGTGCCACGTCATTTGGCGGGAAGTCGCCAAAGTAGTCATGTTTTTTATCAACATAAGCCTGCCACATAAGCCAAATTAACAATGTTAAATTAAAAAATGGACTGAAGATTTTATGTGCACAATATTTTATTTTATAGGGATAGATTGCAACAAAAATATTTATAAGATTTAAGTTGTATGTGCCACCATAATACAGAGTTTTATCTACAAATTACGCGTGAATGGAGATTTGGAATTTTGTGGATTTTTAAGATAGAAAGAAATAAAGAAAAGAAGAAAGATATAAAAACGGTAAAGGGTAGTTTGGGTAGATAAAGAAGGAGAATTGGAACAATTATATTATTTTATTATTTTTAATAAGAGATTTGTGCTAATGGTAATAGATAGTGAGTCTCATGTGTAATTGGTAAATTTTTACTTATTTGTTGTACCTATCATTACATTTTCATATATATATATATATATATATATATATATATATTATTTTTGTTGTCTAATCTAGTGATTTACAATTATCATATAAATTAAATTGAATTCCATCATTTAATAAAAAAATTTAAAATGTTAAATTAACGTTTAGAAATATACTTTTTATGACAATTTAAACTTATATTCATTCAATTTAACTTGTTATAAATAGTTAAAATGGATATGACTAATAAATAATTTTTAACTAAAATAGTATTATTTTACTGGAGTAACTTAAAGTTATTATGTTTTGATTTAAAATATAATCAAAATTGTTAAAAGATACTCCTTTCCTTCCACAATATATGTTCTTTTAACTCATAATTCTTATTTCACAATATTTCTTCCTTTTAATTTATAAGGCGGAGTACAATGGAGTTGCTTAATTGCTAAATGAAGAAAACTTGGATGCAAAATATTGGTGCAGTGGAGTTGCTGTGATTCCAAAATTTGGGTGCAAATTTGGTTTCGACTTGGTAGTTTTAGCAAGGGAGAAGCTAGTTTGGATGATGAGTTAGCGGATGTTGGAAAGTTTGATATGAAAAATTCTAGTAAAATCATAATTCGATATAGTGTTTATTTCGAGTAGATATATTTACATATTTATTTGTTCATATCTAAATTCGGATGAATGAGCAATTAAATTACAAAGAATAATACTTGAGATAAGATAATGTTTGGTGGTTACTAGGTCGCACTCATTCGCGAATAGCCACATTTAGTGGTTAATTACATAAAATATATTATATTTTTTCATGAAAAGTTGCATTGGTTCATGATTAATGGTGGATGAAGGATCACACCTTTTCATGAACAAACACATTATTCACTGAATCAAGTTGGGATGAAATGTCACACCACTTCGCGAAAGTCACTTATGACTATAACTAGGCTCCTACAGTTGATGGTTAACCATTCATTTGAACACACTCATTCGAACATAGATGTAATACCCGAGATCTTTATTCCGGATTCGTTGGGTTTTCTGGGTTTTATCGGATTGTCATTGTCCTCATCGTAGGAATTTCGTGCCATGTTTGGTTGTGTCTTGTTGGGACATGTGTTTGGAGGCTTTTCAGATCACTTTGTGGGTTGTTGAGTTTTTGTGGTGTAGCGCACGCTAATGCTTGTGGCATAGCGCACGCTACGGCGTTGTGGTTAGCGCACGCTACCGAATTTGTAGCGCACGCTAACTGACAGTCCAGAGACAGTCCAGTAGCTACTGGACTGGGACTGGAGCTTTGTTAGCGCACGCTAAGGCCGATAGCTAGCGCATGCTATCGACTGCTTAGCTCACGCTCTCTCTTCTTTCTAGCGCACGCTACCCAGAGGGTGGCTCGCCTGTGGGCTACCGGATCGGTTTTGTGACCCGTTAGCGCACGTTACGGCTTTTAGCTAGCGCACGCTAACTTTGTTATAGGCGGTTTCTCTGGAGCGTTGACCCCGTTAGCGCAAGCTAATGCAGGGTGTTTAGCGCGCGCTAATAACTGTCCAGTATAAATACTAAACAGCAGCATTAAGTCGTCATTTTCCCACTTTTCTTCATCCCTTCCGACGGGAGTGAGATCCAGAGGCGATTAGGACCGATCTTTTTCTTCTAGCTTCATCTTTGAACGGATTTGTAGATGTTTAACAACATTTAATCGTCTTCTTGGTCCAAATCAAGGTAATCTCTTTTTAGAACCGTATTTTCTTAAATTTGGGGTTTTTGCTTGGATTTGTGATTCTTAACCGATCTCATCCGATCGGTTATTTGTTCTTATTTGTCTTGACCGTAATATTCAGATGTTGTTAACCGTTCATCGATTTTTATAGCCCGGATCAACGATTCTTGATTTCTTTGAGAACACTTAGATCCTTGTCGTTTTTATGATCGTTTCGGATTTCGATTAGTGTTATTGATTCGTGGTGATGCTATTTTCGTAGTATTCGTGGGCTGTCGAAGTCTTGATCATTTTTGGAAGTTCGAAGGTTGCCCGATTGTGCCCGTTCGTCGCTCGTGATATCGAGGCAAGTATCTTGTCCATACGTTTCATGTTTCGTAGGCGTAATTATTGATAAATGATTATATGCGAAACCCAATGTTTAATGAACGTAAAAAGGGATCGGTATGTTCTCGATAAATGTTGTCTTTCAACGATAATTCGTGTACTTCGTGAATATATGTGTTCTCGGAATATGTGTGTTGGTTTTGTATGTTGAAAAGATGCGATGATCACTTTGAGTGAGTTTAATAGACCGTAATCCTTTGCCGGGGATTACGTAATGCTATGTGTACTTGTTTGGTAAGAACGTACTGTGTGTGATATTAGTTGTTACTCCTTTGAAAGGAGGTTGTGATGTTTAAGTGTTGCTTGGCTTGATGTTCTGCTCATTGTTATGTGATCGTTGAAAGTGATGTGCCTCCGGGTAGGATTGTTGAATCTCCGGGATCCGTACTTGCTAGTATGGGTCGGGCGTGACCGTAGGGTTATCCAATCCGGGTATGTCTTGCGGGGACTCCGAGGTTCGGGGCTTGCTAGCCCGATGCCGGGATAACTTGTGGGGGTTATCATCGGGTATGTCTTGCGGGGACTCCGAGGTTCGTGGCTTGTTAGCCCGATGCCGGGATAACTTATGGTTGTGGTTTGGAATGGTTCTGTGGCTGTTTCCACGAGGACATGTGATTTGGTATGGTTTCCTATTGGGTTATTCACTTGGGTATGTTCTACGGGAGGATCTGAGGTTCGTGACTTATTAGCACGGGACGCGAATAATCCTTAGGAACATGTGTTATGTGATTCGGGTCGTGGACCCTGTGGTTTGTGATTCGGGTCTTGGACCCCGTGTGTTGTGAATTGGGTTGTGAAATCCGTATTTTATTATTGGAATCGTATTTTGGAAAGATGATTTTGGGCCATGTCCCTACGTGTTTTCGAAGGACTTGAGAATTCTTTTATTTCAAATGTTTTCAAACTCCCGAGATCGTAAACTATTTTGTATGAGATACATGGTTCTATTCCTACCTTTTATAAATCAAACTGTTTTGATTAAGTGAATTATCTCCGGAAATATATTCAAGATTATTATATTCTTGAAGCACGTTGTGTATGGCTTGTACTTTTGTTTTATACTTGCACTAGCAAAACAGTGGAGTTTTGCTAACCCCCGAGTATTCGGGGGGTGGATGTCTGTATTGCGTCTAGGTACTTGCAGGTAGCTGGGGAGCGAATCACAGGATCGATACGGAGGATGATGGGAGACGAAGATACTAATCACGTGAAGACCAATTATAGAGTATTTGGTAGAGTCGTGTTGGTTATTCCTCCGATGTGTTATTTTCTCGAATTATGGAAGTGTTATTGTATTCTAGCCCCTGCGTGGGTATGTGTTCTGGGCAAGGATCTTGTATGTATTGTTGTGTGTGTTGTGATATAAGACCAAATCGGTCTAATGGTCCTTTATGTAGCCATGTCGGCATGTGAAGTGATGCATTGTTTTGTATTTAGCCTGGTAGATCCTCGCGGAGAGGGTCTGCGGCGCTGTAATATTCCCGAGTGGTTTGGTGGTGTTACTGAATATGGTATCGGAGCTTAGGTTGAGGAAACCTAGGCTGTCGGGTTGAGTTGTGTGTTGTCGGGTCTTGTATTGTTAGATTTGGTCTGACTGAGTGGTGTCGTGACGCGTCGTCTGAGTTGTCGGTCGTGATTAGTATCGAGGTGCAACCATCATCTTCGTGCGATCTGTGGATGTAAGTCTCCCTATTTTGTTGTGTCTCGTGTTATACGAGTTTATGTGATTATGTGTTATTATGTGGAGTTTAATTGTGCCTCGTGAATACTTACTCCATACTTGTTTGATTCTCGTATTGTGTTGGAATAAAGAGTAGTACCGGTATGCATGTATATATGTATACATCTTTGTGTGAAATCGTTTTTACAGGGATGATGCTTTGGACTGGTTACTCAATAAAGTTTATCAATGTGGTATTTTAAACTTCAAATGTTTTGGGGAAGTTACGTAAATTCTATTTAAAAACATCCTTCGAGGAGGAAAAATGATTTGATTTTCGTATGATGACCTCGAGAACAAAGATTTTGAGAATTCAAACTACACATATTATATTTTCATCTTGCATTGAAAATTTTCAAAATTTGATTTTTAAATGCTTAAACGAGGTCTACCAATAGTTTACTTGAGACGTGACTTTCGCTTTCAACTTTTTCGGTTAAACGATATGTAGTGAGAATGTAAATTGTTGGCGTTTGGATTCGTATGTTGTTGTTTATTTGTAACTTTCGGCTTTTGGCATTATTTGGTATATGTTCATGAATGTGTTGCTGGATGAGAATAGCTAGCGCGCGCTAACGTGGCATGGCTAGCGCACGCTAAGTCTCTGTTAAATCATACCCTAATCGGTCTGAGTAGAAGCTCGGAAACTACATTCTGGCCGTAAGTCTAACTTTTGCGATTGTTAGGCTGACCGTTTGAGACCGTAGTCTATGTGTGTTGTTCATGAATAACAATTGTTGTGTGTGATTATGTGTAATTTGAACTGTGTTCTTGTCCGCTGCGTGTGTAAAGTCCAAAATGACTTTTTGGGTACTTTTACCAAATAGTGTGTGTTTCAAAATGACCTTTCGGGTTTGTAAATTTGAATTATTTCGTTTACCCTTTTTCCTAACTCTTTTGTCGAGTGACTTAACGTATATTGTGAAACTATCGAGTTTTGGCGTCTTTGCCCTGTAATTTCAAATGGCATTTTATGACGGAAATTGATATTTGGAAAATGACTTTTGGGGAGTATTTGGAAAGTATTACCGTCATCGGCCTTTTTGGCATTTTGGAATGTTTTTGAAAATGGTTTTCAACTTGGTGAGTTCCGGCGCGGAAACCATACAGAAAATGATTTTGATATAATGGATGATTTCAGTTTCATTGCATTTATAAATCGCATAACAACGACATTATAAATGAAGATTTTTGGTATAATAGTTTGTATATTGTGCTCTAGCTGGAATTAAATGGTAATATGTATATGATTTAATGATGTTGGATTAAAGATAGAGATGTGAATATCTTGCTATGTGTTATGATCCTTCGTTGCCATAGGTTGTTGTTTGTTAGTATGCCAAGGGGCAGAGGTCGTGGTCGTAACCGTGGTGCTGATGGCCACGGGGATCAGATGCGGAATCGAGAGAATATCGTTGAGAATGATTTTAGTTTGGGTGTTGCTACTATATTGCAACAAGTAGCGACTCAGATGACTCAGTTGACCCAGGTGGTTCAACGTAGCATTGACGCGAGTCAGAACGTCGGTGTAAATCAATGGCTTCGCGAGGTAGTTCGTATGAATCCCCCTCGATTTACCAGTGCTGCGGATGCGTTGGGCTGGGATGGTTGGATTTTTCAGTTGGGAAAGATTTTCGAGGTTGTCGGATGTCCTGAAGAGCGGAAGGTACCTATCGCTCAGTACCTTCTCGACAAAGATGCCGCTAATTGGTGGGAAGCTGTTAAACCTCGTGATCGTGATGTCACGTGGGCGGAGTTCCAAGCACTTATGGAAGCTGAGTTCTGTACGAAACCGATTAGAGAGCAGAGGATTCGCGAATTCTACTTGGCAGAACTGCAAGATATATTGGTGTCGCAGGCTATCATCGATTATAGCAAACAACTCAGTTATGTGCGAGATCGGGTGAGAACCGAGGAAGAGAGGATCCTTAACTTTGACAAACGGATGAAGCCGGATATTCGTGTGTATATGTCGGGATTCAATTGAACTTCATTGAGAGACTATCAAGATCGAGCCTTAGCTCTTGAACTAGCTTCATTATTGTCGGAGCGTGTGCCCGAGTCGAAGAAGCAGAGGAAGTCCGATGATCGTGTGGACAGTACAGGAGTTGGTGTTTCTAATTTGCAACGTAGTAGTCTCTCCGCTGTGAAGCTCCATCGCTCGATGCGTGGAACTGAGAGTTCCAAGTTGTCTGCTCTGACTCCTGGTAAAGCCAGGAGATGTTTTAACTGTAATGTGGCGGGACATGTTCGTGCACATTATCCTTCTCCACCAGTAACGTGTTACAGGTGCGGACTCGAGGGACACCGAGTTCAGTTTTGCGAGATGGTTACCGAGACTTTCGGGGCACGGACTTGAGCACCGATATCTGGATCGACTCCGAGAAGCCCCTGAGTGGCTTAGCCTATCAGTTGTTTGTTATGTTAATTCCCTCGTTTTGTTGTTTTGATGTTCCGGAGATTAACTTCTTTTATTTGAAGTGGATCGGATTTTGAACTTTGTACTTTCGACTCTGTCGAATCATTTATGTTCGTTGATATTTTCTGAACTTGTCCTGTCTTGTGCTTTTGTTGATCGAACAAGTTGTGGTATTGATTCAGAATAACCCGTTTGTCATTATGACTCTCCAAATTGCTATTCCCTTTCCTGTGGATCTTATGTGAATGCACATCTTGTTGTCTTCACCGGATCGTATATTGTCTCGAGTCGAGATGTGAACTTTGGGGTTGTTGTTTTGAGTATTATTGTTCGTCATGAATCGAACATGACTGATCGACTTTTGTGCCTCGATCGTTGTAATTCAATCGTTTGTTTGTTCGGTTTTTGTTGATCTCGTTTCGTGATTGTTGAGCATTAGGACTCCTTCGTAATTTCCTTAAGTTCAGGAAATTTGTTTTGTGTTCGATCTTCCAACCCTTGGGCTGTGGAATTTCGTATTGGTTCAGCATATAGCTCGTGTTTTGGTTGATGTACTGCTGAATTGTTCAACCGTATTGATTTCCGTTCGTTGTGTTTTGTTATTTCGGCAACGGATATCATGTGTTATCTGAGTTTGTCTTGTGTCGTTCGTTTTATGTTTCAAGTTTCGAGAACGAAACTTTTTTTAAGAGGGGTAGAATGTAATACCCGAGATCTTTATTCCGGATTCGTTGGGTTTTCTGGGTTTTATCGGATTGTCATTTTCTTCATCGTAGGAATTTCGTGCCATGTTTGGTTGTGTCTTGTTGGGACATGTGTTTGGAGGCTGTTCGGATCACTTTGTGGGTTGTTGAGTTTTTGTGGTGTAGCGCACGCTAATGCTTGTGGCATAGTGCACGCTACGGCATTGTGGTTAGCGCACGCTACCGAATTTGTAGCGCACGCTAATCGGCGATCAGAGACACCCAAAGAGCTACCGGATCGGGATCGAGCTTTGTTAGCGCACGCTAAGGCCGATGGCTAGCGCACGCTATCGGCCGCTTAGCGACGCTCTCTCTTCTTTCTAGCGCACGCTACCCAGAGGTGCGCCTCGTCCAGGCTACCGGATCGGGTTTTGTGACCCGTTAGCGCACGCTACGGCTTTTAGCTAGCGACGCTAACTTTGTTATAGGCGGTTTCTCTCGAGCGTTGACCCGTTAGCGCACGCTAATGCAGTGGTGTTTAGCGCTAATAATCGGCCCAAAGATAAATCTGACCGCAGCATTAAGTCGTCATTTTCCCACTTTTCTTCATCCCTTCCGACGGGAGTGAGATCCAGAGGCGATTAGGACCGATCTTTTTCTTCTAGCTTCATCTTTGAACGGATTTGTAGATGTTTAACAACATCTAATCGTCTTCTTGGTCCAAATCAAGGTAATCTCTTTTTAGAACCCTATTTTCTTAAATTTGGGGTTTTTGCTTGGATTTGTGATTCTTAACCGATCTCATCCGATACTATTTGTTCTTATTTGTCTTGACCGTAATCTACATATGTTGTTAACCGTTCATCGATTTTTATAGCCCGGATCAACGATTCTTGATTTCTTTGAGAACACTTAGATCTTTGTCGTTTTTAGGATCGTTTCGGATTTCGATTAGTGTTATTGATTCGTGGTGATGCTATTTTCGTAGTATTCGTGGGCTGTCGAAGTCTTGATCGTTTTTGGAAGTTCGAAGGTTGCCCGATCGTGCCCGTTCGTCGTTTCGTCGCTCATGATATCGAGGCAAGTTGTAACACCCCCAATCCACTCAGGGATATTACACGCCGTAGACCCTCTCCTCGAGGATCTACCAGGCGGATAACTAAAATCAAACATCTAAACATCGCCTTTAAGGCTAAAATGACTCAGTAGACCGATTTGGTCTTTCAATAATAACATACAACTCAATTCCAAACACTTACCCACGCAGGGGTGAAAATACAATAAACTCCCGTACAACGGGGAAAAGATACTGCAGCGGAAAAGAAAATACAACTAGACCAATACGACATCAACGGATCCTCGTGTGATTAGTATCGTTCATCTTTCATCATCCTTCGTGCTGACCCTGTGCTATGCTCCAAAACCTGAATGCAAAAATAGACATCCACCCCCCGAATACTCGGGGGTTAGCAAAACTCCACTGTTTCGCTAGTGCAAGTACAAGTGCAAAAATACGAGTCATACAATTCACATTCCACGAATAACAATAACCAGGAATCCGCAAAGATCCAAACGTAACAAAAAGTACTTCCCGAGGCAAGAGTTTGGGTACATATTTCCAAAACTGAAAGGCAATAATTAAAGGGGAAACAATTTATAAAACAGTTTAAAATGCCCTCGAGAGTTTTAATAGAAAACAATTTAGGATTACCGAATCCTTATCTTTCCAAAATCAACAGGGGTCACAGCCCAAAGGTTTTGTTTTCGCAATTAGAAAACCAACAACAATTCACAGGGTTAAAACCCACGTCACGTGTCCTCGGCGGACATAAAATCAATACAATATAATCGCCCAAGATACGTAAACCTTGGTCACCAAAAATACAACATCAACTCATGAATCCAGGGCTATACCATTAGATTCCCTTCGTGGCCCCGTCGGACCCTCCCAAGGTGAGCAGAATGCGTTTTCGAAACCATATACACCAACTCGTGAAGTTTTACTCGTGAATCCAGGGCTATACCATTGGAATTCCCTCCGTGGCCCCGTCGAACCCTCCCGAGGTGAGCAAATACATTCACCAAACATACACACGCACTCGTGAAGTTTTACTCGTGAATCCAGGGCTATACCATTGGAATTCCCTCCGTGGCCCCGTCGAACCCTCTCGAGGTGAGCAAATACATTCACAAAACAAACAACCGCACTCGTGAATCCAGGGCTATACCATTGGAATTCCCTCCGTGGCCCCGTCGGACCCTCCCGAGGTGAGCGAAAATACATGCACACAAATTAGCATATCACACCAAACATATTCAAGAAATCCACCCAAAGGCAACAACGCAAGGCACGACACAATTGTCAAATCACAACGCACCGAAAATCAGAATATATGTATATATATTATCAAAGCACAACAACAACAACAAGCGAATTTACAGGGTTCACGTAATCATCCACAGAACACAACATTCACAAAACTCATGCGTTTTGAGAGAGGGCCTTTAACAAGGCTAACCGAATTTCTTGAAAGTTCAATTCAAACGATCAAATAAACATATAGAGACGATCACTAATTATCATATCCATAAAATAAGAGAAGTATGGGCAAGGTACTTGCCCTGAATAACCACAACGCGGAGAATCGGCCGAAGTAAGTTGGCACGAACCGACTACGAACTCGCCAACTCCACCGAATGCCAATTCGCGATAATAAACTACGGAGGACAATAACAACAATGAAAATGAATTCCATAGCATGACTCAAGGCCGTTGAATTCAAAGAACGAACGACGAATGTTCAAGTGTTTTCCCCAAAACGGCCAAGAACATGATTCGTCCCGACAAAACACGAAAACGGAATTCCAAGTTGAAATATGGATATGCAATCCATAGAATATGTTTAACAACATCATTTAACCATAATCGACCCATCGAAAACGGATGAAAAACGAGATCGGGGACAAATCCCCCAAAAAGTCAATTCGAAGAAATCAAGAAATATACTTCGA